>CM070775.1:105301532-106771532 GCA_036346955.1 Dipus sagitta
AAAAAGTTCCATCCTCGGATGATCCAGCAGAGATAGATGAAAACCCAAGTACGATTCCAAATCTGCCCTATGGGAATCAGGGATGTTACAAGGAGGAAGTGGCCCATGATCCAAAGTTTGCAAGATGGCTAGAAGCTAAAAGGAAGTTACCACCATAGAACATTCCAGAAGAGAGCAAGGTGGGAAAATAGGGAAACACAAATCAAAGACAATCCTGTCCTCAAGAGATAACAATTAGCAACATTTTGGTGAATGGTCTTTTAGAGATTTTTGATGTACGCATGTAGTTGTTGTGTGTGTGTTTATGTGTGTGTGTGGTGTTCATTTGTGTTAGTGTGCATATTCATCCATTTGTTGGAAGTGGTGGGGTTAGAAGCATAACAGAAGAGCCACAGGAAAGAGAGGTAGAGGGAAAGAAGTGCATCTGTGTCACCTTTGTGCAACCCTGTGTTTCACAAGTACAATAAAATGTCCACCCAAGTAACTTAATGCAGGTCAAGTCAAAGCTTAGACCTAGTTTGTTCAGGTCAGGAATCAAGGCTTCTTTTTAAAAATATTTTATTTATGTATTTATTTATTTATTTGAGAGAGAGAGAGGCAGATAGATACAGACAGAGAGAATGATCACACCAGGGCCTCCAGCCACTGCAAACAAACTCCACAAGCATGAGCCACCTGTGCATCTGGCTTACATCAGTACTAGGGAATTGAACCTGGGTCCTTAGGCTTCACAGACAAGCCCCTGAACCGTTAAGCCATCTCTCCAGCCAGAATCAAGGCTTCTTAACTTGGCCCAAATCATATAGTGGGACTCGCTGGGAGTCAAGGGAAACTGGAAACAAAGGCTAAATCTGGCAAACATCCAGTGACGTGTTTTGTTTTCAAAGAAGTCTCAGCTTCTGGAATATCACACTTATTTAAAATTCTATGATCTACAGGGATGGAACTCCTCAGTCCATCCCAGGGGCTCTGAGGCTGTCACATAAACCAGTGTTTTACTTCTCGCTTATACCTTAGAGAGTCTGGAGATCTACTGGAGCTTGGCCACGTGTCCCTGTGAGGGTCACAGTGTGGCCGTCCCTCCACAGGCTTCCTCTGCAGTCGGTGCCTCTGACCTCTGTGCTCATCTGTTTCCCATGGTTCCTACTGGGCCCCGGGGCAGAGCAGTCTAACACAGCAGAGCATAATTCACTTTTATAGAGCATCCTTCATGTGAGCTATCACAGGGAGCTAATCAAATGCTGACGAGAAAGGGCCTGTTGCAGGGTAAGATTTAAAGGGAGGAACTGATTTAGAGGCTCAGGGGGCAGAACAGAAGTTTCAGATAGATGGGATAGGAGAAGTGAAAGAACAACCCCCACTGGGGTAAACTGGGTGGAAAGACATGCCCAGTTCAGGGAAAGAGAACATGAAAGGTGGGGTGTTGGGGGGGGGGTTAGCATCTAGCACTCTGAGACACTACCGACCCCTCGCTTACAACAAAGGGGAATTGGGAGTCATTCAGGAAAGCGAGTGAATCCAGTCCAGGGATCAAGAAACCAGCCCAGGATGATCTGACCTGCAAGGAAAATTTATTATCTCAACTACCAAGTGCTGAGAAAGAACGGCTTGCTTAATTCAGTGGCCCAACCATGTCATCAAAGTCCCAGGCTCTTTGCATCCCTCCCTCTGTGTGTCTGGTTTCTCCTCAGTCCTGCAGCTCTCAGGGTCACCGGAAGGCTGACTCAGCTCCAGGCATCACGTGGAGACGCAGGGACAGCTAGACACCGTGGTAGGGAGCAGCAGTAGAAAGGAGAGATGTTTCTCCACTGGGTCCCTTTGAAGAGGGAGGAACTGTTTCCAGAAGGTCTCAGTAAAATTAGTCAGGAATTTAGCACCAAGTTTCTTTCTTAACCAAATAAGTGTACAAATCGGGTCATCACGAATCGTTCTGACCAATCAAAATTCACTCTCGAATTATGTACAAGGGTGAGCCTGAAAATTGGAACTTGACCCACAAGGAAGAAAGGAACAATGTTATATGAGGGGTTTATTTTAACGTTGCTGTGATAAAATACTTGAAAATTTCAACTTAAGGAAGGAAGGGTTTATTTTGGCTCACACTTTGAGGGTGCGGCCCATCATGGTAGGGAAGGTATGGGAGCAGCAGAAGCATGAGATAAGTGGGCAGAGCTGAACGGGGGTGCTCTGCCTCATCCCCAGCTCATGAGACGGTGCCACCCACTGTGAGGACAAATCTCTCCTCAGTTAAACCTTTCCAGAAATGCCCTCACAGGCAAGTCCCATGGTGTGTCTTCTCAGTGATTCCAATGTAACCAAGTTGGCAATGAAGATCGGCCATCACAAACGGCAACTGGGATGTCAGCCTTCCACGTCTGCTACAAAACTATGCAAAATGGGCACCGACTGAGGCAAGCCGCCGAGAGGAACAGCATACATCTGATACACAATTGCCTGCAACTCAGCTTAATAATTTGGAATCTGGGTAGACCACAGAAGAGAAAAACTCCTATGAGAAAGAAAAAGAATTTAAAGTATGGGCATTTTAGGAAGGGTCTGGGGAGACAGGAAGCTGAATTCTGGCCTCCTTCTAGAGTGAAATTAAACTTAAAGATGTGAGAAAAGTAATTTTGGATCAAGGATTTCTGCCCTTGGCAGATGTGCGGGGGGGGGGGGGAGGAGCAAAGAGGAGAGCAGTAGGGTCTGCTTTGAGAGCAAGAGTCTCCAATTTCTGACGCTGTGAAAGGGAGCTATGCAGGAATGCAGAGCCAAATATCACTGCAAGAGACATGCCTGCAAGACCTTCTACAACATCCAAAGTTAAGGACTCCGTACAGCCCACAGGAATCACACGAAGACACATTTTTGTTAAGTGTGAAACCAACCTGAACATTATGGGTTCTGAGCTTCTCACTGACCCTGAAACTTCGCGGGTTTGAGTTCATTTACTCTGGGCACAATTCACCTTCCCAATACTGAGGGAAAATAGGCTCCAAAGATTTCTGGCTCTCTAGAGATCACACAGGGATGAGTTAAGTGTAAATGAATCACAAACATGCAGATTAAATTTCTCCTAAACTGCACCAGAGTTTAAAGGCCAAGGGAAAAAGCACTTGAGGCCAAAGATATTTGGCTTTTACAGAAAACCCAAAGCATTTTTAATGAGTTTGAAATCATTCAATTAACTCAGAATTCAGCTGAGTTCTTTCTCCCAAACCTGGCATTCAGCCTGGTGACAAATATACTGCTGTCAATCAAGACTTGCTTCACCTTTGGGAGGAAATGGCTTTGGGTTGTAATATTAACTCCTTGATCCAATATGATCAAAGGTAGTCGAAACCAAAATCATGATAAGGACAGAACTATTGTTCCAGTAGGCTGCAGTACAAATTACAGATCTCGAAATTCTCTACTCAAGACGGAGCAGAAGATTAACATCCTGACAGATGCTAAAATAGTCTTCTAAATGAAATGTGTTTCACTTAAAGATAAAATAAAGTTTTCAAATGAGCCTCTCCTGTAGGTGAAAATAAAGCCATCTAAAAGCTTTGCATTTCAAATGCAAAATAGGAGGAATCTGTATGTCATTCAATCACTGGGTATGTTCTAGGTAGGAAGTCCTACTGGGAAGAAAAAGTATGTGTTTAGGCTGGAAGAATGGCTTAGTGGTTAAGGACCCAGGTTCCATTCCCAAGGACCCACGTAAGTCACATGCACAAGGTTGCACATGCATCTGGAGTTCATTTGCAGTGGCTGGAGGCTCTGGCACACCCCTTCTCTCTCTCTCTCTCTCTCTCTCTCTCATAAATAAATCAATAGTAAAATAAATTATGTGCTTATCAGGTTGCTTCTAGTTTGAAAACGAAGGCATTTGATAATTGGTTCAATGCATTGTGCTACTGAAGCCATGTTCAAGCTTTCTCTTTCCTCCTAATTAAGAGGGGGTAACTATCCTCTTTAAGTCTACTTTCTTTGTCGTCTCCCTGTCATCTTTCCACCACTCCCATGTCAGACTGGCTTTCTCAGATATGTATGCACACTTCCTTCTTTTAAAAGGTGCTCACGTGGGCTGGAGAGATGGCTTAGCAGTTAAGCGCTTGCCTGTGAAGCCTAAGGACCCCGGTTCAAGGCTCAATTCCCCAGGACCACGTTAGCCAGATGCACAGGGGCGCACGTGTCTGGAGTTCGTTTGCAGTGGCTGGAGGCCCTGGCATGCCCATTCTCTCTTTCTCTCTCTCTTTCTCTCTCTCTCTCTCTCTCTCTCTCTCTCCCTCTTTCTCTCTCTGTCTGTCGCTCTCAAATAAATAAATAAAAATGAATAAAATTTTTTTTTAAAAAAAGGTGTTCACGTGTGCAGAAGTTAGAATATCATTAGTTATTTTGCTTCATCTTTTGCCCGGCTACATCTGGCCAAGCTCTTTCTACTCCTTTCTGACCTGCTCAAGATAATATCTAACTCCCCTTGGTGTAGTGCTCCCTGGTAGTTTGGCTTGACCTTGGTGCAGAATTTAGACCAGTAAAATGAAAGCAGACATTCCACACCTGCCACGCCATCCAGGAATGTGACTTCGGGTTTTTGTTTGTTTTGTTTTGTTTCACGAGGAAGGGTCTCGCTCTAGCCCAGGCTGTCCCGGAATTTACTATGTAGTCTCAAGGTGGCCTTGAACTCATAGTGATCCTTCTACCTCTGCCTCCTCAGTGTTGGGATTAAAGGCATGTGCCACCACGCCCAGCTGAATGTGACTTCTTAAAATTGAACATGAGTTAATTTTTACACTCAAAGTCATATTTCCTTGAGACAGAGATGGTAGGTAGTCCTGAACTCGGGTTTTACAATGGCCCTTCCAACAAAGATAACATAATTGCAGTAATAAACGTGTGTCTGCACATATCTAAGTTTGCTTGAACACAGTTGATGTCACAGATTTTGTGTGCTACATCTCATAAAGACCCAATAAGACAGATATTACTGGTTCTATGCTACTAATGAGGAACCTGAATTTTGGAGAAATTACATAACCCCAGTGGCTTGCAGCAGTAGCACGTAGCCAAGGCAGGATTAGAAGAGATCTGTAGAGCCCAGGCCTGACCAGGGAACCAGCACTTCACAAAGGACCTAGTAAAGCAGACAGGAGTGATGGAGCTCTATTTCTAGGGTAAGAATTTTGTTTTGTAAGGATTTCATTTTGTGAGCCTTAATTCAGTTATAGGGAAGAAATGACACTACGGGGGAAAGAACTAAAGGTTTTTGTTTGGTTTTGTTGTTTTGTTTTCAATTAAATCACACTTTAAAAGATTCCCTGATTCTTATAAAATGAGGAAAAGATATTGCTTATCCTCACTCACCCTAACAAGGCTGGAGAACGCTTTCCTAGACTCTGACAGGGGAGCTAACGTATGTCATTGTTGTTGACAAGGTCCACCCTGTTTAAGAGGAAGCGCAGTGACCACAGCCCTGGACCCCTTCTACGGAGCAAAGTGCTGCAGCCACCAAGACTCAGCTCTCTCAGACCCTGGTTAGTGGGGAATGTGTGTTTGAAGAAAGACCCAGGAGCAGGGCATGTGCCTGACAAAGGCAGAGATGCCTGGTGACCCTGTGAGCATTGAGTCCCAGGAAATTGTCTCTGGGAGCCAAAATAAATCATCCACCACTGCTTCTGCCGAGGACTCCTTCCCGTGGCCCCTCCCTTTCCCCCTCTCGCCCCCCCCGCCCCCATAGAAATGCTTTTCCCTCAGCCAACAAATGTTCTGGTCACCACAACAGCAGATTCACAAAGCAAATGAGTAATTTGGAATGTGACAAGTTTCTCATCTGACTCACAGAAAGGAGGAAAAAAAAAAAAAGAGAGAGACCGAGAAAGGGAAACAGAGGCTGCTGCCAAAATGGAAACATTCTGTGGAAAATTCCTGAAAATATTCCTAAAATCTCAAATGGAGCAAGTGAATAGACCCCAAGGAAGAACTTGGAATTTCCCAAAATATAAACAGAAATATAAAGAAGGTAAAATTTTTAAGTGTTGAAATGATGACATAGATATGCTGGCATCTCGTTATGAAAAACTTTTTATTTTTCCTCATGCAGCATTGCTTTATTTTTATTTGTTAAAACTTCTAGGAAGTCCTTGTAAGGCAGGTGGCAGTGGTGAGAGGCGCCCCAGGATTTCCACTTAGAAGGAGCTTATAGGAGACTATCTGGATATTAGGGGAGGTTCAAGACTTGAAGACTGAATTAGTCGGGGACCCAGAGTTTTCAGTAGAAATAGAAACAAATATAGCTAGATAGATGATTGACAGATAAATAATAGAATTGGATCACACAACTATGGAAGCTGATAAGTCCAAAATCTGCCCAGGCAACATCTCAGTTCAAAGGCCATCAGGCAGAAAGATACCCTCTTGCTCAATGGATGTCACTGCTTTTGTTTATTTGGGCCTTCACCTTGTTGGAGTAGACCCAGCACATGAGACAGAGCACTCTGTATAACTCAATACATCGATTCAAATGTTAATCTCTTCCAAAACAGCCTCCAAAGATACTCAGAATCATGTGTGACCAAATACCCAGACCCCCACAGCCAGTCAAGTTGACACATAAGCCACGTAGTAGTCCACAAGTTTTACTTAGTACAGCTATTGACAATAGAGATTCTTGGGAGACGGATCTAATCAAGGTTATTGTGAAAGTAATAATCCCTCCAGCCCCAGAAGCGAGCACTAGTATTGGTTGTCTACCCAGCACGCCTTGCTTCCCAACAGACTCTGACTTTGATCAGTTAGCCACTAATCCTCCACATAGCCATGTTCTGCGTGGGAATATGGTCTAGGGCTGAGCCCAACTGGTCTAAAATAATCCCATGTGCCTTTTCAGGAATAAGAATCCAGTCAAAGTATGGCCAATAAAATGTGAGGAAAAGTCTGGTGCTGGATACTAGACAGCATCTCCTTATGTTAAGAAAGCCAGTTTCATACCATGAACACTGGCCTGGATGGATGACTCCTGAAACTGCTGTAGGCCTCTTGCCACCATCTCCAAAATGAGAAGAAGTGGGGTTCCTGATAAAATCAGTGAGCCTCTGAAACAGGACATCCAAGAGGCGACCATAATCCGGGCTTTCTATGCTGAAGCAGTAACTCTCTATGGTGTTTAAGCCAGCTGACTCAAAGCTTTCAGATGTCTAATGCCAAAAGCAATCCAGTAAATACACGGCTCACGCCCCACCCTTTGACCAAGGCACTAGTGACTACAGAAACTTCAAGATGTCTGTCCAGAATTCAGAAGTACCAGCCACAGACCCAAATCTTATGTAAGGCTTAGGTCTGACTGGTTCATTCAGAGAAGACTATGAAATGTTACACTGCTTTTACATGGACTGCTCATTTTGGTTAAATGTGCCAGAGGTGCTCTCCTGCTAAAATGTCAAGAATAAAATGTCTTTTTGTAATAGAAATAAGGACTTACCTTCTCCACTGGTTCCAAACTAAAATGGTTCCCTACCTTCTTGAAATAATTATTAGTCATTTGGCTCAGAGCTCCTTTGTGGCGAGCGTAGCACAAAGACAATGGCCAGCAAGAGCGTCGGTGACAGCGGTCAGCTCCCACAAGAAAGGAAAACTGAAACAAAAGGGTGAACTGGAATGATGTTTTATGAAACGTTAAATTCCTTGTTAGTTTTTCTTTCTACATTTGTGACTTCCCCATACTCAGCCCAAGATATTCACCTGCCACCATGTCAAAGTAGACTGTGTTCACAGGAAAGTAACAAGAAACACAGGGCTAATATTTATTCAGCATTCAATTTACCAGCTAGAATTAAGAAATAAAGCAACACTTTGAAAGTTAGGTTTCACCAAGGGGGGTTTTAAGTTAATAATTGCTTTAGAATACTTAGAACGCATAGTAAAGAAAATACAATGATTTAATAAATACTTTTATACCTAATTCCTCAACAGTTTTTCAGATTTTCTTTGTGTACACACACACACACACACACACACACACACTTGGGAATAAATCTTGAGCTTTGGGCATAATAGGCTCTACCAGTAAGGTACATACCAAGTGCTTTTGAATTATTTTTGGACAACACAATACTTATATCCTCAAGCCTATTTTTGCCAGCTGTGATCAGCAGTCCTTCGCCTGTACATTTTCATCCTTGTACGTCTATGTACTATCCATGCACATGTTAGCATTTGGAGTACCTTCAAACTATATATAAATTGTTCTACCCTCTGCAACTTCCCCTTGCTGTAACTCAGTACTCATTATCCCTCTGAGACCAACATGTTAGGTTAATTAATTCTCCGAGTGATCAACAGCTAAGGGCTTTTTCAGGTATTCATTCAAACAGTGGTTCAATAAATATTTTCCCTCTTGATACACATATGTGAGTTCTCCTTTGTTGTTTAGATATAATTACATGGGAATGGTCAATATTCAACCTCAATCAACCTGCAAGATATCAAATTCACATGAATGAAATGACAATATTAAACCACAGGGTATAAACATCCTTAACTCAAACAGCTACAGACAAGTTTTAAGAGATGGTTATCTGAACTTTTGTATGACAACAGCCAAGTCTTAAATACTCAACTCACAGCCATGAAATGACTGAATTCCATAGAGTTCGGAAAACATGCTGTTAAACTATGAAAGAGACTAGGGAATCAAGAAAGATCCTAGAAGTTCCCATGTCACAGTATCATCTACTAAACATTGAGGATGATGGCATGCTTCATTTCAAACCCCCTAGTTTTCACTGCTCCCCAAGGCTAAGACATCAAAAATGACTGGAAAAAATTTGATACTATTTTAGGAGATCTGTTCAATGCAGTTTGAGCTTTTGTCTTTAAGAAGCAGCCCAAGGGGATATTTGGGACTACAAATTACACAAAGTTAAAATAGCAATAGCTTACTTGTAGCCTTCTTTCCTTAACTAGAACCAGAAAAAGGGGTGTAGAAAAGCAAAAGGAATGTATAGAGTTTCCTGTAGTGGTTCTGCCTCGGAAGCCAAGGAATAAAAGTCATGTCTTGACACAGGAGAAGATGGACTGGTGTTTGCTTCCCCAAGTTTATATGCTATTCCTATAGATATATACAAGAACCGCACTCAGGCTATCTCCACAGGGAATTATCATGTAACTTGCACTCCTATAATTAAGGTGCACTGTCTGCCTATTGCCAGTGCTTCTGCTTAGTACATTAAAGTGCCAACATGAGCTTCTCAGGTGGGATATCTGGGTGTTTCAAGGTCATTTATAATTATTGGAAATGGCCCCAACCAGCATCTATCCCCAAATAGTGTCCCAAATATACATACTTGGATCTTTGTGGAACTCTTTAAACATTTTTTCTTGGTTCTAGAGTACTAGCTATAATTCCTTAGTTATATATATATATTTTTTTTTTTTCTGAAGGACTAACATTTAGGAATGTTTTCCATGACTTTACTAACATAAGTTTTGTCTGCCTGTTAAGATATATATAATGTTTATTTGATCATAAATACAATACCCCTTAGAAACACACTTAGAAATGTCACTTAATAATAAAGATGTATTCTAGAATTGCATCAGTAAGGCTATTCCATCATTGTGTGGACATCATAGAGTGTACTTACCCAAATTAAGATTGCTATGACATCTCTGGACAACCTAACCTCATGTGGCTATCATCATATGTCTGTGGTCTGTTATTGAGTGAAACATTGTGAGGCACATGACTACATTTATCTTGTCCCTGTTCTAGGAAGGGTGTAAGTTGACAGCAGTTCCATTGGTCTTGGCTCAGCTCCACACCAGGACACAACCCATGGTCAAGCTCAAAGTCAGTGAATCAGGAAGAACATGCTGGAGTACAGGGAAAGTGGAGACATTCACTTTCCACAGGAAGATCGCAGAATGTGGATGTAGTGAACAGTAATCCAGTATATAACCACCTCATATCTCAAGGGCTGGCTGTGGTTGGAGGGTTGGTTGGCTTTTGTCAATGGCATAGAAAAGAAAAAGATACAATATAAACTGGTTTGTTATTAGCAGGAACATTTGGGCTTGAAGTCATATCAAATCTGACACATTCTAAGTAGTAAATACCACAAGGTCCTAACGGGGAGCCAGGGGTCACTGAAAACTCTATCTCAATTCTTCTAATTGATTCACTATTTGCTTTTACATTAGCTTAAAATTATGATCAAACGATAACTTCCTTCTTCACAGCACAAAGTGGGTGGTGTTTCTCTTGCTCTAAGCATCTGTGTGTGTTGTCTGCTTGACTTGCCTTCAAAGGTGAAGTCATGAAAGGACCCTCTGAAATAAAAAAGTGTTCTTTCTTGAAGGCTATACTTGAATATTTGAAGAGCTTATTTGTAATCAAGCCTCATGAAGAAAACCCACAAATAGTTAACATTATAATGGAGTTGGAAGTAGGCAAAAGCAATGTGACAGTATAAAGCAAATTGGCTAGTTTCTTATGTAGCTTACAAACTAGTTGTGATGGTCTGCTAGTCAGTTTTCTGTTACTGTAAGAAAACACTTGAGATAATCAACTTTAAAGAGGAAAGGTTGGGTTGGAGAGATGGCTTAGCAGTTAAGTTGCTTGCTTGTAAAGCCTCAGGACACAGGTTCGATTCTCCAGGTCCCAGGTAAGCCAGGTGCCTGATGACTGGACTTCGTTTGTAGTGGCTAGAGGCCCTAGTGTGCCCATTCTCTCTCACTCTCTCCTTCTCTCACCTTCTCTCTGTCTCAAATAAAAATAAATTTTTTTTAAAAAAAAAGGAAAGGTCTGTTTTAGTTCACAGTTTCGAAGGTTTCAGTTCATGGTTGGTTGGACTGCTGCTTCAGGCCTGTGGCAAGGCCATCACTCATGATAGAAGCATATGGTAGAGGAAAAGCCATTTAACTTGCAGCCAGGATCAAAAAGAGAGAGAGGAAGAAGCCAACATCCCATAATCCTTTTAAAGTATAAGTCTCCCAGTGATCTAGAACCTTCTAGTAAGACCTACTTCCTAAAAGTTCCACTTCCTCCAACTACCACCATGGATTGGGAAACATGCCTTGAAGACAAGAGCTTTTGGCTAACATTTACGCAAGCCATAGAAGAAAGTAATTTCAAGTGAGCATTTCAAAAAAAAAAAATGTTTTCAGTAAAGGCAGCATTAATGATCCACTGATCGTATTTTTTATTTTTGAGGTGGGGTCTCATGTAGCCCAGGCTGGCCTCAACTCACAAAGGATGGCCTTGAACCTCTGATCTTCTTGGCTCCATCTCCTGAGTGCTAGAATTACAACCTGGTTCATGTGGTGTCCGGGACCACACCTAGGGCTTGGTGTACGCTGGACAAAGCTCTGCATCAATAGACATCTAGTCTAAGGATGAAACTTTAAAAAACAGAACTCGATATAAGTCTCAGCTTTTGTTATTATGTAGGTTTGTCTCTTTAAGTTTTCACCCTCACCAGTCTTCATAGCGCTGGTTTGTAGTAAATATAGCTAGCATCAGTTTCTGCCTTCTACAGCAAGCCCACGTGAGTTACTCAGACTGTTAACAAGGACTCTGACAGCCTTCACAGCATTGTACTGATTTCTGGCCCAGGATATGAATTTGCATGTTAGACCTCACCGCTGAGTCCATCCACACAGGCACTTTAAGCAGATAGCCTCCTAACACCAAGCAATAAGCAAAGCCATCATATCCACACCATCTCATCAGACATCCCAAATCCAGTCAAGATGGGCGATGGCCAGCTATCTTCCCTTTGTTGATACATCTAAGGCACACGATGCTGCAATGTGAGACTCTGACAAGTTACTGTTACACCACCCGTTTTCTTCAAAGTTATAGTCATGCTTTGGAAATGCCAAGTCAGAACGCACTTGAGAAAGAATTCCTAAACCTCCTATCAGTGGAAAGACGGCTACCTTCATGTGACCTTCATGTCCTTGTGTGAAAAGATAGCGAGAAACCTGACAGCAGCCCCTGGATTATGATGCTGGGGCCTCCTAATCGGATAGCCCCATTGTGAAATCTTCACAGCTGGGACACAGAAGTAAAGACCCCCTCCAGGTAACTACAACTTTATGTATTATCTAGCCTATTCATCACCTTTCAGCTTTATTTCCCTTCTCCCCACTGTCACCCCTCTCTTTCAATGGGAGCAGAAAGCTGTTCGTGGTGGGGACAGGTTTGGCAGGGGCATCCAGGCCACAGAACCCTCCCAACAGTCTGGGCAGCAGAGTGACCTCAGAGTCACTGTATGGAAGTGCATTCTTCCTCCACCATCCTTGAAAGCAGTCCTATCTTGTCGCACCGTCTGTCCCCTCCTAGGCCGTGGTGCCTGTGAAATGTCTGAGCTGCGGGGATATTCTCCACGTCGATATGATCGCATGGAACTGAGCGCAGAAAGGAACCATCTTTGCCACAGGTCTTTGGCAGAAGTCATAACTAAGCAGCTCGGGGGGAGTTCCTTTCTCCCAAGCACTGAAATTCGTGGTAAAGCACCATCTTGAGGAGTCCCAATACCTTTCTCCCCTCAGCGACTCCCTCTGATACTCGCACCATCCCCCAGCCGCAGACGCACAGATGATGGGGGACCCTGGTCTAGGCGGGGAGCGCCCCCCATCTGCCTCGGGAAGTCCACACTTTTTTTTTTTTTTAGACCTTGTAGTCATTTCCTCGCTAGTGCGAAGGAAAAGTTCCGTACATTTTTATAAACGGAGGCCAGAAGGGAGCACCCTCCTCTTAGTTCCTAATATATTATGTCCTCCCCTGCCGAGCCTGGGGACTTGGTCTGGATTCGGTAACTAAAGTAATATAAATGTTAGCTAAGAAGCATTCCCGCAATGTGGTTCCAATTTAGGCTTGTTTTGAAGTCTAAAGACCCAATATGTCTCGTAGATTCTTCACTGGACATTAGCGTTAATGTGATTTGCGGAGGAGGAGGAGGGAGGAGGAGGAGGAGGAGGAGGAGAAGGAGGAAAGCCCTGGCCCTCCACGGATGGGGACCGAATCAGGAGGGCGCTGTCCCAAGGCCAAGGGACTCCAGCCTTGGCCAGGAGACGCCCCATGGCTTTTGATGTGTGTGTGTGTGTGTGTGTGTGTGTGTGTGTGTGTTGGGGGGGGCGGTTGGAGTACTTCGCTCAGGAAATTGCCTTATACTTGCCGGGCGGGGTGCAGATGCTCGGAGCAAGGTAAGGGTGGTACCCTGTCACTACCCTGGCTCTGCAGGCTGTTTGCACTTCACGTCAATAATGTCTCCCTCCCAAGCAGGGCCTGATTTGCGAAGGAAGACACGCATGCCTTTTAGAAGGAAGCTGGGCTGAGAAACACCCCCCCCCCCAACACACACATACACACACTCCTGGCGGGGTCCTGTGCTCCCCCATCCTCGGCCCGCTCACGTCCCTCCCTCCCTCCCTCCCTCCCGATCCCCCCCCCCCCGCACTCCCGTAATGAGCATCCCCCGGTGGAACCGCCTTGCCCTTTATCTTGCTGGGGGGACCCGCACCTTTTGAACTGCCATCTGTAGATTGTGTTGGTGCACTGACTTGTTAACTGTGCCATGCTGTGAAGGAAATGGCATGATTTAGATCAGGTACTCGGGGACGGGGGCTGTTCATAAGAAACACTTGAGCCGAGCTGTTGCTGCTCAGAATGTGCCCTGGGGAGCAGGGTTCCGTTTCGGGTCACGGTCCTGCCTTGTACCGGGGGCAGGCCAGGCGCAGAGCGCTGCGGTCCCGGGGCTGCCCGGCTCGGGCTCGGCTGCGCGGAGGGGGTGGGGAGAGTCATGATGAAACCATGAGGCTGCCAAATTAACGTCTCACCCTTTCAATCACACTCCAGAGGATAAAAGCCTAGCATGTCTGCCTCAGAAACAGGCTCGGTTTACACCAAACAAGTTCTTTCTCTGATTTATCAGCCCAGCCAGCTATCCTTCTAATTACGGAAAAAATCTCCCCTGTTTATGAAGTCCCCTCCTTTCGCAGGGGTACCCGGAACAGTGGGCTAGGCAATTGGGTCCTGCAGAGTTTTTGTGAGCTAGGACTTCCCCACCCCCCATCCCCCCCCCCCAAGACTACTTACCAATATAAAGTCAAAAAGAAAATGTTCCCGGCTCTTGTTTTGTTTCCATGAAGAAGTTTTTGCTGGTTCTAATGGGGAGGGGGGAAAAATGAAATCGAGGGGCCACATCAGATAACCACAGTTCATTAAATCTTCCTGCCGACATGGTGAGTATGGAAGTAAAGTTTAATTAGGAACACAAAGGCGAAACTGAGACTGAGGGGGGGGGGGGGAAGGTGGGGGTGCTTCACCTTAATTCATCAATTCTCTGGCTAATTCCAAGGACACTGATTGTCCGTTATATGGAAATAGACGGTTAGGGTCATTCTCTAAGACAAATTTACTTTTCTGCACACTCTAAATCTGTTTAGTCACTTTAAAGGTGTCAATTATTGGAACAGGCTAAGACTATGAATTTCTTAGTAATAGCTTTAATAACATTTTGAAATGAAAAGCAGATACCTTGAAGTCAGCCTACTTTGAAAAGACATATGAGGCGTTCTGGTTTTAATTTGTGTAGTGCTCTACATCTGGAATCCCTTATAATTAAAACTAAAAACTAAACCACTACTTCCACCTGTCCAATGATGAAAAGATGAATGCACTAATAAGTTACTAAAGAGCCCAACATGATAGAGTTTACGTTCAGATTCCATACAGTAAAACAGAATTTTGGACAGGAGGCTAAAGGTCCTTGGTCATTACTAATAACACACTCAGTGTTAGCCTATGTGTCCTACCATACCAACTACTGACGGGGCCTTTTTTTTTTTTTTTTTTTTAATGTGTGAAGAGCTCATTGCTGTTAAGTCTTTGTTTTAGAAACAAATACAAATTTCAGAAAGAACATTTAAAACACATAAACTGAGCTGGGCTTTTCACTGTTTTTGAAACTGTTTTCATGACTTACTGTAATAATCGCATACAGTTGTTGAGTTATGTATTTGCAGATATCTACCAAAGGCCCCACAGTACACAAGGTCTTGTGGCCATCTCTAGGGATGCAGCATTGAGCAAAATGTATCTTTGTAGGTGACTTAGAAGTGGGAAAATGTTCAATGATTCCTTCCTCATCTCTTCAGAATGACAAAAATTGTGTTTTCACCTAGATTCTGCTAAGATAAAGCAATTTTCTAAAAGCATCAGCTGTCACTCCAACTGAAACAACAATGATCATTAAAGCGCCCTTGGACTGTCACTGGTGTTCAGAAGGTTAATTATTTTAAAAGGTAAATCCCGAGTTGTAATCCCTATTGAGGCTGTTTGGAACAACTCCCCCTGCTGAGATCGAGCTGTGTGGGCGGCCCCTAAAGACTCATTTTTCTTATTACACAGTCCAGCTTCTCTGTCATGAAGTAGAAATGGACATATTTACATTTTGAAAACAGCAACACTTTTTCAAGGGAAAAAAAAAAAAAAACATTGCAAAGGCTTTTACCAGTGGTTGAAGGGTCTTTCAAGGGAATGGACCCCACCACCCTGGGGTTTGTCCACTGTGTTTCTTCAGCACAGTGACTGCCATTGGCACCTAGCAACAGGAGTACCCTGGAGACAACAGTGAGACGACCTCCTCCTCTGGGAAAATGTATCCACATCAGGTCTGGCTTGTCCTTGCTTGGAGCCACGGGGGGAGCTGTATTACATTCCTGCTTCAGTGTCCCTTCTGTATACATTACACTTGGGGACGAGTAAGGCTTAACTGTAACACACTTATTCCGAGGCACACACAGGTCACAAACTAGCCCCCTAAATTCTGAACACGGCCCGAAGACACTTCATATGGACAACATGTTGTTTTAAAGCTCTGGGGATTCGTAGCAGCATTGTTTTCAATAGCCAAACGGTGGGAACTATATATGCAAGTGTCCACTAGAGGATGAATGAACAAAACTGCAGAACGTAGCCGATGGAATAATTTTCAGGTTTAAAACGGGAAGGCGGCGTACACACCCATCACTGCGTAGCCAGAGCCCCAGATGGCAAGGAGGAGCGCGGTGTGGACGCGGAGGCTGGGCTCATGGCCACCAGGGCGTCTGCATTTTCTTTCCACTGCATGGAGGCTCAAGCTGTGATGGAAGTAAAGGTTGAGGCCTCCTTCTGGGTGGGTACTAGACAGCCTGCGGTCTGCCCCAGCTCCAGGCCGGCGGGGGTGGATCCTGGATCCAGGCTTCAGTCAGCAACAGTGAGGACCAGGGTGGCTGATCCTAAGGGAAACTGGTAGATTTAAACATTATCGGGATATAGACCAAATACAAGCTGAAGATCCCCATGGATAGCAGAGGTTCGATGGCAATATTTTTTTAAGTATTTTATTTGTTTTTGAGAGAGAATGTGACACAAGTAGAGAGAGAGATTGCACACACGAAGGCCTCTAACCAGTGCAAATGAACTCCAGGTGCATGCATGCATTACCTTGTGTATCTGGCTTATGTAGGTCCTAGAGAATTGAACCTAGATTCCCTCCATCACAGGCGTCCTAACTGCCATGCAAAAGACCATGGGACACCTCGTTGAAGATAAGACCCCCCAGAGAAGTAAAAGCAACCAGCCAGCCAAGATGGTGGCGGCTAGCTCCACCCCAAATGATTCTCCAGCGGGAACACGCCAAAGACACTGCCAGGAAAATAACAAAACGGCGCCCTCTGCAGGTCGAAGAAACACTAGATAGTATTGGATTAAGAGAGGCGGGGAGGCTGGAGGGAAGGCTTAGCGGTTAAGGAGTTTGCCTGCAAAGCCAAAACGCGCATGTTAGCCAAAATGCACAAGGGGGCGCACGCGTCTGGAGTTCGTTTGCACTGGCTGGAGGCCCTGGCGCGCCCATTCTCTCTCTCTCTCTTTTTCTCTCTCTCCCTCTTTCTCTGTCAAATAAATAAATAACAATAAAATATTTTTTTGTTTGTTTGTTTTTTTCGAGGTAGGGTCTCACTCTAGCCCAGGTTGACCTGGAATTCACTATGGAGTCTCAGGGTGGCCTCGAACTCATGGCAATCCTCCTACCTCTGCTCCCGAGTGCTGGGATTAAAGGCGTGCGCTACCACGCCCGGCTCAATAAAATATTTTTTACAAAGCTTAAGGACACCTGTGTGGTATGGGTCATAAGTCCAGAGAAAAAGGGAGACTCACGTTTAATCTAGAGCCATACAAGCTGGGGATAGTCTCTAAAGAAAACTGCCCATGGGCTCCTTTAAAAACAAGGTCAATGAATCTATGGCAGGATTGGAAGACAGTGAATGGCTGTGCTTCAGTTGGTCCCTCCAGAGGCCTCTTACTACTTACTGTGTGTCCTGGGCCGCAAGTCCATGTGGGGGTGCACTTAAAGACACTGTGCTAGACACATGGCAATATTTTTTAAGTATTTTATTTGTTTTTGAGAGAGAATGTGACACAAGTAGAGAGAGAGATTGCACACACGAAGGCCTCTAACCAGTGCAAATGAACTCCAGGTGCATGCATGCATTACCTTGTGTATCTGGCTTATGTAGGTCCTAGAGAATTGAACCTAGGTCTTTTGGCTTTGCAGGCAAGCACCTCAACCACTAAGCCATCTCTCCTGCCCATGAAAAGCAGTTTTTGAAAGCACTTTCACACTGACCTAGGAGACTGACCCAAAGGGAAGGGCGTTACTGGGAGGGGCCTGTGGCATCCCTGGACTGCAGATTCTGAGACTTCGTTCACAGAGAGAAAAAATAAAAAAGTGAAAATAAATAAATAAAATATCCAGTCTGAGAATGTGCTGACTGAAGCCTGAGATGATGCCCTTTTGTATTTTCACCATTAGCTTAATTTTATCTTAAAATCATGGACTCCCTTCCTTTCAGTCAGCTTCACAACATGTTTTTAAATCACTGTGGTGTAAATCAACACTCAAAAAAAAAAAAAAAAAAAAACGAGGAAGAAAATTCTGACACATGGTACAACATGGGTGAGCCTTGAGGCTAGTATGCTAAGTAAATGTCAACATTGTATGTATGATTCTACATAGTTAGTAAAAGTCACCAACATAGAAAATAGAATGGTAGCTTCCAGAAGCTGGGAGGAAGAGAGAATGAAGGCTTGGTATTTAATAGGTGCAAAGTTTCCATTTGACAAAAAAAAAATGCAAAACCAAAAAATTGGAGCTGAGGAGATGAAAGGTGCTTGCTTGCAAAGCCTGCTGGCCTGGGTTCAATTCCCCAGTACCCACATAAAGCCAGATGCACAAAGTAGTGCATTTACCTGGAGTTCATTTTCTGTGGCAAGGAACTAAGGCAGTACCCATTCTCATTCTCTCCCTCTCCTCACTCTCTGACCAAAATAAATTTTTTAAAAAAGTATTTCTAAAACAATAGTAGATGTGAATGTACTTAGTGTCACTCACTAAACTGTAATGGTTAAAATGGCCAATTTGGTTACGTATATTTTTTTAATTTTTTTGTTTATTTTTACTTATTTATTTGAAAGTGACAGACAGAGAAAGAGGGAGAGAGAATGGGCGTGCCAGGGCCTCCAGCCACTGCAAACAAACTCCAGACGCGTGCGCCCCCTTGTGCATCTGGCTAACGTGGGTCCTGGGCAATCAAGCCTCGAACCAGGGTCCTTAGGCTTCACAGGCAAGCGCTTAACCACTAAGCCATCTCTCCAGCCCTGTTATGTATATTTTGCTGCAATAAAAACCAAGTGATTTTTACATTAAAACAAAGATCTCCGCGTTTTCAGGAAACAAAGAAATCTAAGGAACTATTAACACTAGCCAGAACACCTGAGTGCTAACGGGAAGGGAAGCTGAGTACTCCTCGCCCCTCAAATGTGCACTTCAGCTCACCGTAGCCCCTGCTCCTTCTGGACTCCCTCTCAGCCCCCTTGACTCACTTGGGCCACCTGCCAGCTGGCTCCCACCCCCACCCCCAGGGAAGGAGTCACTTCTGCGCTCAGGACCTGTGCATAGCTCTCACTGAACACAGCCTTCAGACTTGCTCACAACACTACAATTAGCCCAGCCTATCCCAGGTTCAAAGAGATGAGGCGAGAGGTGGATGACAGCACCCCAGGTAGACACGTAACGGAGAAGCCCCTCTCCTACAATGGGCACCCCGGAAAACACCCTCCCCACATCCACCGAGGCGACGGGACACGACATGGCACTCCAACACCCGCAACAATTATCAATTATTATTTATTGATTACTGCAAGCCCCCACCACCACCACCACCACAGGTAGATGCTACGAAAGAACTGGAAGCACTGTCCAGAACAGGGAGACGTTTCTCCTCGCCAGCTTTTCTAAAGCCCAGTTTGCATAAATGTCTTGCAGATTTTGTAACTCAGAGTCAAGGAGCAATGAATTCAAGAATCTTTATTGAAGTCTGGATTATCCCCAAGCTGTGAACTTTTCTTCTAAGCCATTGGCTGTCTGAGGGGTTTTTCCTCTAACATGCTACTGTCAAGTGTGCATTTTAAAACATTTATCAAAAACCAATGGCTACAGACTTCAATCTGTACATTCCAAGCAGAGTAAACCCCAGCCTAGTGCAGATGCATAAATGATGTGTTGGTTTAATCTATTTTTCACAGGGGGTGTCTGAGAGTAGGAAAATTAAAAGCAGGTAGAATGGGCTATTATGACTGTCCCGTGGTGTGCTTTTTTACATGAGGTCTGGATTAAGATAACATCTGGTCTATATTTCTTGAACTATTTCCCTTTTATCACAAGAAAAATCGGCAACCCATCTCACAACTGCTCTTAATTTAGATCTAAATATCACTGATGAAACATTGTACAACATGCTGTTATCTATTAAAATGATTTCCCTGAAGGCACAGTTGATACTTTTAAAGATTCCAGCAAGGCTAATCATGCCAGCCCCTTTAGTAGGACTTACCTTATAATCATATGTTCAAATGTTCCACCCAAATCACTGCTTTGGTACCAAGTGAGTCCTATTCTGAGATTGGTCTCACTACATTGAGAGGCACAGTATCCAGACCTGACAGGCACGGGGCCATCCAGAATTCTTTAGGAGGACATTGAACTCCAAAGCAAACAAGCCATTATTCTCCCCAACTGCCTATACTGCATGCTTTCCAGAGGGGCAGTAAGCTCTTCACAGTGCTCTTGAGAGTTCAAGTCCATGATAATGCAGTAGATTGATTTCCCAAAATAAACTTCTGGGTTTTGTTCATTTATTTGTTTATTTATTTATTTATTTACTTTTTAAGACTTTAACCCATTTCTACAAATAATAAATGAGGATCATGCTTTATTCTAAAACTGTTTTGCATATCTGTGGTGCATAGTGGTTCTGAGCATTTTAAACACCATTAATCCTCAGACACAGAAAGTAAATCTATACATTAACCAGGTATATAGAAAATTACTGTCTCAAAGCCGAGCGTGGTGGCGCACACCTTTAATCCCAGCACCCGGGAGGCAGAGGTAGGAGGATTGCCATAAATTCAAGGCCACCCTGAGACTAATCCCAGGTCAGCCCAGACTAGAGTGAAACCCCACCTCAAAAAGCCAAAAAGAAAATTACTTTCTCCAACCCTGCCTTCAATAAGTTAATGTCATGTGCTCCTGGTGTTTTACATAATGCAGAGACCCAAACACACAAAAGTTTTGGATTTTCTTTAAAGCAACTAAAAGTTGTTCTGTATAAATACGAAAATACAAAATGGTAAATACAGTAGAAAATGAAATTGGAAATATATTACACATAGAATACAAAAAACTTGAAAGAATAAAAATGTTTATTAATATAATAGGAGGCTGATTAAATGGGTTGTGTTACATGCATGGAGCATTTTCTATGCACTAAGAACAAGGGATACTTATATGCACTAGGAAAGGATTGTCACGATAAATGAACAGAAGATGAAGAGTTTGGTATCATTTTATTCTCATCCTTTAAAACAAAAACTGCTGGAGAGATGGCTTAGAGGTTAAGGCACTTGCCAGGTTCAATTCCCCAGGACCCATGTAAGCCTGATGCACGTGGTGGCACATGCTTCTGGACTTCATTTGCAATGGCTAGAGGCCCTGTATTGCCCATTCTCCCTCTCTCTCTCTCTCTCTCTCTCTCTCTCTCTCTCTCTCTCTCAAATAAATTAGCCAATGGGACTAAGAAAGGAAAGGAACGCTGTACTTTAAAACTCCTGTAGATCTTCTAGCTTCTAATGTACAGACATTATTTTAATGCATGTGCAGTATTTTTTAAAGTAGAAATGCACAGAATGGAGAGGAATGAGATCCTCCCACTCATAAACAACCCACAAGACAGAAGGTGGCTTGCGTGGGAGGGTGGGGGCCTGCAGAAGAGGAGAGAGCAAAGGGGCATGTGATTGACGGGCATCCTGTCACCCTGTGTTGTTTGGAGGGAATTCTGAGAAGAAAAAGCCTTTGGGAGTTATCAGTGGTCAGGCTGGAGCCATTCATTTTCCACCTGCCTGTGTTGGTCTGGCAGCCAGTCAAGGGTGCTATTAGCAGAATTAAGATCCAGAAGAAAAGATTATCCCAGGGAAGTCAGGAGAAGGGTTGGAAAGTGTGGCTCTTATCAGTCTCACAATACGAAACAGGTCAGGAAGGATTCTGTATAGGTTTCACTCGAAGCAGGTAAATCTCTGGAAAAAAAAAAATAATAATGGAGTGACTGTTCTTGGGAGACATTTCAGCATTGCAACATACTGCAGTCCATTTAAGATAAAGCATTGGTTTTTCCCAGCCCCACCACCGCAGAAGGCGAGGGCGTGGATAACAAAATGCTGCAACATGGTTCTTTTATTCCCTCTTCTTCGGTGAACCCTGGGTAATGAAACAACCTCCCCCCACACACACCCCAACCAGGTCATTTTTAATATTTTTGAATGGTTTACTTTCATTCACTTCCCCCCTCCCCCCCACACACACGCCTTGTTCAAGAAAGGTCTAAATGGAATTCCTCTGCACAGTTTGATGTAAGAAAAAGGAAAAGACGTTGTTAATTGTGAAGAGATTTCTAAAAGCACTGGGAACCCTGTGACCAGGGAGCAGCCGTTTTCACGCAGGGAGGCGCGGCCATGCTGGTACTGCGACATGTGTTTTCAAACAGTGATCTGGACTGGTGAAGGTTTTGAGTTCATGTCAGCACTGCAATTTACAAGAGTTCACATACAGCGTGAACTTACAGAGCGTTTCACCATGTCGTCTATGAATCATTCAATTTTAAGCTCTGCAGCATGTGGACAATTGCAAAATGAAGAGATGTAAGAAAACACATTTGGTATTTCCATATTACATGCCTCGGGTTGGAAAGAAATGGTTTTGCTCTCCCAACTATTTTTTTTTTTTTCATCTAGATGATAAGGGCTCTTTCATAGTCTTTCTTTCTCTCTTTTCCTTCTGTATTCACTTTTTTTATTGTTAGGAAATGGTAACATTTTCAGCTGGATCATTTTCAAGGTGCAGGCCTTATATATACAATTATGGAGGGGCCAACAAGCAACACATTATTTTTTTTGAAGTTGTCACTCCCATGGCAGTGACGGGTTTACAATGGCTGATCTATCCAGTACTTGGTTAAAAAAAAAGAAAAACATATTTTCAAGGCAGCTGCAGTGAAGGGAAATCTCTGACCACGGACCAAACAGAAAGATCAGGACCGTGGAATGACATCACCATCAAGGTGACAAACGCACACTTAAATGACCCAAAATTATCAACGCAAAACCAACCGAAATAAAACTTACATTAAAATAATAAAATCAAAATCTTTAATGTGTCTTTAGAAACAAAAGTATAAGTTAAAGCAGTGCCTGGGGCTGGAGGAATGACTTAGTGGTTAAGGCGTTTGCCTGCAAAGCCAAAGAACCCAGGTTCGATTCCCCAGGACACACGTTAGCCAGATGCACAAGGTGGCGCATGCATCTGGAGTTCGTTTGCAGTGGCTAGAGGCCCTGGTGTGCCCATTATCTCTCTCTCTCTCTCTCTCTTTCTCTCTGTCAAATATATAAATAAAAATAAAAAATATTTTTTAAAAAAAGCAGTAGCTGAATATGTTCTCATCAGCAATGACTTGGAAAAAATTTATTGAGAACTTTGATATATGGACATACTGTAATTTGGTCATGTTCCTGTTATGTAAAACTCTTTTGTCTCCTCTTCCCCAACCCCATTCCACTGAAGACCTTCCTCTTTCAAGAGAGTCCTCCCTATTTTGTTGTCTCATTCTTTTTGTCCTCCTCCATTTTCTCTGTCAAAATGTCTCCTGGACTCAGAACAGGACAGATCTTGTGGGGATATCAGAAGCCACCATGGGGTAATGAATGCCTAGTCAGCTCATGCTGGAAAGACAGTGAGTACTGGACACCTTCCCACCCTGTGCATCTTACAATCTTTCTGCCCCCCTGTGCTGCAGTGTCCCTGAGCCTCGAAGGACGTGGTAGACACCGTGTTTAGTGTTGAGCTCTCAACAGCCTCTTATTTTCTGCTTTCGTGAGTTTGGGCCTCCTCAATGTCTGAGCAATGACTTTTAAAAAAATACATTTTTTTACTTTTATTTACTTATTCATTTGAGAGAGAGAGGCAGATAGAGAGAGAAAATGGGTGTGCTAGGGCCTCCAGCCATTGCAAACAAACTGCAGATGCACGTGCCCCCTTGTGCATCTGGCTTTTGTAGGTACTAGGAATCAAACCTGGATCCTTAGGCTTTGCAGGCAAGTGCCTTAACCACTATGACATCTTGCCGGCCCCTAAACAATGACTTTTTAAATCCTACCAATGCCGTAATATTAGCATGAAGGGAAGCTATGCTGTGGGAAAGGAAAATACATCCCAAAATGTTTTTAAACTTATTTTATGTTCTATATCTTTTTTAAAAAAAAATGGTATTATAAGAAAATGCTTTTAAAAACCTTGGGTAATGGAACATTGAAATCCAGATTGAAATAGTTTTGTTAGTAATATGTGAAAATATGTTTAGTGTTTTTAAATTGCCAATAATACAAAAGTATAGAAAATAAAAACCAAAAAAAAAAAAAAACTTCCTTACACAACTCAATCTCAGGGTTGGGGATATCGCTCAGTTGGTAGAATGCTTGGCTAGCATTCAAAAAGCCTTGGTTCCATTCCTAGCACACCATAAAATTGGAAGTGATAGCTGTAAGCCTGTAACCCTAACTCCTGAAAGGTAGAGGCAGAAGTTCAAGGTTGTCCTTAGCTACATAGCAAGTTCAATGCTAGCTTGAGCAACCCTCAAACAACAGCAACAACAAATCAAACTCCTCCCCTAAAATACACAAACACCCAACCTTCCTCCTAAGCGGCACCACAACTAGCGGGAAATACGTGATGAACCTTTTTCTTAGCATCTACAAACGTACATATTTATATACTCATGTGCAATGTACAGTGTGAGTTGCATGCTACACACAACCTGTATCATGGAGCTACGCCTAACACAGCTGTCCAGGTTGTTTTTCTTATTTAACAAGTTGTCTCAGATACTCCAGCTCAGAATATATCCACCAGAAGTTGTGCATGCAAATCCTTTTGCTTTTTTTTCCAACAGATAAAAGTCCACTTACTTATTTTCATGTGTGTGCTGGGATGGAACCCAGGGCCTTGCTGATGCTAAGCATGCACTGCATCACTATGCTACACTCCCAACCCATCACGTTTTTTAAAACAACTGAAAGGATCCAGCAGCATTCTGGGCCGATCACAGGTCCTGCTGGAAGCAAGAGCAGTTTGGTGGCTGCCATTGCTAATGTGGTCCACACTCTCCAGGGAACCACAAGTGCCCACATCTAGCCTGGCCCCTTACACCTCTGAGTTTACCACCCCCTTTGATATACTTACATTGCTGTACAATATCCCATAATACAGATTCACCAGAATTTATGTAGACATTCTCCTGTTTACGACATGTTTTTTAAAGTTCAAATTCATGCTGTGTTTGATAGAGCAGAATCAAATCCCAGATTCAGAAATAAACTCTCTCTTTATAAATCTACCAGTTCATTTTCTCCCACAAGTTGTGAAACAGCCTACACCCATAACTTATCATTCCCTGCAGAACTTGACAAAGGATTGTTCTGTGTTTGGGCCTTTGAAAAATGATATTTTAATTGAGAGACTCAAGCCAGGACATGGAGTGAGGAGAGAGTTCTAAAAAGATTTAAAAAATAAAAATAAAAAGTCAATCAGAAGCTAACTGGCATAGAATTGATGTGTGGTTTAGTTGAAATATATGTATATATGTCTCTGGCTTAAAAGTGATAAAGATTTGCTGAATAACTAAGGTATTTTTTTTTATCTCTTCTCAGCCCTATCTGTTCTCATTCTCTATTTTCCTTTCCCATACTCCTTGGCCAAAAAGAAAAGCATATAAGGTTCCCATTACAGCAGGTTAGAAAATGGGATGGCCATCCAGACAGTTCAAAGATGATTCCTCCAACGTGGTGCTGGTCCTTCCTATGAACGAAGCTGGCAGGCCGGTGAGAGGAACACAATTACTGTTACAATCTGGTACAAACCTGAGCCAAAAGTCAAAGCCCATGCAAAAGGGGGGGGGGGGGAAGAACCTGTTTAAATAGACTATCAGCCAAAATAAGAAACACACGCAGAGTGATGCAATTGCTTTCCCCAAAGTGACAGACCTTTTGCTTGTATAATTTGCTATGAGGTAAGCGTTCTGCTCAAAATAAAAAGTAGACACTGAGACAAAAGTTACCTGCCCCCCATGGTCTATTTTCCTATTGCTATTCCAGGGAAGAGGAAAGCCTCAAACTTGCAATGTTTTGGGTTTTGTTTTTGTTTTTTTTTTTTTTTTTTTTTTGAGCTATCAAAAATAGATAGTAAAGGAAGTTTTACCTATAGTTTCCAAGGCATTCATATTTGTCTGCTACACATTTTGTTTAGAAGTAAATCAAAGTTTATCTTTCTAGCCCAAATTAAATTTTAGTGATTAACTCTATTTGTATGTTTGAGATTTTCAAATGAATACATGGGTCAACAGAACTTCTTCTGTGTGCTGAGGTATCTTTTGTTATGGTTATTTTTACTAGAAATAACATACATCTGCGAGACTTATAAAATTCAGCAAATGAAGTATTGTTGGAACAAAGTAATCCAGACTAAAACAGTCTGTGTCTTTCAAAATAAACTATTCTTGCATTTACATGACTTCCCTGTTCATTTAGCTACTGTGATCTTTCCTAAGTGAATGAAAATCAAAACTTCAGGTTTTTCACAAAAGGAATCCTCTTGTCGCATCTTTAACAAGAACAAAGATTAATCATACCAGTGACGTCACTTGGACTCCCCAGCTGTTTTCCGAGGCACCCTGTATAGGGCTGCTCTGGGGTGTTTAAAATGAAGTCATCTCTTTAAGAGAATAACATGAATGCAATTCCATGCAGAAGTCCCTTCTTCAGCCTTTGACATTAGAGATATACCCAAAAGTCATGTCCGTATGCTGTCTGTTTTTTAAATAGATATATATAATTTATCAGAGAGAGAGAGAGAGAGTGGGTAGGGGCGTACCATGGCCTCATGCCACTAGAAATGAACTCCAGATGCATGAGTCACCAAGTGCATCTGGCTTAATGTGGGTACTGGGGAATCGAACCCAGGCCATCAGGCTTTGCAAGCAAGTGCCTTTAACCACTGAGCAGTCCCCTCAGCTCTCTGCACACTGTCTTTAACCAAATTCTCATGATATCTGCTCCTTTCCCATGATTAATAATAAACAAAGCTCACGTAGATTATTTTTTAAAAATACAGTGTCCGGGCTGGAGAGATGGCTTAGCGGTTAAGCGCTTGCCTGTGAAGCCTAAGGACCCCGGTTCGAGGCTCAATTCCCCAGGACCCACGTTAGCCAGATGCACAAGGGGGCGCATGCATCTGGAGTTCGTTTACAGAGGCTGGAAGCTCTGGCACGCCCATTCTCTCTCTCTCTCTCTCTCTCTCTCTCTCTCTCTCTCTCTCGCCCTCTCTCTGCCTCCTCTCTGTCACTCTCAAATAAATAAATAAACAAAAAAAAATTTAAAAAAATACAGTGTCCGTTATATTTGAGTAGTAGCAAAAGTGAGAAAAATAGTCGCAACGAAACGAAACCTGGAGGGTTTGAAGGGTTCAGGTTGGAAGCAAGGCTGGAGTCTCTCAGACCCCCGAAGTGCCCCCCTCGCAGGCGCTCTACTCTACAGCACGTGTGGTGGGCGGCTGGAGGCTGAACACTGCACTGAACTATCACCCAAAGGTTGGCTGGCACCTCTATGTGCCAAGGACCACGTTGGGTCCTGGAGGTATCAGAAAAGGTAAGATGAGGCTGGATGGAAGGAGGCTCAGAATGCGGTGTCTGAGCAGGTCAGACCAGCAGAAATACTGTTACGAGGCATGCATTGCTGCTGGTGCCCGAACAGAGATTAGGGGGGGAGGCTCGCTCTACTTTTGGTGGGGAAGTAAGGAATGGTGGAGGGGCGTGAGCGAATCTCGTATGTTCTGATAAGGGTGAGAACTATGATTCCCCTGTTTTTTCTCCGCAGTAGCAGTGGCTTGTCTGATAATCCTCGGCTTGAGTCCTGGCCCAGGTGTGTAGGCAGCTAGCCCACCACTCCAACGAGTGGAATATCTCCTGACTTGGAGAAAGTGCTTGCTTTGCCTAGTACCCTTACAGTGATCTCACGATTTGATTCCATCAAATACCGGCTCTTTTTTTCCTTCTTGTGGGCCACACCAGACGCAGCAAGCAGGGAAGAGCTGACCTCCAGACACTTCCCTTTGCATGTCCTCCAAAAGCACCTGGACACCATTTCTGGACACCGCCGGCTTCGACTTGAAAACACATGTGTGTATGAAGGTAAGTAAGGAGCACAGGGACCAGAAATGCCTTCAGGTGGGTGGATGGTGTGGCCCTTGTAAAAGCACCCAGATTCAGCCAAGCTTAAATACATCCTCCAGTTCAGGTACAGCTCCTCGAGCGGCAGCCTGACAGAACCCTGCATCATTTTCCATTATCAGGATATACCAGACATGTCTAAGAGCTGTGTTAAGAAATAACAGAAGGGCTGGAGAGATGGCTTAGCGGTTAAGCGCTTGCCTGTGAAGCCTAAGGACCCCTGTTCGAGGCTCGATTCCCCAGGACCCATGTTAGCCAGATGCACAAGGGGGCACATGCATCTGGAGTTCGTTTGCAGTGGCTGGAGGCTCTGGCACATCCATTCTCTCTCTCTCTCTCTCTCTCTCTCTGTCACTCTCAAATAAATAAATAAAAATGAACAACAAAAAAAGAAAGAACAGAAGATAAAGTGAACCACTTCATGTGACCAGAGAAGCAACAGTACAGCGCCCACAGAACTGGGACTAGGATTCCATACATAGTCATAGCTTTAAACTTCCATACACAATTTTTGATTACTTAAATACTACTGTGTCTGGTTGTTTTTTAAGACACATTTACATGAAGAAGCTAAGTTTCTAGGGATCAACAGAGAATGTGAGACTCAAAAATAAAAATCTAAACATGGAATACTTTGTTGTCTATCAAATGGTAAAGAGTTTTTAAAGCAAATAATAGCCAACATAAACACAGCAAGAAACCAGTGCACATATGGTCAGAGTGCAATTTGGATCAATATGCATCAAAATATGTACCATTTGACCTATTAGTTCCTCTTCAAGGAACTTATACAGATAGGCACTTTCAATATACCTCAAAATACTCAACACTTAGGAATTGACTGAAGATAGTGTGAATGGGACTGGAATATTTTCTTTCTTTCTTCAGTTTGGTTTTTTTTTTTTTTTGATACATACTAAAATATAAATATTTAATTATATCAGTTTTAAAATTATGAGCTGGAGAGATAGTTTAGTGGTTAAGCTGCTTGCTTATGAAGCCTAAGGACCTAGGTTTGACTCCCCAGTAACCACATAAGCCAGTTGCACATGGGGACACATGCATCTGGAGTTCATCTGCAGTGGCTAGCGGCCCTGGCATGCCCATTCTCCCTCTCTCTCTCTTTCTCTCTCTCTCTCTCTCTCTCTCTCTCTCTTTCTCTCTCTCTCTCTCAATAAATGAACAAATAAAATATTTTAAAATCAGACCTCAATTTTTAAAGTAGAAAAACAAACAAACCCAAATCCTGATGGAAAATTACAAATTTAACACTTTAAATTCTCACATATATCATACCAAGCACTCTGGGGCATAAGAAGTCTGAGTCCTTTAATCAAGTTTATTTTACCAAATAAAAGAGAGTGTGTGTGTGTGTGTGTGAATACTCAATGCTTCAAACTAAGAAGGATATGTCTATTTTCTCCCCTTTCCATGGGCCAAAATAACTCATCTTGGCTAAGAGAAGGCACTTACCTCCTATGTGGAACAGAGATTATATTGTGTTGGTACAGCAGTCGACTTTATATTTCTTGAATTCTAATGGATGAGGTGAGCATCTTTTGTCCATGCTAGCCCTAACTATCAGCTGCCTACTTCTAAGTGAAAGTGCCTTACGATTTCTGGGACAACCCCTGGCCATTCATTATAGGAGTCTTCCAGACTAATAAGCAAGAGTAACTCAGATAACTAGGCCACAAAAGAAATATTAGACATCCGTATTTATTTCCATTGAATTTCTTTATAAGCACAGTCATACATGATTTCCCATCCTACTTCCCTGGCAGGATTACCTAATTGTGATTACACAGCAAGATTTAAGAGCCAGGCATGGTGGTGCGTGCCTTTAATCCCAGCATCTGGGAGGCAGAAGTAGGAGGATCACTGTGAGTTGGAGGCCACTCTAACACGACATAAGTGAATGTCAGGTCAGCCTGGGCTAGAGCAAAACCCTACCTCGCAAAGCAAAAAATAAAAATAAAGCCACGCGTGGTGGCGCACACCTTTAATGCCAGCACTTCGGAGACAGAGGTAGGAAGATCTCGCCATGAGTTCGAGGCCACCTTGAGGCTACATAGTGAATTCCAGGTCAGCCTGAGCTAGAGTGAGACCCTACCTGGAACCCCCCCCAACACACACACACACACACACACACACACACACACAATTTTAAACATGAGGGGAGAAACAGCTCTTTGGGTACTAAGCAAATGCTCAATGATTATTGTGTGATGAACGCACCAGAAATCGGGGCACTCCTACAGGTACTTACCTGGTCAGTCTCTGCGCAGGACTTGGCTACACAAGGTGCATAACAATAGCTGCTCAACAGCTGTTGTTTTGAAAAACAAAAGCCCTCTTGCACACCTCTTCATGCCTAATTCCAGATGGGGATAGGATCAAAATGGAGTGTTGCCGGGCATGGTGGTGCACGCCTTCAGGAGGCAGAGGTAGGAAGATTGCCATGAGTTCGAGGCCACCCTGAGACTACAGAATGATTTCCAGGTCAGCCTGAGCTAGAGTGAGACCCTACCTCGAAAAAGAAAAAAAAAAAAAAATGGAGTGTCAATGTTATCTTTCCTACTTCCTGTTTCCAGATAAGCAGACCATTAACAGCATCCTAATGTGTGAACACAAGGCAGTCTTCTCTCTCTCTCTCTCTCTCAAAAATAACTTTCACAAATCAAGGTCACATGTACTAGTTTTTGTTTGGTAAAATTGTTCATAAGCAACATCCATTTGAGCTTATCCCCCACCAAAAAATAATAAAACAGCTAGTTGTAAAACTCTAGGCTATATAAATATTTCTCATGGAGACCACGGGAGTTATGCTTTTAAAAGACCAGGGCAGAAGCGAGTCTTCCCTCCTGGGAAGAGTCTCCTTTGTGGTCTGAGCCAGATGAGAGGTGGGGATATGGCCTCCTACTATCCTGCCTAGCTGCTCATTGACCTACTTCTGCTGCTTTCCAAGTAAAGTTTCAAATCCAAAATCCTCTGTGGCATTTCTCTTCAGAACCTACACCCCCCAAAATTAATGGATACTCAAACAGAACTGTTTACACTTAAAGAAATTATGGCAAATTTTGACTCGATATTTTATATCGTTTCAGAAATGAATCTTGTCACAACAGGTGTAAAACTCTTGTTCCTTAGAGTTTTCCAGGGCCTGCAGAATACCTAGCAAGGATCTGCCATCCTTAAATTAGTCTCTAAACCAAATATCAAACTAAATTGGACCAATTTCTGAATAAAGCAAAAATGGGCAATTAAAAAAAAAAGTTGAAGTCGGGTGTGGTGGCGCACACCTTTAATCCCAGCACTCGGGAGGGAAAGGTAGGAGGATCGCCATGAGTTCGAGGCCACCCTAAAACTACATAGTGAGTTTCAGGAGAGCCTGAGCTAGAGTGAAACCCTACCTCAAAAAAAAAAAAAATAAATAAATGAATTTTTTTTTTTTTAAAAAGTGTTCCTGGGGCTCATGGTGCCTCTCGCAATGATGTAGGAACTTGTGAGTCCACGCCGCATTAGAGATGTCAGCCAGAAGTTAACCTCGGGCCTCGTGTACTTCAAATTTCCTTCCAATAAACAGAATTGATTAAATTTTGCATTGTATTTCAGAAGAGTGAAATTAGCATTAATTCATTCACATACCTTCATTCACAGCTAGAATAAAGGATGTATTGCTATTTGTAAGGTTCGTAATGTTTGAAAAGTCACCTCTGAAATAAAACAATGTCCCTGGCTACAACGCTGGAGATACAACTTAAAAGGAAGTGAAATCAATGCTGAACAATTAACAAATACATCAGCATCCCCTCCACACACACAAATCCCAAGTTTTCATAATTGCGCTCACCCTATTTACACATTCGGCAAGCTTTCCTGTGTTGTATGCCAAGCACTGCATTTAACAATGCGCCCATGAAACAATTTGGGGTTACAAAGAGCAGAATCCACTCTGGCAAGTGGAGGGAAAAAACTTGCTAAACAATATTTAGTAGCTTAAGATTTGCAAGAAGAGCTGGGCGGCCACCCCGAAGCCAGCGTGGGTGCTCAGCGACAGCATGGCCTTGTCCAAGGAGGGCAGGAGGACTGCAGCCAGCAGCGCCGCCATGGGTCCCTTGCCCTCCGACTTTGCCTGCGGCCTTAGCAGCAGACTGGCCACTCCTGCGCAGCTACGTCCCCATGCGGCTCACTTCCAAACCCACCTGGCACGGGCCCTGTGGTCACAGAGCCAAAGTCCTGGGCTTGTCCCCTGGTCACAAAGAAACCTGAAATACTCATTTTCCAGCTTCTATCTGGGAATAACCAGAGACCACAAATGTCCATTATAAAATATAATAACCTGGGCCTGGAGGGATGGCTTAGCGGTTAAGGCATTTGCCTGCAAAGCCAAAGGACCCAGATTCGATTCCCTAGGACCCACGTTAGCCAGATGCACAAGGGGGCACACACATCTGGAGTTCATTTTCAGTAGTTGGAGGCCCCTGGAGAGCCCATTCTCTCTCTCTCTCTCTCTCCCTCTCTCTCTCTCCCACCCCCTTTCTGTGTCAAATAAGTAAATAAATATAATAACCTGCCCAAATGAGTACAATTTAATAGAAAATGAATAAAAGTAAAAACCAAACTGCTCTGTGTACAGTGATTAGCAAGCACCATTCAGACCTTTGAAAATAGTGATCTACTAAAAATATGTATCTTAAACAAAACACAAGGTTTATCTAATTTAAGATGATCTTCTCTGCCTATTCCCATGGGTCCACACATGACATGAGTCAGCACAGTCATTTGACTATGGGCTAATTGTGTTCAATAAAATGAAAAGCGGGGGCTGGAGAGATGGCTTAGCAGTTAAGCGCTTGCCTGTGAAGCCTAAGGACCCCGGTTCGAGGCTCGACTCCCCAGGACCCACGTTAGCCAGATGCACAAGGGGGCGCACGCATCTGGAGTTCATTTGCAGTGGCTGGAGGCCCTGGCACGCCCATTCTCTCTCCTTCTCTCTATCCGCCTCTTTCTCTCTCTGTCTGTCACTCTCAAATAAATAAATAAAAATAACAACAAAAAAAATTTTAAAAAGAAAATGAAAAGCGGGCTGGCAATATGGCTTAGCAGTTAAGGCATTTGCCTGAAAAGCCAAAGGATCTCAGTTTGATTCTCCAGAACCCACGTAAGCCAGATGCACAAGGGGATGCATGGGTACGGAGTTCGTTTGCATTGGCTGGAGGCTCTGAAGCACCCATCTGTCCCTCTCTCTCTGCCTCTTTCTCTCTCTTAAATAAATAAATAAATAAACAAAATATATTTAGAAAAATAAAATGAAATGAAAAGCAAGGGCCAAGGATGTAGCTCAGTTGGTAGAGTGCTTGTCTAACATACACAAAGCCCTTGGTTTGATCCCCCAGCACTGCATGAACTGGGCGTGGCCGTGCAAGCTTATAATCCAAGCACTGGGGAGATGGAGGCAGGGGAACCAGAAGTTCAAGTCATCCTTGGCTACTTAACCAATTCAAGGCCAGCCTGGGCTACATGAGACACTGACTTAAGAAAATTATCAGGTACAGGGTGTGGTGGCGCACACCTTTAATCCCAGCACTCAGGAGGCAGAGGTAGGAGGATCGCTGGAGACCACCCTGAGACTACATAGTGAATTCCAGGTCAGCCTAGACTAGAGCAAAACCCTACCGCAAAAAAAGAAAAGAAAAGAAAAGAGAAGAGAAGAGAAGAGAAGAAAGAAAGAAAGAAAGAAAGAAAGAAAGAAAGAAAGAAAGAAAGAAAGAAGGAAAAATTATCAGGGCTGGAGAGATGGCTCAGCAGTTAAAGGCACTTCTTATAAAGCCTGTCTGCCTGGGTTCGATTCCTCAGTACCCACATAAAGCCAGAAGCACAAAGTGACGCATGCATCTGGAGTTCATTTGCAGTGGTTAGAGGCCCTGGAGTGCCCATTCTCTCTCTCTCTCTCTCTCTCTCTCTAGCTCTCTCTGCTTGCAAATAAATAAAAATATGGGTTTTTAATTATCAATCTTCTTATGTGGGTATTGTAAATGTATTAAATATTCATGTGCTTAACCCTGGACTTCTGCATGTAGCATCTTAGTAGAGAAAATGGGCCACTGGCAGTCAAAAAGATCTGGATACAACTTCAAGCTCTTCCCATTACCAGCTGTGTGTCCCCACAGGATCTGCTTTCCAGGGCCTTACTTTCCACTTTGTCACACCTGCTACATGGAGTTGTTCAGGAAGGTTAAAAGAAACAAAGGAAGAGCCGGGCGTGGTGGCGCACAGCCTTTAATCCCAGCACTCAGGAGGCAGAGGTAGGAGGATCGCCGTGAATTCGAGGCCACCCTGAGACTCCATAGTGAATTCCAGGTCAGCCTGGGATAGAGTGAGACCCTACCTCGAAAAACCAAAAAAAAAAAAAAAGAAAGAAAAGAAACAAAGCAAGGCTGACAAAATGGCTTAGTGGTTAAGGCGCTTGCTTGCCTGTGAAGCCTAAGGACCCATGTTCGACCCTCCAGATCCCACAAAAGCCAGACACACAAAGGTGAGGCAAGCACAAGGTCTCACATGATGACGCAAGCATCTGGAGTTCAATTTCAGTGGCTGACTAGCATGCCAGTTCTCTCTCTCTCATTCTCTCTCTCTCTCCCACTCTCTTTAAAACATAAATAAATAAATTCTTAGACCTCATAGTGCCTGACACTACCTGCACAAGACCATCATAAGAGGAGGAAAAGATCATGACATCAAAATAAAAGACAGACTGATTGAGATGGGGAGGGGATATGATGGAGAATGGAATCTCAAAGGGGAAAGGGAGGGGGAGGAAGGGTATTACCATGGGATATTTTTTATAATCATGGAAAACATTAATAAAATATATATATTTTTTTTTAAAAAGAGAAACAAAGCAGAAAAACCCTCAGCTCAAGCACTGTTGGAGTTTATGGTCATCATTTTACCCTTACAATGATGCTCATGAATTGATGAAAACGAATCTAAAGCTCCAAGAGCTGACGTCACTTGTCCAAGTCATACAGGTGCAGCACTTGGGTTTGAACCCAGGTTTTCTAATATCATGTCCAGCCACCATCCGCTATATCACCTACTCAGGCTCAGGACCCATTACACGTAAGAGCTCATAATGACCAATGTAGCTTTTGGAAACCCTTCACTGTCCTCATTACGCAACATTGGTGTAGTCTTATCCATTTGATAAGAAAAGAAGAAGAAAAGCCTAGAAGCCCAATAAAGAAATGCTTTTTTTCCTCTCCACTCTTTATAGGCCCTATATCTGGGACTAGAAGCCAGCCAACCCAGCCTCTTGGGACTTATCTCACCATAGGGCCATGTTGCCTTTCTTGAAGTTTAACTGTTTCCCACTGTCTCCTGTCCATATAGGCAGACATGGAAACAGCCAGGCAGCCACAGAAGTTGGAGAATGGCAAAAACCCTGATTCAGGCCAAAAGCAAGAGAGAGTGCTTGCCTCTTGCCCCTTGTGGCTACTGGCACTTCCACAACAGGGTGAGGATCCTTTATCTGAAATGCCTAGGGCCAAAAATGTTTCAAATTTTTTGCATTAAGATTTTGGGATGTTTGCATGTATATAACACATACATACCTGAGGAGGTACCCAAATCTAAACATGAAATTCACTTGCATGATACCTATACATTACATGTCTTATACACACTGCCTGAAAATAATTTTGTTACAATGTTTTTAAGGCACCACATTTTGACTGTGACTTGAGGTCGGCTGTGAACTTTTCCACTTGTGGATCATGTCAGCACTCAAGATTTCAAATACCGGAGCACTTTGGAATTCAGATTTTGGAATTCAGATGGTCAAACTATATTGACATTACCCAACTATTCCCTGAGCTATATACTTTCTCGGGATGCTAGTAGTTAGTCCATAAATAAGGAATCTTTGGGGGTTGGAGAGATTGCTCAATGGTTAAAGTGCTTGCCTGTAAAGCCTAAGGACCCAGGTTTGATTCCCTAGTGCCCTCATTAGCCGGATGTACAAAGCGGTGCACGCATCTGGAGTTTGTTTGCAGTGACTACAGGTGCTGGCCACCCACATACTCTCCCTCTTTCTCTCTTTCTATCTCTCTGCTTACAAATAAATAAAACATTTTTTTTTAATTAGAAAGAATTATTTGGTCAAGTAAGTTTGAAAAACTGTGGGAAAGACAACATTGAGCAAGTTGGCTCAGAATGTTTACTTCAGTAATGAACATGGTGAATCCGCAAAATGTTCCGAGTGTAGAATTTTCAACCAGAGAACTCTTGTTCCGGGAAGAACCCAGTGGGCCCAGTTAACCACAGTATACATTAGAGAAGCACTTGGTCTTCTTCAGCCTATGAGAGTCTGTTATCAGAACAGAGGTAAAAAACATGAAAGCGTTCAAAGATATCAGGAAGTTTCCAGCACCATCCAGAGAAGGCACTCTGGCCTCCTAACAAGCTGTTTGGCAGGGATTCTGATGTGGTGTGTGCACGTATCAGCCTAGAGCTTTGGTGTGTCTGATGTTAATGTTCGCCCCTCTCCACAGTCTGTGTGTGTGCAGCCTTCTGCTTATTTTTATGCTTCCTCTGCCTTCTTCCTACGGGGAGCTCAGGCAAGCATGTATTCAGTTCTAGTGCCTTTGATATAACTACATGTATTGCTCGAAATTTATGCAAATATTCCATCCAGCCGACAAGAGTGTCCAGTCCACTCGTCAGCATCTCAGTGTTAAGCTGAGCCACCATCACTTTGGTTTGTATAACGTGTTTTGATTATTGTGGGCATGAAACAGTCTTCAAGAGTTCCTTAACACCAGCTAGAACCCGAGGACCAGTTGTTTACTGGTAACGTGACCTTGAGGCTTTAGCTCTGACCTGTCGTTGCGATTCTTACAAAACATGCTGCAAAACGAAATGGAAACAGTTCCCCTCGTCTGCCTTCCACACCAATGGGCACCCCTACAGTTCAAGTGTTGAAGGCACGTAGCCATGCGAGCACGGACCTCCTGCTCTAACGGAAAGAATACAACAGCTGAAGCCCAGGACACAACTCGACACTACAGAACACATGTGTCGCCTACCCTGCAGGGAGCACTCGGCCTCCCATCTCGAACTTGTCAAGGCACTAGCTGGAGAGTCCGTGCAAGAAGCCAGGGCTTGGCCAGCTGGGGCTGCCCTCCGGGATGTCTTCTCCCTGGAGGAGGGCCGGGAGTGCTGGGAGATCATTTCCATAAATACACTTACTGTCTGTCCTCCTTTGAACAGGCACACCTGTTTTCTCTACTAACTCTGCTGCTTCGGTCACCCGTGCCCTGGGGAAAGCGGTGTAAGAAATAGCAGATGCAGAACTTAACACAGTGCAGAGCATTCCTTCCCTTCAGTTTACAAATTCCGCACTAAACGACCCAAGTGATGCAGGACTATTTTATGAACTGTGACCGCAAGCTGCTCAGTGAAAATTCAGTTACTATCAAATTGTTCTTTGAGAGTTTCCGTTTTAAATGATAAACACATTTGGGAGTTAGTTACATTCAAACAAACCACATTTCCATTGCAAACTTCTCTGCAAAACAGTCGATTCTTTATAAGACTACATTGCCATTTTCATTCTGTAGGTGGAGAAACTGAGGCACAAACGTCTTGACTGAGATTGCTGTAGAATGATGCAAAACGAACACGGTTGCTTTCTTGTGGAAGGTGAGATCTAAAAAGGAACTCCAAGAAAGGAGGCTAATTAGAGGTGAGGAATTCGCATGGTGTCCCTTTAGGCTTGTGTCTCTTTTCAGGTGGCTTTGCCTGGAGAGACATGTGTAAAATTGACCCCTAAGGATAGAAGTCTGGCTTTATAATGTCATCAACATCGTCATTTAAGAAACAGAAAAGCATCCTCTGGCTGTGGTAGTTAGTATCAGAGGACAGACGATCCAACAAGAACGACAAACAAAAATCACAGGATGGAAAGCCTTTGATTTCTGAGTAGCCTGCCAAAAAGGGTTTGAACAGGCACGCTGCGCTGTGGCATCAGAGCCGCACCTTGACTTCAGAAGGTGAGCCCAGGAAAAGTCCCAGACACACAAGGAAAGGGGAGGGGCAGAGGAAAACAAGCAGAAACTCAGACCTGGGGGCAAATGTGAATGGGAGACTCATGAAGCCCTTCGTTAGCAAATGCGATTTGTTTGTTTGTAAGAAGATTCCTGCTTTTAATATACTGTAACTCACTGTGAGCTTAAGAAAAAGTATTTTAGCTTCTCCACATTTATTCACAGAAGAGAATTAAATTCGAAACGTATTCTCAATATGACAACCAATGCTTTAGTCAAGTGCGGAGGTGGGTGGGGCACACGTTGCAATCACAACTTGCTGGAGGCCAAGAAAAAGAGTATCAACTCTGAGGCCAACATGGGCTCCTTCGTAAAACTGAGTTTCAAAGGCAAGAGGCTGTGTGTGTTTCTCTGCGTACATGCATAGATTGCTCAGTCTTAATGCACCCCTGAAGCCCAGAGGAACTAGCAAAAATCAACTCATAACCCACAACTCCTTGGCGAATACCAACAATCCCACGGAGGAAGGCCCTCAGTGGAGTGGGGGCAGGGAGGAGGGCAAGGTTGGTACCAACACATGATGTCGTTCACACAAAGTTTCTACTTAATAAAAACAGAAACCAATTCAGGGCATTCTCTTCATTCCAAACCCCCAGGGTGCTGCTAAGTGAGTGAGGTACTTTTCAAAAGTTATCCAAGGTTTCATGGCTCACAGATGACATTGGGGGACCTCTGCCCTACACAGGCCAGCATCAGAATGGCCTAAAGAAAAGTGTGCACCTGCCTGCTCTGGCTGGCACTGTCCATACCACCGACTTTCTTGCTTCAGGCAGCTCTGGTGTGTCACTGGGCTTCCTTCTTTATCATCTGAGCCCTGGGTCTTCTTGCTATCACCCTGTCTCCCACACAGTGACACCCTCCCCACAGGAATGCTTCTCTTCCTGGCAATATTGCGCCCACCCTCTATGCCACACCTGTTAAAGTCATACGCAAGGTGTATGACCCAACTCACTCTTCTGCCATGGCTGGTTTCTTGCTATTTTAGGAAAAAGTCCCCTCCATCCACAAGGCTTGAACGTTCTCAACAAGTCACACACAGAAAAGGGTCACTAATCATTTAAAAATCCCCTTTCTTGGGTATTTGTTACTTGTTTTCTTAAGACTGTGGTTGGTGGAAGAATTGATCCAAAGTAATAGACGGATTGAATAACATCATTCCACTGAAGCCGGGGAACCTCCCTCAGGTACCACCTTTGCCCCCCCGAGGTGCCCTATCCTCTGGAGTGATGGGCCTACTGATGGCTCTCTCTTGTTAGGAAGGAGGCCCAGTGCTCTCTCAGGAGCTACTCAAAGCTCACACACAAACACTCCTGACACCAGATACTGCTCAGGAAGCACACAAAATGGTAGGATCCCCTTTATCGAGGGAGATCGTGCCAGATGCGTGACTTTGTGCACTGTTCTTCCTCCCAGTCATACCTTACCCTCCCTGTGCATCACCCTCCATCCAGCCCATGGGGACCCTCAGAGATGTGTCCCCACCTCTGTCTCCCCCATACCTTTCCTTAGCAGCAGAAAGAGAGACAGCAAGACAGAAGTGAGTGCCATAGAACTGTAGTTACACAAATGCTTACTAGTTGCTTTGTATAAAGAAGTCCATGGTGAAACCTATTTCAGAAACACTGGATTGAAAACAATTTACTTCCTTCAGGGTTCTCAGAGCCTGTAATACTAATACTTTATTTTTTTAATTATTTATTTATTTGTTTGAGAGTGACAGACAGAGAGAGAAAGAGACCGATAGAGATAGATAGAGAATGGGCGCGCCAGGGCCTCCAGCCACTGCAAAGGAACTCCAGACGCGTGCACCCCATTGTGCATCTGGCTAACGTGGGTCCTGGGGAGTCGAGCCTCTAACCGGGATCCTTAGGCTTCACAGGCAAGTGCTTAACCGCTAAGCCATCTCTCCAGCCCCCATACTAATATTTTAAATATCCAAGAAAAGAAACTAGCACATAACTTCTACTGTTACTTGGTCATGGAATTACTTTTTTTTCCCCTCAGAATAGCTCAATGAATTCATGTTAAACTATAATTTATTTTGAACATATAAATGTATAGTATTTGAAATAAAAATATCCTTTTATGAATCAAACTCAATCATAGTTCAATAGTATTACAGTCTCTCTTATTTCAACTCAAGTAGGACTAAATATCTTCACAACCTACATGTACGTAAACTTATATAATTTATACTGTGTTCTAAATGCAAAATTAATCCCATGATTTCTCTCTGAAATACTTCCATGTCAATCAATCCACTAAGGAAGAAAAATATGGAAGAACATACTAAAATACACTACTTCATATACACAAATATAAGGTACACTTTTTTTTTCCTTTCTTTCTTTTTTTTTTTTTTTTTTTTCTTTTTTGAGGTAGGGTCTTGCTCTAGCCCAGGCTGACCTGGAATTCAGGATAGCCTCAAACTCATGGCAATCCTCCTACCTCTGCCTCCCAAGTGCTGGGATTAAAGGTGTTTGCCACCATGCCCAACCTAAGGTACATTTTTAATCCAAAGTCAATTCCTTAAGGAAGCTGTTTTATATTTCTATGTAGACTTTTCTTTATTATAGAGATGCTCTCACACCACTTATTCAAAAAAATAAATATAACAAAAGATAATCAAAATTAGCCGGACGTGGTGGCACATGCCTTTAATCTCAGCACTCGGGAGGCAGAGGTAGGAGGATCGCCATGAGTTCCAGGCCACCCTGAGACTACACAGTGAATTCCAGGTCAGGCTGGACTAGAGTGAAACATTACCTTGAAAAACAACAACAACAAAAAAAAAAAGATAATCAGGGCTGGAGAGATGGCTTAATGGTTAAGTGCTTGCCTGTGAAGCCTAAGGACCCTGGTTCAAGGCTCAACTTCCCAGGACCCACATTAGCCAGATGCACAAGGGGGCACACACATCTGGAGTTCATTTGCAGTGGCTGGAAGCCCTGGTATGTCCATTCTCTCTCTCTCTATCTGCCTCTTTCTCTCTCTCTCTGTCACTCTCAAATAAATAAAAATGAACAAAAAAAATTTAAAAAAAAAGAAAAGAAAGTGGTTCAGATGAAACCATTAAAAAAAAAAGATAATCAAAACTAATTTGAGATACTTATACAAGTTACCTGAAGAATTAATTTTGAAGATGACCTCAGAGACAGAAAAATCTCATCTAGATTAATTGGAAAAATAATGTATCATTTTAGAGGAGATTTTCAAGGAGTTCTTTGAAAAGTTATGGTGTAGAGGTTACGTGTGGAGATCCCAACAATACACACAGAGAGGGAGTGAAAACAACACATTAAGGTTGTCATCCATTATGTAAACAGACGATGGTGGCTTGAGATAAACAGATCCAAATACAGCTGTGTCTGAAACAAACAGAGGTAGGGACCATGCACTATGTCAAACTGAGTGAGAGGATTCAGAAAAACAAAAAAAAAGATCTGGTTGTCACCAATAGGAAGTGAAGAACATTAACAAAACTGTTCAATGAACTATAAACTTGAATGAGGAAGTGGCTCTAATTTTTATATTATAGGTGTATATTGGTTTTTTCCTCACTGTGACAAAATGCCTGAAAGAAGCAAGTTAAGAGAGGAAGGGTTTATTTTGACTTATGGTTTCAGGAGATGTCAGTCCAACACGGCGAGGAAGGCACAGAATGGGAGCAGGAGTTCAAGATGGATGCTCACATCATGGCTGCCGGCCAGGAAGCAGACAGCTTGGGGTGGACTCGGGGACCTAGATAATCTCAAGGCCCATCCCACTTCTGCTAGCAAGGCCACAAGTGCCAAAGGCTCTACCACCTCCCAAAACAGGGACACAACTGCTGGGGACAAAATCTCCAAACACATGGGTCTGAGGGAGACACATTACATTCAAACTATGACAAGCAGTTCTGAATATGTATACCTAAATATATATGTATAATATATTATATCATTATATATATATATATATATATATATATATATATATATATATATATAATGTCTAGAGAGATGGCTTAGTGGTTAAGGCACTTGCCTGAGAAGCCTAAGGACCCATGTTGGACTTTCCAGAACCCATGTAAGCCAGACACAAAGGTGAGGTAAGTGCAAGGTCACACACACCCACTAGGTGGTGCAAGCATCTGGAGTTTGATTTCAGTGGCTGAGGCCTTGGTGCACCAATTCTCCCTCTTTCTCTCTCTCTGTCTCTCTGTCTCTCTCTCTCTGTCTCTATCTTTCTTACTCTCTCTAGAAAAAAATACATTTCAGGATTGGAGAGATGGCTTAGTGGTTAAGGAGCTTGTCTGAGAAGCCTAAGGACCCCATGTTCTACTCTCCAGCTCCCATGTAAGCCAGACACACAAAGATGAGGCAAGCACAAGGTCACGCATTCCCACTAGGTGGTGCAAGCATCTGGAGTTCTATTGCAGTGGCTGAGGTCCTGGTACAATCCAACTCTCTCAATCTCTACTCTCTCTCTCTCTCTCTCTCTCTCTGTATATATATATATAGACAAGTAATGAATCTATACCCCTAAAAGATAATATGGCTATTTTTTTTAAAAATTTATTAGGAAAGTAAAGCTTCCTTGTTAAAACATCGGATGTGAAAGCCTGGCAGAGCCATGGTATAGACACTTAAGGGCTGCTATCAAGGTTGCTCTGGAAAAGTCTTTTGTAGGCCACTGGATTTCAAGAACCTCCAAAGGGTGCGTACTTCTTGCTGCTGACCAAATGGATAGCCTACCTTTGCTAGTTCAATAAGCTCTATTTTCAGAAAGATAGTAAAATAAAAGCATCTATACAGGCTATATAAGAGAGTGTTGGGTGTAGAAAAGCACATTATTCTGTTTTCCAGCATTCTCAGCTTACAGGTCTATACTTCAGCTAGTTGTGCAGTGAAGTTTTCAGTTTTCGATGCCATATAATGAACTGGAAGGCCATCATACTCTCCTCCCCTCCCCTCCCCCATACCTCTTCTCTCTTTCCATTGCATGGGGAGCTGGGAGAGACAAGTCACCGTGGCATCAGCTGATATCAGGGTTAGGAGGGCACCACGGAGACAGAGCAGGTTCTTTCATCCCATAGCAGAGAAATGAGCAGACACACGGTTACGGCAGGAGCAGGGACTTTACGAATGACGGTCCACTTCCAAGGCCAGGAAAGCAGGCTGGAGCAAAGAGAGACAGTGTTGCAGCTCACGAGGCGGCACTGCATGCAGCGGGGGCTGTGATGTTACCTCGGTGCAGGCTTGCCAGCTCGTTTGCATAGCCTGGGCTTTTTCCACGCATGCTCTGTTAGGCGGAGCTGTACATGCAACTGTAGGTGAATGCCTCCTTAGCATCTTGGGAGGCAGACCAGCCTTCCTCTTTGCCAGCTTGTTTCCTTCATAGGCAAGGCTTTACACAAAAGCCTGGACCTCACTCTCTACCTCTCGCCTCACCAGCACAATGTAACGACTAATCACTGGGCCCCTTAGGAAGGGCAGGGGACAACTCTCTCTCACTATGCAAAGTGCTAAATTTTCTCTTATCTGTTCAGTACAACTTCAGGCTATTGTGCCAGACCCAGAAATCAAACATAGTTACTTATATTTATGTGAAGTTTTTAAAATACGACTAACCCTGACTCTCTAGGTATACAAATATGATGCAAATTATTTCTTCATCATCATGCAAAATTCTCAGTTGTTGACACCAACTAGAATGGTCTAAAAGCCAGGCTGTGTGCCACAAGCCTGTAACAATAGTACTTGGGAGGCTAAGGCAGGAGGATCACAAGTTTGAAGCCAGCCCAGGCTGTAGAGTGAGACTATTTCAAAATTACAAGGTCTGGGGATATGATTCCGTGGCAGAGCGTTTCCCTAGCATGAGTAAGGCTATGGGTTCTATCTGAGCACCACAGAAGGAAGAGGAGAGGAAGAGAGAGAGAGGGAAGGGGAGGGGGGAGAACCATGTAACCATCTCTACTAGCTTGTTTGGGGTATGTACCTCTTCCATCCTATGAAAGGGGACTTGGATCACCTCTTACACTGAACACTTGATTTTCTTCTCATTACAGATGGAGACAACTGGGAATTGCATAAATAGAGCTGGCTGGCAAGAGGGAGGCCAGCAACTGCCTCCCTTTCTTCTCTCTGCCAGGCTTACACACCCCATCAGAGGAGAGAGCACAGCCCTGCTGACCCTTTCAGAGACAAGTTGCCCTGGAACAAGTGAGCAAGCCAGCTCCTGAGAATACTCTGGAAAAGCCAACAGTGGAACATGTCGGGTGTGTCAACCCAGCAGGCAGGTTTTTCCCCTCTTACCGCTGGCACTCCTCGGCACTTTAGAAGTGCCAGACACGACTCCACCAGCAGGCACCCCCGCTCTCAGCCCCAGCTGTGCCCCCTCTCCCCTCCAACCGCTTCAAGCACCTTGGCACAGAAAACGCAGAGGTGTCCTGCTCATGTAGCGGTCCGAAATAGTCTCGTCATAACTATGATTTTCCAGAATGTTAGAGAGAACCGGAGAGCCCAGAGGTGGGGCACAGAGAGGCTCCCGTCTAGACACTGCGCATTCACGTTGCTGAGAGGGTCAGAGAGGCACTGTGTGCAGAGGCGGCACCAGCCAAGTGTGTGGCAATATGGAGGGGTGAGGACCGTGGCAAGCTGCCGAGAAGCAATCCCTCTGATTCCAACCCAACATTCATTCCCACTCCACAGACAAAAACAGTAAAGTCCCCAAACAAGTGACGTCACTTGCCAGGATGAAAGCTCCATCTTGCTCATTTTCCATCCAACATATCATCCCTAGGCAAACGAAAAGGCTACCTGTCATCTGCCTCAAGACTGCCATTCTCTTGTTTTTAATATTTGTATTTATTTGTTTGGTAGAGAAAGAGGCAGGTACAGGGAGAGTAAATAATCATGGGTGTGCCATGACCTCCTGTCACTGTAAACAAACTCTAGATATATGTGCCACACTGTGCATCTGGCTTTAGGTGGGTGTTAGAGACTTGAACCTGGGATGTCAGGATTTGCAAGCAAGCACCTCTAACCACTGAGCAATCTCTCCAGCCCCAAGACCACAGTTCCCTTGTATATGTAAACTTTTGTCTGTCTGGGGTCTGTGCTTCCAGTTTTACTTCAGCATGTGGGCTGTGGCCAAAGCCACATCATTCTCCGGAATGTTCTGTCTAGGGAGGATGCTGGGATGTGATCTGTGGTGAGCAAGAAAGTCCTTTTGATCCCAGCCACAAGAATGCAGCTGAGTTCGGAATCCCTCTCTCCATAAATTTAGAGTCCTCTGGAGAATCACGGGGCGTGGCTCCCGTGCAGGTGCCCGGCCTTCAGCAGTCCTGAGGGGCACTCCCACACTTTGAAAGCCTTCTAGGAGCTGTTGGAGTTGGAATGGTAAACCCATAAGACTGTGCTCACATACAAAGTCTTCCTGACTTTCCCGGCATCTGTTTTGCTCATTCCTAGAAGCCAGGTGTGACTGCCTGTCTGCCTTGCTTCTGTTTGCTATTTCATGTCTAACTTTTAACCCTGAGTTTGGCGCAGCTTGTGAACATGGGCCAGAGTTCTCTGGGCATACTGCTTTTCATTTGTCCAAAAACATGTAGAAGGGGCAGCTATTCAAGTAGCTGGAGAAGTTAGAAGAGAGCTGTTTAACTTCCAATCCTTGGAGCAAAGAGTTGGCTGCAGGCTGACTGGTGAATTTGGCATGCGCCCCTCCAGAGTTACCCATGTACTTATGAGAAGGAAGCTCTCCCCTTAGCCAGCCACAAACTTCCTGCCCAGACCAACCGTGAGATCAGTGGGATGTTCCTGCCAGGAGGACTGGATCCCTGGTCCAGATTTGAAGGCTCAGACACTCAGAGCAGCTGTGAAGGCTTGCGATGAGTCATACCCTGGGATTCTTAAGAGAACACATTCTTAGCCTCTCCATTCATGAAGACAGAATAGTAGCAGCTTTTACCAAATACTCAGTGGGTGCTAGATACCCTAAGTACTTTACGGAGATTATGTCACTTAGTTCCCACAACCCTGTGAAGTCAGTTTCCTCCGTGGCACCTTCAATTGTACAGTTGGGGGAAACTGAGAGTCAGACAGGTTAATTTGCCCAAATTTGCCAAAATAACTAATGCTGAAGCAAAACTTATTCTGATTCTCAGAGAACACAGCAATGGTCACATTCCAGCCAGAAGTATTGAGCTGGATGGGTCTGGTGGTATAAGGCTGAAATCCCACCAGTGGGAAGGCTGAGGCAGGAAGATAGCATGTTCATGGACAGCCTGGACTACACAGCAAGATCCTGTGTCCAAAGCCCAAGAAAAACTAAAGAAAGAAAGATCGACCTCATCAGGTAGGTAAGACCTGGAAATATGCCTGAGCAACAGTAAGATATATACAAGCAACAACCAAGGGCTTCAAGATCACGGGCAAAGAGAGGGAAGGACATGGTGTATAAAGGGCACCAGCGATACAGGTCAGAAGCAAAGCGACCTACTTTCGTAGGCAGTCAGTCAGAGACACAGGCCCAAAAGAATATAGATGTGCCTCTGTTCTGGTAAGACTGAAAGGGACTTTCAGTCTGATTCATCAAGATGGGTGCTAGAGAGATTGCTCAGTGGTTAAAGCATTTGCTTTTTTTTTGAATTTTATTTTTTATTTATTCCTTTCTAAATTTTTATTTTTTATTGACAACTTCCATAATGGTAAACAATATTCCATGGTAGTTCCTTCCCTCCCTCTACTTTTCCCTTTGAAACTCCACTCTCCATCATATCCATTCCCCCTCTCAATCAATCTCTCTTTTATTCTGATGTCATGATCTTTTCCTCCTATTATGATGGTCTTGTATAGGTAGTGTCAGAGACTGCAAGATCATGGATATCCAGGCCATTTTGTGGCTGGAGGAGCACGTTGTAAGGAGTCCTACCCTTACTTTGGCTCTTACATTCTTTCTTCCACCTCTTCCACAATGGACCCTGAGCCTTGGAAGGTATGATAGAGATGTTTCAGTGCTGAGCACTCCTCTGTCACTTCTTCTCAGCACCATGGTGCCTTCTGAGTCATCCCAAGGTCACTGCCATCTGAAAAGAGAAACTTCTCTAATCAAAAGAGAGAATAGCATTAATGTATGGGTATAAACATTAAGAGAAGTGCTTACTGGGCAGTTTGGTGAGCATAGTATATACATTTAGCCAGACACCAGCAGACATTACACCCCTAGGGCTCATGGCTATCCCTGTTATAAATTTTCAGTATCAGGGATGTATTCCCTACCATGAAGCGGGTCTCCAGTCAAACTAGAGAGCTGTTGTTTTCCCCCATAACAGACATGCCACTATTGCATCTGTTGGCTCATTTGGCCTGGCTGGCCACATTTAAAGCTTGCAGTGTCCACTGTTGAGTGTCTTCACTGGTGATTTCTCTCTTTTCCATTGAACTGCATGTAGTGTGGCTTTTTCCAGTTTTCTGTCAGCTGGTCTTCATGGAGGAGGTTTTCAGCTCAGCTCCAGCAGGATTTCTCAGTGACCTTGCAGCCCAAGTATGTGGAGTCTTCAGCAACGGGGTCTTACCATCTATTCCTGGTGGGAAACCAAGGGCCTCAGCAATGGCCTGTAATGTTTTGGGGGTATCAGGGACCTCCCTGGCCAACAACTCAGTGGAAGGTATCCCATTCCTGGCACTGAAAATTGAAAATTTTCTAGTAACAACCTATGGCTTCTGAGTGTTCCATTGTCCAAAAAAGTAGGTTTCCATATGACTTATTTATATCCTCTTAGATTCTGATTATCCCTCCCTCCACCTTTCCTTTACTCAATCTGTTCCCCTGACCTCACTTAGCCTAAGGACCCATGTTGGATTCCCCAGTACCCATGTAAAGCCACATGCATCTGGGATTTTGCAGTGGTTGGAGGCCCTGGCATGTCCATTCTCTTTCTGTCTATCTACTCCTTTCTCTGCCTCTCTCTCTCTCTCTCTCTCTCTCTCTCACACACACACACACACACACACACACAAAGAGGTAAATAAAACAAGATCGCCAGGTGTGGTGGCGCACGCCTTTAATCCCAGCACTCGGAAGGCAGAGGTAGGAGGATCACCATGAATTCGAGGCCACCCTGAGACTACACAGTGAATTCCAGGTCAGCCTGGACTAGAGTGAAACCCTACCTCAAAAAAACAACAACAAAAAAAAAATCCCACAAGATGGCTATAAGGAGTAGCTTCCTGATTTTTCCTCCTTAAGTTTTCCCTGATCTACGCACCTTCCCCCCCCCCCCCCAAGGGAGAATCCCTTCTAAGTCTGTGCTCTTCTCCAGGGCCCACCAACCAATCAATGTCCTTCATATACATTTGGATTTGGCAATGGGATGCATCCTAATTGGATGCTTAATTTATAAAAAAAGACCTGACTCAAGTTGCCACATATATTTCCCTGGGTTTTTCTTCTTGGGAACCCCTCCCAGCTGAGAGAGAAAACCTCTTTCAGCCTGGGAGCTTTTCCTGCTTTATTTCTACTCTCTCTTAAAATAAATCTTTCATAATTTATCCTTCTTTGTGTATGTTTTTCAGCTCTTTGCTGCTCATAGACAAGAACTTAATTTGAGAGCCACTGGCCTGGGGAGTTCTAAGCCTACCTAGAGTCCAGAGAGGCATCGTTGGCGCTCAGCCCAACAACACTAGAACTCAAGAAGCCTCAAAGCTACCTACACCCCCATATACAAGCAAGGGGGTTCATGCAGCTCTCCTGGAGCGGCAGCAGGCTCGTTTATGTGATGGGTGAAGGTCACACTATCTGTAGCCAGCCTTAAAGAGATTAAGACCAAGAACCACGCACGCGCACACACGCACACACCCTCTTGAGCTAATAGAAGACATGTCTACTGTCTCTTAACCAAGAGGAAGACATCTTTCTCGGGGCTTCCTGTGGCCCGGGCTGATGGCATCACAGAGGGAGGCTGAGTCAGGGTGTGAGGCTGCAGCAGGTCTTCAGGCCTGTTCTCGTGGCTTCTCCTTCTTAGCCCCCGAAATGATTCAGGAGAACACCTGAGGTGACTCAGAGAGAAGTCCCTTTCCAGTTCCTAAGAAAACACACACTCAGCCAACCCTGAGGTGTATTTCCTTGTGGCTTTGTTATTTTAAAGGCAAATGTGTCTCCAGAATGGAGCCTCCAGCTTAGCCAAATCATGCTGGGCCAAAAAACGCACAGCAGGCCACTTCTAGTGGGGAGAGACTGTTTACAATAAATCCAGGCAGGGCTTAAAATGTTGATTTATTCTTCTTAAAAGCTGAACCACACCATGAGAAATGACTGAATCCAACAAGGGATTCTGAGAGTCGTTATTTGAAGTGGGGCAAACGGTTGTGGGGATGTTGGTAGCTGGAGTCTCAGGGAAAGCCCGTGTCGCTGCTGGACGGCCAGGGCTCTGAGATGCCAAGTTAGGGGCCGCTCAGCTCCTCGTGCCTTTACTCTCCTTCCTCTGGGTCCTGCCTCTCACTCACTCTCCTCACCACCCTCAGCAAAATCTCCCGGATGGAGGGTTAGGAGAAGGTAGCGTGGAAACAGTCATCATTGCTCTTCTAAGTGGCTAAATAGCAATAAAGTGTATAACGGCCTTGCTCAAAACTCCTTGCAGAATCATTTCTTTTGCAGCCTCTCTGTAACTCCCCCCCCCCCCCCCCCACTTCTCCAAATGGCCCAGGAGCAGAGCAGAGAACAGTTTTAACATCTCTGTTAAAGGAAGCACTAGCAGGCCTCGTCTCGCTTGCCTGGGTCAGGGATCCAAAGAGACTGATGTGGGAAAGGAGTTCCATCCTGCTGTCTATCCTTTCCTTGTCCTCAACCCAAGACCACATGAGCACACGGCCTTCCTCGAGGCTTCCTCGCCCTCTTTTTCTTCTTCTACAGCCTTCCTTCCATTTGCAGGTACGATCTGATTAACTCATTCTCACTCATTAGTGGATGTCTACACCAGAGTTATGACTGGACGAAGAAAGCACATCCTCTGCTTGTTAAAAGCCAGTGCCTGTGAGAGAAGGACTTTGACCGGCCCTGCACATTCCATCCCGTGTGTAACATGCGCCTGGAGCCAGACAAGGAGCTGAGCAAGGAGGCAGGTAGACTGAAGGGCACACAGCCTGCCTCTGTGAACACCCACGACCTCACTTACCACCTTGTGAGACTGGCAGCCCCTGCTCTCAGAACCTCCGGTGATTCCAGAGAAACCAGAAATATAGATGTTCATTGGCAATCTCAACGTGCTACTTGAAAACATACCAGGACAGGGCTGGGGAGACATCTCAGAGGGTAAAGCGCTTGCCTCAAAAGCATGAGGACCCGAGGTCAACCCCTAGTGATCACAGAAAAATGACTGCTGTGGTAACATCCCCTTGTTATCCCAGAACTGGGGATATGAAGACAGGACAGGAGGAGACCCTGGATTTGCTGGCCAGCTACTCTAGCCTGCTTGGCAAACACAAAGCCATTAAGAGACCTGTCTCAAAAATAAATAAATAAAGAAGATGGCGATCGCCTAGCTGCGCTGCAAATCCCGGGGAAAGAAAGATAGATGTAGATCCTAAGGAGAGAGCCACCCCATCATACCTCCAAAGGGCCCGGGCTGAAACTAAGAAAAATTGGCCAAACAAGCAAGGGAGCTGTTTTCCTGATGAACCGGATACCAGCACAAGGGGGAAGGAGATCAACACAGAGAAAAATCAATTCCTACCAAATCAGAGAGCCAGAGTCTCAGAGGCCCCCAACACCTCATCACTGAAGCAGACCAAAAATGAACCCAACATGGCTCAGGGAAATTTTGTGGAAGAGGGGGCGGAAAGAATGTCAGAGCCACATGTTGGGTCATGATATGCAGAGACATTTAGCTTACTTATAACTGTGGGCTAACTCCACAATGCATGACCCGTATCCCTCAACAAGGAGGGGCCAAGGGGAGGGGGTAGGTCACGGATGAGCCTAATAATGGTACCAAACTGATTGTATTTGCTGAATACAGAACTGACTAATAAAGAAAATAAAAATAAATAAATAAAAATAAGACCGTGGACAGCACTCCTAAGGAATGGCACCCAAGGTTGTCCTCATACACGTGCTCGCCCCACACACGAGCCCTCACCCACACATGCACGCGCTTTTTTTTAGGGACTAGGGTCAATAATCTTCATTAAGTTGCTGTGGCTCTTCCCTTCCACCCCGCCTGCTGTGCACATACTCGGGGTCCCCAGCTCTGTTCCACACTGCGGAGACGAGAGGCCCCGCTCACTCCCACTTCGCTTAGGAGAGTTGGGGATTGCCTGTTCCCAGTGGCCCTGGGGCCCCATGGATCTGCCTGCAGCTAGGATAGGAAATGCTGGCCATTTCCTTCCCCCTGACTAACCTCCAGAAGCCGACACCCAGCCAATGCGACCATTCATGGCCACCCCAGATGCAGCTCCGAATTTCTACCTGCAGTCAGTGCTGTGTCCTGCATTCTACCCCAGCGCAGATCTCACGTTGGCAAGTTAAAAATCCCCCGACTGCCCACCTACTTCTAATATTTGAGAAGGGGAAGGGGTTAAATTCCTGCGTGCTCAAGGTCTTTTTCTATCACAGAAACATTTTCACACAAATATCTCAGAACCCTCCTCCTCCTCCTCCTTCTTCTTCTCCTCTCTCTCTCTTTCTCTCTCTCTCTCTCCTCTTTCTCTCTCTCTTTTTCTCTCTCTCTTTGCTTGCAAATAAATAAATGAATAAAATTTTTAAAAAAATTTTTAAGAGGCTGGAGAGATGGCTTAACGGTTAAGGCACTTGCCTGCAAAGCCAAAGGACCCGGGTTCAATTCTCCAGTATCTAAGTAAGCCAGATGTGTAAGGGAGCACATGCATCTGGAGTTGGTTTGCCGTGGCTAGAGGCTTTGGTGCACCCATTCTCTCTGTCTATCTCCTCTCTCTCTCTCTCTCTCTCTCTCTCTTCTCTCTCTCTCTCTCTGTCTCTCCTTGCAAATAAATAAATAATTAAAACTTTAAAAAATATATCTCAGAACCAATCCTAGAGTCCAGTCTGTCCTGAATGATTGTTTCTCTTCCCAATATTATTTCCACAATACTCAAGGGCTGAATGGAAGTAAATTGAATCTTCAATTGCAGATGAAAAAAAAAATAATGTGCATAAAGGGGAAAAAATTTATGTTCTTCAAGTTTTTATTTCTAAGAACCCTACATGACTAATGGCCTTATGGCCTTTTTTTTTTTTTTTTTTTTTTTTTTTTTTTTTACAGGATATGAAAGACTCAAGACAAAGTTTACCAAATTCGCTTGCCTTGTAGCTGGTCCCCCAGAACCTCAATATTTCCCAAAGCTGTCATTCCTCCCTGTGGGTCTTACCAAGCAAAATCAAAGTTACACTGAAGGAAAGAGTTGTGGAAACATTTAAATGTATCCATGCCACAGAAGGCATCCCCCCCCACCACCACCCCAATCTTATTATGGAAAACAAGAGCTACACAAACGGTTTGTTTAACTCTTGCCTTCAGTGGCTGAAAGAATAAACCGAAAACAAGCTATTGTGTTAATCTTCAGATTAGCCCTCTAGTCTGTCCTTGCAATACTGATTCGTAAACAATGTCCATAATTAAACTGTTGTCAGAGACACACATGCCCCACGAGCCTGAGCTAATGAGGCAGCAGTCAACTCCTTGACAAAGGCCAGCCTAATGCAATTTCAGGAATGTTAATGCTTGCAAGTATCTGCCATGCTCCCAAGCAGGAGGACCACTGAGTGGAGGTAATTAAGGGTCCACAGGCTGCTGGAGAACCAGGTCCCAGCGCTATTTGTTTGTTGAGGAGACATGCTTAGGTGCAAGGAATTGGAAATTTCTGAAACCAAATTGAGCACATTGGCCATCAAAGCACCCCAAGTCCTCTGTAGAGACCTGTGACATTAATGTGCATGACAAGGGGGCAAGAGGGCCATCGTCCCTTCATTGTCCCAGAGACCTTTTAGTCTGGAGTGGGGGGGAGACAACATGTCTTGGTATTTATGTAATTAGTTGCACAAAAAAAAAAAAAAAAAAAAAAAAGTCATCAGGGCAGCTTCCCTTGAAGTCGGGCTGCATGCTAAGTAGGGCCCCTGTGGCCAATAGAGGACATGTTCCTATTCTTTCCCCTCTGGAAAGATGGGATGCTTCTCCATGAAATCGTGCCATACTGCGTTATTTAGTAGATACCGGAGAGTTACACCTCGTCCTCTCTTCTACAGAGGTCCTACCAGGAATATTTTATTTCCCTTGCTGGTTTTTTTTTTTTTTTTTCTTGGATTCCCTTGAAAATTCCACTGCTTGGTCCAAGGCTTATTGTGATAAGGAATACCACACCAGGGAGCCTTGCCATGCCCATGACCGTTTCCTCCACGGGTTCGTATCCAGCGCCCCTCATACCAGCCAGCAGCCCCTTCAAAACTGCTGCAGAAACCCTACATCCTTCCAGTGGCTCGGGGGCTGCAAGGGTTTAGAGCTTGCCCCCTGGGACCCAGGGGCCTCCACCTAGAAGCGACATTTTTCACGGTGATGAGGATGGAGGAGAGAAGGGGAGGAAGAGGGCTCTGTGCTTGATGTTCCAGCAACAACATTTCACTGCAGCCTTGAAAATGTCACCAGAGGTCAAGCTCCCTAGGGGGACAAGATTATGACACTTCTCTACTCCCAGTGATCAAAGGGAAGCCAATTCCTGTACCGAAATGCAGAGGAAGGCAGGCTTGCCACAGCGTAGCTCTCTGTTCATTATTTTATCCAGAAATGTCCACATAAGTGTACCAGGTTCCAGGCCCTAGGAACCCAGGCAGAGATGAATAAGAGTTATTGCCTACTGCGGGAGATAGATATTATCCAAGTCATTACACCTTGACTCTGAAACAGGCTGCTGTCTAGAACAGCAGCGAGACCAGGGAGCTAAGTCATGGATGAGCTTCATTTCCAACTGCCAACAAAAATGGCTCCTGGTAGCCAGATCATCTAGCATTTTATTTCCTTGCTGTCTCCTTGTGTATTTTTTTTCTTGGAAGCTAGAAGATGTAATTAAAAGCACGCCGTTCAGAGCCGTCTTCTCAGCATTTTTCAGCTCTCTGAGCCCCAGACCAAATAGGATCAACATCCAAGTATAATAGATCCACGGGAAATATATCTATAAGAAATACAGGGCTGGAGAGATGGCTAAGTGGCTAAGGCACTTGCCTGTGAAACCAAAGGACCTCAGTTCGATTCCCCAGGACCCACATGGTGGCGCATGCATCTTGAGTTTGTTTGCAGTGGCTGGAGGCCCAGGCATGCCCATTTTCTCTCTCTCTCTCTCTCTCTCTCTCTCTCTCTCTCTCTGTCTGTGTGTGTGTGTGTGTGTGTGTGTTTTTTGTTTGTTTGTTTATTTGTTTTGGTTTTTCGAGGTAGGGTCTCACTGTAGCTTAGGCTGACCTGGAATTCACTACGTATTCTCAGGGTGGCCTCGAACTCACAGCAAACCTCTTACTTCTGCCTCCCGAGGGCTGGGATTAAAGGCATGTGCCACCACGCCCGGCTCTCCCTGTCTTTCTCTCTCTCTCTCTCTTAAATAAATAAATAATAAAATATTTTTTAAAAAAAGAAATGCAAACTTGGGGGTTGGAGAGAGATGGCTCAGCAGTTAAGGTGCTTTCTTGCAAAGCCTGGTGGCCTGAGTACCCACATAAAACCATCCCATCCTCATACTTTGGAAAAGAGACATGGTGGGGTGGAGGGCTTGCCAGAAAATATCACAGTGTATTTTGGGATGATTCTATGACTCTCCATGGTGGAATCCAGCACTGTCTTCAACAAGAGACCTGAGCACACAAGTGATAAATGAAGGCCACCCTCACTGTGACGTTGACGGAGCTCCTCACTGACAGGTGCCAGGGGTTAGAGATTGTCTGGACCAATAACCTCTGTTCCAGTTGAAGGGTAATGCAGCAAATTTATATTTCCTTTTTTTGAAGCTTCTTTTTTATTTTTTATTTATTTATTTGAGAGAGAGAGAAGCAGATAGAGAGAGGAAGAGAGAATGGGCACACCATGGCCTCCAGCCACTGCAAATAAACAGCAGATGCATGTGCAACCCTGTGCATCTGGCTTACATGGGTCCTGGGAAATCGAACCTGGGTCCTTTGGCTTTGCAGGAAAATGCCTTAATCACTAAGCCATCTCTCCAGCACTACATATCTTCTTCTTTTTTTTTTAAGTTTATTTATTTATTTTCAGTGAGAAAGAAAGAGAGAGAGAGAATGGGCTTGTCAGGGTGTTTTGCCCCTGCAAACAAACTCCAGACGCATGTGCCACTTTATGCATCTGGTTTTACATGGAATTGAACACTGGACTATCAGGTCTTGTAAGCAAGTGCTTTTAACTGCTGAGCTATTTCTCCAGTCTTTATTGTGTTATTTTTATTTTTTTAATATTTTATTTTTATTTATTTATTTGACAGAGAAAGAGGGAGAGAGAGAGAGAATGGGCACACCAGACCTCCAGACACTGCAAATAAACTCCAGATGCATGCGCTCCCCTTGTGTATCTGGCTAACGTGGGTCCTGGGGAATCGAACCTGGGTCCTTTGGCTTTACAGGCAAATGCCTTAACCACTAAGCCATCCCTCCAGCCCTATCATTGTGTTATTTTTAATCACAACAAGTTATGACTAAGGAGATAACATATAGTCCTAACCCATTTTGGTTTGCACTTAAAACTTTTTTTATTAATTTGCTTTGATTGATAAATGATAAGTGTATATACATATATGATGTACAACATGACATTTTGAATTATATCTGCATTGTTAGTAACTACAGTCATCATGTTATACAAGAGATACTTGAACTGATCCCTCTAAGTGAACTGAAAATGTATGCTTTTTGGTCAACATCTCTCCCATCCTCCCCTCAGAACTCATTGTTAACCTCCATTCTACACTCTGCTTCTATGATTTCATCATTTTTAGACTCCACATATAAGCAAAGTCATGTGGTATAATGTCTATCTGTGTTTGCCTTATTTCACTTAACATAATGTGTCCTGGGTCCATTTGCATGAGTGCTAATGAAAGGAACTTCTCATATTTAAGGCTGAATGCTACTCCAGCTTCTTTTAAGAAATGTGCATTTGGGTCTTTTAATCAGTCTTATTTGCCAGGGGTCGGGGGCACTTTTGCTATTAAATTGTCTGAGGTACAATTGCACTAGATAGACAGTAAGTCCATAAATTGTTTCTTTGCCCTATTGACTTTCTTTTTCTTTTTTCTTTTTTCTTTTCTTTTTTTTTGTTTTTGTTTTTGTTTTTGTTTTTATTTTTGTTTTTGTTTTTGTTTTTCGAGGTAGGGTCTCACTCTAGCTCAGGCTGACCTGGAATTCACTATTCACTATGTAGTCTCAGAGCAGCCTTGAACTCGTGGCGATCCTCCTACCTCTGCCTCCCAAGTGCTGGGATTAAAGGCATGTGCCACTACGCCTGGCTGACTGTTTCTTTTGGTGTACAAAAGATTTTTAGGTCAATACAATTTCATTTGTCTATTTTTGGGAAGAGTATTTTTTGTGTGCACTTTCAGTATCATATTCAAAAAGTCATTGTTCAGACTAATTTTATGCTTTTCTCTGTTTCCTTCTTGTAGTTTACAATGACAGATCCTATGTGTAAGTCTGTAATTTATCTTGTATGTGGTATGAACAAGGCTATCATTTCATTCTTTAGCCTGCATAGATAAGTTCTCTCAACAGCATTTTCTAAAGAGACCGTGCTTTCCGTGTATCGTACATCTCCTGTCAAAAATCAATTGGTGGTGCACTGCCTTTCATCCCAGCACTCAGAGGCAGAAGTAGGAGGATCGCCATGAGTTCAAGGCTACCCTGAGACTACATAGTGAATTCCAGGTCAGCCTGAGCTAGAGTGAGACCCTACCTTGAAAAACCAAAGGAAAAAAAAAAAATCAATTGTTGGGCTGGAGAGATGGCTTAGCAGTTAAGGCATTTGCCCACAAAGCCTAAGGACCCAGGTTCGATTCCCCAGTACCCACGTAAGCCTGATACACAAGGGGACACATGCACCTGGAGTTTGTTTGCAGTGCCTGTGGTCCCTGATATGCTCTCTTGCTCTCTCTCCCTCTTTCTTTCTCAAATAAATTAATTTAATTAACATGTTTTAATGTATTGTATATACATGTTTGGATTTACTTTTGGACTCAGTCTTTTCTGTCCTTTGTGTCTGTTCTTTTGCCAGTACTATGCCGTTTTGATTACTTTAGCTTTGTAGTAGATTTTGAAGTCACATTTTGTCATGCTTTCAGCTTTGCTCTTTATTTCACAAATTTGTTTTGGTTGTTTAGGATTCTTTTTTTCTTTTTCTATAAAAAAAAAAAGTCATTGGATTTTAAAAAATCTTGTGAGTGTGTGTGTGTGTGTGTGTGTGTGTGTGTTCGTATGAATGACCATGCCACGGTGCATATGTGGAGGTCAGAAGTCAGCCTGAGTGTATGTGTCCTCTCCTTCCACCTTCTTTTTGAGGCAGGGTTTCTCATTGCTTTGCCCTGTGTGCTCCTCCTGCCAGCTCACAAGCTTCTGCCTTCTCCTGGCTCCATCTCGCATTGCCATAGGCAGGTGGGGCTCACAGAGACACGAACCATTGTGCATGAGGCTGTGTCTCAGCACTGAAGAATCAAACATGGGATAGCAGGCTCGAAAGAAAGTGCCTTTACCAGTGAGCCATCTCCCTAGTCTATCATTGCAGTTTTCATAGGGCTTACCTTAGTCTACAGATTGCTTTCAGTAGGCATAAACATTTTGACAGTATTAAATTTTCTAATCCATGAGCATAGTCTGTCTTCCCATGCACTTGTGTCTTCATAAGTGTTGTATGGTTTTTAGCATTCATGTCTTCATTTCTTCATCAAACTTCATTACTAAGCATTGTGTAGCTATTATAAATATTAATATTAGTTATTTTTATCATTGTTGTGATCATTACCTGACAAGAAGCAATTTAAGGGAGGAAGTTATCTCAGGAGGTGCAGGTCTGTTGTGGGAGGGAAGGCATGGCAGCAGGAGCTTGAGGCAGCTGGTCACATTCCATCTGTAGTCAGGAATCAGAGAGTGATGGATAGTAGTGCTCAGCTTGCTTTCTCATTTTTATTCAGTCTGGAACCCCAGGCCATGGGATAGTGCCACCCACATTAGGGTGGATCTACCCTCCTCAACCTAATCTAGAAAATTCCTCACAGACATGCCCAGAGGTTTGTTTCCATGGTGATTCCTGCTAAGTTGACAACTGAAATTGACTACCAAGTAGACAAAGGTTCAACTATACCCCACAGAGAGAAGGAAAGCCTTGCCAACCCACAGAACACAACGTAATCTCAACTCTACCCCTGTCTGATCTTGTATAAGTCTCCTACCTTCTCTGAGCCTTTCTTCCTCTTTGAAGGGAGGATAAAGCCTTACATTATTCTCATGGGAATTGAATTAGGCAGTCTGAAAGAGCTGCGCCATGCATTAGAGTCCGACAGCCTAGATTCTAATCCTAGCTCTACTGCTCATGAGGGTTTGGGACCCTTAAACAACTTCTCATGCCTGAGATATGGGAGTGAATTTCCAGGCATGTCTTTGAGTAGAGGTCCAGAGTGAGGAAGAGGGAAACGAAGGAAGGGTGGGAGGGAGGGAGGAAGGAAGGAAGGAAGGAAGGAAGGAGGGAGGGAGGGAGGGAGGGAAGAGAGGGAGGGAGGGAGGAAGAAAGGAAAGAAGGAAGGAAGAAAGGAAGGAAGGAAGGAAGGGGGAAGGGAGGAAAGAAGGAAGGAAGGAAGGAAGGAAGGAAGGAAGGAAGGAAGGAAGGAAGGCAGGCAGGCAAGCAGGCAGGCAAACCTCTACCTTGGACACTACAGTGAATGAAAGACTAACCAAAAGAAAGATATAAGAAGATCCGGGTGTGATAGTATATACCTGTATTCCCAGTAAGGAAAAATGAGATAGGATGATCTAAAGTTTGAGGACAACCTGGACTACATGGTGAGACTCTATCTCAAAAAAGTAATAAAACTAAGGAGCTGAAAAGATGGTTCAATGGGTAAAGGTCTTGTCACACAAGCATGAGGCTCTGCGTTTGGACCCCAGCACTCATGTAAATGCTGGGAAAGTGTAGCATCCTGCTTGTAATCCCCGGAGGCAGAGGCAGGGAACCCCTGGGCAGGCTGGCTAGTTGAGACTAGCCAAATCAACAAGCTCTGGATTCAAGTGAGAGACTTTGCTTCAGAAAGTAAAGTGGAGAGCAATCAAGGAAGACACATGACATCAATATCTGGCTTCCACAAATAAATACATAGACACAGACAAGCCCCCACTCAAATAGGCACCCATATGCATGCAGACATACGTATGTACATGCAAAAAAAATAGAATAGAATAAATACAATAAGTATGGGGAGGAGTTTATAATGATATAATCACAAAAGAACTTTTGTACCCACCACTAACTATCAATAAATGTATATAATAAATTAACTATGCACAGATACTACACTACATCTAGAATGATGGACAAACTTTCTAGTGATAGAGTATTCCATTGATGTAATATTGATGTGATATTCCCAAACAGGCTCACATGTTGAAAGGGTGGTCCACACCTGGTAGTGCCGTTTTCGAAGATGCTGACAATTTTACAAGGTGAAGCCTTGTAAAGTCGGTAGTTAGGGGTGTGTCCTTAGAGGCTATATCTTGTCCTGGCCCCTTCCTGTCACTGTCTGCTTCCCAGCTGCCATGAGGTGAGCATCTCTACTCCATCACACTCTTCCACCATGATGTACTGTCACTACAGGCCCAGATACAACAGAACCTACCAGCATTAACTGAGACTACAAGCCAAAATGAATCTTCTCACCCTTTAAACTACTTTTCTCACATGTTTTTCATAATGGTGAATAGAGTACCACAAAGGAATACCCTCAAGGAAAGCCAGTTATCTGAACATTAGAAGAAATGTAGCGTCCATGAAAAAGGTGAAGGGAGCAGCAGTCTTCATTTCTATGGATTGAGACTTCCAGGAAGCCCGCTGGGAAGGCTGGGGACAAGGAGCAGAGAGAAGTTATATGAATGGGAAAGAAATTCAGAGTGGAGAGGAAAAGTCAGGAGGAGGCAGCTTCGAAGTGATGAATGGGCTGGTAGTGTATACAGTGTGGATACACAGAACACAGGTATGGTTCACGTCCTAGGTGGAATGTAGCCAGACAGTGTGAGTTTCCATCATGCTTCTCAGAACAGCATGCAATTTAAAATTTATGAATGGTTTGTTTCTGGAATCTTCCATTTATTATTTCCCAATCACACTGAATTGAAAGAAATACTTTGGGTAAGAAAGAACAACTGTATTTTGATCATCATGAATTTTTACATTTGTTTGCTTTTTTGAGAATATAATTTATCTTGATTATTGAGTTACAATTTGAGGCCTGGATTAAATGCCTCATTTCCTATTCCTGTTCCTATATTCCAAAGTCCCACACCATTTCTTGAGGCACATAGGAAAACTTCAGCCTCCTTCTCATGGTCTTTAAGATCCCACTTGAAAAGGTGAACCTAGTCCTCCAAGCCACAGTGGACTGTCATGTATCTGGGTAACCCCCTTAAGCTTTCCACCATGTGCATCTGGCTTACATGGGACCTGGAGAATCAAACCTGGGTCCTTAGGCTTCACAGGCATGTGCCTTAACTGCTAAGCCTTCTCTCCAGCCCCTCTCAAGTTCTCTCTGTGTTTTGTGGTTTTGTCCCTTCTATCTTGGATTCTCATTTTCCAAGACAGCCGAATGGTTGGATCCTCCTATGGTTGACAATAGATGTTATGCCAAAACACCACTTCAGAAAGTATTCCTTAACTGTTCAACCTGGAGAAAAGCTTTCAGCCCCACTCAGTTTCTTTTATAACACCCTGATAGTATTGTTCTTGCTGATAGTAGGTGATCTGTTTATTTGTTCACTGTCCACTTTAATTATCCTTCTCATATAAGCCCCTATGAGAGCAAAACCTTTGTTTTTACTGACTTCTCCCAGAGAAGCAGAATAAGATCTTGAGCTCAAATACTGGGTGAGTAAAGGAATGCACTGGCACTACAAAGCCTTGAGGTCTCCAAGTCAAAGAAAAAGATGCAAAGGAATCAAAGGCTGGGCACACTCAAAATTATAAATACAATACTTCCAAGTGAGTGAATAAATCGAAATATGGGATCATTTTCTATTATTTTTTTTCTGAGAGTAGTTCTCAACGAAGAAGGACAGAGGATAGTCACCATAGTATAACAATGAAAAGAACACTGCCTTTCTTTTAAGTGGCATTCAAATCTCCTCCACCTGTACATATTGGTGTAAATCAAATCACACCTATGCTTACAACCCAATTTCCTTACCTATAAGAGAGTGAATGACAGTGTGGAGGTCCAACATCTTAAAGCAGTTCATGTCCTCAGACCTGCTGGACTCAAAGGCTACTCCCAACTCTGGTTCTGCCTCTGGCTGCTCTGGCTTTCTGGTGTTTGTGTCTACAGCAGAGAGTCCTTGATGTGGTTAGAAGCAACTAGTGACTTAGTATGTCACCAAATAAAGAAACGACAGAACTGAAAGTCTTGAGCAATCACAGAAAAAAAGAATCAACCATTTCTGAAAGAGAGTGGAAACTACTGGGGGAAGGGTGGTGGAAAGATTTAAGCAAGGATAGGGAGAAGATGGAGAGAGTCATCAAAACTAAGGATGTACAAAAAGGCTCTAAGGAAACCTACTGCTTTCTAAGCTAATTAAAAATATGACTAGGGGGGTTGGAGGGATGGCTTAGCGGTTAAGGTGTTTGCCTGCAAAGCCAAAGGACTTTAGGTTTGATTCCCCAGAACCCACGTAAGCCAGGTGCACAAGGTGACACATGCATCTGCAGTTCCTTTGCAGTGGCTAGAGGCCCTGGCTTGCCCATTCTCATTCTCTCTCTCTCTCTCTCTCTCTCTCTCTCTCTCTCTCTTTCTCTCTGCCTCTCTCAAATAAATAAATAAACATTTTTAAAAATATATGACCTGGGGGGGAGGAGAAAGAGAGTTTGAACAGAGGTACCCTACATGAGTGAATAATGCTGCTCCCAGAAGCTGTAGGTTAGTGCCAAGAGTGGGTTACCTCCATAGGAGTTGTTGGTCAGGGAGGCCCCTTAAGCCACCAAAACAGCAGTACTAAATGGTAAGACTTTGTTTCTGAATATATCACATGCCTTGATTATACAACATGGAAGAATCAAGCTTAAAATGAGCTGAATCTTCCTCTGTGCTGACTAGCTTAAGTAGAAAGTTCTATGAAGGTTGCTGGGAGAGTGATGATTTGACTCAGATATTCCCCATTAAATCACTGTGCTTTGGATGCTTGGTCTCCAGCTGGTGGCAGTTTTGGCAGGTGGAGCCTTGCTGGAGGAGGTGTGTTGCTGGGGACGGGCATAGGGGTGTTATAGTCAGCTCTCCCTTGCCAGATCCTAGCTTACTCTCTTGCTGTCGTTTTTCACCTGCTGTGGTGGAGGTGATGTCCAGCCTCTGCTCTACCACTTTTTTCCTGCCATCATGGAGCTTCCCCTCAAGACTGTAAGCCAGAATAAATCCTTTCCTCCCATCAGCTACTTTTGGTCAGGTGCTTTTTCCCCAAAAACAAGAAGGTAACTGCGACAGGGAGAGAACAGTTATCAACAGTCTTAACAGCAGATGTTCTGAGCTGAACTACCAACCTGCCAGGCAAGGTCTGCTCACTGATGCAATAGTGGCATGGCTATTATATCTGAAACTAACCACTTTTCAGATTGGATTTGAGGCCCACTCCACAGGAAAGAATTCATGCCTCATACTATAGTCCCAGTTAAAAAAAAATGAAAAGAAAAGAAAAGAAAAGCCCATGGTGCAGATGGCCATAAGCCCAAGTGGGGAAGCTACTACATTTATCTTGCTAAATGGACATGTTGTGTCTATCAAAATGCCTTCTAAATATTTTTTTTTATGTTATAGATTAATGCTGCTGTCAGATTTGGTCAGAAACTTCTTTATGCAGTGGCTGGTAGAAATTACCCTTGCTGGGCATCCCAGACAATCTCAAAGAGAATGTCATTTAGCATCCCTGAGGACGAAATAGGAGCAAGGTAGTTCTTTTTAGGTAGTCATCTAGACCAATAAGCTGTCTCTCAGACTCACCCAAGCCTGAGGGTAAAGCCCACCACAATAAAATTATAAAGAGAGGCTTATGGGCGTGGGGTGGGCAGCTTTCTCTACTGTCCTCTTCTTCTTGGCTTTTCATCTCTCCATGACTGGATCTCGGCAGTTCTTGTACTGGTAAGACCATACCCACATGCCAACTCTGACACACGTTCCTCTCCATGCCCATGCTCAGTCTTCCCCATGGGCTCTTAGACCACATGGCTGTATTCAGCCCCCTCCCTTGATTCACAGACTCTCCTCAACTCAACTCACCTGAATAAATGCAATAGTTTATTATCTATCCTTCTCATTCTGTTCATTTCAATTTTTTGTTAAAAAAAACCCACAGATTAAAAACCCAGGGTTTGGGCTGGGGAAATGGCTTAGTGGTTAAGGCGTTTGCCTGCAAAACCAAAGGACCCCAGTTTGATTCCCCAGGACCCACATAAGCCAGGCACCCAAGGGGGTGTATGCATCTGGAGTTCATTTGCAGTGGCTGGAGGCCCTGGCGCACCCATTCTCTCTCTCTCTCTCTCTCTCTCTCTCTCTCTCCCCCCCCCGTGTCTTTCTCTCTCTCTCAAATAAAGAAATGAAAGTAATAAAATAAAATAAAAACAGGGTTTGGAGTTCAAGAATTCTTCCTGAATCCAAAAACGATGTCACATCTCTACACCCACAGTACCTCCAGGTATAATTGGCAAAATCTATTGTGAATCAACTCGCAGAAATAAACACTCAACCCAGCTCTCACTGAACAAAGTGATCCAAGGGCCAAGTACCTCCCAGACAACAAGAGGCACCAGAAACAATAGGGATAGAACCTGACCCAGGAAGATTTCAGATTTCAATGGCTTCCTCAGACATAATATGAAAGATAGGAAAGCTTAATATATTTAGACAAAGAAGCAATCAAAACTACGAATAAGGAAGAAGAAACCATCTACAGTGAAAAACCTGACCAGATAAAATTGGAAAAAAAAATAGACAAAATTCCTTGTCATAGAAATAAAGTAATATTAACTGAAATTCAGTGAAAGCTCTGGCATACAATAAGTCAGATCCTAGATATGGAAAATTGTCTAAAACAAATGATGGTTTCTTCAAAACATTAAGTGGCAAAATGAAAATGGAGAATGGAAACAACTATCAATTAAAAAGGATGTAAAAAGCCTTCATCAAATGCAATTTGAAAGCTTGATTCAAATAAACCAAAGTTCAAATGCTAGGGCCTGGGAAGATTGCTAAGTGGCTAAAGGTACTTCCTTGAAAGAATCTGACTGCCGAGACTCAATTCTCCAGCCACCCATATAAGCTGGACTCAAAAAGTGGCCCAAGTGCCTGGCATTTGTTTGCAGTAGCAAGAGACCCTTGCATGTTCATACATACACGTGCACATAAAAAAATATGGAAACTTCTTAAAAATTCAAATGCTGTTAAGAAAAAATATTTATAGAACACTGTTTGTAAGACACATACATTTATTTTCCATTGACTTTATTACCTCTTTGTACCTCTGTGGAGGGACACCATAAGTAACAGCTATGCAAGAACACATCTCCACAGCTGTGCTGTCAACAATGTCACTACACCTCAATGTCCTTGTCCCACAGACCTAGGAGAGAATTTGCTTTTGACTCTCCACAGAAAAGCCAGTCTTCTTCTAAGCTTTAATTTTTATCTTGAGAATACTACCAAAACAAACCATGCCTGTTTTTTCTTTATTACTTTGGTCTTTAAGAAACTTAAAGTCAAACATGCCGTCCACCTCAAGCTCCTGCCCAGAATCACATGGGACACATTCCTGTGTATTTTTCATCTCAAATTAGCTCTCCGTTTCTTTCCTGGATTCCTTTAACCATATAGTTTATGCTTTGCACATTTTTTTTTCATGATCCACCTCAAGGTTTGAATAAAGCTGTGAACTGCTTTGAGTCCTTTGTGTCCACTGAGGAGGAACCCAGCTCAATGGGAGGTTTGGGGGTGATGCATACCCTACTTGGCCGAAGTATTTCCCACTTCAGTGTCCACTTCAGTTAAGCTACAGATCTTCAAAGGCAAAGTCTATTTCTCCCTCTGTGTCATGCATACCTTCCACACTTAAGTCATCTGTTTGAGAGTGAAAGCACTAGGGCACCACAAAGGTCTCACATGACAGTAGTATGGGTTAACTGACAGGTATGAGTCCTAAGCCACATTCTTTGAAGCTTATGTCTAAATCTTTGTAGTAGATTTTCATGACCTCGTAAGACACAGCGTTGTGGAGACAGAGACCCGTGACTGATGGGTATTTACTGACTTCATACGCTGCCTTCTCTCCGGGTTGTGTTGAAAAGATAGCCCAAGTCATGGGAGGTGCAAAGAAAGGCAAACTCATTATATCCCTTCTCTTTCTAATCTCTACCATTTCTGAATTTCTGTTCAGATTTGGATGTATAGTACTTGAGTGTGTGTGCATGCGTGCGCGTATGGAGATTGGACACTGACATGAAGTATCTTCCTCAATCATTCTCCACTCTTTCTTTTTTCTTGTTTTGGTTATTGAGACAGGTTCTCAGCTGAATCTGGAGCTCACCAATTTGGCTAGAGTAGGTAGCCAGCAAGCTCCTAGAATTCTCCCTCCTCCTCCCTGGCTCTGGGATTAGAGACACTTACCACCACACCCGGCTTTCATGTGGCGCTGAGAATCTGAACTCAAGTCCTCATCATTATGTAGCAAGCAATTTGGAGACTGAATCATCTCCCCAGCCCCCTACCCCCAATTATATATATATATATATATATATATATATATATATATATATATTTTTTTTTTTTTTTTTTTTTTTTTACAGAAAAACTTATCATAACAGTGTCACGGGTAAGGAAACCAAGGCTTTCAGGGGTTAATTAACTTTCCTGAGACCCAAAATGAAAAAGCAATTGAACCAGAATGTAACCTAAGGATACGTGATTCTAAAGCTTCTGTTATACCTCCATGCATTGGTGATAGATATAAGAAAACAAATAAAGGACTAGGAATGACAGAACTCAGTAGGAGTGCTTGCATAGCACGGACTGCGCCCTGTGCTCCCAGAACCACAAAATAACATAAACAACATGTTTGGGAGTTTAAGGAAATGAGAACAACAGAGGAGGGCAAAGGAGAGGTAGAAAAAAGAAGGGGAAGGAAGGAAGTGGGGGAAAAAATTGTAAAAGAAAGTGGTATTTATTGAGCACCCACTTTTACATACATTATCTTATTTAACCCATGTTTTTGGATAGGAAAAAAAAAAAAGTGACATTCCCAGAGTTACACAATCAGTAAACACATAGCTGGGAATCCACTCTCCATCTTGTGACCCTCAACTCGGGGCTCCGGAGCTTCTGCCTTTATACACTGTGTGTTCCGAAGCATGTCTCCACTACTCCATCTGTAAAATCAGACAACGGTAATGCCACATTTAGATAGCTACGAAGATTTAATAAGATCACCCATGAACCTGGCTTAGCAAGGCAGCCTCCAGCAAACAGCTCCCTTGATCTGAGCTCTATTTGCTGTCCCTGTCATTATAATGACATCACACTGTGGCGACTTCGCCAGGGAGGAGGCGCGCAGTGAACACCATACACTATTACAGAAAACTTACCTCGAGTGTTCCCAAGCTGCTCCCTTCCTAAACACAAAGAATTTTCATCTTCTTTTTAAAATATATTTTATCTACTTATTTGAGAGAGAGAAAGAGGGAGAGAGAGAGAGAGAGAATGGGTACGCCAGGGCCTCCAGCCACTGCAAAGGAACACCCGATGCATGTGCTCCCTTGTGCATCTGGCTTACGTGGGTTCTGGAGAATTGAACTGGGATCCTTTGGCTTTGCAGGCAAACACCTTAACTGCTAAGCCATATCTCCAGCCCGAATTTTCATCTTCTTAATCCTCCTTACTTCTGTTCATATCTGTCTGACCAAATGCCAAGAAGAAGTACACCGAGACTGGGCGGGGTCCGTGCCAACAGGAATCACATGACTAAGCATGGCGGCTTCCCCAGACTCGGGTTTCTCAGGATTCAGGACTTCCGATGCTGAAATCAGGTCAGTTCTGGGTAGAAACTAAAAGAAGGACTGGGCTGCAGAGATGGCTCAGCAGTTAAGGCTCTTGCCTACAAAGCCAAACAACCCGGGTTCATTCCCCAGCCCCCACATAAAGCCAGATGCACCAAAGTGGTGCTTGCACCTGGAGTTTATTTGCAGTGGCTGGAGGCCCTGGCAGGCCCATTCACTCTGTCTCTCTATCTCTCTCTGCTTGTAAATAAATAAATAATTTTTTTTGTTTGTTTGTTTTTGTTTTCTGAGGTAGGGTCTCACTGTAGCCCAGGCTGACCTGGAATTCACTATGGAGTCTCAGGGTGGCCTCGAACTCACAGGCAATCCTCCTACCTCTGCCTCCCGAGTGCTGGGATTAAAGGCGTGCGCCACCACGCCCAGCAATAAATAAAATATTTTTTTAAAAAAAGAAGGGCTCAATGAATGATTCTGCCATCCACTGGCACACAGGTGACCCTATCATGGCTGCCCAGCAGTAGAAAGGCAGAGCCTTCTGGAGGAATGACTTTCCCTACTAGGAAAGCAGTCTTCCAGTACCAGAAGTGCCCTGGCACACACGTGACTCCAACAGTTTGTTTGAGGTAAAGGATATTTTTTCCAAATGTTTTGTCTCATCCACATAGCAAAATTTTGAAGTTGAGGGTTTGGGGTTTTTTAAATATTTTATTTATTTATTTATTTATTTGGGAGAGAGAGAAAGAGGAGGAGAGAGAGAGAAAGAGAGAATGGGTGCACCAGGGCCTTCAGCCACTGCAAATGAACTCCAGATGCTTGCGCCCCTTGTGCATCTGGCTAACATAGGTCCCGGAGAATCAAACCGGGATCCTTTGGCTTTGCAGGCAAATGCCTTAACCGCTAAGCCATCTCTCCAACCCAGGGGTTTTGGGTTTTGTGCATGTGTGCTGAATGTGTGATGTGTGGAGGTGTGCTCACACGTGTGTGCCTGTGTGTGTGGAGGCCAGAGATTGAGGTCAGGTGTCTTCCCTGATCACTCATTACCTTATTTAGAGGCAAAGTCTCTCACTTGAACCCAGAGCTTGCTGGTTCTCCAACTAGCCTGCTAACCCTCGCTCTGTCTCCCCTGCCTCCCCTTCCCACATGCTGGGAGTACAGACAAGCTGCCACATGCGGCCTCACATTTACATGGCTGCTGGGGGTTGGGGGTGAACTGTACTCCCCATGCTTGCATACCAAGTGTTTTATCCATGGAAATGTCCCCCCAACCCCTAAAGTTGATGGCTTTGAATCCTGGCTTCTTTCTCCACCCAGAGCACTGACCCTCTTTGGTCTCTTTATTCTTTGTTTTGTGCAGAATTTTACTGGAGCTTTGTTTTTGTTTCTGGGTTTTTGAGACAAAGTCTTACGTAGCTCATCTTGGCCTGGAATTCATTGTGTAAAGAAGTCTGGTCTTGAATTCCTGATCTTCTTTCCACCACCTCCCAATTGCCGGGATTATAGGGGTGTGTCACCAAGATTTTGAATTGTGTCCATTCTACCAAAATCCATACAAAGCCTTTCAATCCTTCACTTATCGAGTAATGTGGAGAAAGGCCAATGTGCCTTTCTCATTCTACATCTCTTGTTCTCTTCATAACAGAATTTTAGAAAACAGACAGCATATGAGAGTGCTGTTGGAGCCGTATGCACAAGGATGGATTGGCTCACCCTAATATCTCATCACCATGTTACATGGGGCTGGGACAACTAGATCGACTTCAGAATCACAGTCAACTGGTGAAAAAAATGGGAAAAGCGGGGCTGGAGAAATGGCTTAGCGGTTAAGGTGCTTGCTTGCAAAGCCAAAGGACCCAGGTTCAACTCCCCAGGACCCACGTAAGCCAGATGCACAAGAGGGCGCACATATCTGGAGTCCATTTGCAGTGGCTGGAGGCCCTGGCATGTCCATTCTCTCCCTCTCTCTCTCTCTCTCTCTCTCTGCCTGCCTATTTCTACATCTCTCTCTCATAAATAAATTTAAAAAATCAAAAATGGGAAAGGCTAGCCCCCTTTTGAACTTTTATTTACCTAATATTGTCTTCCATAATAACTGTTGCAGTCAGGTTTGCATTGTTGGCAGAAAACACCCAGCCAAGAGCAGCTTATGGGGTTTATTTTAGGTTACAGACTCGAGGGGAACCTCCATGATGGCAGGGGGAAATGATGGCATGAGAAAAGAGTGGACATCACCTCCTGGCCAACATCAGATGGACAATAGCAACAGGAGAGCATGTCAAACACTGCCAAGAGGAAACTGGCTACAACACCCATAAGCCCACCCCCAACGATACACTGCGTCCAGGAGGATTCAATTCCCACATTGCCATCAACTGGGGACCTAGAATTCAGAACACCTAAGTTTATGGAGACACCTGAATCAAACCACCACAATGACAATGACAATGACAATGACAAAACCATTTTTTTTTATTTTTTTTTGTTCATTTTTATTTATTTGAGAGTGACAGAGAGAGAAAGAGGCAGATAGAGAGAGAGAATGGGCGTGCCAGGGCCTCCAGCCACTGCAAACGAACTCCAGACGTGTGCGCCCCCTTGTGCATCTGGCTAACGTGGGACCTGGAGAATCAAGCCTCGAACCCGGGTCCTTAGGCTTCACAGGCAAGTGCTTAACCGCTAAGCCATCTCTCCAGCCCAACAAAACCATTTTTTAAAGTTGCTCTCCCAGTCCAACGAAGATCTCTCCTCTGAGAGTTCACTGAAAACGGGGACTGGCTTCTGCTCTGTGATTAAGAAACAATCTTCATCCCTTCTACGTATGGAGCTATTCAATGGTCCATTGTTTCTCCTGCCAGATAGTAGCTCATGCATAGAGGAAAGAAAAGTCAGAAGCCATCTCCTGGCCGATGCTACAGCCCAGCAAGATCAACTCATCGCAGCTGAGGCGAGAGGATTATCCTAGAGAAGGAGATGGAGCAGAGTGGCAGAAGGGGTTGCAATTTTCTTCATACTCTTTAAAACTATTAAAGTATTACCTGTGCACAGAGATGTATACAAATCATAAGGACATAACTTACACTTTGCTGCCACCCAGATGAAGAGAAACCAAGACCAGAGCTCCAATAACCACTCATAGATAAACTAAGATTCTCTTAACTTCAGAGAGTTCTACAGTTATCACAATTTCCAAAACTATAGATTTTTTTTTGGGTGGGGAGGGTCTGGCTTTACACTTGCGATCTTCTTCTAACCTCCTAAGTGCTAGGGTTACAGGTATGTACCAGTATGCCCATCTCAAGTTAGTTTATTTTTGCCTATTTTTCAAATATATGCAAATGAGATCATCTAATATTTATTCTTTTCTAGCTGGCTTCTTTCATTCAGTGTCATCCCCTGACATATTATTGCATATATACTAGTTCATTCATTCTTATTGTGATATGATCTGCTTTGAGGTGACATGGTATAGTTTATTTTCTGTCCTATTATCTTTTCTTAGTCATGTCTTTTGATGAACATAGGTGCGTTTTGATTGGGTGTGCATATGCAGGGAGCAGATCTGCTGTAGATATTACCAAACAGTTTGCAAGACCTTGGCAATCTTAGGGGAGAACACAACTGGTCCTGGTTCTGTATGTTTAGAAGAAACTGTGAAGGTCCAGTGGGCATGTTCCCTGGTTTGTGACTGTCTTGCATATACATGGAGTCTACTGGGTACAACCTCATCATTAACAATATGTACCCCTTCACCAGTCATAACTTGGTAAAGGCAAGTTGTACAATGATCCCAGGTAAGGAGTCTAAATTTATAAGTAGCCCCCACACCCAAGCTCCTGGCTCCAAACTGGCCATGTTGTCAGCAACAAAAGGGAACAGAGACAAGAACTGCCCAGGAAGAGCTCTAGCTTATCATTTAGTCTTGGTTTCTCTATCTGTAGATTGTCCTTGGCACAAAAGAGGATTATATTCATTTCCTAAGGCAGCTGGAGCGAAGTGTTACAAACTGGAGGGTTTAGCATGGGCAACATCTATCCTTTCCTCTTTCTAGAGGGCAGATGCGAACATTAAGTGTGTGAAGATGGTGCTGGGGGCATGACTCAGTGGCAATGGGCTTGCCAGGCAAGTGTGAGGACATGGGTTCAGAGTCCCAGCACCCATGTGAAAGCCTGGGCATGACGGCCTGTGGCTGTAATCCCAGAGCTGAAAAGGCACAGACCCAGAGACAGGAGAATCCCTGGAGCTTGCTGGCTGGCTAGGTTCAGTAAGAAACGCTGTTGGAAGAATCAGGCGGAGAGTGATTGAGAAAGATACTCAACTGCAGCCTCTGGCCTCCACACACACATGAACACTCATACACACATGCACACATACCACGTGCACACACACACACACACACACAAATTCCTGCTGAAAGCCCTGAAGGAAAATCCATTTCATGCCTCTCTCCCAGCTTCTGGTGTCTACTGGCAACCCACGGTGTTCCCTCACTTGTCTGTAGCTGAGTAACTCCAATCTCGACCTGCAGTGTCCTTTTCTGCATCATTCTTCCTTTGTGTGAAGAGATGCCAGCCATGTTAGACTTAGAGATCACTTTAACTCTGTATAACAGCATCTTCATATAATTACATCTGTAAAGACTGTATTTCATTTTTTTTCTGAATAATTTATTTTATTTATTTGAGAGAGAGAAAGAGGCAAATAGACAGAGATTGAGGATGGGTGCACCAGGGCCTTCAGCCACTGCAAATGAACACCAGACACATGCACTACCTTGTGCATCTGGCTTATGTGGGTCCCTGGGGAATCAAACCTGGGTCCCTTGGCTTTGCAGGCAAGTGCCTTAAGTTAAGCTATCTCTCCAGCCCTAAAGACTATATTTCTAAATCAAGTCACACTCTAAGGTTTTGGTTGGCCCTGAATTTTGAAAATACATTATTCAACATGGTCCATAGACATTTGATAAATAGTAATTCTTGATTATATATTTCTATTTTATTATTTGACTAGTGGTAGACCTTTCATTCATTGGTTCAAAAAATTTTAAAGGCTAGAGAGATTGCACAGTGGTTAAGGCACTTGCTTACAAGGAGTAATGACCTGAGTTCAGTTCCCTGGTGCCCACATAAACCCAGATGCACAAAGTGGCACATGTGTCTGGAATTCATTTGCAGTGGCTGGAGGCCCTAGCATGCCCATTCTCTCTGTCTCTCTTCTCTCTGCTTGCAATAAATAAATAAATAATTTTAATATTTTTATTTATTTATTTTCAAGGAGGGAGAATGGACATACAAGAGCCTCTTGCCACTGCAAACAAACTCCAGATACATGTGAAACTTTGTGCATCTGGCTTTACATGGGTACTGGGGAATCGAACCTGGGCCGGCAAATATTGCGAGCAAGTGCCTTTAACCACTGAGCCATCTCCCCAGTCCAAATTAAAAATTCTTTTCAAATTTATTTTTATTTATTTGCGAGAGAGAGAGGGCGGGGGAGGGAGGAGAGAATGGGCACGCCAGGGCTTCCAGCTGCTACACACAAACTCCAGACGCATGCACCATCTTGTGCATCTGGCTTACATGAGTTCTGGGGAGTCGAACCTGGTTCCTTTGGCTTTGCAGGCAAGCGCCTTAAGTGCTAAACCATCTCTCCAGCCCCACTTCTTATTGAGTGTTATGGGCCCTGGCAGTACAGCCCCTGCTCAGGAAGCAGAAGGAAGACAAATCTGCCAATAACCACATAACTTCCCAGATGATGATGAACACGGGGGTGGGGGGGGAAGACTGTCCCAAAGTTCTGAGCTTGTTTCCTGTGTCCTCTTTGGTACGCAGCCTTCTGCTTTGGCATGTTGTCCTCACTGTGGCGCTGTCACTGTCATCTCAGCCTTTTGTTGTACTCTTTGGAAAAGAATGACACAAAAATTTCTCTCTAAAAGTGAGGCAATTCATTCTAGGTAGTATTTTATATTTCAGTGAGATAATTAATCATGATTATTCCACAAACTGGAGACTTGTTTAACTGAGGAAATTGTTCTAAATGAAAGAATCGCTCACAGAGTAGGAGGTAAATCGAATTCCACAAGTGATAATAAGAAAGAGCAAAAAGAGGGCAGTTATGTATCAGGCTGCATAAATCATTTACTATAAATCCAGATGTTTGTGAAATGAAAAACAGGCCAAGTCCATGACCTCGTGAACTGATGTAAGGCCTACTTAAAATATGATGGGAGAATAAATATTATGGAATGCTCTTTTAAAAAGTCATGAAAAGGCCATTTACCTATCTATCACCTAAAACATGTAAGAGATATAAAAATATTAAAGGTTTTATTTTAAGCTGCCATCAAACCGCTTAGAGATTTTTAGCAACCGAAGTTTCAATTATTATAAATCAGTAGCTCAGCATGAGTGGCTCGTTATATCATTGTGGAGAGAAAAACACATTGTTAAGCTTGTTTCCAAGGAAATGAAACGCTTTTCAGACATGTCATTAATGCTCATAAAATCCCCTGGAGCCAAGTAGAGGGCAGATGTTATTTTTCAGAATGGCCACAGACCATCAATAGAAGGAAATTTCATTTAATTGTTTGAGTATTTGCTTATTTATACCTCAAGGAGCTGCTTTAAGAGAGAACACTGAGGTGCTTGGTAGTTTTTAAAATACTTATCAAACAATCAGAGAGTATCTATAGTTTTAAGAAATGGAGGAGAGGGTATACATGGAGAATCAACTGACCACAATATGAAGAATTAGCCTATTACAAGCAAGTAGAACACCTATACGGTCTATCTATCCATATACATTCATAAAACAAGGCTAGGGACACAGGTCTATCTATCCATATACAAATTCATAAATCAAGGCTAGGGACATAGGTTGGTTGTAGAGAGTTTGTCTACCGTGCAAAAGGTTCTGAGTTTGGTGCCCAGCATCACCATAAGAAAGAGAGAGAGAGAGAGGATGCCTGGAACTTCCAAAACACTCTTGAGTTTGTACCAATGGAGAATTGACTACTGTTCTAACTCAGAACATTGCAGTGCCCCAAGATTCCACCTCCACCCACTTGCTTTAACTCCCTTTCATATCTACCATGCTTGCATCGCCATTTCTCGGTCTCTTTTTTCTTTATCTTCCTTGTATTGTGCCACTTTGTCTCTGGCTATCACACATCACTCTTACCGTTTTCCCATCACTATCACTTTCTTGGAAATAACATCTCCACCCTTGTTCTCGTTGAGCTGAACTTGCTCCCAATTTGCTTCTCCAGGTTTCTAGTCCCGTACGGGGCTCCCCTGCCAAGGTTGGAAAGGTAGAGATCATCTCAAATCGTAGCAACAACAGTCTAGCTTCTTACCTGCGACAGGAAGAAATGTGACAAAAGGCCTAAAAGACAACCGAGAATTCCACAGCGTGTTCACTCATAGAATCACTCAGGAAGTATACATGCATTGAGGAATTACCCTGATATAATGGCATCCTCCAAGTACACTGGCAAGCTCTCCCAGCAGCCGGAGAACAGAAAGGCTCTTAGAACATATTCATATGTTCAAACTTCATGGATCATTGAGTGAATTTAAAAAAAAAATAGAGAGGACTGGAAAGATGGCTCAGTGGTTAAAAGGTGCTCAGTTCCCCAGCACCCACATAAAGCCAGATGTGAAGTGCACTATGCATCTACCTGTGTGTGATCCTGATGCACCTACAACCATGAGAGGCAGAGCCCGGAGGAGCCGCAGCTTGCTGGTCAACTAGTGTGACACTGGTCTGTTTGAAGTCTGGCAATTCGTTTGCACAGACCTTCTCAGAGAAGGTGGAGCCACAGAGGCTGTTCTCTGATGTCCACATGCAGGACGTGGCCCATAAGTGCACACACACATATAAATTAATTAATTAATTAATTGGTTAATTAATTAAAAGCCAAGGAGAAACAAAGGACCAAATAGGTACAAGTTATCACACTTAAGGTTGAGTGTAAACAAACTAAGACCCACACAACCCAATTTTTGGGTTTCACCTTCAACTCTGGATGGAATGAGTAACAAGACAGCCCAAAGTGCCTAGGCATGTCCACCTGGGCATGTCCATCTGGCTACAGGTGGAACTTGTCACTCGCCCCAGATGGTAGCCATACATCATATCTGCTCTCCTTGGTAGACAGCACATGGAGCCAATAGGTATACCCAATGGGTATTCAAGTTAAGATCTTAGTAAGTACTTGGAACCTCATTTATATTTAGCATATCATGAACGTTTAGCAAATATATGGTCCTTCTCTTCCTTCCTGCCTGTGTTCCCAAGTGCTGTACTCCATTGATTTGTCCAACCTACTACTTGCCCGATGCTTAATGAATGCATTTCTTACGAGTTTCATCCACTCTGTTCTGGTTTCTTCTAAAATGTGAGGGTTCCCAAACAATGGAGCAAAGCGCACGTTAGGAGCAGCTGTGTTCCAAGCTCTGAGGACAGGAAGATAGTGCATTGCAGGGCAGGGCAGGGCAGGGCAGGGCAGGGCAGAGAGCCGGTTACCAGGGTGGTAAGAGCAAGGCACGGGAGGAGTTGATATCTGAGGTGAGCTTTGAAAGCTGAGTCAGACCTGACTTAGGGGAGCAGAGGGGTTGGGCCCTGCAGTCCGGGGAGCGCGTAAGCACAGGCCCTAGGGAACGAGACCGCGTGCCCGTGCAGAGCTTCAAAGGTGCACGCATAAAAGGAGTGCCCGGCAGACGGTCTGAAGGAAAGGCTTGGCACAGACAAAGGAGTCCACCTGGGGTCTGGACTTGATCCAGGCTCGTCGGGCCGCTGCACAGGAGGCTGCAAGGGTGACTCGGTGGTGAGGCAGGCTTTAGGAAGCGCAGCTCCGGGTGCTGCGGAAGCGGTGAAAATATAACGGGGTGTGGGGACGCCCCAAAACCCGTGAGCCGGAGGGGACGTGGCCCATTTCACCCCATCGCCTTCTGCGGCTGGAAGAGCCACGCGGGCTGTGCTTGTCGCAGCAGGGAAAGCGGGTTTCACCTCGTTTCTCTGTCTCCCCACCTCCTCCCCAGCTGATGGATGATCTCACCCAGTGGTGGCCGCTGTTCAACACTATGTCATTCCACATTACCATTTCTGTTTGGTTTCTTGGGGAACAGGAGGGACAGACTCAGAGCTCAGTTTTGACCTGTACAAAGGAGCCCCTCTGCTCCACTCAAAGAGACAAACCCCGTTTTTGTGAGCATCCTTCAGCCAGCGCTGGTGAAGCTGCACTGACGCGTGTGATAAAAGGATAGACATGGCCGCATTTCTTCAAATATCCAAATCACAACATCACAGGAAACTAGATGGTCTACTCTAACCCCAAACTTGCCCCCCCCCATAGCCTAGCAGGGAAGTGAGAAGGTGTAGGAGAGAAAGAAAATAAATACCTACGAATTCGTTCTTAAACTGAAATTAATGACAAGAGGTGGATCCATTCTTTTATTCATTTCCTCACTAACCTTTTGTTTTTGTTTCGTTTTTGTTTCTTTGTGGTGGTGGTTGTTTTTGGAGGTAGGGTCTCACTGTAGCCCAGACTGACCTGGAATCCACTATGGAGTCTCAGGCTGGTCTTGAACTCACAGTGATCTTCCTACCTCTGCCTCCGAAGTGCTGGGCTTAAAGGTGTGCACCACCGCACCCGGCTCCTCACTAACCTTTGAGATTCGAATGTATAAGCAGCATGTGTGTCTCACACAGTTCTCTCTTGAGCGGCTGGCATTGCATGACAAATTTTGACCTAATTAAATCAAAGATGAATTTTCCCTGATGCTTCTGAAATCTCAAGGATGCCTGTCTGGGGCAGGTACCTTCAAAGCCTTGGGAAGAGCTTCTGCAAGAGAGCTACAGAATTTTATGAAACTACTAACTGTATAGTGTTTTAGCTGCAGTTGTCTTAAACACCTGATATGTTTCCACTTCAGCTTTCCCTAGAGTTGGGTGGCTTTGGAGTGGCTATCATCATTTTGGGAATCTGTTTAGGTAGAAGTTAAATTGAGGATAAATTTGATTTCTGTTACACAGGGCATATGTATATGGTTTACAGGGATTTCCAGTGTAACATCGGTCTGCTCCCAGGGATGTTCCTCCACCCACTCAGCTGTCTGCTCCAGCATCAAGTCAGAGAAATGGGACCAAAAGGCCACATTGTGACCTGAGTATACGGTATAGACATCACACCCCAAGTATAAAGGAGACATGGACAAACAAGGTTTGTCATTTACAGAACAAGAAGCTAATCTGTGGAACTTGTTCTAGTCATTAACTGTACTAACCTCTTTTTTTTGAGAGAGAGAGAGAGAGAGAGAATTGGCATGCCAGGGCCTCCAGCCACTGCCATCAACTCCAGATGCGTGCATTACCTTGTGTGCATGTGCAACTTTGTGCGCTTGTGTTGCCTTGTGCATCTGGCTTGCATGGGACCTGGAGAGGAGAGTAGAACATGGGTCCTTAGGGTTTGCAGGCAAGCACCTTAGCCGCTAAGCCATCTCTCCAGCCCTGGATGCCTCAACTTCTAAGTGTGGGAAATGTTAGAAGAAAGTATTCAAGGAGCATATCAGGAAACTTATCAATGAAAAGAATCTGTTAGTTTCTGCACTATTACAATACTTCTGGTATTTGATAGCTCTTACAAACATGTAAGCTCCCATTATTTTGTCCCTCATTCTAAGTAAGTTTTCACTTGCATACCTAATAGTTAAAGAGATTTATTAACACCACATACAATCAGGCTTCCACAAAACCTTGTCGCTGAGGCAGGTGAGCTAAACACAGACAGGATTGGTTGTTAGGAAAGGGACCCAGTGAGCTGCAATGACTTCAATAGGGCTGTCACTGGCTGGTAGCCACAGCTGGTCCATGTAGCTGGGGAAGAGACAAGGAAAGGCCCATAAGATATGTCACTGTCCATGTAAGCCAGTTGTATCCAGGGGCAATCTGGACTTAGCAAAGGCAAAGAAGCAAAGAGTCACTAACATGATGGGAGGCATGTGAAGACACTGTTCCTCAGGAACATGCCATGCCCTTGCTGAAGTAAGTGACACAGTGTAGGCTTGGTTTGCAGCATTCTCTTCAGTCATAAAATGGAAGTCTTGACACAAAACTGTACCCAATAGTCAGAGCTTCATGCTAACACTCCCATGTGCCAGACCCTACTCACATTACTGGTGGCTTATGTCAGCTTTGAGTTATTTATGCAAGTCTGGGGTGCCCCTATTTCCTTGGCTCTGAAGCTCTCCAGACTCAACTCAAACATAAATAATACAAAGTCACCTCAGTGTCTCTAGATTGTCATAAATGTTATCTGGATGACACAACTGACTTATTTTGTTGTTATTTTGCTTTGTTGCAGTGTTGGGACCAAACCCAGGGTCTTGAACATTCTACATAAAACAGTCCACCACTGAGCTACAGCCTGGGTTAGTTTGGAGGGTTGGTGGTTTTATATATATATATATATTTTTTTTTTTTTCCTCAAGCAGAGAGAGAGAGAGACAGAACAGAGAGAATGGATGCACCAGGGCTCCCAGCTACTGCAAACGAACTTCAGATGCATGTACCACTTTGTCCATCTAGCTTTTAGGTGGGTAGTGGGGAATTGAACTTGAGTCATTAGGCTTTGCAGGCAAATACCTTAATCACTGAGCCATTTCTGCAACCCCAAGGGTTGGGTTTTTTGGGGGTCTTGTGTAGCCCAGGTGATCTTGAAGTCAGTATGTCACCAAGGATAATTTTCAGCTCCTAGTCCTCCTATTTTCATCTCCCAGGTTCTGGAATTACAGATGTGTACCCCATGTGTTCTGCACAGATCCACATTGGTGAGGTGAGCATCCAAGCCAGGCACAGTTTAGGGGAGGAAGGGGCTTATTTCAAGCTCACAGATCCACGGGGAAGTCCATCAGTGGAAGAAGAAGCAGCTTCCATCCATCCAAGCAGACAGAAACAACCGAACAGCCCATAAAAACCAAAGACAGCAAGCCTAAGTAAATGGGCAGCAAGCAACAGGATCCCACCAGAGCTCAGGCTGCTCTGTGTATCTTTGGGCTAGAAATAAAATCCACCCCCAAACACACTTTAGGACTGGACCCCAGGATCCGCCTCACCACCCCCCCCCCCCACCAGCTCCCACCGATGACATCTCCTCCAGCCAGACAGCTGAAGACCTAAGTTACAAGGGTTAATAAAACACCTGAGTCGGGCGTGGTGGCGCATGCCTTTAATCCCAGCACTCGGGAGGCAGAGGTAGGAGGATCGTTGAGAGTTCGAGGCCACCCTGAGATTACAGAGTGAATTCCAGGTCAGCCTGAGCTACAGTGAGACCCTACCTCGAAAAACCAAAAAAAAAAAAAAAAACACCTGAGTCTGTGGGGCACCATGCATTCAAACTACTGCACCATGTCTGGCTCCCAGCTTGCATTTATTTTTTTTTTTCACCAAGAGACTGAAAGTATATCTAACATTTATCTGAGCAGGCAGAGCTCCCTTCTGCCTGCTCTGATAGCATCGAACTTCTCCCTCAGTTATACTAACACATTATCTTTCCACCTAAAGATTAACTATGCCAAATGGAGCTGGGCGTGGTGGCACACACCTTTAATCCCAGCACTCGGGAGGCAGAGGTGGAGGATCGCTGTGAGTTCAAGGCCACTCTGAGACTACCTAGTGAATTCCAGGTCAGCTTGGACTAGAGTGAGAGCCTACCTTGTAAAAAAAAAAAAAAAAAAAAAAAAGAACTATGCCAAATGGCAATAACAAGGGCCTAGGTTACCTTGGAAAGTTCAGTCTATCTGTGTTCCAAACACTTTGACTTCCCAGAGCATTGCTGGCTGCAGGCCTCCTCTACTCACAATGGGAAAATGTTACTGGTACTATGCTAAACATGCATCTGAGGACTAAGAAAACCAGGTAAACCAGAGGCTTTTTATAATAGCAAGTGGAGAGAAGTAAGAGTGTTGAGACATAAACAGTAGGAAGTCACCGCAGTGCATTATTGGTCTATGTAGTTGACGCTGTTCTAACCACTGGGGATACCATTCTTGCACATGGATCACGTGGGGATGGGGCGCCTTGAGCAGAAAGCTTCATTCACCTGGCTTACATGCTGAGGAATTTGTTATCTCGCAGAACAAATCAGATCCAGGTGATTTCGGAGCAAGATAACTCAGCAGCTCAGTGCTCCCTCCCACTCCTCCATCCTCAGTGCGTCACATGATCTTCCAGGCAGGCTCCCCGCTTGTGCTCCCAAGGTGAGAGCTGCACCATCCAAACACAAAAGGTCCTGTTTCCTTGCACACGTGGCTTTTTTAAAGTCAGGTTTATAGACTTTTTTTTATATAAGTTGACTAGAGTAAAATTCACCATTTTAAGATATTCAGTTTGATGAGTTTGGCAATACAATTGTGTAACAATTCAGGTATAGAGCATTTCCCTTGTGCCAAAATAATTTCCTCATATCCGTTGTAGTCAGCCTCCTCCCTCAAGTATAGTACCTGGCAAGATCCTTTCCCCAAAACTTTGCCTCTACAGAGACGTCATATCAATGGAATCGTACATTAGGGTAGATTTTTCATGTCTGGCTTCTTTCATTAAGCACAATGCATTTGAGATGCATCCCTGTTGTACATACGAATAGTTTGTTCTGTTTTATTGACAAATGGTATTTCATTGTATAGATATACCATACTTTGTTTATTCATACACCAGTTAATGGACATTCGGGCTGTTTCCAGTTTGAGCTATTATGAAGAAAGTTGTTAGGAGCACAAACAGGTTTTTGTGTAGGCATGTTATCATTTCCCTGGAGTAAATTCTTAGGATTAAGATCTCTGAATTGGAAGATTACTGCACATTGCTTTTTTAAAAATTTATTTTTAAATATTTATATATTTTACAGAGAAAGAGGGGGAAAGAGAGAATGGGCACGCCAGGGCCTCCAGCCACTGCAAACGAGCTCCAGATGCACGTGTGCCCCCTTGTGCATCTGGCTAACGTGGGTCCTGGAGAATCGAACCTGAGTCCTTTGGCTTTGCAGGAAAATGCCTTAACTGCTAAGCCATTCCTCCAGCCCTGCACATTGTTTTTTAAGAGCGAAAACACATTTCCCAGCAGTCTCTGCATGTCGTATTGGTTACAATTGGGCCACACGCCCTTGCCTATACCCAATCACTGGCAGAAAGAATGAAGTTAAACGCAGCAAAACTCACTCTCCTGGCTCTGGGCATAGAAGAACCCTCCCTACCTGCATATCTTCATCTGGTCCTTTTTTCAAAGAAAGAACAGAAAAATAGGTTTAGACAAACAACCAGCAGTGATCCACTCAGGAAACACCCTAGCTTACTTCAGGTTGGGTACGTTACTACGTTATTTTGTAGATTGCTTGAATCAGATTTTCCGCTAAAAGTACCCTACACGATATGGGATCTGTATGTGAGGAACTGCCTTTACCAACCCCAGCAAACTATTAGGACTTATACATCATAACTCTGGGGTCCTGGACATAGCAAATTGGGTCACAGACTGGTTAGTGGCTCATGGAGTAATCAACTAAGGTTCTACTCTATGTTTGGCTGAAAACTATCTCAAGATATAGGAAAGAGACCATGAGTCAAAGGATAGCAGTGAAAACAGAAGATGGATAAAGTAAAAGTAAGCTAAGAGAAAAAAAAAAAAGAGAAAGAAAACATGAGAGAAAGACAGTAGTAGGAGAATATGCCTGAGTGAAAAAGTATTCCAGAGCAGTGATAGAAAAAGTAGCAGAGATGAGCAGAACCATCCACAGAACTCATGCATCAGACTAGGGAGGGCCAGTTGTGAGAGAGGCTAAGATACCTGCATCCACAGCAGCTGTGTGTCCAGGACAATCCTCTACTTTACGAAGACTGGTAGGGAGGTTGCCAGTATCTCTGATTTTCCCTAAGTGACCACACACCTAAGACGAAGTGACCAAGACTTGCCTTTTTCCTTTGTTCCCTGAGCTTGCATACCTTATAACCTTATCATAGCTACTTAACCAGCAGCCCTGAAGGCAACATATACAATGAAATACAAATACAGCATCGCCTATATTCCTCTCAAGCATCTGAGAAGGACAAAGGCCAATATTTATTAGCTGAAGTAACCAACATCTCCTGAGGGCTTACTCTAAGCTAGAATGTTAAAAATTCTGACACATGGGCTGGAGAGATGGCTTAGGCCTAAGGACCCCAGTTCAAAGTTCGAGTCCCAGGACCCACGTGAGCCAGATGCACAAGGTGGCTCATGCATCTGGAGTTTGTTTGCAGTGCTGGAGTCCCTGGTGTGCCCATTCTCTCTCTCTCTCTCTCTCTCTCTCTCACTCTCGCTCGCTCGCTCTTGCTCTCTTGCTCTCACTCTCAAATAAATAAATAAAAATAAACAAAAAAATGTAATAATGAAAAATTTAAAAATTCTAACATATTATTTTGTCCACTTTACAAATGACAAAACAGATCAATTACATAAGTAATTTGCTCTGCTTTCACAGCCAGAGAGTAGCCGAGCCTTTACCTAGGGATGGGCATCTTCCATTGTCCACCTGTGGTCAGGAGCCTATTCTGATAAGGACTGATCATAAAGAAATGGTAACAAAAACACAATAGCAACTCAGTCCCATTGGAAGCTGTAGAGGATTCCTGAGTGGAAAGGAACTCCAAGAGCAAGGTCAGTTAGAGCCCAAGCAACTCAAAATGCACACGCATTTCCCAGACAGAATTAAACAGCAGAATGGACTCTGAGCCAACACGGCCTAAACAGTGCTCATTCCATACCTCTTAGTTGCTTGAATTTGGCCAAAACGTTCTATACCATCTGCAATGTGGAACAGATCTGGCCAACTAGAACATCTCATCTGGGTAACAGGGGACAGTCAAGACCAAGCCATCAGATAGCTAGTAAATGATGGCTTCAGAGGAAATGGATTGTTCAAAGATGAGTGGGAAGGCTGTTCAGAATGGAAATGAGGTCATGCTGGACATGGTGGTGCATGTCTGTAGTCCCAGCACCTAAGAGACTGAAACAGGAGGACTGGAATTTGAGGCTAGCTTGAATGGCATATAAAGTCCTTGTCTCAGTGCTGGGCAGATGGTGTAGCAGTTTAAGACTCTTGCTTACAAAGCCTGCTGGTCCAGGTCCAATTCCCCAGTACCCATGTAAAGCCAGACACACAAAGTGGCACATGCATTGGGAATTCCTCTGTAAGCACAAGAGGCTCTGGTGCTACCCCACACCCAATCCCACCAGACACACACAGACATACATGCACCTGCACACACATACACATATGCAAATAAATAAGAGTTTTTTAATATTTCATTTATTTTTTTTACAAGCAGAGATATACAGAGAGAGAGAGAGACAGAAAAACAGAGAGATAAAGAGACAGACAGTATAGGTGCTCCAGGGCCTCTAGCCACTGCCACCTTGTGCATGCATCTGGCTTATGTGGGTACTGGGGAATTGAACCTGGGGCATTAGGTTTTACAGGCAAGCACCTTAACCACTGAGCAATATCTCTAGCACTAAAAATGTGTTGTTGTTGTTGTTGTTGTTGTTTTAAAAAAAAAGACCTTGTCTCAGAGTTAACAACAAAAATGGAGTTTCTTGTGACAGCCCTACCAAAAATAATGCCAAGAACTTGTAGAAAAGTGGATTCTATGCATGGTTAGCTGCCACTAATTTCCCTCGACTAGAATTCATTCTTAGTGGCCCATGCCCATGGAGCTATTTAACAGGAAAGACAAACGTCTATAGAATTTATTTCATTGCATATCTTCTGGCTTTGAATCTCTCCTGTATTCTCTTTCATCATGTCCTTTTACTTTCAGCCTTTTACTCTTTTCACTTAAGTGCTTCTGCCATTCCAGCCTGCCCCTTCCCACATACAACCATCACTGGACTAGGGAAGCTTACAAAGCCAGATTAGCCAACAGTATAATGCCCTTAAGATTTAGGAATGTTCAAACCCAAGGAGGAAATTGAAACAGGCAATAAGAAGCTGTTTTTGCTTTTAAAAAGAAAGAAAGAGCTGGGTGTGGTGGTGCACACCTTTAATCCCAGCACGCAGGAGGCAGAGGTAGGAGGATCGCTGTGAGTTCGAGGCCACCCTGAGACTACATAGTGAGTTCCAGGGAAGCCTGGGCCAGAGTGAAACCCTACCTCAAAAAACCAAAATAAAATAAATAAAATGAGAAAGAAAGAAAGAAAGAAAGAAAGAAAGAAAGAAAGAAAGAAAGAAAGAAAAGCAAAACCATTGACACAACAAGATAAATAAATGCCGGATGGATGAAAACCTGTGATCACTGCCTTCATTTTGTGTCTGTCCTCTTGATTTTGGGTTACCTGCTTACCTCTGCAGGACAGTATGTTAATCACTCAACAAGTATCTCTGTCTCACCTATCTCATCCCCCTTCAAAGCATAGAGGTAAGTTGTTGTCCTAAAGCTACAATCATTTCAGATTCCAAGGAAGAGCAAAATCTCCCAGAATAGGGCACACTGTCACCAGATGACAGAAAGACAGCCAGGCTCACCTGGAGCAGAAGTGGTGATCTGCTGAGAACCACCTTGTCCCCTCAAGCAATAAGGACTTCTGACCACCTTGCAGGACCGGAACTGAGACAAGGATCCACAAGACCATAGCTAGCCCAGAACTGCTTACTTACACAGTTCCTCCTCTACTGAAACCTAAAGCTCATGCCAGTGTTCCAAAGATGGACTTGGATCACTGGACCCTCTTACCTATTCCTCTTTCAAATGCAGTTGAACAAATCTCCTCTCTGCTGTTAAAAAAAAAAAAAAAAAAAAAAAACAGTCACCTGCTTCCAAGTTCTAAGCAAGGACTCAGTTGGATCCTCCAGCCAAGGGGAAGCAAGCAGTTTCGGCCCAAGAACTTGTTCTCTGATATTGCACTACTCAACATGTGGACTGTGGTCCAACAGCATCAGCATCACCTAGACACTTGTGAGAAGTGCAGGATTCCAGCCCACTGGAGACCTAGCAAGTCCACATCTGGATTTTACAAGACCCATGGGTGATACATACATACTTGTAATTCAAGGATGCTCTGCTCTTAGAAGAGTCTTTGGGACAAGGGATGAGGTTAGGGAAGAAAAGAGGGGCCAGACCTTCCCTTGTGTTAGTCCAGTCCAAACCTCACTAGCCCAGTCATTGTTCAGGCCTCGTATTTAATAATGTCTGTATTTACCTCTGCAATATGTGTTGGTATTTTGAATGCCCATCTAACAACAAAAACAGGGACTTTGTTTTGCCTTATGAATGACTTTACTGAACCTCCTATATGTGTCTCATCTGTTCTCCCTAGCTGTATGTGTTTTTGTGTGTGGAAAAAATAAAAGAGGGTTTAAATGTCAGCGAGAAGGGATCAGATTCCCTCTCCTCTCGCCAACCAAGCGCTTTTACTAGTCTCTTCCCTCCATTAAACCTGAAATGATGTTTATGAAGCATCCACATGGGCCTGGAGCTGTTCTCGGTGCTTGAGGTTGCCAGGTGGCCAACATAAATGGCATTACCCTTTACTTGAACTTTCTACTCTGGTGTTCTTGGAGGCTCTGCAGGAACATGAACAGAGTCATACTTAAAGTGAGAACCAAGAAGGGGGAATAGAGGCGACACAGGAGAAGCAGTCCCCTGGTTCACAATCAGGTAAGTCAGGGAACTGAGTAGGATCTGCCAATTTCTTCTTATCTTGGTCTTCCCATCAGCCCTGTCCACCAGGTTTCTCTAACCCCTCTGGCCACCTTCCACCCTGAAGGCATCTTGTCTACTTCTTACTGATCAAAAGAGAACTTGACAATCCATCAAAGAGCTAAAATGGGTGCTGAAATAGACCAACTTCGCCTATTAAAATCTCACAGAAAGAGTGACCAGTCTTCTCAACTCAGTTTTAGGGTTCATGATTTTTATAATGTGAAAGCGCATGTTAAGATCAGATCTAGCCTGAGAAAAATCCAGATTTAATGGTTGCTGCGACTGCAAATCAGGTTAAGTATGGACATTTCAAGGAGTTGGGGAGATAGTTCAGTTGGTAAAACGCTTGCCTTGCAAACATGAGGATCTGAGTTCAATCTCCAGAACCCACATTCAAAAGGGGGGCTGGGCTGGAGAGATTGCTTAGTGGTTAAGGCACTTGCCTGCAAAGCCAAAGGATCCAGGATCAATTCCCCAGGAGCCACGTAAGCCAGATGCATAAGGTGGCACATGCATCTGGAGTTCATTTGCAACAGCTGGAGGCCCTGGCACACCCATTCTACACCCATTCTCTCTCTCCCTCTCTCTCTCTGTCTCTCTCTCTCTCTCTCTCTCTCCCTAATTCTCTCTGTCAAATAAATAAATTAAATTAAATCTTTTTAAAGAGGGGGGTAGAGAGATGGCTTAGCAGTTAAGGCACTTGATCACAAAGCCAAAGGACCCAGGTTCCATTCCCCAGGACCCACATAAGCCAGATGCACAAGGTGGCACATGCATCTGGAGTTTGTTTGCAGTGGCGGGAGGCCCTCGTGCACCCATTCTTTCTCTTCGTCTGTCTCTCTCTGTCTCTCTGTCTATCTCTCAAATAAATAAATAAATGTTTAAAAAAAATACCTAATGGCACATGATTTTAATTCCAGCCCTGGAGAGGCAAGAGACAAGTGGATCCCTGGGGCTCTGGTCAGTCAGTCTAGCCTGATTGGTGAGCTTCTGAACAATGCGAGGCCCTGTCTCAAACAAGGTAGACAGCTTTCCTGAGGAATGACCTCTGAGCTTGTCCTCCAGCCTCCACACACATGTGCACCGCACACACATGTGCACCACAACACGTGAACGTGCATAAATAGACCCACAAAGGGGACATGCTAGCCCATGGGGGAAAGAGATCGGCTTCATGAAAGATGAATTGTATTCTCCCACTCTGTCCAGATCTGTGATCTTTCAACATCTTATTCAGTAGAATAATTGTTAAGTGAACTCAGGGTGGGTAATGGCCTTCCCATCATCACCGACTGGACATAAAGTAGGCTGTTACGCATCCTCCTACTCCACAGGCACCATTAGTAGACTGGGCTCCTACCCCAGGGACAAAGCACAGAGGCTCCTTCACAGAAACCCATCTGCAGAGTAAGGCAGGAAGAAGGAGGAGGAGGAAGGGAAGTATGTGCGCCACCAGACTCCCGCGCTCCTCTTCCAGGCTAGCAAGCCAGCGATGATGAATCCGATGCCGTGTGAACGAGATCTGCAGGTGTGAGTGGGAGGCGGCCGGGGCAAGCCCGGGTGAATGGGAACATGGCGAGCAGGGGATTTCTAGGACAGAAGCAGGAGCAAAGGTTGTGCTTGAACGAACAAAAACGGGACAGAGGCCTCTTCCTGAAGGGAGGGCAGGCGGGTCATCCCTCCAAGAGATTTAGAGGCAACGCTGTCATCGTGGGAGGGTGGGACAGACAGGGAGAGTCAGAGTCAGGCTGAGGACTTGGAAATTCAGCCCCACTCACTGCGACAAACTCTGCAGCGGCCTAGAGAAGCCGGTCGTCTTGGTGGGTCAATTATGAAAGCAAATGAGTGTGTGCACCATAGGAACATGGGCTGCCACACAGCAGACACTTAATGAGTGAGGGAGTGGGTGCTGACCTGAGCTTCAGAGTCAGTAACTTGTTCCCATAACTCCAATAATTCATTGATTCATTCATTACATTAATCCTGAGTACCCACTTTTTGTCTTGTACTAAGCAGCAGTGAAGAAAACAGAGAAGTTATACCCCTTGGGGCTTCTAGTGGGCACAGGCAAAAAAAAAAAAAAAGTGCATGCATGTGTGCACACAGAGAGAGAGAGACAGAGAGAGAGAGAGACAGAGAGAGAGAGAGAGAGAGAGAGAGGATCATTATAACCAATGGCAAGTGCTACCCAGGAGACTAGAAGGAAGCAGCAAGGACGGACAAAACCAGAGGTCTTGAACCTTTTGCTACAAGACCAAAGAAGTGGCTGGGGAGATGGCTCCGCCAATCCCCCAAACCTACATAAAAACTAGACACTCCGGCAGACATCTGTAATCCCAATGCGCCTTCCGCAGGAAGGGAGGTAAAGACTGGAGACTCTTGCCAGGAGCTCCTGGGTCAACTAGCCTGGCAAATGCACCAGCGAACAATGAGAACAAGAGACCCTACCTCAAACAAGGTGCACGGCAAGGACCAGCCCTGGGATTTGTCTGCCTACCTCCTTATGCACACTGTAGCATGCGTGTGCTCACACTTAGACACATGATCATGCACCCCCCCCCGACACACACACAGCAAGAAAGGGCAGCGAGGGGGGGGGGACCCGAAAGATGGCTCATGCAAGTACAAAGACCTGAGCTCACGTTCCCAGCACCCACGTAAAAAGTCGGGAGCGGTGATGTGCACCTGGAATTGCGGAGCCGAGGAGGTGGAGAAGGGAGTTGATTCCGGCTCTTAGGGAAGCTCTCTTTTACCCTTTGTGTTGGGCTCTTTACTTTGTCAATTAGTGGTGCTTGCACAGAATAGCTTATCCACCCTCCAGACCCCCAATTGGGGTGGGGGTGGCAAGGCAACTCAGCAGTTTTCAAGCCCTGGCAGCGTCAGAAGAGCATCTGCTATCAATTACCACCTCCCTCCTTGCCGTTTCTCACCATCCTTTACTTAAAAAATGGCTAACTTCTTTTTTTTTTTTTTTTTTTTCCTCATCTCCTTGTAAAAACACATGCACACACCGGCACACACATGTGTTCCCAGGCTGAAATCACAAGTGCCAAAGCCCAGCCTGGAGAGAACGTTTATGACTGGGTTATACATCCTCACCACCCCCCCCCCACCCGCCCCCAAATAGGGGCTGGGAATGGAAACCCTGACAGATCATTAACTCTAATAGCACAAAGTAGGGCAAGGAGTTTTCATGTTGTCTCCATTTTGTCTGTCAGAAAGATCTCCAGGCTCAGAATCTGATTGGAACTTATGGGCTATGCCCCACTGTGTAAGGCAAATCTGAGGACAGGAGTTTAAAAAAAAAAAAAAAAATCCCAGAAAAAAAAAAAAAACTGGCCCAGGATACACAGAGCCCTCAGGTGTAAAATATTCTGGGCTGTTTGGATCTGGTAAAGATCACAGAATTTTCAGCATGTGGCCTAATCCCTATTCATTTCAAAAATCTAATGTCTCCTTCCCACAGGTGTGACTTTTGCTTATATAAGAAGCAATTTAGGGGGCTGTAGAGATGGTTCAGCAGTTAAAGGCACTTGCTTGCAAAGTCTGACAGTCCAGGATGTGATTCCCCAGTATATGTAAAGTCAGATACACAAAGTGACGTATGAATCTAGAATTCAGTTGCAGTGAATATCTTCCTCTCTCTCTCTCTCTCTCTCTCTTTCTCTCTTTCTCTCTCTCCCCCCTACCAAATGAATATTTAAAAAGAAGCAACTAAGAGCAATAAGGCAGCAGTTGGTAAGTTGGAACCATCCTGATAGGTCTTTCAGACTTAGGATCATCTACAAGGATCATCAAGCCACCAGCCTTTATTGCCAGTGCCTAAACATAGTCTGACACAATAAGTTTCAATATATATTTGGTACAAGTTAAGAAATACATCATCTGGGGCTGGAGAGAAAGCTTAGCAGTTAAGCGCTTGCCTGTGAAGCCTAAGGACCCTGGTTCAAGGCTTGATTCAGCAGGATCCACGTTAGCCTGATATACAAGGGGGCACACATGCGTCTGGGGTTCATTTGCAATGGCTGGAGGCCCTGGCGGGCCCATTTTCTCTCTCTCTCTCTCTCTCTCTCTATCTATCTATCTGCCTATTTCTCTGCCTATTGCTCTCAAATAAATTAATTAATTAAAAATTTCAAAAAAAATACATCATCTGGCAAACAAGTCTCTATTTTCATCTGTGAAGTGAGAGGGGGAGTCCAATATGGCCAGTGGTTGTCAACCCTGGTCACACATTGCAATTCCTTAGTACCTCCATCCTACCAGACACCAAAGTAGCTGTAGTCTTTACCTATGGAAGTTGGGCCTTGATAGTTTTAAAAGCTCCTGCTGGGAAGGGCAGTTCCAATGCAGGGCCAGATGTGCAAAGCTATAAATAAAATAACTGGAACATTATTCTGTTCTCTATTTAAACTTCTATGAGGTTGGTTTTGTTTCTGTTTGTTTCTGTGAGTCAGGGTTTCATCTCAATCTCTATCTCAAGCTGATCTGGAACTCAGCATCCTGTGAGCTAGGATTAAAGGCATGAGCCACCATACCCGACTGATTTTATTTTTTTCTTTAAAGACAACGTCTCACTATGTAGTCCAGTTTGGCTTTGAACCTATAACTCTTCTGCCTCAGCCTCCTGAATACTGGGATTACAGGCCTGAGCCACCATGCCTATGTCAACTCTAAGAATTTTTAACTAATTTTAGTCATAAGGTTCAAAGCCTAAAATTTGTCTCTCTTCAGTGAATAAAGTAAAATAAAGGTGACTGAAATGACATCAGAAATTTAGATTTGGGGAATAATAAGCATTGGTCCCAGGTGACCAGAACTATGGGCATATATTCTCTCCAATGCCTCTTTTTTTTTTTAAGCCATTGATTATAAGAAGAAGAACAGGAACCTGGGATTCAGAGAAGTCAGATGAATTATCCAAGACATGGGAATGTGGGTCTTCTGAGCTGCCTGGGACACTGTGGGGCAAGTAGTACCAAACTCCTTTTTGTCCCCCCTTAGAATTAAAGGCAAAAGATTTATGTCCCTCTGGAGTGGAGGAAGAGAGAGAAGTGAGAAGGTGAGCAAGAGGCACCCAGGGCTGTGAGGTTGAGGAGGAGGAATTCCCTCCCACCTCTGCCCCTCTCCAACTTGAAAAAGGACAATCCTATCTCTCCCCCAGGCCTCCAGCTGTCATAGATGAGCCCTGATAAGGGCCTTGGGCCTCCTCCTTGAATTCCTTTGTTCCAGTACCCATCCCATTAGAAAAAGGTCACACATCTTTGGCCCCTTTTAATTTCAGGGGCGGAGAGGTAAAAGCTCAGTCCTGAAAACCTGTGCAATTACGAGCAATTACTTAAAGGGCTTTCAGACAAGCGTTGGCCCTCCACCAACAAGCAGAGAGGCTGGCTGGGGTCTGGGTTTTGTAGGCAAAAAGGATGGAGGGTGGGAAGGTTGGCATGAGGGGGAGGGGAGGCCACAAAGCCTTTGTGTCACAGGGCTCCAAAAGCCAGAATGGTATTCCCTGCCACTGAACTAGCTGACATTAACCAGCCCCACTCTGGGGGGAACTATTCACTTAAAAGTCATCGTTTCCTTTACTTATCTGCCGCTAAAGAAACAAATCTATTAACAGCAAGAAATCACCATGGCGGGTTTTAAGTAAGTGCTGCTCCTACTGGAAAAACTGAAGCACTTTGCGGGACCCGGCACCTCTTCCGCTACTCCCTGGCAGCAGCTCCGCCTGGCCCAGGTCAGTAGTGTCTCTGGCCAAGACAGATAACAAGGGCCATTACATTCCAAATCCTTCCCCAACCTCCTCCCCTCCCTTCCGCCAAAATCCCAACCCCAATTTCTCCCTGGCAGATCAAAGGCTGCCCAAACTACAGGAGAACTCACTCGATCAATAAACCCTTGACATGGGAATAAACAGAGCCATCCAATAGTTCCCATCAGGATTTATTTGGCCTATTGCCTGCACCTTTGCTTCTGAGGATCATGGAGATTTGGTGTGGACTTCAAAATAGTTGCTAGGTAAATTAAAAAGCAAAACTGGTGGGGGGGGGTGCTGGAGAGATGGCTTAGCAGTTAAGGTACTTCCCTGCAAAGCGTAAGGACCCAGGTTCAATTCTCCAGGTCCCATGTAAACCAGATGCACATAATGACACATGTGTCTGGAGTTCATTTGCAGCAGCTAGAGGCCCTGGTGTGCCCATTCTCCCCCCACCCCCGGCTGTTTCTAATAAATAATAAAATAAAATATTTTTTTTAAAAAAAGCAAAACTGGGGCTGGAGAGATGGCTTAGCAATTAAGGCAGTTGCCTGCAAAGCCAAAGGACCCAGGTTCGATGCCCTGGGAAGCACGTAAGCCAGATATGCAGGGTGGCACATGCATCTGGAGTTCATTTGCAACAGCTGAAGACCCTGGTGTGCCCATTCTCTCTCTCTCTGCCTCTGTCTTTCTCTCTCTCTCTCTCTCTCTCTCTCTCTCATAAATAAAAATTTTAAAAAGCAAAACTGTCATTAGCCCCAAGCACTTTCTGGTCTTGTCTGTCTTAAACATATGAACCCTAAGGGGAAGACTAGCAGTGTAGGTGGCCTTTAGGATCTTCCAAAAAACAATCTTCCCTCCACTCCAACTAAATCTGCAATGTACAACTGGAAAGCTACCTAAGTAAGTGGCTCTGATTTTAACAATTAACTTTCTTGATTTAGGATATATAATAAAAATGAGCTTGCATGTCTTGGTGTCCATCTTAAGGAACCCAAGAATGCTTCACAAAGATCTGAAACTATAGTTCAAAAAGCACAAGAACAAATGAGTAAAGCTAGGTCCAACCTGCTGTGCATGTGATATGCCAACTGTTTTTAAACCCATGAGGATATTCATTTAAAAAGCTACGTCGGGGCTAGGAATATTGCTTAGTGGTTAAAGGCACTTGTTTGCAATTAAAGGCTGGTTAATGTCAGCTAGTTCCGTGGCAGGGAATACCATTCTGGCTTTTGGAGCCCTGTGACACAAAGGCTTTGTGGCCTCCCCTCCCCCTCATGCCAACCTTCCCACCCTCCATCCTTTTTGCCTACAAAACCCAGACCCCCAGCCAGCCTCTCTGCTTGTTGGTGGAGGGCCAACGCCTTCAGCCCGGGTTCAATCCCCCAGTACGCACATAAAGCCACATGCATAAAGTGGTGCATGCATCTGGAGTTTGTTTGCTGATGCAGCAAGACCTGGCAGCCCTCTCTCTCTCTCTCTCTCTCTCTCTTCCTCCTCCTCCCCATGCAAATAAATAAATAAAAATATTTTAAAGCTACTTCCACTGATTCCTACAGCACTTTCTTATGCTTTTCTTTTTATCAATTAATTTTATTTTATTGAGGAGGTTTTACTATGTAGCCCAGGTTGACCCCAAACTTGAGGTTCTGCCTCAGCCTCCTACATGCCAACATGCTCAGTTTGTCTTTTTGATTTCTAAATCCTTAATCCATGAAATCAGAGGAAATAAAACATGGAAAGCTGAGCGTATAATGGTCCGTGGGACTCATTTTTAACATAGCCATCTAGATTCTCCCTTAACTAGTATTTTGTGTTTACTCACACATTCCTTCATGCATATCAAATATACGCACATCTTTAGGAACAAAGTCTTACAGCTTTCGTCTTCATATGTGAAAGCATAATTAAGCTCTTCGTGATTGTACGGAGCATGCTTGACAAAGATCACTGAGATTTCAGCCACTCTGAGACACAATCCAGATCAGAGAAAGCAAAGCAGGCCAGAAATATAGGCCAGGAAATAGGGGTGGTGTGTGTCTTGTGGCACAGTGACAGTTATAGCCCTGTATATACAAAATAGGGTGTACCAACCGTACATTTATAGCCTGGAGGAAGACCATCGACCCTTGCTGTGTTGTTTTCTGTTTCCTTCCAAAGCTAAGTTAAATTGTGACCATTTCTCCAGAGCTCCTATTTCCCACGCACGGAGCAAAACACTTAACAAGCTTGACATTATTTCCTTTAGTCCTTACAAGGGTCCCAGGAAACAGGTACCATTTAACAGATGAGCTAAGTGGGCCCAGAAGAGGTTAATGAGCTTCCTCCAAGGACACACAGATGTAACTAGAGATGCTGAAATTTGAACAGAGGCTTCTGACATCAGAGTCAGAAAATAAGCTGGGACTTCCCCGGGACCTACCATTTCTAAGTACAACCAAGAGGCAATAGCTCCTCTTTCTCCTGTGGTATCTTCTGTCAGGCTTCCTACCCACACTGGTATATGGCCTTGGCAATGCCTGCTTTGTTCATGGTGATTTTCTCCCATTATCACATTACTTTTTACATACGATCCCTTCTTTCTTATCCTTCTGTTAAGTCAGAAAAATGTGCCTGACAACAGAATGGCTCACAACATGACTAGCTCCACTGAATCCAGGTGCCTGCCCACTGTGTCTTCTGACCCTCAGTAAACACGCCTTTTGCATTAATTTCCTTGGGATTCAAGTACAGCGTTTTAAAGAAGCCAGGCATTATTTATTAACATGCCTGTTCCTCAGCAGGAGTGAACCCTTTACTCTGTTTCCCCTTCCCCCTCATAGCAAGCACAATGGTTTGCACTAATGGGGAAGGGTGCGAGAAGCCTTTTGGTCCATCAAGGTAAGAAGCGACTGCCTTCAGATCTGGAGTGCGGGGACACAGAGCCTTTGGAGGTACACATGCCAGGTCTCTTCCACACATCCACCTGCAATAGCCTCCCTGACTGAGGATGGAGCCTGGCTGTTGGGCCAAGCAGATCAGCACCACTGGTCCACCTTGCAGAAAAAAAGGCTCAAAGCCAAGTGGACAAGGAGACAAAGAAAAAAAAAAAAAAAAACAGAAAGCCAGTCAAGGTGATTTTTTTTTTTCCCCGTCTCTGCTGTGGTTTGAATGTAAAATGTCCCCCGTAGGCTAACATGTCTAAACACCTGGCCCCAGCAAGTGACACTGTCTAAGTAGGTGGGAGACCCTTTAAGAGCTTCCGCCTGGCTGGAGGAAGTGGGTCACCAGGGACAGGCCTTGAAGTTTTATAGCTCCGGCCTTCCACTTGCTTCTCGATTGTGCTCCAATGGAAAGCCACCTCCTAACTCCCACCTTGCCCTGTCACCGTGATGAAACTCCTCGCGCAGCCCTAAGTGAAAATAAACCCTTTCCTTCCCTAAGTTCTTCCTGGCTAGATAAATTTATTCACAACTATGAGAAAGTAACTGATAGTCTCCGTCAAGAAAATCAAATCAACTTCTTCCTGCCCACAATTCTGTCAGCTGAGAAAAGCTTTGACATTGTGTTGAGATTTATGTTAAAATGTCACCATGCCAACCGTGTGGGTTACAGTAAGGGAAACAGTAGCTGGACAAGGGTGTCAGCAAAGGAAGATGTGAGCCTTCATGGAAGTATTTGTGGAAAATTATTTCCTGAAATAAGCCTTCCCACGGGATTTCTCAAATATCAGAGAGTTGTGCTGTCAGATGATGAACCTTAGCTCAAGGTTCAATGGCCTGTACTCCCATGTGTATTTGTCTATAATAGATGTACACTGCCTGCTGACACACTGTCACCTGGACTCCTCATGTCCAAAGGTGGATGTACTTGAATCAGGCTGAAATGAATGGCTGGCCTTGTAACAAAAGGACAGCTAACCACTGGTGTCTGACCCCAAGGCCTTTGCCTTGTGAGGACTCAACTTTCCCCAAGAGGGTTAAGGAGCTACACGGTACGGTCATGTCACGTGGCAGGAAACCACCAACGTAAGGATCCTAGGACTTGTAAGAAACGGGTGGAAATTATGCTGAAATGCTATTTATGCTTCTATTTCCAGGAAATAGTATACTTCTCATACCGTGTTCCTATGTTTCAAAAAAAAATCAAAACTGGCATGAAATGAAATGGTTGATTCTGAGCCTTTAGTATAAATATAAGACTATGTATTGGGGTGAGGAGATGTCTCTGAGGGTAAAATACTTCTCTCAGAAGCATGAAGATCTGATTTCAGGCCTCTAACTGGCAAGCTTCAAGCCAATGACCTATGGCAAAAAGGGTGAACAGCACACCCAAGTAATGACACCCATGTTGACCTCTAACCTCCACACACATGCGCACGCTTGTGCATGGTCACTCCCACACACATATACACAAGCACACATATTACAGCCTGTGTATCATATGTCATATCCATGACATCAAGGAGCCCCTCAAGGACAAACTGAAACTCTCTTTCATTTTTTGCAAATGAAAACTAGTTTATTGGTTGTCATAGGAACTCTCTTTCATTTTTTGCAAATGAAAACTAGTTTATTGGTTGTCATAGGAACATTAAATATGATGATGATTAAAATATTTTAAAACGAACAATTCCAAAGTAACATTGAAAAGCCAGAAGAAATAAGACCTATTTAGACTAGGAAATGATGATTGTTTTTTTTGGGGGGGGTTATAACTAATTATCAAATCACATTACATACAAATCTATAGTTAAAGATTTATGTATTTCCTGCTTTATTTGAATATATATTTTATTTTGTATTACATCTATAACAGCTTATGCACTTTTATCCCCTCGCCCCTGATCCCGTTTCCCTGGGGTCCTCCTCAGTGGGGCTATGGGATGCACTGTAGGGTCATGAAGGCCTCCAAACTGAAACATTCTAAGCATTGCATTTCACTCAGGTACACCAGGAAAACTGGGGAAAGAGGAGTTTTGTTTTGCTGTGTGTTCCAAAAGAGAGTCACCACCAAAATTCTGGTGTGTCTTTCTCCGGTCCATCCCCTTTTCACATTATTGACAGTCCTTTCTCCTCGCTGGACATCTACGGGGAAAAAGGGTAGGATGCAATGGACACGCTCATCTTAGGGAGTTCTAAGAGTCTGAATCATAAATATCCCCCAGAGCCCGTTGAAACTATGGTCTGCCAAATGCAGCAATGTTTAGTAGCTGGGATCTTGGGAAATCGTTGGATCCTGAGCCCTTTGACTTCATCAGTGGAGTAACTCACTTATGGACTCATAACTTCAGACTATAGGAAGTGGTAGAAACTTCAGGAGGTAGAGAGGGGCCCACTCAGAAGTAGGTGTCACCAGGGGCATGCCCTTAAAGGGTATATTTTGCCCCCACCCACTTTTCTGCTGTTCTCCACCAGGCCTTTCTGCCATGATGTTCTTACTTCACCACAGGCCCACAAACAAGGAAGCCAAGTGACCATGGTCTGAAACCTTTGAAATTATGAAGCAAAATAAACCTTTTCTTCCTTTAAGTTGATTTATTCCAGGTAAGTAGGTTTTTTGTCTGTTTTTATGATTTATGTGTGCATGTACTAGTCATGTGTATATGTGTGTATGGGCACGTGTGTGGGGGTCAGAGGACAACCTTGGGGTGTTTCTCCTCTCCTTCCGCCCTGTCTCTCTTGCAGGGCCTCGCCTGCTACTCCCGCTGCTTCCAGTTGTCCTGGCTCCATCTGCCGCTGCCACGGGCACATTGGGATTATATAGCAAGAGGACCCCTCTGGGTCTAGTCCTGTGTGGACGCTGAGGAAGATTGAGCTCAGGTCTTCTGGATTGCAGGCAGGTTAACCACTGAGACATCTCGGCAGCTTCTGTGTCAGGCATTTGATCACAGAGGCAGGAAACTCACTAACACGGAGAGCATGGAGCTATTTCCTGTGGTCCCCTCACAGAGACATCAGCCTACATCACTCTCCCTTGCCCTTACTATGTTCCAAACATTACAGTATGATGACTCGCTCGCTCTCTCTCTCCCACTGTCTCTCTCCAACCTGCAGGCTCCTTCCTCCCACAGGGTTAGCATCCACTCTCCTCTCATCTCTCAAGGCTTGGCTCACCAATCGGCTGCTCAGAGAGAGAGAGACCCTCCGCTTCTTCTGAATCACTCCTCCACCTGCACCCAGTTTCTTGCCATTATACAGCCCTGAGGTTTCTCTTTAGAGAACTTACCATGAAGAAAGCTTACATATTTACACCTTGTGAACTCTCTCCACCTGCTAGAAGACAAGTTCTATGAAGGAAGAAACTTCAGTCTCAAACACCCAGCAAACAGACAATGCCCAGCACATAGTCGGAACTCAATAAACAGACAGCAGAGGAAGAAATGAATGAATTGTCCAATGCTCCACATACAAAAGACATGACATTTTCAGAGAGATTGTCAGGTATCTGACTTGGGGAATGAGCAGTGCTGGTCTCCAACAACATGATGCTCTGCTTAGTTTCCAGGTAATATGAGACGGTGACAGCAGGGCAGGGGGCAGCCCACTTTCCAAACACAAAACTGACGAAATATTTGAATGCTTAGACATGGCTTACGTCTAGGAAATGGCAATCGTTGCCATGGCTTGAGAACCTTCCCCATTTTGCTCTAACGAGTAGGAGAGTTGTTCCCATTGTTCAGATGAGGAGATGGGCCTCGAGTGATTTGCCCAAATGCAGGGGACCAGTAATTATTAGAGTTGGGGCCTGAGCCACGTCCGTTTCAGCTGTTTCTAAAACTCATGCCTTTAGCCACCCTTGTGTTTTGAGAAGCCAAAGCCTGAGTATGAAGATAACCAGCTCCTGGAGGCTCACACACAAGACAGACTGGGAGGTTTGGAAGCTTTTTTTTTTTTTTTTTTTTTTTTTTTTTTTTTTTTGAGGCAAACCCAACAGACTGGCTTTGTTTTTTAATGTGAGAGTGTGACATTATATATATATGGAGAGAGAGAGAGAGAGAATTAGAGAGCCAGGGCCTCCAGCCACTGTACTCTAACTGCAGACATGTGCCCCACCTTGTGCGAATGTGCTACCTTGTGTGCTTGTGTCACCTTGTGCATCTGGCTTATGTGGGACCTGGAGAGTTGAATGTGAGTCCTTAGGCTTCACAGGTAAGCGCCTTAACCACTAAGCCATCTCTCCAGCCCATGGAAGCTTTTGAGTAATGTGAATTTTAGCAATCACTTTCCAACCTGCTCATAGCATCTTAGCCAAAGGCTGACTGGCAAGCCAACACTTCAAGCTTTTTGTGAGCTTTTCTGCATTTTCAAACATGGCCCCCACCTACCCCGAGGAATGAAAACCTGAACTAGTTGAGATTTTAACACCTGTGGGGGAAAAAAAAAATCTCTTGGTTCTAAGTAACCAAATGACTTATATTTATGAAAGATATAAACTGAGTTCCTTCTTTCATATAAAATTTTGTGCAAGGCTAAAGAAAACTAAGGTTCCTCACAGTAAAATTTATATGGAAGTTACAGTTTCTAATTTTTCTATAATAATAGTTACAACATCAGCAGCACCACTCAAAGGAAAAAAGCTATAAAAAACATGGGGATATTTTAGAGGAAAACCAAAAAGGGAAATCTATTATCTTCCAACCCTCAGTTATTGTTCTTTTATCCTAATCCTGGACGTTTCTCTCTTCATCTGTCTGCCGTGTCTATGGGTCTCTGGGCATCTCTCCTTCCCTCCATTCTTGTCTAGAAGTCAACGTCACCATCGTTGGAGCATCTACCTATGAGCTCTGAGTCCCTTCTTCTCACCGGCCTTTTCTTTTACTCTCTGTCCCCATTTCTGTGTGTGTTTAGTCAGAAAACGCTCCCCTTTTCTTCTTACGGAGATGGATTTTCAAGTCCCTACGCCTTTCTGCTTGACTTTGTGTGAAAATCCAAGGGCTTGAGATTTATGGCTTCATGGCTCTGCCTAGCTAGAGAACTCTCTTGCCATGTATTCTGGGGTTGACTTCGGAGAAAAGCTCCCCCAGCTGAAATCAATTCAAAATAAGAATTTGAAGACACATCCAGCACTCCCAATTCAATCAAAAGCAACAACTTTGGAGCCTGCTTCGTTGTGGAGAGGAAGGAATTTCCACCGCCTGACCCATGTTTCCAAAAGGGCATGTTCAACAGCCTCCAAGAATTCACCAAACGACAGGATTTATTGGCACCTTTTCAAAGCAGGAACAGACCAGGCAGAGATGGACTCACTCTTTTGGATCAACTTAGAAAAACAAGTGTCAATCTCAGAGAACATGTCCCCTCTTCTGAGCGATGGTGGATGATGGGTAAAAATCACCAAAACACATAGAAAATATTAAATGTTGGTGAGCAATGAGGAAGGGTGTGGCCTCGTCATTAGCACCCAGGCCTTGCTGTCCCACCTATATCTCAGAAGAGTCTGTGGATTCCTGGGCAAGTTAATTCGTTTCTCTAAGCCTCAGTTCCTTCATCTGTATTGAGAGTACCCAGCTCATCATTTTTGCCATAAGAGTTTAATGAGATAGGACAAAAAGCATTTGATGAGCACACTGTGGCACCAGTCACGATCAGAGGCTCCTATCGTGATTGCTGTGCTGTGCCACAGCGTCATCGAACCAGACTGCTTCTCAGGATAACACACTGGAGTTTGACTCAGTAGATGCACTGTCAACTTTCCCTCCTTTAACACCCAAATGTTATCCCAGATGGAATAAGTAGGAACCCATGAGTAAACACGGGACTTTTGTTGTTGTTGTTGTTGTTGTTGTTGTTGTTTGTCAAGGTAGGGTCTCACTCTAGCCCAGGCTGACCTGGAATTCACTATGGAGTCTCAGGGTGGCCTCGAACTCACAGCGATCCTCCTACCTCTGCCTCCCAAGTGCTGGGATTAAAGGTGTGCACCACCACACCCAGCCACAGGACTTTTTAAATATATATATATATATATATATATATATATATATATATATATACAATATAAACGGTCTAAACACAGGAAAGAAAAATAAAATAAAATGGACAGGAAAAAGAGATAAAGCTTTCAGCTCTCCCAGATTGAGAAGAGGCCTATCCATCCTTCAAAGTTACTTTCTCCAGGGAGTAGAATCTCCCCCCGCCCAGAGAAGAGAGATAAAGACTGGATTCATGAATACCAAGTTCAGATCTCTGGCCTTAGCACAGAGGCAGCAGCGTGCAGGTCGCAAATGTTGTTGCCTTGTCTGAAGAGTTTCTGCTACTAGAGCCACTAATGTCTAAATCCCAGAAGGATATGACAGAAAGAGAAAGACAGCTCCACAGATGCCACAAAGCTGGTACTCACTACGGTCCATCCTCTCTCTGGCCCTTTGGCCAATAGCAATTCTAAGAAGCTCTCCAAGAAAACTCACAGAGAGGTTGTTCAAATAAATGGCCTGTGATCCCTAGCAGACAAAACACATTCATAGTCTTGGTAGAAGATTCTAAGTCTGATCCCAAGACTGAAGTTAGATTAGCTGCCCTGTTGCTGGTTTCAAATCTGGAATGATGAGAACAGAAAACTCAGCCTCTACTTTCGAAAGACCCAGTACTAGCATGGGATGAGTGGCCTTCACTAGATAAAAGTGTTGTTTATTTTTTTAATATTTTATTTATTTATTTGCACGCAGAGAGAGAGAGAGAGAGAAGAGAGTCAGAGAATGGGCACACCAGGGCCTCCAACCACTGCAAACAAACTCCAGATGCATGTGACACCGTGTGCATCTGGCTATGTGTGGGTACTGGGGGATTGAACCCAGGTGGTTAGGTTGTGCAGGCAAGTGCCTTAACCACTGAGCCAGCTCTCCAGTTATTTTTAGCTGAAAGCAGACAGTTGGACTCACCCGTGAATTGCTTGTGAGCTTGAATAACTTTTAGACAAATCTTCCTTTAGTGTGTGCTTAACATTTCCACCTGTATGGAGAAGGGCCTCATTCTTATTCAAGTGCCTTGTTGTCCTAATGTGCAGACAATGCCCTTCCCATGGGAATCAAACCACTCTGTAAAATATCACTGCAGGTGGAGCATGCGTACTAGTTACTTTTATTGTTGATGTGACCAAATATCTGACAAGAAGAGACCGAAGGAAGAAAGGAAGGGAGGGAGGGAGGGAGGAAGGAAGGGATTCTTCTGGCTTACAGTTTGAGGGGACACAGTCCATCGCGGCTGGGAAATCATGGTGCCAGGAGCACGAGGCAGCTCTTCACACTGCCCCTCAAGTCACACAGAGAGCAGATTCTAGGGACCAGAAGTGGAGTTGGACTATCAAACCTCAAGGACCACCCTTCCACTTGCCCCTCCCCAGTGACTCACTTCCTCCAGCAAGGTTCTACCTCTAAAGACTTCTCAGCTTCTCAGATCAGCTGGGGATCAAGTGTTCACACACAAGCGTGTGGGGGAGGTTTCACACACAAACCACAACAGCGTGCTTTTACCAACTACGTCTTTCAATAGCTCCAAACATCTGAAGTCATTGCCAGAGCACTACTCCAACTAAGGTGCTTTTTCTTCAGGGTGGGGGGGGAATGATGATAGAGTCTAAGGCCACTTAGCCTGCAGGCCACACCAAACAAGTTCCTTGTTCCTTTGACTGACTTCAGCTAGTAAAAGTAATAGCAACAAAAACCAATGTTTCCAACCTGAGGCCTGGCAAACATTTCTCCCTCCGTAACTACTTAAGCATGGCAGGCTCTTCCTATTAACTACATTACATCACCATTATCAAAGACGAAAGGAAATTAATTTTGTTTTTCAAGGTCTTGGCAATAAGTCGGTTCTTTACTTCATCAGACGTCCGCTGTTTTTCTATGTGTGTCATTTGTGAAGCTGAGTTTTCCTTATGACTTGATTCTCATAACAATTTATCACAAAAGCCCTGTTTACTGGGGAAGCTGTGCTGGCAGATTTTTTTCTTTTTTCTCTCTCTCTCCAAGCAAAAAGTGTAACACTAACTTAAAGCCAATATCATCATCTATATTTCATTCTCAAATAGTTTTCTGGACTTTGAAAAAAACTTCAACAAGTCTGTCAAGACAAAAAGTAACCACTTATGGTCTCTGGCTCAAACGCATTGCCAACACCGCTGCTCTTTGTTTGAACAGATGGGCCTTTATCAGCAAGTTACGTGGGCCGTCCACCGAGCTCCCCTAGGAATGGAGGAGTGCTTCCATTTTCTGGAGCTCTTATCTGTTCTCTTTTAGCCACGTTTGACCACAAAATTCTAGGGTTTTTTTTTTTTTTCATATATTGATGCAAAGGATAAACTACAGTGAATCTTCTGCTCCTCAGTAATTAGTCATTCCTGGGCTGATGGATAGGCTCTTAGCATGATTTCACATCTGTGGGTGGGGGGGAACAGTGGTGGCTGATGTGGATTCAGTGGCTTTTCCTAACACCCTGTATCTTGAGCCCCTCACCTAATGTAATAATGACCCTTGAAAAGCTCTTCACCGTATTTATTTTGATGAATAATCTCCTGGGGGGGGCCGCCTCATTTTTCTTTTCCTTCCCTAATCTCTCCCTCTTCCTTTTACTTCTTCTAGTTAATAACTAAGTGCTAGCAGCTATAATTCCGCTGGTAATCAGGGAAACAAACTTGACGGACGGGGCTGAGTAGATGGCCCAGCGGGCGTTTGAAACACTTGCCACACAAGCACGAGGGCTTGAGCTTGGATTCCCTAGAACCCGTGTAAGATGATGGGCTTGGGAACACAGACCTGCAATCTCAGCACTGGGCAGGCAGACGGAGGATCCACAGGGCTCACTAGCTAGCTAGTCTAGCTGAAAACAACGGGTTCTAGCTTCAGCAAACGACCCTGTCTCAAAGAATGACACGGAAAGCAACAGAAGAAGCCCGTGATATTGACCGCTAGCCTCCACATGCATGTGCACACGCATACAAGCATGCATATACACATGCACACACATACACACCCAAAAAATGCTGAGGGGCTATTGTTTCACATGAGTCACCAGCTCTTGGATTTGCAAACTTACTGGGCAAGGAATCATGGAGAAAACCGCTACCTGCCACAGGCTCCATATACCATATATGGACCCATGTTTTCATGTCTATGCCTTTAAGAAGGAGACCCATGCCGCAAATGGGAGATGAGTGAGGACTCTAAAGATATCATTTTACCCTGAAAATCACTTCCACTGTTCTTTGTAGCACTTTGACATAATTATTTCCACAAGAGTCAAATCCGGGGGCCTCAGTTTCTCAAAAACACATAAAATGAGAAGGTAGAGGGAGACCCAAAGCTGAATGCTCATGAGAAACACCTGCAGGGCTGGAGAGATGGCTTAGTGGTTAAGGCGTTTGCCTGCAAAGCCAAAGGATCCCGGTTCGATTCTCCAGGACCCACGTAAGCCAGATGCACGTGGGGGTGCATGCATCTGGAGTTTGTTTGCAGTAGCTAGAGGCCCTGGGATGCCCATTCTCTCTCTCTCTCTCTCTCCCTTAAATAAATAAATTATATAAATATATAAATATATATATATATATATAAACACCTGCTAGCTGGTTCAAAGTGTGGATACCTGAGCTTTCCCCATTCAGCCATTGGAGCTGGGGCGTCAGTGTGGGATGCAGGAAGATGGCCCTTCTGGCCCAGTACTGCTCCATCTAAGGCTGGCCTGCCTCTCACCCTGCAGATCAGATGCCTGCAGATCAGATGCCAGATGAGCTCAAACGACGATGCTCCTTCTGGTAGTCTATAGTTCTAAAAGACTTTAATCCTCCTGGGAAGTCTTATGTTTATTGCCAAGCCTCTCTCCATCTGCCCTAACCTTGTCAGCATTGTCATGGTCTGTCTACTTTGTGTGTAGAGCAAGGATTTGAGTCCAAGGGAGCAGGAGTAACTTCCAAACACCATGTAGCCTGGGTTAACCCAGCATTATTATATTTTTTTGTTGTTGTTTGGTTGGTTTGGTTTGGAGTTGTTGTTTTGTTTTGTTTTGTTTTGAGGTAGAGTCTCATTCTAGCCCAGGCTGACCTGGAACTTACTCTGTAGCCTGAGAGTGGCCTTTAACTCACAGTGATCCTCCTATCTCAGCCTTCTGAGTGCTGGGATTAAAAGCATGTATCACCACGCCTCGCCTTTCTTTGGTTTTTGATACCAGTGTAGTCTAGGCTGAACTTGAACTTGTGATCTTCCTGAGTGGTGGGATTAAGAGGGAAAATCCCATATCTAGAGCATTACCTTTGTGTTCAAAGTGAGTTCCCCAAACAGCAGACACTTGTATCTTCAAAGCTGAGTACAGAAACCTTTCATTTTAAAGTCAGGTGGTGACTTTCGGATCACGATGATTTTTTCAATCTATTTTATGACAGTCACCATCAGCATATTAAGAGTGTGTCACAGACATGGAGTTAGAAAACAGATGACAACCCACATGGCAAATAAACCACAACTGAGCATGGTACTTTTCAAAACCACTCACTCAGAGTTCAGGCCTCATAAATGCAAACCAGAGATGGCACATGGCTGGGCGGCCTCACAGCCCCGGCGCACACAGTGCTCACGGGGTTCAACGGTACTTACAGGGTGCGGTGGGGGGACAAGACCAACTCGTGAACACATGGGAAGTCAGAGACCCGAGGCTCAGGCGCAGCTCCCTTATGAATGGCCTTAGCCAAGCACCTTCACTTTACTTTCTGGGGTTACTCAACACATTTATTGAGTGTCCAGAGCGGGCTGGTAACCGTCACTGTAACTTCAAGCAGTGAGTCGAATAGGCAAACAGCCCTACCCTCCGGAGGAAGCCAGAGCAACTAGCCTCAAAGAATAGGACGTCGGGATACACACTTGAAGAAAGAAAAATAAAAGTGGGACAAGCAGACAAAGCTGATGGGGTTTCATTTCAGGTAACGTGGTCATCTCCCTGAGGTGCAGACATTCGAACAGAGGCCAAAACAAAGTGAAGGAAGACAGCTGGCGATATCTGGGTAAACCTACCTTAGACAGAAGCAAAATGCAGGTGTGAAGGCCCTGAGGCAGGAAGGTTTGAGGAATGGTCAAATGACAGCAGGGGGAACGGCAGGGGGGCGACACAGCATCAGAAAAGCCAGTGGAGGCCAGAGTGCTAGGGAAGGAGGTCTAGGAGGGAGGCAGATCATAAAGGGACTGAAAGCTAACACTTAGAGTCCAGTTCTGTGTGGCTGCAAAGACATTAAAGTTCTGGGTAGCACACTGATAGACATTTGAAAAGACTGCTCCCAATTGCAATTTGAAGATAAGCCCACAAGAAGGTATATCAATTACCACTGGTTAGCTCATGCTGCTGTAATAAAGAAGCATAAAGTCTTGGTGGCTTATAAAAGCAGAGCCGGGCTGGAGAGATGGCTTAGTGGTTAAGGCACATGCCTGTGAAGCCTTAGGACCCAGGTTCAATTCCTCCAGATCCCACATAAGCCAGATGCACATGGTGGCACATGCGTTTGGCGTTCATTTGCAGTGGCTAGAGGCCCTGGTGCACTCATTCTCTCTCTCTCTCCCTCTCTCTCTCTCTCTCTCCCTATCTCTAATAAATAAAAATGAATCTTTTTTTTAAAAAAAAAAAAGCAAAGGTCATTCATTGTGCACACTCCATGTCCCCTTTGTAAGTTAAATGGGCTTCTGCTTTCCTCTCCTCCTTCTGGTATCTGGGGCCAGAACAGTCTCGACCTGAACCACAGTAGATCAACATGCCAGAGAGAAAGAGAACACAGTGGCTCGTGCTCAAACTCTCCAGCTTCAAGCAAGAAGTGACCCACATACTTCCACTCATATTTCCTTGGCCAAAGCATACTCCCTGACCTGACTTCAGAGGAGGTCAGCAACTACAATGCTACCTTGTGCCTGCAGAACAGAATATCTACCATGAACCATGCTAGCGAACACCACAGCGGTGAGGAAGGAGAGCAGAGGATGAAGACACTGTTACCATGAGCTGGGTGGGACACTGAAAGACTCAGGCCAGGTTGTCCCAGGAAAGAGGTTTCGATGTAGACAAAGAAGACATCACAAAGTCCAGGACAAGATTTGTGGATGGAGTGGAAGTGGCTAAACCTAACCATCCCACGATGAATGGACTTTGGTGCTAATCAAAAGAGAAGATGTTGGCTGGAGAGATGGCTTAGTGGTTAAGCGCTTGCCTGTGAAGCCTAAGGACCCTGGTTCGAGGCTCAATTCCCCAGGACCCATGTTTTAGCCAGATGCACAAGGGGGCGCACGCGTCTGGAGTTTCTTTTACAGTGGCTGGAGGCCCTGGTGCGCCCATTCTCTCTCTCTCTCTCTCTCTCTCTCTCTCTCTCTCTCTCTCCCTCTTTCTCTCTCTGTCTGTCACTCTCAAATAAATAAATAAAAATAAACAAAAAAAGAGAAGATTTGTTTTACACTGTGAAAAACAGACTAAGCCTCAGTGAATGGTGATCATTACTGTTAGAATTATATATGGAGAGCTGCTTATAAGAACAGTTGCTTCGTTTGGAACCATTCTATTTTCTAAGACATAAAATGATTTACCTTTACCCTTAAAAATCTCTCTCTCTCTCTCTCTCTCTCTCTCTCTCTCACACACACACACACACACACACACACACACACGCACACAGACATGCACCAAATTTTTCTGAAAATAATAGTGGTAGTTATTATTATCTTGAGTTTAGTCTTCACCTTCATCAGGAACTCTTTAATAATGACTTCATTTTTCTCCCACCTTCAAGGGAGCTTTCATTCCTGCAGGCACACTTTTGGGACCCAGAAAGTAGCCTGCACAAAAGTCAGGGAGCCCCAATCTTTCTGCTCAGATGTTGTGGATTAATAGCCATTCGATGTGGGAATGCAAAACGAAGCGATAAGAAAAGCCGCACGTACCAGTGACATTCAGGAATGAAAATGGACAGATCACCTGCTTTAGAAGATTTGATTCCTCAGATTTTAGGAGAGGGAGAGAAAGAACCTTTAAGTGACATTTGCTCTCTTATGGCTTACATTAAACAATTTAATATATAACATGAGGAAGAGAACATGATATAAACAATATATCCAGGAGGAAAAATAAATGACCTCAGTCCCAAGAGGCACTGCTATGCACTGGTGCTGTTCGCCTACGCTCTAAGGAATGATGTATCAGTTTTACTTCTAATCTGTATCTAAATATATCACCGTCGGTTCCTGGAGTGCATTACGCTATCTCGTGATTCGTGCTCACATTTTGCATTAATGTGGAAAGTATCCATTCGTTATCAGCAGAACTTAATTCTATACTGAAAAATGAGGTGTCTGCTTGGTACACTTCTATTTTAAGGTTTAAAGTCATTGAGAAAGCAAATCTAAAATAGAATGTTGGAATTAAACTGTGCTGTTTTTCAAGGCACGGATGTTGAGAGAAAAAAAGAATCAGTTGTTGGCATCTGACTGCGCGGCACCAACTACATATTGGGTATTTCCAGTTTGCAACCCTGCTTCAGGGGTTGTCCTCCTTATCTCGATGGTGTTGTGAAATCCTCAAAAATGTTCTTAGAATGCCTTTTGAAATAAGTGTGTAAGTTTTAGATAAGCTCTAGGGGCCAGCCCGGAGTTATTTGACCCAACGAATAAGCAAAATGTTCCAGAAATGCCACCATTTTCAGCTTCTGCATTATGTCTTCTAAATTGTTATCTTGGTGGGCTGGAGGGGTGCTTAGTGGTTAAGATGTTTGCCTGCAAAGCCAAAGGACCCCGGTTGGATTCCCCAGGACCCACATTAGCAAGATGCACAAGGGGGAGCATGAGTCTAGAGTTCATTTGCAGTGGCTGGAGGCCCTGGAGCACCCATTCTCATTCTCTCTCTCTCTCTCTCTCTCTCTCTTTCTCTTTCTCTGTCAAATAAATAAATAAAAATACAATACTTTAAATTGTTATCTTAGTTACCTATGGTCTTGGTTACTTGGTTAAGTTTGTTTTCTGAAGCTATCAGTAAGATGGAAAGGGCTGGGAGTTATGCTATGAAGGTAACGCAGTGTATTGAGTCATGCAGCACGCCAGGTCTTGGCTTCTGCGGGATCGCACATACACAATCAGCCAGACCACTTGCCCAAGACACTGTGGGGGTTCCACAAAATGGAACAAGTTCTTTCTATGTACCTAGGCCAGTGTTGGGAAAAATGAAGGGCAGGCAACTGTTCACTGTTAAGCTCTTGTCTTCTGTTAGGTACAAGTGAGGGGAACCCAACTTGATGTAGCCCAACCAAAACCACTGAAAAACTGAAGGGAAATGGGCAGGTTTTGGCTTACCAAACTCAACCACGGTATGAGTGTGGGTGGATCTGGCCCCAAGGACAGAGCAAATGAAAGGCTCACAAGCTCTGCTTCTGTGTGACACCCGTGCTGCAGTGGGTACAAGCAGCATTCTTGACAACTGGGATTTGCAGAAACATGCGACCCTGGCAACCTCCAGATACCCGTTTTGACCACTTGAACACCAGAAAGAAAACGACTCCTGGCCAATGGCTCTAGGCAGCTGCGGATGTCTGCAGTGGAAAACAATGCACACAGAGGGCTCTCCTGAGCCTGGCCCAGCAGCTATGAGCTCCTGCATGAGCTGTATTTTACCTGGTCTTGCTTTCCAGGAATGTGTTAGGAGATACAGAGAGGCGAGACATTATCACCCAGGGCGGTCATCGTGATAATAATGGCACAAACATGACACAAAGGTAGGAGGAGACCCTTCTGTCTGTTCTGACTGCAGTTGACCCTCAGGGGTGGCTTTAAAGAAGAAATGTTAACACATTCCGAGTCCCCCCACCCACACCCACTGTGTGCATGGGAAGGGGTTGAAGAGACACCATGTAATGGTTCAGTGAAGGATTATAAGAGCAGTTGCAGGGAAAATACTAGAAGCTCCAAAGCACAATCTAGACGGTAAGTTGGAGGTGAGGCATGAAGACTTTCAGGCTGTCCTAGGGCATCTGGATTTTGATTCAATCTTCCAATGATTTTCAAGGTATTTTCAGGAAAGGAAACTCTTTACTATAAGACATGAGGCATAATTGCAATTTATAACACAAATAAACGTCTTATGTTATATTAGGGCTTAAATCTGAAATGCACCCCCACAGGCTCTTGCTTTGAACTCTTGTTCCCCAGTGCATGACACTGTTTATGTTTAATGTTTATTTATTTATTTGAGATAGAGAGAATGGGTGCCCCAGAGACTCTAGCCACACTGCAAATGAACTCCAGATGCATACTCCACTTTGTGCATATGGCTTCACATGGGCACTGGGGAATTGAACCTGGGTCCTTTGGCTTGGCTGGCAAACACCTTCACTACTAAGCCATCTCTCCAGCCCTACTGTTTTTAAAGACTATGCAATCTTTAAAGAGGTAGGCTTATGGGTTGGGGATGGTAGAGCACTTGTCTGACATGCACAAAGTCTTGGGTTTAATCACCAGGACTCTATATACTAGGTATATATAGGTATATTCCTGTAATCCCAGCACTCAGGAGATGGAGACAAGGGGATCAGAACTTCAAGGTCAAAAAAATAAAAATAAGAGGTAAGGTCAGACTGGAGGAAGTAGGTCACAAGTGATAGCCTGGCTCCTGGTTCCAAACCACTCTCTACTTCTTGGGCCACCATCATATGAACACCCACGACCACTACAGAGCCACTTCCCCATGCTTTCCCTTACTATGATGGGCTGAGACCCCTGGAACCATGAGCCAAAATACATTTCCAGCCTTAAGTTGTTTCTGCTGGGGATTTTGATCCCAGCAATGTTGTTAGTGCATAGTCATCACATGGTCTTTTAAAAGGAGGAACTGGGCTACAGAGATGGCTCAGTAGTTGAGGCGTTCACCTGTGAAGCCAAAGGACTCAGGTTCAATTCCCCAGGACCCATGTAAGCTAGATGCAGAAGGTGGCGCATGCATCTGCAGTTCAGTTGCAGTGGCTGGCAGCTCTGGTGTGCCCATTCTCTCCACGCCCCCCTCTCTTTCTTTCCCTCTGTCAAGTAAATAAAATAAATATTTTCAAAAAGGAGGGACTGTGCTACATTTGATGAGAATATAAATTTACGAATTAGAATTGTCCAAAGTGCTAAAATTTGATGGATATTTGTAAACATTCACATGTTGTTTTCTCAATTGAAAAAAAAAAAAGCTGAAGGTACTGGTAGGGGGCAGTCCAAGATGGTGGTGACCCTGCTCCTGGCTGCCCTGTGGGACTGGTGGAGCTGTGGCCTCCTAATTACTCCAGCTTTGTGGAATCTATGGATGTGAAATGCCTGTTACCTCCCACAAAAATCTTGACACCCCCAGAGCATGATTATCGCACCCCTAGTGGCTGGAGACCTTGCAGAGACTCCCCCCATCCAATCTGCCCTACTTTGCTCAGTGTTCTCGAATGCACAACATCCAGGTGTACCAGGACGTCACACCTCGCAACTGCCAAATGACTGTGACTCAGGAAGATGGAAGGGGGCATCCGGGCCCTGCAAATGGATGTGGATGATTTTTCTGAGACCACTGCTGGGAAAGACACTTGTCACCCAGGTTAACAAGGTGACAGGCACTCTGTGCATCAAGGACTCCTTTGATGAACAGCTTATAGCCTGGCTAAGGCCTGCCGATCAGCCCACGTGGCAATGTCCTCCACACACTGGTGCCCAGGAGACTCAGGAGGAAAAAAATGGACACTGGAATTCCTGGGACAGGATACAAAGACTAGGGCTCTGGCAGGGCTGAGAGGACATTAAGGGGCAAACACCTCTGCATATAGGTATCCAGTGGAGAAAAGCTTTCGGCATGAGACCCACAAGGAACAGCCAAGCTAACAGGGAGTGAGCATTAGCTGTTGTCCCTCCCCTCATGGAGACCCATTTCTTAAGGCTCCTTTGGGTCATTTTCAAATTCGAGGGATTGTCATCTGGCGGAAGCAATAGCCCAACCCTTTCCAATGAGGATTCACGGGACAGACACAACTGCACCCATCTTTCTTTGGCTTGCCGGAGCTTATTGCTGGGAGGCTTCCTGAGTCCTTGCTGTCGGTCAGAGCTGGCTTGGTGGAGGCTGTGGAAAACAGACTTTTCAGGTAAAGCTGGGGGTGGATGCCATCCTTCGAAGTACAGTGCTAGAGATGGGGCAGAATGCCCCAGCAGCCAAGTGGAGAAGCAGGAGACAAGAGTCCTGGTCTCTGCTCCATTCCAAACCAGACATGGGCCTGGTGGGGTTCCCACAGCCAGGAAGTGACTAGCTTTGGGTGGCCTGACCACAAGAGGGTGCTTGAGCCGTTCCTTGTAGCCCAGCCCAAGGCTGGACAGGGATTTGCCAGCAGGAAGATGCAGGGTTTTCACCCCCGTCATTCCACCTACCCCACCCTTCACTACTACTCTTCACACACGCCCTACCCTTGGAATCATGGGCCAAAGATCTGAGTTCCCACCCCCACCTCACCACACTGGCTAAGCAGTGTTCTGATCCTGGCTGTCTTGCTTGATCCCTGACCTAAGGTAGGGTACTAAACCTTCTCAAGGCTCAGTTTCTCCATATGTAAGGTGGATATATTTTCCTAGTCATTTAATCTTGGCATCCTTCCTCCCAGATCCCCCACACCCCACATTCTCATCTATAGCCTGGGCAAACAAAAAAGCCCAACCCTGATTCTAGACCACACGTCTCACTAATTGTTAATGCAAGTTTTTATTTGGTCACATACAAAATTTAAGCTATTAAAATTTGCACATGTTGGGCTGGAGAGATGGCTTAATGACTAAGGCACTTGCCTGCAAAGCCTAAGGACCCAGGTTTGATTCTCTAACTCCCACATAAGCCAGATGCACAAGGGTGGCACATGCATCCGGAGTTTGTTTGCAGTGGTTAAAGGCCCTGGCATGACTATTCTATCTGCCTCTTTCTATCTCGCTCTCTCTCCCTCTCTCTCTCATAAATAAAATAAATTGTATAAGTTAAACAATATCAAATTTAAAGTTGCTAGCAGAATATACGTAGATCAACCTAATGTTTATATTTTTCCTTATTGCTTTATGATTTGTTTTCCTGCTCACTTGCCTTTTAAAAATGTGTGTGGGGGCTGGAGAGATGGCTTAGCAGTTGAGTGCTTGCCTGTGAAGCCTAAGGACCCCAGTTCGAGGCTCGATTCCCCAGGACCCATGTTAGCCAGATGCACAAGGGGGTACATGCATCTGGAGTTTGTTTGCAGTGGCTGGAGGCCCTGGCATGCCCGTTGTCTCTCTCTCTCTCTTTCTCTCTCTCTCTCTCTCTCTGCCTCTTTCTCTCTCTGTCTGTTGCTCTCAAATAAATAAATAAAAATTTACAAAAAAAAATTTAATGTGTGTGTGTGTGTGTGTGTGTGTGTGTGGACAAGCACACGTGTGTTCTTGATTTTCTGAACCACTTGAGGATAAGTTCATACACCATGGCAGTTTGCCACTAAACACTTCAGCATGTATTTGCTAAGAACAGAAAGATCCTCTTCAAAACTATAATACAGTCAGCCGCTTCAGTGAGTTTATGATTGGTGCAATGCTTTACCACCCCAGCCCAATTTTGTCAATTAACCCAAACTGTCATTGACAGCATTTTTCTTCTCTCCCACTACAGGGTAGTTTAGGGCCATAGAGGGAACTTGGTTGTGATGTCTTTTCAGTCACCTTTAATTTATAAAAACCCCTTGGCCTGGGGCTGGAGGAATGGCTTAGCGGTTTAGGCGCTTGCTGCAAAGCCCAAGGACCCAGTTCAATTTCCCAGTACCCACATAAGCCAGATGTACAAGGGGGTGCATGCATCTGGAGTTCATTTGCAGTGGCTGGAGGCCCTGGCGCACCCATCCTCGCTCAGTCTATCTTCTTTCTTTCTCTCTCTCTCTCTCTCTCTCTTCCCTTCCTCCCTCTCTCCCTCTCTCTCTCTCCCCTTGCAAATAAATAAATAATTAATTTTTTAGAAATCCTTTGGCCTCTAGTCTTTTCCAGCACTAGTATTTCTGAGTAATAGTCTCCCCCGACATTTACTTAATCCAGTTGTCTTCATTCTCGTTTGTTTTGGGTTTTCTAGTGGTTAGATTCAGGTTATATATTCCCAACATGTTATATCTGGAGGTACCTTCCATCCCTCAATTGTGATACTAATTTTAATCACTGGTCAAGGTGTTTTTGTTTCTCCCTTGTATGTATAACTATTATTTTTCATTTTGCAATTAATAAGCAATCTGTAGAGATATTTCAGGACCAAGCAAATACATTATTTCTCATTCAAGTTTCTCTCCTAGATTTAACATCTATCAATGATTTTTTAATATTTTGTTTTATTTGCAAGCAGAGAGAGAAGAGAGACAGACAAAAAAAAAAAAAAAAAAGAATGGGTGCACCAGGGCCTCTAGCTGCTGCAAACAAACTCCAGATGCATGTGCCACCTTGTCCATCTAGCTTTACATGAGTACTGGGGAATCAAACCCAGGTTGTTAGGCTTTATAGGCAAGTACCTTAACCACTGAGCGATCTCTACAGCACTCAATGATTTTTTTTTGAACATTTTTCTTTATTTCAGAGAGAGAGTATAGGCATGCCAGGGCCTCTTGCTGCTACAAACAAACTCTAGACACATGGGCTACTTAGTGGGACTGGCTTTACATGAGTACTGAGGAATCAAACCCTGACCAGCAGGCTCTTCAAGAAAGCTCCTTTAGAGCCAGGGCGTGGTGGCGTACATCTTTAATCCCAGCACTCGGGAGGCAGAGGTAGGAGGATCGCCGTGAGTTCGAGGCCACCCTGAGACTCCATAGTGAATCCCAGGTCAGCCTGAGCTAGAGTGAGACCCTACCTTGAAAAACAAAAAACAAAAAAAAAGAAAGCTCCTTTAACCTCTGAGCCATCTCTCCAGCCCTAGCAAACATTTTTACCTAAAGCAATTTTACTGTGATGATTGCAAAAAATGATTGGCCACCTTTAGCACTCTTTCCACATTTACCTACAGGTACTAGGTATTCCTCAATCACAAAACCTCCCTCTTCTTCCACTTGTCTGTTTATCCATCTGCTAATTATCAGTGTGAGCTCATGAGTTCTTTTGTCTTCAGTGTCCTGTCTTTACATAGCCAGTGGAAATCCCTATGTGCTGACTCTCATCTTTGTGACACAGTTGCTAAAATTTGGATATGGTTTGGGTGTGTGCCCCAAAAGTTTATGTGCTGGAAGCTTGGTCTGAAGTTTATATAGAACCTTTAAGAACTGGGGCCAAGTGGATAATAGTTAGGTCACTGGAGAAATCTGAGAAGGGATTAATGTAGTCCTCTAAGACCTTGTTTACTTTCCAGGAGAGTAACTGTGATAACAGAAAAAGACAGATGATAGACAGATAGATAGATAGATAGATAGATAGATAGATAGATAGATAGATAGATAGGAAGCACAAGCCTGGCCTGTGAATCTCTCTTGGTTTCTCGGGCTGGGCAGATGGCTCAGCAGTTAAAGGCACTGGCTTGCATATTCCTGGCTATCTTGCATACTCTCACATACTCCCACCACCATGATACCCTTGGGCATGAGACCCTCAGCAATGCCAAGCAGATGCTGACACAATGCTCTTTGAGACTCTACAACGGGCTGCTAAACAGGTCTCTTCTTTGTAAAGGGCACTGTGGCAATTCAATTCTATTGTCCATTTGATCAGACTAGGAATCAGGTAGGAAACGTAACCTCTTAGGAGGATCTGTGAGGGGGTATCAAGGAAAGCCTTCCGCTAGAGTGGACAGCCCTTCTGGTGGTGAGCCATGCAGAGAGAAGCTCAAGGAGACCACAGGGCCATCTGTATGACTGTTATTGCTACTAGTTGGTACATGCGTATCCCCTGCTGCTGCCATCCTTCACACTCAACCCAGCCTCGTCAGCCTTCCAGCAGGGACTGAAGACCAGTAGCTCCCCAGGAATCCTCCAGACCTTCAGCACCAGATCAACACTGCTAAGGCCTCCAGCCTAGTAGGCTGAGAAACTACCACGCTCTCTGAATCACTGCCCAGCCTGCGTCCTGTAAGCTAGGCCAATAAATCCCCATTATAGTACATAATCATTCTATCAGTTCTTTATTCTAGAGAACCCTGACTATACAGGCTCAGACTAAGGTATTTTACTACAACAGTAGAAGAGAGACTAATGCAATAGTCCATCAGACCCTTTCTAAAAATCACTGTCTTATTTCCTGGCACGCACAAAAGAAATTTTTTTCTAGGTTCATCTCATCTATGCACCAGCCATGCCATCAACTTCCTCAAGAAACTCTGGTTCCTTTGAAGGTGGACAATCTAAGGGACTAAAGTACATGCGCCCAAGCGTTCATTGCCTTGGGCTGTCATTACTTCCTGGCCTTCTAAGTGGCCAAAGCTATGAGATACACACATTCATATGATCTACACACACAATACTGAGTTCACACCAAGGTTTCCAAACCCAGTTGACCCACAGGGTTATTTCTTGACTTTCCCATTCCACATTGGCACCTTGTTTATGACAACTCCTGCACCCAGTAGTAACATGAGCCCATTCACTCATTGTTCAGTCCTGTGATACATCTAAAATAATTTCAAAATGGCTTCTCCCTAAAGGAAAGCTACCATTTACCATGTGGTAAAGAATTCAAGGCTTGTTTCCTGGTTTCCCCGCCTCCCTTCCTGCTTAAAACTGCAGGGATATAGTAAAGTACCATGTTAACACATTACTTAGGGTTCCTGCCCTGCACTAGAGTAATAGTATTTATTTGAAATGCAGGTAGGTGCAATTTTCCTCCAGTTTTAGAGTGCTATTATTTTTATTCTTTGTTTGTTTGTTTTGTTTTGTTTTGTTTTTGAGGTAGGGTCTCACTGTAGCCCAGACTGACTTGGCAATTTGTAGTCCCAGGTTGGCCTCAAACTCATGGGAGTGCTCCTACCTCTGCCTCCCGTGTACTGTGATTAAAGGCATGCGCTACCATGCCGGCTTCTACAGTGCTATTGTTTCCTTTCTTTCTTTCTTTCTTTCTTTCTTTCTTTTTTTTTTTTTTTTTTTTTTTTTTTGGTTTTTCGTGGTAGGGTCTCGCTCAGGCTGACCTGGAATTCACTATGTAGTCTCAGAGTGGCTTCGAACTCATGGCAATCCTCCTACCTCTGCCTCCAGAGTGCTGGGATTAAAGGCATGCACCACCACGCCCAGCTACAGTGCTATTTTTTTTAACCTCTTATTCTTGATTATTTCTTTATTTCTTTTTTTTTTTTTAATGTAGACCACTAGCATGCTTCCAAAAGTCAAAGCTGTATGAAAAGGCATAGTGAGAGAAATTTACCATGTGTTTTAGCCCTGTTTATAAATAAGAAGCATACTTGTACTCTAATGGAATGATCAACAGATATATGATGGCTAATGTCAGTTATTAACTTGATGGGATCTAGAATCACCTAGGAAACGAATCTCTCTATATGTCTGTGAGGGAGTTTGTACACGGAGTTAGCTGAGGTATGTAGACCCACCCTACCTGTGGGTAGTCCCACTCCATGCCTGGTAGTCCAGGCCTCAATAAATAGGAGAAAGCAAGCTGAGTGCCAATATTCATCACTCTCTGCTTCCCAGCTATGGGTTGCATGTGACCCACTGCCTCACTCCTGTCCCTATGCCTTCCCCGCCGTGGTGGACTGCAGCCCCTAACACTATAAGCCAAAGTAAGCCCTCCCTTGAATTGCTTCTTATGAGGGGTTTTGTCACAGCAACAAGGAAAGTAGCTGACGCAAGAGAAAAATAGCCTAAGTATCAAAAAGGAGAAAGAGTTGGTATGATTAGTAGCTGGCTTGAGATCAAGCTGTACTGTCAACATAGTGGGGAGATCATTGTGCGGACGGGGTGTCAGGCAAGCACCAATTGTCAGGCTGGTACACGTGATGAGAGGGAGGTATACCTCGGCAGGACAACGCTCCCACAGGCGCAAACTGTTTGGACAGAAAGACAATGGGTTCTGGGGTTTTTTTGTTTTTGTTTTGTTTTGTGCTTTTTGTGTTTTTTTGATACATACTACACTCTGGCCAAGCTTATCTTCTGGAAAGCCAGAAGAAGCAAGGCCAGATGGGATGAGACACTAAGAGCAGCGGGAAATGTGGGGCAGGCCAAGGAAAGCTGCCCGGGCGGATGAGCAGCTGCGACTTGCGCTTCAAACTATTCTGAAACGGCCGGGCGTGGTGGCGCGCGCCTTTCATCCCAGCACGCAGGAGGCAGGGTAGGAGGATCGCTGTGAGTTCAAGGCCACCCTGAGACTACATAGTGAATTCCAGGTCAGCCTGGACTAGAGTGAGACCCTACCTCGAAAAACCAAAAAAAAAAAAAAAAACTATTCTGAAATGGTCTGTCTTTATCTGGCCAATAACCATAGCCACAAAAGCACCATCTGCCAAAACCTGTGGTCCTTCCTTGTCCATCAGCCCCTACATGGGTCCTTGACAGGAGCACATGGTTTAGCGACTTTGAAACCTCAAATTCTAGCTCCAGAACCTTCTGTCCGAGTGACCTGTGCAGGCTAGCTCATCTCTCTAAGCCTTGGTTTAAATGTTATACAATGAAGAGAGTGACACATCACCTCCCTTGCAGGGTGTTACAGGCTAATAATATAAGGCAAGTGCCCACCACAAGGTCAAATCCTGAAAAGACATTCAGTAAATAGTTGATTTTTTTTCCTCCACTTAACTTTGGGTAATCAAGATTCCATCTGCCTCACACTTTCCTGTAATCCTTACAATACTATACTGCACCGTTCTCAACCTTGACCACACATTAAAATCCCATAGGAGCTTTAAAAAATACCAGGACTCAGGCCTCACCACCCAGAGAGTTCTGTTTAATTGGTCTGGGGTGGAACTCAGCATTGGTATGTTTTTTATAAAGCTCCAAGGTGATTGTAAGCAGAGTTCAACACTATTGCTCTCTCACATACATTCAGAGGACAAGGGCTCCCTTAGGTTGGACTCCCTCTCAAGCCTTCTGACAGGGCTTTAGAGTGTAGAAATGGATTGCTTAAATTGTTCTCTCTCTACCCCCTCCCCAAACTCCGAGCATATAGCAATATGTTATTCTTTGAGAAGTTCTTTTCTGAGAAACATAAATACCACCTTCCCCACAGGAAGAAAGGAATGTTCCTCCCCACCCAAAAGAAACCTGCTCCTTTCTTACCCACCCAGGCAGGCTAGAAAGCAAAATACAACTGCAGCTTGGTCAGCGTAAACTCAGCTTAGAGCGGAGGAGCCAATACGCAACATGTCTTTCTGTGGGCTCGGTCCAGCTCTCCTACCAGCTTAGATCCAGGGGCTTCCACAGAACAAGACCACTGTGGAAACCATAGCTGACGGGCTGGCAGTCTTTCAGGAAGCCCCAAGAGCCACTACACTGCATAGGCCACCGTGTCCACCAAGCGTGTGTGTGCCCACGCTGAAAGTCAGTTCAGAGTTAATTTTGCAGGGAGAAAGGGGGTGTTTCAGCATAGACATAGCAGTGTGTGTGTGTGTGTGTGTCTGTGTGTGTGTGTACTGGTTTATACTATACATATGGGACTGGACTGCCTAATCTTAAAAAGTCATTCTAGGGGATGAAAAGATTGCTTAGGAGCTAAGGCGCTTCTTGCCTGTGAAGCCAAAGGACCCACGTTCAATGCCCCAGTACCCACATAAGCAAGATGCACAAGGTGGTGCGTGCATCTGGAATTTGTTTACAGTGGCTAGAGGCCCTGGTGTGTACATTCTCTCCCTCTCTCCTTGTCTCTGTGTCTTCCTCTCTCTTTCTAATAAATGAGTTAAATAAATAAGTAAATAAGAAGTCATTCTATCCATGAATGCACAGACCTGCATCAGTTAGCTGTAGTTGTCATAGAAAAGCCATATACTCTGCAGACAGCTACTACAAATGTTTTTAATACATCTCAGTCCAGCTCAAGGCTTACAAATTAATATCTTTGCTGTCAGAAGCGGGTCATTATTTTTTTAAAGATAATGACTGTTAGTAATAAATTATCACTGCTGAAATTAGGAGTAGTTAGTTAACTACAAATGTCACAGACACTACCAATCCTTAAACCTAATTGTGTAAGGTTCTGGGGTCCAGCTGACGCTCAGCAGAAGGGACTCGGCATTCTCGGGAGCCACGCCAATGGCTGAGTCCCTTCTATTTCCGACTACAGATCCTAAGGGATTCTGGTGTCCTGATGCTAGTCACGGGGGTCACGAAATCCTGCTTCTGGAATCCTGACATGCTCGATGACTAACCCTCCATGTGAGCTGGCGGGCAGAACAGCTTCCAGAGAACATCACTCAACCCCAAACCCCTTGGCTAGTTAGCTCCTTTTTCTCCAAAATGTCCCTTCCTTTCTCCTCTAACAAAACGAAGGGAGCTTGTGTCCCAGATCCTCAAAATATCAACACGTCTGGCTAATACATTTGGCGTGAGGCATTGGCACTAATGAGGCTTACCATGTTGTGCTCCACATGAAACATGCTTAGATTTTAACAACAGCCATTGATGACAGCACCTCCCTTGGAAGCTGCTTGGAAAATACAATGGAATAACTTTCACACTGAAGGGGACCTTAATAGTTAGAGCACCAAACAATCTTGCTTCGTGACAGATCCCACGTAAGCCAGAGGCACAAAGGTGAGGCAAGTGCAAGGTTGCACATACCCACTAGGTGGTGCAATCATCTGGAGTTTGATTGCAGTGGCTGAGGCCTTAGTGCACCAGTTCTCTTTCCCTCTATCTCTGTCTCTAAAATAAAATTTTTTTTTTTTTTTGTTTATTTTATGTATTTATTTGAGAGCAACAAACAGAGAGAGAAAGAGGCAGAGAGAGAGAGAATGGGCTTTCCAGGGCTTCCAGCCACTGCAAACAAACTCCAGATGCATGCACCCCCTTGTGCATCCCTGAAGATATGATTGACATTTGAGTAAAATAGCATGTTATGAAGAAAAACACACCTTAAAAAAAAAAAGCCTGTGTGTGTGTGTGTGTGTGTGTGTGTGTGTGTGTGTGTCTGTGTGTTTCACAGTTTGGTTAGGCAACCTCACCATGAGATGGAAGTGAGTCTCCCAGTCACTTGAGCAGAGAGCTCTGTGCTCCACCAAGATGGTAGCACTGCTCAACACTACCATGCAGCACCTGGGTCTTCTTGACTGATGTCACCAGGGCCAAAGGAATGGCAGCCATCTTTAGAAGCCGGGATTCCCCAGGTCCACTTTTTGATATTGTACTATTTGTGAGATTTGAGTTGTGGAATATCACTTGAGTCTTAGAAAAGGAAGTGCTGGGGCTAGAGAGGTGCCTTAGCAGTTGAGGTAGTTGCCTCCAGGTTCAATTCCCCAGTACCCACAGAAACCAGATGCACAAGGTGACCCATGCACCTGGAGTTCTTTTGCAGTACCTGGAGGCCCTAGAACACCCATTCTCTCTATATATCTGCCTCTTTCTCTCTCCCTCTCATAAACAAATGACTGAGTAAATAAATAAACAGCAAAAAGATTTTAAAAAGTAAAGAAAACTCTATCCAAGCTTCTTAGTAACAGACTAAGTTCATGTTAGATAAAGGCTGTTACATATTCTCACCCATAACCTCCTAATTGGAAAATGACTTCAGCCAGCCTTTTATTGTGGCTTAAACTATCTCTGAAACACTTGACACTGCCTTGCTGACAAGTTGGCAGAGCATGCCTAGGATGAATGAGACAGTCCACCTGGGCTGGAACTAGGGGACTTGGAGTTGCTGTTAAGTTTGATCTGCTTCTCTTTGCAACTGATGCCCACGCTCTATCACACTTCCTGGAAACTGTCTGGCAGACCCTGAGAGTCAGCACTTAGCACTTAACAGTACCTTTTAATTTCCCTTTTATGTACCCCAACAAGATGAGGCATTTCCTGCCTTGCCACAAGCCATGCCCCCAGGTCAAACCTCTCCCCTCACATTTTGCTCATCAAAGACCAAGAGAAAATAATCATGCTGCATTACACAGGGAAGACATCAAAGATCCAGCTGAACTGGACCTAATGACGGGCTCAAGGGGCTGTGGGACAAAGAAGAGGGAGGTCCCCAGCGCCTCTCGTGTGAGCTGCTGTCCTTTGCCAGTGAGGAGTGCCAGGTGCTTGCACTTGGATTTAAGCCAGATGACACACAGCAGGTAGGAGCCCTCTCGTACATGCCAGACACAATGGCTGACGTAATGAAAAGCTACCCATGGAAATGGCCTCTATGGGGTCTTTAAAAAAAAAAAATCCCTGGCATTCTTATTTAATAGGTTACCCGTTCCAGAGAACAGCTATGATCAATTCCCTATTTAGTTATTGAATACTTCATTTGCAGCAAACAAAATAAAAGGCTGTCTTGCTTGAGGAGCATGTCATTGGTGGGAAACCCATGATGCACACTTCCAATCCAGCCACAGACACGACGATCCCAGGGGTGCAGAGATGGTCTCTCATTCTTTCTTGCAAGCCTTTCCTTAAAGCTCGAAGTGTAGCTACAAACGGCACAGTGGGCAGTAGACACCTCAGTGAATTTTCACCAACTAAAGAGTCCCACGCAACCTACATGCCCTTATCAAGAAACAACACTTTACCCGTACCTCAGAAACCTAACGTGGATGACCCTTCAGTCACTGTCCCCCACCAAAAATGACCACTACCTATCCTGACTTTTAACATTATAGATAAATTTTACCTATGTTCGAACATCATATAAATGAACTCAGTGGGTGTATTTGTGGTGGTTTGAGTGTGAAATGACCCCCTCAGACTCTGGGTTTGTGATTAAGCCTCGTGCTTGATCCCCAGTTTGTGCAGTCTTGCCGGAAGAGGTGTATCACTGGGGGTGGGCCTTGAGGCCCATTGGGTTTTCAAAGCTCAGACCACTTTTGGTGCTTCCTCTCCCCTCTGAGATATGACATGATGTGACGCCCCGGCTACCTGCTCTGCCACGCTTTCCCGATGAAACTCGCCCCTGGAAACTGAACCTCATACGCTGTCTCTGGCTTGATGTTTTGTCCCAGCAACGAGAAGGCAGCTGCAACAGTATTCTTTTGCCACTGGGGCGCTGACTAACATTTCATTTGTGAGATTCGCAGTTGGCGTCCCGTTCATTGTCACCACTGTAGAGCGTTCCTGTGTGACTATGACACAATATGTGCGTCCATCCTGGTGTTGGTAAGTGTCTCAGGAATGCCCAGTCGGGAGCTGTTACGTGTACTGCTGCAATGGACGTTGTTCGATGTGTCTTCGGCTCAATACCTCTATGCGTTTCTCTTGGCCATAGGCCCACAACAGCCCATAGGTTCTTTTAAATAATGAAGATCTGAAAAGGCTTTGTTCTAGAAACCTCTTGTCTTTGTTTCTGCTGGTCATGCATATGACGCCACTTTAATCCAACCAGTTCTTTCTTTCTAATTCAGTACCAAGCGGTGGTTCTGGTACCTAGGAAAAGCTGAATGGGGGCTAGAGAGATATCTCAGCAGTTAAAGTGCTTTCATGCAAAGCCTAGCAACCCCAGTTCAATTCCCCAGTACCTGCCTAAAGGCAGATGCACAAAACGGCACATATATACGGAGTTCGTTTGCAGAGGCCGGAGGCCCTGGTATGCCCATTCCCTCTGTCTCTCTTCTCTCTATCTCTCTCTCTGCTTGCAAATAAATAGATAAAATCGTTTTAAAGTTGGGTGGTGACATCTGTCCTGACAGGGAAACTCACTGGAGATGAAAGCTGACACCCAGAAAACAGAGCTGGTCAGCTATGGGCAGCCTAGGAATATAATCACAGCATGGCCCAGGAAAGGCTGACAGACTGGTACAAGAAATCTCGAGGAAGATACTGTGGAGGCTCCTAAAATCTCTGCACCATATTCCAAGCCCCATCTATAGGGCCCTCTGTCCCTCTGAATTTCAGACCATCTTTGTGCCAGCTCTGAAATTCTGGCTTGCTCTGGAAAGGCTTCTGGTCCCTTCTGAGAGCTCCATGCATACCATAGTTTGAATGGCAGAATTCACCAGCCGCCAAAGGGCCTCACAATGACTTAGCATGTATCCATGGGTAAAGTCTCCATTGATTACAATGCCAGCACTCAAGATGGCTTCATAAATGTCCCACCAGAGCAACCTTTTGGGAATAACATCTCCTCCAAACAGCTAGATAGAATTTGCACTAATTGAGTTCTCTCAAAGTCCTAGCCATTGGACTTACCAGCGTCTTTTCTTTGTGTGGTTCCATCAAATACCCACCCCCCCTCTACCTAGGTGTGGTAGGGAAAATTCTATTCTACACATGGGGAAACTGAGTTGGGAAGGGCTGTACACCTGACTTGTGTAATAACGTTGCATATAGCACATAGCACACAGCAGAGCAAGATTTGAACCTGGATCTACACCTAACTGCTCTCTAATAAAGTGGTTGTCCCCAGACTTTTAATATTAGCCCAATATGAACAATAATTAGAAAGTCAAAAACTAAAAACAAAAAAATAAAATAAAATAAAATAAAGAAAAGGGCTGGAGAGATGGCTTAGTGGTTAAGCATTTGACTGTGAAGCCTAAGGACCCCGGTCGAGGCTCGATTCCCCAGGACCCACATTAGCCAGATGCACAAGGGGGCGCACACATCTGGAGTTCTTTGGAGGTGGCTGGAGGCCCAGGCACGCCCATTCTCCTTCTCTCTCTCTCTCTCTCTCTCTTTCTCTCTCTGTCTCTCTCTCTCTCCCTCTTTCTCTCTCTCTGTCGCTCTCAAATAAATAAATAAAATAAAAATAAAAATAAAGGAAAGTCAGCCAAGGTTAGTGTGTGGAAATGAAAGGAATGGGGAGATGACTCAGTTGATAAAGTGCTTTCCACACAAGTGTGAGGATCCAAGGGCAGATCTCTGGCAGCCACATGAACAAACAGGTACGACAGTGCCCAGTGGTATTCCCAGTGCTAGGGAGGCAGAGAGAAAAAGACCCTGGGATTTGCTGGCCAGCTGGTCTAGCTGAATCTAAGAGCTCCTGGTTTAGTAAAGACTCCATCTTTTAAAAAACAAAAAAAATATAGAGAGCAATTAAGGAAGGCACAATGTCAACCTCTGGCCTCACATGTATGCCCACATGTATGTGCACATGCATACACCACACCCAGAGAGAAAATAATAATAATTAAAAGGAGAATTGGTGCCAGGCATGGTAGCGCATGCCTTTAATCCCAACACTCAGGAGACAGAGATAGGAGGATCTCCATGAGATTAAGGCCACCCTGAGACTACATAGTGAATTCCAGGTCAGCCTGGGCCAGAGTGAGACTCTACCTCAAAAAAAAAAAAAAAAAAAAAAAAACAAAGAGAGAGAGAGAATTGGGAAGCCCAGTTACCATTATCTATTAATTTATTTTATTGTATTTATTTATTTGAGAGACATAGTGTGTGTATGGGTGCACCAGAGCTTCTTGCCACTGCAAACAAACTCTAGACACATGTGCCACTTTGTGCATCTGGCTTTATGTGGGTAGTGGGGTATCAAACTCAGGCCAGCAGGCTTGGCAAGCAAATACCTTTAACCACTTAGCCATCTCCTCCTTCTATTAATTTTCTACAACCTAACTAGGGGGATCCAGAGAAAGTTACCTAAACTTTCAGATTAACTGTCTTTAAGTGAAAATGAACACTTTGCCCATAGCCCACAGAACATACCTCCATGAGCACAGGAGGCATGTCATTTTACCTAGACAGTGTGTCCCCAACACATAAGCATGGAGTCTGGTCCTTAGTAGGCATCTAGTAGGCTAGAATGCTGGATGGCTGCAAGCTTTTCCAAAATATAAATGCCAAAACCCCACCCAATAAATCCTGAAGGGAGAAGCCTAGATCTCATACACATCTTAAAAAAGAAGCTGGGCGTGGTGGCACATGCCTTTAATTCCAGCCCTCGGGAGGCAGAGGTAGGAGGATTGCTGTGAGTTCAAGGCCACCCTGAGACTACATAGTGAATTCCAGGTCAGTCTGAGCAAGAGTGAGACCCTACCTTGAACAATAAAAAATAAAAAATCCAGAAAAGAAAAGAAAGAAAGAAAAAGAAAAAAGTACTAACTCGCTAGGTGTTCTGATTCAGGCACATGGTATGAAGTCATCCATAGCCTTAAAATTGCATTATTCTATTAAATCTGCTATATAAATAATCTGTTATTAAGTTTGACACAAATTTATTTATTCAATTTTACATAGTTCCTTCTTAATTAGAATGGGCACTCCCTGTTCCAGGTTCCTCCAAACCACCAAGAGGCCTTTCTGATTTTTTTTTTTTTCCCAAGCTGTAGTTAGTGTGCCCCTTTGTCTTCCTTCACTGCTATATTCTTCTCCCAGTTTTTAAGAATTTTTTTTATTTATTTATTTAAGAGAGAGAGGTAGATAGAGAAAGAGAATGGGTGCACCAGAACCTTCAGCTGCTGCAAACAAACTCCAGAAGCATGTGCCACCTTGCACATCTGGCTTATTTGGGTCCTGGGGAATCAAACCTGGGTCCTTTGGCTTTGCAGGCAAGTGCCTTAACTGCTAAGTCATCTCTCCAGCCCTTGTCTCTTAAAAAAAAAAAATAAGTAAATAGATTTTTATTGAAGGGATTTCCCGTTTGATTCCTTCATTGTCCACCGAGGTCACCTTAGTGCTAAACCGATACTTAATCCAATTGTGCACTTCCTCCCAGTTGTTCTTAAGAGTCTCTTCTTGTCTTTGAATTGGGCTACATACACCAAACAAATCTGTAAGGATACATAATATCCAAACAAACAAGCCTCATGTCTTGAACGCGAATTGTCTTCCACACACTCATGTGTTTGGATGCTTACTCCCCAGCTAGTGGCACTGTTTCAAGAGGTTGTTAGACCTTGAGGAGGTGGGGGTCTCACTGGAGGAAGTAAAGCACTGTGGGAGAAGCTAATGGATCATGGCCCTGCCCCAGATTCCCTGGAGCTCTCTCAGCTTCCTGAGGGACAAGTCACATAACCAGCGGCCTCATGTTCCCACTACCCAGCCACAGGTCACTATTGCAATTACCTTCTCACTGCCAACTCAGAGCACCTACTAAAAGCAGCTCATGGGAGGAATGAGTTTATGTTGACTTACAGGCTCAAGGGGAAGCACCATGTTGACACAGGAAACCGTGGCATGAGCAGAGGGTGGACATCACCTCCTGGCCAACATCAGGTGGACAACAGCAGCAGGAGAGTGTGCCAAACACTGGTAAGGGGAAGCTGGCTATTACATAAGCTGGTTCCCAACAATCCACTGCCTCCAATAAGGCTCCAAGTTCCAAATTACCATCTTCTGGGGACCTAAGCAATCAGAACATGGAAGTTTATGGGGGACACCTAATTCAAACCATAATAGTTACTCAAGCCACCAATCCTTCCCTAAGCATGATGGGCTATATACCCTCAACTATGAGCAAAAAATGAAATCCTTCCATCCTTCAGTTGCTTCTTTCAAGTATTATCACAGCAACAAGAAAAGAAACTGATGCAACAAGAAACAAAATCATTTCCTTTTTGGTAAAATTGCTATGTCCTGTTTCTTAAGCACTTTCCCTTGATAAAAATCTCTTATCTTAAGCTGGAGTTATGGCTCAGTGGCAAAGTGCTTGGGCCCTGGGTTCAATACCCAGCACTACCAAAATAAAAATCTCTTATCTTCAAAGTTCAGTTGGAAATGTGTCTTTTTTTAGCATTCAGTGGATATTTTATACCAAAGGGGGGGGGGTGCAGAGAGAAGAGAAAGAAAAAAAATAAGTCAAATCAACATTGCAAATAGATGCAACAATTGAGTTAACTGCAAATAAACACTGCTGGCCTTATTTTTGTCTTAGGAGAAATAAGTTACGTAGCGCTGGTTTTCTTCAGTCCTTTCCAAACCCAAGCACCGTTTGCCGGGCTGTCGTGTAACCGTACTTCCTTTCTGCCGGGCCTTGTGGCACAGGTCTGTTTTCTCAGCTACTTGGGAGGCCGAGGCAGGCGAATTGCAAGGTCAGGACCCTGTCTGGGCGACAGAACGAGTTCAAAGCCAACCAAGAAACTTAGTCATACTCTTGACACGAAAGAAAATATAACAAGAGGGTTTGGGAATGTAGCTCAGTGGTAGAGCGTTCGCGTAGAGTATATGAGGCGCCAAGTTCAAGGTCCGATATTGCAATAAATAAAAGTCAAGACGACCCAGCCAATAGCTGGCTGCTCAGTTTTCTTCCTCATCCCTTCAAGCCCCTGCCTCAGGGTCTTCCACGGCTGTTTCACCCAGGGTATTGTTAAAATAGCGAAGATGGCGAGCAAAAGAAAGGTCGCTGGCTTCTTTGCCAACCAGGCCCTTCCTTCCAAGACCGCACGGGCTCTAGTTTCTTTGTTTCCTCTTATGTTTAATTTTCTTTGGCGCAGGCTTTCCTCAATGGTTTTCTTTTCGCATTTTATCACCATAAATTAATTAAAATGTTTCTGGCACTGAGTTCACATCTGATCATCTTGGCAGGATCCCCTTACACAGATGGCGAGTAGATAAAGAGCTATCCAAGCATCCAAGAACAAGAAGAATGGCCCACATAGGGAGCTGGGGTGGGGTGAGAGGAGAGGCCTGCTTTAAAGAAAAAAAAATGGACTGAATGGAAAAGCTGGCTCGTGTGTTAGGAGGGGGCTTTCTTGGATATCTGTATTCCTCCGCTCCGTCCCTAAGCCTCCCAGAAGACAGCTTGTTACCAATTAGTGGAAGAACCAGAAGCAGTTGCTCTCTATTCCCTTCTCACCTTTCAAATTCCTCTAGTTTGGGTGGGTTGTGTAGGTGTGTGGAGATGGGGAGACCAGATTGGAAGGGGTAGGCGAGGGTCAAGACTGACTGAGACCCTGGAAGGACTCACACTCTGTGAGTTTATTGTACATCCCAGGAGCTCAGTGAAGATCAAGACAGGCATGGTCTCACTCCTCCTGGTGATTCTCACAAAGCAGGGGAGACAAATAGAAGTAACAAATATGTGGGTGGGGGAAGAAAGAGACCACAGACTTGGAATCTGAAATAGGTTATCACTGATGTCAAAGACATTACAGGGGTGTATAGGAGTGCTCCCTAGAATCACCATACACCAATGTCTGGCCACCCCAAGATTATACCAGAGAGCCCATAGTCTGTTCTCAGAGAAAGACCTTAAGGGCTGGTATATTAAGGTAGGGACAAGAATAACTTATGATACTCAAGAGGGAAGGGGGCCCATAGCTGTGGTTATACCAAATTAACTAGACGGTGGTTGAAAGGAAAGCTGAAAACCTGTGAAGACTTCACCTTCCTTTTACAGCAAGCACCTTTAACCATCTCCCTGACCCTCACCTTTTTTTTTTTTCTAAAATACCTGACATGGGCTAGAGACATGGCTTAGCAGTTAAGGCACTTGCCTGCAAAGCCAAAGGACCCAGGTTCAATTCTCCAGTACCCACATAAGTCAGATGCACAAGGTGGTGCATGCATCAGGAGTTTGTTTACAGCAGCTAGAGGCCCTGGTGCACCCATTCTCTCTCTCCCTCTCTAACAAATAAATAAACACAAAATATTTTTTTCATTATAAAAGTGCTTGGTAATTGAATGTAAAATATTTTCTTTTTTATTTTATTTTATTTTATTTTTCTCAACTTTTTAAGCATTTTCCATGATTATAAAAAATATCCCATGGTAATACCCTCCCTCCCCCCCCCTTTCCCCCTTTGAAATTCCATTCTCCATCATATCCCCTCCCCATCTCAATCAGTCTCTCTTTTATTTTGATGTCATGATCTTTCCCTCCTCTTATGATGGTCTTGTGAATGCCTGACATGTGATGCTGATTTATTGAAGAGGGGTTACTCTCTTCATCCAAACCAATAAGCAAAATAGTGGAAAACACCACCATGAAAGTTGACCAGATACTCTGTGGAAGGATAATGGAAGTTGTCACCATGTTAGGTAGAACAATCTAGAAAGGCCTCTCTGAGTAATGACACTGAAGTGGAAAGACATGAGGGATCCAAGGACCTCAACTGTCAGATGTAGCACTGGAACAAATGCAATTCACACCACGAGCAAGGGCCCTACTCATGCCCTCTGCTTACAATATCCTACATCAGCCAGTACTGGGGTGCCTGAGGTCTGGGAATTGTTTCTGGTGATTAGACATGAGCACTGAAATTAAGTTAGGTCTGTTGTCTCCTGGAATAAAGCAAGAAAGTCCTTCTATCCTCTGCCTAGGAGAGAAAAAGAAACATAGCACATACACATGTCATTTCTTAATTCCTCTCTCTCTTCTCTCTCTCTCTCTCTCTCTCTCTCTCTCTTTCTCTCCCTCTCTCTCTCTCTCTCTTTTGGTTTTGTTTTTTGAGGTAGGGTCTTGATCTAACCCAGGTGAACCTGTTATTCACTATGTAGTCTCAGACTGGCCTTGAACTCACAGTGATCCTCCTACCTCTGCCTCCCAAGTGCTGGGATTAAAGGCGTGCACCACCACACCTGGCAGAGAGACAGAGAGAGAAAGAATGGGTGCACCAGGACATCTAGCCTCTGCAAATAAAAAACTTCAGATGCATGCACCACTTTGTGCATCAGGCTTTATGTGGAATGAAACTCGAGTCATTGGGCTTTATAAGCAAGTGCCTTAACAGCTGAGCCATCTCTCCAGCCCCCTTTCTTTAAAAAAAAAAAAAGGGTATTTTATTTATTTATTTATTTTTATTAGCAGAAAGAGAGAGAAAGTCATTCATTTCTTTGTCCTCCCACACACACCACACTTAGGAGTGGACACAGCAGTATTACTGAGTCTCCTTTAACCTTTGTGTGTATGGTGTGTGTGCATGTGTGCGTGCTTGTTCATGTGGGCAGCACATTATGTGTACAGGCGTGCGTGTACATGTATGCACATGCATGTGGAAGAGCGAAGAGACTGTGTTGGGTGTCTTCCTCTACCACCCTCTACCTTATACTTTCCAAGACAGAGTCTCACACTGAACCTGGAGCTCACCAGTGCAGCTAGACTAGCTAGACAGCGAGACCTAGTGCTCCTAGCTTGGCCTCACTAGCACTGGGATCACAGGCACACCCCGCCGTACCCAGCCTTTATGTGGGTGTTAGGGCTCCAAACACAGCTCCTCATGCTTGTAGAGCAAACGCTTTTCCCACTGAGACGTCTCTTCAGCCCTGAGACCTCTTTAAAGAAGACAAGTTTGCATAGCTCTCTGACTCCACTTCCCACTTTCCTCAGGTCTCAGCCAGGGCTTGGTCACTTCCTGCAGACCTCAAAGGCTCTTCAGTATTTACATACATGCATTCATGTCGTCTGAAAGCCCCTCTCTCAGTTCCCTGTTGTCTCAAGTTACTCCATGTCACACACACACAAAACCAGCTCTCTCTGCCATGACTACCTAGGCTATTCTAGGCTACCTAGAATGAAAGCAGACTATGCACAGGATTTTTGTAGGCATTAGTAGATGCTTCATAAAGATGAATTGACTTTAAAAGCACAATGAGTGTCTATCTCATTTCCAAGTTGTTAAAGCACCAAAGATGGTTTTTGCCATTCCTGAATATTTATCATGAAGATTTATTTTAGAAATCCTCAAAGAAGAGCAGAGGAAGGACACATAAATCCCTCCTCTGTGTTTTCCTAATATTTGCATTATTCTAACATGATGATCTTTGTTTGTCCTCCAACAGTGACAGATACATAGAGATGGAGATAAAGTGTGTGTATGCATGTACACACACACATACACACACACACACACGCGGATTCCTTTAAAGAGTTTCCTCAAGATTTTTTTTCAAGAGTATGATGGGAGACATTCTGAGATGAGAACAAAAAATATTTTACAAGCTGAATGCTGCCAAGCATTCCCTTGTTTCTTCATTCTCTGAGTTCTTGAAGTCCAGGCCCCAGCTGCCCCAGCACTGCTAAACGCAGAGAAGCACAAAGAGGATTCAGGGCTGGAGAGATGGCTTAGCGGTTAAGCACTTGCCTATGAAGCCTAAGGACCCTGGTTCGAGGCTCGATTCCCCAGGACCCACGACGTTAGCCAGATGCACAAGGGGGTGCACGCGTCTGGAATTTGTTTGCAGTGGCTGGAGGCCCTGGCATGGCCATTCTCATTCTCTCTCTCTCTCTCTCTCTCTCTCTCTCTCTCTCTGCCTCCTCTTTGTCGTTCTCAAATAAATAAACAAACAAACAAAAATTTAAAAAAAGAGGCTCCAGCCATGAGCCATTAGGGCTGCAGAGCCCTGAGACCCTCAAAGAGACAGGGTTGGGAGAGTGACGTTAGTTGACATTTATCTCCAGTGTAGAAACGATTTCTAGTTTTCACCTTGCCCTTGCATTTCACTGAGTCTCTCACGCAGCAAGGCGACAGTAACGGGGACTACTTCGTCAGAGGCACAGGGCCCAAGGAAAGGTCTCATCCGGGAGGCACTCATCCAGTGATTCTGACCTGGAGCTAATAAACTCCTCAAGGACAGTGGACTGCCACCTGGGAGGTTGGGGCTTTTGAGCTCAACAAAGCAGAGCTTTGTACTGGCAAAGGCATATTTCTGTGCACAAGGCTAACACCGGGACAGTCACAACACTGACCCGTCCACCCTTCCCAGGCACCAGCCTCGCCCACGCTTTGGAGAGTGCCCCTTCTTTGCTGTTGTTCACTTTGTCTGTATTTGAAAGTTGAGAAAGTAAGACAAAAGGGACATGAAAATATTTAGTTAAAACTGATCACTTAGAGCCAGGCACGATGGCTCACATCTGCAGTCCCAGCATTTGGAGACATGACTTCAAGGCCAGCCTTGTCTACAGACCTTGCCTCAAAGCAATAAAAAATGCTGAAGTGTTTTCCATACAAGCCTGAGTTCAGATTCCCAGAATCCACACAAAACGCTGGGTGTGGTGGGTGCACCTAGAATCCCAACGCTTGGGAAACGAGATGTGGACCCCCCGGGGTTCACTGGCTCACTAGTCTATCTGAATCCGTGAGGTCTAGGTTGAGTGGGAGACTCTGTCTCAAAGAATGAAGTGTAGAGTGACTGAAGAAAATACCCAATGTTGTCCTCTGCCTTTCACATGCATGTGTACAACCACTCACACGTGTGTAGGCACACTCGTGAACAAAAAATAAAATTAATTATTTAAATAAAATCCACTTTAATATATGGTATCCGAAATGCTTTTTATTTAAGAATCACAGGAATCCCATGGGATAAGCACTTAGTAGTCTGTCTTGCTAATTAGAAAAGGAAAACAGGGCCTGGAGAGATGGCTGAGTGGTTAAGGTACTTGCCTGCAAAGCCTAAGGACCCATGTTTGATTCCCCAGTACCCATGTAAAGCTAGATGCAAAAAATGATGCATGCACTTGGAGTTCATTTGCAGTGTCTAAAGGCCCTGGTATACCCATGTTATTTCCCTCTCTATCTCTCCTTGCAAATAAATAAAAATATTAAATAAAAAAAGAACAGGGCATGGTGGTGCATGCCTTTAATCCCAGCATTCAGGAGGCAGGGGCAGGTGGATCACTGAGTTCAAGGCCATCCTGAGACTACATAATGAAATCTAGGTCAGCCTGAGCTACAGCGTGAGACCCTACCTCGAAAAAAAAAAAAAAAAAGGAAAACAGGGGCTGGACAGATTGCTAAGCGGTTAAGGTCTTTGGCTGCAAAGCCTAACAACTCAGGTTTGGTTCTCTAATGCCCACATAAAGCCAGATGTGCAAAGTGACACATGCATCTGCGGTTCATTTGCAATGGCTAGAGACCCTGGTACAGCCATTCTCCCTGTCTGTCTCTCTTCTCTCTATCTCTCTCTGCTTGGAAATAAATAAAAATATTTTTTATAAAAGGAAAACGAGAGTTCATTGCCTTGATCTTTGTTCACTGGACTACTTACAGGCAAAGTGTGAGCACAAGCTGCCCAATTCCAAAGGGAAAGATCTCCATGCCCACCCATGTGGCTTAATGCTTGAAATATACACAGAGAGACAGGAAAATTGGTTTTGAGGGGCTGGAGAGATGGCTTAGCAGTTAAGGCGCTTGCCAGCAAAGCCAAAGGACCCAGGTTCAATTCCCCAGTTCCCATGTAAGGCCAGATGCACAGGGCGGGGGTGGGGGGCAAGCATCTGGAATTAGTTTTCAGTGGCTGGAGGTTCTGGTGTATGTGCACATCCTCTCTCTCTCTCTCTCTCTCTCTCTCTCTCTCTCTCTCTCTCTCTCAACTAAATGAATAAAGTGTTGTTTTAAAAACAAGAAGAGGTTTTTAGAGGGCAGACAAGCTGACTCAGGAGCAGTAAGGACTTGGTCCACAGTCTATGGACAGTGGGCTTGATTACAGAGCCCGTGAGAAAGTCTGGATCCCTCCCAGGCCCATTCATTCCACGTCCCACGCCGCGCCTTCGGAGCTTACTTATCCTTTGTCCTATTAGATACCTGCCCAGAGGCCCAGATGTCCAAGCCTTTCCACCAACTCTACCCATCTCACTGAGAGTAGGAACGTCATGGAGCCATGCTGAAGCAAGAAACTTTTACATATTAGTCTTTGTGGTTGTTGTTTCAGTTTTGTTATAAGTCTAGAAGTAAGCAATCAGTCACTGGTAAACCCTGCCAAAACCTCTACCAATTCCTTGCACCAAGCTAGGGCAAAACAACAACAACAAAAATCTTACCACAATTTATGTCTCTTAGTTCATACCAAAAAAAAAAAAAAAAACTCTAGCTACAGTGCTCACATAATGATTTCAGACATATGACAAGAATAAGCCAGCCACCCCCACGCATACACTTTTTTTTTTTTTTTTTTGGTCTTTTTGTCCTTTGGGGGCAGATAGGGGTAGGAAGAGAATGAAAACCAAACTCCCAGTTCACATCTGGAAGCCAGGCCCATGAACCGGTTGAGCTTAGATAACTTGTCAGCTGGTCACAGTCTATGAGATCAGAAACAATACCTTTCAACCAAAGCATTTTTCTTGGGGGTAAACCTTCAAGACAGTCCACAGATATTGAAGTCAGGTTTGCAGTTGTGGTTAGAGAGGAGTATGCAAGCTGCCCATCTCCACCACTTAGGGTCATGTGCTAGAAATGGGGTCTGGCATTTGGTGGTGACACCCACAGACTCCTTACCAGGAAAGAAGTATGTATGGAGCAAGTCGTGATGTTCTGATGGAAGCCAGACCCCTTCCCCTCCCCCCTCCGCACCCCCAGTAATGAGTTTCCCTCCCTGTGCCTTCCCTAAAGAAAGGACAGGTCTCCGTGCATAGAACGCCCTGTTTCAGTGAGGCCAGGTCCAGTTCTGTGCATCCGTGGCGACCTGAGCACTGGGCACGAAGCCACTTGAAGGAGTAAAGAAAAATCGCTCCCCCAACTCCCCATCAAACTGCTCATAAAGCAAACAGAAGCACTTGTGGGGAAAATGCTTAAAAACCTAGAGGACTCTGTTCAAACGAACCTCACATGGATACTAGTTTAAGCTTCCAAGAGTCAGACGAGGAACACTCATGTCAAAGCCTCCCTTACCCAAGACACTTGCTATGGCAAAGCGGTTGTCCAGAAGCCTAAGCAAGCTTGGCCAGGGGACTGGTGGCTTCCTTTTATTTTTTCATTTATTGCAAAAACTGTGTTAAAATGGCAACAAAGACAATTAAAAGAGGAAAGGTCTCCTTTCCCACCACAGACCAAGAACTCACTTTTTATCTCATCCCCTGCAAACCCCGCCCCTTATTTATAGGCCAGCATGATTTTTTGCATAGTAAATAAATGTCTCTCTAATCTTGTAATTAAAAAAATATATTTCTGTAGTAACTCTGGATATATTAATATTCTATGGTGATCATACTGGCCACATTCTGAGCCACATCCCAGTTAGGCCTACACTAAGCCAGTTGGAATTTAAACCTAAAGATGCTGCATTCGTATGAAAGCAAGCCACATCCACGTGGGTTTAAATAGCATAGGAGAGAGCCCGCCCACAGCCCACAGAGATGTACCCCAGCTATGCTAGTTGTGACCTGCGCCCTTCCACTCCATCTCTTCTCCACCCTTCCACACTCCCCCACGTGGACTGCCCCTTGATCCTCCACACACACACACACACACACACACACACACACACACACACTGGGACTTCAGCCAAAGGGAAGCACCCACAGGTGACAGTAAGGCAAGAGAAGAGCAACATAAGTAGCCTAAGGATATGTGTTCTCCCAGCTCCTCCCCCACAGGGTCTCCATTGAATGCACGGGGCCTTCTGAAAACCTCAACTCCTTTCCCGTGCCCTCTACCCCAGAAACAGTGACAGCTTTCAGGGTTCAGCCCCTGCCCCCTCCTCTAGCTCCTGCAGGCTAAAGGTGGGGAGACTCTTCCAGGGACGTGGCTGTCCTTTAACAGCACCCCTGCCTTTGCAACCAGCCTTTGGTTGGCTTACCCCGTCCAGCAAGCTGTTGAGGCAAAACCACACTCACACAGCGACCAGGCATCTGTGTGGATTCTACCTCGGCATCATATCTGCTCTCCTTCTGGTCGTGCAATAAGCCAAGCCATGCGCGCAATCCTTTCAAGCCAGATCTCCTAGCACAGAGGCAAATGCCCTGAATGTCTTCGGGAAATGCATCATACTTGTTCTCTGTCATTTGTCTTCTGACTGTTCTGTTTGCCAAATGCAAGAAAGCATCATTTGCTTGCTGCTGGAGGTTTAAAAAAAAGTATCTGTTCAAGCTGTCTCTAGAAAATCATTCCAGGATATAGGGAAGGAAGAAGAAGAGAAGGGGGGAAGGAAGGGAGAGAGAGAGAGGAAAGACAGAGAGAATCATTTCTCTTCCAAGAGGTTAAAATCAAAGGACTCCTTCCAGTAGTCTTTCAGTTATGAATGAAAATACATTAGCATCCTACATCAGTCGTCCAGGGGCGTGACGGAAACAGATGAACTTGGGGGTGAAGCGCCTCCGGGGAAGGGGGCAACAGAAGATGCAGGCTGCTGGTGAGTGCTGAGAAACAGGCTTCTTTGGCACCTCAGGAAGTTCTATTCCTAGAGATGTCAAATGGAATAACTTTAAGCAAGCCACTTAGCATTCCTTTAAGTCAGTAAGATTCTTCATGTTCCACTCATCTGTAAAATGAGAATACGTTCCACTTATCTGGGATGGAGATCAATACCAGAGGACTACACTTGTATTGCTGTCGCAAGGCCATGAAAAGAAGCTAGGCAGTCTCCCAGGTGACCCGGCAGTCGGTTCTCTAGTTCAGATTTAGCTTCAAATGAAAATGTGCCCCTTATTAGTTTGTATTCAAATAAATCCCTGATGGAGGGGGGTGGCGGCGTGTGGACAGAGTTCAGGTTCCTAATAACGCTGGTGGCCATCATGCAGGACTTCCACTCTTACTGTCTGCTCTGGCTTTAGAAGTCGGCCCTTGGGGCAGGGGGGGGGGCGGCATCCACACAATTCTCCCTTCTCCCTGCTTTTGTTATTTTATCTAGCCATAAAGCCCTGCGCCCAGGGCCACACAGGGGGCTCAGATGACTATCACAGGCCCAAGCGCTGTGGAAAATAGTCTCTCAGAAGCAGCATCTGGCTTCTTGGCGCGTTCCCTCCGCTGTTGTGCTGACAGCTCTGAAGTTGCTTTTTATTCTGTCATATGGTCCAGCTGCTAATAGGCTGTCTCTTCTTGCTTGTCCTCCTCTGGGTCATTTTTCCTTTCAATGTCCCATTGAGTTCCAAGAAAACTGCACATCACAGTGGGAAAGTCCCCAGCCCCGTGTGTCATGGTATTCAAAAGGGCTGGGCGACCCCAATAGGGGTAAGCAGTCTCAGGGCTCACAGGGGAAACATCTGATTATACTGCCTGGTACATTTGTCCAAGGAAAAGGAGGCTGACTGATGCAGAGATGATTAGGTAACTCACCAGGCCCAGATTGTAAACAAATATGAAGTGCTATTTGTCTTGTGTTCACCCAGGACCATCACCATAGTACCCAGGGCTTCAACAAGCACAGATTTTGACACAAAGGGCCACAACCAACTTCTCATAATTGGCAACTCTGTTGGATTCTGAGGATTTTCTCCTCTCAGTGCCAATCTGAAAATCTGAATGTGAAACACAGCACCTATCAGCCCCTGGTTCCTCCAGCTCCCAGCTCTCACATCCGCAATCTGTCATCTCTATGCGTCAAGAAACTGATCAGGAGCCGGGAGAGATGGCTTAGTTAAGGCACTTGCCTGCAAAGCCTAAGGACCCATGTTCGACTCTCCAGATCCCACGTAAGCTGGACACACAAAGGTGAGGCAAGCACAAGGTCACGCATGCCCACTAGGTGGCACAAGAATCTGGGCTTTGATTGCAGTGGTTGAGGCCCTGGCACGTCAATTATCTCCCTCTCTGTCTGTCTCTCTCTGTCTCTAAAAAAAAAAAAAATGAAAAGGTTAAAGAAAAAGAAGCTAGAAAAAAAGAGAGGGAGAGAGGGAGGGATGGATGGAGGAAGGAAAAAGGGGGCTGGAGAGATGGCTTAGCAGTTAAGCACTTGCCTGTGAAGCCTAAGGACCCCAGTTCGAGGCTCAATTCCCCAGGACCCACATAAGCCAGATGCACAAGGTGGCACATGCATCTGGAATTTGTTTGCAGTGGCTAGAGGCCCTGAAGCGCCCGTTCTCTCTCTCTCGTTCTCTCTCTCTCTTTCTCTCTCTCTCTGCTTCTTTCTCTCTCTGTCTGTCTGTCTCTCTCAAATAAATAAGTAAAAGTAAACAAAAAAGTTTTTAAAGAAAAGAAGCTGACCATAGAGCCTGCCTGACTTTCTGAAACTTAGGAGTGGTTGAAGAAACAAGCAGACAGCTTGCTTCTAATGCAACACTTGTGGAGACACCCAGGGTCCCAGTCAGCCCATGACGACTTACAGAGTGATACACCATCAGTCAAACCTGCACCTGACTTTCACGGGCTCCCATACTGTCCAGCAGGCTGAGCACTGTTCAGCTCCAGGGAGCACCATCTGCACATGTTCCCCTACCAACAGTGCTCCTGATGTTGTACAACACAGTAGCCCTGCCCTCAATTGCAGATTTGCTGGCAGAATAATTTTAGAATATATAAAACCAAATCCCTGAAATGAGTGTAAATGAACTTTCTCCTGACTCCCTCATTCTTCTAGCTGCCACTCTCTCTCTCCCAACCCAATTCATGCCTCCCAGGAATAGTTGAGCTCCCCAAGCATGACCCTAAGAAGAACTGAAATACAAGTAAGATCCCTGCCTTCAGGGAGTCATCTACTGCAGGAAGTATAGATGAAGAGGGCTCTTGGGTTACACTTCGCACAATGCCCTGTGTCCTAAGGAGTGAGGAGGGAAGTCTGGTGGAAAGAAGCAGCACTGGAAAATGACCCTGAACAGCAGCCACCATGTCCATAGGTGATGGTGACAACCGCCTTTCAAACCACTTGCATTAGGAGCCACATGCAAGCCCTGTGCTGTGGGATGAATGTCAAATGTCCTTCACAGGTTTGCATGTTTTTGAAGATTTGGTCTCCAGCTAGAGGCACTGCTTTGTGGAGTCTGTGGAGCCTCACTGATGGAAGTAGTTCCTTAGGATGAATCATTAAAAGTTATGCCCACTTCCAGTTCCAGTACAGCTCTGCTTCCTGACCCTCCAAGATGTGAAGAGCCCTGTCACACATTCCTGCTGCCATAGCACAGGCTGAGCCTCTCCAGCTGCCATACGTACCTTCCTTGCCATAATGGACAGAAATCCCCTAGAACTATGGGCCCAAATAAATCCTTCCCCCCTTAAGTTGCTTCTGTGTTTTGTTAAAGCAACAAGGAAAGTAACTAGCATAGCATGTTTAGGAAAAATTTGCTTAGAGCATGAACAAGAGGCAAAAAAAGGACACAAAAGTAACAGTGCAATTTAACATTGAGAAGTTAAGCTGATGAATGTCCTTGAAGAACCTGAATGCCAAAAGGAGAAGGCAAGCCATTCCTTTGAATCCACAGGGAGGCATACTTTGTTACTAGTCATCCTATAGCAGCCTTTGCTCTATAAGTAACACTATCATAATGGGGCTGCATTTTGTGTGTGAGGGTGAGCAGCTGTGCTTGTTGGCCAGGAACAACTTTGTGTTGTTCTCTGGATGCTTCCAGATTTTTTTTTTTTTTTTTTTGAGATGGGATCTCTCACTGATCTGGAGCTCACCACATAAGCTAGACTAGCTGATCAACCAGCTCCAGGGATCCACCCATCTCCACCTCCCTAGCACTGGGATTATAAACACATACCACCATTCCCAATTCTTAACCTGAGCTCTGGAGATCAAACTAGCATTTGAACCAACTGTGCTATAGCCCCTTGGGGGGGAAAAAAAAAAAAAACTTATCTAAAAGAAGAGCTCTGTCTCGTTGGCAACAGTGTAAGAGGAAAGCACAGGACAGCTCTGCACAGCCCACGGCAGGCGTGACAATGGAATTGGAAACTTCAGCTTAGACACTAGCAAGGCCAGGAAACTGTCTGGAGGAAGCAAGAAAGAAGTAAAGGGAGAAGAGAAAAGGCTGAGGTCTTGGGCTCGAGAAGAGAAATGGGCATACTCCTCAGAGTGGGCAGAAGAGACTGGCACACATTAATTTGAAGGTGCTGATGGATTGCCCAGGTGAAGACTATGTGTGGGCAGTGAGGACTATAAAGACACCGGTATGGGGCTGGAGAGATGGCTTAGTGGTTAAGCGCTTGCCTGTGAAGCCTGAGGACCCTGGTTCGAGGCTCGATTCTCCAGGACCCACGTTAGCCAGATGCACAAGGGGGCACACGCGTCTGGAGTTCATTTGAAGTGGCTGGAGGCCCTGGCATGCCCATTCTCTCTCTCTGTATCTCCTCTCTCTCTTTCTCTCTGTCTGTTGCTCTCAAATAAATAAATAAAAAATAAAAAGACACCGGTATGACATCCTGGATCAGAGGTGATGACCTTATGGGGTCTTACAGCCTTAGGAACATACCCTGGCTGCACCTCTCACACATGTACCTATGCGAGATAAGGCAAGCAAGCAACCTCCATAGGCCTCAGGTATCTCATCTGTAAAATGGGGATAACGCCAACACTGCTGTGAGGTTGACTGAAAGAATGGATGTCACAGGGCTGGAGAGATGGTTTAGCAGTTGAGGAGCTTGCCGGCAAAGCCTAAGGACCCACGTTTAACTCTCCAGATCCCATGAGAAGCACAAAAGTGAGGCAAGCGCAAGGTCACGCATGCCCACTAGGTGGAGCAAGAGTCTGGAGTGGGAGTACAGTGGCTGAGGCCCTGGCACCAATTCTCTCTCTCTCTCTCTCTCTCTCTCTCTCTTAAATAAAGAAAAACAGAATGGATGTTAGCACAGAACCTAGGACACACTAAGTGTTCAAAAAATATTGAACTAATGTCTAATATTTTCCCCATGAGTTTTTGTGTATGTGCCTGCATGGTACTAAGAATTGAATCCAGGGCCTTAGACAGACTAGGCAAGCACTCTACCACTGAGCTACATCCACAATGACTCTGGAATGGCACTTTTGTAGCGACATGGCATATAGTGCGACCTCGGTAAGTTCTGTTGGGTGTTGGCTCCTGTTTGATCCACCAAACTTACGAGCTCTTGTGTTGGTCAGCTTCCCGCTGCTGTGACAAAATACCCGAGAAAATCTACTTAAAGGAGGAAGCCTATGTTTGGGCTGATGATTTCAGAGGCTTGTCTATGATCAGCTGGCTCCGTCCGGGCTGAAGGGTGTGTCAGCAAAGTTGCTCATCTTCTAGTGGCCAGGAAGGAGAGAGAGAAAGAGGGACAGAGAACACCCTGGGAATTTTAGAAGGCTAGGTCTAGTAAAAGGAAGCCAATCACCAGGCACATGCCTTGGAAGGGTAGAGCTATTGGATATCTGTGTATTTTCTCCCCACAGTGCCAATCTAAACATGCCTATGTGAAATTCAGCACCTACCTGCACCTGGTTTCCCGGGACCTACCCTTACGGGGCATGCTCCTAGGGACCTGCTTCCTCCTAGTGGGTCTGGCCTCCTCAAATTTCCATCATCTTGAAATCATGCCATCAATTTATGAATCCATAAATGAACTAACCCATGAATGAGGTCCGGGCCCTCAGGATCCAATCGGCTCCAAAGACCCAGCTCCGAGCACTGCTTCAGTTACATTGAGGACCGCACTTCCAACATGTGAGCCCTGGGGGGATATTTCAGACTCAAACCCGCTCCTAACTCTTCCCTCTAGCATACTGGAGCCTTGATAAATCTCGTGTCCCCATCTGTCTTCCAGCACAGATCTCAACCTAGAATTCACCATTCATGACCGCCCCGGTGGGCAGAATGCCGTGTAATCTGGGGTCAAAGTAAGGGGACATGAGCCCACGTCTCAGCCAAAAGGGTCCGACTCTGAGTCTTAGACAATCCATTTCCTTCCTATAAAAGCTGTCCAAGGCAGGGATCCTGTTACAGTTTACTCCCCTCCTCTGGGTCCACAGCTCTTTGTCCATCTCTTTATGATGGAATTTATCACTCCACATTATGGTGGGCTGTTGATGTGACTGTCTTCCCTGCTGGGCCATGGTCTCGGCGAGAGCAGGCACCGAACCTTATTCATCTGTCTGCCCCGGGCCTAGCATAGGTGTTCAATAAATACTGAAAGAGAGTTAACAACAGCTCACATCTGGGCTGTTCCTTACGTTTTGCAAAGGCTGCTGGAGGAGGCAGTGGAATCTGGCTGCCGAATGCTGAGCTGTAATTTTTCCCTTGTTCAATGTACCGTCCAAATGGGAAGGAATAACAGGGCCCGTGAGGGTTTTCAAATGCAGTAAGAAGCTCTGGACATTGAGAGTTTACTAATCAGCTTTACATATAGACATCCAATTAGAGCCAGCAACATGGAGTCCCCAACAACTTATTCTGCCAATTAGTTACATTTTTGTAAATCGCTATCACCTGCTACTCCCTTCACTTCTCTACAGGAAGGTGTGTGAACATAAGGCCAGAATTTAAAAAAAAAAAAAAACTTTTAAGTTGATCTATTTAGCTTTATGAAAACCAAGCACAACCTTTTTCACAAAGTCTTTCCTTTGGGGCTCCAGAGGCAGCCAATTGGCCGCTGTGCCCCAATAAGTTGGGGCACTTGTATTCAGAGCAGTGTTTCTCAGACCCAAGTATTCTTAGAGGGCCTGAAATTACCCTATCAGCATTTTGTATTGTGGCAAAATATACATAACGTTACCATTTTAAACTTTTTTTTTTTTTTTGAGATAGTGTCTCATGCAGCCCGGACTGATCTCCAAACTCCCTATATAACACAAGATCACCTCGAACTTCTGATCCTCCTACCTCCACCTCCAGAGTGCTAGGATCACGAGCAAGGACCTCCACACCTGGTTCATGCAGTGCTGAAAACGGAGCCCCGGGCTTCACGCATTACATAAGCACTCTACGAACTGAGCTACACTTCCTGCCCCGTTTTCACCATTTTTAAGTTACAGTTTGGTGACTTTAAGTACATTCAAATTCAAACTCAAAACCATCCCCATCACCCACAGGACATCCAGGACATCCCCCCCCCCAACTGAAACTTTATATCTAATAAACTATAATACCCTATCCCTCTTCATCCTGGCCCTGGAGACCACCAATCTACTCTATCTCAATAATTTCTACTACCCTAGCTAATTTGATCTTTTTAAGTAATATTTATTTATTTGAGGGAGAAAGGGAGACAGAGAGAGAGAGAGAAGTGGCACATCAGGGCCGCTTGCCACTGAAAACTCCTGACTCCTAGAAATGCTCCATTTGTGCATTGGCTTTATGTGCGTACTAGGGAATCAAACCCAGACCATCAGGTTTTGCAGGCAAGTGTCTTTAACCACTGAGCCATCTCCCCAGCCCTGATTTGATCTTTTGATGAATAATATCTAGTGTATGCATGGGCTCCATCTTGCTTATACATCCAGCTATTGATAGACACTGGGGTTGATTTGATCTTTTTAATTTTTTATTTTATTTTATTTTTATTTATTTGAGAAGAGAGAGAAGGGGGCAGATAGAGAGAGAATGGGCAAGGCAGGGCCTTCAGCCACTGAAGATGAACTCCAGACACATGCACCACATTGTGCATCTGGCTTATGTGGATCCTGGGGACTCAAACCTGGGTTCTTTGGCTTTGTAGGCAAGCCCCTTACTGCCAAGCCATATCTCCAGGCCCTGATTTGATCTTTTGATGAATAATATTCTAGTGTATACATGGACCCCATCTTGCTAGTACATCCCTCCATTGATAGACACAGGGGTTAATTTGATCTTTTGACAATTGTGATCTAGTAAATTTTTTTCTTCACAGGACAGTGATCTCAAATGTGTGACATTAGCAAATTTTGAATCACCCTGTGGGTTCTATAGAAATGCTGCTTGGATATGGCCACAATGTTTCTGCCTTCCTACAGCCCTGTCCACACGCAGCAAGATCACCATTCTTCACAGGTAAATGCATTTGTGTGAAAGTAAAGTCACCACAAGACACCTAGTAATGCAGGCACCCAGTCCTTTGAAGACCCTTGGCCCTGCTCTAGTTATAGTGTGAGCTAATGTTGGGTGATTTGTTTTGATGTCGCTATTTGTACTGGCTTATGACCGACAAGTAGTAGCAAATAACCAATAAAAATAGTTCTAGTGCTGCAGAGATGGTTTAATGGTTAGGTTAAGGCACTTGCCTGTGAAGCCTAAGGGCCTATGTTCCACTCTCTAAGTCCTACATAAGCCAGATACACAAGGTGACACAAGCATGCAAGGTTGCACATGTGCACAAGGTGGCACACACATCTGGAGTTCAGTGGCTGGAGGCCCTAGTGTGCCAATTCTCTCTCTCTCTCTCCCTCTGTCTCTCCCGCTCATAAAAAATTATTTTAAAAAATAGGCCGGGCATGGTGGCGCACACCTTTAATCCCAGCACTCGGGAGGCAGAAGTAGGAGGATCACCGTAAGTTCGAGGCCACCCTGAGACTACATAGTGAATTCCAGGTCAGCCTGGGCTAGAGTGAGACACTACCTCGAAAAACAAAACAAAACAAAATTAAAAAAGTAATTCAAGTCTCAATTCCAAGTCAATGAATCAGAGTCCTGTTCGATGTTATTTCAATACCTTGCAATGTTGACTTTGCCTTCCAGTGCAGAACAATTCCGTCCCACAACTAATGGATGCCTATCCAGATCTTCAATATGAGGTCTGCTATTTCTAAACTAGATAAGTTTTGAAGTTTTCATCTTTGTTACAGAACTCACTTTCATGCACAGTTCTCTGAGCTAGTAGTATACACAGTAGTTTAAACACATAAATATAGCTTCCATCTCACGCTTGCGTTTCTACTACTAATCAGAGGTTTGGGGTGTTGCCACTCCGTTCAATTCCTACTGTTATTTTGAATAGTACCAATTGTGTACACATAGGAGTATCTATCCAATAGTACTAGTATATAATCATTAATAAAGAAATTATTATTAATAATGGATGCAAGGCAATCCCAGAACTACAAAGATCTTGGTGCCCCTTTAAAACAAAAGGTCCGTACGATTCTCTGTGAGAAGCAGTGGACCAGGTCAAACCAAGTGCTCCTAAACAGCGCTCATCAACTGCTGTGGCTGCAGAATGAGCAGAATGACAGCGCCAGGAGCCAGACAGCAGCTCAGAGTGGAGAACCGAGAGGAATGGCTCCAATTTCACATCCTCCGAGCAGCTCTTTCCTTTCAAGGTGCGCCCTCTAGCGCAGCCATTGAGAATGGCATCACCCAGGGGACGGGGCGGGGGGCGGGGGGCGGTGTTCCCCTCAAGCTTTTTCGGCCACACTGTGGCTAAGCAATGTGTCAGTCCATCCCCAGGGACAGTCATGGCTGGCCCTGCGCTCCCTAACACAATGTGACCTATCTCATGCTGAGGCCATCGCACCACCTGTGTCCCCTTAGCCTGGGAATCCAGCCCACCTGGAGTTCTGAGTTTCCCGTGGAACCAGAACGCGGGTAAGGTGTTTTCCACTAACGTGGGGCCACGCTGGCCTTCCACTGCGGACACCTGAAGGCTTCGCTGCCGGCACCGCTGAGCACGGAGGCTCCTGCCTGCACAGCATGGCTGTGTCTGAACCCCAGCCTGGGCCGTGGGAAGGAGGCTGGGCTGCTGCAAGCCACACGCCCAGCTACATTTGCAAATTCTCAGACTTTTTACTTCTTATCACTAAGGCCGAGTCTGGGTGCTTCCCAGGAGGAATTAGAAAGAAATGCTTCCAGGAAACAAAACCACTGAGAAAGACAGGGAGAAAGCACGACAGCATGTGGTCTGGATGCTAACTGAAGTCGGCCTCCGTGCGATGAGTGCCATAGGAAATCTCCATTTCACTCCTAACACGAGGATGACTGACCTGGGGAGGATTGTGAGCTCGCAACCAACTAGGCTGGGCTCAAAAATTTACAAAAAAAAAAAAAAAATTTAAGTTTCATTTCACAAAACAAATGATCTCCCTGTGACATGAAAATAAGCCTTCGATGTCTAGTGTTCAAAATATGGATCTTTCTAACCCAAGGGGAACACTGATGACATTCTTATTGAGACCCCAGGACTAGCCTGCCTGAAGGACCACACATCCTCTCACACCTGAGCTCAGTTTGGAAGCTTCCACACCATGCTGTTTAAATAGTGTCCTTAGTCACCTCTCCCGTGCTGTGTGCCAGGATCTAACAGCACAATGCCATCGTTTCATGAGCATCCTGGGCCCTCCTCACTTCACCTCCGAAACCTGCTTTGGTGACTGAAGCAGGGTTCTTTTGGGGCCTTATCAGCCTCTTGATTGTGGATGGGCTCTGCTGCCAGCATTCCTGCCTTCAGCCTGTCTGGCTAGGGCATTTCCCTTCCCTGCCTAACAAACAGCTTTCTGCAGCCTGTGGGGGCTCCTGCTTGTTTGTTTCCAATGCAAGACTGAGGGTATTGCTTTCTGGGAAGTTTCTAGTTGTTTCAGGGAATTCTTAGTTTTTTCAGGGTATTAAGCTTCCCGTTTGTTCAATGCGAGGGTCCAAAAGCGAATGTGCCATTAGCTGAATCATAACAATCCTACTGCCCTAGAGAAAGAAAAACGGATTACTCACCTTTGTGTTTGTGAAGAGTGAACAGAACAGAAAACAGAAGTCCTCCAAATACGATTCGTGCCAGTTTTCATGTTCGTGTCTCAACTTCCATCCATCTAAAGCAGTCCCACAGAGTGCCCCACTAGACTGCTTGTAATAAATCCTCGTTCGCCAGCAACTATTGGAGCAACACTCTGAGTAGCTATAGCTTAAAGTAAAATGGTAATTTCCTAAACATAATGTTTTCCTGTTTTATTCATTGCCTTTGGTCTTTGCTAGTACATGTGGAATTTAAGTGCACAAACACGCGCATATTTCTATGCACCTCCCAATGCCAGCTTCATTTTATCATCTTCCTCCAAGAAGTGGAACACGGTATCCCATAAACAGGACTGGTGAGGCCATATCCGAGCCAACCTTTGCTTTGGCTGCCTTTCAAAAAGTTGTTTCAAACAAGATATGCTTTTGAACTGGAAAAGGGCATTACACACGATAACCTCAGAAAGTAGCTACTTGCTCTGCCCGGTGAATATCTCTGCAAAACACTGGGCCTTCATGGACAGTGATGTCTTCACTTCCAGGCCGGAGGCATGCCAGCAGAACGGCTACGTTGAAGGGAAACTAATTTCAATGAGACATGACCATACTGAAATGTTATACTAAATACGACTGTAAACACCCAGCAAGTGTATGCTGATCATGAAATGTTAGCAAGTGATCCTTATTATTGCCTCTTAATCTAACAAACTAATTGCCTGAACCGCTTTTCTGGTGTGTTTTTTTGTGGTGGAAGATGGTAGGCGACAGGTCTCACTATGTAGCGCAGGCTGTCACTGAACCCCCACTGTGTCTTCGTATACATGATCCTCCTGCCTCAGCCTCTCAAGTACTGGGATCATAGGGATACCCCACCTATGCCTGGCTCTGTTTCTGGATTGAACGAATGAATTATTCTTATCTACCCATACTATCACACTATTACACAGAACAGTGGTCGTGTTTGTAGCCTGGGCAATTGAAACATTGCTTTTTCTCTAGGCAGAGATAACCAGAACCATTAGCGACAGACACTATAGCACCAGAATTACCCAGACAGACCACCAAATAAGATCCTAGCTCCTCTCTCCTTGACAAGCAAGCTAAACACCCTTTTTGTTCACAATTGATACAAACAGACCTATAACCAAGCCCAGATTCAGGTCGATGGGTCACAATGGAACAGGCTCACAGATATACAATGTCTAATAAAAATTGACTACGGTGTGGGGGGCTGGAGAGATGATTCAGTGGTTAAGGTGTTTGCCTGCAAAGCCTAATGACCCAGGTTCAATTTCCTACTATGCATGTAAAGCCAGATGCACAAAATAGTGCATGCATCTGGAGTTCATTTGCAGTGGCTAAAGATTCTGGGATGCTCATCCTCTCTCTCTCTTCCTCTCTTTCTCTCTCTTTCTGCTTACAAATGAATAATAAACCAGTGTTTCCAGACACGGTGGTGCATGCCTTTAATCCCAGCATTCTGGAGGCAGAGGTAGAAGGATCGTCATGAGTTCAAGGCCACCCTGAGACTATATAGTGAATTCCAGGTCTGCCTGGGCTCAAAGGAAACCCTACCTCAAAAAAAAAAAAAAAAAAAAAAAAAAAAAAAAAAAAACAGTAACAACAGGGTCCAAAGAATGCATAGCCTTCTGGGGGGTTTAGCTGACTGCTCCTGTGAGAAGAAAGCTTGAATCGTGTGCACTGTAGTTTTTTTAAGAGAACTGTAAGATTGCCGGACACACTTTGTACAGAAGTTTGGTGTCAATGTTACCATGGGAGCTAGGAGGCAGATTCAGTGAGCTATCCCTCCTGCCATCACCAGGTGTGAAGATGGTCAAGTCCTTCTCCTTCTCTAAGGCATGATCCCCATCAAAGCCAGCTAGGAATTCCTGCAAATGTGTTCAAATAGCATCACCCCAAGGAGTTCCCCAGGCTGAAGATAACTGAGTGTCTGGAGAAACTTTGCGGGAGGAATCAATAAAGACTCTTCCCACTGTGTTTGCTTCTTGCCCTGTACCTGGGCACTTATAGCATCTTCTTGATTTAGCCATCCCCCATCACCAAAGCCTCACACATTCACGGAAGCAGAACTCTCTTGCATCCTGAGGAATAAAGTGCTACAGGCTGTTCTTGGCATACCATGGTTAAGAATTTCAACAGCCGATGCCCCTCTTTAGCCAGGTGTAGTGGTTCATGCCTTTAGTCCCAGCATTCAGGAGGATGAGATAGGAGGATCACAGTAAGTTTGAGGCCAGCCTGGGGCTACAGAGTGAGTTTCAGGTCAGCCTGGGCTAGAGTGAGACCCTACCTTGAGGGGAAAAAAAATTACTCTTTAACTATCCTATTCTTAATCTATGAATCTCAAAATGCACAGTGCAGTTAGAGTTTATAAATTATGCCAACATCCTTGGGAAACACAGTGTTCCTAATCCTTTTGGCTAGTTGTTCATATGGAAGAGAAGCAATTTACTCCATGACAATCAATGCAGAGAAAGAAAAGCATTATATCCCTTTACTATTGTCCTCTGTCCTGCTCTCAAAACACAAAGCACCCATTGATTAGATGCGCAAGCATTAAGTCCAGTGTTATTCCCCTCCCCGGATGTCTTCTTTGAACATATTTAATCTGCCTAGCATTTTTTTATCACAAGGAAAGAAATACTCAAAGCATGCTCAGTACACAAAATCAAACCTTAATTCCAAAACTGAAAATTTATCAAACAGCTGAAAATTAAATTTAAAATTTCTTTTAAAAAAAAAAAAAAAGACTTGCAAAATTGGTCTAGCCCTCCCCCAACTTAGGAAATTCGGTGCCCTACGCTTCCCTATAAATAGTTGTCAATAAACACAACTGCTGCAAATGTATTCAGTAAATGTTAAGGTCAAAGGCCTTCACTGTTTATTGCCTTGTAAACTCAAAGACAAGTGAATTTATTGCTTGAATGAGTTTCAGGGTATTGGCCTTCATAAAAGTTCTGAATCCCAGGTACACAATGCTCCGTCAGCTCACGCCGAAGCTGTGCTGCACAGGACTTAGAGACCGCCCACCGCTGCATTCATAACTCAGGCGCGCTTGGAAAGCGCACTGTTTGCCGTGTTGCGTAGGTCCCCATGGGTCAGCGTTGCACTGCGCCTGTCATTATTACAAGAACTTGCTTCAACTAAACTATAAATTGTTGCTGCTTCTTAAGCAATATCCCCTAGTAGCCTGCCCTCCCCATGGCAACTCTCCAAAATATAATAGAGAAGCTGTTGAGAATGGGAAAGTTCATAATTTTCCTCAAGTCTTTACATTAAGAGAATGTTTGTCATCTCCTTGATAGGAAGTTTGTCAAATTGAAAAGAAAAGGACAATTTTCCCATCAGATCACATAGGCGTGTAGGGACTACCTCAGATAAATATACTTTTAGCCAGGCATGGTGGCACACGCCTTTAATCCCAGCACTAAGGAGGCAGAGGTAGGAGGATTGCCATGAGTTCGAGGCCACCCTGAGACTACATAGTGAGTTCCAGGTCAGCCTGGACTACAGTGAGACCCTACCTTGAAAAACAAAACAAAACATATGTGCATATATATATATATATATATATATATACATATATATATATAGACTAGATTATATAAAACCTAAATTTCTAATATATTGAAATGTCACTTGATGATATTATATGTTTGCATACCTAATAAAGGCAGAAAGAGAGACCTTAAAGTAACTATTGAATGTAGTTATAAATGCCCATGAATAACATAGGAGAAAAGTTCACAGTCATTAATTTAAAAATTATTATATAATGCCAGGTGTGGTGGCACATGCCTTTAATCCCAGCACTCGGGAGGCAGAGGTAGGAGGATCACAGTGAGTTCAAGGCCACCTGAGACTACATAGTGAATTCCAGGTCAGCCTGAGCTAGAGTGAGACCCTACCTTGAGAAACAAACAAAAAGAAATTATTTTATACTTATTTGCAGATTTCTTTGGTCTATGTTAATATTTTCCTTACAGATATTTTAAAGTTGAACCTATTTCTATAAACAAAGCTCAACTCTAGTTTCCAGAAATATTTGGCTCTATCATAGACAAAAGCAACGTCATACCCAGGAGCTATGATAGTGACACCACAATGGTAACATCCATCACGAAGTGTGAGATAAAATACCGCACTCAACCTACCGGTGGCTTGATAAGTACAATTATCTAGACTTCTGCTATGATGGCCACTGCCTTACAAAAGTCTGCTGAAATCCCACCTTCTATCCAGCTGAATTCAAATGGCATGAAGAATCTTCAAGTCACCAAAATATAAACAGAGTATGCTAAGATGTCACACATACATTACCTCACTACGAAAAAAAAAAAAAGTGGGGTTGAACTTGATGTTGAATTATGTCATTTTTCGATGTAACACAGAGAACAGTTGAATACTTACTCTTAATTTTTTCAGGTGGAATACTGGATTACATCACTTTTGTGCTTAATGCATTCCCTTCGTCTTAGAAAATGCTCAACTGCTCTCCAGAATTCTCCCAAGAAAGGTCTTCATCAAAAATTCCTTCCTGGCCGGGCGTGGTGGGGCACGCCTTTAATCTCAGCACTTGGGAAGCAGAGGTAGAAGGATCACCATGAGTTGGAGGCTAGCCTGAGACTCCATAGTGAATTCCAGGCCAGCCTAGGCTAAAGCAAGACCCTACCTCAAAAAAAAAAAAATCCCTTCTCTATCTCAAATGATAATGTCATAATTGGAAGATACAAAGGTAATTTTGCTAGTATATATCAATTTAATTCAATGAAAATATATTAGATGCCTTTAAACCATCCTCTGAAAAAAATTAATGTAGGGTTTCTTTTCTTCTGTTTGGTGTTTGTTTTGTTTGTTCATCTGCTTTGAGGCAAGGGCTCACTATCTAACCTATGCTGACCTTGAACTTGACAACCCTCTTGTCTTAGCCTCCCAAATGTTGGGGCCATAGGCATGTGTTATGCCCAACTTAAGAGATGAAATCTTTAAGAAGAGTTTATTCGATATCTATAGTGCAGTACTGAAATGATTAAGGTAGGATCTCAGGTCTGGAGGAATTGAGAAATCAACTGGGTGAGGAGTCTGCATTAGAACAGATGAGCAGAATGCCACATGGCAACAACAGTAGGACCCCGTAGCGCTGGAAGAGCATAGAGAAAGGGGGCACAACAGGAAGTTGTCACATCTTCTCTTTGGTAAGTGCCTCATGCCTCATCTCCTCTAGAAATTAGCCACAGAATGAACTGACCGCAATTCAAGTCATTTTTCACACAAAAAAAAGACTTGTTCTTTACCTAAGCCAAGTCGCCAGTAATATGCATGGTGTTGGCAAGCGTGGTGTCTCTGCACACCTGAAATGGATCATCTTCTAGACTCCACTCTCCTAGGAGGCTGTGTGAAGATCCTACTCCTGTTACTATTTAAAAGTTGTGTGCGAAAACCTTGTGTTCACACTAAACCTGTATGCACATGTTAACAGCAACTTTATAGAATGGCGAAAAACTGGAAGCAACCCAGATATCTTTCACTGAGTGATGGATAAGCAGGCTGGTATATATAGTATGTAAATTCACCAGTAAAACATCATATCTTAAATGAATATATAGAGGATTGTGCTGTGAAGAAAAACAAAAAGTTATTCTGAGGAGACTACGTACGGTATGACTCCATTTATATAACATGTTGGAAATGCCAAAACTTTACAAATGGAGGACAGAAGGGGGAGCTGTGGCTATTAGAGAGCCCGAGAAAGGACACTTTACACTGCTGGAACAGCTGCCCTGTGTCTCCAGGCTGGAGGTGCACAATGAACCTGAGCACTAAAGAGTGCACAGACTAAACACATGCGCACTCCCACACAAGTGAGCACAAGCTGAACCGGGAATTCAGAACAAGGTCATTGCAGTTGCAAATATGTAAGGTTTTCTGTTTGTTTGTTTGTTTGTTTGTTTGTTGGTTTGATTTGAGGTAGGGTCTCACTCTAGCCCAGTCTGTCCTGGAAATTCACTATGTAGTCTCAGGGTGGCCTTGAACTCATGGTGATCCTCCTACCTCTGCCTCCTGAGTACTGGAATTAAAGGCATGCACTACCATGCCCAGCTTATATAAGGTATTTAAAAAAAAAAAAAAAAAGGAGTCATTGCTGGGCTGGAGGGATGGCTTAGCGGTTAAGGCATTTGACTGCAAAGACAAAGAACCCAGGTTCAATTCCCCAGGACCCACGTTAGCCAGATGCACAAGGGGGTACATACATCTGGAGTTTGTTTGCAATGACTAGAGGCCTTGGCGCATCCATTCTCTCTGTCTCCCTCTTTCTCTGTCAAATAAATAAATAAAGATATTTAATTTTAAAAAAGTCACTGCAGAGCATGGTGGCACACACCTTTAATCCCAGCACTTGGGAGGCAGAGGTAGGAGGATCACCATGAGTTCAAGGCCACCCTGAGACTACTGAGTGAATTCCAGGTCAGCCTGGACTAGAGTGAGACCCTACCTTGACAAACCAAAAGAAAAAGAAGAAGAAGGACTCATCAACTGTGATCTATTATTCAAAGGACATCAAATAATACATCCTGAGCAGGCTCATGCAAGGATGCTAGGACCATACCTTACCACTAATAAGTCTGATTTTGATTCTCCACGCAGATTCAGGGAGACCATCCCCTATTCCTGAATCTGGTGATAGAGCACTGAGGAAGGAGAGTTTCATTTGCAACTTATTTTGATAGTTGGTATAATCCACAAAAGTATCTTCCCTAACTAATGTACTCTACAGCTTTTAGTGTTCAAAACGATACTATCACTAAGATGTCACAGGGCATAAAGGCATCAATCGGGCTGACCTACATCTAGAAATATGCTAATTATCAGATGCTGAAAACACAGGAGAGATTAGAGGGATTTCCAGGCAGTTTGCTGAAACCTTCCTTCATGCCAGGTCCACAGGGGAGCTGAGATCTATCCACATTCTGACACCAGCCAAAGCCTTCTCTCTTATACCCTTAGGCTCTTTGGAATCTAAGACACTTTTGATAAAGATTGTCCTTATGATCAAGGCATTGATTCTATCTTTCAGCACAGGCAGGAGCGTATTTCAGATAAGACAATTTCACGTTTGAAAAGTGATCCGTAGTCTTCCAAGTAAAAGACATTTCTACAGAGACGCTCTTTAGAATAAAGCCCCTGAGAAGCGGGGAGGCTTTTAATGTGCAGAGCCCTTATTCATGGGAAGTCCATGAAAGGGGAGGCAGTGCTGAGCAGTTATTGACAAAACCCCAAAGAGGTGTGTTTGTCTATGAACCAAAGAAGGAAAGATGGAGCAGAGAAAAAATAAAATAAAAGCCTCCCCTGCAGCCTTCCTAGCGGTGGTTGTGAGAGGAAGATGCTTCTGCGGGTGCACACAATGTGGAGCGAGGAGGAGGAAACACTATTTGGAACCAGAAGTTGATTAAGTAGTTTTGAGAGCATTGGTTCCTCCTTTAACACAGTCACCAAACCAAATGTGGCTAGAAAATACATCCAAGCTTAAAATGCTTAAAGCACTTCACAAACTTGAGGGATTATAGGAGTCTAAAGATGAGATGTTTATTATTAAAAAGTTAACAGAGCATGCCCCTTATCTTAGTGCTTCCAAATTAAAACATCACCTGAATATTTGTGGGTAAGGAGAAAGAAAATAGCTCATCACTGAACTGATATTCTTTGAGATCCTGTGATTTCCCTAGATTTCTACCCAAGTCAATGGGCCATAGGAAACAATGTCCAGGACCATGAAGTAAAGAAAATTAGTATTAAGCAAGACTTCTTAAAGATTAACAGTATATCCCATTGACCAGTTTGTCCATTTTCATCTGGCTCTATGAAAATCCTACAATTTGTATGATGTGAGGAGAGAGATGGAGAGAGAACAGGGGCTCTGTTACAAGTAAGAAAAGTGGAGACTCAAGGGAACCAAGGCTCCCCACCTCCATACAGACAGGCCCATTTCCCATAACGAATGCCAACACCCCTGCTTAGAGAAAACACCCACCAGGGATGGTCCATCCACACACAGCCCACAGGCCTTGCGAGATTCAGTCGAGAAGCCAAGATAAAAGTATTTCTTTTGGCTCATGTGTCTTTGAAGATTCAAGCCAAATCCTCAGGTCTGCTGGACATTTCCGATGAAAACAGGGGCTGGGCAACACTGCCTTCCAGTGGTAACACACGCAGTTCTTACAACATTTCAGCCAGGTGGGGTCTGATTGCCCTGAAGCTAGGGGAAACACCGAAAGATTATTTTCCAAGCTTAGTGGAGGCGCTAATTAAAATTCCACCTATTAGTAATACTCTCTTTTTTTTTTTTCACACTTGTTCAATGCTTTCAGAGCACTCACCTCTCTTTTGTGGATGAGAATCGCACTCAGCAATTACATTCTTCAAATAACAGAGTAGCCCATGAACTCGCTGCAGTGTGTAGCAATCCTGTGTTTCATTGTCAGAAACACACTCTTTGTCACCAATGACCCTGAACAGAACAAAAGCAAAACTGACATCCTGCAAAGTTGTCATTCAGAGATCCTGATGAATGTAGGAAAATTCCAGGGCTGTTGTGTGTGTGTGGTTTTTTTTTTTTTTAACCCTGATTAAAACCAGTCCACTTATCCTTTCTTATATTTCTCTTAAATTGTTTATGGCAGTGTTGGAGCTGGAGGAATGGCTTAGCGGTTAAGGCGTTCACCTGTAAAGCCAAAGGACCCAGGTTCGATTCCCCAGGACCCACGTTAGCCAGATGCACAAGCGGGTGCACGCGTCTGGAGTTTGTCTGCAGTGGCTGGAGCCTGGAGAGCCCATTCTCTCTCTCTCTGTCTCCCCCCTTCCCTGTCAAATAAATAAATAAAAATAAAATATTAAGACACAGTGTTAAGGCTGCTCCACATATGTGAGAAGTAATCACCGTGCTAACGTGCTTAAAGGTCTTTGCAAGTAGGAAATATCATCTCACCTTATGTCTCTTAGCAGAAGAAACAAGGGTGTCTGCACACAGGTCAGCCTGCTGGGGTAGTGAGGCTAGGGATGCCAAGACTCCAAAGGTTTCCTCTCCCTAAGAGCATTAAAGCACTTCTTGAAAGCATTCGCACTGGCCATCCCAACATCCTTGAGAGTTGAGCAGCCTAATATATCAAGTGGAGGGAAATCCAAGACATACAGATGTTTCATAAATGTCTCGTAACAGGGGACTGGCCAAAATACAATCAATCATTCTGTGCTGCGCTAGGCTGTGCAGCCATTCAGGTCATGGGCTGGACAGTTACTGAGGTAGAAAGACAGCGACCATTTATCATTAAGAAGACAAAAAAAGTAGGTCAAAAAAAAAAGTAGGCCATCAGATTGAATGTACAATATGATCCATATTCTAAGTGATGCGCAGTTTTGTGCACTGCACATGCACACATGAAATACCCCTATTCTAAAGCTACCCTACATAAAGACCATCCCTCAAGCCCCCCCCCCCACACCATCCAACTGTGCCCAAAGAAACAAAACAATTATGTAAAACCAGTTGTTGGATTTTTTTTAAAATTTTTTCTGTTTTATTTATTTATTTGAGAGCGACAGACAGAGAGAGAATGAGGCCAATAGAGAGAGAGAGAGAGAGAATGGGTGCGCCAGGGCCTCCAGCCACTGCAAACGAACTCCAGACACATGCGCCCCCTTGTGCATCTGGCTAACGTGGGTCCTGGGGAATCCAGCCTCAAACCGGGGTCTTAGGCTTCACAGGCAAGCACTTAACTGCTAAGCCATTTCTCCAGCCCCTGGATTTTTTTTTTTTAATATATGCTATTTGCAAGCATTTAGGGAAGGAAGGCAAGAGAGAGACAGAGAAAAAGAATGGGCACATCAGGGCCTTTTGCCACTACAAACAGACCCTAGATGCATGTGACACTTTGTGCATCTTGCCATGTGTTTTACATGGGTACTGGGGAATCAAACCCAGGCCATCAAGCTTTAATAGCAAGTGTCCTTAACAACAGAGCTATATCTCCAGTCCTAAAACCAGTTCTTGAATTCATGTTTTGTGTGTATGGTTGAGACAAGATCTCACTATTGTAACCCAAGCTGGCCTCAAACTCACAAACCTCCTGCTTTTACTTCCCAAGTGCTGGGATTATAGATGCATATCACCAATATCTGGCTTTTTCTTTATTGGTATGTGTGGGTGTGTCATGTGCACATGCACTTAAATGTGCTGGGGTGCGCTCACCTGCTGTGGCAGGAGCTAAATGTAGGGTGCCCCACTCCACTGATCTTTAGTAAGTTCTGTTTTTTTCCAAGGTAGGGTCTCACTCTAGCCCAGGCTGACCTGGAATTCACTATGTAGTCTCAGTCAAGCCTTGAACTTACAGGGATCCTCCTACCTAGGCCTTTTGAATGCTGGTTTTAAAGGCGTGCACCACCATACCTGGCAGAGAGAGAGAGAATGGGCACGTCAAGGCCTCCAGTCCCTGCAAAGAAACTTCAGACACATGCGCCACTTTGGGTCTCTGGCTTTACATGTGTACTGGGGGAATCAAACTAGGGTTGTTAGGCTTTATGGGCAAGCCCCTCAACTGCTGAGCCATCTCTTCAGCCCCTTAGACAAGTTCCTAATTGAGCCAGAGTATCTTACTGATCCTGGAGCCTGCCGTTGGTGAGCCCAGCCATTCTCTGCCCTACAGGACTAGAGTTACAGATGTGCATGGTCATGCCTACCTGTTTATGTGGGTTCTGGGGATCAAACACAAGGGGTCTCCCAGACCTCTTCAGGCCCTCATGCCTGCACAGGTAGTGCTATTAACCTCTGAGCAGTCTCTCCAGCCCTTATTCAAAAAAAAAAAAAAAAAAGGCAGGAGGGATTTCCTCTTGGGGCCAAGAGATGGCTCAGTGGATAAAGTGCTTGCTGTCTGACCATAAGGATCCAAATTTGGATCCCTAACATTCACACAAATGTCAGGCAGGGTATAGTGGCACCTGCCTATAATCCCAATGCTTAGGAGGGAAAAACAGAGGATCCTTGGGGCAAGCTACATAGACTAGCGAGATTGGCAAGCCCCAGGTTCAAGTGAGAAACCCCGACTCTGTAAATAAAGTGGGGAGCAGCCTCTGGCCTCTACCCTTACCCACACACGTGAACACACATACACATATGTACATACACACAACACATGCATTGACATGCCAAAGGTCGTTTTTGCTTATTACCTATTGATTTCATTTATTTGTACTGCTGGGGATTGAACCTGGAACCTTGCGCATGCTAAGCAAGTGCTCTACCACTCTCCCCTAATCTTTAGTCTTTTAGACAAATTCTTAAGTCATGGTGGTGGCTAGCACCTGTACAGCAGCTGGCTCTCCCTTGGAGGAAGCACCCGTTTGTAGCATTTGCCAATTTCTCCAGTGTATATACTCCCCACGGCATCTATTTCAAACTACCAAATAGATCCTGCCAGACATGGTGCTGGGCGACGGCGCTTACCAGTGGCTCTACTTCTCTAACAACCTACACGAGCCAGCTACCCCAGTTCAGCCCCACCTGCAGACTACAACCCAATGGCCACTCTTACATAGAACGTAAAACAGCATGTATGTCATAGATGGATCTCTTGCTTTTTGTTTATCTGAACTTTCTACCTTTCAGCAAACACCATGTGTGAGGCCTCCATGGTACTGTTTGTTTGGTTGGTTGCTTAGTTATTTTGTTAGGTTTTGTTTTCAGACAGAATCTTAGGTAGCTCCGGGCTGGTCTCAAGCTTGCTAGGTAGTCAAGGATGACCTTAAACTGCCAATCTTCCTACTCCCAAGTGCTGGGCTGGGAATCAAACCCAGGGCTCTGTCTACACGTTGCCAACCTGGCTATATCCTCAGCTCCCTGCATTGTTTTTGAATTACTTAAATGTAAAAATAATCTGCATTTGGGTCTGGAGAGATTGCTCAGTGGTTAAAGGCACTTGCTTGCAAAGCCTGACACCCCAGGTTCAATTGCCCAGTATACACTTAAAGCGAGATACTCAAAGCAGTGAGTTCATCTGCAGTAGCAGGTGTTGATCTCACCCCCTTCTCCCTCCCTCTGCCTCACTCTCAAATAAATAAATATTTTATAAAGAATTTACATGGAGATGAGGTTGACTAAACCTACTAGCTTAGGAAGGGCTACCTGGTGGGCTGAACATAATCACAAAGGCCTTTATGGAAGGGAGCCAGAGGGAATGTCAGAGAAGATGCAACACCAAGGCAAAGGTCAGAGGAAGAGATGTGAAGACATCCCAGTGCTGGCCTTGAAGGTAGGGAAGTCCCAAGCCAAAGAACACAAGCAGCTTCTAGAAGCTGAGAAAGACAAGGCAATGGATTCTCCCCCAAGAGCCTCCAGAGGGAGCACGGCCCAGCTGACACTTTGATTTTAGGACTTGTGATCTCCAGAACTACAAGTTAATAGTTTTGTATTGTGTTAAGCCACTGTTTATGGTCGTTTTTTATTACATTAGCAATAGGAAACTTGTACAGATTGAAATCTGACTAAGGACAAATGCACACATATTTATATCTGTCCTTCTAGGAATTTAACACAAGACAAATTCACATAAATGCAGCATGATACATGCCCTATGCTTTGCAGCAGTAAACAATTGGAACCGACATTGTTGCCCATCAAAAGGAGGCTAATTGAAATAATTAGAATACATCAACACAATGTAATATTATGCAACTATAAAGAGGAGTAAGAGATGGCCTGAAGAAATGACTCAGCAGTTAAAGGCACTTGCTTACAAGTCTAATGGTCTGGACTCAATTTCCCAGTATCCACATAAAGCCAGATATAAAAAGTGGCACATGCATCTGGTATTCATTTGCAGCAGCAAGAGACCCTGGCATGCCCATGCTTATGCATACCCGTGCATAATAAATAAGTAAATAAACAAGAATAAGAAATTCTTTATGCCATAATATTGGAAAATATCCAAGCTACCACAAGTGAGAAAATCAAAGGTTTGGTGAGTCAACAACTAAGAGGAGAAGGGAGAAAGTGTACTAATTTGTACACATATGCATAAGAATCTCTGGAAGAATGAATGAGAAAGGATCAGTAAGTACTGCTTCCAGAGAGGTTAGACAAGAAATGGCAAAGGGGTAAACATGCCTTTCTCACATGTTGTCCAAACCCACGTGTATTATATGAACAGATTACCTAGTCAAAATTTAAACACAGGCTGGAGCGATGTCTTAGTGGTTAAGGCACTTGCCTGCGAAGCCTAAGGACCCATGTTCTACTCTCCAGATCCAACATTAGCCAGACACACAAAGGTGAGGCAAGTGCGAGGTCACACATGTCCACTATGTGGTGTAAGCATTTGGAGTTTGATTGCAGTGGCTGAGGTCCTGGCATGTTACTTTTCTTATCTCTCTCCTCTCCCTCTCCCTCCCTCTCTCTCTCTCTCTCTCTCTCTCTCTCTCTCTCTCTCTCTCTCTCTCTCTCTCTTGCTCTCTGCCTCTGAAAAAAAAAGAAGAAATTTAAACAAACACAACAGGATTATTGATTAAACAAGAATGACATGTGGTCTAAAGAGATGGTCTATCAGTTAGGGCGCTTGTCTGTGGAACCTAAGGACCCAGGTTCAATTCCCCAGCATCCACTTAAGTCAGGTGAACATGGTGGCAAACATGTCTATAGTTTGTTTGCAGTGACTGAAGGCCCTGGCACATCCATTCTATCTCTACCTACCTTTTTCTCTCACTGTCTCTCAAATGATCAAATTTTAAAAGAAATTTTTTTAAAAAAGAATGACACATAACTCAGCCCAGGCCACCCATCAAGCCCATAAAGATACCATATCAGTTGCAGACAGCTCACTAAAGAACCTTTCTTTATTTCTGAGGTCAGTCATGCTGCAAATTCCAGCTGTCTGGCCCCCATGGGGGTGAATGCAAGGGTCCTACATGGACTGAGTGGAATGACAGGACAGTGTTCTAGGCAGGTGGGATGTGGGTGACAGTCCATGGAGAGCTAGAACAGAACTAGCCTTAAAATATCTCCGGATGAAGCCAGGTGTGGTGGTGCCCAACCTTAATCCCAGCACTCAGGAGGCAGAGATAGGACTGCTGTGAGTTTGAAGCCAACCAAAAAGAGAGAGAGAGAGAGAAAGTCTCCAAATGAGACAAATACTTGCTTTAAACCATAAGCAAGAATTCCTTGGCAATCCTGTCAGGCACCTTGGTGCAGTCACCAAAATCCTGTAGATAAAGTTGTCACAATCAAGAAATAAAACCACAGGATGTCTAGTTATGTTTGAATTCCAGATAAACAACAAATGTGGTTGGTTCCCTCTATCTACAGATTCAACCAAACCTGATTATATATATATTTGAAACTGCACTCGTACTGGGCAGGTCCATACTCTTTACTAGGCAGTGCTCCCTAACAACACAAAGCTACTGTTTATGTCATCCATTCTCTCTCTCTCTCTCTCTCTCTCTCTCTGTCCCTCTCTCTCATTACATTGTAGGAGGTCTTCTGAGTAATCTAGAGATGATTTAAAATACGAAGAAGATGTGCACACATTAGATACAAATACTACACGGCATTGTATCAGAGACTTGAACATCCAAGGATTTTGGTATCTTCAGGAGACCCTAGAACCAACCACCCTGTGATAGTGAGGAACATGACTGCAATTAAAAATGTTTAATTAGGGCTGGAGAAACGGCTTAGTGGTTAAGACCTGTGAAGCCTAAGGACCCAGGTTCAATTCCCCAGTACCCACGTAAGCCAGATGCACAAGGTGACGCATGCGTCTGGGTTCATTTGCAGTGGCTAGAGGCCCCGGCTCATCCATTCTTTCTCTCTCTCTCTCTCATAAATAAATAATGTTTAAAAGTTTAAGTATTTGCCCTGTATCTGAAATTCACGTTGGCCAGGTGTCCTGTATGACTGTGGCCATGTATGACTCTAAAGAGCTCCCGTGGCCTGTAGCAGACTTGAACCAGCAGGTGAAGACGACAAGGAAGTAGAATCCATGGGGACCGATGGTCACAGTGGTCTGGCTAAGCCTCACTGAGATCTGTCCTTCTGACAGCAACGCATGTTTCCATCAGGAAGAAATAGAGAGTTGGAGTCTGTGTGGCATGCTAGTTACTGTTTGCCCAGGCAGGGTCACTGGCCAATGACAAAAGTTACATGGCTCCAAGTTAAAGTCAGTCTCTAAGCTCCCTTGTGGCCCTGCAATTTCTCCTCAAGAGGATGTGTAGAATGCTCTGGACATGTGAAATGGGGGCAGTGGGACGTAGGGCAATCCAGAGAAATGTTCTCCCAGATCAGGTAATAAACGTATTCCTTTCCCCCCAAAATACCGTTAAAGTTTTTTTTTAATCTTTAAAATAAAAAAAAAAAAAAGCCTTTAAGCTGACCTCCTGCCAAAGTCCACATCAATTATACAGCTTCAGTCGGGCGGATGCTTGAAGAGCGGGTAATGTTACACCCAGCTGGGCACTTTGTAGTTAGCACAAATGTAATATAAAACAAGCGCAGCGGAGTTCGTCAAGTGTCTGTCTGGATTTTCAGTTTTCATTAGTACCATAATTAAAACCACATTTTCAGCTCTATTACCTGTAACAAGAAAGGAATGAGAAATGAGGTTGTCAGGGTCAGGCTTTTCCAGCTATTTATCCCGAGGATCTGCAGGCCACAAGCTGTTGAATTTGGTGTAAACCAGAGCTAGTGGCCCAGTGTCACACGCCGACGCATCCTGTGTGGCTTGAAAGGCACGCTCATGAGGTCACTTCCTTTGAGTGGCCACTGGACCTTGATATCTACAGTGCACGCGTGAGGACCAAGATGGGTGGGCAGGTAAACCCTCCCTCGGCCACGGCAGTGGATGTCGCCCAGGCGCCACAGGAGGGGGTCTCCTCCCATCGAGACCTGTAAACAATCCTAACCAGCCACAAGCCAGTCCTTCCTCGGGCATTCTTGTTAGGACAAGAATCCTAAAAGCACAAAAGCGTTAGTTCCCTAGCCTGGTTCGAATTCGTTCAGGACGTTGAAGCGGGCTCTGCCTCATGCCCACAAGTGGCCTGCCAGCAACCTGCCACCCGACCTTGAGAACAAACCCTGTGGGCTTGGCAGCTTCTGACCACTGCACTGGTCCTCGACCCCCTCATTTCGCTCCTGAATTCTGGCAAGGCCTCTGCCTCTGTCTCGTTCTCTCCCGCACGCAGCAATCTGTCCCCAGCACAGAGGCCAGGCCTTGATACAAAACCCTCCAGAGACATCCACCCTGCTCTCTCGGAGTGGAAGCCAAGACCCTCACAATGACCCAGGAGGCTCCCTCCACTCCCCCGTCCCTTTGCTTCTCCAAGCACACCTCCCACCTCGCTCCTTCTTCCTGCCCAGTGCAGGTACGGTGGCCTGGCCGGGACTTTATCCCTGCTGCTCCTCTGCCTGGCGTCCCTTCTTATCTGCAGACATCAAACTTATTCTTTACTCAGTTTCTCATTCTCTCTCTCTCTCTCTCTCTCTCACACACACACACACACACGGGAAGCCTTCCCTGGTCACCCTACTTCCTAATGCTCCAGCACCTCACCCACACTGCTGAGGCCACCGTACCCACTGACTGGTCTCTGCAGTAGTGCCACCCGTGGTCACATCCCACACTGATTAGCTCCCACAGTGCAAGACCCCACTCACTTCATTGCCAGGAAGACTGTGAGGAAACTCCATACTTTATTTATGGGATAAGAAAAAAAAATGATAAGTAAATAGACAAATTCACCCATACTGGGCTGGGGATACGGCTCAGTAGAGTAGGTAAGAGTGCCTTGCCACATATGAATGAAAACGAGTTCAAGCTCTAGCACCCACATAAAAAAGCTGGGCGTGGACATACACACCTATAACCTCAGAACCTGGGTTAAGCAAAGACAGAAGGATTTCTGGGACTCACTGATCTAATCGCCTTCCCCCCATACACACACACACAAACAGTGAACTAGCCTGTACATGGTACACACATGTTTGCACATGTATGTTACATACACACACACACACACGCTCACCCTGCTAGGAGAGTAAGAAACAGGAGACTTAAACAGTTAAAAATAGGTAGAAGAGAAAAATCCAGAACAGCTCAATCCAGACACAAGAAGTCACCGAGAGGATTTCAGGGCATGTAGGAATAAAGAGGGGAGTGACTTCTTAATGCTATGGGAGGGGCTGGTGGTCGTTTAGGGTACTGTGAGCATAATATAAACCACTGCACTGGACATTTTAAAATGGCAAATTTCATGACATGTTGAAGCTTATGTGAATTATACCAGAATTTAATATTTTTTTTTGGGGGGGGGGTTCAAAGTAGGGTCTCGCTCTAGCCCAGGCTGACCTGGAATTCACCATATAGTCTCAGGATGGCCTTGAACTCACAGTGATCCTCTTACCTCTGCCTCCCAAGTGCTGGGATTAAAGGCGTGCGCCACCATGCCCGGCTCAGAATTTAATTTTTAATTTAAAAAAAAATCTGACTGTAGAGAGGGACTCTTCAAATGGTGTATAGGAAAAGCAGAATTTCTCTTCTGAGGGGTTTCTATGAAGGTGAGGACTGTGCAGCCTGAAGGAACTGCTCAGGGGAGCTGAGTGGACAGATGAGCAGACACAAGCTCCGGGGAAGGTGGATTTGCAGGCCCAGATTGTTCCCAACACAAAGTGACAGGGAGTGAGGGAAGGGCAGGTTGAAGGGAAGGGAGAAGCTGGATCTCACAGGACCCTCCCTGGTAGGTGCAGGAAGAATTGGGGAGTTCATCCTAAGCAAGGGCTTTTCTGCAAGGGCATGCCTGGTTCACTTCAGCTGCTTTTGAAAGATCTCTCACGCTCCCGACACAGAAGTCATCCCTACGAGAAGCCAGGAGGAGCACAAGGTGGATATTACAGAGAGCCACTCTCACCGAGTGGCTTACCCACTGTGCCACGGAACAGTAACCAGAGAATACTCAGTAGAAGATGACTTTACTTTTAGGCAAAGTATGCAATCCTAAATAATGTGTAACAGTACAAGTCTATTGTTATTCCAAAAGGCACTTTAGCTCCCTTCCCACCGAACTACACAGTAAGAAAAAGGTCCAATTTCCCCTGTCGTAGGCTTCGTTGTTTTTTTTTGTGTGTGACAGTGCTATTCTTAAGACAAGAGTGCCCTCTACAGATATCAATCTGCACTTCAGCTTACTATTGAAGCAAGTCCAGAACCTTATTTACTTTTATTGATGATGTGACTGAAAATTCGCCACGTGCTTTTAAATTCATGCCACCACGTCAAGCAGGTTATTTGACACATTCCTGAAAACTGAGGGAGAATATAAAAAGTAAGTAAAATTGGAAGTTTCTTTGTCAATCCCAAGCACAGATTCAGATTCACCTATCTTCCCTTTTGGGTAGTATTCTCTCTCTGTGTAGATAAAAAGGAGAAGAGAAAAGAGGAGAGGAGGAGAGGGGAGGGGAGGGGTAAAGAAGAAAAGACTCACTTGTAAGCAACACGATACCTTGTCATGCATTTGTAGGGAGAGGACGTGTGTTTGGATGACCACCTCATGTTGATCAAAATGCAAAGCACTTCAAAAACGTTACCATGAAGCCGGGCGTGGTGGCGCACGCCTTTAATCCCAGCACTCGGGAGGCAGAGGTAGGAGGATCGCCGTGAGTTCAAGGCTACCCTGAGACTACATAGTGAATTCCAGGTCAGCCTGGGCTAGAGTGAGACCCTACCTCGAAAAACCAAAAAAAAAAAAAAAAAAAAAAAAAAACGTTACCATGCCAAAATAATACAACAAAGGGATAAGCGATGATGGCATGAGGCCAGGGCAGGGGAGACGAGAAACCACCAGTCCAGGGGTGGTACGGATGTGTTTGAAAAAAGCCATGAACATTTGGAAGGTGGTCTTGAACACAAAAAGGAGGCAAATGAAAACGTGAGACGTTTTTGTGAGGTGAGGAAAACTTCCCCCAGGGGAGGGGTTTTTCAAAAGAAAAAGGCCTAAGAAAGATGGTGGGGGGAGCAGCAGCTGGAGGAGAGGACACCAGGGCCAGCCCAGTCCAGCAGACTCGTGCTGCTAACCAGACTTAAGCTGCCTGGAAATCGGGGGATCATAATTTGTGAAAGGGTTTTATTGCGTCCACCCCCAGCCCCCAGAAAATTCTTTGTCCCCATTATCCTGGGGGAAAGTCTATATGGGAATGAGAAAGAAGGGAAGACATGCTGAGCCTCCAAACACGGCATACAAGCTCGTAGAGGATCTCAGCCCTAGAAAACCCCCAGGCCAGCTGAAGTACAAAGAATGTCCCCAGGAGCCGCGGGAGGGGAGTGGGGTGAGGGGAGGAAGTGGATCGCACCCCGCCATTCTGCTTCCATTGATTAATACAGCCATTAAGACGTGAAATGTGTCCACTAGACAAAATATAGTCCAACATTCCTCTGCACTCCATCCTTTAAACAGCCCTCAATATTGGCCTGTCTTCCCCGTGTTTGTTTTGGTTGACTCGGTCCACGTGGGAGTCCATGGGCTTTTTCACTCACTCATCATCTTGCCTCCTGTTGCTTCAGCCGGGAATGAAGTAATAATTCAGCAAGCTGCTGGGGCTCCCGGTCAGGCCGGCTGCACGGCGTGGGCTTTCCGCCGCTCGGGCATTCCGCAGCGGCGCAGTCCACGGGAGGGACCTGGCCCACACTGGCCCTCTTGACTCGGTGAGAGCACGTAAGAAAACAGAGGGAGACGATCTTGAGAACGGCCCACCCATGTCTCCCAACACCAAGGCTTTTAGTTTCTGCTTTGTGGCAATGTATGCACTTTCTAGAGAATGAGTGCTGGTCTACCGCCGCTCTGCCCTGAATGCGCTGGATCTGGTCTGATCTTGCAAGCTAAGCAGGGTTGGGCCTGGTTAGTACTTGGATGGGAGACTTAGTGTTAGCATGGTTTGGATGCTCGCTGTGTGCAAGGCACCAGGCTAAATGCTATCCATGTATTAACTTACTTAGGCCTCCCAATGGCCCTAAGAGGAAGGTACTATGATTGCCTCCCTCACCAGATAAGAAGATGGAGACACAGAGAAGCTAGTTACGCCCTCCACTCAGCCTCAAGCTCAAATTTAATTCCATCTGCCGGCAGATTATAGTCAGCCTTCCATATCTGAAGTGTCTGTATCCAAGGATGCAAGCAACCACGCATGCAAAATATTCAGAAGGAAACATTACATTACATTATTAAACACATACAGATGATTGCTTCCTGTCATTATAATTTTTATTATTATTATTCCCCAAGCAATATGGCATAGAAATTACTTACATAATATTTACATCATACTGGTTAGAATAAACAACAATCTAGAGATGATTTAAAGTATATAGCAAGATGTGCAGGCTATATACAATTGCTACCCCATTTTGTATAAAAGGCTTGAGCATGCTGGGATTTTGGTAGCTGTGGGTAGTCCTGGAATGAATCAACTCTCTGCCAATAGTGAGGGGAGACTGCATACACCTAACTCTTCCAGGTATCTTTGGGCATTTCATGTTTAAAGTCATGGGGGGGGGGGGGCGGCTAGAGAGATGGCTCAGTGGTTAAGACACTTGCCTGCAAAGCCAAAGGACCCAGGTTCAATTCCTCCGGACCCACGTAAACCAGATGCACAAAGTGGTGCATGCATCTGGAGCTTGTTTGCAGCAGCTGAAGGCCCTGGCATGCCCATTCTCTCTCTCTCTCTCTCTCTCTCTCTCTCTGCCTCTTTCTACCTCTTTCAAATAAATAAAATAAATAAATGAAATCATTTATTCTTTATGGACCCCTCTGATGTCCTCAGTCAACCACCATGTCAGCATTGGCTGAAGGGCTGAGCCACACGATACATACACACTCACCATGGTGACCTCTGACCAAGAGCCCCTTTGCAGCCCACCTACTTTAGCACTTCCTCTGACTCACCAGTAAGCCCTTCAGGAGACTGTCTGCTCTGCTGAGACATGTTGGGCCAAGACCCAGGTGGCCTGTGGAGCCCCCACTGTGGTGATGCATTCTGTTACCTTGCCTGTGCTGGGGGCATCCCATGGTGGAGGAGCTCAAGGGCCTGGCAGGCTTTTCCATAGTCATGAGTCCCCTCTGCCCTCCTGTCACCTCAAGTCCCAGTTCCTCCCCTCCTCCCCTAGGTGCTCCAGGAGGGAGGGGGAGGCCACAGAGGCTGCTTATAAAATTCCCTGCTTCTGCCTCTAACTACCTCACTTCTCTTATCCATCTGTGGATTTTCTCTCCTATGATTCATGGAGGAAACTTAGGAATTCTAGAGCTTCTTCACAAACCTTACTTAGACCACCAAATGGCCTTTGAATTGCAAGTCAAAAAAGGCCAGACATGGTGGTGCACACCTTTAATCCCAGTACTCAGAAGGCAGAGGTAGGGGGATCACAGTGAGTTCGAGGCCATGCTGAGACTACATAGTGAATTCCAGGTCAGTCTGGGCTAGAGCGAGGCCCTACCTCGAAAATAAATTAATTACTTAAATTAAATAAAATAAAAAATGAATTGAAAGTCAAGGATGAAGACCATGTGTTCACTGACTTCACACCAGCCTTTCCTTCCAGTAGTGATCACTCCTGCTGCATGTCCACCCTCAGGGCAAGACCTCTGTGTAACAGTGGGGACATTCCCAAAGCATTCAGGAGCAGGGAACATACAAGTTATGGCTCCAAAACAGCAGGCCAGCACAGAAGCAAGAGAAGAAAACAACTTTGGAAGTGAGGGAGATATTTGAAGCACACAGACACTCCATAAGCAAAGATGATAGCACCTAATTAGCTTTTTAAAGCCTGCAGAGGTTAAAACTTAATATATGTAGCATTCTTACCAAGATAAAACTAGAGGGACCAAAACCCAGATCATATCTACATGGTGAGATATTCAGCTATAAGGAGGAATAACATGCTAGTCATGCTACCTCCATAAGCCTCCAAGATATTATGTTAAATGATACATGAAAGGTCACATGTTATATGAATCTATTTATACAAACTATCCAGACGAATTGGGGCATGGTGGCTGTGGCGGTTTGATTCAAGTGTCCACAATAAACTTAGGTGTTCTGATGCTAGGTCCCCAGCTGATGATATTTTGGAAATTAAAGCCTCCTGGAGGTGGTGTGTTTTGGGGGGAGGACTTATGGGTATTATAACTAACTTCCCCTTGCCAGTGTTTGGCACACTCTCCTGTTGCTGTTGTCCACCTGATGTTGGCCAGGAAGTGATGTCCACCCTCTGCTCATGCCATCATTTTCCCCTGCCATCATGGAACTTCCCCTCGAGTCTATAAACCAAAATAAACCCTTTTATTCCCCCACAAACTGCTCTTGGTCAGGTGTTTTCTGCCAGCATGTGAACCTGACTGCAACAGTGGTTCACACCTTTAATCCCAGCACTCGGGAGGCAGAGATAGGAGGATCAACATGAGTTCAAATCCACCCTAAGACTACATAGTGAATTCTAGGTCAGCCTGGACTACAGCAAGACTCCGCCTTGAAAAACAAAAACATAAACAAACAAAAAAAAATCCAGAAGATATCCACTGATATAGCCAGAATACTGATTGGTGGTTGCAAAGGACTTGGAGTAGGAAATAGGAAGAGCGTTCCAGGAGCCTTTCTTTGGAATATTTGACATGCTTTGGAACTACATGGATGTAGTGGCTGCATTGCAAATGAATTGTTTGCTTTAAAATGGCTAATCCATATGACCTTCACTTAAATAAATTATTTTTAAATATTTTATTTATTATTTATTTGCAAGCAGAGAGAGAATGAACAAGCTGCCAGGGCCTCCTTACACTGCAAACAAGCTCCAGATGCATGCACCATCACTTTGTGCATCTGGATTTATGTGGGTACTGGGGAATCGAACCCAGGCCATAAGGCTTTGCAAGCAAGTGTCTCTAACTACTGACCCATCCTTCTAGCCCTAAATTATTTCTTAAATAATATCCTAGGGTGGAGAATAGCTCAGCTATGAAAGACACAAGAGGGCTGGAGAGATGACTTAGCGGTTAAGGCACTTGCCTGAGAAGCCTAGGAATTCATGTTCAAATCTTCAGGTCCTGCATAGCAAGACACACAGTGACAAAAGTGCACAATGTCACACATGTGCACAAGGAGGCGCATGCATCATCTGTTCACAGCAGGCTGAAGGCCCTGGCATGCCCATTCTCTCTCTCTCTCTCTCTTTCTCAAAATATAAAAAAGACACATGAAAGAAATTGGGGGGCAGTGATGAAACTGTTGCCCATCTTGCCTCTCTGGTCATAATCACACAGCTATCTATATCTATCCAAATCTGCACGGCCATATATTAAAAGGCATGATTTTTATTATATGTAAATTATAGCTTAATTTTGAAGGGGATAACTACCCAACAGATAAAAGCTAGATAAATGCTACTGGATAAAGCTTGCCAGAGGTTATTTTACTAGAGAATGGACAGTCCGTAGAAAGAACCATGCAAGCTCTTCTGCAGTTTCATTCTAATGAAATGAAGAATGCACTGGCTATTGCATGGAAGTTACACTGTCATTTTTCATCTTCATGTATCCCAGGTGTGAGGACCTGATGTTTATAAGCTTGTCGGAGGACTTAAAGATTTTCAAAACACAAATGGGTGAAGATATCAGTAGCGCATAATGAAAGGAAATGGTAGATTTAAAAGCAGCCATTGAAGCATGAGTTCAAGTCGGCTGTTTGTGAAATAATGCCTAAATTTTCAAGGTCAATTGAAGCAAGAATTTAAACTATTCCTGACACTTTATTCACTACAAAGGTGTTCTGCCTATCCATTGATCTTTGATAATGACTACAAGACTTACTGGCTTGAAATATAATTTGGTTGTTATCCCCAGCAGTCCTACAGGTTGGATGAGTTCCTCTGGACAGTCCCCACTTTGGGATGTCGTGTACTGGCGTGGGGGGATGGGTTGCAATCTTGAAGGCTCTGTTGCACTGGGTGCTCAGTGTACCTCATCTCTCACTCTTACCATGATGGCTGACACGAGCCGTTGACTGAGAGCCAACCCAGCAAAGGTCTGCATGGGCTCTACGTGAGGCTTCTTCCTGAGATCTCAGCTGCACACGGCACATAGCTGGATTCCCTAAGGGAGTTTCCAAGAGCAGACATTCCAAAACATTCAAGCAGAAGCTCTGTGACCTCTTAGGACTCAGCTTGGAAGTCATACATGGTCATTTCCACTTCATTCCATTAGTCAAGAAGCCAGTCACTACTGAGGAGATTCAAAACTCACCGAAGTGCTGAGAAAAAGAGGCAGTAGAGTGTTAAGCACTAAGTGAGACATCTCTATCACACTCTCCAAAGCTCAGGGACCATTGCAGAGGAAGCAAAAGAAAGACCATAAGAGCAAAGGAAGGAGTGGAGTGTTTTAGAATACTGTCTTGCAGACACAAAGTGGCTGTGGCTGATGCTACCTACACAAGGCCTAAATAATAGAAGGGCAAAAAAGAAAAGACACCAGGCTAGGGAGATGGGTCAGCAGTTAAAGTGCTTGCTTGCAAATCCTAGTGGCCAGGGTTCACATAAAGCCCACATAAAGCCAGATGTACAAGGTAGTGCATGCATCTGGAGTTCATTTGCTATAGCAAGATGCCCTGGCACATGCTCATTCATTCTCTCTCTCTCTTTTCCCCTCCCTCCCTCTATCCATCCATCCCTCCTTGCAAATAAATAAAAGACACTAAAATAGAACTGAAGCTAGTTGAAAAGAAGGAAAGGTTCAGTGAAGGGGGAATAGGTGAGGGAGGGACAAGAGAAAGTGGTGGCAGTGAATTATGATCATGACACAATGTATATATGTATGGAGGTTGTCAATAAAAAATTAAAAATAGGGCTGGAGAGATGGCTCAGCAGTTAAGGTGTTTGCTTACAGAGCCTAACGACCCAGGTTCAATTCCCCGGTACCCACATATAGCCAGATGCACAAAGTGGCACATGCATCTGGAGTTCATTTATAATGACTGGAGGCCCAGACATGCCCATTCTCTCAACCTCTCTCTCCCTCTCCTTTTCTCTCTCTCTCTCCTTGCAAATAAATAAATAAAAATATTTAGAGAAAAATAAAGTTAAAATAATTAATTGCCTGAAGAGTAAATAAGTATATCTATTTTTAATAAAAGGGGGACACCACACAGAAGAATGAGTGCTAGGAGGCGTACTTCAGGTTCCCAAAGAAGCATCCGTATATGAGACTCTTGGAATGATGTTAAGTTTCCAAGTCTAACATATCATCTTGGCAATTTTTTATGAAAACAAAAATGAGCCCGATTCTAGAAAGTCTACGCCTTGGCAAATAACTGCTGTCCAGTTTATCCATTCAACAGATATTTATTGAGTGCCTACCATGTTCCCATCGCCATACCAGGGATACAAGAGGATTTATAGATCAATAAAAACAGGCCCTGTCTCCTTGGAGCTTAGCGTCTAGAGATTGCATTGTAAAAGTAGGTAGTACCCATAAAACTCTCCTGAAAAGCAAAGAAATATTCTGCCCAAAACAGTAGGAAGAATTGTCAGGAACTACCCAGTGAGAAGGGGCTCAGGAGAGACTTCTCAAATAAGGACACATATTGTTTAAATATTTTATTTATTTCTTTATTTGAGAAAGAGAGAGAAGAAGAGGCAGAGAGAGAAAGAGAATGGGTGTGCCAGGACCTCCAGCTACTGCAAACGAACTCCAGATGTGTGTGTGCCACCCTGTGCATTTGGCTTACATGGCTGCTAGGGAATCAAACCTGGGTCCTTAGGCTTCACAGACAAGCACTTTAACCACTAAGCCATCTCTCAGCCCAATAAGGATATATTTTAAAGTCTTTGCTAAATGTCTGGAAGAAGAGTGGAGTCGGATGGAAAGAACGTGGGAAGAACAAGGGCATTCCAAATAGAGCAAGCCAACAAACTGCAAAGGTGAGGAGGCCTGTCACATGTCTAGAGCTCGGGACACAGTTCCACAGGATTAGATGATGCAGAATGCAGACAAGGGCTGGAGAGATGGCTTAGCAGTTAAGGCACTTTCCTGCGAAGCCTAAGGACCCAGGTTCAATTCTCCAGGTCCCATGTAAGCACATGGTGGTACATGCGTCTGGAGTGAGTTTGCAGTGGCTGGAGACCCTGGAGCACCCATTCTTTCTCTCTCTCTCTCTCTCTCTCTCTCTCTCTCTCTCTCTCTCTCCTCTCTCTCTCTCTCTCTCCCAAATAAATAAATATCTTAATTGTATTCAGAATGCAGACAAAGCTGATAGAACCAGGTGTCAACTATACAGCTCACACAAATGTGTTGTATGTGGGACAGAGATCAATTGTTCCTCTTTCTTAGTTTAAAAATGAACAGTGTTTTTCTTTAATTTTTTAAAATTTATTTATTTATGTATGTATGTATTTGCAAAGAAAGAGAGAATGAATGGGTATGCCACTGCAAACAAACTCCAGATGCACGCACAGCTTTGTGTATCTGACTTTATGTGGGTACTGGGGAATAGAACCCCAGTCATTAGGCATTGCAAGCCAGTACCTTAACTGCTCAGTCATCTCCCCAGCTCCTTCTTTAATTTTTTAAAATTTGTTTCTAACATAAAAATCCAGCTTTTCAGCTGGGCGTGGTGGTACATGCCTTTAATCCCAGCACTCGGGAGGCAGAGGTAGGAGGATTTCCATGAGTTCGAGGCCACCCTGAGACTACAGAGTGAATTCCAGATCAGCCTGGGCTAGAGTGAAACCCTACCTTGAAAAAAAAAAATCCATCTTTTCATGAAAGCAAACAGGTTAATCTGGCCAAAGTGGGCCAAACTCCCACCCAGCAACAACTGGCTGGAACAAAGCTGTCTTGGTCCATTTAAGCTTCTAAAACAAAATTACCATAGACTGACTGGGCTTATTGGTACACGTCTATAGTCTCAGTACTTAGGTGGAGGTAGGAGGATGGCATTCCAAGTTCAAGACCAATATGGGCTACATAGTGTGACCCTGTTTCAAAAGAAAAGAAGCCACTAGACAACCTAACAGGCATTTGTTTCTCAGCATTCTAGAGGCTGGAAAGCCCAAAGCCCAAGGCACTAGCAGGTTCCAGTATTGGTGAGGGTCTGCTTCATGATTCACAGAGGTCCATCTCCTTCTTCCTAAACCTCACATAGCAGGAAGAGGTGAGAGGGCTTTCTAGAGCTTCTTATTAGGGCACTAATCCCATTCATAAGGGCCTATTCACCTATCAAAGGCCCGAACTACTAATATCACCTGGGGGTCAGTTTGTCAACATATGAATGGATTTGGGGGACAAAAACATTCCATTGGTAGCAGTGGCTGGCCCTGCTCCACTGGGTTATGAACTGTCTAGTCTATAACAGCACCAACTGGTCCTCAATGTCCCCCTGTAGACCCTGGGAGAAATGAGATGCATAGTCTAAGAAGGGGAAAGAAATTCACGCCAGGAGAGGTGGAGCACACCTTTAGTGCCAGCACTTGGGAGACTCAGGTTGGTGGATCGCCATGAGTTCATGGCCACCCTGAGCCTACATAGTGAATTCTGGGTCAGCCTGGCCTAGAGCAAGACTCCTCAAAAAAAAAAAAAAAAAAAGATAGAAAAAAGTTCACTCCGCCAGGTGTAGTGGCTCATGCCTTTAATCCTAGCACTCAAGTGGTGGAGGTAAGAGGATCACTGTGAGTTCAAGGCCAGGCTAAGACTACGTAGTGAATTCCAGGTCAGCATGGGCTAGAGCAAGACCCTACCTCGAGGGGAAAAAGAAGGAGGAGGAGGAGAAGGAGAAAAAGGATAAGTTCAGCAGCAAACTTTGATGGCCTCAATGGTGTCAGTTTGAGAGGCATCTTTTCTTTTCACCTGCCAATCCACCAACCTTAACACAGCCGCCTACAGGGAGTGAAGGGAATTGGATTATGAACAAGTTTACAATAAAAGATTGTCTGCATTTGTTGGCTCTGTGGCTAAGAGATTTCACCAACAGGAAGTTCTGTGCAAATAAAATACAATCTGATTTAGGATTTTGTGGAGGGTTTCCTTAAGAAATCTAGCTAGCTGGAAAGAAAGGTATCTGGCCCTTGTTTTATGACAGACATATTTCTCATGCTCTTATTTTGTGTTTACTTCTGAAAGAACTTTTTCTCTTGTTTATTTTCATAGATAATGCAAACAAAGTGAGAAATTGGTCTGTGTGTAGACTTTTCTCCTGAAAAGTGTGGCTACAGGGCTAAAAGTGATAGGGGGCTACACTTTTGGTACGACGGGCTTTCTGTCTTGCGTTTGTTTGAGAACTATAGGCTGTTGAGCTCCCCTAAAGACTCTGAAGAAGACAGCAGTGAGAAGGCAAAAGAGAGAGGGATTGCTGATGCTGCACAGTTCCACCGAAGAGAAGGCTTTGGTCTTGAACAAGAAAACCTCATGTGGACTAAAGGAAAGTGGTGAGTGTTGTCTTGTTACAGAGGCAGTAAGAAGGTTAGGTCATCAGCTGAGAAAGCAGGAAAAGAGAGACTGCTTCTGGAAGCGGTGAGGGTCCTAAGAAGGAGAGTGGCTGGCCCAAGTGAAAAGATTGACAAGTCCATGCAAGGCACTAGCCACAGTCACCATAGTTACCTTCCCTTTGCCCTGTTTCATAGAGAAATGTGCTTAATTGTCCTCTATCTAAACATCTGTTTATTTCTCTATCTCTTTAGTGGGGCTGGAGATCAAAGCTGGAGCTCTGCCAAAATTAATAAAAAGCAAGCAAGGGGCTGGAGAGATGGGTTAGTGGTTAAGGTGCATGCCTGTGAAGCCTAAGGACCCAGGTTCAATTCTCCAGGACCCACATAAACCAGATGCACAAGGTGGTGCATGCATCTGGAGTTCATTTGCTGGAGGCCCTGCTGCATCCATTCTCTCTAACTCTCTAACTCTCTCTCTCTCTCTCTCTCTCTCTCTCTCTCTCTCCCCTCTCCAATAAATAAATAAAATATTTTTAAAACAAGTAAGGAAAATAAAAGGGCATAAAGAACGGACAAAATGATATTTACTGTGAAATGACATGGAGGCTTATATGCACTCATTTATTGGTTTATTCAGTCAGCAAATTTTATAGCTAAAAACATCACATGACAATTAAAACAGATAAAATTCCTGCCTTGCAGAGCATACATTTTAGTGCTCTTTATATATACCCAGCAGTCCTTGCTAAAGTTCCTTTAAAAGCCCGCTCTCATCAACATCCATGACTATACAACACTAGCCATGTGACAGATTCTTTTCCTAACGAAGGCCTGATGCTCAGACACATGCAAACAAGGCATAGGTTGGGCAGTTGGTTAATTCTCATTCACATAAACCTGAAAGAACACTTCAAAAGATGCCATCACTCAGTTTGGGATTTGGGCTGGGGTCCAGACTTGGTCTCTGAGAGAACGCATGTTTCTGATAATTCACCAAACAGATAATAGTAATGTCTGTGATTTTCTGGTTGAAGCACTAGACATGAAACCACTTCTAGACAAAGCAGCAGGCAGACACTATAAAATGAACGTGGTCTCCAGGGCGTTCGCTGCAGAAACTGGAAGGAACAAAGGGATGTGGCTGCATCCTTTCTGGTCAAGTTTCAGGATAAACAGATTTAGAGGACAGAACTGTAACCAGGAGTTGGCCACCTTGGGGAGGAGTGTGGTGTTGGACAACCTCCTTCCCAGACCGAAAGCAGCTTAGACACGGGTGTCATTCCAGGCTTTTGGCAGGCTGCTTCACATGGGCTGCCAAGGGCATAATTGCCAGGAACAGCCAAGTCCACAGAGACTTCAGTCACTTCTGAATGCTGAAAAGTGTTTGTAATATACCGTAATAAATGTAAGCTGGCTCCTTTGATCAGATCTGAGTCTCAGGCCAGGGATTTCTGCATGGGAGGGAGATGTTTACTGAAACCTTACTTTTCTACCATCCTGGGAAAAACAGAACTGTTATCTACATGGCCTCTCCAGTATCTGTTTTCTATTTCCAGTCATGAATATGGATGCTTACAGGAATACTGGTTCCCAGCTTGCTCTGAATTCACTTCAATATGAAGTGATGAAAAAGAATAGTCTTTCTCCTTGTTTTAGATTCGTATCCAAAGTGAACTTTGGATAGAGATTTGCAGAGCAGGCTCTTCTCTGTTTCTGGAAAATCTCCCTACCTCCTTTCCGTAAGCCCCTGGGAGGAGATGGAGGAGGGTGCCAGTTATCCTTCCCTGGAGGAAGCAGTCTGCTCCGGCCCTCTCTGGACGTGGAGCCCTGAGCTAGGTGACCAGCAGAAGGGAGGCAACCTTCCCCTAGGAGAAGATGGGAAATCAGCTAGGTTGGTCCTGGCCAACTCTCTCTGCTTTGGGTACATAGAGCTATGGTTCTCCAAGTTTAGAAATCCAATATTCTCTCCCAAGCTGACCCGGCCTCAAATGACTGATTCAGACTGAACCATCAAGGAAATTTTCTGAACACAGAAGCCAGTTCACAGAATTCCATTCCACATACTGTAGACAACAGGACGAGAATTCGGATGAGGTGCTGTGCTGTGTCCCATGTCACACAGGTGACTTCAGAGGTAGGATTTGAATCCGGGTCTTTTGGACTTCAAGGTCCTCGCCCATTCTGGTAGAACACCCTACCTTCCTGGTGGAAGCAGGTGCATGCAAGCTGCGGCGAGGAGCGAAGTGCACAGTGCACGGAGCAAGAGCGGAAGCCAGGCTGGCAGGTCACGAGTGGGGAGAGCACGCAGCAATAAATGACAGCAGCCACGTGGCTGAGAGACCAGGCACCCGGGGCGTGGCAAGAAAGCATCAGGGTCCCACTGGATATGAATGAAATATACCGTGGAGCACAGCAGCGGTCAAGGTGAGAGAAACTGAGCAGAAGTGCATGCCAGGGGTGAGCCCGCCGTCCCCGTACCACGGTGATTCACCTCCGAAGGGCTTCCGGAGCATGCTCACAACTCCAGCTTCGAGCATCTGCAGGGAGGAACCCATGACGTCGGCCAGAGCAGAGCTTCGCCGGTAGGTGGCGCCACCGCGCCGTGCCAGACGCCGCTGAGGACGCCGACCCCGCGGCTGGCACCGCCCTCTGGGGTCGGTGGTTCTGCCCTCCCTGCAGGATTTCTGCACTGTGCTGCAAGTGTTCTTGACTCTGTTGAGTCCAGAGCATTCTCATAAAGACGGCTTCAGAGAGGACAATTCACCATCCAAACCTGGACCCTTCTGAAAGTGAACAGAAGAGCTGTCGATAGTTACGGGCGCACAACAGTCATAAACCAGGACTAACCGGGCCGCGCGAAGTGCACCGGCCCAGGCACTGGGAACTCAGCTGTGCCGGGAGAGAATGAAGTCATCTCGCTGGACTGTTGACAGCCCAGGAAGGGGGAAGAGAAGGTGTGGTGGTTTGATTCAGGTGTCTCCCATAAACTTAGGTGTTCTGGATGCTAGGTTCCCAGCTGATGGAGATTTGGGAATTAAGGTGTATTGTTGGGGGCGGGGTTTATGGGTGTTAAAGCCAGTGTCCCCTTGCCAGGGTTTGGCACACTCTCCTGTTGCTATTGTCCACCTTATGTTGGCCAGCGGGTGATGTCCACCCTCTGCTCATGTCATCATTTTCCCTGCCATCATGGAGCTTCCCCTGGAGCCTGCAAGCCAAAATAAACCTCTTTTTTTCCTACAAGCTGTTCTTGGTTGGATGATTTCTACCAGCAATGCAAACCTGACTGCAGCAGAAGGCCTATGCCCACAAACAGTTCAGTGACAAGGAGCCAGGCCAGAAGAGTCCCAGTGCCACCCGGTGTTGGCCACACCCAACATCCTCCATCCCACTATCTATGGATTTTGTTTTGGTTTGGTTTTCGAGGTAGGGTCTCACTCTAGCGCAGGCCGACCTGGAATTCACTATGTAGTCTCAGGGTGGCCTCAAACTCACAGCAATCCTCCTGCCTCTGCCCTCCCCCCACACACACACCCCCCCCTCAAAGCTGGGATTAAAAGCGTCTCCCATAACGCCTGGCTGATCTTTGGATTTTTAATACCAGTGAAATTTACAGGATAGATTTCACTGTATCTTCCATGGACCTTGGATATGCAACGGTTGGGGAAATCTTGTATCAACAATGCATGTAGTGACAGAGAAGATGGCGCTGCACAGCGGGTGGGATATGGAGAGGTAGACTGTGATGCAGGTATCAGATCAGCTGGGGGACTGGGTAGCCACTCTAGATTCGACAGCAGCAAGGGAGGCCAGGAGAGCCGGAAGTCAGGGAGGCCTTGCGTTTGCATCTCAGGGTACCACAGGAAGTGATGCTCCAGGACTTCCTGAGCTACTTTGAGGAGTAGAAGCGGCTGCAGTTTTAAGTTGTGAATAGAGGGAGAAATTTCATAGAAGGTGGTTGTGACTTTTAATTTCATGCTAAGTTAGTGGTGGCTGCTTGTTCCATCGTGTGGGAGATGTGCACTGATGCAAAGTCTACGTGACTTTCTTATGAAGAAAGGTGCTTCTTGGCCGGGCATGGTGGCGCACGCCTTTAATCCCAGCACTTGGGAGGCAGAGGTAGTAGGATTGCCATGAGTTCGAGGCCACCCTGAGACTACGTAGTGAATTCCAGGTCAGCCTGAGCTAGAGTGAGACCCTACCTCGAAAAAGCAAAAAAAATAAAAATAAAAACAAAATACAAGTGATATACTTCCAATATTCAATGGCACAAATTAAGCATCCCATTCTAGAAAGGAGGACCAGAAGTATAGCAAGGAGAGATTGGGCCAAAGCAAGACCAAACCCCGCTGAGACAAACACCAAGCCCTGCAGCTTCCTGCTCAACATCCAGGGCTCATGATGGCTTTGGATAACCCTGCTCCCACCCCCGGCTCTGTAGCCTATGGCACATGCAGTCTCTCTCTTGGGCCAGCTCCATTCAATATCATAGGGTTTCCATTGCAACTTAAGGATGACCTTTATATCTTCATACACAGCCCACTCAGGAGTTCCATGCAAGGAATCCAACACTGCTACATCATGCCCATACTCAGCATCTTTGTGAAAACTCTCACATGCCTGGACCATTCAAGGCTGCAGAGAATACAGGCAGCTCCTTTGCCAGCATATAACATTACCTGCCTCTAGTCAAAATCTCCATGGAATCTGTTTCTCTAAGCCATCATAAGCCTGGCTTCTACTGTTCACATTTCACTCATCACCATGGTTTTCTAGGACCCATGAAAATAGCCTGGCTCCTAAAACAGCTAAAGATTGATCTACCATATGACCCAGCTATAGCACTCCTAGGCATATATCCTAAGGATTCATCTCATTTCCTTAGAAGTACGTGCTCAACCATGTTTATTGCTGCTCAATTTATAATAGCTGGGAAATGGAACCAGCCTAGATGTCCCTCAACTGATGAGTGGATAATGAAGATATGGCACATTGATACAATGGAGTTTTACTCAGCGGTAAAGAAAAATGAAGTTATGAAATTTGCAGAAAAGTGGATGGATCTGGAAAGAATTATACTAAGTGAGGTAACCCAGGCCCAGAAAGCCAAGCGCCACATGTTCTCCCTCATATGTGGATCTTAGCTACAGATGATTGGGCTTCTGTGCGAGAAGGAAAAACCTCAGTAGCAGAGGCCAGTAAGTTAAAAAAGGAGATAGAAAGGGAAGAGAAAGAAAGGAAGGAGGGCTTTTATTCGGTTGGTATTGTATATATGTACCGGCGAGCTCTGCTTTCAGCATCCTGGGGCTTCTATAGCCCACGGCTCCAAACTTTTCCACTTTCCACACACAAGTCAGCTCCAGGGGTCTGAGGACCACAGGTTTATCACAACAGCCTCACACTCAGGTACCAGTTCTCTGTATTGCTTTTCTCCCTACCGTGACAAAATACCTGAGAGGCGCATCTTAAGTGAAGAAGGATTTGTTTCGGCTCACAGTTCGGGAGGGTACAGTCCACTGTGGTAGGAAGGGCATGGCAGCATTCACCGCGCTGCATGCAGCCTGGCACTCCTCACGTCCTTACAGATCAGGAGCTAGTGCGGAGGTTGGTGGCACTCAGCCGGCTCCTTCTTTCTTCCCTGTTTATTCAGTCCAGGACCCCAGCCTATGGGATGGTACCACACACATTTCCTGCATCCTCTCTGTAAACATCCTCACAGATACACTCAAGGGTGTACCATACCAGTACCCTAGGTACTTCTTAATCCAATCAAGTTGACTATGAAGATTAACCAATGGTAGATTGGTGAAAAAACTTGCAGTCAAGTGTAACCATGAAAATACAAGCAAGAAGCCGGGCGTGGTGGCGCACGCCTTTAATCCCAGCACTCGGGAGGCAGAGGTAGGAGGATCGCCATGAGTTCAAGGCCACCCTGAGACTCCATAGTGAATTCCAGGTCAGCCTGGGCTAGAGTGAGACCCTACCTCGAAAAACCAAAAAAAATAAAATAAAATAAATTTAAAAAAAGAAAATACAAGCAAGTATACCCACAAACAGTAACATGAATGAAATCTCACTAACATTAAGTTAACCGAAAGAAGCCGGACATTAAAAGATTCAATTTATGTAAAACTCATAGATACACAAATTTAACCTATGTGTCAGAAGTAAAAATAAAGATTACCTTGCATAAAAGAATTTCCCATTTCTTGATTGTTACATTGTTTATTCAGTGCATAATTTGAATGAAAAATGTCCCCATAACAGCTTCATATGCTTGGACACTTGATCCCTAGCTAGTGTTGCTATTTTGGAGTCAGTCATGCTACCATTGTGCCACAAGGTCACAGTGCTGCTGTTTTGGAAGGTTCTGGAACCACTGGTACTGTGGTCTAAGTAGCAGAAGTAGTAAGTAGGTCTTGAAGGTCATATGTGTTTCTGGATCTAGGCCAAACTCTCTAGTTCCTCGTCCATCACGATGTGAACGAGCGTCAGGCTCCCACCACCACAGGCCCAACGTCAATGCCATACCCACCTCACCACAGTGGAAAGCATTCCCTGAGGCCAAGCGGCCAAGTAAATCCTTCTTCCTACAAGTTGTTTCTGTCTGGGATTCTGTCCCAATGAGAAAGGTAACTAACACCCATGGCATGAAAACATATCAAGCCCTTGTGCCCCCCCCCCTTCTGCCGTATTCTACTAGTCAAGCTAGTCACAAAGTCTCGCCTATGTCAGAGGAGCATTTCAGACTCTAGCACTTGATGGGCACTGGCAAAGGGACACTCCCCATGAGTATGTGGGATGAGCAATATTACTGTAGTGAATACAATCTCTTCTGATGATGAAATACAATACCACTTAAATTTTAAGTAGTGCATAGTAAAATTTCCCATCTTCTCTAATTCTCCATTGCAAATGAAACTCAGTATCATTTGGGGGTAAAACTGAAACCATTGGCAGTTAAAGTAGAAAATGAGAGCATCAGCAAGTGACAAACACAAGGAAAGGACGCGTGTTCTGCCCTGAGTCACATGCCTGTCCTGGATCAAAACTGGGGCCACAGGAATACAGTGTACTTATGGGTCAGTTCAGGTCATGTATTGAATACTTCCATGTAACACCAGAGGATGAAACAATGGGGACACAGCAGATGTCTACTGCAGAGATGATTTACTGCATTGATGGGCATCACAGAAGTCCTTAAATCTGGCTTGAAGAACTATATTTTCTCCAATGCATTCAATTGTAAGACTCCAGTGATCACTCCCTAGCACATGTCAAGTCCATTAGTATTGATATTAAAATATTTTTAAAATATGAACCTATGGGCTGAAGAGATGGCTTAGCAATTAAGGTGCTTGCCTGAGAAGCCTAAGGACCCATGCTCCACTTTCCAGATACCAAGCAAACTAGACACACAAAGGTGAGGCAAGTGCAAGGTCCCACATGCCCACTAGGTGGTGCAAGCATCTGGAGTTCTATTGCAGTGGCTGAGGCCCTGGCACACCAATTCTCTCTCCCTCCCTTTCTCTCTCTAAAATAAAAAATAAATAAATTTGAACCTAGCTGTAAAACATACCTCCAAGCACCACCACAAAGAACAATCAGTTTAATTTTTAATTTCTCTTTGAGTATATTCACTGGACTAGGAGTATGTGTTAACACTTCTCCCTCTGGTAGTTTGAAAAATCTTCCATATTGTTTAGACCACACATATTTCTGTTAACAGCTGTGAGTCACATACTGAAGAAAAGACCTCAGGTGTAGCTGCACCTGCTCCTACTCCCAGGGAAGGATCTCGGGTATGAGGACAGCAGGTGACTATTATTCCATTTAACCAGGTAGCTCAGCAAGAGGCCTTGTTAGTTTATGTGGAACCTTCCATAATGAAGGGACCAAGCCACACAGAGGCAAATGCTTTAGCCTAATGAGATCAGGCTTACTGTTTTTCGAGAAGTTATCTAATCATGTAATCTATCTGGGCATTGTGGCACACACCTTTAATCCCAGCACTTGGGAGGCAGAGGCAGGAGGATCACCGTGAGTTCAAGGCTTCATAGAGAATTCCAGTTCAGCCTGAGCTCGAATGAAATCCTACCTCAAAAAAACAAAAAATAAAAATCATGTAATCTGCTGGGCATGGTGGCACATGCCTTTAACCCAAGCACTTGGGAGGCAGAGGCAGGAGGATCACCATGAGTTCAAGGCTTCATAGAGAATTCCAGGTCAGCCTGAGCTCGAATGAAATCCTACCTCAAAAAAAACAAAAAATAAAAATAAAAATCATGTAATCTGCTGGGCATGGTGGCACATGCCTTTAACCCAAGTACTTGGGAGGCAGAGGCAGGAGGATCACCGTCAGTTTGTGGCTTCATAGTGAATTCTAGAGCAGCCTGGGCTAGAGTGAGATCCTACTTCAAAAACCTAAAACAAAACAAAACAAAAATCATGTAACCTAGCCAGCTGTGGTGGCGCATGCCGGTAGGATATTGCTGAAGAGGCAGAGACAGGAGGATCAGGAGTTTGAGGCCAGCCTGGGAGAAAAAAAAGTCGCATCCTGAAGAAGTACATATGTTTTTTTCTAGTATAGGCCATACATGGAAAAGCATCCTCTGTAAACAGTTGATACATATCTCAGACTTCACAGGGTGTTAGTCAGGTTTGTGTTATTACGACAAATATCTGAGATAATCAACTTGAAAGGAGGAAAGATTTGCTTTGGCTGCAGTTTCTGAGGTCCCATTCACCAGTCACTTGGTCCTAGTTTCCTGGTATAGCAGAGGAAACTGTTTATCTTGTGGCAGCTAGGAAGGGAAGCAAAGAGAAGAGAAGAGAAGAGGACCCAGGGACCTAATACCCAATACAAGGACACACCCCCAGTAACCTAACTAGAACCCACAGCTCAAGGGCTTACCACCTCACAGTAGTGCCACAAACACTTCACTGACAGAGCCTGAAGGTGGCTATTTTTAAAGAGAAGAAATCATCTTTGTTAATTAAGCAATGATGCTTGTACAACTTTATTTCATAAGTTGATGGTTGGAGTAGGGATGTTTTGAAAGGTTTAACAACCCAAAAGTTCCTTTTTTAATATTTTATTTATTTGAGATAGAGAAAGAGAGAGAGAGGGCGCGCCAGGGCCTCTAGCCACTGCAAATGAACTCCAGACACATGTGCCACCTTGTGCATCTGGCTTACGTGGGTCCTGGAAAATTAAACCTGCGTCCTTAGGCTTTGCAGGCAAGTGCCTTGACCGCTAAGCCAACTCCCAGCCCCAAAAGTTCTTTTCAATGAATAACAAAGTCAATTTCCAAATAATAACAAATGGTACAATAGTGTTTATTACTATTATTGTATAGCTATTTGATGCTCATAAAATGTCGTGTTGTTTTTTGTCAAATGTGTGGGTGCAAATGATGAATGAGGGTGTTCACAGCATGAATGTTGACTGACGTTTTCCTTTTCGTTTAATGAGCAAGACAAAACTGAAGCAACAGTGAATTGTGGATATTCATCAGTGACACGAGCACTGTGTGCCAATCACATGATAGCTTTCAAAGGCTGGAGAACATTCCTCAACACTGTTGAGCTCTTCACAGTGAACCTTATTAAACTGCATCTGTATTTGCCCTCCTGGGAACATGTGACAATGGTCAATTTCTATTGCTATGATGGAGAAGATGCTGCTGGCACCTGGTGGGTGGCAGTCAGGTGTGCTGCTAACATGTCACAATGCACGGGGGGCAGGGGGCTCCCACCAAGAATGATCTGGTTCAGAATGTCAATAGGACTGAAGCTCAGAAACCCTGGCCAAGACTTCCAACAAAACAGTCCATCAGCCTTGCTACCTAGTGTTTGAGCACTTGCAGGTCCTCTTATACCAAGTAGGGATTAAGGTGATCCAAAGCTTGGCTTCCCATCCCCTGGAAATTAGATCTCTTATCAGTTAGTTTACTTACTTCTAGAGTGTGGCCCTGGAAGTCCCAGTTGAATGCTTGAGGTACTTAGCAAACCCCTCATCTTTGGTAGTGCCCAAATCAAATTTATTTATTTCAATTAGGTCTTGATATTCAACCCACACTGGCCTGGGGCTCACTCTGCACTCACACTTGCGTTGAACTCCTGATCTCCCTGCCGCAGCCTCCAGAGTGCTGGGATTACAGACATGTGTCATCACCGACAGCTAAACTTACTTGTTTGCCAGCTCCATGTCTTTAGAAGGTCCCGCTACCTTCTCGGGTTTTCATTTCCACTTTCAGAACTAAAAAGAACCACTAGAGACAAATACCAGGCTCCCCTCTCAAGTTGCCTTCCCCTGCCATATCTTCATTTTACAGTTTCTCACCTCCTTGGCAGTTCTCTGATGCCTTCAAACATTCTTGGTTTGGCTTTGTTGGGCTCGAACACATGAGCCTCCTGCCTTTGCCTGCTGAATGCTGGGATTACAGGTATGTCTCACTGTACCTGGCATAGGATCTTCTTTTTTTTTTTATTAGTAAGTAGGGAGATTTATCTAAACCATTTAACCACTCATTGTTAGAAATCTTAGAATCATCTGATTCTTAAAAGATTTGGTGTTCGCCCTACTGGATTTCAGTCTTGTTTTGGTCCAGTCTTTCCTTGCTATGTCCCCATTCCTCCCATATGGAATGGGAATGTTTACTCTGTGCCATTGTATGTTGGAAGCACATAATTTGTATTCTGATTTCACATGAGTCACAGTTAAAAGACTCCCTTGAGTCTCAAGTGAGATTTTGGACTTTAGACCTTGGAATAGTGTGAGGAACTAGGCTATGGGCACTTTTTTTTTTTTTTTTTTTTTTTTTTTTTTTTTTTTTTAGAAGCAGGTAGGGGCAAAAAATGGCACACCAGGACCTCAGCCAAAGTATCAAGCCAGACACTTGCTCCACCTAGTGGACATGTACAACCTTGCACTTGCCTCACTTTTGTGCATCTGGTTTACATGGGATCTGGAGAGTCAAACGTGGGTCCTTAGGCTTCTTAGGCAAGCGCCTTAATAGCTAAGCTATCTCTCCGGCCCCTTTTCTTTCCTTTTTTTAAAATACAATAACTAAGTTGAGAACACCCATATTGGCATCCACGATACATCCCCAGTCAGACTTGCACTTTCTCTCTCCAGTTCTCTTTGGTCTGTAAAAGGAATGTCCCTTAATCAATAGCCGATGCCCTTGGCCATGGGTCAAGACGCCGTGCTTCCTGGGGAAACCTCATTTGTCAGTCCCGCCACCAGTTCAGACCACTCTTCTCCTAGAACACCAGCAGCAACTTCTGCAGCCATCCACTTCCTGTAGAAAGTGTGAAGTTTGCACTCACCATCCACTTTAGTGAGGTTCTGACAGCCAGTGACTGGCTGGGAAGCAGGTATTCAGCCTCATCTTGGCAACAGCTGCCTGCCCAAGGGGAGCCATGACAAAGAGCGAGACAGTAATTGGATTCTTCTGCTAGCAATATTATTGACCTCTGTTGTAGAGATGAAGCGGCTGGGAAGCACAAAGAGGGAATCAAGATCCCATCACTCCAAGATCTGATGGCATCTACGTGGAAGAGCCGGGCGCTGAAGACAGAATCCCAGAGCTTGCACGCCTAGCGATTCCTCTGTGTCAAGTTGAGGCTTTTGCTGGAACTTGAAGAATGGCAAAGGCTTAGCATCCGGGACCAGAGAGGTATAAGGAAAAGAATCACATTACAGAATGAGGGAAAATGATGTTAAGCACCCACCTTCTGTCTTTGTTTGCATGTAATGCGACAGAAAAAATGGAAAGCAAGCCTGAGATTCGTGTTCAGAAAACTGTAACGGTGGTGAAGACAAGTTAGTAGAGATTGAGCATTTCTAAGTGATGGGCTCTGTTAAACACTTACAGCAGCCTTTGATGCTGTCCCCCAGGGCTGATGGATTTCATCTTCTCGTCCCCTTGTAGTAGAGATGACCAAGTGATTTGCTTTAGGCCAGGGTCAGCTAATCACATTCTAAAGCTTGTTTTGTGGGGCTTGGAAGCTGAGTAGTCTCTATATGTTTTAAAAGGGTTATAAACCTGGGCTAGAGTGAGATCCTACCTTGAAAAAAAGAAAACAAGGTTGTAAAAAGGAAATAGAAAAAAAAATGTGATAGACAGTGATAGTTAATCTTTGTTTTTAACACTTTTATGTATGCATGTATGTATTTATTTATTTGCAAGCAGAGAGAGAGAGAGAGAGAGAGAGAGGGAAGGAGGGAGGGAGGGAGGGAGGGAGACAGAGTAATAATGGGCCCACCAGGACCTCTTTCCACTGCAAATGAATGCCAGCTGCCTGTGCCACTTTGTGCATCTGGCTTTACGTGGGTACTGGGGATTCAAACCTGGGCTATCAGGCTCTGCAAGCAAGCACCTTTAACCTCTGAGCCATCACCCTAGCCCATAGCTGGATTATCTTTAATGATGGTAATCTCTTCAACAATTACATCCAGAGTAGCTGCAGTCTGGGCCCGGGACTTGAAACTTCTTCTTCTGTTCCAAACTGCCCAGTTTTCATATCTTTCAGTTCTGCATTTCTGTCTAACTTTACTCAAGTTCTCATGACATGGGAAGAATGCAGCCAGCATATCACATGAATTGCTTCTAGCCCAGTTCCCAGTAGTTCTTCTCCCCTCTAATACCTCTTCACGAACTGAGCCACCACAGTGCACATTTCTGTCAACCTTCTGGTCTTCTTACAGCATTTATAAGGCTTTCCTAGTCCAAATGTATAAATCCTTCCATATTCCTCTAGCAAACCAATTCCAAAAAATTAAGTACCACATGGTTAGGTTTACTTAAGCAATAGCCCCACTTCTCAGTACCAATTTTCTGTATCAGTTACTTTCTTGCTGTAAACAAATCCCTGACCAGACCAACGTAGGGATGGAAAGAGTTTAATTCAGCTTACAGCTCCAGAGGGAGGAGCCCATCCTGGTGGGGAAAGCGTGGCAGGAGCAAGAATCTGGTATAATAACATCACGGCAACAGAGCAGAAGAGCCCAGCAAGCAGGACTAGATGGTAGGATCCTCAAGCCCCCTCCCACCCCCACCCCACCCCCCGCCAATTCTTGGATAAGAAGGGTTCGTTGTGCCTAAACTTCCTGTGCAGACAACATGGCTTATGCTGAATACCTGCTTTCATCTTGGGAATCTGAAATGTTGATGCATCCTAGGCAAGAGGTGCCTGCATATCCAGACCCCAATAAATCCCTGGTCATTGAGTCTCTATTGAGTTTCTCTATTAGACATCTTCGCACACTAGTTATCACAACCCAAAACTGTTGCTTGATGTCCTTTGCTCTGATAAATCACAGCCATGAGTGAAACAGGACTGCCGAGTCCTGGTGATGCTGGTGAGTCATCACATCTAGAGGCAGGCAGAGGGAATCTCCCTACTGTTGGTATCAGAAGTAAGATGCTCTGATCCAGCCTGGACTCACTGAAATATGACAAAAGCATTCCTGAGGAAAATGAAGACTGGAGACGCAGAAGGTGGTGAAATTATAATGCCTGGATGGCTGTGGAATTACCCTGGATGTTAAATAGCAGCTGCAGTGCTGCGTGTTATGTGTTCCCTATGGAACTTACCATGACAGATCCAACCCCAGAAGACTAGGCTCATGTGGTTGCTTTGGGCCACCGCAAGCTAAAATGAGAGGGGGGAAGAAAAACCTCATAGCTCAGGTTGTGCCTTTGGGTTGTGTTCTCTCTTCCAGTTGGCAGGGGGGGAAAGGCCCCCAAATACCCAAAGATGGGTTTGGGGATGTCAAAAATGTGAAGCTGGCCTTCCTCTTTCCTCAAAGTGGAAGAGGGAAAGCTACATGTTTTCCAGCTAAGAGCAATGTTTAACTGGGAGAAAAGCAATCTAGCCACTCAGTCATTTCTTCAGCCCACCTGTACCTCTGCCACCTCCTACACTCCAGCCAGACTCTTGCTTGGCAACTAGAGTATTTGCCATATAAATGCTACAGTTACTATATGTGGAGAGCCGAGAGAGTGTGATCGTGGCGCTGACATCCGGCCTCGGTCCTGGTGAGAATAGCGCATGTGCAAGTGGTAAAAGCGCGCCAAGTCACTGCCCAGCCCAGGGCGTCATTTGGGGTAATGAGCGCGCAGCCAATCAGCAGAGTACACGCCGCCTAGGGGCTATATAAGCGGCGCCATTTCGGGGCTCTGGGTCTTCCTCTTTTCATCTGTTAACTGCAATAAACGCTTGCTGCAGAAGGATCCTGGTGCCCGTGTGCGTTCTTGCTGGCGAGACGACTACGCGGGCTACAGCTGGTGCCGAAAAACCCGGGACGCCGGGTGCCTGTCATCGCCGGCGCCGAGGAGACCCCCCATTCACGGGGAAGGATTCAGAACTGCAGGACTAAGGTAGGTTCTGAGAGGCATGTCTGGTCTTGACTTGTCTCATCTCTCATCCAAATTGGTAGGAGCAATTTTTGCTCTCCCTATTGTGATGGTGGCTCTCGTTCTCTTCTTTTTGAACATGGGAGCCTCACATTCGGAGCTACAAGACAGCATGTCAGAAACAGAACGGGATAAAAGGTTAGGGGCCCTTGAGGAAAAAGAAAAAGACGTCTCTAAGAAAAAAGGCCTTTCCGCGGACACTAAGTCCACAGAAAGAAAAGACAAGGGAAAAGACGCCCTGGGAGAGAAACATGAGAGGGAAAAGAGAAGTCCAAAAAGGAGGCCTCTTTATCCGATAAAAGAATTGGAGGCTTTAGGAATTGATAGCTCAGAGTCTGAGGATCTTAGTCCCTCCGAGGAGGAAGAATTAGATGGGGAAGCGGCTCGCTATGGGGAGGAGAGATATTATTTTGATGAGCAGCTGTGGGGAGCCCCCGGAGGGTCCCCAAGCGGGATTGTCTACTAGACCCAAAGACACTCACATGGAGAGCTCTCAATGCAAGACGCAAGAGGTTTATTGTACCGGTGCACCGGGGCTCGACACGAAGTCCTCACGCAGGAGAGGTGAAGAGCCCCGAGCAGCCGGGAGGTAGGGGTTTTAACGGGAAAGATCATAAAACATGCGGAAATATCTCAAACATGTTTCAGCTCAGGGATTCTTCAGATGTCGTCAGGGTGTCGCCTCGGCTCAGGGATCGTGACCCCAGGCAGGGAGCTAGGGCCCCTGCGGTTAGGCATTGTTCAATTGTCTCTGAGCGGAGGCTTTCCAGAAATTGGGTAAGGGGGTTACGGTTGAGCAAACAGGGGTTGGGCAAACAAGCACAGGTGGGCAAACAAGCACAGATTTCTAAGGCAAAGGTCAGCATTTCAGTTAACTAGTTCCTTATCTGGGCCCGGGCGGCTAGTTGCAGAAAGTCACGTACGGCAGAAAGTCACGTATAACATGCTTTTCCTTCATAAAATGGCTGTCCTTATGTCTAGGTAAAGCAAGCAATTGTACAGAAGCCAAAGAAGCAGGTTAGTTGTATTTATTGGTAATCTTTCACAGCCGCTACCGCAAAATCGAAAACAAAAGAAGATAGGAGATAAGAACCGCGCGGCTTTTCAATCTGCCGCCCCTGCCATTCCCAGTGCTCCTCCGCCTTATGCCGGCAAGCATTGTTCAGATTCCTTCCTTTCAGAGGGGGACAGAAGGAGGTTCTTACAAGCCTTCCCGGTGTTTGAGGCTGCGGATGGAGGCCGCCTCCATGCGCCGGTAGAGTATGCCCTCATTAAGCTTTTTAAGGGGAAGGAAAGACTGCAGAGGACCTTGTTGGAACTGGGCTATTGGAATAAGGGCTGGCTGCGTTCTGCTGCTGAGGTCCAGAGAGTTTGATCAAGGTTAAATTTGTAATGGACTGATATGCTTGGCCAGAGATATTGGACTGAGAGATTTAAGATTTTAAGCTGGAAAACCTCAAGCAAGTTAAAATTACAGGCACTGAGACTGGTTTTAGGTTACTGAACCTGCTATTGTCAAACACGTTAGCAATCTTAAGGAAGATGTTCCAACTGCTTTACATTAAAACAATGGAAAGGATGCCTGAGGAAAGGCTATCATAGAAATGCAAACACTTTTGGAAAGAGTTGACTGGAGGAGGAACCTGCTTTTCAAGGCTATTGAACTTGAACTGCAGAAGTTTGATGTTTGTTTGATGGTGGTTGAGTTTGCATTGTTTTAGTCTCTCCTTGCTTTAATCCCAGAGGAATTCGCCCATTACAAATTTGGCAGATGGATGTTACTCACGTCCCATCTTTTGGCAAATTACAATATTTACATGTTTCCATTGATATTTGTTCTGGAGTTATGTTTGCTTCCCCATTAACCGGGGAGAAAGCAGCCCATGTTATTCAACACTGCCTCGAGGCGTGGAGTGCCTGGGGGAAGCCCAAAACTCTTAAAACTGACAATGGACCAGCTTATACTTCTCAAAAATTTGGACAGTTCTGTCACCAGATGGGAGTGACCCATTTGACAGGCCTCCCGTATAATCCTCAAGGACAGGGTATTATAGAACGGGCTCATCGCACTCTAAAGTCTTATTTAATAAAACAAAAAGGGGGAGTCGAGGAGGCTCTGCCCTCAGTCCCACGAGTGACTATATCCATAGCACTCTTTACTCTTAATTTTTTAAATTTGGACAGTCAGGGCCATTCGGCGGCTGACCGTCATTGCTCAGAGCCTAACAGGCCACAGGAGATGGTTAAGTGGAAAGATGTTTTGACTGGTCAATGGAGAGGCCCGGATCCTATTTTAATAAGATCCAGGGGAGCTGTTTGTGTTTTTCCACAGGAAGAAGACAATCCATTCTGGCTACCAGAGCGCCTAACACGTAGACTTGTGATACCTGACGAATCATTGAGATCCTGTGCGGGAGCCGAAGAAGTGGACAAGATCCATTATGAAGACCCTATTCTACTAGAGTTGACCCCTCCCTAGCTGTGGGCCTGACATCCTGGATTTCTTCAGCCTTCTCTTTCTTTAAGGAGTGGGTGGGAGTGGCGCTGTTTGGTGCAGCCCTATGTTGTGGCTTAGTGTTCCTGCTTTGGTTGTTCTGCAAGCTCAGAGCTCAACAGCAATGTGACAAGGTCGTTATTGCGCAAGCACTTGTGGCTATGGAACAGGGATCATCTCCTGAAATTTGGTTAATTAATTAGACTGAGACCCTCAGTCGATGCACCTCAGGGGTTTAGCCCATTGCACTGAGTCGATGAGAGATCTAAGTCTAATCAGCCCTTGCCTAAGTGGCTGCAGCACCAAAATATGAGATTGACAGCCCTTGCACCCCCAGGAACAATATTCCATTGCACGGGGATGGGTGTCAACTCCCCTTTTTGTCTCTCCCTTGGCCTTTGCACTCAGAGGACTTGTCTCCATTGCACCTGATAAGGTGAGGGAGTGAGCTCTTGATCGCTTATTCCCCAAGGAAGGAATTTGCTTGATCGAGCATAGGGTTGTTTGGTGCCGCGCTGGTTGGGCTATGAGGCAGTTGTCATCTTATTAAAACAAAAAGGGGGAGATGTGGAGAGCCGAGAGAGTGTGATCGCCATTACAAGATGGCGCTGACATCCGGCCTCGGTCCTGGTGAGAATAGCGCATGTGTAAGTGGTAAAAGCGCGCCAAGTCACTGCCCAGCCCGGGGCGTCATTTGGGGTAATGAGAGCGCAGCCAATCAGCAGAGTACACACCGCCTAGGGGCTATATAAGCGGCGCCATTTCGGGGCTCTGGGTCTTCCTCTTTTCATCTGTTAACAGCAATAAACGCTTGCTGCAGAAGGATCCTGGTGCCCGAGTGCGTTCTTGCTGGCGAGACGACTACGCGGGCTACAGCTATAGACATTCATTATAGACATAGAAATCATTTCTCATGAGAAAAACATACTATAAAAATAGCATTGTCAGCCTGGAGAGACGGCTTGGCACTTAAGGCACTTGCCTGCGAAGTCTAAGAACTCATGTTCAAATCTTCAGGTCTCGTGTAACCAGATGCACTGCCATGCAAGCACACAATGTCAAGCATTCACCACAAGGGGGTGCATGCCCATTCTCTCTCTCTCTCTCAAAAATAAAAATAATTTTTAAAAAAGATTTGTGGTTTTAAAACAATATCTTTGGGCTGGAGAGATGGCTTAGCGGTTAAGCGCTTGCCTGTGAAGCCTAAGGACCTCGGTTCGAGGCTCAATTCCCCAGGACCCATGTTAGCCAGATGCACAAGGGGGTGCATGCATCTGGAATTAGTTTGCAGTGGCTAGAGGCCCTGGCGTGCCCATTCTCTCCCTCTCTCTCTCTCTCTCTCTCTCTCTCTCTCTCTGCCTCTCTCTCTGTCTGTCACTCTCAAATAAATAAATAAAAATAAAACAAAAAAATATTAAAACAATATCTTTATTAACTTGCAAGCAGAGAGAGAAACACACTGACAGAGAGAGATAAAGAATGTTTTGTGATGCATGAATGATAAAAGTTGATGCATCATGCACTTGTAATTTCATAAATGCTAGGAAGATGGTCTCAGTGGAAAAAGCTGCACAACGGAATACAGTGTTCTTGGTTTGTGCAACCAGTGGGTGAATTCAAATGTAAACTCAGCATGAAAAATCCAGTATCCATAACTGATGACTTTTACTCTGATTTTTACCTATTAAAGCTGCAGAGAAAAGGGAGATAACATGAAAAGAGAAATAGTCCCCAGGTAGAAGTACATTTAGACGTTTAATGAGCACTTTCAGTTTGCTAATGAACATTCCTAAAATCAGCTGTGAAGCCCTCACAGTAACTGACTCTCTGACCTGATATACATATTTTTAGAAGGTCCATTTTGATTGGCTTTTTTTTTTTTTTCTTGCAAGAGAGAGAGAGGAGGAGGAGGATAGAGAGAGAAAGAGAGTTAGAATGGGCACACCAGGCCAGGGCCTCCAGCCACTGCAGACGAACTCCAGATGCATGCGCCCCCTTGTGCATCTGGCTTATGTGGGTCCTGGAGAGTTGAACCAGGATGGGATCCTTTGGCTTTGCAGGCAAATGCCTTAATCACTAAGCCATCTCTCCAGCCCTCGACTGGCCTGTGTGTGTGTGTGTGTGTTGTACTTTTTTGTTGTTGTTGTTTATTTTTTGTTTATTTTTTATTTATTTATTTGAGAGTGACAGACAGAGAGAGAAAGAGGCAGTGAGAATGGATGTACCAGGGCTTCCAGCCACTGCAAATGAACTCCAGACACATGTTGCCACCTTGTGCATCTGGCTAACGTGGGTCCTGGGGAAATGAGCCTCGAATCGGGGTCCTTAGGCTTCGCAGGCAAGCACTTAACCACTAAGCCATCTGTCCAGCCCAGTATTTGGGGGGGGAGGGGTTGTTGTTGTGGTTTTTGTTTGTTTGTTTTGTTTTTCGAGGTAGTGCCTTACTCTAGCCAGAGCTGACCTGGAATTCACTATGTAGTCTCACAGGGGCCTCAAACTCATGGCGATCCTCCTATCTCTGCCTCCCAAGTGCTGGGATTAAAGGCGTGCGCCACCATGTCTGGCTTGATTGGCTTTTTAATCATAGGGCTTAGAAAAGCCTTGCTTGTCACTTGAATTTGGGACACAATGACCTGGACTTTTGTTGCTACGTAAGAGTAGTCTTTGGCCTTTTTTCTTTTTTTTTAATTTTCAATCTATGACCAGCTAAATTCAGACTAGAGAATGGATGTAAGAATAATCAAAGTAGAAGAATAGATTAACGGGGGTGAAAAGGCCCAAAGTAAGGTCAGGGGAAGAGATTGAGTAAAGGAAAGGTGGAGGGAGAGCTCATCAAAATCTAAAAGGATGCAAATAAATCATATGGAATCCTCCGGTTTTGGACAATGGAACACTCAGGATCCATAGATCGTTGTTAGAAAATTTTCAGTGCCAGGGATGGGATACCTCCAGTGAATTGTTGGCCAGGGAGGTCCCTGATGCCCCCAAAACATTATAGGCCATTGCCGAGGCCCTTGGTTTCCCACCAGGAATAGATGGTAAGACCCTATTGCTGAAGACTCCACATACTTGGGTGGCAAGGCCACTGAGAAATTCTGCTGGAACTGAGCTGATAACCTCCTCCATGTAGACCAGCTGACAGAAAGCTGGAAGAAGCCATTCTACATTTAGTTCAATGGGAGAGAGATATCACCAGTCAAGATACTCAACAGTGGACACTGCAAGCCTAATAATTGGCCAGCCAGGCCAAATGAGCCAATGGGTGCAATAGTGGCACATCTGTCATGGTGGAAACCAACTGCCCTCCAATTGGACTGGAGGCCCGCTCCATGGGGGGGAATACATCCCTGATACTGAAAACTTAAAACAGGGATAGTCATGAGCCCTAGGCATGTAACATCTGCTAATGTCTGGAAAAAGGTATATACTATGCTTATCAAACTGCCCAATAAGCACTTTTCTTAATATTTATACCCTTATATTAATGCTACTGTCACTTTGGGTAGAGAATCTTCTCTTTTCAGATGGCAGTAACCTTGGGATGACTCAGAAGGTACCATAGTGCTGGAAAGAAGTGACTGGAGTACTGAGTAACATCTCGATCACACCTTCCAAGGCTCGGGGTCTAATACGGAAGAGGTGGCGGAAAGAATGTAAGAGCCAAAGGAAGGGTAGGACTCCTTACAACATCCTCCCTCCAGACATAAAATGGCCTGGATATCCATGACCTCATAATGCCTGACACTACCTACACAAGACCATCATAAGAGAAGGAAAAGATCATGACATCAAAATGAAAGAGAGACTGATTGAGATGGGGAGGGGATATGATGGAGATGGAATTTCAAAGGGAAAGTGGGGGTGGGAGGGTAGCACCATGGGATATTTTTATAATCATGGAAAATGTTAATAAAAATTAAGGGAAAAAAAGAATAACAAGTAAAAAAAAAAGAAGAAGAAGAAGAAGAATCAGCCAACAATGTTATATCCAGAGTATCCCATCTCTTTTAATCCTGTTCAGCAGTAAAAAGGGATTTCCTGAAGGTATGTGGAGGGAGTCAATGTACTTGCAACTACCTCCAAAGAATGGAGAACCTAATAAACAGATATCTCAGTGTAGTCAGGTGACTAGTAGGCCAGTTCTGAACATGGTCTTTTGAGTGGTCCACAATGGGATTCAGCCTCGGTTGCCTACAGGGGTAACTCCATTATTAAAGTTTCTTTAATTGGCTTTTTCTCCCTCATCTCATTTTTCTAAATTCCTCACTTTGGCATTCTGGAATCTTCCTTGCACAGAAATACTTGCTTCCTGTTTCTTTGGGGACATATCACTGCAGAAAAATCCTAGAAATGTAACACATAGGAAACTATCTTAAAGAAAACAGTTGGATTATCAGGCACAAAGACTCTCATCGACAAAGATTAAATACTGTACTTTCAGTAGGTGATACAAACCCTAATTCTATTAGCAAAGTTACATTGCAGAGATAGTCCCTTCCCAACCAGAATGACCCTCAGCAGGTGTATAATACTTCCTGTGACTTCCATCTTGGTGGTTTAGCCACACTCACTATTCTTTTTTTTTTTTTTTTTTTGGTTTTTCTTTTTCTGGTTTTTCGAGGTAGGGTCTCGCTCTAGCCCAGGCTGACCTGGAATTCCCTATGTAGTCTCAGGGTGGCCTTGAACTCATAACAATCCTCCTACCTCTGCCTCCCGAGTGCTGGGATTAAAGGCGTGCGCCACCACGCCCGGCCTCCACACCCACTATTCTTACAGCCTTTGACCCTTGGTAGGTCAGGAGATTGTTGCGTATGGCTCCTGAACTGAGAAGGGCTGCTCTGCTCAGCTGATCCTCGTTTTCAACTCATCTATGGGAAACTGACCCTCGTAGGGGCTGAGCATGGTGACACCCCAACATAGGCAGAATCTCCATTCTTCTCCATTCTGCGTCCTTGAAGCCCTCCTGATGGCCCTGGTGATCCTGCTGTCTACATCCTCTGATGCCTGCGACAGTCCACCCACATTTGAACATATGCAGCTCGGTGGCATTGCTAAACCCAATTATGCTGTTGGGGAACGAGTGCAGTATGCATGTAAACCAGGATGCAGACGCCAGTTTTCTCTAGCCAACTCCATTGTTTGCACTGCTAATGGGTGGCCCCTACTTTCAAAGGCCATTTGTCTCAGGAAATCATGTCCAAGACAAAAATGATCCTTCAAATGGGCAAATAAATCTCTTAAATGGGAGTACTGAGTTTGGCACACAAATCGAATTTGTTTGTAATGAAGGCTTTTTCTTGATTGGTAAAAAAAATTCTACATTGTCTTCTTCAAGGATCTGGTGTACATTGGAGTGATAATCCCCCACATTGTGAAAAGATTTTTGTGTGAACCACCTCCAAAGATAGACAATGGAAAATACACACCCCAAGTGACAAGGAAGTGTTTGGGTATCAAGAAGTAGTAACGTATGGCTGTAATCCCAAATCTGGTCCAGATGAGTTTTCACTGGTTGGAAAGAGAAAGCTTTATTGTTCTGGGATGGATTCATGGAGTGATGATCCTCCTCAGTGCAAAGTGGTCAAATGTCCACCCCCAGTCATCAAAAATGGACAGCAGACATCAGGATTTAGAAGGAAATATTCCTACAAAGACACAGCTATGTTTCGATGTAACAAGGGTCTTTTCCTCCATGGAAGTGACACGATCATATGTGAGAGTGACAGTACTTGGCAACCTCCAGTTCCAACTTGCAGGAAAAAAGCACCTCTTCTTCCCCCTACTGAGCCATCTTACAGTACAAATTCTTCCAGCTCTACTGGCTCAGGAGGCTGCTCTCCCAAAGAAGGACCACTTGACTTCAAAGGTTTCAGTCAATGGATAGTTGTTCTGCTTGTTGTGATGCTGTTGTAGCTACAATAAATGTACATGTCTATGCACACAAGTCTTCCAAATGAAAAAGGAAAGTGGAGGTGTATACCAGAATTTGCCAGAATAAATGAATTATTTTAAATAGAGCAAAAAACAAAATAAAGAAGAATCAAACACATGGCTGGAGAGTTGGCTTAGTGGTTAGGGTGCTTGCCTACACAGCCTAAGGATCCAGGTTTAATTCCCCAGTACCCACGTAAAACCAAATGCACAAAGTGGTACATGCATCTGGAGTTCGTCTGCAGTGGCTGGAGCCCCTGGCATGCCCAGTTTCTCCCTGTCTGTCTCTCAAATAAATAATTTTAAAAATTATTTTAAAGAATAATCAAACAGTTTTAAAAGATTAGAGCCCACCAGTGCTAAATGAGACATCACTCCCTCCAAGGTTCGGGGAACACTGCAGAAGAGGGGATAGAAAGAGCCAGAGGATGGGGAGAAGTGCTTTGGAACACTGTCTTATTGACAAGTGGCCAGCCACTGCAATCATCTCACAGCGACTGCTGTTACCTGTACGAGACCTGCACAATATTGGGCCCATCAACTTTCATTCCATCATGGATGGGGAAGAGGGCAAAAGTGAAAAAAAAAAAAAAAAACTGGTATCAAAGTGGAAGTGGGACTAGTTGGAAATAGAAAGGGATTCCATGGATGAGTTGGGAGGCGAAAATGGGAAGATTAACGGGAGGTGATTGTGCTCATGTATGAAAACTGTTAATGAAAAGGTTTGTAAAAGATTACAGCTATCATGTAGATGCCCTCCACTGTAGACCCACCAGGCATTATTTATCACTTTTGCGAAAAGGAAGATTGATCTACTGGCTTGTGTAGATCCTGGAACGATCTTGACATTAAATATCAAGTATATAAAATATATATGTGTAGGACTGGGTAAATGCCTTAGGGGTTAAGGCGTTTGTTTGCAAAGCCTAAGGACCCTGGTTAGGTTCCCCAGGACCTACGAAAGCCAGATGTACAAGCGAGCACATACCTCTGGAGTTCGTTTGCAGTGGCTAGAGGCCCTGGCATGCCCATTCTCTCTCTCTCTCTCTTTCAAATGAAGAAAATATACATGTACTCTGTTGCTCTATGTGACGTTTGCCATGTGAATGCTTCCGATGCAGTAGTCCCAAACACCAGTCACCACTCATTTAAAAATTAAAATAATGTAGGGGTGGGGAGATCCCAGCGTTTAAAGGCACTTGATGACCTGAGTTCAATCCTCCTCAGCGCCCATATAAAGCGGAACACAAAGTGGCACACGTGTCTCTAATCAGTGGAAGTGGAATCAGAGCATCCCGAAGTTCTCAAGCAGCCCCTGTGCTAGAGGGAGACCCGTTCTCAAAAGGAGGTTGAAGGTCACGCTTGTGGCACACGCCTTTAATCCCAGCACCCAGGAGGCAGAGGTAGGCAGGCCTGCTATGAGTTCGAGGCCAGCCTGAGACTACATTGTGGATTTCAGGTCAGCCTGGGCTAGAGGGAGACCCTACCTCAAACACACACACACACACACACACACACACACACACACAAGCCAGGAGTGGTGGCACATGCCGTTAATCCCAGCACTCGGGAGGCAGAGAGGTAGGTAGATCACCGTGAGTTCGACGCCAACCTGAGACTACAGAGTGAATTCCAGGTCAGCCTAAGTTAGAATGAGACCCTACCTCGAAACCCTCCCCACCTCCCCCACCCCCGCAAAAAAAAAAAAAGATGAAGGAGGGAGAGAAAGAAGGAAGCACTCTGAGGTTGTCCTCTGATTTCCCCCACGTGAACTCCTGAGAGCACATACACACATACTTACATACAAATAAATAATTTATTAAAACAGTCAACACATCTCCCTGCACTGGAATGAATCACTCACACTTCTGCTGCAAGCCACGCCAAAGCACTAGGGGCACAGGCTTTGGCCCCGCCCCCTGTCCCCTTCCGCGCTCCCAACTGGCGGCGGGGTGGAGCCTTCCAACCAATCCGCGTTCTACAGGGACCGCCTCCCGCGCGTCTTTCAAAGACGTCCTAGAAACCAATGAGCGGTTAGAGGCTGAGCCAGCTTAACCAGAGGCGGAGTAACAACCAGCGCGAGGATCTGATTGGCTGCCGGAAGACGCCGCGCCCACCTCGCAGACGGATGTACCAATGAGTTGAGCGGAGGGGCGGGCTCGGCGCGGGCCCGGGCTGGGGCGCTGGGGGCTGCGAAGGGAGGCGGCGCTGGTGTCTGCGTGCGTGCGGCGGCCTGCGATGAAGCCGGTGAGTTGGGAGAACTCGGGCTTAGGAGGACCAGCCGCAGGGACGAGTGCTGTCCCGGAGGCCACTTCCTGGGCTGGGCGGGCAGCCTGGGCCCGCCGGCTGCCTGACTCGCGCCGTAACCGTCCGTCCCGTGGGTCGGGGAGGCGGCGCTCTCCCGGCCCGGGCGACAGGGAGGGCTGTTCCCCGCCCTCGAGCAGGGTCCGGGGAGGACGAGGGGACGTCGGATTTTGCTGTCACCCGTCGCCTGCGGGGTCTCAGGCCTCTTGACATCCCTGTCTGAGAGGACCAACCCCCGTGTCTCCGCCTAGCACTGGACGTGATGCCACAGCCCGCAAGAGACCAGGCAAAGTCGTGAAGGCTGCTGTATCCCTTGGGTGTGGACGGCGTCACGACTGCCACCATTCCCCCTAGGGCCCCTTGACCCTACATCCCATTTCATGAGGTTCAAAACCGTCTTAGCCTGTTGGGATGTGTGCCTACCTGGATGAGGGACTCTGCATGGCCATCTGCACAGCTGAAAATCTTACTGCATCAAGATTGCTTTAAAGAAAAAAGAGGGGCCTCGAGAGATGGCTTAGCCATTAAGGCGTTTGCCGACAAAGCCAGAGGACCCAGGTTTGATTCCCCAAGACCCACGTAAAGCCAGATGTACAAGGTGGCGCATGCATGTGGAGTTCGTTTTCAGAGGCTAGAGGTCCTGGCACACCTATTCTCTCCCCCCCCCCCCATCTCTCTCTCTCTCTCTCTCTCTCATAAATAGCAAGAAAAAGGGGATCCTGGGAGGGAACTGAAGTGCCACCTACCGGTATTACCTACCCCCATGGTGGACACCCCATTGCAAGGCTTCCTTCAGGATCCATTGATTTTAATATTGTAGTGAGAACCAAAGCAATTCCAATCCATACTCTTAAGTCTCTCGTCATGTGATAAGACCATTATAGAAGAGAACTCCCAGCCAGGCAGGGCATTAGGCCGTTGACACTTGCTAATCCCTTTCCCTAGTGGAGGACATCAGCTGTCCTTCACTCCTCACCAGTAACTCAACTTGTCCCCTGAAAGGAAGAGTAAGCCATCTGTTCCCTGTGGTTAGAGGAACTGAACACACGTGACTCAATCTTCTCTTCCCTCCCCTCTCGGGATCTACCCGTCTTCCAAGGGTGCTTTCTGGTTCACTCTGACACACAGGAGTCCTTAGGTTGTCCATCACTGCCTGTGACTGTGTCAATCAATCTGTCAAATTCTGGGGTGAAGAAGTGGAAAGCACACTTCTGCTTTAACCTACATCCTCCGTTTGACACTTAATAAAACTGACATTTAGTTTGCTGTTGTTCCAACATCAGTTCTCAGTTCAAACTAGGAAATGGGAAAGGGTAACTTTTTGAATGTTTAGAAGTCTTCCATGTGGAAAGACGTACTCCCTCCAACATTGAGGCCCAGCTCCTGAGATGGGCACACCAGGGCCACCTCAACCTTACTAAGCCAGGGACTCAACATAGGGAGTGGGCAGATTCATGTGTACTTCTGCCCACAAACAACTAGGCTGTATAGGGCTCTGTTCAAAAATGGGATGAGCGAAACTACTTCACAAGTTGGCTAATTGCTTTAAGTCCCTGTCTACCTGGAAACTTCTGCTTTTCCTTCAAAAGCCATTGTAGGCTTTCTGTGAAGCCCTCTGCAGCTCCCTGAGTGATCAGTTGTTCTCTTCCCTGGTCTGCAGCACATGGTTTCTGATTCCATGTTAGCACTAAAGCCTCCTGAAATCTCACACACATAATCTTTCCAACTACACTGAAGGCAGAGTAGAGGCCATGGGGATCTTTGCATCTCCATAGTGTAGCAAAGGGAGGAGTCCAAGCACTGTGTGTGAGTGAGTGGCCAAATCTCACTTCACAGTCGAGGAAACCCGAGATCCAGGATAAACTGAAAGTAGCTTGTCTGAGGTTATTCCAGGGCCAGTTCCAGAAAGCTGGTTGGTTGGCTACCAGTCCAATTCTTTCTACTCTGCAGTGCTGTGACTAATGAGATGGTAATCATTTATTATTGATGCTGCTGTCTCTCTCTGATAGTTCCAATGAGTGAGTGAATAAACTGTAAATATGAAACCTGTGGCTTTGTAAACATGGATTAGCTATATTAAAACTATGTGAAAATATCCTGTACAGTAATTTCACGTTTCTTTTGAAGCCTATTTCAATACAAGCAAGTGAGTTTGACTCCTCAGACGAAGAGCCTATTGAAGATGAACAAACTCCAATTCAGATTTCATGGTACGTTAGCATTTCTGATCATTGGTGAGCTAATATATTTGTTGCTATATCATAGTATTTGTACAAGGTAATACACACAATTTAAATGTTAAGTATTCTGATTATAGAACTTTAATCCTTAAGGGATGAGTTTCTAACCCCATGATTTATTCACTATCTATAATATAGAAGACGTCTTTTAAAATCGTTCTTTAGACATTGAAAAAAAAGGTTAGTAAAAGCAAGTAAAGCATACAGGTAGGACTTTGAAATTGTCTCCTACCAAAATTTATATATTTTTACAACAAAAGAAATGTATAACAAGAATAGAGTAAGATGTTTAATAATTTATTGTTAAGCTAAATCTTAGATAGTACTAAGGACTATTTTCATAGCAATACATCTGAATAGTAAACTCTTTAAGAAAAAGCTACAGCAACATGATATCTGTAAGTGTTCTCATCACTCACCCAATATTAACATACCTGATACAAACAAGTTAAGGGAGGGAAGACTTATTGTGGCTCACAGTTTCAGAGGTTTCAGTCACTCATGACAGAGAGGGCAGGGCAGAGTAGACCAGATCACAGCATAGTGGTCAGGAAGCAGAGAACAGTAACAGGAGAGGGCCAAGGCAAGATTAGTCCCCAGGGCTATGCCCACAGTGACCTGCTTCCACCAGCCAAGCCCCACCTTCCTCAGTTCTACCACCTCCGGTAGTCTTCAGAATCATGAAGTGATTAAAGTGTTCATTAGGTCATAATATCGACTTCCTAGTTATGCCAGCTTCTCTACAACCAGCTCGGGTGCTTTCACTCATCTCTATAAATGTAGTAATCTCACTGGGGGTATAGCTTCATAATGGAGCAGTTGACTCTCGGGCCCAAAGCCCCAGGTTCAATCCCAGCACTGAGGGTAAAAAGTTCTAATCTTTTTCCTCAAGAAAGCACCATTCTCTAAAGAGTAAGGGAATAGTCTAACTATTGTGTCTTAATTTCTTTTGTCCTGCTATCAAATAATATTACCTTCTATTATCCCCTTAATATGGTTCCTATTTAAGCTCAAAAACTTAATTTTTAATCCCAAATGTTACTAACATGATGCTTCCTATTTTCCTCTCAACTTATCTCCTGATTTGCAGACAGGGCCAGCCTCTGTCCCTGAGTGTTGTAACTGGAACTGTGATTTTTTTTTTTAAATATTTCACCTTAATTAAACTCATAATAATAACAAATGGATAGCCTGTCGTTTTCATCATGCAAAGTTATATCTGTAAAGCAATCCTACCCAAAAAAGCTTAAAATAGTAATGTAAAGTGAATGCTAAAATGGAATGTTCACATGGTCATTGTTGTAGTCAGCTTCACGTTGCTGAGATGAACATCCAAATCAGACAGCTTATAGGAGGAGGGGTGTGTTTGAAGCTTACAGATCCAAGGTGGAGTTCCATCGATGGCAGAAGAAGCTGGCTCCCATTCATAAATCCAAGCAGGGGCCCAGCAGGGCTCAGACCTCCCCCCTTGCCTTTGGCCTGGAACTCAGATCTGCCCCCACTGACACCTCCTGCAGCCAGGCAGCTGAAGACTAGCTTGAATCAAACACCTGGGTCTTTGGGGCGGGGGGCATACATTCAAACAACCACAGTCATATTCAGCTTGCTGATCTAAGGTTACTACAGGTTGAGTCCCTCTAGTCTGAAACGCCCCCCAGTCCAAAATTTCTCGAGCATCATACTGACCGTCAAAAAGGTTTTTTATTTTTGAGCATTTTGGATTTTGAATATTCAGATTGGGATGCTTAGCTGGGAAAGTCTTATGCTTATATTCCAAATTCCCTAAATTCTGAAATCTGGAAAATATCTGCTTCCAAGCATTTTATCACTCAACCGTTAATATGAAGTATCTCCAGTAACATACCACAGGGCCCTACCTGTTGGCAGTCTAGGAATTGTTACCTGTGATGTAAATTTAAGTTAATCTGTTTTAAGATTTAAATTGCCAAAAGTAAGTTCCTGTTTTTTTTAATTTTTTTGTTTGTTTATTTATTTATTTGAGAGCAACAGAGAGAAGGAGGCAGAGAGAGAGAAAGAGAATGGGCGTGCCAGAGCTTCCAGCCTCTGTAAACGAATTCCAGATGCGTGCGCCCCCTTGTGCATCTGGCTAACGTGGGTCCTGGGGAATTGAGCCTTGAACCGGGGTCCTTAGGCTTCACAGGCAAGCGCTTAACTGCTAAGCCATCTCTCCAGCCCTAAGTTCCTGTTTTTAAACTTCCAGTCTTCTAAGCCTTTCTGTGCCCTACCTCTTTAACTAGGAATTGGTATTTTGTGACTTCTGTAACTTATTCAGTGGCAGTCACTCTTTTTGTTTTTGTTTTTTTAAATATATTTTATTTATTTATTTGAGAGAGAAAGAGAGAAAGGGTGCGCCAGGGCCTCCAGCCATTGCAAACGGACTCCAGATGCATGTGCCCCCTTGTGCATCTGGCTTACATGGGTCCTGGAGAGTCAAATCAGGATCCTTTGGCTTTGCAGACAAATGCCTTAACTGCTAATCCATCTCTGTAGCCCCCCTCGTTTTGGTTTTTTGAAGTAAGGTCTCACTCTAGCCCAGGCTGACCTGGAATTCACCATGTAGTCTCAGGGTGCCCTCAAACTCATGGCACTTCTTCCTCCTCCTCCCAAGTGCTGGGTTAAGGCATGCACCACCATGCCCAGTGGCATTCACTCTTTGTTAAGCTGAATTTCCTTTTGCAGCTTTAAAAAAAAAAAAAAAAAAAAAACTGAAGTCAACTAAACCTGCTGCATTTTTCTTTGTAGGCTACCTCTGTCACGAGTGAATTGTTCTCAGTTTCTTGGTTTATGTGCTCTTCCAGGTAGGTAATACAAAACTGGCTTCCTATTAATACTTTAGGGTAGTTCTGTCACTACCACAACATTCAGTGCATTGAGCATAGACTAGTACCAGGGCTCTGACAGTTGGAAGCCTTCTTGGTGGGCTATAGATAAAGGACATAGATTCACTCTTCAACCCATACAGACTTTTGTTCGGGGCTACATTTCTGATTTACCTATTTTAATAAAATTTAAGAGCTGGGTGTGGTGGCACACACCTTTAATCCCAGCACTCGGGATGCAGAGGTAGGAAGAGCACCATGAGTTCAAGGCCACCCTGAGACTACATAGTGAATTCCAGGTCAGCCTGGGCTAGAGTGAGACCCAACCTCGGAAAACCAAAACAAAATAAATTTAAAAAACTCAAACACTGGAGTACAACTGAAAGCAAGACTACAGCCAGCAGCTTGTTATAGAAACACACAGACTAAAGAACCCTGTGTCAGGAGTTCCTTTGCTAGAATCTATGATTTTTTTTTTTTTTTTTTTTTTTTGGTTTTTCGAGGTAGGGTCTCACTCTAGCTCAGGCTGACCTGGAATTCACTATGGAGTCTCAGGGTGGCCTCGAACTCACGGCCATCCTCCTACCTCTGCCTCCCGAGTGCTGGGATTAAAGGCGTGCGCCACCACGCCCGGCTAGAATCTATGAATTAATTAAGTCACTAAAGAATCTAAGAAATGGGGGCTGGAAAGATGGCTTAGTGGTTAAGGCGTTTGCCTGCAAAGCCAAAGGACCCAGGTTCAGTTTCCCAGGTCCCACGTTAGCCAGATGCACAAGGTGGTGTATGCCTCTACAGTTCATTTTCAGTGGCTGGAGGCCCTGAAGGACCCATTCTCTCTCCCCAATAAATAAATACAAATTTTAAAAATTTTACATTCAAAATGAAAATACATAAGTAATCATGTGGACTTTCCAAAGTAGCCAAATATGTGTTTAAATATGCTTTATTATATATGACCCCAAACTGACCTTTTTTACTTGCCTTATATACTTGTAGGTTGTAAGTTTAAAGATGTTAGAAGAAATATTCAAAAAGATACTGGTAAGTAGACTATAAGAAAACCCCACTAATAGTTTAAAGAAAACAACTGAAAGTATTTGCCAAAGGGACCAAACTATACTCCCAGTATACAAAATAAATATTTGTGACATTTCAAATTGTAAACTTCTAATCCACGGAAGAGGTTGCTTCAATTATCTGCACATGATTTCCCTTTTCTTATTATAGTTAATACATATAAACATTGTAGCTATACATATGTAGACTGTGTCATCACCTCAAGAGAAAAAAGTTTGTAAACAGGAAGCTGACATACTGCACTGCCCACATCTTTGAACATACTGTTCCTTAAAGACTTGGCTGTGGTAATATCAGTTAAGCCCCAACCGAAGACCCCAGGGCAGCAGAGAAACTGTCCATCCTGGAGAGAAGCTGTAGAAAGTCAGCACCTAGGTGGGAAAGAGCACAACATGCCCATCGGTGTTGGTACCACTGCAGCCTTGTCAACTCCAGTCACCCTAGCAAGGGACCCCAAGTTTGAAACTGCATATTATATGATACTAACAAATGTGAAGTTTCAAAATACTTCATTCTGACTGACCTGGAATATCTCATGCTCCCACCAAAATCATTACAGTATAGAAAATTTTAAATCTTAACACGTTTTTCTGGTTATTTGGGAATTTCAGTTGCTTAATGTACTTTATTTCTGACCTGCCAAAAAAGATAAAAAGAGCTAATATCTGAACTTACAGCTGGAGTACTTATAAAGATATTCTGCTGTAGGCACGACTGTAGTAGGACATTTCCTTTTGAAAACATGTAAGTCATAAGAAGAATGCTGTCTAAATCATTGGTTTAAGACGAATCTTCTACATTTTGGAATTCCCTGACCATGTAATGCCTTCTATAAAAGAACTTTCCAAGCCAGGTGTGGTGGTGCACACCTTTAGTCACAGCACTAAGGAGGCAGAGGTAGGATTGCCAAGAGTTTGAGGCTACCCTGAGACTACATAATGAATTACAGGTAAGCCTGGGCTACAGTGAGACCCAACCTTGAAAAATAAAAGTTTCCAGCTCTTTTATGAACTTTTTTTTTTTTTTTGCAATGAAATCTTACATGGAATCCATTGTATGAAACAGATCAAACATTTTATGGGGAGTAGCCAGGACTGTCCCTACATCAGCTCCTGTGGCATCTCCTCCAAGCCCTCTAGGAGAATATGAAAACCACTGTATAGTACAAATTATCCAATGTTCTACAAATAGTCAAGTTTATTAAGTATATGTTGAATCCTTTTACAAGTATGTAATAGTTTTTGGTATTTTTCCCCCATTTTGGTTTTTCAAGGTAGGGTCTTATTCTAGCCCAGGCTGACCTAGAATTCACTATATAATCTCAGGGTGGCCTTGAACTCACAGTGATCCTCCTACCTCTACTTCCTGAGTGCTGGGATTAAAGGCATACGCCACCACGCCCAGCTAAGATGTAATAGTTTTATCAAAAGCAGAGCATGTGTGGTGATTCCTGTAACCCCAGCACTTGGGAAGCTGAGGCAGGAGGATCTCAAATTCCAGGCTAGCTTAAACTATATAGCAAGACCCTTGCTCAGTCAGAGAGAGAGAGAACACACTGTCTGTGGTGGTTTGATTCAGGTGTCCCCCATAAACTTAGGTGTTCTGAATGCTAGATTCCCAGCTGATGGAGATTTGGAAATTAACACCTCCTGGAGGTAGTATATTGTTGGAAGCAGGCTTTTGAGTATTATAGCCAGTTTCCCCTTGCCATCGTTTGGCACACTGTCCTGTTGTGGTGTCCACCCTCTGCTCATACCATCACTTTCCCTGCCATCATGGAGCTGCCCCTCAAGTCTGTAAGCCAAAATAAACCTTTTTTCCACAAGCTGCTCTTGGTCAGGTGTTTGTTTTCTGCCAGCAATGTGAACCTGACTTGCAATGCTGTCCAATAGAAATATAATGACAGGGCTAGAGAGATGGCATAGTGGTTAAGGAGCTTGCCTATGAAGCCTAAGGACCCAAGTTCAGTTCCCCAGGACCCACGTAAGCCAGATGCACAAAGTGGCACATGCATCTGGAGTTTGTTTACAGTGGCTAGAAGCCCTGGTGTGCCCATTCTTCCTCTCTCCCCTCACTCCTTCCCCCCACTGCCTTTTTCTCTCAAATAAAGAATAAAATATTTAGAAAAAAGGAAATATGAGAGCCATAAATGGAAGCTATGCAATTCTATTTTCTCTGCTACATTAAAAAAGTTAAAGCAGGGCTGGAGAGATGTCTTAGTGGTTAATGCGCCTGCCAGCAAAGCCAAAGGACCCAGGTTCAATTCCCCAGGACCCACATAAGCCAGATGCACAAGGTGGCACATGCATCTGGAATTTGTTTGCAATGGCTGGAGGCCCTGGCTCACCTATTCTCCCTCTTTCTCTCTCTCAAATAAAAATAAAATAATTGTTAAGTTAAAGCAGGTAAAATAACTTTTAATAATTATTTAATATATCCTATATATTGTCATTTTACCAGCTTTGATGAATGAAGAAAATTATTATGGTGGTGGTATTTGTAACCCTGGCACTTGGGAAGCTAAGGCAGGAGGATCTCAAGTTCCATGCCAGTTTGAGCTATACAGCAAGACCCTCACTCAGTCAGAGAGACAGCACATTGTCCAATAAAAATATGAGAGGTCTGGAGAGATGGCTTAGCAGTTAAGGGATTTGTTATGATATTTTCATTATATACAGATCATTGTACTTTCCTCATTTTCACCCCATTACCCCCTCTCTTGATCTCCCAGACACCTTGGTTTTCTTCCTCCCTCCCCCAGATAGTCCTCTTCTAGACTCAAATCTAGATTCCGAGGAAGGAAAAAATACTTGTCTTTCTTCCCCTACATTACCCTCATTTTCATCTTCCTACTTTCCGTAGACCCTTTCCTCCCCTCTGCTCAGTCCCCTTTCGACATATATATATATATATATATATCTTATTTCACATATGAGAGAAAACGTGATAAGGTAAATTATTAATGAGATAGTTTATTTCTGTGTGCTTTGTCTTTGCCGCCAGGTGTATGTTTTGCACTTATATATCTCAGCTTAGGCTAGTCACCTTTCAATTGCAAAGGCATTGTACTGTAATAGATAAATGTATAGGGGAGGAGGAGAATTTGAATCAGTCCAAATTGTTTATTTTAAACCAAACAATACAGAATGAAAATTGTCACAAGTTTCAGTATATAATATAGAACTCCTATAGTAATATTTCTTGGTTTATGTCATTATAGTGAAAAAAGCTAAAGTATAGATTTTGTTTTGTTTGTTTGTTTGTTTTTTTCAAGGTAGGGTCTCACTCTAGTCCAGGCTGACCTGGAACTCATTCTGGAATCCCAGCTTTGGCCTTGAAACTCATTGCAGTCCTATCTCAGCCTCCCAAGTGCTGGGACTAAAGGAGTGCACCACTAAGCCTGGCATATATAGACTTAATAGAACAAATGCCTTATTGCTTAGAGACTTACACTTAATCCGTAAAAGTAAATACATGGTGTGTTGGCAAGGCAGATGTGAGGAAGAGTACAAAAACTGTGCCTGGAGATTTTACATACAGTGGTTGATTTTTGTGAGAAAAAAATTCTAAATGTGCTATTGTTCCTTCTTGGGTTTAAATATTAGGTATTGTTAAATTTGTTTTTTAGTAAATTTGTTACAAAAAGAAATCCCACAATTTTTGTGCAGGAACACCACTAAAATTGGACTGTCGCAAAAGTCAATATAAAGCATTTTGTGCTATTAACTGAGTAGGTTTAATTCTAATCACCTTTGGATTCATATGTTACCAATAGACATTTTAAATTTACAAATTATCACTTAGGGTTCTGATGAAGAATGTGGCCCCACAGTCTCTCTCTTGGCCGTGTTTAAACCTGTCGTGTTTTGTGTGTGTGCGTCTGTGTGTCATCTTGTCTGCTGCAGAAGAACTAAAGAGCTATGGGATACAAGACATATTTGTTTTCTGCACCAGAGGGGAACTGTCAAAATACAGAGTCCCAAACCTATTGGACCTCTACCAACAGTACGGCATTGTCACTCATCATCACCCAATCCCAGATGGAGGGACTCCTGACATAGGCAGCTGCTGTGAAATCATGGAGGAGCTTGCCATCTGCCTCAGAGACAACCGGAAAACCTTAATCCAGTACGTCCACCTTCGCACCATACCCGAGAAACACGCCAAGTGATTTCTCATGAGTCAGCTATCACCCACCTCCGCTTGTTGTTAGACCCAGACAGTGCCTGGCCCAGAGGAAGCACTTGGGTATTTACAGTAACCATATGTCAAGAGTAAAGACAGAAAGCATATTTGCAGATTCTCAGAGCAGGATTATAGGCTTTTTTCCCCTTTCTTTGCTTTTGTCTTGAGCCTTTAGTAGCAATTTGGGAAACGCTATACCTTCAAAATTGGGGGCATTATTCTTGTTATATGGTATCACACTTACCTGTCTCAGCCTGTCTATTGCATTCCTCAGAAACACAGTTAAAAAAAAAAATCCCTAAGCAAAGAGCAGTCTTGTTTTTGTTTTCTGGTTTTTTGAGGTAGGGTCTCACTCTAGCCCAGGCTGACCTGGCATTCACTATGGAGTCTCAGGGTGGCCTCGAACTCATGGCAATCCTCCTACCTCTGCCTCCCGAGTGCTGGGATTAAAGGTGTGCGCCACCACGCCTGGCCTAAAGAGCAGTCTTTTAAAATATGACTTGAGAGCCAGGCATGGTGGTGCACGCCCTTAATCCCAGCACTCGGGAGGCAGAGGTAGGAGGATTGAGGCCACCCTGAGACTACATAGTGAATTCCAGTTCAGCCTGAGCTAGAGTGAGACCCTACCTCGAGAAGCCAAAAATAACTTAATTAATTAAACTAAATATGACTTGAAAATTACACTTGATGGTAAGAATTTGCTACCAGAATGAAAGGGTTCTCTCCTTGTTTGTGAGCAGCTATGAAAACACAAGCTGCTATGAATGTTTAAAACAAAATGTGGATTAAAAAGTGGGGAGTGAAGAATGAGAAGTAACTTGGAGGAAGGTAGAAGGGAGTAGCACCAGGTAGATTATAGCATTGCAACAACTACAAATGGCACCACAGAAAACAAGAGTTCTTCCAGAAGTTAGACTCAGAGCAAAGGAGCATCGGCCACAGCAAGCGCCCTAGGCCTCACTGTGCTCACTGCATGTTTGATAGCCCAGCAAGCCACTTACTCCCTCCTGGAACAAGTACACAGCCAAATGGTTAGAAGCCTCAAAAAGCCCAAGGTGATTTGGGAAGCTGACTCAGCAGTTATTGGCCCAGCTTCGATTCTCAAGCCACCTACATAAGCCTGATAGAAAAAGTGGTCATTTGTAGCAACAAGAGGCCCTGGCGCACTCATGCACTTACGCATGCACACAACTGAGTTTCTTTTAAATCCTAAGGTGTCCCAGGCGTAGAGCCATAGTGTAGCAGATAGTAAGTACACGGTACTGTGTGAGGTGGAGGTGTACAAGCTACACAAACAGCCACATGGTCTCAGGATCCCTAGTGACAAGACACGGTCAGCCAACTTCTCTGCTTCGGTCTGCATCCTCGGGGTCCTATGCCCACAGTACCAGTTCTGAGGTAAATCACTAGTGCCAGAGTGGCCAAACCAGACCCATCCACAGAGAACCATAGCTAGCAGAACAGGCAGTAAGGAGCTGCAGCAATGGCTTGGTCAGTAAAGCACTTGTTGGGCAAGCATGAGGACCAGAGTTCAGATCCCCAGTGCGCATGTAAATGCCAAGTAGATGTGATGCTACCAGTAGCCCCAGTGCTCAAGAGGCAGAGGCAGGATTCCCAGGGCAAGCTGGCTCAGGGTCTCGCTAACCTGGTCAGCTGTGAACTCAAGTGAGAGACTGCCTCAGCTAATAAAGAGAAACAGGATTGAGGAAGACACCCCGCGCTGGTCTCTAGCCTCGACATGCATGCACATTCCCCCGTGCACACAAATGCCCAAAACAAAACCTGAAAGCCTTCCGTCATCTTAGAGAAGGGTACTGTCTCATCTACTTCTAATTGTAAAGGCACATTTTCAGAATAGTTACTAGTGCTTAATTTTTTCTTCTTTCTTTTTTTGGGGGGAGGGTACTTTTCAAGATAGAGTCTCACTCTAGCTCAAGCTGACCCAGAACTCACTCTCTAGCCCCAGACTGGCCTCGAACTCATGGCGATCCTCCTACCTCTGCCTCCCAAGTGCTGGGACTAAAAGCATGTGCCACTATGCCCAGCTATTTGTTTGTTTTTTGAGGTAGGGTTTCACTCTAGCTCAGGCTAACCTGGAATTCACTATGTAGTCTCAGGCTGACCTTGAACTCAGGGCAACCCTCCTTCCTCTGCCTCCCAAGTGCTGGGATTAAAGGTGTGCACCACCATGCCTGGCTCATTTTTTTTTCCTTTGTTTTTTAAAATGTATTTATGACAACCTCTGTTCTAAGCCCTTCACAAATGGTCCCTCAGATGATGTAGGCACCGTTGCTATAACTGTGTTGTAGTTGAAAGGCAGAGGTGCAGCGCCTAGAGAGCTTGCACAGCTCACCCTAGCAGAGGACAGGTGCAGGATTTAAGCTCCTGCTCTGATCCTGTGTATGCAGTGAGATAAATTAAGGGTTATTGGATGGATAGCATATGTCTAAAAGACAGAGCAAAAGAACTCAGTAAAAATAATCAATTCCAAGCCGGGCTGTGGCGGCACACGCCTTTAATACCAGCACCTGGAAGACAGAGGTAGGAGGATCACCGTGAGTTCAAGGCCGCCCTGAGACTACATAGTGGATTCCAGGTCAGCCTGGACTAGTGTGAGACCCTACCTCGGGGGGGGGGGGGGGGATCATTTCCTATCTGTTTACTAGCATGCTCTATTTTCTGGATGTAGGTCTTGGAATTTAGCTAGAAATAAGAAGGCCCTGCCTACCTTGGCCCTTAGAGACGTTCAGAATACCTCCAAACAAGTAGACACACTTTGCTTTTGCTTTTGGATAATTAGTTAAGTAATACTACCTCTGTGTGCAAGGCCATAGAGCAGTGAGTACTAGACAGAAAGCGAAGTCTTTAGTTAAAACGGCATGGGGTGACAGTGTACAGACTTCAACACTCTATTTCCCTTTCAGCTGTTATGGAGGACTTGGGAGATCTTGTCTTGGTAAGCAATGTATTTTCATTATTAAGTTTTGGGTTTTTTTTTTTTTTTTTTTTTTTTTTTACTTCAAACTAGGCAAATTCCTGTTTCTGGACCATATCCCATTTTATATTAAATGAGACTTTATGTTAAAATGATTTAATATAAGTGAAGTAATAGAAATGTTTGCCAAGACTCAAAAACTTGTTTAGGGCCTTGAACTTGGTGTTTCTCACGTTGGGAGGGAGTAGGAGAACCTCAGTTGAAGAGGTTCTTACAGGATGGCTGAAGCATGAGGACCTGAGTTCAGTTCCCCAGCTCCCACATACAAGCCTTTTTTTGCTTTGTGGGAAACTGTGCTGAGCCCTTTACAAACTGTCACTCTGATGTAGATACTATTGTCCAATGTAGGTACTATTGCTATCACTGTTTTATAGTAATTCCAGCACTGGGGAGGTGCAGACAAGAGGATCCCTCAACACTTAGCACTCAGCACTGACTTCTAGCCCCCCTCCACACACAAATATACACATATTCAAGAAAAAGAGGACCCTACAAAATATCATTTAGTTTTAGCACATGCATTTTTTTGGCGGGGGGTCCCTGAGGTAGGGTCTCACTCTAGCCCAGGTTGATCTGGAATTCACTCTGTATTCTCAGGCTGGCCTCGAACTCACAGTGATCCTCCTACCTCTGCCTCCTGAGTGCTAGGATTAAAGACATGCACCACCACACCCAGTGCATTCTTAATTTTTTTCTTTAAAAAAAAAAATTATGAGAGAATTAGCACACCAGGGCACCCAGCCACTGCAATTGAACTCCAGACGCGTGCATCTGGATTACATGGAACCTGGAGACTGGAACATGGGTCCTTAGGCTTCACGTGCAAGTGCCTTAACTGCTAAGCCATCTCTGCAACCCTGCATTCTTAATTTTTAAGTGGCATAAGTAAAAAAGCCAAAATTGGAGCCACATGCCTATAATTTCAGTACTCCAAAAAGGAGGCAAGAGGATCAGGAGTTCAAAATCATCCTCAGTTACTGGCAAATTTGCCAACTTGGATCATTATCCAGCCTTAAAAGAAATGGACCTGTCATAATAGGTGTGAACTTTGAATACATGAATGAAAACAGTCACAGAAGAACACCTTCTGCGTGATGCCTTTTAAAATATACATAAATCCTCTTTTTCTGCAGGGCTGGAGATTGAACCTAGGGCATCCCACATGCTAGGCAAGTGCTCTACCACTGAGCTATATCCCCAGCTGTTGTTTTTCATATATAATGTCCATAATCAACATACCTAGAGTCTAAACATAGACCTGTGGTTCTCTAGGGCAGAGGTGAATGGGGTGAGAGAGAGAGATGATAGCAAGGGTCTACAGCTGCTTTTTGAAGTGACTCAGACGTTCTAAAATTGACCATGGTGATGGTTGCACAAATCTCCCAACATACTAAAATTCACTCGTGTACTCTAAGTGGATAAATTGCGTTATGTATCAGTTACAGTGAACCGTGTTCAGCTTTCATTCAGCCAGTCATTTAAGATCATAGCTTAATAATCAAAAGCACAGACTAAAGGTCCCATTCATTTTTAGCGGTTACACTGAACTGAGGCTTCTGCAACAAAACCAGCCAAGTATCAAGTCTCCCTTCTTGAAACAAAACTAGTCTTTTAATAATACATTGTTTTTCTGTCACATTCTCAGTAGCCGCTTGTCTCCTCCTGTACCTGTGTGACACGATGTCACCACAGCAAGCCATAGACAGCCTGCGGGATGTCAGGGGATCCGGAGCCATACAGACCATCAAGGTAAGCACTGCTGTGCGTCTGCTGGAGTGAGCGGCGGCTTCTTTCAGATAGCAGCGGGCACAAGCCAAGAGGGCGGGAGGTGAAACTACAGAGCACGCCATTATTTACACATGCCTGTTTACTTTTTTAACTTAGGTTTAAATACAGCCTAAATATCTGCAAAAGCCCATAGAATTTTAAATGACATTAAAAAAAAAAAAAAAACTTGGAGCCAGGTGTGGTGGCGCATGCCTTTAATCCCAGCATTCGGGAGGCAGGGAAGCAGAGGTAGGAGGATCGCTGTGAGTTCGAGGCTACCCTGAGACTACATAGTGAATTCCAGGTCAACCTGGACTGGACTAGAGTGAGACCCTACCTCGGGAAAAAAAAAAAAAAAAGCTTTGCTTCTTCTGGAGTCCGCTTTTGTCCCAGTATGTTCTGGGAATGGATTCTCTCACTTGGAGTGATGAGATGGTGTTGCAGTCAGGTTCACTTTGCTGGCAGAAAACACCCAACTAAGAGCAGCTTTTAGGAAATAAAGGGGGGGGGGGGCATTTTGGCTTACAGACTCAAGGGGAAGCTCCATGATGGCAGGGAAAACAATGGCATGAGCAGAGGGTGGACATCACCTCCTGGCCAACATCAGGTGGGCAACAGGAACAGGACAGTGTGCTAAACACTGGCATGGGGAAACTGGCTGTAATGCCTATAAGCCCACCCCCAACAATACACCGTTTTCAAGAGGCATTAATTCCCAAATTTCCATCAGCTGGGAACCTAGCATTCAGAGCACCTAACTCTATGGCGGACACCTGAATCAAACAACCACAGAGGGTTACCACAACCTTGGTAGTTTCTTGGGTAGGCTTTCAGCCCAAATTACCTAAAGAGAAGACCCTGCTGTACCACTGAAGCTTTGAGCAAAGATGAGTGGTATAAAAACACAGAGCAAACCGGGCATGGTGGCACACACCTTTAATCCTAGCACTTGGGAGGCAGAGGTAGGAGGATCACCATGAGTTCGAGGCCACCCTGAAAGGACATAGTGAATTCCAGGTCAGCCTGGGCTAGAGTGAGACCCTACCTCGAAAAACGAAAAAAGCGAAACAAAGGCAGAGCAAGCCGTGCGTGGTGGCACACACCTTTAATCCCAGCACTCGGCAGGCAGAGGTAGCAGGATCGCTACAAGTTCAAGGCCACTCTTGGACTACATAGTGAAGTCCAGGTCAGCCTGCACTAGAATGAGACCTTACCCCAAAAGAACCCAAAAAAATAAAAATAAAAATGCAGAGCAGTGCCCACTGTTGCTGTGGATAACTGAGCTTGTCCACATTTCCCTTACTACTTCAAAAACAGTGCAATAGCAATTAGAATCCTGCCACCAGAAAGACAGCAGGTCCCACTCTCTATGTAGCTTGATAGTTAACTTGCCTTTCTGTCCCAAGTACCCTGTCTTAGCTTTAGGACTGGTCATCAGAGCAGTGCTAAAGAATCCTTACCTCCAGTAAGCGTTACAGTGTTACAGTAAGCGTGGTAGTGTCCTATAACGTGAATTGCTATAACTACCCATCAGTTCACTGAGCAACCTAATTCCCAAGGTCACTGACAAAATAACCATACAGGATCCAAGTCACTGAAAACAGAACTCCCTGTATTAATCCAAATGATGCTTCAAATTTAGGAAGTTCAGGTCTTTCTTTGAAATAAAATCCATGGTCAAATGTGTGTGGGTATTCTGACTGGCAGAGCTATCCTATAGGAAGCTGTTTTAAACTCCAAATAAATTATTTAAAGTATTTGCTTATCTATTTAGTAATATATTGGTTTTTAAACAATACCACCTATGAAAATTGTTCCAGATGTTATCACAAGCAGCAGGCTAGGCTTCTGTAAACTAATCATTACAAGAAATCCTTTCTCCTTCACTTTGGAGGAAGAAAGCAGAAAGAATACCCATGGTGACTAGACACACACTTTTCTTTTAACCTGTGTCCTCCAAGGGAGAAAGGATTCTGTGACTTTGATCTGAACTTCACACACCTTCATATGTGTAAAGCTTTTAAAGTAATAGCTTTTCGCACTATGCATCTTTATTTCAAGCTAAACCTTCCCAGACTGCAAATGCTTCCCAGCCCATCCTCACCTCTGACCCTGCCACCACCTCCTGGCTTAGCCATCACCTCACTCCCCGAGTCTCAGTTTAAATGTTACTAAGCAGAAAAGCAACTGCTAGTATGCAGTCTACTCTAACTAGTTTTCTACGGTGCATTTCAATATATCTTTATTTTTTCAGCAATATAATTACCTTCATGAGTTCCGGGACAAACTAGCTGCCTATTTGTCATCAAGAGATTCACTCTCAAGATCTGTGTCAAGATAAAGAATTCCAAATACACGACCATCTCTGAAATTTTAAGTTCTCTTGGCTTCATTTGTGCTCAAACAAAATTACCAGTACTACCACCTTGAATGTAAATTTGTATGTGCGGATATCCCTAAAGCTTTTATTGACAAAAGTCGTCTCTTTTTTGTCTGGGAAAAACTGCTGTAGAGGTGTTGTCTTAGAGCTGCGCTGCCTTACCTAGTGATGCTGAGAAAAGGAAGACGGGAAATGCTTGCATTACTATTTACCACTGGTAGCTAGTTGGCTGTGGCACAGCAATACCTATGTTTTTATGAGTACACATATCAGCTTTTAAACAACTTTCACTCTCTCTCCTGAAAGACTCCCATTGGTCTTCTCAATTTTACAGATGCACAGAAGGCCTTGAGTCTTCTAGTCACCTCCCCTCAACACTGCATCAGCCTCAATACATGCTCAATTCAGCATCTGCTAGGACTTTTTCAAAGATGAGCTCATTTGTTCAGACAGCTGCTCCTTTTTTATAGCAGTTTCATCCCCCAAACTACACATAGTGGGTTTAATCTTCACATTTATTTTATGAAGTACTTAGCCGCCTGTTAACAGTCTCCAGTTCTTCCACTTTTTCACCTCACCTTGTACACTCAAACTCTGTCTTGAAATCTTTGAGCTACCCTGAGCAATCACTTGGGCTGAAACAAGGATCACCTGAATCAAAGGTACCTGTCTGAACAGGCATCAGTGGAGACAGTACCGTAAGCAGTAGCCTGGCTCTAGGCTTCTGGTTACCTGTAATAGTGGTTAGTGGTCATCTTGCCACTACCCCACCAGGCTGCAGGCTCACAAGAACGTCTATAGACCAGTTTCATCACATTAAAACTCAGTGTGTCAACTAGCCTCATCTTTAGTCCCAGCACTCAGGAGGATGAGGTAGGAGGATCACTGAGTTCAAGACTATTCTGTGGCTACAGAGTGAGCTCCAGGTCAGCCTGGGCTAGAGAGAGGCCTTGTCTTGGGGGCAGGGGGGCAACCTCAGTGTCACATATGGCTGTCTCCTTGGAATCTTCTGAGAGAACCATTAGATTCTACAAAGGAATTCTCAAACAGAATGAATGCTATTTGGGAACGTCAGACCAGAGCACCATTACATCTGCATGTAAAGCTACAATTCCAGTAATTTTATATAGCTGCTACTTTTGGAACTTATAAAGCTGTATGATAATACCAAGGAAGATGGGAGAACCACATTATCATTAGTATTTAATGTTGAACCCCTGTATCTGAGATTTCTTTAAATCTCAGGTAATCCAAGTTATAGCTAGAGGGTGTTTGTTTGGTTGGTTGGGGGGGGGTTGTTTGTTTTGTTTTTTTGAGGTAGGGTCTCACTCTAGCTCAGGCTGACCTGGAATTCACTATGTAGTCTGACGGTGGCCTTGAACTCACGGCAATCCTCCTACCTCTACCTCCCAGAGTGCTGAGATTAAAGGCGTGCACCACTATGCCCAGCTTAGTTATTTTTCAGAGTATAGTCTACAATAATGGTCTTCATGATTTTAGTATTACAGCCACATATGTTAAAATCACAGTATCTGTTAAGCTTTAGATAGTCACTGAAATGGATGATACGAGATTGCCCATTAATTCCAATTCAAATACAGAGCTTATTTGTGAATACCTGGGAAAATACTGATATTGACTAACCAAATCCCTTAATAGTTGAATTTTTAGTGCATGTACATTTCTTAATTTCCATTTTAAGTGCCCATTAAGCCTTCTGTATTCAAAATATTTGGCTAAACTCTCTTAATACTAAGTGTGTAGGAAAGTATTCCATAAGAGAAAAATGGGGTATCACTTCCGAAGTATACTTGTCCTGATTACGTTTAATAACATGTAATTCCAACATTCTAGGATTAGTGCTTTTTTTCTGCCCACAGTGCGATATAACCACAAATAATGGAGGCAGAGAGTCTGCAGTCCTGGTCATATACAAGCCACAGCTAGTCACATTCGAAATTAGCACACGGGTTGAATGAACTATTACCCATAAACTACGCAAGGAGTATTTGCGACAGTCTTTATTCAATTTACAAAAGCAAAATAAGCTCTAAGGAATAAAGTAGGACAACTCAAAGACTTCTTCTTTGGACTGTGGTACAGCACCATCAAGCTTCTATTTTAACAAACCATGAACAAAGGTAACTATACTTTGTTTCTCTTATTTTTAGGAGCTACTTCATTATGAGTCCATTTAAGAAATATTCCTTCTCCAGAATACATAAGCATGATTAAACATTCAGAAACTGTACACAAGAAATGACATGTATGAGATGTGATCCATTCCTGTGTCAGGATGTTCACATCTTCAGTGCACACTGAGAAAACGAGCGCAGGGCAGAGCTGCTCCAGTCCCACAGAGACATCACCTTGGTGGCTGGTTGTGCTTCCACAAGCCTGGGGAGCAGCCCTGCTGGAGGCCTTTCACACACTTGCTTGAGAACTCGTTTTAGCCAAATGAATGCATGTCATTAGGACATGTACCCCTACATCTGTTCAATGCTGAAGGGCCCACTGACATGGTATATTTATTACTCAACAGACATCTTCACTGTGTAAGGTTTTCAACTTAGAAGAATCTATAGTATCCATAACAAAGTTGCTGACAGAGGTTCCATTACATGCAATAAAATAGGCACAAATGAGGGAAATAGTTTCTGAGGGGTAGAGAAGTGATGAAGATAAAGCACATAATACCAAAATTACAATAAAGAAAAACTAAAAGTGTTTAAAAATTGCTACTGCACAGCATGAGCTTTTGATATAAATTGCAAAGGATTATAAACTCAAGAGAACTGCCTCAGCTGAACTTCAGGACTAACAGCAGGCTGGGACCATCCCAAACTGATTAACATGGGGAACAAATTAAATTCACAGCAGGAAAAAGAGCCAGCTGGATTTTGCCAAATGCAAAGTCATTTGTTTCCGCTTTCTCTTAGCACCCAATTTAATTTCACAAAACACTGAAAAGGCAAATAGGTAGATCCCGAACACTCAAACCTCATCACTTACTGTGCCCAGGAGCTCACGGGCTACCAGCAACCCTGGTGACCCTCACTGTCACTTTTCAGGAAGAGGCCGAAGACTACAACTAGTTTTGGAAGCATGAGAATATGGCTTCCAACCAACAAACTTTGCATTAATCCTACCAAAGATCCAAAAATAGATTAAGAGGATGTTTCCTAAAAATTATAAAATAGGGCTAGAGAGATGGCTTAGCGGTTAAGGCGCTTGCTGGCAAAGCCAAAGGACCCAGGTTTGATTCCTCAGTACCCATATAGAGCCAGATGCACAAGGTGGCACATATGTCTGGAGTTCATTTGCAATAGCTAGATGCTCTAGTGCACCTATTCTGCCTCTCAAATAAAATACTAAAAACAAATTATAAAGTAGTAACCACTAAGAGAGCCAAAGTTCATCAAATCCTAACACTCTGACAGAAGCACTAACATACAGTCCCAGGAAACCTCTCTGAATAGCAAACTTGACCAATTCTCTGGTGATTAACAGTACTTACGAACTAGAAAGACAAATGAGGAATGGCTGTGATATGATTAGAAACCAAACCATTGTGCCATATACTCCAAGTGCTCAATAACTGACTGCAGTCTGAAGGACAGTCAGTTCCCTTGACTACAAATTATAAGATCTCTAAAGCTTTCCTTGAGAAATGGTTCAGCTCTTCTTCATTCCCCTCTTCAATATACTTAACCTAATCACCCAATTCCCAGTTGCAAAATCTCCTCCCCAAAGTGGGCAAGGATTATTTTACTAGTAAAGGATCAAATATCAACTAATGTAAGAACTTCTTACAGTAAGACCTCCATCAACACATCTATAAGCTCCCAAGGTCATCATGGGAATTTCTACAAATTACTCTCCTTTCTCTGATTATTTGCTGAAGAATCTTCTAAAATACAGTACTTTCAACTACCTTGACCCACATCCTCAAGCCCAGGAATGCTTATGGAAACATGCACGCTATAATTTACCTGCCTCATGAGAAACAGCAAAGAAAATTATAAGTCAGCTTACCGCAAAACCAGCTGGTTCAAAAAGGAAAACAAAATCTTAAACATTTTACATGCTCCAATAATCTTTAACTGGTAGAGGAATGAAGCTGCCATCTACATTAAGGGTCCCCTCAGGTGAGGGCAGAGAACCATGCCCAGTCATTCTAGACTCTTCATTGTTTAGATCCAAGAGTAGCATTTGTATGAAAAGCCTAATAATTTGCTTTTTTAAGGACAGTAATGTGTCTTCTATTACAGACTGAGCAAGTATGAAACAGCACTGCACGTGGATCTTGGTTCAGAGCTTTATTTTATTGCACTAAAGGAACAGCAGGTGGTTGGTTATACAATTCCCAATTCAGTTTTGAAAACCTAAAGGACTTGCAAATTCTTAAGAATACCTTTGCCACCAGATTGGAACAGTAAGCATAACCAGTTTCTTAGCAAGTAAATGTCTTACAAATAAAACACATTTAAAAAGCTTTAAATGCATTTTTCACAAGTAATTCACATATTTTTTATATCATGTTCATTTATGCTTCAGAATTAAAGCAAGTATTACTCTGATGAAAATATGGGAGATCTCTCATTCATGCAATATACAGGGATAATATTCAAGTCAAAGGGGGGAAAATCCCACTCTTGGAGATTTTTGTAAATGTATCCATATATAATCATCTACATGATAAATGAGGAAACCTATGTTTCCCACAAACCAGATACACATTTTCGGTTCACCATAAGCACCTGATATCTACAGCTAATTTATAATTGGATGGCATTTCCATAAAACCAAAATGGGTCCTACAAGTTCCTATAAACATAGCTCCAATGGACTAGTCAGTAATTAGTGCGATCATTCTGAGGATTATGGCTGTTCCTTGAAGAGTGCAAGTTCAAACCTGTCAACACCAGAGGTAATCATTTTATATTAATTTATACAGAATTCCACTTAAAATTCTTTATCCAAGTATAACATATGAAAACAGTCTTTCCACAAGCAAAAAATGTGGAAACATTTAAAAAATAAGAAGTCATTTTTTAAAGTAACTGATCAGATTCCATAGGCTACTCTTGGAAACAGGACCTCTTGCCGGATACAATCCCTTCATTTGGTGGCCTTTTGCATGCACCTAACTGGACCAGTTCTTCTGTGGTGTTCTAAGAGCTCACCAAAACATAGATCATGCTGAAAAGAAGAGAGAAGCTGTTAATTCAAACACTTCTAGTCAGAAAAACTGAAAGCACAAAAAAGTTGTCTGCTTTCTATAGCAAATTGTGTTGTTTCATGTATCTCAGAAAATGAAATGCTACACAATTCACAGCATATATTCAACATGCATTTTGCCTAACGTCAGACTTGACTCTGCATGTGAAGCTGTTCCCTACTTCCTTCCCAATTTTAGCAAGTGGAAGCACAGCCGAGAGCTCAGTGGGGCTCGGGTCTTAGAGAAGCAATCCAACCCCACTCTCTGGACCTGGGCCTAGGAACAAGAAGGGACATCTCTGGGGAGCCCACTCTGCCAGGCCCCGTGGAGCCCTTCATGCAGTACCTCTCTCAATCCTCCCAGCAGCAGCAGGAGGAGGTGCTGTTGTTCATTTCATTTTATCGAAAGGATGGATGGTCAGGTACTTTCCCACACAGCCTACTGCCCAGAGCCTTTCTCAAGTAAAAAAGGCTCTTCTAAGGGTTTGTTATTTGGTAGGGGGGACCTACAAACCAGAAAAAAAGGCAGGGCTGTGACTTAGGCTTACAAAGTCCAAAGGCAGTTCTATATAAACAGTGACTGAGAAATGCACGGGAGCATGGTTTGGAAAGCATGCTCACTGTCTACATAAAGCAGGAATTTGAACACATGTCAGGGGATTTAAAGAACAACACGCCTAGATGTCCAGTGCTGCCTTATCCTGGTAAACACTTCCCAAAGCTGCCCACCTCCAACTCCACTACTTAAGCACTCCTTTCAGCAACTACGTCTCAAATGTCTACTACGTGACAGTAGACAAGAGTACCAAACACTTAAAAATTGAAAATCTGCAAAAAAAAGAAATCAGTACAGCATGTAGGATTTCACCATGCAAAATCTATTCACTATATTTCATCTACGAGCAACATCTATAGATACACTATTAAGGTTCCCATTTTCAGTTAAAACCTTAACACACAATGAACGTTTCTTTTCCCTCAGTTTCAGTCTAGCACTGCACACGTCCTTTTTTAGGCATGTAGGTGAAGCAGACAGATATGACTACAAGCTGACCAGATAGTACTGCTTCAAGTAGTAAAAAGGAGAAGAGGGAAAGCAGATTTATTAACACCTTCATCGTAATACAGATGTCTTAGTACTTTAAAAGTTAAAAAGGAAAGTTAGTAAACATATACAGCATGAAGAAAAACTCTTAACTCCACACCAAATAATGTCCCAGTTTGTTTTGTTTTTTTTTCTGAGGGAGTTCTGCCTCAGCTTTCCTTTTCTAGATTTAATGAGAGTAAGCTAACTACTACTTTTTTTTGGCTTTGAGACAGGGTCTCAGTTGGTAGTCCAGGTTAGGCTGGAACTTGTTACTCTCTTGCCTCTACCTCTGTAGTGCTGGGGTCACAGTTGTGCCCCACCACACTTGGCCGTACTTAGAACATTCAGACCAGTGTTTCTTAACTGCAACAGTCTTGCTCCATGGGGACATTTGGTAACATCCAGAGACATTACTGGTTGGCATGACTGGGGATGGGGAGATTGCCACTAGGATTTTGAATAAAGGTCATGTTTGCTGCTAAACATCCTACAACCTGTAAGATAGCCTCCCACAATAAAGAATGATCCAGAACAGAATGTCAGAAGTTGAAAAAGGCCCAACCCAGAGGAGCAATGAGGACAGGCCACCATCATGCACTGTACCACCCTAAAGCACAGAACAGTTCCTTCCCCTCATCCACTCACAGCAAGAAAACTACGGTGAGAGCACACACTTTAAGGAAAACAAATACTACCTCTGGAGAAACATTAATGCCAAACAAAAAACTTTTTTCAAATGCACCCAGCCCTAGCCTCTCAAGGCTACCACTGCCATGGGGAATGAGGGCTGTTCTGTTCTTTACCAACTAAGTGTCTGCATCTAGCCAGACCTCCTGCTTCTGGCTTATGGTGTTCACTGCCCTGACAAGAAACAGCGCGTATCTCCATGAACATGTGGGAGTTGCCAGAATGCACTGCCATTACGAGTTCCCCCATTCAAGATATGGAGTTACTGGGCAAGTGGATTTCAAGGTGTTGAGACCATAATGTCTATAAACTTTTTAGACAGCAGTCACGTTACCTTCATTTTGTTTCAAACTTACCCATATAGGTAGTAAAAAAATGCTAGAAGGTAAAACGCTAATTTGCACCATCCTTCTTTCTGACAGTATGCTAGAATGTCTGCATTCATGATGGTTGTCGGGTCGTACAGGCCAGGTCCACTCATCACCGGTCTACTCATGTACCTGGAATAAAAAACAGCCCATTAGCTACACAGAAGGAGCAGCAGCCTTCAAGCAGGAAAGCAGGTTTTTCTCTTCTCCAGCATTTGTTAGTGACAACTGCTCCAGACAGGGACACACTTTTGCTTACAGGTAGAATTCTGTCCTTCTACTATTTTATTTACTTTTAAAACTAAAACTCCAAATGAGAAGAATGAAACATTTATACAAATCAAATCTAGTTTCTCCATTTCAGAAATCTAAGAAAATGAGTTAACTGTAAGAGGGAAGGTGTTTTCTTAACTTCTTATGTCAATATAATAAAAGAGCCTTGCACAGTAGTCCTCTAACCATAAATACATTTTTTTCTCCAAAATTTTAGTCAGTTACAGACATACCACTTTATACCCAAATATTTTTTAAACATATTTCTTAAAACTGAGAGCAATCAGGTTTTAAAATTTTATTTAATTTGAATTCTTTTTACACTTATTTCCTAAAAATGGAAACCATAAGGCCTTCATTTTAAATTTATTTATTTGCATATAAACCATAGTCCCTTGCCACTGCAAACAAACATAACCACATTGCATCTAGCTTGCAAGCAAGTGCCTTTAACTGCTGAGCCGTCTCCCAGCTCGAGAACAATGAGATTTAGACGTCTATTTAAAACTAAAGCCTCTCACTCTATTTGGGGTAGATATAACTATACAAAGCTAAGACATGGTTGTTTTCTATAAAATAGCCAACTGTTCTTAAAATCATAAAGCAAACATGAGAAAGAAGACACGTACTGTAAATTTTGGTCTACATTACATTAAAAACCTGGCGAAAATAACCTAAGCTGACAAGAGGTCTGTGTTCCTTGGAAGTGGGTGCAGTTAACTACCCAGGATGAGGCATAAGTACATTTTCTCTTTTTTTATTAAATGTTAATAAATGTTATTTATTATTAAATAAATTTTATTTATTTGGGAGAGAGAGGAGAGAATGGGCATACCAGGGCCTCTAGCCACTGCATATGAACTCCAGATACATGTGCCACCTTGTGCATCTGGCTTACGTGGGTCCTGGGGACCAAACCTAGGTTCTTAGGCTTCACAGGCAAACACCTTAAATATTAAGCCATCTCTTCAACCCCATTTTCTGGTAGCTGGAAATGCTGTGTGGTGAGTTCACGGGTATACATAAAAATTCATTAAGGGTAGGCTGGAGAACTGGCTCCACAGTTAAAGGCACTGGCTTACAAAAACAGCCAGCCTGGGCTCAATTCCCCTGTACCCTTGTAAAGCCAGATGCACAAACTGGTGCATGCATCTAATGTTCATTTGCAGCATCAAGACCCCAGCATGCTCAACCTCCCGTCCTCACAAATGAACTTTAAAAATGTTTAAAAAAAATTTTTTTTGTAAGGGCTGAGGAGATGGCTCAGTGGCTAAAGGTATTTGCTTGCAAAGCCTGCCAGCCTGGGTTCAATAACCCAGTACCCACATAAAGCCAAATTCAAAAAGTGGTGCGTGCATCTAGAGATTGTTTGCAATGGTAAGAGGCCCTGGCATACCCATACACACATATACACATACACTGTCAAAAAAAATCCATCAAGTTGTACACTTTAGACTTATGAATGTTACTGCATATAAGTCATATATTATCTTTTACTTTAAAAAGTAATGAAATAAGTTCTTGTAAGATTACTAAAAGTTATTTGCTTACTCACATGAACTTTTAAAATAAATGTTATTTAACTTTCAGTCTTCTTTTAGGCAAACAGTATGTAAGATATCCATGTTAATCATAATAAAATCAAAATTTAATTAAGAAAGCTAGTTCCAGTATATCAAAGTATTACCTCCAAATATGATATGCCAAAAGGGGCATATTGAGCCCCAGTGTAAGCCACTCTGCTGCACAAAGAAACATGACACAGAAGAAAGCATGGATGAGGTACTCTGGAAGTACAAGCTGCAAGGGAAACACAAGCCTGTTATCAAGATGCCTTCACTCATCAACTATTATCTAAAGTGCAGGTGGCTATCACGTTTCCACAACCAAAAAAAAAAAAAAAAAAAAAAAAAAAACACTACTAGTTTTATCAGAAATAATAGATGCTACTAAGTTTTTTTTTTTTTTCTTTTTTTGATTTTTCGAGGTAGGGTCTCACTCTAGCCCAGGCTGACCTGGAATTCACTATGGAGTCTCAGGGTGGCCTCGAACTCACGGCGATCCTCCTACCTCTGCCTCCCGAGTGCTGGGATTAAAGGCGTGCGCCACCACACCCAGCTGATGCTACCAAGTTTTATTTCCATCATTAGCATTTTATCAAAAACAGGATTATAAATGACTGACCATAAGACATACCACTTGCACTATAAGAAGATATGACTTGAAATTTAAAACCCAAATTCTTAACAGGTTAAATATACAGTCACCAACCAGACTGTTCAGTTACATGCTAGTCAATTATTAGAATGCTTTTAATTTCCCTCACTCAAAAATGATAATACAAAAATGAAATATCTGATCACATGCAACATGATAAAATCCATAAAAACATACTCCCACTTAGAAGTTTCTATGTTAATGTTTTTAACCCTTTAACAAAAACCAAGAATCCTACATGTACAATATTTAGCAAATCACATCACTTTACCACAAACTTTTTAATGGAAAGCCAACCAGCCAATAATCTCAGCACAGTTAGGGGTTAGGACACTAATGTGCACAAATGAAATGACAAACTTTCTGCAACGTAGGAGGGAAAAGACTGAGTTCTTAACCATGAAATAAAAAATTTCCAAGTTCCTGAGTTCTTATTATGTGGCCTTTAGGTGCCTAACTGTGATATGCTACACAGAAGACCCTAAGAACCTCAGAACTCAGATTTAAAAAAAAAAAAAAAAGCCCTTTGATAGTAAATAGTATTAAGGAAAAGTTAATTCAGATGAAATGTGTTTTATGAAGTAATTAAAACTCAATATTTTAAATGTATATAAAATGTATTCAATTATTTCTCATCCTAAAAAGTTCAGCCTCATGATTGTTCAAAACCACTCCTAGCAAGTTTCAGCCAAAAACCCCTCCAACCACTGAAAAGCCTAGTTTCTCAAATGGCTTTAGGCCAAGTTAACAATTGATTCCTTGGGTCACTTGATCTTTGCTGAGGGGACGCCATGCTGTAGAAGTATGCTACAGAGCAAAGCTCACTTTCTAATTCTCCCAGATTACTCTGTCCTGTTGGAGGCCACAGGGTGAACATCTTCCCCCAGTGCTATGACTCAAACCCAGGGCCTCACACATGGTGGGTAAGCACTCTACCACTGAGCTACAGCCCCAGCTGTGGGGTGAACTTTTATTGAATTTATTGTAAATAAAATCTTACTTAGTAAGTCCAACTAACCTAAGACACTAACCAGGTATTTTCTACAAACTTAAGCAAGCTGGTAAATAACACAGTTTTACTATAAAAACCTGTAAATAAAGCCAGGTATGGTGGTGCACACCTTTAATCTCAGCACTTAGTAGGCAGAGGCAGGAGGATTGCCATGAGTGTGAGGCCACCCTGACACTACATAGTGAATTCCAGGTTAGCCTGGGATAGAGGGATATCCTACCTCAAAAAAAAAAAAAAAAAAAAAAAAAAAAAAAAAAAAAAAACTAAATAAAACAAACACTTAAGCCAGCATCTATGTAAGATTTAAAAAGTCTCTAAACAAGAAAATGTCCTGTCCACGGAACATCTTTGAAATTCAATGACTACAATCGGAACAAATTAAGAAAAACCTAAGAGTAAAAACTCCATTAGAATTGCTTTTTTGATATTAATTAAAGTTACAAGGTATTTCTTGAAACTGTAACAAGCCTATTTCAGACCTCTAAAGCCAAATGACACTCAACAATACAAATTATGTCTCACAAGTTTTCATCCTACACTTCCACACTGAAGAAGGAACAGAGAGTGGTTCTGAAATCAGTATAACCCTTACTGCTCTTGAACAACATCCACAGTAAGGGTGATTTGCAACTTGTATAGGTCTAATCCAAAACTGCTCTTAAATAACGTCCCTAACAAGGGGGTTAGTAAAGGTAGTCTTCAACTTTTACCCGTTCTAATCTGAAAATCTCACCCCTTTCTCTTCTCAAAGAAAGCCTAGAAACAGTTACTATGTATTTCTCATAACCATCCATCCTCTCCAATCACTTCCCAGTGATGAAACTTACCCTAAGTACTACTAAAATCATCCTACTTAATAACCAAAGCTCACACAAAAAAGTAGTCTCCAGAAAAATACACTTCATGCGAATATGGCTGAAATGATTAGAACTTAAAACATACCAACATAATTATCTTGTTCACATTTTTAAAAATAAGATTGTCTTCCCCCATACTTTGGCAGAACTGTCAAAATGGATTTCAATAGGGAAAACTGTCAGATGCACTGCAGTCTAGCCAATTATGGGCACCCACTCCAAACTGCAACTGGTATTGTATAAAAGTGGCCTTCCAAACTACCATAGCAGCAGGAGGTATCGAGAACTCTTCTTTTCTAGGGTGAATTTGTTTCCATTACAAAAAGCCAGAGCCGGGCGTGGTGGCGCACGCCTTTAATCCCAGCACTCGCCTTTAATCCCAGCACTCGCCTTTAATCCCAGCACTCGGGAGGCAGAGGTAGGAGGATTGCTGTGAGTTCAAGGCCACCCTGAGACTCCATAGTGAATTCTAGGTCAGCCTGAGCTAGAGTGAGACCCTACCTTGGAAAAAAAAAAAGCCAGAAATCTCATACAATAGGTTAAAATGAAATTAGCTCCTATTAAAGGTACAGTAAATTAGGAAAACACAATAGTTTAGCTTCAAAACTCAGTCTGTCTGGGTTCAAATTTTGGTCATTCCTTAGCTATGTAACCTTGAGCAAAGTGCTTCAACCTGACAAAGCAACTCGGTTAACTGTCCTATTCGCAAGAATCACAGTCTACGGACCTGTTATAACAGGAACTGAATGAGAAAACACCAGGGAGGGTGCTTCTGAGCAGAGCCTGGCACCCAGAAAGTGCTCATCTGACTTCAGCTACCATTGCCCTATCGATATCTGGTCCTCTGAAGTAATGATATAACCAGAAGCACAGAATACTATCAATAAACAACAACAACAAAAAAAAATCCTGGGTTCCTGATTTCTTGATAACAATGAGTTTCAAACAAAGGTAAAGATATCTTACAAGGCACACTTCCTACTTTCCAACCAGAAACCAGATTCACCTAATGTAATTTGCTAAAAGCAGGAAAGCAGCTAGTATATTAGAACTTTTAACTATACCTACATCAAGTCTTACGGTAACAGGTCAAAAGACAGTCTAGAAATCCATCCCATCATTCCCATTTACCTGGGAAATAATGATGAAGTAGTAAATTGCTTAACAGGTATGTTTGTAAACAAGTTCCTAGAGCAGGCTAAATTCTATACAACCAAAATCTACACAAATCCTTGTCTGCCTCAAGTACTGTAAACACAAACTGCAGTTTCCTATTGCTTTGCTTGTGGTTTTGTTACCAACAGCTGTTCAGCTGCTGACAAATCAGGCAAAATCCAACCTACAGACTAAAGGAGGCTTTTCCTTCACTGGAGAGATACATGTCTCCATCCCTACTACGCACAATGGAGCCACATTATCAATAAATCCATCGCAGCTCAGAATTTAGGGTTAAGACAGGGCTATCCTAGAAATCTGGGGTATGGCGTGATGGTGCACGCCTTTAATCCCAGTACTTGGGAGGCAGAGGTAGGAGGATAGCTATGAGTTCAAGGCCATGCTGAGACTACATAGTGAATTCCAGGTCAGCCTGGGCTAGAGCTAGACCTCAACCGCCCCCAAAAAAGAAAGATATCTAGGGTGCATATAATGTACTAGGAACAACCATGTAAAAATATGTATACAAACTGCTAGCTACAAAATGCTGGCAACTCGAGTTCAAAAGACGGGATTACTGCAACCAAGATCACAGCTACCTACGAACAGAGCTACCAACCTAACAAGGCTCTGAAGATACATCAGCTGAAAGAATGAACTAATTTATTCCATGATAGACATAACCACAGATAAAACTAGATGTGGCGGGTTGAGGCCACGCTAGAGTCCGTTTACATATACCTCATGGGAAGTCCGAGCCCAAGCATCAGTTCACCACTATTAGCATCTTCTGGTGGCCAACTTTCAAATACTGCACCAAATAATTTAATATGTGCGTGCCTATGGCTATGACATAAAAATGCATAAGCATTTAACAGCTTTCCCTATTTGACTGGGCCAGCAAGCAAACATTTGCATAAAATATGAAGTTTCATGACATCATCAACCTCGACAGGCATAAGAACAAGCACACCGAGCAGAACGGAACAACACACAGGCCCTGACCCTCCCCATGATGAACACAGCAGTAAAACATTCATCTAAAAAGCAGTACACACCTTTAGTGCAATTTTGACTCTTTTAATCTTTTTGACCTTTTCAACTGTCTTTGGCCGACAATGTAAAAAGCAGATTGGAAAAATGTTAGTATGGACAGCTGACAAGATCACCAGTAGATTAATAATAGTCAGAATAGTCGAGCATCACAGGAAAAAGAGTGCTTCTTTTTATTCTGCCTTACTTCCAAACATAAACTGTACTTGCTACTGAGAATATTGGCCATCTTCAAATTATATAAAGTTACAAACAAGTGTATATATCTAAAGGTAAACCCCATATTATGACTTACAGGGTTCAGGGTATTACACTGGTCTATAGGATTCTTGTAATCAGTCTTCAGCTCATCAAACGCTATAATCTAAAATAAAATAAAATCAGTTAGGACCACTCGCTCTAATAAAAAGCAGTTAACAGCCCCTCCCCATCATCAAAAAAGTACTAAATAAAACAAGCGTGCCCACATGACAGGTAACAATTTACAGTTAATTCAAATATGCTAAAAATATTAACGAGAACCAGAATCAGATTTAAAGAAGTCATTTTCTACAATGATCTGATACCACTGTGCTGGTTTTACTTTTCAATCTCCCCAATGCTTCTGTTCCAAGTTACTTTTTCTACTTGACATGAGCTGGCCCTCACCTACACGATTATTTATGCAGCCTCTTCCTTATCCTAAAAAATCCCTCTTCCTGTATGGTTCCTGCAGGTAGGTTTCTCCTGGCTCCTTCGGGCAGAAACTACTGCCTGGGCGCCTGCATGTCCACACCCGGCGTGGCACTCCTCAGTGTGCGAGCGCGGTATGTACTGCAGGCTGGGTCCCAGCAGACTACGGGAGCCTCAGGGAGAAGGAGCACTTTCAGCGACATGTGCAAGCCCTTCCCCTGGCAAAGTACTGCCAACTCTTCTGCAGAGTTTCAATCTCAAGCTTAGGACTAAATTTACAGAGAAGACCAGCGCCAATTAAAAGAAATAATAATCCCCCAACAGAGCAATTCGTGTAAATGGGATTTTAAGAATTCATACTTAAATTTCAAGGTGAGTCTTGTAAAGACACATAAACTCAGAAAACTAAGTTTATGCTAGAAACAGAAAAACTAAAATTAGATATTTACATGAACTTATCTCCAAAAGGATGCTATAGTTCACTGAACTAAGAACTCCCTAAGTATAAAAGTTTTCTCTGCTAATCTATGGAACGATTTTTTAAATTCTGTAACAAGACAACATCCAGACACATTCCTTTCCAACTAAATGATCCATTTTTAAAAGTGCTCTTCGAAGCCAGGCATGGTGGCACTTGCCTTTAATCCCAGCATTCGAAAGGCAGTCGAAAGGCAGAGGTAGGAGGATCGCCATGAGTTCGAGGCCACCCTGAGACTACATAGTGAATTCCAGGTCAGCCTGAGCTACAGTAAAACCCTACCTCGAAAAACCAAAAACATAAATAAATAAATAAAAGTGCTCTTCAGATTTTCCTTAAGTCAAAAATACAACACCTGGGGCTGGAGAGATGGCTTAGTAGTTAAGCGCTTGCCTATGAAGCCTAAGGACCCCTGGTTCCAGGCTCGATTTCCCAAGACCCACGTTAGCCAGATGCACAAGGGGGCGCACGAATCTGGAGTTCGTTTGCAGTGGCTGGAGGCCCTGGCGCGCCCATTCTCTCCCCCCCCCCCCTGCCTCTTTCTCCCTCTGTCTGTCGCTCTCAAATAAATAAATAAAAATAAACAAAATTTTAAAAAAAAAATACAACCTGGTTTAAAGTGTAAAAATGTAGAGGGGGAAGAGGGAGGAGACACACCCACAGCTCTCTACTGTGACTCTCCATCATCCCAGAAACAATAGAAAAAGCACCCGTTATGCAGAAAATGACATCTACAGGGACAAGGGCGCAAGACATAATTCCAGTTTCATCAAAAGCAGCCTAAGATGGGGGCACTTTGAATCCCGTATTATCTTACTGTTTCCCACCAATGGGCATTAATTAAGAGTCTCTTCAAGTTTTTGGTTATAAACATTGAGGTAGTAGTTCTTCTGACACAGTGAACAGCCCACACAAGCATTTCCACAAGCAGGCGAGCTCTAAGATAAATTCAACCACACAAGAGTGATAAATTCTAGCTTTAAGACTGTTCAGAATATTGCTACATTTCACACCCCTTTAAGTTTCATAGGAAATCAGTTACCACCGTGTTGAAAAATGACAAAATCTAGGTGGGGGTGGAGAGATCGTGCAGCTGTTAAAGAGGGGCACTTGCGTACAAAGTCTGATATCAGGCCTGGGTTCGATTCCCCAGTACCCACGTAAAGCCAGGGGCAGTAAGTGGTGCAAGGGTCTGTAATTCATTTGTAGCGGCAGGAGGCCCTGGCACGCCCACTCTCTCTATCTGCCTCTCTCGTATGATGGAGCGAACACGCACGCTCCATCATTTAAACTAACACCAATATTCCAGAAGATACTGAGAATGCAGTGAGGGCAGAAACAAAGCAGATAAATTTTTAATGCATGCTCATTTTCGAAGAGCACTCAAAGATGATTTCGTGGTAGAGAAACAGAAATCCTTTAACAATCTCTTGTAGAGCGCAAGGAACTTATAGCGTGTTCCTTACAGGAACATGCGCTTCCATCCATACGAGTAGCAGCAAGCAAAATCTTAAGGTTCCTAACCAAAAATACTTTCAACATCAAATTAAAACTCCCTCTACTGAGCAAGCTACGCTGACTTCAGGCTGCTTGAAAGAATCTCTCTTGAGAAACTCCCGCGGTTCAAAGTATGGCTTAAGGGGGTTGGGGGGGGACCCGGATGCAACCAAAATATTCATCAATCCAACCTGCAGCCAAGTTCACCCCAACATCGGTGAGTCTGCCAGAAAAGCACCCACCAAGTGCTGGAAGTAGCGTTGGAAGTGCATCTAAAGTAGGGTAACAACTACGTCCCTTTGGCCACGCTGCTGCGGAAACCATAAAAGGGCAAATGTCCATTTGGAGAAGAAGAATTCGGAAAAGTTCACTGCAAGTCTCTGCCGCGCGGCGGGCGCGCGCGCTCGCTCGCCATCCCCCCCGGATGCGGGAACGCGGGGCGGCCGAGGAGCGCAGGCCCCGCGGGCACCGCCACACCCAGCCCGGGTCACGAGCAGCGGTGCGCGGCCTGGGCGGGCACGCGACCCCGCGCAGTCACCGCGCGCCCCGCGCCGACCTCCTGCGGGACGCCCAGCCCGGGTTCGCGGCCGCGGCCCGCCAGCGCGCACACCTCCGGGGCCCCGCGCGGCCGCGGCCCGGAGCGACGAGAGGCTGTGCTGCCGCCTCGCCCTCCTCCTGCTCCTCCCAACCCGGGCTACTCACGTGCCAAATGGCGAAGAAGATGAGCGCGGCGGTGAGCAGCAGCGCCAGCATGTAGCAGAAGGCCGCGAACGTGAACGCCATGGCCGGGGAGGAGCTGGCAGCCTAGCCGGTGCCAGCGGAGAAAGGCAGCGCAGGGCCCTCTGGGTAAAACCATTCACTTCCCCCCTCGGCCGCAGCCACGACCGCCGCCGCCGCCAGCGCCGCGGCGCCTCCCTCCCAGCACGCCTGCGCACTAGGTTGCCAGCGCCAGCGCCCCCTGATGGCCCGAGTCTGCGTTTGCACTTTCGTTGTCAGCGATCTATTTTGTCCTTGATTCCCCCTGATTCTTCGGACAGGAATTGAACTAGTGCTTTCTTTAGTTTATTCCAGATAACCATGCTTCTCTTTGAGATGCGAGATATGTTTGCTATGAAAGTAGTTGCGTTGAAAGGACTTAGCTTACAGCAAACGAACCACTAAATAGATTATAAAATGATAACCCTGTAAACGGATGTCTTTGCAAGGCTTAGGAAAGGTCAAGGAAGGTGCACCCAGTCTGCCCTGAAGCATTGTTTCAGGGCTGGCTTTCTGGAGGAGGTATTTCCTCATCCAAGGTTTGAAGGATGAGTAGACGTCGTCCAGATAACGAGAAGAGAAAACTGGCTAGACAAGGAAATGGTTAAGAGCTAACAAAGGCAGAGATGAAAGAGAAGTGCAAGTGTCCTTGGTGACAGCAGCCGTGGCTCTGTATTGGTGGAACATACGAGAAAGTTAGAAGGGACTGGAAAACAGTAAGCAATGCCTAATTAAGGAGCTCAGATTCATATCCCATGCCCCCAGGCTTTTCAAACGCTTTTGCTTTTCCCAGACAATTAGATTTTATTTCCTTGAATCCTAGTGACATCATAAAGATACCATGTAGAGAGGTAGGCATCCAGACAAGGAGAAAAACAAACATGAAACCAAACAAATTTTTCACAAAACAGTGCTAAGGATCCCTAAGTTCTTTTTTTTTTTTTTCTGTTTTATATTTTAATGCTGGCTGCAACTCACAAAACTGATTCACCTCCGCCACTGCTGCATGGCTCTTAAACAAGAGACAGGCATGTCTAGATTTGCATAGAAACTTGCTCACACTTGCAAACTGTATAGAATGGTTCAGAAGGGTGTGTCCAGTGCTATCCAGCAGATACTTTCCACCATGGTGGAAATTGGCTATACCTGCACAGTACAATACAACAGCCAGCAGCTGTTGAGCACTAAGAAACTGACCTTTAAATTCCGCAGCTACTGTAGTGGGCAGTGAAGTCTATACCACAGGGTTTATGTGGCATGTTAATGAAAAGCGACAATTTCCAAATAGAGGCCTACACCAAAGAATAAGAATACAGGCTTCAGTTGGGCATGGTGGCACATGCCTTGAATCCCAGGCAGTGGTAGGAGGATCGCCTAGAGTTCGAGGCTACCCTGAAACTACACAGTGAATTCAGGTAGCCTGGGCTAGAGCAAGACCTTGCCTCGAAAAACCCACCCACACACACAAAAAATAAAAAAGAAAGACCACAAGCTGCACTTAGCCCCACGAACCTCCTTGACCAGTTAATTTGTGTGCAATACATGAGTTGCCCAACTGTGCACAATCACTCTGATTAGAGGAGTGTTACATTGCAAATAGGGGCTCACAGCGATGGTCCAAGCAAACGTTGCTGTGAGCCCTACACAATGGTACACACCTGTAACCCCAACATTCATGAGGCTGAGCAAATTCATAAATTTGAGGCCAACCTGGGCTTCATAAGGAGAACCTTACCAAGAAACCAAAACAAACTAAAACTAAAATAGTGGAAGCTGGGATTTTTTTTTATTGACAACTTCCATAATTATAGACAATAAACTATGGTAATGGCCCCCCACTTTCCCCTTTACAATTCTACTCTCCATCATATCCCCTCCCCTTCTCAATCAGTCTCTCTTTTATTTTGATGTCATCATCTTTTCCTCCTATTATGATGGTCTTGTGTAGGTAGTGTCAGGCACTGAGAGGTCATGGATATCCAGGCCATTTTGTGTCTGGAAGAGTGCATTGTAAGGAGTCCTACCCTTCCTTTGGCTCTTACATTCTTTCCACCACTTATTATGCAATGGACTCTGAGCCTTAGAAGGTGATAGAGATGTTCCAGTGCTGAGCACTCCTTTGTCACTTCTCAGCACTATGATGATCTCAAGGCCACTGCCATCTGAAGAGAAGCTTCTCTAACCAAAAGTGAGAGTAGCATTAATATATAGGTATGAACATTAAGAGAAGTGCTTACTGGGCAGTTTGGTGAGCGTAATATATGCATTTAGCCAGACATCAGCAGGAGTTATACTACTAGGGCTCATGACCTCCCCCATCACAGGTTTTCAGTATCAGGGATGTATTCCCTCCCACAGAGCAGGCCTCTAGTCCAATTAGAGAGCAGTTGGTTTTCTCCATAACAGATATACCACTATTGCACCTGTTGGCTCATTTGGCCTGGCTGGCCAAACTAAAGGCTTGTAGTGTCCACTGTTGTTTATCTCTCCCATGGAGCTATGTTGGACATAGGCAGGGCCCTGGGTTAAAGCAAACCTGAGCTGTCTGACATGAAGACCCCAGGCTATGGAGGGGTTGCAGCAGCCTGAACCCCCAGTCATATCTCAGGGACCGGACTGACAGGGGAGCTCCTCCCCCCATCCTCTGGGGTTGCAGTGAGCCAGGATCCTCCCTCCATTCTTGGGGATTGCAGTGAGCCTGGACCTTCAGACAAAATCTTGGACCCCAAGATCAGCAGGAAGTAAGGCCAGTCCCTCTCCAAGCACAGGATACCTGGACATTCAGATAAGTCAGGCTTTGCCCATAACCCTGTGGCCTTTGGCCAGTTGCCTAAGAAACTTCTTATATGGTATCAGCCAGCACCTTTGCATACCTTCCCTTTGCCATTGCCTACGTGCTGGAACAAATGTCCCATATTAGGCATAGGCTAGCAACCTTTAAACCCGCCAGTCCCCTTAGGGTCCTCTTCCCACCTTCAACTGCTTATAAATCCATTTCCCTGACAATAAACCAAGAGCTGTTCACCAACACTATCTCCCAAAAGTCTTTACTTTTGAGTGCTCACCACCCCAGTTGCCTGGGACACCTTGGGGTACTGCAGCCGGCCCGAGGACCCAGGAATCCACAGAGCTTCATGTATCATAACTTTTTCTCTCTGTCAGCAAAGCTGTGATTTTTTTTTTTAAGTGAATAGAGTGAGACCCTGCCTCAAATAAATGAAAAAGAGTGGATATATTTGATGGTATTTGAGAGATACACTCAGTAGGACTTGATCAAATGAATATGTGTTTAAAGAAAGGAAGAAGACAATTTTCTAAATCACTGGGCTAAAGAAACAGAGCAAAAAATAGCACTGGGCAATATCTGTGCAGAAGAATACACATTCTGATGAGAGGCAGCTGCAGTTTCTTGACAGCAGAGGAGAGTTTGTAAAGACCTATTCAAGACAAACCATGAGACTCAGCCCTTTTCTCAGTGAATTCCATCTATACCTGAGGGAGCTGAGGTCTCACAACCAGACACCAAAAGGTTCTACGCTTCGGCAACAAGATTTTCTTCAGCTTTACTGGAACACGTCCTCCTTTGCCTGGCAACTACACCTAGCACATGTCACACAGGATGCGACTCTCTCCTGGAGACCAGCCTTCATTAGAAGGGGCTACCCATAGTTCACCTGAGGAGGTAAAGGGAGTGCCTGAGGGGGGAGTTTGATCCACCTCAACCCCATCACTGCTCTTCCATGCAAATCAAAATTGCACACTGAAAGGCAGCATTTTAAATATTTCAGCCAAGGTTTATTAAGCACTGATCTGTGCCAGGTGGAACAGTGATTCACAGGAACACAAGCTCTTGTGTCACGAAGCCTCCTTCACACATTCCCAGAGCCAACATACAGAGTGAACTTTAGTCCTACGCTATCTGCTCAACGCCACTGCTCAAATGTAGCTATTCAAATTTACTTGAATAAAATTAAGAATTAGTTCCTCAGCCACACTAATCATACTTCCAGGTCCCTCATGTGATGCATTACTACTGTATTAGTGCAAATAGGAGACTATTTCCATCATCACCGAAGGTTCTATTTGACAGTACTGTTTTAGATAATATTACAAAGCTGTAACCGGTTAATGAAGACACCCATCTGAATGAGGATGAAAAGCCAATTAAATGAACCAATCTACCTTGGGCTGGAGAGATGGTTTAGTGGTTAAGGCACTTGCCTGAAAAGCCTAATGACCCAGGTTTGATTCCCCAATACCCATATAAGCCAACTGCACAGGAGGTGCATGCAACTGGAGTTCGTTTGCTGGAGGCCCTGGCACGTTCTCTCTTTCTCTCCCTCTTTCTCAAATAAATAAATTAAATATTACAGAAAAAATTAACCAAACATGGACAAGACAGTTGGTGATGAAAATAATGGATTTACTTGACTTTTTGGAGGACCATTATAAACAGTGATAAATCTTTGCCCCCTACATCCAAACAGCCCCCCATATTCTCTGGAATTTATATTAACTTCTTCAGCCAGTGAGAGTAATTTTGTTGTACATACTGAATTAAGTTCTTGCTTCTATGTGTATATATAGATGCAGCTGAATAATACTGCAAAAAAAAAAAAAAAAAAGTAATGACCGAGGCACTTTCTTTCTCTCCTCTCCTTTTCCCATCGAATTCCTTGGCTCAGATGATCTTTCCATCACTTTATCTCCACATCTCCTACTGACCATGTCCCAATTCCAGGCAACTAGACACAAGCTGTATTAGTCAGGGTACTCTAGAGGAACAGAACTGATAGAATGAATTGTATTAAAAGGGAATTTATTGGATTAGTTTATGACAGCCCAACAATAGTAGATTACAGGCCTGAGAGTCAAGGAACCTGGTAGCTACTCAGTCCATGAGGCTGGGTGCCTCAGCAGTCCCAATCCGGCACTGAAGGCCTGGAGGTGTCCTGGAGAGATGTTGCTCTTCAGTCCACGCTGATCTTTGGTCTGCACTGAAATGCAGCAAAACAGCAAACAGCAAACAGCAAGCAGCACAGGCAGCCAGGTGCGAGGGGAGGAGAATACCTTTCTTCCCAGAGCTTCTTTTGATAAAGCCTCCACTCTGAGAGAGGGCCGCCCACTCTGGGGGAAGGGCTCACCCTGGGGGAAGGATTCCTCCTTTAGTTAATCCTTCCGGGAAGCAACCTCAGAGACCCACTTGTGAGGAATGTCTGTGGATTCCTAAACGGATCAAGTTGACACAAATTTAACCATCACACAAACCAAGCATTGGTTGATCTAGACAACAAAGCATCTATGTTAGGTCCCAAGATAGAGTCACCAAGGTCAGCAAAATGGTGACAAAGGCATAGGAAAGCCTATCAGCATTCCTCAAGAAACCACCTGGTCATTATCCCCTGCTTGCCTAACAATGCCTCAGGTCATGGTTTCCTGCCCTCTTATCTCCTAAATCACATTGTCACTGTTCTGGTGTCACACCCCAGCTATTTTAAGTGGTTAATGTAATGATCTCCCCTAAAGGAACTTTTTTTTTTTTTTTTTTTTTTTTTTTTTTTTTTGAGGTAGGGTCTCACTCTAGCCCAGAGGCTGACCTGGAATTCGCCTATGGAGTCTCAGGGTGGCCTTGAACTCACGGCAATCCTCCTACCTCTGCCTCCCAAGTACTGGGATTAAAGGCATGCGCCACCACGCCCAGCTCCTAAAGAAACTTTTCTATTCAACTTAACAAATAAGTTCCTTTTCCTTCCTCACCTTCCCCCAACTGAAAAAGCTCTATAAAACCCACTACCTGAAAACTCAGGTTGGCTGTGCTCCTCTCTTGTGAGTCAGCCCCAGCAGCTCATGCTTTTCCTGAGTAGAAGCTTTCATCTTTGCCTCAGAGTGGTTTGTATGGTCTTGGTCACTCCCGAACCTTAAAATCTACTCTCAGGAAAAGACAAAAAGCTGTTCTGATGCATACCTGAGAACTGCTTCAGCCTGCAGACTCAATAAAGTTATATTAAGTAAGGATGAAGGAATACGGTGCTAGGCCATTGTAAACGGTGGCAAGCCTCTGCAGGAACAAGCTTGGCCTTGCTAAAATCCAGGGAGTCTTTTAACAGCTCTGTTTGATTTTCCTTTGGTTTTCCTATGGAGTTATGCCAGTTGACAGCAGGACACACTTCACTCATCAATCATCCAAGAGGGAGTGATGCCAGGCACTGTGCCCATCCACAGCCCATCCAGTCCACACCAAAGAGACAATCCTTGTTCTTTGGCCTAAGAGGTTCATAAATCACATAGCCATCCCCTGGGGAGGGAGGAATATTTAAAGATAGGGTATTAACAGAAGAGGGAAAGCCCTGGTCTGGTGTGAATTTACCCAGAACTCACACAAGCCACATGCACAAAGTGGTGCATGCATCTGGAGTTCATTTGCAATGGCTAGAAGGCTTGGAGTGCCCATATTGTCTATGTATCATCTATTTATCTACCTATCTATCTATCTATCCATCCATCCATCTATCTGCTTGCAAATAAAGAAATAAAATAATTAAAGTGGAACAATGCAAGAACATGACATCCCAGTTATAAATATAGCATGAAGCCCACAATACTTTGGGAGAATGGATACATGCTCTTGAGTAAGGATCCTCTAAGAGCAGTGAAACCTAAGCTCAGAATACTGTAGGCCAGCAGTTTCCAATCTCTCAGAAGCTGTTTTCATATTTAAAGAAGAGCCAATATTGCCTGGGAATTATGCGTGGCTATGGGTAACACAGGTGTCTAGGAGTGTGTGTGTGTGTGTGTGTGTGTGTGTCCATGGCATAAGCCTTGGAGAGAGTATCTATGAAACTGAGGGAAATGAGATCAGTAACAGAAAGTAAGGGTTGCCCTCACTACCGCCCTGTTATGGTTTGGATATGAAGAATCCCCCATAAAAGGCTTGTACTGAGGGCTGGAGAGATGGCTTAACAGTTAAGGCAATTGCTTGCAAAGCCAAAGGACCAAGGTTCAGTTTTCCAGGACCCATGTTAGCCAGATGCACAAGGTAGCACATGCCTCTGGAAATTTGAGTGGCTGGAGGCCGTGGTGCACCCATTCTCTCTCTCTCTCTCTCTCTCTCTCTCCCTCTCCTTCTCTGCTTCTCTCTCTCTCAAATAAATAAAAAGGCTTGTATTGAGGGAAATGATTGCATCATAAAGGCTCTGGGCTCATCAGTGGAATAATCCTTTAATAGATTTATAATATGACAGCATTATCAGAGGTAGTGGTAGGAAGTTGGCTTCATTAGAGGAAGTAAGTCCCTAGGAGTGTGCCCTGGAAAGATACACTTTGTGCTTGGACAGATTCTATCTCTCTACTTCCTGACAGCCATGATGTGAGCAGCTCTGCTCCATTACCCATGCTACCATAATGGTCTGCCTTACACACAGCTGAAAACAATGGAGCCAGCAAATCATAGGCTACAACCACTGAAACTATGGGCCAAAATAAATCCTTCCTCCTCAAGTTGCCTTGCTCAGGTACTTGTCAAAGCAACATAAGTACAATCCACACACCCACTTCTTTCTCATTGGCAGAGCTCAGTTTGCACAAGAGTGTATGTTCCAGTGCTATATGCTCAGAGGAGGAGCATTTCTTCCTATTCCAAGGTCTTGGGAAAAGGCAGTCCCCATCCTGTGAGAGTGAGGTATGACTCTCACTTGCCACCTACATGTGCTGACAGTTGGTTATTATTTTCTGTTCCCTGTCTATACGATGTCTAGAACATCAGGCCAAGTCTATATGCAAATAAAGAGCATGGAGCTATCCAGCAGAATGCCAGTTCTCAGTATCAGTGGCCAAGTCATTCCCTTTGGACTTTGCTCGAGGAGTGCCTATTACACAACCATTATGAAAGGAATTAGTTTACAGACATGACTCAGCAATCAAGCTCATATGTGGAAAATGCCTTTTTATTGTTTAAATTTTTATGGGAGTTTTGCATAATGTCACATAAAGGAAAAGTTTAAGGATGATGAAATGCATAGATCTTAGTGAGAAAACAGTGCAAGGAGTTCAGTGTATACATACACCCAAGTAAGTCTCCTCCCCAAATAAGAAGAACATTACTATCATCCCACAAAGTCTCCCCATGGTCCACTCCCCTAGGCAATAGCATTCTTCTTTTCATCAAATCTGTTACTAAATTTCACTAACTGGGGTGCTCATATATATGTTGTGTCATTTTTTTGACTCAGTATAATGTTTGAGTTTCTTTTTTCCATATTTTGTATGTATTAGTAGTTTATTCATTCTTAAAGTCACTTTTATTAAGGTATAATTTACATAAATAACATAACTAACATTTTAAGAGTACAGACAGTGAATTTACATAAAATTATACACTGAGATGACCGCCAAAAATTAGCAGGTTCAACACTGACAACACCCTAAAAGAGGCCCACTGTGATCCTTCCCTGCTCACAAGGCAACCACTGATAGACCTTCTCTCATTATTGATGAGATTAGATTCACTGACCAGCTTTTTCTCATTATTGGTGAGATTAGATCCACTGGTGGGCCTTCTCTCGTTATTGGTGAGATTAGATCCACTGGTGGACCTTCTCTCATTATTGGTGAGATTAGATCCACTGGTGGGCCTTCTCTCATTATTGATGAGATTAGATTCACTGACCAGCTTTTTCTCATTATTGGTGAGATTAGATCCACTGGTGGACCTTCTCTCGTTATTGGTGAGATTAGATCCACTGGTGGACCTTTGTCGGACACAGTTGAGGGCCCCGGGACACTGGAGGTTTAAGCAGGCCTGAGCTGTCAGGGAGGATGGAATCCATAAGCCATGGACTAAGGCTCTCCTCCAGAACCTACGGGACTCCTCTAACACCCCCCAGAACTGGCATGATAGCTGCTGGACTTCTGCAGCCTAGCCCCCTATTCCTTGAATGGGAAGCCCTCTATAGAGATGAATGCTTCCAACAGATAAGAAGGAATCAAAACCAACAAAACATGTCCTGGGGGCTTTGATGAGCTGTTCAGACAGGGTAATTTTTCCACAGGAGTCCGGTAGGCCCAACAGCCCCCAGGGTATATGACCAAGGTCGGCTCTATGCTCTCCAGGCATGGAACAGAATAACACCCCCAACCCCCAGGACAATACGTCTTCCTTACTGACTTTATATCATGAACAAAAACCAAACTAGAGAGAAAAATTCCCAACACAACAGCCAGGAACCTCCTCCTCAAAAATATCATTTGGGAAGGCATGACCTCAGAATGTACACTAGTTTGCCAAGGCCTCAAGGATGAAAATTATGATAAATGCATAGTTGCTAGTTAAGATATCAGGACTACCTCACATATGGCCACTTCTTTAGCACAGGCCTTCATAGCAGCCTTGGAAACTAAAGGAACATGTTTCAATTGTGGGGAGGAAAGACCCTGGAAAGGGGAATGTCCTCAATACTAGACTGCTAAAGGCTCAAATACATTTGCCCCCCCTTCCAAAAAGTTTGCCCTAGATGTCTCAAGGGGTTTCACTGGAAAAAATACTGTCGCTCCAACTTTGACAAAGATGGCAACCCCCTAGAGCCTTTAAACTTCAAAATGGCAACTCTCAACCCCACTAATAAGAAGCAAAACCTATAATGTACAATGGGTAGCAAGCATCCTAGAGCTGGGCCCACCCAAGGTTAGCCTTAGAGATCAGAGGAACAAATTTTAAATGTCTAATTGATACTGGGGCAAACAAGACAATCCTAAAGCCATCTGAAGTTCCCCAACATTGGGAGCTAATTCCCAGGCCCCAATTAATAGGGATAGGGATAGGTCCTTCACAGGCATATATTACCAAGGAGGCATTTAAACGGAAGGACCCAGGTGGAACCACAGGTCTTATTAGACCCCTAGTGGCTGATGTAACAACTAACCTGCTGGGGAGGGACATCCTTAAGGCCCTAGATGTAGTCATTGCCAGTAATATAGAGGAAGAATGCATTGAGATAGAAGAGTATGAGAGGTATCTTTGCCAGTGTCACCCCCAATTCAAAGGCCACTGTTAAATACAAAACTCCCTGCCTAGAATGGCTCTCTGATGAGCCAACCTGGGTTGAACAGTAGCCTCTGCCAAGGGAGAAACCCGAAATCCTAAATCAATTAGTAACAGAATAACTCCAACTTAATCACATCTGCCCATCGCAGAGCCCATGGACTATTCCTGTGTTCATAATACAAAAGGGCTCAGGAGGATGGAGGTTACTACAAGATCTCAGGGCCATCAATAAAGCTATGCTCATCTGTGTGGGCCTTGAGAGGCACAGACGTGAGGCCTAGTGGAACTTCCTGAGCCTAGCTAAAGTTTGGCGAACTGCCTCCACCCAGCTATGACTCAGCAGGAGGCCAAACAGGCCTCTGGCCTGCTACTTCCGCACAGGAAGTTAGAGTTCCCACCCGTGCGCACTTAGAACCAATCATCTCAGAGGTCGTGGTATGCTATTGGCCCTTACATCTCACCCTATCCTAAAGTCCCTGCCTTCGTTCTCAACATTATATAAACACCTGCTGGTTACAATAAAGCGAGTTCCTGCTTCGACAAGACTCCTGGCTTGGTGGTTTGTTCCTGGCCATCGACACTCACCCTCCTCCTCAACCCCTTGGGAGGAACCAGCGGGCCTGGTCCTTCCTCAGCACTACCTGCCGGGGGAGCCGGGCGCATCTGGAGTGCCCATCAAAGGGGACTGCCCCTTGTATCAGCCATACCAGCCAATAACCCCCTTCTTGATATCAACATCCAGGATTGTTTCTTTCCTATCCCCCTGCACCCGAGACCAACAACGCTCTGTGTCCTCAGTCCCCTCTGCCAATAACTCAGGGCCAGACAAACGCTTTGAATGAATGGTTCCACCACAAAGTATGGCCAATAGTCCCACTATATGCCAAGAGGCAGTTGCTGCGGCACTAAAGCCACACTTGGATCAGGGCCTTAATATCTATCATTATATGGATGACATCCCAGTATGGAAAAACTCCACCTCGCCAGCCAAACTAAGAGATCAGTTAATACCTTCCCTCACTGAGGCAGGGTTCAAAATCGCCCCAAATTAGGTCCAATTTATCCCACCCATAGCTTTCCTGGGGACAGAACTCTCCCTCTCCTCTTCCTGGCCTCTTAAACCCACACTCTCCTTCCCCCAGAAGTTCACACTGGCCTCGCTTCAGAGCTTTCTGGGTAACCTCAGTTGGCTCCGACCATGGCTCCATATCCCCACCAGTGATTTACAACCTTTATTTGATATGTTAAAAGGTAACAAAGACCCATCCTCCCCACGATCCCTGAGGCCGGGAGCAAAATAATCATTAACCAAAATCAATAAAATGTTTTCTGATATGGCCCTTGCCCAATACTTGCCAGACAGGCTGATTCAACTCATGATATTTAATTCCTCCCTGACCATGATGGGAGCACCGTATCAATCTCAGGGGATCCTAGAATGGCTCCATACCTCCATTGGTGTTGCCCCAAGAATAGTGACAGAAATTGATGCCCTTGCGGCCATGATCAAATCCAGGAGGGAACAGGCCCTCCAAACTTTAGGCAAGGAACCTGAGGTTAACCCCCTTTCCCTCTCTGATATCCGATGGCTGTTGAGAACCCATTCCCAATTTGCAATCAGCCTAATAGGCTTCCCTGGTCAAGTTGACAACCACTACCCTAATGAAAAATGGGTCCCTGCAATACCTCATTTTTTTTTTTAATTTTTCGAGGTAGGGTCTCACTCTAGTCCAGGCTGACTTGGAACTCACTATGCAGTCTCAGGGTGACCTTGAACTCACAGTGATCCACCTACCTCTGCCTCCCAAGTGCTGGGATTAAAGGCGTGCACCACCACGCCTGGCTGTAATACCTCTTTTAACATGGCTTCCACCCTGGCTTTTTTCCAAAAAAAAAAAAAAAAAATCCCCAGAGTGCCCCCCCCTTTTTCTTACAGGTGGAGGGAAAATGGAAGCAGCTATTTATTGTCTTCTACCACCCAGGGGAGCAACCTCCCACCATCCACTTTAAGGAGCTTCCTGGCAGATCACCATAATACAAGGAACTCTATGCTATTTATCGGGCACTCTTAGAGGACGAAGGCCTGTTTAATCTCTTTTCAGACAGTATTTAAGCTGTTAACTTGCTCCCCTGGCTAGATAAAAACTTTTCAGGGCTGGAGAGATGGCTTAGCGGTTAAGGTGCTTGTCTGCGAAGCTTAAGGACCCAGGTTCCATTCTCCAGGTACCACATAAGCAGGTGCACATGATGGTACATGCATCTGGAGTTTGTTTGCAGTGGCTAAAGGCCCAGGCACACCCATTCTTTCTCTCTCTTTCTCCCCCTCTCTCTGTCTCTAATAAATAAGTGAAAAATAAAAAATATTTTTAAAAAAGGAGAAAGAAAACCCTCTTTCACCGCTGCTGACAAAAGTCTCTAATCTCATGTGCAAAAGAAGCCCTCCCCCCCGCCCAGTTTGTACAACACATAAGGTCTCATAGCCCCTCACCTGGCCCCCTCACCAAGTGCAACACATTAGCAGAACAGGTAGCCTCCTACGGAAGCTCAACAGACATCTTCCTGGTCACCTTTGAGGAAGCTAAAAAATTCCATGCTAACACCCACTGTAAACCTTAAGAGATTATAATCACACTGCCCTCTGATCCCTAAAAATCAACTCCAATGCATATAAAAACTTGCCACTCTTGTGCTTCACTAATAACACCCGTCCTTCAAACAATGGGCACCAACCCCCGACGCCTCAAGGCCAATGCCCTTAGGCAGATTGATGTCACCCACATCTCCCAATTCAGCCATCAAAAATATGTCTTTGTGATAATAGACACATACTCCCACCTTATATGGGCCATGGCACAAACAGGAGGGAGCTCAAAAAAACTCAAGCATCATATGCTCTTCACCTTTGCCATCATGGGCCACCCCCATCAAATAAAAACCTGACAATGGCCCAGCCTTTACTAGCTCCTTACTCAAACCTTTTGCATACAATGGAAGACTGCTCACCATATGGAAACCCCACATAACCCACAAGGCCAAGGTGGAATTGAAAGGACACACCAAACCTTAAAAGCCCAACTTAAAAAACAACAGCCCAATACGCATCTACCTAACCTTCAGTTGGCCATGGCCCTGACTACATTAAACATTTTCAATATACAAAAACTCCCAATACCACCCCCCATCTCCCTCCACTGGCATATGCCCCTCCCATCCTGGTGTGATGGGGAGATCCCTTCGATGGAATGCGGAAGGGACCAGACCCCCTCCTCACCACGGGAAGGGGATTTGCTTGAATCTTCCCACAGGACCAGCCCAGGCCCATTTGGGTACCAGCCCGAAATGTCCAATTCAATCCCACCAACCAAAAAGATGGCCCGCCTGATGTTGACAGATCAAGGACAGAGCCAGAGAAAGGGAATCTCCTGGAGGGACATTAATGAGCTTATGGACGCAGCCAAAGCAATCTGTCTGCCACAGGCATCCCTCTCTGCCATTTTGCTGGCGGTTTTTACAACCTTACTTTCCAATGCAAATGTCTTTCTTGCTGCCTGTCTTCCCTCCAGTCCCCGCTTCCCCTCTTCCCCCCATGAAGAATGGCACATTGAGGCCCCAGAGACCTATCAAGGGGTCAATAAAATCATCGGCACAGGATATTGCCCTACTCAGGGCTGCCAGGACACTGTCAGCTTTTGTGTCTATCCTAAGTCTGTGCCCTGCAATCAAGACATGGCATGCTTTGCCCATTGCCAAACTAACAAAGAGTGCTTTGAAAATCAGGACTTTTATGGAGGATGCCGATACAAATACTGTGTCATGGAACACAGGGGATGTTCAGACACTGTCTTCAAGACTTCCAAGTATAAAGAATGTACACTCTCCATACGAGATCCCCAAAATGAACCCTGGCAGATAGAGGTGACAGGAACGCTCTATGCACATAGCCTCTTACTATCTCCCTCTGGTGATCTTCATATGTTCTTTTTGTGTGTGTGTGAGTAGAGAGAAGAGAGACAAGCAGAGATGATGGGTACGCCAAGTGCCTCCAGCTGCTGTAAATGAACTCCAGATGCGTGTGCTTCTTTGTGCATCTGGATCTATGTGGGTACTGAGGAATCAAACTCGGTTGTTAAGCTTTGCAGTCAAGTGCCTTAACCCCTGAGCCATCTCTCCAGCCCCATCTTCATATCTTTAGACAGCTTAGCCTTACTTCCCTCCCGGTTCTTACTAACCACCACATGCTCTCAGAGGAAAAGCAAGTCACAGAAAAGATAAAAGCCACCATAACCTGGGTGCAATACATCCAATATGTGGCCAACCTTCTCCCCTTTACTAACCACCCCAATGCTTCTAACTGCGTCTTCTGTGTGTTCACTACCTGCACCCTGCTAACCGCAATCCCTATTAATTCCACCCTTGAATACCCCACATCTACAGCGAACTATTCCCAACCCCACCTTGCTGATATTCCTCTCTTTGATTTTGGTCAAGGTTTGCCCCATTGCCTGTCCAGCTCTAAGCCAACTAGAACTGAATGTCTCCTCAATATTTCCATAACCAAGACTACTTGTGTCAAAACACCCGCTCTTCTGTGGTGTGAAGGGCTAATCACCCCATGCATAAATGTTTCTTCTCCCACGTGTTGTTCCCCAGTCTTGACTGTTCCACAGGTGTATCTCTACAAGGAAGAAGAGCAGCCTACAAACTCCGCCCATGTAAACCGAGAGAGATTTTCAGCCCCCTACTGGTGGCCCTGGGCATGACAGTGTCGCTGGGTACCTCCAGCGCTGCAGGAGTCGCTCTTGTCCAAACCAAGCACCTCTCAGGGGACTTCTGAGACAAGCTTGACCAGGCCATGATATCAACTAGCAACAGCCTCAAGTCTCTTCACAGACAATTAAACTCTCTCATGGGTGTGGTACTCCAAAACCATAGAGCCTTAGACCTCATCACTGCTGAACATGGGGGACACGTATGGTCTTGGGAGAAGAATGTTTTTTTTTTTTTGTTTTTTGCCAATGAATAAAATGCTGTTGAAAAAAATGTTAAAACTCTCAAAAAGCTCCACAAGGAGCTACTTGACCACTGTAAACCTAAGGACCCCACATCCTGGTTCTCTAACCCCTTAGTCACTTGGCTTCTCCCCTTCCGTGGCCCCCTCCTTGCTGTAGGAACCCTGTTACTTGTGGCACCCTGCCTCATCAAATTTTTCAGACAACAAATAACTAATATTGCTAAGGTTGCTATCAATCAGGTCCTTGTGCACCATGTAGCTCTATCTAGACCGGCGATAGACTATAGAGATCTCACTCAATACGATGATGCTGCCCCACCATAAAAACAAAGGGGAGTGGTCAGGCACACTTGAGGGCCCTGGGCCACTGGAGGTTTAAGCAGACCTGAGCTGTCAGCTATGGCTACAGGTCCCAAGCCACAGGAGGTTGCAGCAGGCCTGGGTCCTGATAATCTCTCCTCAAGACCAGCAGAAGTGAGGTCGCTCCCTCCCCCCGCCTGTGGCACCTGGACATTCCTGATAAGACTTAGTTTTCAGTTTCCCCATGGCCATGTGACATTTTACCACTCACCCAGAAGATTAAGGAGGTATTAGCCAACAGCCCTCACACAGCCAATCCCCCTGTGACCTGTACCCACACCCTAACCCTATATGTTAATGAGGTATCAGGCAGCAGCCTTCCCACAGCCAATCCTCCTGTGACCTGTACCCTGTACCTTTTCCCACCACTACATGAATGCTTATAAGCCCACTTCCCTAACAAATAAATGAGCTATCCTCTAACACAGTCTCCTGGGTGTTTCTTCTCATCCCACTCACGGCCACTCAAGACCCTCCTCTGAGTTGCCTGGACACCCCTGGGAAACTGATGTGCAGTGGCCCCAGGGCAACCTGCAGCCACAGACCTTCTCTCATTATTGGTGAGATTGGATCACCTGCTGGAACTTCTCTCCTTAATGGTGAGATTAGATCCACTGATGGACCTTCTCTCATTTTTTGTTTTTTATTGACAACTTCCATAATTGTAGACAATAACCCATGGTAATTCCCCCCCTCCTCCCACTTTCCCCTTTGAAACTCCACACTCCATCATATCCCCTCCCCCTCTCAATCAGTCTGTCTTTTATTTTGGTGTTCTAATCTTTTCCTCCTATTATGATGGTCTTGTGTTGGTAGTATCAGGCACTGTGAGGTCATGGATATCGAGGCCATTTTGTGTCTGGAGGAGCACATTGTAAGGAGTCCTACTCTTCCTTTGGCTCTTACATTCTTTCTGCTACCACTTCCACAATGGACCCTCTGAGACTTGGAAGATGTGATAGAGATATTTCAGTGCTGAGCACTCCTCTGTCATTTCTTCTCAGCACCATGATGCCTTCTAAGTCATCCCAAGGTCACCTGCCATCTGAAAAGAGAAGCTTCTCTAACCAAAAGTGAGAGCAGCATTAATATATGGATATGAACATTAAGATAAGTGCTTACTGGGCAGTTTGGTGAGCATAGCATATACATCTAGCCAGTCACCAGCAGATGTTACACCCCTAGGGCTCATGAATACCCCTGTTGTAGGTTTTCAGTATCAGGGATGTATTCCCTCCCATGGAGTGGGCCTCCAGTCCAATTAGAGAATGGCTGGTTTCCCCCATAACAGACGTGCCACTATTGCACCCATTGGCCTATTTGGTCTGGCTAACCAAATTTAAGGCTTGCAGTTGAATATTTTGACTGGTGACTTACCTCTCTCTCATTGAATTGCATGCAGTGTAGCTTTTTCCAGCTTTCTGTCAGCTGCTCTACACAGAGGAGGTTTTCAGCTCAGTTCCAACAGGGTTTCTCAGTGACCTTGCAGCCCAATTACATGGGGTCTTCAGCAATAGGGTCTTACTATCTATTCCTGGTGGGAAGCCAAGAGCCTTGGCAATGGCCTTTAATGTTTTGGGGCATCAGTGACCTCCCTGGCCAATAACTCACTGGAAGGTATCCCATACCTGGCACTGAAAATTTTCTAGTAACCATCTATGGCTTCTGAGTCTCTCATTGTCCAAAAATGTAGGTTTCCATATGACTTATTTATATCCTCTTAGATTTTGATTAGCCCTCCCTGCAACCTTTCCTTTACTCAGTCTCTTCCTCTGACCTCACTTAGGCCTTTTCACCCCCATTAATTTGTTCTTCAACTTATGTATATGCGATACCTCCCTATTAAGTCCCCTTCCCTCCCTTTCTATTCTCTTTATATCTCCTTTCTAGCTTACTGGCCTCTGCTACTGAGTTTTATTCCTACTCACAAAGAAGTTCAATCATTTGTAGCTAGGATCCACATCTGAGAACATGTAACTGTTTGGCTTTCTGAGCCTGGGTTACCTCACTAAGTATGGTCCTTTCCAGATCCATCCATTTTCCTGCAAATTTCATAATTCCGTTTTTCTTTACAGCTAAGTAGAACTCCATTGTGTAAATGTGCCACATCATTATCCACTCACCAGTTGAGGAACATCTAGGCTGGTTCCATTTCTTAGCTATTGTGAATAGACCAGGCAATAAACATGGTTGAGCAAGTATCTATAAGGCAGTGAGACAAGTCCTTAGGATATATGCCTAGGAGTGGTATAGCTGGGAAATATGGTAAATCTATTTTTTAGCTGCCTCAGGAACCTCCACATTGATTTCCACAATGGCTGGACTAGATTGCATTTCCACCAACAGTGTAGAAGTGCTCCTCTTTTTCCACATCCTAGCCAGCATTTATGGTCATTTATTTTCATGATGGTAGCCAATATGACAGGAGTGAGATGGGAATCTCAATGCAGCTTTTTTTTTTTTTTTCAGAGGTAGAGTCTCACTCTAGCCCAAGCTGACCTGGAATTCACTAAGTAGTCTCAGGGTGGCCTCAAAATCACAGTGATCCTCCTACTTCTGCCTCCCAAGTGCTGGGATTAAAGGCATGTGCAACCATGCCTCACTCCTCAATGTAATTTTAATCTGCATTTTCCTGATGGCTAGGGATGTAGAACATTTTTTTTAGATGTTTATATGCCATCTGTATTTCTTCTTTCTAGAACTCACTATTTAGTTACAGAGCCCATTTTTTAACTGGGTTGTTTGATATGTTGTTATTTGGTTTTTTGAGCTCTTTGTGTATCCTAGATATTAAACTTCTATCAGATGTATAGCTGGCAAGGATTTTCTCCCATTTTGTAGGTTGCCTCTTTGCTCTACTCACAGTGTCCTTTGTTGTACAAAAGCTTTGTAATTTCATGAGATCCCATTGGTTGATCCATGGTTTTATTTCTGAGCAATTGGGGTTATATTCAGAAAGTAGGGTTTCTCTACTTTTTCCTCTAGCAATTTCAGAGTGTCAGGTCAGATATTAAGGTCTTGATCCATTTGGACTTAATTCTTGTACAAGGAGAGAGATAAGGATATATTTTCATCCTTCTACAGATACATATCCAGTTTTCCCAGCACCATTTGCTGAAGAGGCTGTCTTTTCTCCAGTGAGTATTCTTGGCAGTTTTGTCAAAGATCAGATGGCTGTAGCTTCCCAGATTTACATCTGGGTTCTCTATTCTGTTCCATTGATCTAAATGTCTGTTTTTGTGCCACTAACATGCTCTGTAGCATAGGTTAAAATCAGATATAATGATACCACCAGCCTCATTTTTGTTGCTCAAAATTGTTTTAGACATTTAAGGTTGTTTTGTGCTTCCAAATGAATTTTTGGATTGTTTTTCTATTTCCTTGAAGAATGGCATTGGAATTTTGATGGGAATTAAATATGCAGATTGCTTTTGGTAAGATTACCATTTTCACAATATTGATTCTTCCAATCCAAGAACAAGGGATGTCTTTCCATGTCCTAATATCTTCTCCTTCTCTCCTTAGTAATGAGATTAGATCCACTGATGGACTTTCTCTCATTATTGATGAGATTAGGTTTTTTTTTTTTTTCTACTCCCTCATGTCATTGAAATGATACAATATGTACTTTTATGTTTGCTTTTGTTCATTCTGTATATATATTTTGGTGGGGGGGTTGAGGTAGGTTTCATTTTAGCCCAGGATGACATGAAATTCATTATGTAGTCTCAGGGTGGCCTTGAACTCACCGAGATCCTCCTACCTCTGCCTCCCGAGTGCTGGGATTAAAGGCATGCGCCACCACACCCGGCTCATTCTGCATAGTTTTGGGATTCATCTATGGTGTAATAGTTCATACCTTTTGTTGTACCGTAGTAGCCTATGTGTGCATGCACCAAAGTTTGTTTATTCTCTCATCAATAGATACTGGATTATTTCCAGTCTGAGGCTATTACAGCGAAATCTGCTACATACATTCTTTTCCATGAGTGTATCTCTTCATTTCTCTTGGGAATATTTAGGAGTAAAACTGTCAGATCATAGGGAATGTGCTGTGTTCTTTATTATGTTTAAACCATTTTATTCTCATTCCAATCTCCCCTAATCCTGGGTTAGTGAATAGTACAGCTCTACATTATGTGTGACCTCCTTCTGGGCTGGAGAAATGGCTTAGCAGTTAAGGCACTTGCCTGCAAAGCCTAAGAACCCATGTTCAACTCTCCAGATCCCACTTTAGCCAGAAGCACAAAGGTGAGGCAAGTGCAAGGTCACACATGCCCACTAGGTGACACAAGCATCTGCAGTTTGATTTCAGTGCCTGAGGCCCTGGTGGGTCAATTCTCTCTCTCTCTCTCTCTCTCTCTCTCTCTGTCTCTCTAAAAACAAAATAAAATAAAATAAAAATGAATACCCCCTTCTGAGAGCCACAGTAGAGTCCTGGAAATGTATACACCCACAGCCATAGAACTGGCTGGTAGGTGTTAGAATCCTTGCCAAGGTTGAAAACTGGTCCCTCCAGGCTCCTCAGAGTAAACTTCTCCATTATGTCACCACCTCAGGACCTATGGACCAGGGCATATCTGTACTGCCCACAAAATCCAGAGACCTCTCTGCATATTCTCAGTCTAGGAGATCAGCTTTTCTCTCCTCTTTCACCTCTCTGCCCTGGGCCCCACAAGCCTTCACTCCCCAGATGCCTTGCTGTGGGGAGCCCTAGCAGAGTCCCTGGTGCAAAAAGGGAAGAAAAGCTGTTGCTGCAGATGGCTGCTTCTTTCTGTCCTGCCTGCAGAAATGCTCAAAGCAAGGCAGTCTCGAGGGCCTGGCCACCTTCCTGGCATGGAAGAAGAAAAATCAAGAGTACGATGCAGCCATAATTCCTTTGAGAATGGTTTACTTACCTTCTAAACATGGAGGGATGCCTCATCTCCTTTATGATAGTTTCTCTCATCCCTCCCCCGTGATAGTTTTCCACATTTGATTTCATGAGGTTATAATCTCAATGCCCTCTTTGTTGAACCAAATCTCTGTAGGAGACTGAATGGCTGAGAAAACATTTGACTGACTATAATTTCTTTCACAGTATGATCTGTAAGTGGGTTAGTCAGGGTCACGAGGGCAGAGTCACCATCGGGTGCCATGGCCCCATTCTGGGAAGGAAGAGGCATGGAGAAGAATCTGACTCATTGCACAAATGCACTCCTGGGCTTTTAAGAGGCTCCATGGTAGGCCAGAGACCCAGAACCTCGGGCTTCTGAGCCACAGGCACGTGCTGTACTCATTCCAGTACCACAACTTTATCTAACAGCATCATCTCAGGTCCAAGGTCACCTCCCAAGGGCCACAGAATCACAGACTCCTAACCCCACACAGAAATCTAGATCCAGGTTTAGAAAATTCTAGGCTACAAATATCAGGTACCAATTCCTGGATTTAACAACTTAGCTGGCAGCCAGCAGCTTGCAGAACATATAAGAGGGGTGCAAAGCCTTCCATAAAAATTGACGCAGAAAGAGACCAAAGTTTAATTAATCAAAACCTAAACAAACACCAGCTAATAAATAATGAAGGCTCCTCAGGCTTATGATAATTCTAGCCCAGGAGAGCTAGGAAGATGGTTCAGTGGTTAAAGGTGATTGCTTGCAAAGCATATCAGCAGTGGGTTCAGTTCCCCAGTACCCATGTAAAGCCAGAAACACAAAGTAGTGCATGTTTCTGGAGTTCATTTATAGAAGAAAGAGGCCCTAGTGCACCCATAAACATATTCTCTCCTCTCTCTCTCTCTTGCTCTCAAAAAGAAAAAATAGGGCTAGAGAAATTGCTTAGTGGTTAAGGTGCTTGCCTGTGAAGGCTGAGGACCCAGGTTCAATTTCCCAGTACCCATGTAAACCAGATGCATAAGGTGGCGCACAAGTCTGGAGTTCGTTTGCAGTGGCTAGACGCCCTGGTGTGCCCATTCACTCTCTCTATATGTCTCTCACTCTCTCTCTCAAATGAGTGAATAAGAAAGGAAGGAAGAAAGAAGGAAGAAAGGAAGGAAGGATTAGGAAGGAAAAAAAAAAAAAAGAAAAAACATGTTTTGTTTGTGTTTTTCAAGGTAAGGTCTCACTCAAGCCTGGGCTGACCTGGAATTCACTCTGTAGTCTCAGAGTATCCTCAAACTCACAGCAGTCCTCCTACCTCAGCCTCCCAAGTGCTGGGATTAAAGGCGTATACTACCATGCCAGGCCAGAAAAAAAAAGAAAAGAATTCTAGCCCAGTAATCCAGAGACATGACTAATAGGACCTTCAAGAAGATCACCAGGAGCTTGAAGTAGTACTGAGTTATATCCTGAACTGTTTGCCCAGCCACACAGGCTGTAACCACCAGTTCTTCACTAGACTTTGTAAGAACTAGACATTGACCCTGGGCCCTAATGTGAGGAAGTACCCTCGCCAGTAGGTCAAAAGCCAGTAGTCCTGGAGTCAGAAATCACTACTGCGCTACTTCCAGTTCTAGAGTGACTTTAGAAGAATAACTCTCACTTTCATTCTTGTTTCATCGTCTTAAAATAAATTTGGCTAACAATAACAGCTACCTCACAAAGTTGTTATATTCAATGAGGTGTGAACGCACTAGCTTGGATAAACAGAAGTCCCAGTAATCCCTGCCAAGAACAAAACAGACTCTATATACTTGACAACAAACAAACCAAAACACTTCAATGCAAAAGAAAGGAGGAACTGGGGCTAGAGAGATGGCTTAGCGCTTAAGGTACTTGCCTGCAAAGCTAAAGGACCCCGATTCAATTACCCAGGACCCACCTAAGCCAGATGCACAAGGTGGCACATGCATCTAGAGTTTATTTGCCATGGCTGGAGGCCCTGGCACTCCCATTCTCTTTCTCTCTATCTGCCTCTTTCTCTCTCTCTCACTCTCTCTCTCTCAAACAAATAAACAAAATGTTTTAAAAAGAAAGGAGGGGCCAGGCATGGTTGTACACGGAGGCAGAGTAAGGAGGATCGAAATGAGTTCCAGGCCACCCTAAGACTACATAGTGAATTCCAGGTCAGCCTGAGCTAGAGTGAAACTGTACCTCAGAAGAAAAAAAGAAAGGAAGGAAGAAGTGAAATTGAAAGCCCAAGTAAAAAATTTTCTACATAGGAGAAAGTCGCTTATCCCCACCAGGAGAACATGTGGAGAAACGTCTAGACCCTCAGCGACTCAAAGACAAATTGCTTATACTCCCAAGGTTTTCCAAACCTGACCATGCAGCCACATCCAACTGGACCTGGGTTTGTGACTGGTCCCATGAAAACACCTCAGAGGTTCAGGAACCAAGGAGAAAGCTGTGGTGGCCGATGCTTCCGCCTCCCCAGAGCAACATCCTCAGTGGACCACATGGATTCTGCATCCCTCAGGTTAACAAACCAAAACCAAACACCAGCTAATGACTGATGAAAGTTCCTCAGGCTTATGGAAATTCTAGGCCAGTGAGTGAGGCATGCAAGGACACTCACAACGGAAGGCAACACCCAAGTGGAGAGACACTCAGAGAGACAATATTGTCAGAACCCAGTGAGCACAGAACCCCAGAGAAAGTTGAAACCATGAATAAAGAAGTTATGAGGGCCGGGCATGGTGTGCACGCCTTTAATCCCAGCACTCGGGAGGCAGAGGCAGGAGGATCACTGCGAGTTTGAGGCTAGCCTGATACTACATAATGAATTCCAGGTCAGCCTGGGCTAGAGTGAGATCTTACTTTAAAAAAATAATTTAAAAAAAGTTATGGGTGGCTGGAGAGATGGCTTAGCTGTTAAGGCACTTGCCTGCAAAGCCTTAGAACTCAGGTTCGATTCCCCAGTACCCACATTAGCCAGATGCGCAAGGGGGTGCATGCATCTGGAGTTCATTTGCAGTGGCTAGAGGCCCTAGGATGCCCGTTCCATCTGCTTTTTCTTTTCTCTCTCTCCCTCCCTTTGTCTCTAATAAATAAATAAAATGAAATACTAAGAAAAGAAGTTATGAGTAGGTCAAAACCATGTTCAAATAGAAGCACAGTAGCCACACCACCCATGGGCACTTCCTAAGCAAGGATGGGGAGCAATTGAGAATTACACAAAGTTCACTGTCGCTCTAGTCTAGTCAGGCTGCTATAACAAGACACCATAGACTGAGGGGCTTAGAGGCAGCAGTTCCATCTCCATCCTGGAGGCTGTGAGCTAGCAGCTTAGGTGTCTGGTAAGAGCCACTTCCGGGTTCACAGATACAGCCTTCTAGTTGCATCCATATACGGTGGAAGGGGTGCATCAGCGCTACTCATGAGGGGTGCATCTTCACAGCCGAATTTCCCAGAGGCCCTATCAGCCCATAGAAGGTACTTCGCTGTTGACTTGATCCTCACAGACCAACCTCATTAGGCCCTGAAGCACCGTAGAACGTGACAAGGGAAGTCAGGAGTGAAAGATGGAGCACACCTGGAGAGGCCATGCAGCGCATGCCCAACACCTTTCTCTGCGCTTCCACGTGGGCTAATTAGTCTGCGTGATGCCTCTGCGTGGCTGTCTGCCTTCAGCTCCAGTTAATCCTTATGTTTTGCACTCTCATGATTAATGTTTAAGTTCAGACTTTTTTTTTTCAAGGTAGCTTCTCACCCTAGCCCAGGCTTACCTGGAATTCGCTATGTAGCCTCAGGGTGGCCTTGAATTCACAGCGATCCTCCTCACTTTTCTGATATTATTGCTGTGAGAAGCTAAATTCCTTACTTGTAACTTGCCCTAAAGTTACTTTACAATTATGCAATCCACCTACTTAAAGTAATGTGGCTAGGTTTCCTCTGCTTTGGTATGCTTTTGGCCCGAACAGCACAGACGAGCAATATTGACAAGCAATGTTGAGAGATGCTGACTGATCTTAAGCTGTGATTAACATCACTCAAAATAGATATAAATCAGAACTAAAAAAGAACTTTTGAAGCTGGGTGTGGTGGTGCACACCTTTAATCCCAGCACTCAGGAGGCAGAGGTAGGAGGATCACAGTGAGTTCAAGGCCACCCTGAGACTACATAGTGAATTCCAGGTCAGCCTGAGCTAGAGTGAGACCTTACTAAAGGGGGAAAAATAAATCCAACTTGTGATAAAAAGCCTTTTACAGAAAATATTTTTTGTTTGTTTGTTTTGTGGTGCTGGGGATCCAACTTATGGCTTCATGTGCGCTAGGCAACCAGTCTCCCACTGAGCCATACCCACAGACCTAGCAATGGTTTTGAATAACTACCAGTATAGCCAATAGTAAAGAAATTGTTGAGTAAATCACGACATATGGTATAAAAATGTTATGAAACCAATTGTTAATGTTTCTTATGGAGAATGTTTATGCAGTGATAATCATGGTATGACTTTGGGTACATGCCATATGCAACATCTTTTTTTTTTTTTTTTTTGAGGTAGGTTCTCATGCCTGGCTAATATCTTTTTAAATACATGGAAGATGATTTAAAGTAATGTATTTTAAAATGCTAGCTAATTACCATGAAGGGTGGAATAACAAGAATTTCTCTCCATTTTCACATTTCTATGCCATATTTTCCACAGGAGAAAAAGATTTTAAAATATTTTAGTTATTTTTTATTTATTTGACAGTGAAAGAGAGAGAGCGAGGCAGACAGAGAGAGAGAGAGAGAGAGAGAGAGAGAATGGGCACCTCCAGCCACTACAAACAAATTCCAGATGTGTCACCTTGTACATCTAGCTTACGTGGGTACTGGGGAATTGAACCTGGGTCCTTTGGCTTTGTAGGCAAACGCCTTAACCACTAAGCCATCTCTCCAGCCCGAGAAAAATATTTTAAAATAACTTTGATTTTATTTTTTACCTTCTTTTCTTTTCTGTCTTCCTTCCTTCTTCTCATAGCCCCTGTAACACACTGTCATAGGCTCTCTAGCCCTCTATGACACGCTGTCATGGTCTCTCACAGCCCCTGTGACATGTTATCATGGTCTCTCACAGCCCCTGTGACATGTTATCATGGGGTCTCACAGCCCCTGTGACACGCTGTCATGGGCTCTCACAGCCCCTGTGACACGCTGTCATGGGCTCTCACAGCCCCTGTGACATGTTATCATGGGCTCTCACAGCCCCTGTGACACGCTGTCATGGGCTCTCACAGCCCCTGTGACACGCTGTCATGGACTCTCACAGCCCCTGTGACACGCTGTCATGGTATCTCACAGCCCCTGTGACACGCTGTCATGGTCTCTCACAGCCCCTGTGACACGCTGTCATGGTCTCTCACAGCCCCTGTGACATGTTATCATGGGCTCTCACAGCTCCTGTGACATGTTATCATGGGCTCTCACAGCCCCTGTGACACGCTGTCATTGTCTCTCACAGCCCCTGTGACACACTGTCATGGTATCTCACAGCCCCTGTGACACGCTGTCATGGGCTCTCACAGCCCCTGTGACACGCTGTCATGGGCTCTCACAGCCCCTGTGACACGCTGTCATGGTCTCTCACAGCCCCTGTGACACGCTGTCATGGGCTCTCACAGCCCCTGTGACATGTTATCATGGGCTCTCACAGCCCCTGTGACATGTTATCATGGGCTCTCACAGCCCCTGTGACATGTTATCATGGGCTCTCACAGCCCCTGTGACACGCTGTCATGGTATCTCACAGCCCCTGTGACATGTTATCATGGGCTCTCACAGCCCCTGTGATGAGATTTCATTGATAGCCCCAACCCTTACATGTATAAAATTAGCTTTTGTTATTTAGCAAAATCTTTGAGATTCACCTGCTATTTGCTGTAGGGTTAGGGCAGGAGGACACGTGAATAACCTAGTCCTTGACTCACAGGAAGAGCATTGTTGGTCTCAGCAAATGTGAGGGCAGCAGACAGAGCCCACCATGGACCACCCATGACAGCATGTCACAGGGGCTATGTGTGTGCACACACCAGGGTCTCTTGCCAATGCAACCAAAATGTCAGCTACTTGTGCCACTTTTTGTGTCCAGCTTTACATGTGTGGCTCGGGAATTGAACCTGGGCTGGTAGGCTTTACAAACAAGTACCTTTAACCACTGAGCAATCTCTCCAGCCCCCAAATTTTATTTTATTTATTTTTATTTATTTACTTTTTTTTTTTTTTTTTTTTTTTTTTTGGTTTTTCGAGGTAGGGTCTCACTCTAGCCCAGGCTGACCTGGAATTCACTACAGAGTCTCAGGGTGGCCTCGAACTCACGGCGATCCTCCTACCTCTGACTCCCGAGTGGTGTGCCAAATTTTATTTTAAGCATAGAAAAGATATAGGTAAACACATAACACACTCACATACACACACACACACACACACACACACACATACACACATGCACACGCACACCCCTTACTCCTACAAAGAATATTACTTGAAATGCGTATTATCTTTGTTGCATAATCAAGATGCATTGAAAACAAGTTCTACTTTTATGTCCAGTCTGTTTGGAATAAATTATTTTTAGAATTTGAAAAAAAAAAAAAAAGAAAAGATATAGGTAACTTGATCTAAATCCAAAGTTTATCTGGGCACACTGAGGTTACCAAATATTTATTTTTTAAAAGCACACAACTAATGTTTAAACAAGTGATAAAATTGCTATTACTCTGGAGCAAATGCCCACTGGAAGGCCAGTGTTTTTTTTGTTTTTGTTTTTGTTTTTTTTGAGGTAGGATTTCACTCTAGCTCAGGCTGACCTGGAATTCACTATGTAGTCTCAGGGTGGCCTTGAACTCAAGGTGATCCTCCTCGTACCTCTGCCTCCCGAGTGCTGAGATTAAAGGCGTGCACCACCACGCCCAGCCTCCAGTGTTCTTATATAATTGAATGTTAACTTTACTTCAAAAGACATTGATTGGACATTATAGCTTGTCATCTCAACAAAATAGTGAGACTGAGGCAGGAGGATCACCATGAGTTCAAGGCCAGCCTGGTCTACATAACAAGTTCCAGGCCAGGTTGGGCCATGTAACAAATCATATCATTTGTAGACTTTAATCTCTTTCTATAATATTGTCACACAATTTAATTCAGTTTGTGCCCTTTTAAATGTTCAAAAAATGTGATTTTGTTATCCAATCTATGCTCCAAACATGATATAACATATTGTCTAAATAGTACTGATAACACGTTGGATGACAAACCATCAGCTTTACATCTATTTACTGATTTAAAAATCAACTGCAGAATCCAAAAATTTATTCAAAGTTAAATGAAATAGTCAGCAGATAAAGTTTAATGGAAACTGCTTCAAGACCTGAACATTGTGCTAGGCGTGGTGGCGCATGCCTTTAATCCAACTCGGGAGGCAGAGATAGGAGGACCACCATGAGTTCAAGGCCACCCTGAGACTATGTAGTGAATTCCAGGTCAGCCTGGGCTAGAGTGAGACCCTACCTCGAAATCCCCCCCCCCAAAAAAAAAGAAAAGAGAAAAGAAAAACCTGACCATTGAGAACTCACATCCCAATGTTGAATCTTAATACAAAGAGAGAATTATGAATAGTGCAGTATTGTCATAAACACAGATGTATAGCTTAGTGATAAAGACTGGAACACACTCATCTTTATGGTTAGTTGTTTCAACAAGTAGACCATGTCAGTTCACTGAGGAAAGAAGCATCTTTTCCAAAAATGGTACTGAGACCATTTGGACCCCTACCATATACAGAAATAAATTTCAGATGGGTCACAGACCTCAATAGCTAAAACCATACAATTCTAGAAGAAAACATACTCATTTTAAAAAATTATTTTTTTTTTGAGAGAGAGAGAACATGGGTATGTCACTCCAACCCAATAGAATTATTTTAAAACTCTGATCATTGAGTATGACTATAATTTTCAATGGAGTAAGAAAAAATCTACCTACAAAAATCTCATTAAATTTAGCACAAAGCTACTGTTAGGGAACAAGAAATCTGCTTCATCCCTCTCATTGGAAACTGATCTGGAGTCCATCGTAGACTTAGAGTTTACTGGTGGTTAAGGATATTAGTGCCAGGAAGATCAGGACTACCAGTAAACTTTGGAGATCTCAGAGATAAGGAGATCTGCCCCTATCAAGAATTAAGAAGGTGGGGCCTGGAGAGATGTCTTAGTGGTTAAGGTGCTTGCTTACAAAGCCTAAGGACCCAGGCTCAATTTCCCAGAACCCACTTAAGTCAGACGTACAAGGCAGTGCATGTGTCTGTACTTCTTTGCAGTGGCAGGAGGCCCTGGTGCCTATCCCCCCGCCACCACCATCTGTCTTTCTCTATCTGCCTCTTTATCTCTCTCAAGTAAATAAATAAATAAATTTTTTAAAAGAGTTAAGAAGACGATAGGGACTGGGAATGAAGCCCAGTGGCAGAATGCAGGCACAGCATGTTCAAGGCTCTGGATGTGAACCCAGTGTTGTAAGAAAGGAAAAACCAAGAGAGAGAGAGAAGAAGAAGAAGAAGACAAACCAAGAAGAACCAGTAATTCCAATTCCTAGGCTTAGATAAAATGATAATGGGGGCTGGAGAAAAGGAAGGAAAACAAAAGAAGAGTCAAATGTCTTGACATCACTTAGGAAACCCCCAAATAGAAACCAAAACTTTGGGGATGGAGAGATGACAGCCATTAAGGCACTTGCCTGCAAAGCCTAAGGACCCATGTTCGACTCTTCAGATCCCATGTAAGTCAGACACACAAGATGACATAAGTGTGCATGGTCGCACATGCACACAAGGGGGCGCACGTGTCTGGAGTTCGACTGCACTGGCTTGGAGGCCCTGGTGCACACCGATTCTCTCTCTCTCTCTCTGTCTCTCACATTAAAAAAAAAAAAAACAAAAAACAAAAAAAAAAAGGCCAGTCTGTTGGGCTTGCCTCAAAAATAAATAAATTAATTAACTTAATTTAATTTAAAAAAAGAAAGAAAAAGAAAAAAGAAACCAAAACTTTGGTCTTAATGATTTATGGCCTTTTTGGTGATTAATTCCGTGCATCTATGTCTGGGGCAAGGGTGTGCAGATTCTACATGCCTTCTGGATGAGAGAGGATGTTTCGGTCGAGGTCCACACCTGGATGCGTGCACTCAGGGAAGCATGTTGCCTTCCCGGTGCAGGCAGGTGTCATCGACGCACCGCAGGTCTAGAGAGACCTGAGGAAAAGAAGCAGGAACGCGTCCCTCTGTGTTCTGCCGACCTCTGAAGCTGCGGTGAGTTTTCTCCTGCTCCTGGACTGTGTCTTACACAGTTGCTGCCTTGCCCTGACGCCCTTGTACTCAGACTAGAATGGTCCCTCCAACTCACTGCGGACAGACCCATGACTTCTTAGATCTGTAGTTATGTGATCTGATTCTTCATAGTACATTAGATAGCTAAGTAGATACAGAAATGATAAAACACATGATAGACCATTGGCTGGCAGATAGATACTGACACATGACAGATAGGTCAGTAGGGTGGGTAGATGACAGATTAATGAATAGATAGAATCAACTACAGATCAAAAATATCTGGAAAGGGGCTGGAGAGATAGCTTAGTAGTTAAAAGTTTAAGGACCCAGGTTCTATTCCCCACTACCCATGTAAACCAGATATACAAGGTGGCACATGTGTCTGGAGGCTCTAACATGCCCATTCTCTCCTCCCCCACCCCCTGCTTCTCTCTCAAATAAATAAATAAATAAAATTTAGAAATATGGAAAAACAGGGCTGGAGAGATGGCTTAGAGGTTAAGCACTTGCCTATGAAGCCTAAGGACCCTGGTTTGAAGCTTGATTCCCCAGTACCCACATAAGCCAGATGCACAAGGTTGTACAGACATCTGGAGTTTGTCTGCAGTGGCTGAGGCCCTGATGCACCCATTCTCTCTCCCTCTCTTTCTCTCTCTCTCTCTGACTCTTTCTCTCTCTCTCTCTCTCTCTTTCCCTCTCTCTCTGTTGCTCTCAAATATATAAATAAAAATAAACAATCTTTTTTTAATATGGAAAACTGTTTTATCTGGATTGAGCATCTTCAATCTTTTTTGCCAATAACCCTTAAATGATGCAGCAGAATAACTATTTACACAGGATGTACATTATATTAGGTATTGTAAGTAACAGAGTTGATTTAAATTACACAGAAAGATATCATCATCTATATGAGGGAAGTCCACAGACTGGTATCCGAGGGATCCTGGAACTAATCCCTTATGAATCCCAAAGGATCTCTGTCTCTGTCTGTCTCTCTTGTGTGTGTGTGTGTTGCTTCATCTCTTTCCCTGGAGAACCCTGATGGATATTGCTCCAGTTTAGCTGACCACAGAGCAAGAACATCTTTGCATATTAGTCAGCACTTCCTGTTCCATCTGTGGAAATAAAAACACTCCAGCCAAAACAGAACACACACAATTTGAAAGCTTGTATCTAGAGACTACTTGAAGGGCTGGAGATATTGCTCAACAGCTAAGAATGCTTCCAGCACAAACATGAGGACTTCGGGGAGCAAGATGCCCCTGCCCCCACAGACACAGCTGGGCGTGGCCACGCATGCCTGTCACCTCAGTCCTGCGGAGAGCAAAGACTGGAGAATCACTGGGACTCATGAAAACAGCTAGCTCTGGAATCAGTAAGAGACTTGTCTCAAGGAAACAGGCAGGTGAGTGATAGATGCAGGACACCTGACATTCTCCTCTGTCTCTATACACATGCGCAAAGGGCATGGCCATCTGCATACACATGTGCACGTACCACACACACCACACCACATGTGCTACACACACTCAGACACGAAAGAAAAATAGCAGCTACATGAAGATCTGCCATTGAAACTCAGTCACTGTTTGGAGGTTTCATCTTTATTTACTTATTTATTTATTTTGGTTTTTCGAGGTAGGGTCTCACTCTAGCCCAGGCTGACCTGGAATTCGCTATGGAGTCTCAGGGTGGCCTCGAACTCACGGCGATCCTCCTACCTCTGCCTCCCGAGTGCTGGGATTAAAGGCATGCGCCACCACGCCCGGCGAGGTTTCATCTTTAAAGAAGGAAACAGATGGGCTGGAGAGATGAGTCAGTGGGTAACACACTTGCTGCACAAGCTGATGGCCCAAGTCCAGATCCCCAGAACCAATGTAAAGCCAGACTCACAGCACAAGTGCAGCTGCAGAGAGAAGGGAGGCAGACAGGAGAATCCCAAAGCTGACAGGCCGGCTGCCTTGGTGAACGCAGCTACAAACAAGAGACCCTGCCTCAAAGCAAGGTGGATGGCAAGGACCAGCACTCATGTACTGTTGTATTCTCACACACAAACACACATACACATCTTACATGCAATAAAAAAGTAAGAAAACAGGTTTACATGGGAAATACCAGTATGCATATAAACTCATGATTACATATTGCTTTGTAAGTTAAATCTGTATCTAACTTGTACCAAAATGTAAAGAGTTGTGATGAGCATCAAACCTCAAGCAAGCACACTTTTTCTTGAATAAATTAAAGATTATCTAGAGCTCATGGTGAGACCCCTGGATGAGTGGTATCTACATCACCAGGTTACTTTATAGAAATAGAAGTTATTGGGTTGCAGGGCTTGGTGGCTCACACCTTCGGTCCCAGCATTTGGGAGGCAGAGGTAGTAGGATTGCCATGAGTTCAAGGCCACCCTGAGACTACAAAGGTCAGCCTGGGCTAGAGTGAAACCCTACCTTGAAAAACCAACAATAAATAATAAAAGAAAGAAATAGAAGTTATTGAGTCTCATTCCAGACCTGATGAATTAAGAACTTGGGGCTAGAGCCAGAAATCCAGAGTCTATCAATTCCTTCAGGTGATTATAATGTAAGATGAAGTTTGTGAGCAGTTAGTTTAAACTATGTGAAAGGAAAAATACACTCAAGGGTTAACAGTAGTACTAAATTGGGTCTGAGTCAGTCTTCCTACATATATATATATGTGTGTGTGTGTGTGTGTGTGTGTGTGTGTGTGTATTGTTTTTTTGAGGGTCTCATTCTAGCTCAGGCTGACCTGGAATTCACTATGTCATCTCAAGGTGGCCTCAAACTCACAGCGATCCTCCTACCTCTGTGTCCGAAGTGCTGGGATTAAAGACGTGCACTACCATGCCTGGCTAAATGTGTGGCCCAGGATGACCTTGAACTCCTGATCCTCCTGCCTCCACCTCTTTCACAATATCCTATGGGCATGCGCTACCACAACCAGCAGTCTTCCTATATTTTAATTCACAGCTTCAAGAAATTACATGACTGATAAAAATTTAATAAAATAATAATAACATTCTTTTTTATTAGTTATGTATACAGCCAGGATGGTACCATTGTTATCCTTCTCCCTGTCATCCCCCCATGAGGATTGTGGGTGCTGCATTGTGGGGGTGGCCATCAGTTATGGGGGAGAGGCAATGTCTCTGTGCATAATGACACAATTATGGCTCTAACAATCTCTCCACCCTCTCTTCTGCTAATTTTCCTGAGACATGTTGGGTTCATTTTAGGTCTACTTCAGTGACAAGGTCTTGGGAGTCTCTATGTCTCTGAATATCTGATTTGGTAGGATGAGTGTTCTCTGTGTCTATCTCCTTCACCCTTGTGCTGATACCACGTTCACCAAGAAAGCAGCACTCTTGCTCACTTCCCCAATTACTCTATGGTTTCAGCTGGTGCCCTGGTGGAGCATGATGGGCTGATTCTCTCCTCAGGTCCTGCATCCATCTGAAAAAGAAAAGCAAATTCTCCAACGGAGAGTGAGGTCAGTGCAGGATACATAGATGCCCATTATTATCTTAGAGAGAATTTAATAGGTGTAGGCCCTCTTGTAGCCCACTATTGGTAGGAGCTTCATATTGGAGAGTGGGCTCATTTTTGAATATGGTTCTGACTCGTTTCCCCATTCCAGGTATGGGTTCCATTCCAGTGAGCAGATTCGTCAGCCAAATCAAGAGCAGTTGGTAACCCACCATGGCTGTGTGCCACTATTGCACTTATGTGAGCATCACGTCAGGTTGATTGCTGCTGAGTACCTTAGACCATGAGTTACTTAGACAGATGTTGGTCATTTTCCCCAGTCGCTCATGTAATACCTTCTGGCACTAGACAAGCTGACTGTCTGGGGATTGACTCTCTTCCAGTTTCCAGCCAGGTCATTCAATGTTCTGTCCCAACAGCATATGGTGTCTTTGGCAGTAGGATCTTACCATTAACCTTTGGTGGGTCATCAAGTACTCTGACAGAATTCTGTCTTCCTTTGGGAAACCTTGTAGGTCTCTCTGATCAACAGCTTATTGTGGATATTACCCACATGCTGGTACTGGGAGTTACCAGTGTCAAGGGAGAAGAAGGAAGAAAAATATAGGTAATATAAGAGAAAGAGAGAAAAGAGAAAGAGAAACAGGAAAAGATTGAGGATAGTCTTTATCATACCCTCTCCAGGCCCCTGTGAATCAGGTATTCTCTCTTGAGGAATGTTTGACCTGAGGAAGGTTTGACTCTTTAGTATGTCTTTCAGGATGTAGGATTTTATGGTACCTTTTCCATTTGGGTCCAATTTTTTGTCCCCCCCAACACACCCTCACCCTCCCCTCCCACCCCACCATCCCTATTGTCCAGTCCTCGAGATGTTTGTTAGGTATTTCAGCATCATGGGCAGATTCAGGATAGGACCTACAGATGAGTGAGACCATGCAACGATTATCTTTCTGTGATTGGGTGAGTTCACTGAGAATGATCTGTTCCAAGTTTGACCATTTTTCTTCAAATTTCATTGTGCCATTTTTCCTTAGTGCTGCGTTGAATTCCATCATGTAGATATACCACATCTTAGTTATCCATTCGTCTAATTATGGACATCTGGGTTGATTCCAGGTGTTAGCTATTATGAGTTGAGCAGCTATAAGCTATAAGCATGGTTGAACAAATATCTCTGAGCTGAAATTTGGAGCTTTAGGGTAAATGCCCAGTAAGGGAATAACTGGGTCTCTTGGTACCTCTATGGTCATCCTTTTTAGGAGTCTCAATATTGCTTTCCATACTAGTTGTACCAGCTTACATTCCCACCAACAGTGACTGAGGGTTCCTATTTCTCCACAACCTCGCCAGCATTTGTTGTCATTAGATTTTTTTTAATGTTTGCTATCCTTACTGGGGAAAAGGTGAAATCCCATAGTTGTTTTAATTTGCATTTCCCTGATGATTAGGGATGTTGAACATTTTCTTAAGTGTGTGTTTGCCATTTGCATTTCTTCCTCTGAGAACTCCCTGTGCAGTTAGTTCTCTGCCTCATTTTGTGAGTGGGTTGTTTGACTTTTTATTGTTTAGGTTTTTGAGTTATTTGCAGATTCTAGAAAGTAGGCTTCTGTCCGATGTGTATCCAGCAAAAATTTTTTTCCATTCTGTGGGTAATCTATTGGCTCTGCTTATTGTGTGTTTGTCTGTGAAACATAATAACATTCTTATAAACTTTGATGGCATTAAGACTTGTTCTAGGAAGCTGGGTGTTTATCCATTACAGCAATCAACTAACAAAATTAAGGGTGTTTGACCAGACTTTTGTTTTTATTATTGTTGTTTCTAGACTAACACTATCTAACCACTTTATTTATGTATATAATGTATTTTGATCATAATCCCCTTCAATTACCTTCTCTTGATCCTTACTCCCCATTAAGAACTTGGGGGGTAGGGCCATAAATCTGTAGTTTAATAATCTGTCCAGGTGATTCTGACCCAGAGTGAAGTTTGTGAATCATTAATCTAAACTAACTATATGAAAGTAAAAACATATACATCCCCCTTTTGTTTAACCGATTCTTTTCAACTAGCCCTTCTACTTTAATGTCTCTTGTGTGACCCTCTGCATTTAACTAGGGCTCCTGCATGAGCATGGGTGGGGGATTATTTTCCAGCAGCATGTGGGACCTACCAGTGGCAACATCACTGCCTCCCCATCTACCATTAATGCCTGTAACTCCTTGGGGAGGGATGGGGGCCTTGTGTTCTCCTCCATCAACCATAATGAAATTTTGATAGGTCCAGTATTGTAAGAGCCTTGGGCAAGTTATAACAGTCACTGCAGTCATGAATGCAACAGCCAACATGTTCCACGGAACTCCTCCCCATCGCCTGGCTTTTACATTCTTTCTGCTCCAACTTCTGCATTGTCCCCTGGGCCTTGGAGGGAGTGCTATAGATGTCCCAGTTTAGTGTTGAACACTCCAGTGTCACTTTTTCTCAGCATTCAGATGAATTTTGAGCCTCCTAAGTAGTCACCACAAACTGCAAAAAGAAGCCTCTCTAACAAACGGCACTAATCTATAGGCATAGAGATACATGTTCAGAGGTAATTGGATGGGTACCCAACGTATTCACTTAGCCACCCAATAGCAGTAGCTTTCCTACTAAGTCTATGCTCCCCAGCCATGGGCTCTTGACTATGTTTGCAGTATCAGGAATAAATTTCCTCCCATGAAGCAGACCTTATATCTACAGAGCAATTGGTTACCCCATACCAGCCATGCCACTATAGCACCAGTCACAATCAGCTTTCAAGATTGGTTGTGTAGCTCACAGGGTCCACTACTGAGAAAGAATGATGACTTTTCACTTCTATCTAGCCATTATTTCCTCTCTCAAAGTACACTCACTAGCTTCAAATCTTGATATCAGTCTTTTCCTATGCATTTAGAGGGCAGGGGCCACACTCTAATTAAAATAACTTGAGGAAGGGTTGATCAAGTGCCATTGCTAAGGAGTGTAAAAGGAACACTACAGTACTCTTAGGCCTAGGGGAAGATAGAGCTAGTAGTCTCTAGGAATTAGAATGAGGTCATGGTAAGAGGGCTATTTTAAGTGGAGTGACTTCAGTAGAGGGCCTTGACTTACCAAGGCCTGATTGGAGTGACTCAGAAAATACCCATCCTCCCTAGAGACTGGCTGACCCCAAGCACAATTAGATGGAGTAGTTCCTCAAGGCCAGTCTCCTTGGAGCAGAGATTATGGTGAAGTATGAAGAAAAGGTCACATCTGAATGGCCCTGCAAAGGGTAACCAGATGGTTGAAAAGCACTTCCTCAGCACGAAAATATCCTGCACGCCAGCCAAGTCACCAACCAACATGAGAACAGAGGAGAAGCATTTCAGAACTATAAACGCCTCCCATGAATCACCAGCTTGGCAAAATGAGTTAAGGTGGTAGTGAATACGTGCACCTAACCAAGGGGCTCCAACAAGAAAGCAAGGGAAGTAACTGTCAGAAGAACACCTGTGCCTCATGCCGGAGAACAACCCATCCAGATTTGAGGAAGAGGAGGATGGAAGGTGAAGAAAGGATGCCTCTCAGGGGAAAAATGAATTCACAGATTACCTAACGTGTTAAGCAAGTAAAAAAAAATTCTAGGTATTTGAGTAATCTGTTAGAGTATTATGTGGGGGGGGGGGTAAAGAATTAGTAAAAGGAAAATATGATCAATAGTCCAAATACACCAAAAGTTGTAGAGAATGGCTGGCGAGATGACTTAGCTGTTAAGGTGCTTGCCTGCGAAGCCTAAGGACCCACGTTTGACTCTCCAGATCCTACATAAGCCAGATGCACAAGGGTGATGCAAGCGCGAGGTCACACATGCCCACTAAGTGGCGCAAGCATCTGGAGTTTGATTGTAGTGGCTGAGGCCCTGGCAGGCCGAATTCTCTCTCTTTCTCTCTCCTGTCTAAAAGAAGGTTGTAGAGAATGTTTGTGAAGAAATCTGGGAAAGCAGTTAAGATCCCAGAAACTGAGGCTCAGGAAAAGAATCATCATTTGGGTCTTGGAAGGTCTGCTAGGCAGTGTAAAATATGGATTCATGGAGAATGGATTCATGGAGAAGAACAGTAGCCCACCTATCAGCAGCACAAGGAAGGAATATTTAACCGGTTTGCCCCTAAACTTCCCCAGCAGAGCAGAACAAGAGAGCCCAGCTTGAGTCCATGCATGTCCTCACACATGCCCCCATCCTCACCCACAGCCAAAGGAATAGTCCTTGTTAAGAGAGAGAGAGAGAGAAAGAATTTAGAGGGCTGGAGCGAGGTTAAGGCCTTTGCCTTCAAAGCCTAATGACCCGAATTTGATTTCCCAGTTCCCATGTAAAGCCAGATTTACAAAGTGGCACATGCAAAACAAAACAAAAACATCAAAACAAATAACAACAGCGCGCACAGACACACACACACACAAAACTGCAAGAGCCGGGCGTGGTGGTGCGCATCTTTAATCCCAGGTAAAGGTAGGATTGCTGTGAGTTGGAGGCCACCCTGAGACTACATAGTGAATTCCAGGTCAGCCTGGACTAAAGTGAGACACTGCCTTGAAAAAACAAAACAAAGCAAAGGCACACATTCATCTGGAGTTCTTTTGGAGCAACTGGAAGTCCTGGCATACCTGTTCTCTCTGTCTCTCTTCTATCTCTCTCTGCTTGCAAATAAATAAAAGTAAAAACAACAACAAAAAGACTTTTGAATCATATTTGAGATTTTTTTGAAAAAACAATAACAACTAATGTTAGTAACACAAAAGTCATCTTATTTTTATTTTGAGACTGGGTCTCACTAAGTTACCCAGGCTGACCTTGAACTTGTGATCCTCCTGCCTCAGCTTCCTCAGTAACTGGCATCACAGTTCTGCACTACTAGATAAGGCTAGAATAAAAAATTTTAAACAACCGCCGGGCATGGTGGCGCACGCCTTTAATCCCAGCACTCAGGAGGCAGAGGTAGGAGGATTGCCGTGAGTTCGAGGCCACCCTGAGACTCCATAGTGAATTCCAGGTCAGCCTGAACTAGAGTGAGACCATACCTCGAAAAACCAAAAAAAAAAAATTTTTTTTAAACCACCAAGTGGCTGAGATATCATGGAAATATTGTATCATTAGAAGTTTTTTTTTTTTTTTTTTTTTACCAGATTAAAAAAAAGAGAGAGATTTGACAAGAAACAAAAGTAACAGTTTTTAAAAAGTGACTACAAAATAGCTGTCACACAACTCTAAGCACCCTCAACCTGACCATTACAGAAATGGAAAACCCAGACCGGGCGTGGATGCCTTTAATCCCAGCACTCGTGAGGCAGAGGTAGGAGGATCACTGTGAGTTCGAGGCCACCCTGGGACAACATAGTGAATTCCAGGTCAGCCTGGACTAGAGTGAGACCCTACCTCAAAAAAACAAAAAAGAAAAAAAAAAGAAAAAAAAGAAAAACCCACACGCGGCCAAGTGTCACGCAGAGAGTGAGCAAATGCGTACGATGGTGACTGTGTTGCTCCCTTGGGAAGAGCATCCGTTAAGCCAGTTCAGAAGGCAGGAACCAGCCACGAGGAAATCCAGGCGAGGAGAGCAGTCAGTCTTTCTAGGAAGAGGTGAGAACAAAATAACCTCGGCGTGCCTTAGGTAGAGTGAATTAGGACAAAATGAGACCGGAGAGGCATGCAGGAGCCGGAGCTGAGAGCTTGTCTCATGGCAGAGTGAATGGGCTGCACCCGCCAAGGCTCCAGGCTGGAGAAGCAAGCCGACAGACAGTCGTGAAGTCGCCACAGCTACATGCCGGGAGCTGCGAGAGGAAGCGACAATGCCTCTAGCCCAAGGAGCCATGACCCAAGCATGAGCAGTACAAAGCTCTGGCAGGGGCAAGGGAGCGGGGTGGTAAGTGCAAATGAGAGCACCTCATACTTAGTGGGGGAGGGGGAAGAACTGCTAACTGGCCATTAGTCACACTCAGAGGACACCAACTCTAGATGGTATCAGTACCAGGCTAGGGAAGGTTTTTTTTTTTTTTTTTTTTTTTTTTTTTGCTTTATTTGTGCTCTTTCTCCAGTCATATACAGGACCAAAGACAATGCTGAAGGAGTAAGCAGGATGTAATGACAGACCACTTTCTGTTCCCTGATAGAGCTTTCCCAACATGATGCATTCCGGATGGTGAGGTGCAGGGGTGCGAAGGGCAATGGAGGGAGTTGTGTATCTGTGTGCGTGCATGCACACACGCGTGCCAGGGTCTCTTCCCATTGCAAACGAATGACAGATACTTGTGCCATTTTTTACATCTGGCTTTATGTGGGTGCTGGGAGACTGAACCTGGGCCAGCAGACTTTTTGTAAGCAAATGTCTTTAACCACTAAGTAATCTTCCCAGTCCCTGAAGAAAGTTTTTTTCTTAAATATTTTTTCTTCCTTCCTTCCTTCCTTCCTTCCTTCCTTCCTTCCTTCCTTCTTTCTTTCTTTCTTTCTTTCTTTTTTGAGGTATTTCTCACTGTAGCCCAGGCTGACCTAGAATTCACTATGCAATCTCAGGGTAGCCTCAAACTCACAGCAATCCTCCTATCTCTGGGATTAAAGGTGTGCTTCACCATGCCTGGCTTAAATAAATATTTTATTTATTTATTTGAGAGAGAGAGAGAATGGGCACACCAAGGCCTCCAGCCACTGTAAACAAATTCCAGATGCATACACCACCTTGTGCATCTAGCTTATGTGGGTACTAGAGAATAGAACCGGAGTCCTCAGGCTTCACAGACAAGTGCCTTAGCCACTAAGCCAGGAAGTTTTAAAGAAAATAAAATATTGAAGTATTGACATAAGACTAGACTAGAATCCTTATTACCTGAAAATAGTGGGCATAATTCATAATACTTTAGTGACCAGATGGGACTGGGACTCAGCGGTTAAGGCACTTGCCTGTAAAGCCTAAGGACCCAGGATTGCTTTCCCCAGTACCCATGTAAGCCAGATGCACAAAGTGGCACATGCATCTGGAGTTTTCTTGCAGTGGCTAGTGGCCCTGATGTGCCCATTCTCTCTATCTACCTCTCTCTCTCTCTCTCAAATAAATAAATGAATGAAATATTTTTTTTAAAAGGACCAGAAAAACTGTGGTCAGAGAATAACAACAGAGACTGGGAAAAAAAATGTCATTCTTTTGATTTTCTTCCTTTGACTTAGTTATATTTTATAATTTCCTCAAATGACCAATTAGTTGTTTGAATTCAACCCTCAGTACAGGAAAAAAAAAGTCCTAATTTTTTAAAGTGTACTATATTTAGTTCAACCAACAGGCTTTGTGGTTTAAAGGGAATTTCAAGTGACTATAATTTTTTTTTTCAAGGTAGGGTCTCACTGTAGCTCAGGCTTACCTGGAATTCACTATGTAGTCTCAGGGTGGCCTTGAACTCAGTGATCTGCCTCCAGAGTGCTAGGATTAAAGGTGTGCGCCACCACGCCCAGCTTTATAAAAATTTTTTTTGTTGACAACTTCCATAATTATAGACAATAAACCATAATAATTCCCTCCCCCATCACTTTCCCCTTCACAACTCCACTCTCTATCATATCCTTTCCCCATCTCAATTAGTCTTTCATTTTGATGTCATCATCGTTTCCTCCTGTTATGATGGTCCTGTGCAGGTAGTGCCAGGCACTGCGAGGTCATGGATATCCAGGCCATTTTGTGTCTAGAAGAGTGCATTGTAAGGAGTCCTACCCTTCCTTTGGCTCTAACATTCTTTCCTCCACCTCTTCTGCAATGGATCCCGAGCCTTGGAAGATGTAAGAGATGTTTCAGTGCTAAACACTCCTCTGTCACTTCTCAGCACTATGATGCCTTTGGGTCATCTCAGAGGTCACTGCATCTGAAAAGAGAAGCTTCTCTAACCAAAAGTGAGAGTAGCGTTAATATATGGGTATGAAGATTAAGAGAAGTGCTTACAAGGCAGTTTGGTGAAAATAATATATGTATTTAGCCAGGCACCAGCAGGTGTTACACCCCTAGGGCTCATGACCTCCCCCATCATAGGTTTTAAGTATCAGGCATGTATTTCCTCCCATGGAGTGAGCCTCCAGTCCAATTAGAGAGTAGATGGTTTCCACCATAACAGACGTGCCACTACTGCACCCATTAGCTCATTTGGCCTTGCTGGCCCAATTTAAGGCTTGCAATGTCCACTGTCATTTATCTCCACTGATGACTTCTCTCTCTCTCATGGAACTGCATGCCGCATGGCTTTTCCCAGATTTCTGTCAGCTGGTCTACAGGGAGGAGGTTTTCAGCTCAGCTCCAGCAAGATTTCTCAGTGACCTGGAGCCCAAGCATGTGGAGTCTTCAACAATAGGGTCTTACCATTTATTCCTGGTGGGAAACCAAGAGCCTTGACAATAGCCTGTAATGTTTTGGGGGCATCAGGGACCTCCCTGACCAACAACTCACTGGAAGGTATCCTATCCCTGGCACTGAAATTTTTCTAGTAACAATCTATGGCTTCTGGGTGTGCCATTGTGAAATGACTTATTTTTTAAAATGTATTTTATTTGTTTATTTGAGAGAAAGGGGGGGGAGAGAGAGAGAGAGAGGAAGAGAATGGGCGTGCCAGGGCCTCCAGCCACTGCAAACGAACTCCAGATGCATGCGCCCCTTGTGCATCTGGCTTACGTGGGTCCTAGAGAATCAAACTGAGATCCTTTGGCTTTGCAGGCAAACACTTTAACCACTAAGCCATCTCTCCAGTCTGAAATGACTTTTTAAAATGAGAGGTAGAGAACTGGTGCACCAGGGCCTCCAGCTACTGCAATCAAACTCTAGATGTGTGCACCATCTTGTGCACATGTATGACCTTTTGCACTTGCATCACCTTGTGCATCTGGCTTACGTGGGGTCTGGAGAGTTGAACATGAGTCTACAGGCTTCTCAGGCAAGCGTCTTAACCTCCAAGCCATCTCTCCAGCCCTGAAATGATTTTTTTTTTTTTTTGGTTTTTTGGTTTTTTTGGTTTTTTGAGGTAGGGTCTCACTCTAGCCCAGGCTGACCTGGAATTCACTATGGAGTCTCAGAGTGGCCTTGAACTCACGGCGATCCTCCTACCTCTGCCTCCCTAGTGCTGGGATTAAAGGCGTGCGCCACCACGTCCGGCGTGAAATGACTTTTGATGGTCATTGGGTAGGGCAGGCAAGAGAAACATGGGGCGGAAGGTGAGACACGGGCGGGTTTGTAGGTGAGGCTAGAGTTCTGTAGGTGTAGGCAACAATGGCAGCTGAATCCAGAGCTGGCACTGGAGTTAGGCACATTAGGATAAACAGATGCACCCATGTTAAGTGATGGAGAGTTTCTGGTAATAGATATGTAGAGGAGGAGTCCATGGCAAGCTCCCAGCCAGGACTCAGAAAAAGGAGAAATGGATGAGTAGCCCTCTGTACCTAAAAGACTTCAGTTTGGGACTCCTTATTTACGGTGACTCATCTCCTCTGCCTGCCTCATCCTACACTGCCCCACTGACATCTTCTTTCCCACTATTCTGTGGTTTCATGTGGCCCCTTCTCCAACTAACAACACTCCCATCCATCTCCCACTCCTAACGGTTTAAGAGAATGATTGGCCCAGCTTAGAATTGGTACCAGTGGGGAAACTTCATAGAGGAGGACTACCCTTGGGTTCAACCAACTGAGACTGGAAGGGAAGGCAGAACAAAGCTGAGAAAAGAAAGGTACAGGGGCAACAGGTACAGATAAAACAAGGGCCATGGCTGGGGCATTTCTACCCCATGGCTGCTGCTATGACCTGTGTTCTCTAAAATTCACGTTCTAGAAACGTAATCTCCAAAGTCACAGTGGTGTTGAAGCAGGGGCCTTACAGGCAGAGGCCTCATGAATGGATGGCGGCTACAGAAAGGATGCTGAGGGTGTGGGGTTGACCCTGTCCACCTGCCACCTCAAGACACAGCAAGGCCCTCGCAAGAAGCCAGCACCTACCTTCCGCTTGGACTTCCAAACCTCCAAATCTGTGAAAAATAAATCTCTGTCCTTTATAAACGACTTAGTCTCAGGTATGTGACTACAGCAACACAAAATGGACAGGCAGTAGGCCAAAATACAGACAGCCTGAAACAGCAGAGTCACTGAACTTCTGTACTTAAACTGTGTAGGCAGCTCCAATAGTCACACACACCTTTCTCGGTAGTTTCTGGATAGAACCTAAGCTTTTTCTTTCCTATAACTGGAAGTGACCTCAGCAAGGAGGTACAGAGAGCCTAGGCGCAGGTCGCCAGTGGAAGTTAAGATTACTGTCTTCGTGGGAACTCTATGGTGCTCAGCAGTAAGTTCTTCCACCTCATGCACCCCCTGACGTAGCCAAGAATATATATTGCTCAAGGTGCAGAGGGGTGGGGGCTTCATACGAAAATGAGCATGCCCATGCTGGCAAGGAATTTTTGCTGCTAGAAACTGAAAATGACTGAAGTTAATACATACATACATACATATATATATATATATATATGTATATATATATGTATGTATGTATGTATGTGTATATATATATATATATATACTATATGAGGGAGAAACAAAAGAAAACGGGTGCAACAGGAGCTCCAGCTGCTGCAAATGAACTACAGATGTATGTGCCACCTTGTGCATCTAGCCTATATGGGTCCTGGGGAATCAAACCTGGGTCCTTTGGCTTTGCAGGCAAGTGCCTTAACTGCTAAGCCATCCCTCCTGCCCTAATATATATATATTTTTAGTGAAGGTGAAAAGAGCCAGAAGCTAGCTCTTTAAGCACCCAAATGACCAAATTTAAGAAATAGGGATCTAAATGTTTCCAAGCCCTGGTAAATTCTCATGAGATTCTTTTTTTAATAAAAATATTTATTTTTAAAATGTATTTTTATTTATTTTAGAGAGGGAAAGAAAGAAGCAGAGGCAGATATATACATAGAGAAAGAATGGGTATGCTAGGGCCTCCTAGCCACTGCAAATAAACTTGAGATGCATATGCCACCTTGTGCATCTGACTTTACGTGGGTACTGGGGAACTGAACCTGCATCCTTTGGCCTTGCCGGCAAGTCCCTTAACCACTAAGCCATCTCTCCAGCCCTTATTTATTTGAGAGACAGAAAGAGGGAGACAGAAAGAGAGTGAGTATAGGTGCACCAGGACCTTCTGCCCCTCCAAACGTACTCCAGATGCATGCACCACTTTGTGTATCTGCCTTTACGTGGGTACCGGGGAATTGAACCCAGTCTGTAAGGCTTTGTAAGCAAGCTCCTTTAGACAGTAAGCCATCTTTCCAGCCCCTCCTTGTGAGATTCTTAAAGACAGAAAAACATAAAAGTTATTCTTTTCATAATTAAAAAGAATGTGACTAGTACAAATGTATCACAAGAGATGCTTGGTAAACTCTGTAGTGTATTAGTGATTTGTCTTTACAGTTCCAACAGGTACCTGTGGCACTCAGTGTGCAGCACAGAGTGTAGAAAAGCAGGGTTAGGGTTTCAATGGATGTTTGTGAGTAATGTTATTTCCAACTGCAGAATCTCCAGTGGGGTTTTGTTTAGAAGTACACACTCCTCCGATCTTTTAATTCTCCCCTTAAAAGCGAGGTTCATTGTTTGGAATAATTCTCTTTGCCCTTACTATTATTTACTGACATTTTCTACAAATCAGTCATTTTAGCATCAGATTTTTATGAAATTTTCTAATTTTATTGTATTTGTCCTCCACCAAATTTCCAAGGGATCCCTGTTGATTTTCTGTTTTGGTTTTTGCAAACAAAATAAACTGTTAAATAGGAAGTGGTTCACACAAACCGAGACAGGCAGGCATCAGTAACTATAACGGGGTGGAGGGAAAGGCGGTAAAAATGAAACACTAGAAGTCCTTTCATGTTAACATTTTATTTAAACCAGTACAAGCACCATGCTTACCAAAAGACTGTCCAAAATAAACATGCAATATGAACCAGCAGACACTGAAACCACAGCTTCAGAAGTGCCAGTTGTTGGTTTTAGACGACAGAGAACTGTTAAAATTCACAAGACAAAACCATCAATGTTTCAAGCCTCCTGAATGAGATTATATTGGACCTTCTACATCAGTGGGAAATGCCCTGGCAAGTTAATGATCTCAAACAATATTCAAGTAATTATATTCCAAAAAGCAAGAAAATAGGTTCTATCACAAGCGTAACGTAGTTGTTTCAAACATTACAGGAGTACGTTCACCAATCTGCGATGTGCGATGGCCTCACGGGAAACGAGCTGCTCAAGAACATTCACCTTGGGAGCATTAGTTGTAAGTGGCCTAGATTATTTACAATCTTCCAGAAATACAAAATAAGATTTGTCCAGAAATGTTTGAGACATTTCTTCACATAAGTTGTAAAGGTTCAAACGTTATAGATTCCAGTACTATCAGTCTATTGAACAAATGAGTGCAATCACATGAGTACTTTAATAGAATACAAGCCACTCTCTCCTTCCACCAAATATCAGCATTTAAACTCTTAAGAAAATATCTATTCATCACTAGTCCACATACGGATTAATGACACTGCTTGAATTTAAAATCAGTCCAAACATTTTTCAAGTGCACCTTCCTTAATATTTATATGAGTAGGGGGAAAACAGCCAAATTTAATTTGGCAATAAACTCCTCTAACAGGAAACTTTTAGTTAAAGTGTCAGACCAGGATATACGTTATGGCTATGTTTGACTCCTGAAAATAGGAGATAAAAAGGGAAGGAAAGTGCTAGCACACATTTTGCTATACAGATTTTTAGTAATGACAATAAAAAATTTAGCAACTCCCTCTTAAACAAGAGGATGTTTAATTGCACTAGGTATTTAGTAAACTTTTTAGAGACAATTCAAACATGTATTTCAGAAGTCAATTAAACAAAACAGTCAACCAACCTTTTCCCTAACACAATTGCTTCAATACCAGAACAGTGATCACTATTCAGAACTCAGACATTTTGGAATTTCAGCATAGTAACCTGAGAACAGTTTTCTTCGTATGTCACTTATGTTGCCATAAATATCATACCTAATATACGGTGTAATTACTTGTTGGTTCCATTTGGATATTAGATTCTATGCAGAACTTATGTAAGGCTAACAATTTCAAAACTAATGCTGACTTAGAAAACCACAACAAAGGTCCTCAGGAAAAAGTTGCTGCCAAAAAGGAAAGATCAAGATTTAAGGCTGAATGGGAATGGCTGTCCCAGAAACATATGGAATGTAAAAATTGGAATTCTGAAATCCAGAAGTACACTTGTAGGAAGACAGGGGAAAAAAAAAAAAAAAGAAGAAGAAGAAGAAGAAGAAAACTAATAAGGAAATACACTTTTTAAAACTGCAGATTTTAGTTACAGGAAAATTTACATAAATATCTGATGGACATTTTAGAGCACAGGATTGACAAACCTCCCCAAAGGACAAATAGAACTAAAAAAAAAAAAGAAAGTTTTACTGATTTCCTAATCCAATCTGTTGTTTTGCAAAACACAAGTTACTGATAGGGAGTCAGACAGGTTAAAACAATGCAGTTTATCACATCTCCTTACACCTGTTAGAGAATAAAAAATGAAGAATGCTGTGTATGTCAGGACCTTTTGGAGGGCTTCTAAATTAAAAAAAAAAAAAAGCTATACATGTTAGGCAAGATAAGGAACCTCATAACAAATACCCACTCTTGCAGCACTAGTTTCTCTCCTGATGCAAATTAGGTGAAACAAAATCTCACTGCTTTCATTCAGAAGCATGAAAACCACTCTCCTCACTTGGATTGTATTTGCATTTCTGCAGGATTATAAGCAAATTCTGCAATCTGTATCAAAATACCTGTTTAAGAACTCTTTTTTTCTTTTTGAGGAGCAGGAATCAAACCTAGGGCCTTGCATGTGTAGGCAAGTGTTCTACCACTGAGCCACAGCCACAGGCCTCTGCTTAATGAATGCTTAAATTCCTGGGTCAAGTTTTCTCTCTGGAAATTGGAATAAAGGAACTTTTCCATTCATTAACCAAAGTAAATACCACTCTAGCACTTGCTCAGCTCTGACCCACACTGTTTCCTGGACACAGATAGTGAGCCAAGCAATGTTTGGAATGGAAGATAGATGCTCTATTCAGAGAAAGTCCCAACTCTGACCTCCTTGCTAAAGCTGGCACAGAACCTAAAAAATAATAATAGTATGTGAATGAAAATATGCCAACATAAAAGGAACGCTTCTGCTAGATTTCAAAAGACTGCAATTTTGTTTTTGCTATAATATCCTTAATCTAAGAATGCACACACCAAATTTGGTCAGCTTCTATAGTGTCTAGACTGGTGTTTTTTTTTTAAATCAAATTAACATTCAGCAGTTACTTATATGTTTCTTTTTAAAACACAGTATGATCATGGCAAGTATATCAGACTTCTCACTTCATGCTAAGGGGGCCATCACCTAACACAGGCGGTTTGGTCAGTAGTTCAGGTTTCCAGGTTAGAGTATCTTCTGATATTTAGGATAAAAATAGGTGGATTTCGACTGATCTGTTGTTATTAACTATGGTCAAAGTTAGATAACCAATTCTTACATATGAAACAAAACTAATAACAAATATGCCCAAAATCCTAACTCTCATCTGCCACATAGTCACCCATGCAAGCAAGTAGGTTAGAATTTTAAAAGTTAGAAGTTGATTTTATTACAAATTTCAGACACACATTAGAAAATTCTTTGACTTGGACCTTTTAAAAAGTATATTAATTTCACCAAATCTAGAATATTGGCAGTGTAAAAGTATTAAACTAATATTAACACTAACAAATCAAAGGCACAGTATTAACACATTTAAAATAATTAGAGTTCACAAGACATTAGGAGCAGCTTCATAAATAAAGACATAACCAGGAATGAAGCCCTTGATTATTACAACTTATCTCTTTCTAAGACTAAGCTGCTATTTTCTGTAAGAAGAAAACCCAAGTCAAAACTCTGCCATAAAACTATCTCCCAGACTTGAAGAGTGAATGATTGACGTAGTTTCTAAATTTGATTACAAAGATATAGGAAACCAAAAGAGGTATAAAATATTGATGAAAATGCAATATAGGTTATACTGCAGTAAATTATTATTCATGGCTCAAAACTAGGTCACTTTAAGATTTTAACCCCAAAAGAATTTAAATGTGACAAATGGTAATAAGCTATTTTCACTTATAATCTGCTAGGATCCAGTCTTGGCCAAAGGAGGCAACTGTTGTCTGTCATAATCTAATATCCACTTTCCAATGGTGTCTGTAAATACTAACAAATTCTGAACCATAGGTTATAGAAATTAGTCACAAGAGTGCAAAACGTCCCTGGAGAAAAGTAGTCCACCTGACAATTAGAATTATAAGGAGACACTTTACAGGGTTTCATTACTATGAAGATGATTTCCTCTTTGTTCAAACTTTGCACAAATGAAGAATTTTTCTTTACTGCAGGAAACAAACTGTAAGTAACAGTGCATTTTTAGGCATAAATAAGTATTTATGTCTGGTTCCAGTATGGTCAGGTTAACACAAAAATACTTTAGAAACACAGAAGTTCACATTAGTGGAAAAATCCAAGTTTCTCACGTAACCATTCTTCAGTTAGATCTTCAGTATTTCTTATTTCAAATACCTTAAGGGGGGGGAGAAACATCTTAGGTTATACTCTGCCACTAAAAAAATAAAAAATAAATAAATAAAAGACTAAATGAAAAAAACCCAGCACCCCTACATTACATATTTGAGTGTTAAATACACCACATTCTGCATGCAAGTGCCTTTAACTACTGGCCTCTTCTCAGTCTCTCTATTAAGTGGTGTTTCTTCATACAGGTCATGACTTACCCTGTGTAAATTAGATTTACCTTTCAGCCAGTGCTGTACTTCTTTTAAATATTAAATACTCAAGTTACCAAGTATAGCAATCAAGGTAGCATAACTCCCAAATTCTTCTAAAGGCACAAATCTATACATTCTAAAAGAGCAGTTTTATGAACCTCACCCATTAGAAGAGACATCCAAGTATACAAGTCTAAAGTCAACCTAGCCAAGACTAGAGAAACAAAGGCAGTCCTCCACAGTTTGAGTATCAAATGGAAACAGCAGCCATTGACTATTCTGGTAAGGCTAAAGGGGAGGGTCCACAGCCACAAACCTCCAGCAGGAACTGAATTAACACAACAGATGGGATTTGGGGTCAGATATGAGTTTCATTTCTAGCTCTGCCTTGCATGACATTCATCCTCTGAACCTACTTTACTATCTAAAAATGGGAATAAAATCATCAACCCACAGTACTACTGTAGATTCAATGAGATCTCAAAACCTACAAACTGGAGTGTCTCAAGCCCAACATTTGTATATAAGCATTATAAAGACCTGATGTTGATAACAGAGCTCCCAAATAGTGTTGGGGACTGAGCCTGGTACTCTCCTTAACCACCCAGAGCCTTATAGCATCTCCAGAATGTTCCTATGACACAAATTAGAAAAAGCAGTGCATACAAGTTGGTGGTATCAATGATAGTCATATGGACTGAAGAGGTGGATGGCACTTAAGGACATTCCCTGAGTAGATGACTAAATACCAAAAGTAGAAAGCACTAATGGTGCTCTTAATATAAAACTTAAAAGGAAATACCATAATATAGTTGTAATCATATAGTACTATATTCCAAAACCTTAAATATATACATATTTACATATTTAAGCTGCTATGTAGAAATTAAAGGAAGTTGAGAGCAAGTATCTTAACTTTCAAAAATGCCATAGACCAGGCTGGGGAGATGGGTCAGTGGGCAAAGTAGTTGCTATGCAAGCATGAGGACATCAACTCAGACCCAGGGAACCCATGTAAAATGCTGGGCATGGTGGTCCATGCCTGCAATCCCAGCACTGGGGAAGTGGAAACAGAAAATCTCAGGTGCTCACTAGCTAGCTAGCATAGCCAAAACTGGTGAGCTCTAGGTTCAGCTAGAGACCCTGTCTCAAATAATACAGTGGAGCAACCAAGTAAGACACCTGATATCAAGTTCTGGTCTCCATATGTACACATATATAGATAACCAAAACACACACACACACACACACACACACCCCAATTTAAAAAACCACAAAATAATGGAGATGTAGTAAATCATAAACTAACTTATAGAAAACAGTATTCTACAGGTTGGAGATTGTCTAGCAGTTGAAGGCACTTGCTTGCAAAGCCTACTATCCCAGATTCAATTTCCCAGTACCCATGTGAAGCCAGACACATGAAGTGACACATTTGCAGCAGCAGGAGGGCCTGATTCACCCATACATACTCTCTGTCTCTCAAATAAGTTAATTAAAGAAAAAAAGAAAGAAAGAAAACAGTGTTATAGCTTTATTCTTTCTTTTTATGCTGGAGATTGAACCCTGGGCTTTATTCATAGAAGGCAAGTGCTCTACCATGGAGGGATATCCCAAATGCTTTATCAATATTCTTAACAATTTAATTTTAGATTTGGAAACAATAGTTAGCTATATGAAAAACATTCCAGCACTGAATCTAGTTCACTTGAGAAAGGACTTGAAGACCCTCCGATGCTAATCTTATCTTAGAAAACCCATTTTGGAGGAGCGAGATATGAGCAAAAGGCATTAAATACATGTTTTAAATTGTCAATAAAATTAAATAACAATTTTGGTGCCTTTTCTGGAAGACAAGGTCCCATGATATAGCATAGGTTGGTCTAGAACTCATCTTGTGATCCTCCTGCCTTAACTTCCCAGGGCTAAGATTAGACATGCACCACCATGCCTGGCTCCAGTAGCCTTTCTGAAGCTGCTCAATATTTCAGTTATTTCTTCTAACCAACTTACTTAAAAAATTTTTTTTGATTCAATTTGGTTCTATTTCCAACTAATAAAAAAGTGTTGCTAATTTACTGGTGTGGTCTTAAATCAACTTCACTTACATAAAAAAAACACACTAATGTGTCCATGTTATTCCATTCTTTAAATGGAAAACAAAAGTGTCTCAATAAGAATTTCAAATATAGGATTAATATCCAGAAAACACACAAAGAACTCAAAAAAAAACCAGAACAATAAGAAATCAAACAACCCAATAAAAAAATGGGCTATGGAACTAAATACAGAGTTCTCACCAGAAGAAACACAGATGGCATATAAACACTAAAAAAGTTTTCTACATCCTTAGCCATCAGGGAAATGCAAACTAAAACTACCTTGAGATTCCATCTCTTTCCCGTCAGAATGGCTACCATCAAGAAAACAAATGACAATATATGTTGGCGAGGTTGTGGTAAAAGGGGAACCCTTCTGCACTGTTAGTGGGAATATAATCTGGTATAGCCATTGTGGAAATCAGTGTGAAGGTTCTTGACACAGCTAAAAATAGATTTGCCATATGATCCAGCTATAGCACACTTAGGCATATACCCTAATGACTCTTGTCACCACCTTAGAGATACTTGCACAACCATGTTTATTGCTATTCTATTCACAATAGCTAGGAAATAGAACCAGCCTAGATGTCCATCCACAGATGAATGGATAATAAAGATATGTTACATCTACACAATGGAATTCTATTCAGCGGTAAAGAAAAATGAAATTATGATTTGCAGGGAAATGGATGGATCTGGAAAGGATTATACACAGAAAGCCAAACATCACATGTTCTCTCTTATATGTGGATCCTAGCTACAAATGTATAGACTTGTGTGTGATCTGGAACCAAAAATCAGTAGCAGAGGCCCATAAGCTAGAAAAAGGCTGTAAGGGAGGGAGGAGAGGGAAGGTCTTAAGAGGATGGTATTGTCAATATTTAAGAAGAAGAACAGATTACAGGGAGGGGAAAGGCCTAAGTGAGGTAAGGGGGAGACATCGTATAAAAGAAAGATGGTGGGGGGGCTCAATCAAAATTCAAGATATTCTGAATAAGACATATGATAATCTACTTTTTAAAATAATGGCACATCCAGAAGCCATAGATTGTTACTAGAAAATTTTCAGTGCCTGGGATGGGATACCTCCCAGTGAGTCGCTGGCCAGGGAGGTGGTCTATGTTGACGCCAAAACATTACAGGCTATTACCAAGGACCCCCACAAGAAAGAGATGGTAAGACCCTATTGCTGAAGATGTTACATGCCTGGGCGGCAAACTGAGAAATCAAAGTGGTGCTAAGCAGAAAACCTTCTCCCTGTGGCCCAGCAAACTGAAAGCTGGAAAAAGCTGCACTGTATGCAGTCTTATGGGAGGCAGAAATCATCAGCAGTGAAAACAGTGGAAGCCTCAAGTTTGGCCAGATAGGCCAAATGTCTGAATGAGTGCAATAGTGGCATGTCTGCTCTGGGGGAAACCAACTGTTCTCTAATTGGACTGAAGGCCCACTCTATGGGAGGGAAAACATGCCTGGTACTGAAAACCTAATCAAAAGCCTATGGCAGGAAAGGTCATGAGCCTTAGGGATATAAAGCCTACTCTTGTCTGAATAAATGCATATATTAATCTCACCAAATTGCCCTGAAAGCACTACACTTAATGTTCATACTCATATATTAATGTTACTCTCACTTCTGGTTAGAGAAGCTTCTCTTTTCAGATGGTGGTAACCACTGGGATGACCCAAAAGGCAACACAGTGCTGAGAAGAAGGGATGGAGCAGTGTCCAGCACTGAAACACCTCACACCCTCCAAGGCTCAGAGTCCACTGCGGAGGAGGTAGTGGAAAGAATGTAAGAGCCAAAGGAAGGGTGCCACTCCCTACATACAACTGTCCAGACAGAATTTGGCCTCGATATCCAAGACCTCACAGTGCCTAGCAATACCCACACAAGACCCACATAATAAGAGAAAAAGATGATGATATCAAATTAAAAGAGAGACTAATGGACAGAGGGAGGGGATATAACAGAGAGCAGAGCTATGAAGGAGAAAGTGAGGAGGGGAGGGAAATACCATGGTTTATTGTCTGTAAGTATAGAAGTTGTCAGTAAAAATATATATAATAAAAAATTTTTTAAAAAAGAATTTCAAATATAGGGCTGGAGGGATGGCTTAGTGGTTAAGGCATTTGCCTGCAAAGCCAAAGGACTCAGGTTCGATTCCCCCGGACCCATGTTAGCCAGATGCACAAGGGGGTGCATGCCTCTGGAGTTCGTTTGCAGTGGACAGAGACCCTGGCATGCTCATTCATTCATTCTCTCTCTCTCTCTCTCTCTCTCTCCCTCCCTCCCTCCCTCCCTCCCCCCTTCCCTCCCTCTTTCCTTCCTCTGTCAAATAAATAAATAAAAATTTAAAAAGCATTTAAGAAAAAGAGCCTTTAAAAAAAGAATATAAAATATAATATTACCTTGGTTAGTTCAGCTGTTTGGACTAACTTATTCTTACTCCCAGCATACATCATCTGTTGCTCAGGTTTACATCCTGGAAGAGATTAGTGAAGAAATTAAGTATAGCTTTAAAAAAAAAATAACAGGTTTTCATTTATTTTATTTTTTGATTATTTAGTTAATTTATTTATTTGAGGGAGAAAGAGAGAGAGAAAGCAAGAGAAAGAATGGGCACACCAGGGCCTGCCACAACTCCAAACAAAATCCAGATGCATGTGCCACCTTGTGCGTCTGGCTTTAAGTGGGTACTGAGGAATCAAACTTGGGTGCTTTCGCTTTGCTGACAAGTGCCTTAACTGCTAAATTCATCTCTCTACCCCTATTATTTTTCAAATATTTTTATTTATTTTCAAGTAGAGACAAAAGAGGGACAAACCGAATGGGTGCATCAGGGCCGCCAGTTACTGCAAACAACTCCAGAAGCATGCATCATTTTGTGTATATGGCTTTACGTGGGAACTAGGGAACTGAACTCAAGTGGTTACGTTTTGCAGGCACGCACCTCAACCACCAAGCCATCTCTCCAGCCCTTCAGTATTTTTATTTTTAAAATTGCCACATTGATTTCCTTTGCTACAGGGCTTATAAAAACTTTGGTCTAGGGCTGGAGAGATGGCTTAGCGGTTAAGCTCTTGTCTGTGAAGCCTAAGGACGCCGGTTCAAGGCTCGATTCCCCAGGACCCACATTAGCCAGATGCACAAGGGGGCGCACGCGTCTGGAGTTCGTTTGCAGTGGCTGGAGGCCCTGGCGCGCCCATTCTCTCTCTCTCTCTCTCTCTCTCTATCTATCTACCTATCTGCCTCTTTCTCTCTCTGTCTGTCGCTCTTAAATAAATATGATAAACAACAACAACAAAAAAAACTTTGGTCTAAATGTATGCACAGATTAAATTTTTCTTCTTTTTTAATTTTAATTTTTCTTTAATTCACAGTAATCCTCCTACCTCTGTCTCCCAAGTGCTGGGATCAAAGAGCCACCATGTATGGCTTGGATGGGATTTTGAGTGATATATTACACACTGCTTGCACAAAGACATATCACTGTGAATCTACAGAACGTCAAAGTGATTCTACATTTCCAACAAGTTATAAATCTATCGGGCATCAAAAGTGATTCTAAGCTGGGTATGGTGGCACACGCATTAAACCCCAGCACTCAGGACGCAGAGGTAGGAGGATCTCCGAAAGTTCAAGGCCACCCTGAGACTACATAGTGAATTCCAGTTCAGCCTGGGCTAGAATGAGACCCTATCTAAAAAAAAAAAAAGTGATTCTAGGGCTGGAGAGGTGGCTCAGTGGTTGAGGCACTTGCCTGCAAAGCCTAAAGACCCAGGTTCAATTCCCCATTACTCACGTAGAGGCAGATGCACAAACTGGCACATTCATTAAGAGTTTGTTTGCAGCAGCTGGAGGCCCTGGCATGCCCATTATCTCTCTCTCTACCTCCTTGCAAATAATACACACACAGAGGAAAAAAGTGATCCTAAGGCTGAAGAGATAGGTTAGCAGTTAAGGCACTTGCTGCAAAGCCAAAGGACCCAGGTTCAATTCCCCCAGGACCTACATAAGCTGGATACACAGGGTGGCACACCTGAGTTTCATCTGCAATGGCTGGAGGCCTTGGCATGACCAACCAGTCTCTCCCCCTTCCCCTATGTGCCTCTTTCTCTCTCAAATAAATAAAAATTTTTAAAAATTTTAAAACTTGACTCTGCATCTCCTCAGTCTGATTTATTTATTTACTTACTTATTTATTTGTTTGTTTTGGTTTTTGAGGTAGAGTCCAACCCTAACCCAGGCTGACATGGAATTCACTATATAGTCTCAGGGTGGCCTGGAACTCATGGCAATCTTCCTACTCTGCCTCCTGAGTGCTGGGATAAAAGGCGTATGCCATCATGCCCAGTTCCAAGAGCCTGATTTGTAGTCTTTACAAACACCTTAAAACATTTTTCAAGCTGGGTGTGGTGGCACACAGCTTTAGTCCCAGCACTTGGGAGGCAAAGGTAGGAGGATTACAGAGTTCCAGGCCACCCTGAGACTACATATTGAATTCCAGGTCATCCTGCACTAGAGTGAAACCCTACCTGGAAAAACAAAAACAAAACAAAATGAAACAAAATTTCAGTACTATCTTAATTTTAATACTCAATTCTATGGATGCTTAAAATGTGTAAGGTTTTGAGATGGTGATGAGGTAGGGGGATCTGCCTGAAAAAAGTTAGTCTGTTTACACACTAAGTTAAAAATGTACCACAGGCCAGGCATAGTAGCACATGCCTTTAATCCCAGAACTCGGGAGGCAGGGGTAGGAGGATCGTTATGAGCTTGAGGTCACCCTGAAACTACTAAGTGAATTCCAGGTCAGCCTGGGCTAGGGCGAGACTCTACTTCGAAAAACAAAAACAAAAACAACAACAACAAAATAAAGGTACCACAGTATCTTAAAGGGCTAGTAAAATGATACAAATAGTCTAGATGAGTTCAGCCAGTACAGCCTTACTGTGGGCTTGAACACTGGTACTAGGGGCATTCTGGTGATGATTCCTTAAACATCAATAATCTATTTCAAAATCCAATGTAAGCTGCTCCAGGATTATCTTCAAGATTGTGGTTAACTACTTTTAAAAAGATAACACAAATATATATCATGATTATGCAAAGTTCACATGCTTAAACAGAATTAATATATATAGAAAATATAATACTGATTCTATAAAGTGTCATTATATCTCAGAATCATTAAAATGTATATAGGATTCGACCCAACAATTACAATTATATAAATTCATTGTAAGAAAAGTAAATATGTTCTAAGAGATGATGTTTTTAAGCATCTGTTTTCTAGGGATGAATACAGGTGTGTTCAGGCACACACATGAACACACTTTAATTCAGGTTATTCAACAATTTCATCTTTATAAATAGCAGAAAATCTGTCTAGTAAGATAGATCAGTCCATATTATTTAAAGCAATCCACTCACCTACAGGACTGGAGAAAATAAAGCACAGAGGGTATGAAACTCTTCCATCGTCATGTTGGTATTTGTAACTATACACAATGAAGGTTTTTCTCAAGTCAAAGAAACTAAAATTACTCTGTAAGGAGCTACTGAATGCCAGTACCCTATTCAGTCAGCCTACACCTTCGATAAAATCTTTCCACAAAATGGGCCCAAAAGGCACATTACAAAATCATTCAACCAGAAAAAAGAAACTTTTTTTTGGTTTCTTTTTCAAATTATTTATTTATTTATATATTTGCGAGGGGGGGGGGAGATGGGCGTGCCAGGGCCTCAGTCACTGCAAATGACTCCACATGCATGGGCCACTTTGTGAATCTGGCTTTACATGGGTACTGGAGAATTGAACCTGAGCCATAAGGCTTTACAAGTGTGGTGGTTTGATTCAGGTGTCCCCCATAAACTTAGGTGTTCTGGATTCTAGGTTCCCCAGCTAATGGCAATTGGAAATTAACGCTTCCTGGAGGCAGTGTATTATTGGGGATGGGCTTATGAATGTTATAGCCAGTTTCCCCATGCCAGTGTTTGGCACACTCTCCTGTTGCTATGGTCAACCATATGTTGGCCAGGGGGTGATGTCCACTCTCTGCTCATGTCGCTGTTTTCCTTGCCATCATGGAGCTTCCCCTCCAGCCAGTAAGCCAAATAAAGCTCTTCCCCCCCACCCCACCACAAGCTGTTGGTTGGGTGACTTCTGCAGCAGTGCAGAACTCACCACGACCACAAGCAAGCACCTTTAGCCTCTGCACCACCTCCCTAGCCAAGTTTCTACTGTAAGTAAATTATAAAGAGAATTATTTTTTAAAAGTCAGCCAACTAAGACACGAACTTTATTTTTCTTGTCCAATACAAGCCTGTGTATCTTAATTTATGACCATGGCACAGTAGCACTACTTGTAAGATATGTGCCCAATAGTTTCTTAACAAAATAATAATGGGTTTCATTATGATCTTTTCATACATTTATACTTTATTCATATGCTACCCTCCCCCAGCCTTCCTCCCCTTTCTGCTTTCATAGCATACAAAATACTTGTTTTTTAAAGTTTAACAAGTAGTAAAATTCTGATGACAAAGAAAACTCTTTGTAAAGCACTAAGAAAAGGATATCGAGGCTGCCGTTCAGGTAGTTCATCTTTAAGTTCATCAGGTGAAATGCCCTGGTACCAAAGAAAACAGCAACTTTTAAGGAGATACACCAAGAACCCATTCCAATGGCTATGAATTCATTATCACATGCTACAAAATCACTTCTACTTAGCAGCAAAACATGGGGCTGAAAGATGTGTTCTTTCTTTGCATATGATTTCATTGTCAGGAAATACTGAATGACATAAGCCAACGCCTCTGAGGAGATCTCTGATCTCAGAAAAAAAAAAAGAAAGTTAATTTTTCTACTTAAAACTACTTAGTAACTAAATACTCAAGTGGTAGGTTTTAGTTTTTAATTACTCTCTGAGCAATTTGTCATAAAGCTGACTCACTTTTTTACTAGCTACACAGCCTTAACTTCTACTTCTTACTACATTGGATCTCACTAATGCTTTCAGAAGGTCATTAAATTAGGAAGACACTATAATACCCAGTAATTAGCCCATGCTTTTCATGCATAATTAGTGTGTAATAAAGGAGGTCTAGAACTCATTTTAGAAGTCCATATAACAGAGCATGTTTTGAACAGTAGTAATTGTGGAGCTACAAACACTGCATTTAGTTCATTGAACAAACCTCAAGTTCCTCATCCAGTACCACCAGGCGTTGATCCTTGTCAATTTTCACTGCAATGAAAATACAATATGAGTAAACTGTGGGTCAATGTGACTTTACCTACCCACCCACACAGGCTCAGCCTTCGGCAAGAGGGGGCTAATATTAAGAAACTAAGAAACACTGAGCCAGGTGTGGTGGCACATGCCTTCAATCCCAGCACTCTGGAGGCAGAGGTAGGGGGATCACTTTGAGTTTGAGGCCAGCCTAGGACTACAGAGTGAGTTCCAGGTATGCCTGGGCTAGAGTAAAGACCCTACCTCAAAAAAAAAAAAAAAAAAAAGAGAGAGTGAGAAAGAAAGAAAAACTACGAGAAAACACATTTAATTTATGGGGTACTACCAGATGTTCTTTCAAGCAGCTGGCTTTTTAAACTTTGAGCCACAATCCCAAGCACATAGTTTGCTTATTTAGGACCTGGTATGAACTCCTTATATGTACTGAATATATGGAAAACTTTGTAACTCAAATGCAGCCTTCTAGATAAGAGGTCTGGGGCCAGGCATGGTAGCATACGCCTTTAATCCCAACACTTGGGAGGCAGAGGTAGGAGGATCGCCATGAGTTCAAGGCTACCCTGAGACTACATGGTGAAAAAGCAGAACAGATGGGCTAGAGAAATGGCTTAGCAGTTAAGGCATTGCCTGCAAAGCCTAAGGACCCACGTTTGATTCTCCATGACTCAAGTAAACCAGATGCACAAGGTGATGCAAGTACGCAAGGTCACACATGCACACAAGGTGGCACACGCATCTGGAGTTCAACTGCAGTGGCTGGAGGTCCTGACACACCAATTCTCGCCCCCCCCCCCCGACATACTTTCTTGCTCTCATAAAAAGAAAACAGAGCAGAGTCCCAGCTTCTCCATACTTAGAATTCCATATTGCAATGTCATTATTTTAAGAAAGTGATTTACCAATCCTCTCTCTGTTCAAATATATTCAAATATAATTGACATAATACAGAGACAAATTAAGTCTAGACAATCTACTCCTTTACTCTTATCCACTAGTTTGGCACTAATTCTACAGTAAGTCTTGTCAAACAGTCTCACTTGTTGTGATAAAAAGACATTGTCATTCATGTTTACATTTAAAACCACAGTCTGCACTATAGTATTTACTTATAACAAAACTAGTATTCCTGACAGGGTGTCATCTCTATTAAGCAGTCTATAGCTTTAACATTTCCATCCCTTCAACCTTCCTTCATCTTTCTAAAGTACTGCCCATATATAAGATTTATCTATGCAGACAAGAAGGCACACATCTAGAATTGCAATGAGGCCAAAGTCACTCTGGATTCAATGCAGAACTTTAGCACTTAGATGTAGGCTGAGGTGGTTTCAGGACAAATGGCCAGGCTACTTTTAGTCCCCTGAGAAGTATGGAGATGAATGGGTCACTACAAATGGGAATCCACATCCCCCACGTGACTGAAACAGTCAGCTTCTCCAGAGTGACAGACGTACGTGAGGAAGCAGGGCCTTTCACCTCTCCTGTGTGGCAGCATTAGAATGAGCAGTTGCTTGATTTTTAAGGCCATGGTATGGGTGGAAGCAAGGTTACTGTCTAAAGGCTTAGTTTCTTCAATGGAGCTATAAGATAAAAATAAAGATCATATAATTTTGAGGTGATCACTTTAGCTTACTTATAATGGCAGCATTGTTGGTTTCTTTGCGAAAACGAAATTTTCTCAGCTTTTCCACTAAATCTTCAGCAACATCACAAACCACCAAAGACTCACTCTGTAAGAGAAGGAGAGCGGGGGACAAACACACATGTAAAATGCCATGACTTCAATATTTGTGCATTTGGATCTACACTGTTTAATCACACATAGTCCATCTTCTATGTAAGGTATATTTTAACGTCACTTTGGCTGATAAATGTTTTAAAGATCAAACAGATGGTAATATGCAATTCATCAGAATTGGAGAGTTAGAGAGAAAAATGAGAAAGTCAAGGATCACCACCTGCTGGTGGTGAATAAGGCAAGCACAGCATGCTTACACTAGGCAGGAAGAACAGGAAAATCATTTTCTTGTTCTAGGGTCACAATTAAGAGGAAATTAAAAAAATAACAAAAGTGCAAAAAATAAACCATAACAGCAAGAATGAATAACAGTTCTTAAATTTTTATTTATATGCAAGCATATATAGGTAGAGAGAGAAAGGAGGGAAGGAGACACAGAGGGACTGGGAATATGTCTCAGTGGTTTAAAGATGCTTGCTCATGGGGCTGGAGAGATGGCTTAGCAGTTAAGCTGCTGGCCCACATAAAGCTGGAAGCACAAAGTAGTGCATACATCTGGATCTGGAGTTCATTTGCAGTGGCCAGAAGCCCTGGCATGCCCATTCTCTCAGTCTCTTTCCCCATTCTATCTCTTTCCTTGCAAATAAATAAATAGATAAATAAATAAAATATTAAAAGAAAAGATGCTTTCTCACAAAATCTGCCAGCCTGGGTTCAATTCCCCAGTCACCCACCTAAGCCCAACACAAAATGTTGTGCAAGTGTCTGGCATTCACTTGCAGCTGGAGACCCTGGTGTGTCCATACTCAACTACATACAGATGCAAATAAATAAATAAAAATTTTAAAAGAATGTACAGGGCTGGAGAGATGGCTTAGCGGTTAAGCGCTTGCCTGTGAAGCCTAAGGACCCCGGTTCGAGGCCTAATTCCCCAGGACCCACGTTAGCCAGATGCACAAGGGGGCGCATGCATCTGGAGTTCGTTTACAGAGGGTGGAAGCTCTGGCGCGCCCATTCTCTCTCTCTCTCTGCCTCCTTCTCTCTGTCGCTGTCAAATAAATAAATAAACAAATAAAAAAAAATCTTTAAAAAAAATTAAAAAAAAAGAATGTACAAAAGAGGGGCTGGAGAGATGGCTTAGTGGTTAAAGTGTTTGCCTATAAAAAGCCAAAGGACCTCAGTTTGATTCCCTAGGACCCACATAAGCCAGATGCACAGGTGACACATGTGTCTGGAGTTCATTTGCAGTGTCTGGAGGCCCATTCTCTCTCTCTCTCTCTCTCTCTGCCTCATTCCCTCTCTCACGCTCTCAAATAAATAAATAAAAATTTAAAAACTGTTTAAGAATGTACAAAAGAGAAGATAGTTCTTGTCACTGCACAGCCTGCTGCTGCCCTTTGTAGCACATTCAATAAACTTGTCTTCTAAAAGAATGTATAGAAGAGCAGATGAATAATATAAAATCCAAGAGAATTTATGAAGAGCTTAGAAATTACAAATAAATATTAGTAAAATAAATATTAGTAAATTGCCCCCAGAAAGCTGGCAAGGAAAGGAGCAAAAGCATTCTTCATTAGTGGTGCAATACATTACCACAGACATGAGGTTTCTCTGATATGTGTCTTTTTGTTTCTGAAGACAGGATCTAGCTCCGTAGCTCAGGCTGGCCTGGAACTCACTATGTAGCCCAAATTGGCCTCAAACTCACCACACTACTCGTGCCTCAGCCCCACATGTGATAGTACATGTATAACCCACCACACTTGCTCTTGTTTTTTACCGCTGTTTTGAGGTGGAGTCTTGCTATGTAGCCTAGGCTGACCTGAAGCTCACTACAAGGCTCAAGCGAGCTCTGAACTTGTAACCCTCTTGCCTCTGCCTTCCAAATACTCTTTTTTGACAGATTTGCTATATTGCCTAAGATTGCTTCAAATGTGTGAATCTCCTCCCTCGAGCCTCCCCAATAGCTGAGATTACACACACATGCACTATGCCATTCTATTTTTATGTTTTTAATATGTAAAACTTTAAAAACAAAAAGTATACAACAGTGAAAACACTGTGCCAATCACTAACCTTCAACTACTATCAACCTTATTTTCCCCAGCACCCTCAACTGTCCCCATCACTATTCCCTAAGGTCAAAATTCATTTCACCTGGAGGTGTTTTAATGTGTGTCTTTTAAAAGATAGTATGTGTCATGAGAAATAGAAACCTAGTAACATTATTCCACCTTAAAAAATTGACAAGTGTGTGGCGGGAAGAATGTAAGAGCCAAAGGAAGGGTAGGACTCCTTACAACGTCCTCCCTCCAGACATAAAATGGCCTGGATATCCATGACCTCATAGTGCCTGACACTACCTACACAAGACCATCATAAGAGGAGGAAAAGATCATGACATCAAAATGAAAGACTGATTGAGATGGAGAGGGGATATGATGGAGAATGGAATTTCAAAGGGGAATGGGGAGAGGGAGGGTATTACCATGGGATATTTTTTATAATCATGGAAAATGTTAATAAAAATTGAGAAAAATAAATAAATAAATAAATAAAATTGACAAGTGAGTCAGATGTAGAGGGTCAGACCTTTTAATCCCACCACTTGGGGGACTGAGGTAGGAAAATCGCCCTGTGTTTAGGGTCAATCTGGGCTAGAGTGAGACTCTACCTCAAACAAACAAACAAACAAAAAACTGACAAGAATTCTATTCTCCAATATCCAGTGTTCAAATCACCTCACTATTTGTTGGTTTAACTAAGTCAAGTTACAAAGAAAGTTCACTTTGGACTCTTGTCATATATATGTTAGTACTTTCTTCTTTAAGAAAATCAGCCAGGTGTGGTAGCTCATGCCTTTAATCCCAGCACTCGGGAGGCAAAGGTAGGAGGATTGCCGTGAGTTCAAGGCCACCCTGAGACTACATAGTGAATTCCAAGTCAGACTGGACTAGAGTGAGACCCTGCCTCAGGGGGGGAAAAAAAGAAAAAAAAAAAACAGAAAAAAGAAAATCAGGACTCTTGATTCTTCTGAGTTCCATGCAAAATATACCTCCTACCACAAAGCATGAAGGCTTCGAGGTTTTTTTTTTTGGTTTTGGTTTTGGTTTTGGTTTGGGGGGAATTTTGTTTGTTTGTTTTGAGACAGGGTCTCCCTGTTGGCTTCCAGTCTTAAATTTAAAAAAAATGTAATAAAAGCCTATTTCCTTTATTCTGTGTCAGATAAGACAGCATACAATAAAATAGGAAATGGCTATAATTTTAGCTGTCCTTTAAATTCAGAACATGGGAAATTAGTCAGACGTGACATATACCACAGGATGGGCTACTATACAATCAGGAAGTACCTCCACACAAAGGCACCAGCCAACAAAAATCACATACTGTAGTAGTTATGCATTTCTATCCTTTTGGTTCTCTTTAGAGAGATATTAAGTCACTAGGAACTGCTTGATGATTTAATCTTAATTCATCATTTTTCTATTTCTCAGGAAGTCTAATGAAACCAGAAAATTAGTATTCTTATTCTCTCTTTGATCAAAGGTAGAATTCGTTAGGAAACTAGTAAATACTTTTGGTTTTTGCACAAGCAAAGACCAATTTGTCAAGAATGTCTTATCTTCCAGCATTCAAACTGTTTGTGTAAGCTTGACATCCTAGGATCAGAAACCCAGTAAAAAAATGCTAGATATGTACCTCAGGCATCTAATACCTTGCCTACCATGAGCTCCAGCATGGGGTGGGAGAGTGAAAAATATGATTTAATTTAATTTTTATAACTTATTTTTGTGTTTTGCCCTTCCCAATACCACAAAAAGCCAAACATTCCTTCTTGCAAGGACTCAGAAGTTAGGAGTGATGACATTCACCTGTCTCCCAGCCCTTGGGAGGCCGATGGGTTCAAGGCCAGCCTGGCTACATAGGGAGATTCTGTTGTTATTGTGGATTTTTTGGTTGTTTTTTGTAATTTCATTTGTTTGCTTATTTATCTGTGAGAGAGAGAGAGAGGGCAAGAGACAGATAAGAGAGAATTCCAGATGCATGTGCCACTTGTACAACTGGCTTTATGTGGGTAATGGACAATTGAACCTGGGTTCTTTGGTTTCGCAGGCAAATGCCTTAACAGCTAACCCATCTCTCCAGCCCTGCAGGGTGCATATATTTATTTATTTATTTATTTATTTATTTATTTATGAAAGGGAGGGAGTCATCACTCAGGCTCAGTCACCTCTTATACTTAGAAGCATTTCAGAAGTGAAAAGTCATAAAAACAATTTTTGGTGTGTGTGTATAGTATGTGTGGTTGTGTTGAATATGTATATGTGTACAGATGTGTGTGTCCCTTGCACATGTTTGCAAGTGGCTTGAGGACATGGGGTGTCCTCTATTGCTCTTTTGCCTTATTTCTTTAAGAGTCTCTCACTGAATCTGGAGCTCACCATTTTTCAGTTACCTGGCCGCCCAGAAAGCAACAGCAATCTTCTGTCTCTGTTCTCCTCAGCGCGGGTGTTACAGGTACATACTGCCATGCCAGCTTTGACAGTGAGGTTGAACTCAGCTCCTCATACTTGCACAGCAAGTACTCTTACCCACTGAGCCATCTCCTTGGCCTTTGTGATAAATGTTACCTGAGATAGTTGAGTTCAAGTGCTCATTTATTGTGTTCTTCAATAAGTGACTAATGAATTCCAGCACTGTGCTAAGGGCTAGTGTACATTATAGCCTAGTAAAGAACATACTTACAGCAAAAAGACCAGGGAAAACTTTTTTAAAATATTTGTATTATTTATTTGTAAGCAGAGAAACAGAGAATAGGTGTGCCAGAGCCTCTAGGCGCTGCAAACAAACTCCAGATGCATGCACCACTTTGTGCATCTGGCTTTACGTGGGTACTGGGGAAGCAACTCTGGTTGTTAGGTTTTGCAGGCAAGTGCCTTAACCACTGAGCCATCTCTCTAGTCCCAGAAATGTTTGCAAACTGTACCTGTGATATGAGCGAGCATGGACAGCCACACAAAGCGGTGCCTGAGCAGCTTCCCTATAAAGCCATTTGAAGGACTAAGGCTGCCTGTGCCTGTGATTCTAGTGACTACAGCACAGCCCAGGTCATAAAAGGATAGTGTGACTAAGGTGCAAGCAACGAGAGGAATGAGGTCCATGAAGAGGTGAATCAGAGTAAGTATTATGGTTTGCACCCCATGGGCAAAAGGAAGCTGCCCAAGTGTTTTAAATAGTGTGGGGAAGACAAACATGGTCACATTTGCATTTTGATAGGATTATATTTGTTGTAGTATGCAGGAAACAGGCAAAGAGCCAGGATGAATATAGCAATACCCATTAACAGGCAAGACTAGTCAAATAAGAGATAAAAATAACCAAGAAGTTGAAGATAAAGCAAGAAGTGAATGATGCCCGTAGCAGTTTTATCTATCAGACACCTTGAGAAGCACTGTCTATGTCCCTTACATGGATTTCTTCCTCATGCTCAAAACAATCCCATGAGTACTAATACCCTCCCAGTTTTGCAAGAAACTAAGGCTTCCCCCAAACCACACAGCAAGTGGATCCAGGATCCAACCCAGGTGACCTGACCTCTAGACCACTCACTTAACCACTGCCCAGGAGTTGGGCCACAGACTGGATATAAAGTCAGGAAAATTAGGTTTACCAAGCTAACCCTAGGCTTTGGTTTGTATAACAGACATAATGGCACTTCTCACTGAGTAAGTTACAGAACACCAAGTGAGGATCAAATCTGAAGGGAAAGAATACGAGTTCTTTTTGGACAAACTGAGATGAGGTAGCTAAGCAGGGAAAAGCTTTCTGTAAGAATCCCGGAGTGCTCTCCCTCCTCCCACCTGACCATGCCTAGTCTAGGTACGTTAAGGTAATGGAGGATACCTCTGGGCTGACAAGGGGGAATCCACCTCCCCTAAGCAGGGCTCCTCCCTTGCAGAGCAATTTCCCTCCTCTTCTTCCCAAAAACCCTTTAAACCCCCTCTCTGTGCCTCTTTTTAAAAATATTTATTTGAGAGAGTGTGTGTGTGTGAGAGAGAGACAGACAGACAGACAGACAGACAGAGACAGAGAGAAAGAGAATGGGCACACCAGGGTCTTGCAAACAACCTCCAAGTGTACACACCACTTTGTGCACCTGACTTTATGTGGCTACCGGGGAATCGAACCAGAGCTGTCAGGCTTTGCAAACAAATGCCTTTAACTGCTGAGCCATCTCCCCAGCCCCTGGGCCTCTCTGTCTTTTGGTTCTCCTGCTCACTGGACGTGTACCCGTTCACACGTGTTTGTTCTCTCCTTCTCTCTCATTCCCTAAACTCACTGGCTGCAACAAAGTCTTAAACTCAAAATATCATTTCTCTCAGTGCTTGTATCTCGAACCCAAGACCTACTAGTTTCTAGGGAGATTAACTAAAAAGTGGAATATACATGTGGTCTGGAACTCAGAAGCAAGGTCTGAGGTAAGGTCCACAAGTCATTCAGATATAGGCGGTAAGTGAAGCCAGAATGCAGGAAAGAGACACAGGATGGATAATAAAGGGTTAGGAGGATGGAGCTCAGGGCTCTTATGGATATTGTCCAGAAAAAGATTGGTATGCAAGAAAACAGATGGATGAGCAGAAGTAGGAGGAAAGCCGGGAGTTCTGTATCCCTGAAGCCAACCAGGAAGCACAGGGGAAGAGAAAGCTTCAAACAGGACAGTGTGTCAACACCCTGGAATGCGGCTGAAAGGTCAGAAATGGCAAAAACTCAAGAATCCATTGGATTCAGTGACCATGACAAGATCAGGATGGAAGTGAATTCCCAAGTAAACATAAGTTCAGAGACAGACAGTGTTTTTCTATTGTTGTTGCCAATGAAAACGTGATCGTATTCTTAAAAAACAAACAAACAAAAATGTTGGGAAGAATCCAGAACATCCTTGATGGCAAGTGATTTAATTCTTTACTGAATTTTTATGCTTGAGATCCAAGGAATGAAGAACACAAACCACAGCCCCACAGCCAGCAAAAACTAAATCGTCGGCAGTTACTTTAAGGCCAAACGTCAAAGCCTTGGGTCACAATGCTTTCAATTTGCCAAAACAAAAAAGGGGGAGGGGGGATAAGGAGACGTCTTCAGGGAAAAGCAGGGAGAAAAACGCCCGGGCAAGGCCCACAATGTCATCAGAATCCGAACCCTCCATGAAAGCGGGGCTCCGCAGGCAGAAGGTGCTTGGGGGCCCCGCCCGGACCCCCTCAGCCTGACCCCGGCCCACCGTCGCAAAGGAAACCGGCATTGGGGGAACCAGACCTCCGCCCATCCAGAAACCCCCAAGACGGGCCCTCCCTCCCCAAGTCCCAGGATTCCTGGGCCGGGCGACCCCGGGGCCGGGATGGAGGATGCTGTCCCTCCACCGAGCAGCGGCGGACGCCAAGTTTTCTAATTGCCCGCCGGCAGCCGGGGTGGAAGCGGCCCGCCGCCCCGACCCGGACGCTGCCCACGGCCACCGGCTCGGGAACACAGGGAAAGCTGGCTGGCTGGCTGGCCCAGCCCTCCCGCCCCCGCCCTCCACGGCCACTCACCATTTTCCTTCCGGCCGTCAGCAGCCCGTCGCCTTCTCTGAGGTCCCTTTAAGAATGGCTCGGCGACAGCCTCCCTTCCTGCCCCGTCGCCCCGCAGAGCCGCCCCCACTGCTCCACGCGGCCGCGGCGCCCGGCACGTGACGGCGGACGGCGGGAGGCGCGGCTCAAAATTCACCGGAAGGCGAAGGCCCGCCTCCTCCTGTGCCCTCAAGGGCAGGATGCTGTGCCTGGCAATGGGGATGGATCGTCCCTAAGGTGTGTCAGTTCTTGGCCCTTTTAAACTTGCTTCAAGCTTTGACAGCAGTTGCATGGTGCCAAAACTAAATCGATGATCTTCCTGGGTTGTATGGTTACAGTTTACCTTTCAAGCTTCATTACCCTCCAATCTAGGTATGCCTCTCTTCCTTCCACGGGCCCCCGAACCCCGCCTCTGACCCCTTTCTGCCTTTCAGGATTTGGTTAAAACATTTCTTTTTCCTTATTTAGTGAAGCATGAATGAAGGTGATCGATGTTTAATATGAGCGGTCTCACTCACAGGTCACTGCCTCCAATTGGGCTTTGAAAACTGAGGTTCCATTTTTGGTCTTGATTTTGAAATTACATATGTATGTATATATTACATGTGTTATAAGATTCATGCAACTCACACCAAACATGCATCTTACTTCAAAATTAATTTTTTGTTCATTGTTATTTATTTGTTTGAGAGTGACAGAGAGAGAGAGAGAGAGAGAGAGAGAGAGAGAGAGAGAGGCAGAGAGACAGAGAGAGAGGGAGGGAGGGAGGGAGAGAGAATGGGCTCGCCAGGACCTCCAGCCACTGCAAACGAACTCCAGACGTGTGCGCCCCCTTGTGCATGCATCTGGCTATCGTGGGTCCTGGCCTCGAACTGGAGTCCTTAGGCTTCTCAGGCAAGCACTTAACCGCTAAGCCATCTCTCCAGCCCCAAAATTAATTTTTTAAAGGTGTTAAAAATAGACTATAGAGAAGCCGGGCGTGGTGGTGCACGCCTCCAGCCCTTGGGATGCAGAGGTAAGAGGATCGCTGCGAGTTCGAGGCCACCCTGAGACTACGTAGTGAATTCCAGGTCAGCCTGAGCTAGAGTGAGACCCTACCTTGAAAGACAAAAAAAAAAAAAAAAAGAGTATGGAGGGCTGGAGTGATGGCTTAGTTATTAAGGCGTTTGGCCTGCGAAGCCCAGGAAGGCATGTTCGAATCTCCAGGTCTCATATGGTCAGACAGACGCACAGTGACGCAAACGAGTAATGTCGCACATGCGCACAAGGGGACGCACAAGGTTGGAGTTCATTCACAGTGGCTAAAAAGCCCTGGCATGCCTATTTCACTTTCTCTCTCTGCTTCTTTCTATGTCTCTCTCTCAAAAATAAAGTAATAAAGTGAATGTTTATTAAAAATAGAGTATGGAGGGCAGAGATAGAAGCAATGGAATCATTCAGGAGGTTGTTATAATAATTTAGGGGCAGATGGCTTGGATCAAAATAAAAAGGTGGGTGATGAGAAGCATCCAGGGACAATAGAATTTTCTATGTTAGGGTTTGTCAACCTCTGCAATATTGACATCTGAGACAGGATAACACTTTATTATAGATAAGGGTGAGGCAAGATAGAAAGATTGGGGAAAACATGGAGAAAGAAGAAGAGAAAGGAGCCCTTAGCCAGGAGTCTGGTAAAAACCCCTCACACTCTGAGAATCAAGAATTCCAACACAATCAACATTTGCTCTACAATTTTCTCCCTCTCTCTCTCTCTCTCTCTCTCTCTCTCTTTGGTTTTTCACGGTGGGGTTTTTCTCTAGCCCAGGATGACATGAAATTTATTATTGTAGTCTCAGGGTGACCTCCAACTCATGGCGATCCTCCTACCGCTGCCTCCTAATTGCTGGGATTAAAGGCATGTGCCACCATGCCCCACTTGCTCTGCAATTTTCTAGAACCCCACTTTATGGTTAAAAATGCATATCCTTATGCAGCCTTAGTGGCTACTGGTTTAATTTTATCAAATTACAATCCCATCCGAGACACCTTCCCTTGTATGTGCACGTACCCCCACATACACATCAAAAGCTTGGCGTCTGAAACCATGACATTTTCTATCAGGTGGATATGGAAGTTCATTTGCTGTAAACGATGAAGCTGTTAGGTTCTTTGAAAATAAGATAAGATTTGTCAGGATTCCTGTCATCCAAGACATCACATTCAAGTTACACATTCAGTTCCATTGTCTCAAAGTTTGAAACTCAAAGTTATGACTTTTTAAATTATGTTCCTATTAGTTTTTCCAAAATTAATATAAATTTGTTCTTCCAATAAAAATGTGGATACAAGAAAGACATGAATGAAAGGGCTGATTGCTTTTGGGACAAAAATATATACGATAGTGATAATGACTTTTAAAAACGTCAGTATTTTTGTATTTCTCTAATAGAAACTTTTCCTTGGTCATCCAGAAGCATCTATCAGCTTCAAAGGATGAGTAGAGCTGTTATATAAGAATTTCAACAAAAAGAAAAGAGAAACAAGGGATGCTTTGACTTCTAAAATGGAATTTTTTTTTGAATCCCAAGGAATACAATCATCTTAAAAAGTGAGACAATATCAAGCTATCAAGACAGAAAGGTCTTATAAATTTTGAAGTTCCATTAACATTTTAAAATCCAGATATGGCACACGCCTTTAATCCCAGCACTCAGGAGGCAGAGCTAGGAGGATCCCCGTGAGTTCGAGGCCAACCTGAGACTCCATAGTGAATTCCAGGTCAGCCTGGGCTAGAGTGAGACCCTACCTCGAAAAACCAAAAAAAAAATAAATAAATAAATAAAAATAAAAATAAATAAATAAAATCCAGACATTGGTAACAGTAAAAGCAGGATTTTGTATACCCTAGATGGTAGAGAAACCGGGGCTGTGACACAAGGGAAAGCCTTCCAGTTCTTGGATGGGGATGTCTCCAGTTGCCTCTGGTCTCAACCCCCAGCAGCAGTTTCTGTTCCTTGCTCTAGAAGAGAAGAATCCAGATGAATCACAATAGTAAACACAGCTGAGTTAGAGCAACCAAGAAAGCAAGAACACACCCTTTAGAAAAAGAATGGTCTGAGTCCACAGCAATGATCCTCATTTTGCAGACAGGAGGTGATATTTCTTCCTTCATTAATCCCTTCCCCAAGGTGGAAACTTCCAGGAAAGGGCATTCTTTTCTCAGAAGGTCATTCTACCCAGACATGAGTAAATGTAGATAAGATACATGAACACGCATATGGATTTAAGTACCCCTAAAGTTGAAAGTTCACCAAGGGAAAAGATAACAGCACTCTGCACATGGTCCCCTGGTAAGGAAGTCCCTGAAGTTACTTTGAAGTGGCCTATCTGGAGTTGACCACCTTACATCATTCTTTGCATCCTGTTTCAGTGATCACCACCACTAACTTTACATCCTGTTTTTGAGCTCTGAGCTGGCCTGCTGGAGTGACCACTACCACCTATAGCTCTTTATGTACTGTTTTGAGGGGTCTTTTGGTCAGTCTCTCACAAGATTACCTCCTGCCTAATACTTGTGGTTTGTGGGAGCATGGGGAGAAGGGACTGGAGTATGTTCAGCACCCTACCCACCCATTCACACCTTCCCCTCCAGGCTGTAATGGCAGAGAGGGACAAGATAGTCATGGAAGCATCCAAATAGGTGGGATATTGGAGAATACTCTCTCCTCTAAGGAGGAGAGGCCTGAAATGTAACTACAAACTACCTTCAGTATGGCCCTAAGTCAGTGTGTGGAGCAGTAGAGGTGGCCTATCTACTATCCTTAGATAACTGCTGGTTCCCAGTCATCTGCATGTGACATGTAGGAGAATCTACACGTTTACGCTCCCCTGCCCCCTTGTAAGTAAAATTGAACATAAACAGGTGATAGAGCCAGCAGAGCTAAGAAGCCATGAACTTCTGAGGTTGTCACCACCACAGGTAAATGGCTGGCACCTTGCATCTCAGCAGTGGGTGCTAGTCTACCACTGAAACCCACATGAAATCCTTTTCACCTTGGTGAGAACCTATGTGTATTGCACAGAGAGAGATAAGGTCTGACTTTCCTGCCCTGCTCACTCTGAGATCCCATGAACATTTGCAGTCATCAAATACCATCTTGGGGAGAAGCAACAGGAAAGGGAGAAGAGAGAAGGAGACTAAGAATTTTCTTAAGAGATCAGATTCTGGCCTGAAGAGATTGCTTAGTGGTTAAGGCGCTTGCCTACGAAGCCTAGGGACCCATGTTCAACTCTCCAGGTCCCATGTAAGCCAGGTGCACAAGGTGATGCAAGCATGTAAGGTTGTACACGTGCACAAGGTGGTGCATGCATCAGGAGTTTGATTGCAGTGGCTGGAGGCCCTGGTGTGCCAATTCTCTCTCTCATTAAAAGAAGATATCAGATTCCTAAAAGGGGCAATTAAACTCAAAAAGATCAAGATAGAGGCTGGAGAGATGGCTTAATGGGTAAACACTTGCCTGCAAAGCCTAAGGACCCTGGTTTGAGGTTCAATTCCTTAGTACCCACATAAATCAGATGGTCAAGGGGCCACATGCATCTGGAGTTTGTTTGCAGTAGTTAGAGACCTTGGTGTGCCCATTCTCTTTCTTTCTATCTGCCTCTTTTTCTTCTCTCAAATAAAATAAATAAAAATTAAAAAAAAAAACAAGATAACTTTAATTGATAAATGTAAGCTCCCATTGTCCTCCCTCCCACCTCTGCAGTAAGTAAGTACTCAAGAGGATGAAGTTCCAAGAGCAAAACTAGATCAGGCCAGGTGTGGTGGTGCACGCCTTCAATACCAACTGCCAGAGGCAGAGGTCGGAGGATCGCTGTGAATTCAAGGCCACCCTGAGACTACATACTGAATTCCAGGTCAACCTGGGCTAGAGCCAGACCCTACCTTAAAAACAAAACAAAACTACATTAGTTATAGATCATAAAGACGAATCATCCCTCCTGTTAATTTACAGTCATACATTTTTTAATTAGTGCTACCAGTAATCTCACAGAGAACTTTCATCACTAATGGGATAATCAAACATAAGATAGTTACTTGTGGCACAAACATCAATTGTCATTCCTCTGTCACCTAGCAGGCTAGAATGAGTAGGCAGCAGATGCTTCTGCCAGGCCAAGAGGGCTCTCATACAGGAATATGTTGGGTGCTATGAAGAGGTGACCTCTTTAAAAAGAGAAACCTTCTTAAAGGTGTCACAGAGCAGCAGCCTTCAGAGTTTACCTAGAAATTGGAAGGGGAAGGAAGAGACAAGGAGTTTTCTGGCAAGGGAAAAGCATGTGTATGGCCAATTCTGGGATATGCAACATTTTTCTCTGACTTTAAGATTAATCACTCCTTCAGTTGGGCATGGTGGTACTCACCGGTAGTCCTACCTACTCAAGAGGCTGAGGCATAAGATTGCTTGAGTCTAGGAGTTTGACACCAGCCTGGGCAATAGTGAGTCTCCATCTCAAATAAAACAAAAATTCTAACACCCCCTCTCCCCCCCCAGCACAATTTCAACTTCTACAGAATCAGGATGGACTCAAAAACATCCATGACATCTTACCATATGTGTGTGGGGGGGGGGGTGTAGGTGTGTGTACATGTTCCTATGCTTGTGTGTGCATGTGGGGGCCAGAGGTCAATGTTAGATATCTTCCTCAATTTCTACTATTATTAATATTATTTTGGTTTTGCGAGGTAGGGTCTCTAGCTCAGGCTGACCTGGAATTCACTATGTAGTCTCAGGGTGGCCTTGAACTCATGGTGATCCTCCTACCTCTGCCTCCCGAGTGCTGGGATTAAAGGCGTGCACCGCCACACCCAGCTTCCACTTTATTTTTGAGTCAAGGTCTCTCACTGAACCTGGAGCTCACTGATTTGACTACATTAGCTGGTCAGCAAGTTCTGAGGATTCTCCTGTCTCCACCTCCTCAGTCTTGGGATTATAGGTACATGGCCACAGTGCCTCGCCCTTTATGTAGATGCTGGGGACCAAACTTAGGTCTTCATAGTTGTGCAGTGAGCACTTTATCAACTAAGCCATCTCCCCAATCCCTATCTTACAATTTGTTTTTCTCAGTGGTAAGGTGCAGCTTAAAATACTCTAATGTTGAGCTGGAGAGATGGCATACCAGTTAAGGCACTTGCCTGCAAAGCCAAAGGACCTTGGTTCCATTCCCCAGGACCCACGTAAGCCAGATGCACAAGGGGGCGTACAAATCTGGAGTTTATTTGCAGTAGCTGGAAGACCTGGCGTGCCCATTCTCTCTCTCTCTCTCCCCCTGCCTATTTCTATCTCTATCTCTCTCTCTTACAAAGCCTGCTGGCCTGGGTTCAATTCCTCAATACCCATGTAAATCCAGAAGCACAAAGTGACACATGTATCTGAAGTTCATTGAAGACCCTAGCATGCCCATATTCTTTCTTTCTCTTTCATAGATAAATAAATAAATAAGTTTTTAAAAAAGAAGACCCAAATGTGGGTGGGAGATGGCTTAGCAATTAAAGATGCTTGTTACGAGACTGCCAACGTGAGTTTGTTTCTCAGTGCCCATGTTAAGCTAGACACATGCAAGCAATAGTAAGACAAACCTTGTCTCAAAAGGAAAGAAAAACACTGTATGCTGTCCTCTGATCTCTACACATGCATCATGACATGTGTGTGCCCATACACACATATCATATGCACATACACACACATACATAAAAGAATAAAATAGAAAAAAAAATACCCTAATGTGACTGAACCTTAAGTTTTGAGGACCTCTCATTTGCATGGGCCTCTTCTGAGGCTTGTGTTTAAGCTTGTCATTGTGATTTTTTTAAAATGTTTTATTTATTTGAAAGAGAAAGAGAGAGGCAGATAGAGAGAAAGAGAGAATGGGGATGGCAGGGCCTCTAGCTACTGCAAACCAACTCCAGATGCATGTGCCCCCTTGTGCATCTGCCTTACATGGGTCCTGGGGAACTGAACCTGGGTCCTTAGGCTTTGCAGGCAAATGCCTTAACCACAAATCCATCTCTCCAGCCCTGCATGTATTCTTTAGAATGTTTAGAAGACTGGTCATGTGTACAGGCTACACATAGGGTTTGGAAAGGATGGTGGAAAGAGAAAAGGGAGAATGGTGACAGGTTGAAGTTCGAGAGTCGAATGGCAGTGGGGCGGGTTCTTCTGGAAGAAGAAGCCAGAACCTCAGCTTCTACTTCCCTCTCATGCCCAATGTCCAGTCTTTAAGTCCACATACCTCTCTTCGGACAGAGACTCCTAGTTCTATTTTTAACTGCTTTTGCCTCTTCTTATAAGGTACTAGAACTCTAGTTCTCACCGAGAACATGACCACAATGAACAAAGACTATATTTTTTCAGGCTTCTTTGCAGTTAAATTAGGACATAAGGCTGAGTTTTGGCCAATATGGTGTGTGGTTTGTTCCCAGAGTCTCCTTATGGAATTTGTCTCATTTTTTTCACCCTCATGCTAGCAAGAACATAAATATGATGGTTAGCCTTAGAAAAACCATGTTAGCTCATGAGAAGATCTTGGGGATGAAGGCTATGTATAGCAGAGCAGAATAGACAGAGTCTGGGTCCCAGGTGCAATAAAGCAGCTACTGGCTCTACATTGCCATGTCTGATATCTGGACTTTTAGTTGAGAAATAAACTTCTATCTTCGTAATGTTTGGGAGTGAGCAGGACCATGCAAACCAGTCTGAGGCAAAAATGAAAGCTTTTATTTGGGAAAAGCACGAGCTGCCAGGGCTGACTCACAAGAGCAGAGCACAGCCAACCTGAATTTTCAGATAATGGGCTTTATAGGGCTTTTTCAGTTGGGGGCATGTAAGGAAGGGAAAAGTTGAATAAAAAAGGTTTCTTTAGGGAAGATCTAAGATAGCCAGGGCGTGAGACAAGAACAGTGACCAGAGGACTTAGGAGATAAGGGGGCAGGAAACCATGACCTGGGGCATTGTTAGGCAAGGAAGGATAATGGCTGTGTGGTTTCTAAGAAATGTGGATAATAATTCACTTCCTTATGTCTCTGTCACCATCCTGCTGTCCTTGATGACTCAATTTTGGGAGCCCATCCCAACCTAACAATCTTTTTTTTTGGGTTTTTCGAGTTAGGGTCTCACTCTAGCCCAGGCTGACCTGGAATTCATTATGTAATCGCAGGATGGCCTTGAACTCAAGGTGATTCTCCTACCTCTGCCTTCCAAGTGCTGGGATTAAAGGTGTGCACCACCATGCCCAGCTAGCCAACTTAACAATCTTGATTAAGATATTACTTTTGGCTTTCTGTCAGTAACAAATAAGAACATTTCTGTCAGGGAGCTGCAGCTGCTTTTTGACTTCGGGAGCTGCAGGTGGTCTTTGATCTCTTAACACAAAGACCTTATCCTATGGCCTAGGTGGGCCTAGGTGTAGAAGGCAGAAGGCAGAAGGTGCCAGTTACAATGGTATTATTTAACATACAGCCTAGGTGAGGTGAGCGCCAGACATAGAGGCATTACCATATGGCCCTGGTGAAGCTGACCTTAGGCACGTAGGCATTGTGGAAAAAGTTTTGTCTTATGTATATAAGCTTGTGTCCCCCTGAATAAACCTGAGCCTTGATCAGAACTTGTCTTGGCTCCATTCCTTGTGTTCTTGTCTCAGATTCATTCCCACTCCCTCCTTCAAGGCCTGTTTCGACTTTTGAGCCACAGGCCGGCACGATTTCTGAATAATACTCAACCTTGCTCAAAGTTCACATCACTATCCTCATCAGTGTTAGCAGTATTTCTTGCTTGGCCATTTGTGGGTGCGTATGTGTGTGTGTGCATGCACGTGCATGTGCAAGTGTGTGTGTGTAAAGCCAGATGCACAAAGTGGCTCATGTGTCTGGAGTTCATTTGAGGCAAGAAGAGGCCCCGGTGCACCCATTATCTTCCCTGCCTTGTCTGTCCTCTCTCAAATAAATAAATAAAAATTTGAAAATCTATAATGCAGTCTTGGAGAGATGACTTAGTAATTAAAGGCACTTGCTTGCAAAGCCTGAGAGTCTGGGTTTGATTCTGTAGCACCCACATAAAGCCAGATGCACAAATGTACAAACTGGTGCGTGCATCTGGAGTTCAATTGTAGCGGCAGAAGGCCCTGGCACACCCATATTCACTCTCTGTGTGAGTGTGTCTCATATATATATATATATATATATATATATATATATATATATACATATATATATGTATGTATGTATGTGTGTATGTTATGAGAATTGTATCTCTGTGCATCTTTCTCAGATAAATTTTACATACACACAGACACACACACACAAATGCACAAACTGGTGCGTGCATCTGGAGTTCATTTGTAGCGGCAGAAAGCCCTGGCACACCCATATTCACTCTCTGTGTGAGTGTGTCTCATATATATATATATATATATATATATATATATATATATGTATGTTCTGAGAATTGTATCTCTGTGCATCTTTCTCAGATAAATTTTACATACACACAGACACACACACACATACACACACACACACACGTTGTGAGAAGTCAACCAAGAAAGAATTAAAATAATAATCCACAATGCATAACCCATTACCTCTCCTTTTGGGGCAGTCCAATCTCTCTCAGTGCCTGTAGTAGATATCCAAGTGTGACATAAGCGCTTGAGTTGGAAAAGAGAATTCTACCTTCAGTGAATTCTTCAGTATAAACTGGGTTGGGCCTTCTCTTTCTTTACTTTCTTTTTTTTTTTCTTTCATATTTTATTTATTTAAGAGAGAAAGAGGCAGGTAGACAGAGAGAGAGAATAGGTGCATCAGGGCCTCCAGTCATTGCAGATGAACTCCAGATGCATGTATCACCTTGTGCATCTGGCTTACATGGGTACTGGGGAATCAAACTTGGTCCTTAAGGGTTGCAGGCAAGTGTGCCTTAAACACTAAGCCATCTCTCCAGCCCCCTTCTTTTTCTTTTTCATTCATTCTTTATTTATTTATTTGAGAAAGAGAGAGAGGGAGCGAGAAAGAAGCCAGAGAGAGAGACAGAGAGAGAATGGGTGCATCAGGGCCTCCAGCCACTGCAAACGAACTCCAGATGCATACACCACCTTGTGCATCTGGCTTATGTGGGTCCTGGGGAGTTGAACCTAGGTCCTTTGGCTTTGCAGGCAAGTGTCTTAACCACTAAGCCATCTCGCCAGCCCCTTCTCTTTCTTTATTGCTAGTTTGGGATGGGTTTTCATGGCCTGATTAGTGAATTATCCTTATTTGTCTGATTTTCATCTTCCAATGTATTGCTATTGTTTTATTTATTGTTTTTCTTATTTTTTATTTACATTTTAAATATCTTTACTATGGTTTTAGTGGAGTTTGGAAACAAAGTTAGATATATATGTTTAATGCCACTTCACCTATATTTTTCTTTCATGATGAATATTTTTTTGTTGTTTGCTTTTGTTTTTTGAGGTATTCACTATGCAGTCTCAGGGTGGCCTTGAACTCACAGTGATTCTCCTACCTCTGCCTTCCAAGTGCTGGGATTAAATGCTGGCTAACTGTTGTCTTGAAATAAAATTGCATTTCAGAGTTTTTGTTTTGGTTTGTGTTGTTTTTGTTGTTGTTGGTTTTCTGCTGTAGGGTTTCACTCTAACCCAGGCAAATCTGGAATTCACTCTGTAGTCTCAGGATGGCCTCAAACTCACAGCAATCCTATCTCTGCCTCCCAAATGCTAGGAATAATGGTGTGCATGTGCCACCACATCTGGCTCTGACCAAGAGTTTTATTAAACTGTGATTAAAGGATACAAATTAGCACAGCACTTCTAGAGAGCAGTTTGTCTTTAAAGCCCTAAAAATGTACATTTTAAAAACAAAAACCATAGCCAGGCGTGGTGGTGCAAGCCTTTAATCCCAGCATTCAGGAGGAGGCAGAGGTAGGAGGATCACTGTGAGTTCCAGGCCACCCAGAAACTACATAGTAAATTCCAGGTCAGCCTGGGCTAGAGTGAGACCCTACCTTGAAAAACCAAAAAACATAACAAAAGTCCCAACTGCTGAAGCAAGATAGAAAGACAGGGGACATTATGGGCAGCAGAGAAGGAAAAGGAGCCCTTAGCCAACAGTCTGGCTGAAGTCTCTAGCTGGCTTCTGAAAGGCAAGAATTCTTGTGCAATTAACAACTGCTTAAGGCCTTTCTCTCTTCCAGCTGTAAATCAACAACTTTGCAGGAGTCGCCCCAGAAACCACATTTACATAGAGGACATATTCCAAACCCCTGGTGCAACCTTAGTGGCTCCTGATTTTTACCTTATTAGATCATAACTCCATCCAAGGCACCTCTGGAGACATTTCATAATCTCTCTTTATCAAAGAGACAGGAAGGCCTGAACAAAAAGTCAGGGACACTTCTTATTAGCCTTTGAGTGGCTACCAAAATGACAAATAGTAAAGCACTTGAGAAGCTCATACCCAGACGTGGATTTATCTTCTTTCCCTGAGTGCCTCTTTGTCTTAACCTTTGTGCTTAAAATCCGTGTTAAGATATCTTTATTAAACCCCAGCTCTGCTTCAGATTGGTTGGTCCTGAAATTCTCTTCTGCCACAAAACCAGGAATCCTGACTTTGCCTGAGTCAAGTTCCCTAAAAGATTAAGAGAATGGCTCAGGCTGTTGAGGGTGACAGTGTGCAGCATAGACACTTCATGGACTGTGCCTCTAGCCATTCATCCTACAGGAATAATGCCCCGGCCTGCGGGGGTTCAACAGAGGCCCGAGGGGAAGTTAACCTGAGTGGAAGAAGGCAAACAGACACAAGAAGGAGACCAAGCTAGGCGTTTGTCAAGGTCTCGATTTTTATTAGTACAGGAGGGTTTATATAGGGAGATCCGGGGAAGGGAGGCTAGTCATATAGCACATAAGCAGAACCGGGAACTTGGAAGGCGAGGCGGCATGTAGCTCTTCTGGGAAGGTCCCAGGTGTGGTGTTTCGAGCACAGTGGGTCTTGCGATTTCCAGTAAGCGATTCAAGAACCAGGAAACAGAAACTTAACTCGCGACATGGCGTTTCCTGTCAACATGGCCGAGGTTTGGCTCAGGGCTCCCAACATCTCCTCCCTTCTTTTATACAAAAGAGGGGGAGGCCCGCTATTCACCGGTGGGCTTTAATCAACTGGGGGAGTATTGACCAGACTCCTCCCATGGGCTGTCATTTTTTCGTTCCACAATCTTGGCCCTTGGTACCTTTTGGGGAGGGGAGGCAGGGCCTATGTAATAACAGGTGTGGTACCAACCTCCATGCCAGTCAGGTTTTGCTCTCAGGGAATTCAGAAATGGTCAAGGAAGGACCTTCCCTTGCGGTGCTCTGCCTCGCACCCATGTTGGTGCCCATATCGTGCCCACCTCACTGTGAGCCGATATGCATAGGTCTGAATCCTATGCAGTCTTAAGGGAGGGGAAGCCTTTTGGCCATGAGACAAATAGACCACAGCAATAGCAGAAGGGTAGAGGACAGTAGCATAGTAAATGAGTACAGAACGCATGATCAAGGGAGAGTGGCAGCTGCAGGTAGGTCTTCGATGGCAACGCCTCCTCCAGCTCCAGTCTGTGATAATGGACCTGTAAGGGCTGCATCTTAATGGCTTCAATCTGTTGACGTATAAAAGACATAATCTTATTTATAATAACAGGTCCGATTGTGAATAAAAGGATTAGGATAAGTAGAGGTCCTAGTACCGATGGCAACCAGGAGAAGAAGGGGGAATTGGCCCGAAGTTGAGAGGAGGAGGGATCATATCGGGAACGCAACTCTAGGCTAAGTGTTTGTAAATTTTTTATGTTTTCCTCAATGATTCCGGATTCATTGACATAGATACAGCACTCCTCTTGGAGAGCCATACATGTTCCTCCCTTTTCTGCTGTAAGGAGGTCGAGGGCACGCCGGTTTTGTAGGGCAACTCTGGCCAGGGAAGTGATCTGTCTTTGGAGAGATTCAAGACTATTGGCGGTGGAATCAATCATCTGCTGTAGTTTTTCAGAAAATTCGCTGGCAGAATACAAGGAGTGTCCCAACGCCCTGCCTGCCACTCCTGCAGAAACAACTGACGTGGTCAGGCTTGCACCTACCACCAATGGAAGGAAGGCTACTCTGTTGCGAGTGGTATGAAAGAGCCAGGCGAATTCATCAGGGCTATACATGGTGAGTTGGGGGACCATGGATACCAGAATACAGGGTCCCGGGGTGGTGCTATTAATGCAAGTAAACAAGGTCTCATTGCACCAGAAATAAATCAGTGGGGAGGGGGATATAAGTTCCATAGTTACAGAGGTGTTTTGTGTGCATGTAAAGTCAGTAGGTAGTGATTCTTTAGTGAGAAAGCAGCGCAATGTGAAAATGTTGTTTAGATGGTGAGAGAATAGTGGGACTGGAGAGACAGGAGGAGTGGTGTTATAGTGAGATTGGTTAAAGGAAAGGTTGAGGGTAGAGGAAGCATTTAGGGGAGTTGCGGCAAGGATTGGGCGTGAAAGGGAGGCACAAAGTAAACAAGAGGAGGCATTTACCTGGGAGGCATTAAGTAGATGGACAGCATATTGGAGATATACTGGCCAAGAATCCCATTTTACCTTATTGTTTTGGATGGCAGAGTGGAGGTGTTGTTCATTTTCTATAATTAAATGATTTACTTGATCCTTGGAGTCTGCAGGGACTAATTCTCTCTCTCTCTCTCTCTCTCTCTCTCTCTCTCTCTATATATATATATATATATATATATATATATATATATATATATATATATATTTCCCATAGGGTAGGAGGACCAGCCATCATTATAGAGTTTGCCTGTGACTCCCTTTTCCCAGCGCTCATTCCAAGGGTCGGAGATAACAAGGGTAAACTCTTCTCCTTGGAGGCGGAGAATGCCATTTTTGTTGATGGCTTCATGAATGTTGCAGCTCCAATATCTACACCCTCCATAGGTGGATTCATAATTTAAACAACTGCCCTCATTGTCATAAGAAAAGCAGGCGTAAGGCCTATATGTAGCAGTAATAGTTTGGGGAGTGATTTTAAAGGTGAGGGCTGTCTGGCACCCTGTAAGAGGGCAGCGCCCTGAAACGATAAGGGTGGTGGAGTCCTGGTTGATGGGACCTTCCTTTACTTGGAATTCCCATTGAAAAACAGCAGCAGTAGTTAGGGGGACAATGGGCAACAAGGAGCAGAGGAACAGTAGATGTCGGGGGTCTGCCGTTTTCATCCTGAATCTTCGGTATTGGAAACCTGGAAGAGAAAAGAGGGAGTTGCCTCAGGAACAGGGTGTTCTTGGGCATATATTACTGAGAACTTATAGGCTCGTTGATTTGTTTGACTAAACGTTCTGGTAGCCATCGTGCGGCATCATTTTGGGTATCAAACACACAAGCTGACCTGCGGCCCCAAATGAGGACTGGGTCTGGGCCATTCCATTTCAGAGTCAAAGGATCCTTCCACATAGCTTTGGCAAAGGTATTTTTTGTGTTTGTATGCCAAAAACGATCAGCTGCTGAATGTCCTTGAGCGTCAAGGGTTAAGAAGTTTAGGACAAACAAGGCATGATGAAGGATATTTTTTGGAGAGCCTTTTATGGGATATAAATCTCCCATTTTTAATTTTTGGAGGGTATGTTTAGTAGTTTGATGAGCTCGTTCAACAATTCCTTGACCCTGGAGATTGTATGGTATGCCTGTAATATGTTTAATTTGTAGTTGATGACAGAAATTTTGGAATTTTTTACCAGTATATCCAGGACCATTATCAGTTTTAATAATTTGGGGCTTTCCCATGACACCAAAGCAACTGAGTACATGAGCAATGACATTTTTTGAAGCTTCTCCAGCATGGAGGCTGGCAAAGATGAATCCACTAAAAGTGTCCACAGTGACGTGGAGGTACTTAAGATTACCAAATGAGGGAACGTGTGTTACATCCATTTGCCAGATCTCAGTGGGAATTAATCCCCTAGGGTTCATGCCCAAGTGGGGGACGGGTAGGAGGGTGACACAGTTTGTACATTGTTTGACTATCTGGCAGGCTTGTTCCCTAGTGATTTTAAAAAGAAGACACAAGGTTTGAGCATTAAGGTGATGCACAGAGTGAGCTGCTTTAGCCTGGGCCACAGGATCGAGCTCAACAAGGAAAGCAAACTGGGTGGCTTTGTCAGTCATGGCATTGCCTGCGGCTAGAGGCCCAGGGAGTCCAGAATGAGCATGAATATGGCCTATATAAAAAGGATGTTGCCTAGAATGTATGCATTGCTGAATGGAGAAAAACAGAGGGGCAGTATTGGTAGTGGTTTTTATGTATGGTACAGTCTCCAAAAGAGGGATGGACTGAGCAATATAAGCACTATCAGTATACAGATTAAAGGAAGTATTTGGAAGTTGTTGAAAAACCTGTAAAACAGCAAAAAGCTCCACCAGTTGAGCAGAGTGGAATGGGGATTGCAGGGAAGTGGTTTGATTGTCTACAGTGAAGGCTGCCACTCCATTAGAGGAGCCATCAGTGAAAACTAGGGGGACGTGGGGAAGGGGTTGGGGAGAGGTTAGTGTAGGAAAAACAAATGGTTGAATTCTCAGAAATTGAAGAAGCTTGTTAGCAGGGTAATGATTATCAAGGGATCCCTGAAAAGAGGTGCAAGATATTGCCCAGTCTTCATCATTTTGTATTAACCACTGGATTTGGGTAGTGGAATAGGGAAGAATAATTTTGTCAGGGTCCTTACCAAATATTTTTCTGCTTTGGTCACGTCCAATTTTTATTAATTCTGCCACCCACGAGGTGTAAGGGGTAAGGACTTTGGGTGGTTAAGCGGGTAAATGGACCCAGAAGAGGGGCCCCTCCTGCCAGAACACCCCAGTGGGTGTAAAGTCAGTGGCACAGATGACCAGGAGAAGAGGCTCCTCATAAGAGATGAAAGTGACCCTTTGGCTCAGAATTGCAGCCTCCACTATCTTCAGAGCCTCTAGGGCGGGGGCCGTTAATGAGCAGCCAGAGGCAGGGTCTGGGTCTCCTTTGAGGATGTCAAACAAGGGTTTAAGCTCTCCAGTAGCTAGCTTGAGATAAGGCCTGAGCCAATTGATATCTCCTATGAGTTTTTGAAAATCATTTAAAGTTTTTAGATGATTAGTTCTAAGTTGAATCTTTTGTGAAAGAATTTTGTTTTGAAAAAGTTCAAAGCCTAAGAACAAGTAAGGAGGTTTTAATTGAATTTTATCAGGAGCTATCTGAAGACCAGCTCTGGTAAGGGCCCTAGAAAGTCTTGAGAACAAATAAGGAGTTCAGTGGGATCAGGTCTGGCCAAGAGAATGTCATCCATATAGTGAATGACATACAAGGAAGGCCATCTATGTCTAAATGGATCTATAACTTGGGCCACAAATTTTTGACACAGCGTAGGGCTGTTGGCCATCCCTTGAGGCAAGACTTTCCATTGGAATCTCGGCATAGGGCCTCTAAAATTTACCACAGGTAAACTAAATGCAAAATGCTGCCGATCCTCAGGGTGCAAGGGAATTGTAAAAAAGCAATCCTTTTGGTCAATAATGATTTTACAATATCCTGCAGGAATTGCCACTGGAGTGGGGAGGCCTGGTTGTAGGGCTCCCATAGGTACCATGGCCTTATTAATTTCTCTAAGGTCCTGGAGCAATCTCCATTTTCCAGACTTTTTCTTTATAACAAAGATAGGAGTATTCCACAGAGAGGTGGTAGGTTCAATATGGCCTGCAGCAAATTGTTCCTACACTAACATCGTGGCTGCAGCTAATTTTTCAGAAGTTAAGGGCTATTGATCAACCCACACAGGTTTTGTTGTTTTCCAGGATATCTTATCTGCATGGGGTACAGGCATGTCAACAGCCATTGGGATAAATTTTCGAAGCCTATTCCAGCACGATCAGTCTTTATAGTAACTGGGATTGGCTCCTTTGTTCCCTGAGAATGTTTGCCCAATCCTTGTCCTGGGCAGAAGCCTTGATTAAGCATTTGGTGAGCTACCAACTCACTAGGGCTGCACATAATGAGTTGCATTTGAGAGAGGATGTCTCGGCCCCAGAGATTAATGGGCAGGCCTGTGACCACATAAGGTTGCACGGTGCCTTGATTGCCCTCCTCATCCTCCCATTGAATAACTTCAGAACTTTGTAATGGATTAGAAGTTTGTCCTATTCCTTTAAGATGGGTCATGGAGGCTGTGAGGGGCCAAGATGCAGGCCAGTCTTTTCTGGAAATAATTGTGGCATCTGCACCAGTGTCTATAAGACCTTCAAAGGTTTTTCCTTTTAACTTTAATTTAAGAAGGGGTCTTGTTTGAGTGACCTCTTGTGCCCAGTAAATATCTGATGACCCAAACCCATGGGGGCCTCTCTTTTGTTTCCGGTAAGGCGCCTTATCATTGAGGGGCAATAGTATTAACTGAGCAATCCGTTGGCCAGGAAGGATGGTAATAGGCCCCTGAAGGGCAGTAGCCATGAGTTTTATTTCCCCAGTATAGTCATTATCAATAACTCCTGGAGAAATGGTGAGGCCCTGAATGGTTGAACTGGCACGTCTCAAGATAAGGCCAAAAGTGCCCCGAGGTAGGGGGCCAAAGACTCCCGTAGAGAGGATTTGCGTACCCAACTCCGGTGTTAGTATTGATCTGGAGGCGGAACAGAGGTCCAGTCCTGCACTGCCAGTGGTTGCCCGGGAGAGGGCAGAGATGTCGCATTTTGGGTAGACTGAGGGACGAACCTGATAGCCCCAGGGTTCTGTCCAGGGATCATCTGGGGGCCCTGGGGTAGGCCCCGTGTCAAGTTTCCCTGTTTTTGTGATAAGGGGTTTCCTTGGATATCCGTTTTGGAATGACATTCAGAGGCCCAATGTTTGCCACGCTTACAATGTGGACAGAGGGAGGAAGGAGGTGGGCGTGCAGCCTTAGGGGCTGTACATTCTCTGGAAAAATGACCTGGCATTTGACAATTAAAGCAATTTTTATTGTTATTTCCCTGTGTGAAGCCCTTTAAGGCTGCTCCTATGGCTAGCCCAATGCTGCGAGAGACAGGATCCACATCGGCACATAATTGGATAAAATCAGAGATATTTTTGCCACGGTGGAAGGGGTGGATGGCTGCCTGGCAGGCCGAATTAGCGTTCTCAAAGGCGAGATGTCTTATGAATTCATTATCTGTTTCTTCCCTTCCCATAAGTAGTTCTGCGGCCTCAGTGAGGCGACCAATGAAGTCGCTGTAAGGCTCATTTGGCCCTTGACGTACCTTAGCTAAGGAAGTTACAACCGATCCTTTAGATGGGAGATTTTTCCAAGCCTTAAGGGCAGCATGTTGGATCTGTGAGAGCAGTCCAGCGGAGAATTTTGCCTGGTCCTGATTAGTATCATAAGGAGCATTGCCCAAAAGTTTATCTAATGTCCAGGATTTAGAAGAGGATCTGGTGGACATGTTGCGGCGGGCAGCGTCTCGACATCTCTCAGTATAATCAGCCTGCCAGAGGAGGAAGTCTCCTCGTGTTAGGGCACCTTTGGCAAGCATTTTCCAATCATTGACTGAAAGCCAATTATCACTAAGGGCCTCTAGTAGGGACATGGTAAAGGGAGCAGTAGGTCCATAAGAGGAAACGGCACTTTTAAATTCTTTGATATGTTTAAATTTTAAATGGTGGTATTGCTGGGGTTTAACAATAATATTTTTCCTCTATGTGGCTCACTGTCATCATCTGAGCTGGAAGATAGTTTAGAGGGTTCCTCTCTTTCAGAGCCTTCCTCCTCTGAGCTTGACTCAGGTGGTAGGCGGGTTGAGGAATTGGTTTTTGTTTTAACTTGAGCACGTGTTATGGGAAATGCATATGGTTTTAGGGGGTTTGATCTTAGTTTTTGTATGTCGGGCTGGAGCAGGGGCAGGAGAACGGATCTCCAGGTCCAGGTCATGGAGTTGTTAAAGTAAGGAGGCTTTTTCTTTTTTAACTGCAAGGAGGGTTTTTAGTGATTGGGCCTCCCGGGAGAGTTGGCGGGTTGCCTGTCGAGTGACGGTCTCTAAATCACAATCGAGAGTTACAGGGGCACAGAAGCGGTGTGGTTTAGGCCTGTGAAGATAATGTGGAGGATCTGCTATGGGGGCTGTAGGAGGTAGCCAGTCAGGGTTATGGTATCTGGCAGCTTCATCCTCTAGCTCTGATTTCTCATCTGGGGAAAGAGGAGCATTAATGGGGGGAGTAACTGTAGATTTGGAGAGAACAGGATAAATAGATTTAGGGGCAGGTGGGTCATCCTCGGGCATAGGAACAATGATGGAGGGGCACTGAGAAGGGGGATCCTGACGGCGGGAGGTTAATTCATGAGTGGGAGGGGTCTGGCTAGGTTTAAGATTATTTTTAAGAAAGGATTCTCCATCCCTAACAATTTTTGAAATGTCCGGTTGGCACCGGTGGACCTGGAGGACATCATTTATTAAGTTCCAATAGGAAAAGGCCTGAACTGGGACTTTCTCAGGCCCAAAAGTCCTATAGTAATCCTTTAAACAATCTCCTACTCTTCCCCATCTTTTTTCATCAATGGTGACTTCCTGGGGAAACCATGGACATAAGTCTTCTAAAAAGAGGAAGAAGTGAACAAGATCTTTTTTCTTAACTTTTACCCCACGAGTCTTGAGGGAGTGTTTAAGTCCCTGGATAAAAAGTTCATGTTTACTTAGGGTCTGTCCCATGATAGAAAGGAAAGAATAGAAACGGCAAGACCAGAGGGCAACCTTCCTGGCCGGAGAACCGGCACGGGGGGTTCCCCAAAATGGTCTTGACGTGAGCCTGTCCGCAATTTGAAGATTCCGGCGACCGCTCTAAGAGCATTTACTGGTCATTGCGTTACCGGGTTTGGTGGTTGGAAGAGAGGCTAGATAGGAGGTTTTTGCCAACGCCCAAACGGGCTGTCGGGATTCGCACAGGAAGCTAGGGGTCTTCAGCCCCCTGTCGCTATGTTGCGATTCCACGCGATGGCGCGAACCGAAAGTAAAAGAGATGGAAAAGGAGTTTATAAGAATCAACAAATAAGTCCCGTAATTCCTGTGTCTTGCAAATCTGACTGAATAGTCTCCATTTAAATGGTTTGCCTAAAAGTCTGCGTCGCTCATCTTACCTTAATCGGATCTGTATCACAGGCGGCCTTTCTGTGGTGATCACGGTGCGGGTCTGTATCACAGGCGCGTTCTGCCTGCGGTGACCTCTATGCGGATCTTCACTCACCCCCCATTGGGGTTGCAATCCAATGGCGGGGACGGCCGTCCACTCGAGCGACGTTCAGGTTTGTCTTCGTACCTCGAACCCCACGTTCAGGCTCCACTTGCCCCGGCCTGCGGGGGTTCAACAGAGATCCAAAGGGAAGTTAACCTGAATGGGAGAAGGCAAACAGACACAAGAAAGAGACCAAGTCTAGAGTCTGATCAAGGTCTCGAGTTTTATTAGTACAGGAGGGTTTATATAGGGAGATCCGGGGAAGGAAGGCTAGTCATATAGCACATAAGCAGAACCAGGAACTTGGAAGGCAAGGCGGCATGTAGCTCTTCTGGGAAGGTCCCAGGTGTGGTGTTCCGAGCACAGTGGGTCTTGCGATTTCCAGTAAGCAATTCAAGAACCAGTAAACAGAAACTTAACTCACGAAATGGCGGTTTCTGTCAACATGGCCGAGGTTTGGCTTATAGCTCCCAACAGAATAATTTAGTTTTAGGGATGCTTATTACACTATTGATTATAATAATAAAAAAATTTCCAACGGATGAGGGCAGATTAAATACACTTTGTTTTCACAAATCAGATACCCAGTAATTAAAAACTGATTTTGTATTGTTGTGTTGCTGGAGAGATGGCCCAGCAGTTAAAGGCGCTTGCTTGCAAAGCTTGATGGCCCAGGATTCAATTCCCCATTATCCACATATAGCCAGATGCACAAAGTGGCACATGCCTCTGTAGTTCATTTGCAGTGGTGGAAGACCCTGATACGGCCATTCTCTCTCTTTCTGTCTGTCTCTTTCTCTCAAATAAATAAATAAAATATATTTAAAAATCTTTAAAAAAAATGCTGTAGAAGCAAGCCCAAGAACACACTATCTACCAACATCCTGCAAGGCTAATTGACTGAGTTTCAGTGACTGTGGAGAAGTTGGAGTGATGCATATTCACAGCCAGATTGCCTTGGGTGGGGGTATCTTAACCCCTTTAGCACCCTTGACTTGCTTACCTCTTTATGTCCCACAGATTATTAAGTGAATCCTTTTGAAATGTAGATTCCCCCCTCACCCAAGCTTCCACCAATCTGAAGGCTAAGAAGGTCATTAGATAACATCTAAAGCCTACCTTCTGACCATGAAAAGACACCTCTCTCACCTCGTAGGTGATAAGAGTTTATTCTGGAGCCAACTATGAGTGACCATGGCCCAAGTATATAGATTTAGGTTACCTCAATTCCATGTTCCAGTGTGTTATCAATTTCATAAAGGTTTTATAGGTACAGAAGAGAAGAAAATCATAAATCAAGCAATTTTTTGTTATTTATTTATTTATTTATTTGAGAGTGTCAGACAGAGGGAGAAAGAGGCAGAGAGAGAGAGACACAGAGAGAATGGGTGCGCCAGGGCCTCCAGCCACTGCAAACGAACTCCAGACGTGTGTGCCCCCTTGTGCATCTGGCTAACGTGAGTCCTGGGGAGTTGAGCCTCCAACCGGGGTCCTTAGGCTTCACAGGCAAGCACTTAACCATTAAGCCATCTCTCCAGCCCAAATCAAGCAATTTGAAAATGTATTTTTATTTATTTTCAAATAGGGTGAGGGGTAGAGAATGGGTGTGCCAGGGCCTCTAGTCACTGCAAATGAACTCACCCCTGTGTGCATCTGGCTTTACATGGGTCCTGGGGAATGGAACCGGGGTCATTAAGCTTTACAGGCAAGTGCTGAGCCATTTCTCCAGCCCCAAGGCTTTTTTTTTTTTTTTTAATTTAGAGAGAGAGAGAATTGGTGCACCAGGGTCTCAGCCACTGAACTCGAACTCCAGATGCTTGTGCCACCTTGTGGGCCTGTGCGACCTTGTGCTTGCCTCACCTTTGTGTGTCTGGCTAACATGGGATATGGCAAGTAGAACATGGGTCCTTAGGCTTCACAGGCAAGTGTCTTAACTGCTAAGCCATCTCTCCAGCCTCCCAAAGCACTTTTTAAATACATTGGCTGACCATCAGGTAGGCAGATTACAGCAAAGTTGGGGGGAAATCTCCACACCATAGGCTTTAGATGCTATCTGATGACATTCTTAGCCCCTGGGTTGGTGGAAGCTGGGGGTCTGTTCTTACATTCCCAAAAGGTTCACAACCGATCAACTGACAGTCACCGGGATGTTAGTTCAGACACAGAGGTGGGCAATAAATGGCTGTAGAGGGGCCAAAGGTAGCCCAAGCTCATCTGGCTCTGGCCTTGCAACATCCCATCTCTCTGCGATCACAGGGGCTTTGTCAGTGCCCTCAGCTTGCTGGAAGTAGGTGCAGCAGAGGCAGCGCTTTTCCAGGAACTTCAGTTCACAGTTCCATCCCCAGAGCTGTAACCTGCCTGCCTGATGTTTCCACCAATGTATTTCTACTATGCCTTGTTTTATGACCTTTTTTTGTGTTCTGTGACTATAAAAAGCCACGAAATTGTGAGCATGTTGGAACATGGAACTTGGGAGTAAACTAAATCTATGTTCTCAGGTTCATAGTCACATTTGGTTTCAGATTAAACAATCTCATATTTCCTTTGAGGTGAGAGGGGGTTTTTCTTGAGGATGAAATTGGTTGATGACTTCGGGGTTGGCAGAGAGCTTTTAGTTACTTATCAAAAAGTCCATTTTGGGGGCTGAAGAGATGGCTCAGCCATTGAGGCACTTGCCTGAAGCTTTATGAGCCGGGTTCAATTCCCCAATACCATGTAAAGCCAGATGCACAAAGTGGTACATGCATCTGGAGTTCTTTTGCACTGGCAAAAGGCCCTGCCTGGCATTGCCCATTCATTCATTCATTCATTCATTCATTCTCTCTGTTTGCAAGTAAATAAAAACAAACATTTATATTTTAAAAAGTCCACTCTCTCTCAGTCACAAAATCTGACTTGTAGTGGAGGTGTTGCTGCCCAGAGTAGGGCATTTTCCCCATCTCTGCTGTAACTACATAATGGCTTTAGGACACCCAGCTACTTCCTGTACTTTTGCTCCTAAAAAAGTTACGAAAGTAAAAGTGAATATTAAAAAAAAAAAAAAGAAGAAAAAAAAAAAAAAAGCCAGCCAGGCTTGGTGGCCCACGCCTTTAATTCCAGCACTTGGGAGACAGAGGTAGGATTGCCAAGAGCTCAGGGCCCCCCTGAGACTGCATAGTGAATTACAGGTCAGCCTGGCCTACAGTGAGACCCTACCTCAGGCAGAAAAAAAAAAAAGCCAAAAGTCTGGGGGAAAAGTGTTGGAGGACGATTATTTTATTTCTCGGAGAATCTTAAGCAGGGTGGGGGTATTTCCCCGATTAAGCCTCAAATAAATTAAGGCTCAAATAAGACTGGTCGAGATCCCATTCCTATTTTTAAATTTAGATTAAACTAGGAAACACGTGTGAGGCGATTTCAATTTGTAGAACCCAAGCTACCTGGCCCTCCTCTTCCCAAATTTGCTTTAGGCTTGCAGAATTTCAGATTTCAAATGTCGCCTGCTTTGGGCATCAGAATGCCTGCATGGGAAGAAACTTTGTCAAGAGTTGGCTTCAAGTTCTATTCGAAATTGCGAGTAGAGCAGCAAAGATCATTGGCCCCGATGGGCTGGGAAGTCCTCGTCTGCAGCAATCCCGGGACCTGCGGGGCGGTACGGTGCAGGACCCCGCCCCCCTGCTCAGCCAATAGCCTGGGACGGGAACGAGAGGGGCGTGGCGTGCCCTGCTGGCGATGCTTTGATTGGCACCTGGTTCCGCGTCCGCCTCTGCTTCCAGCTCACCAGAACCCTAAGCGAAGTGAGGACCTATGAAGTTTGTCTGCTCCGGGACGCCGTAGCGGCTCTTTGCTCCGGCTTGCCGGGCTCGGGGCTCAGCCCAGGAGACCCCGATGGCCGCGGTGTTTCTGGTGACGCTTTATGAATACTCGCCGCTTTTCTACATCGCGGTGGTCTTCACCTGCTTCATCGTGACCACCGGCCTAGTACTAGGATGGTGAGGAGCCAGGGGGCGGCGGGACAGGCAGCGGGGCGCCCCGGGGCGGGGGCCGGAGGCTTGCGTGCGTCGCCGGGAGCGGGCAGTGGCTGCGGGCCGAGGGGACAGGCTCCGGTGACTGTCCCAGCTCTGTGATGGGACTGCCCTGGGGGGGGGAGAGGGCTGGCCCTACTGTGTGCCTCGGGTGACCCGGTCACCAGCCCTGCTTCAGCGCCCGGGGAAGGAACTCGATTGTGTGAAAGTTCCTGACCCGGGCCTCGGAGCTTTCCGAGCTCTGTAGTTACCGCTTGGGAAGTGCATGGTGCCTATACTCATCTCGCACCTTTTGGAGTGATCTTTAGTAGATAAGAGGACATTTTAGAGCAAGTGACGCTATGGGGTGGAAGCAGTTTACTTGATCTGAGATCAGATGCCTCCCCCGCCACCCCGCTCCAGCTGTTCTTCCTACCCAGAGATTCTCCAGCGTCTCTCTTGAGGAGATGCCAGTGCTTCACGTTTACGCTCGTCCTGCCAATCATCTTCCTAGTCCACACCAGTTCTAGGTTGCAGCCTCCCTAGAGACCCTTTGAAAAGATTCCCAAATGCTGAACAGTGGCTGCAACTGACGAAGTCTGACAGGACTCCACGGAGGAGGGACACGTGAGCTGCAGTTTGGGGAATGAATATTTCGGAAACACAGTTGAAAGTGTGCAAGACAGAAGAGAGTGCGTTTCAGAGAACAGCAGGGGCCCAAGAGGCAGGCTGGACAGGAGGCCGACTGAAGCTCAGGCTTGAAATTCTCCTGCTTCCGCCTCCCAAGTGTTGGGATTCCTGGAGTATGCCACCACACCTGGGTCACAAGCTGTTATTACTGACCTGTCAGGTTTTAATTGCTGTTATTCATTTCAAGGACGTTTGTAATTTGGTATTAGGAAGGCGTTTCCCAAGTGAGAAAAACAGTCTCTAGATTTTAAAGTAACAATTAATATTGGTGTTACTTTGTTAAACATAATTTTCCTCCACAAGGAAAACTGATACCTAGTTGATTATTACATTATATGCTTAAATTTTTCTTTAAACTAGGCCAACTGATTAGATCCTAGAGTGTGTCTTTAAGGTCAAGAAAATGGTAAAATCCACTGAAAATGATACTGCTACCTATAAGTGAGAAAAAGGTACTCAGGACCCTAATGTGGACTGCTTAAGAAGCAGACTATTATATATTTCCTGAACTGGAAAAAAATGTTAGAATTAAGCAAAACAGAAATGCTCCGTGGGGTGGTGGTGGTGGGGGGTGGAGACTGACTGACTGACTTTGGAGTCAGACAAATCTAGGATCAAATCATGGCTCTACAAAACTTGGTGATTGTTTGACTACCCATGTAGTTAGGAGTTTTACCAAGGTGCAAGTCTGTGTGATTGTGGAACTTCTGGAAGTCTGGGCTAAGCACAGCTGAGGCCGCAAGACCTTATACGTGCTATCACTTCTGTCTTGATTTGGACCTAGCAGCCATCTTGAGCCTAACCCAGTCGTTCTTCCCATCTGGGGTAGCTTTGCCTACCTAGATCTGCTTTCTACTTTATTATTTGCAGACTTAAACCAAGGCCACAGATTTACTGACTAGACATTATGAAAACCTGGACACTATCTTGATCTTACAAAAACCATGTTTCTAATGATAGATAATCCTAGCCAGGGTAAGCTAGTTTTTAACTCACTATACTTTTCACCTTGCCATTTTCAAAAACTCTCTCCAGTATCATCTCTGTTGGTCATCTGTTTTCTCTGTTCTTACTCCAGTGCAGCTGAATTTCTTTCTGATTGTTCCTTTCCACTGCTTTGTGCCCACTTGCATTGATCTGCATGGAGAAAGAACAGGGACAACTAATAGCTGGATCCCAAGAGCAGTAGGGGAAAAAGTCATGCAACAGAAAATATGATATTTCTCTTTACCTGTATTGTGGTTTTTGTGAGCTCTAATAACATCTGGAGATGCTGTGCAGAAAAGGGCCCCACATATATACAAAAACTCAAGGACCCTGACTCAGCCGCCACTCCCTGCCTCCGCTGTACTACACTTTAGGAAGCTGTGTCTGCCAGCTCTGTGAATCTGGGGCAGAACTCTAAGCCATATCTCTCCCCTGCTAGCTGGCTAGAAGGGAGACTGGCTGGAAGTCTAGAGGAGGACAAGGGACATGCTGCTTTCTATTTGATTCCTTTTTTTTTTTTTTGTCTGTCTGCCCAATAGCACTGGTGCCTTACTCTGGCAGTAGTCTTCGTGGTTCCACTTTATAGTTTTCTACACTTCTAGTGTCAGCCACATTGCACTCCCTGAAAGACACCATTGTCCATGGAGTTCATGTCCCCAGTGAGAATTTCTCTTTCCTTTGCTCCTTTAACCTAGAATAATGCTGGTTCTGGGGATCAAGAAAAAGAAAGCCAAGGGGGGGGGCTCAATTGATAGAGGTTGATCCCCAGCGCCATGTAAATGGGGCATGGCGCACACCTGCACTCTGGAGGTAGAGGCAGGAGGGTCAGAAGTTCAACAGAGAGCTTGAGACCAGCATGGACTACAGGAGACAATGCCTCAAAAAACAAAACAAGCATTCCAAACTAACCAAGGCCTCTCACTGCTAGACAAGTACTATATCCCTATTGTTGGTTAGCAGTTTTTAATATTAGCTCATGTGGTTTGGGTCTACTGACCAAACTGTGACTGATAGAAGGCTTCACTAAGAATAGGATCCTCACAGGACATGTTGGCGCACACCTTTAATCCCAGCACTTGGAAGGCAGAGGTAGGAGGAACACCGTGAGTTCAAGGCTACCCTGAGATTACAGAGTGAATTCCAGGTCAGCCTGAACTGGAGCAAGACACGACCTCACAAAAACCAAAAACCAAAACAAACAAACAAACAAAAAAACAAAAAACAAAAGAAAGAATCTTGGGCACGAATCCCCCCCTGGAGGGCTCCTTGTTAATGAGGAATAAGATTCTAGTCATCCATTGCATGCAGTGACATCATAATTAATTAAATTGCTACCTTCGGCTAATTATGGTAAAATGATTTCAGAATTAGAGGCCTTGGGGACCCAAGTCTTTAAGGCACATGAATGTGATGGTGACTTTGAGGACTGAGAGAGGAGAGATGATTGGTTCTTAGTTCTTCAGCACATTTCCCACAAGAAGGCAACTAGTTCTCAAGAGAACCACCAAGCTTCTGTGGTACTAAAGCACTGTTACGTTCCATAGTGGAGTCTGCTTTGCTGAAGACTGGACTGTTTTCATTGTGCCCGCAGTAGAACCACACAGTGTTGCACATGTCAGTCATATGTCATTGATTAGAAAGAAGCAGAATGCTGAGACTTACAGCAGGAACATCTGCATAGATATGGACAGAGCTAAGACTGAGACAGGGTTTTACTGTATAGCCCAGGCTAGGTTCCAACTTGCAGTGATCCTCCTGCCTCAGTCTCCCAAATGCCAAAGCTGAGAGTCTTGAAGCTTCAGTCATGGTGAGCCTCCCTTAGTGGTGGACTGAGCTTGCCTTCATTGGTGAGAAAGCCAGCTTTTTCTGGCCTCAAGATACTGTGATGATGTCACTTTAGGGCAGTTGTTTTCCAACAGATGTGCATACTAAAGTCCTACCTTTTTGCCCTGAGACCAAGGTGTCTAAGTGTTCCACAGGTTGGGAACAGAAACCTGATCTGGGACTGGAGACATGGCTTAGCGGTTAAGCGCTTGCCTGTGAAGGCTAAGGACTCTGGTTTGAGGCTCGATTCCCCAGGACCCACGTTAGCCAGATGCACAAGGGGGCGCACGTGTCTGGAGTTCGTTTGCAGTGGCTGGAAGCCCTGGCGCGCCCATTCTCTCTCTCTCTATCAGCCTCTCTCTCTCTCTCTGTCACTCTCAAATAAACAGATAAAAAAATGAACCAAAAAATACTTTTAAAAAAATCTGATCTGGTGGGGTTGGAGAGATGGCTTAGCGATTAAGGCACTTGCCTGCAAAGCCTAAGGACCCATGTTTGACTCTCTAGATCCCACATAAGCCAGATGCACAAGATGACTCAAGTGCACAAGGTCACACATGCACACAAGGTGGTGTACACATCTGGATTTCAATTACATTGGCTGGAGACTCTGGCATGCCAAGCTCTCTCTCTCTCTCTTGCTCTCGCTCTCTTATAAAAAAAGACCAGTCTTGGACTGGAGAGATGGCTTAGCAGTTAAAGTGTTTTCCTGCAAAGCTAAAGGACCCAGGTTCGATTCCCTAGGACCCATGTGAGCCAGATGTACAAGGGGCACATGTGTCTGGAGTTTGTTTGCAGTGGCTACAGGCCCTAGTATGCACATTCTCTGTCTGTCTGTCTTCTCTCTCTCTCTGCTTGCCTCAAAAAAAAAAAAAAAAAAAATCTGATCGGGTGAGAAATAGTGGCTTCTGTTTTGTTGATGTGTATACATGTAAACCTGTAGAATGTGTGAGAAGGGATTGTTAGTATGTTAGACCAAGAAGGATAAAATGTAACGCTTGATGAGGTCAAATTTATTAATTTGGATGTATTTTCAAGAAATTCTAGATCCAAAGTGTTAACTCATTCTTGCTGAGTCACTGCAATGAATCAGTGGTGGTCTATAATTAGGTTGAGATATTCAGTGCCTGCTTTTCCTCTCCTTTTTTCTTTGGTGCTGGGGATCAAACCATTTATGACTTATACATTTCTCCTCTTAGTATTGCTTTATCAACATTCCACAAGTTTTGATACATACGTTTTCATTTTTTGTCCACTTCAGAATTTAAGAAAAGAATTCTTTATGATTTTCCCCCCGTTCTCTGGGTTAATTAGAAGCTTGTTATTTAGGAATTTTAAAGATACTTTTCATGTGATTAGAGAAACACTTTTTATGGTTTGACTTCTTGAAAATTTATCGAGACATTTTTTTGTACCCGGAATATGGTCTGTATCTAAGGATATTCTAAGGCATGCAGAAGGGATGTACTCTGCTGTTGGATGAGGTGCTCTGAGAGGCTCTGTAGCTGTTAGCTGGCTCAGCTTGGCTGATAGTGTTCTTCAGTCTTCACTGTCCTGACTGATTTGCTGCCATTTACTGAGTTGGTTCATACTACTGAAATCTCTTTTTTCCCATTTTTTTTTGCATTTGTATCCATTTTGGCTTAGGTTTTTTGGTTTTTCGAGGTAGGGTCTACTCTAGCCCAGGCTGACCTGGAATTCACTATGGAGTCTCAGGGTGGTCTCGAACTCATGGCGATCCTCCTACCTCTGCCTCCCGAGTGCTGGGATTAAAGGCGTGCGCCACCATGCCTGGCTTTGGCTTAGTATTTTGAAGTCCTATTAATAGAGCAGTAAACATTTAGGGTTGATATGTCTGAATGCTGAGTTAACCCCTACATTATTATGAAATGGCCTCTTTATTTCTAGCAATAACCATTGCCTCAGGTCTGTTTTGTCTGATACTAATACAGCCGCTCCAGTTAGCTTGTGTGTGCTTGCCAGGCGCTCTCTGTGTCTGCCTCACTGGATCAAATCCAGGCCCTTACACATGCTAAGGCTGTGCAGACTCCCTACCACCTTAACTTTCATTTGATTACTATTAGCAGATGGGTCTTTTCCCATCCTTACGATCTATTTTTGTTGTCATATTTGAAGTGGGTGTCTTTTTTTTTTTTTTAAAGAAAGTTGTATGTTTATTTGAGAGAGAGAAAGAGAGCGAATACGTGTGTGTGTGTGTCCATGTGCATGCGTGTGTGCACATGCGTGGGCACACCAGGGCCTCTTGCCACTGCAAATAAATTCCAGACTCATGTGCCACTTTGTGCATCTGGCTTTATGTGTGTACTGGGGAATAACCCCTGGCCAGTAGACTTTGCAAGCAAGTGCTAGCCACTGAGACATCTTCCCAGCCCCTGAAATGAGTTTCTGCATTTTATCCAGTCTGAAAATCAGTGTCTCTTAATTAGGGGCTTTCAGTAATTTGCATTTGATATGGTTGGATTTGAGTTCACTATTTTGCTATTTGTTTTCTAGTGTCTGTATTTGTTTCTTTTCAAGCCTTTTGTTCATTCTTTATTTGCATTAAGTGTTGCTTATTAGCAAGATTTTTTTTTTTTTTTTTTTTTGGTTTTTCAGTTGCATGTATGGTAAACCGCTTGAAGTTGTTCCTTGGCCCACTGCTGGTGTATTTTTGTTCAGTCTTTTCCTCTCTATGGTTCATTTTGGATACTCTTTTTTTTTTTTTTTTTTTCGAGGTAGGGTCTCACTCTGTCCAGGCTGACCTGGAATTAACTCTGTAGTCTCAGGGTGGCCTTGAACTCATGGTGTTCCTCCTACCTCTGCCTCCCGAGTGCTGGGATTAAAGGCGTGCACCACCACGTCTGGCATTTTGGATACTTTTAAAAAAAATATTTTATTTTTATTTATTTATTAGAGAGAGAGAGAGGGAAAGAGGCAGGTAGAGAGGAAGAGAGAGAATGGGCATGTCAGGGCATTCAGCCACTGCAAATAAACTTGAGATGCATAGGCCACTTTGTGCATCCGGCTTACATGGGTCTTGGGGAATCGAACCTGGGTCCTTTGGCATTGCAGGCAAGTGTCTTAATCGCTGAGCCATCTCTCCAGCCCTCATTTTGGATACTTTTTATTGGGGTGTCTTCAAGTTGATTCAGTTTTTATTTTGCAGTGTCAATCCTAGCCAGTGAACATTTTTTCTGACATTGTATTTGCAATCTCTAAAACTCAGAGTCTTTAAAAGCTCTTCATGTCTGTATATATCTGCAATCATATCTTCTTGAACATATAACATATAGTTACAATGGTTTAGATGCTTTTGTCTAGTAATTCTCATATCTTTATTTTTTCTGATTCTAGCTTCTTTCTTTATGGGTAAGGTTTTCTGCTACTTTCCATGTTAGTTAATTTCTTAAAGCATTGTAAACATTGCAGGATGGGGTGGATTTCACAGTAGAGCATGCTGGGTGTTTTGCTTGCACATATCATGAGCTTTGTTCTGAGTCTTCATGAAGTTCCTTGGAAGTAGTTTGATCTCAGAGGCTAGCTCATGGAGAGCAGCCCTCTAACTCTTTAGTAAGATTAAGTCATCATCCCAGTGAATGTCTTTTCTCTTTGTTAATTTGACTGGCTTTCAGCATGGAATCGACTGGAGTGTTCTGAAAGTTTAGCTTGCTACCGAAATTTTATTGGAGGATATTTTTGTTTTGTTCTTTTTCTTTATCTTACCCTCACTGTGTGGCCATTTTATAGCTTACACTGGCTTAGTGTGTGGAGGCTCCTTTGCCATTGCTTGCTCCCAGGCACAGGGCCCCTCATCGTTTCTTCCTTCTTCAGTTCCATAAAGATACTTGCCTTTAAACTCAGCTATGTATCTTTCCCCCCCAACAGTTTATTATCAAATTTTTAAGCATTTAGAATGCTGGAGAGAATTACAGAGGGAACACACATTTACCCATTGCTTAGACTTAGCCATCAACATTTACTATACTTTCCTTATATCGTGTCTGTACTTGCATCCAGTCTTCTGGTTACCTTCAGTACATCTTATGCTAGGAAGCACCTCAAAGGAAGTCACACTCCTCCCCTCTAAGTACCAGAGCACGAGTATTGCTAGCTAGACTCAGTGTTTGTTTCCGTTTACACTTGTGTTTTTCTTTGCAGGTAATATTTACATACTGTAGAATGTACAGGTGGGAAGGATGACATCTGCTAGGTATTATCAAGCAGTCTCTTAAGTTTTCATGTTTGTTCTGTGTGGATTATCAGAGTTTATATGTTAGTGTGGAACCTACATGAAATCCAAAAGTATGTTATATAAATGGAGGGCTATATTTGATATTTTGCTTTTTTAAATCTCATATATATCCCTCAGCTAATAAATCATGCCAGTTAACCTATATACTGAGTATATATTTGTTTTTCATATATTTTAAGATTAATTCTATGGTTGCTGTTATATTAAGTGTAATTTATGTGTAATCAATCACTGTGCTCCATTACTGTTATCCACTATACATTAAAAAAAAACAAAAAACCTTGTTTTCAAGAGTATGTTAACTCAGCCAGCCCGAAAACATACTGCAGTTCTGTGGACTTCTAAGTTCCCTTAGCTTTAGGTTAATTCTGCAGAGTATTGTGCATTGAGTAATTTAGCTTTTTTTTTTTTCTTGACACTTATTTTATTTTCTTTCTTTCTTTCTTTTTTTTTTTTTTGTTTGGTTTTTCTAGATAGGGTTTCATCCTAGCCCAGGCTGACCTGGAATTCACTATGTAGTCTCAGGGTGGCCTTCCTTGAACTCTCGGTGGTCTTCCTACCTCTGCCTCCCGGGTGCTGGGATTAAAGGCGTGCGCCACCACGCTTGGCTTCTGGCTTACTTATTTTAAACAAAATAGTTGATGAAGCATAACATACTTAATTTATGACATAGAGTTTCAAAACTTGCTAAATTATATTTTTATTTTTACCTTTCTTCAGGTTTGGTTGGGATGTTCCAGTTATTCTGAGGAATTCAGAAGAGACCCAGTTCAGCACAAGAGTTTTCAAAAAGCAGATGAGACAAGTGAAGAATCCATTTGGCTTAGAGATCGCCAATCCATCCACAGCCTCAATAACAAGTTGGTAGCTATTTTCCAAAGATTTTCTCTCCTTGGCTATCCACTCTTTAGTCCTTTTATTTTCTTTCTCTTCCTTAAACTCTTACCATTCACTGAATATCTGTTTTGTTGTTGTCACCTGCTGGCACCAACTGAACTTGTTTCCAGGTCCTGAAAGACCAGTGCCAAGGAGCTGAAGCTGAGACTGGGGCGAGTCAGCAGAACCAGGGTACTATCAGCTGTACCCACTAAGAGCCCTGAGGCAGCAACTTGCAGAACTTTTATTCGAACAGCTCTATATACAAGGTTCATGCAGAGCTTATGCAGATAATGGCTTATACAAAACAAAATGGAGGGCAACTTACCTACCTTAGAAGCTGGAGACATTCTGGCTGGCTTGAGGCTACAAATGAATGTTAGACCTCCCGAACGCTGGAGAGTGGACACACAACACGGTTTCCAGCATTCCAGGATCAGACGCAGGTGTCCTTTTTCTCAAGACATAATGTCAGCAGAATCACAAAGTGTTCTGCAAGGAGGATGCTTTTTCTTAGACAAGCTACAAACCACTACACTATCTTGTCCCAGGAACAACACTGAATACTGCAGATAGGAAGATGAACAACTGATGAATTCTGTTCTGAAGGAGCTTACCTCATAGTAGACAGACAAATGTGCATGTAAAGTAGAAGAATGAAGTGTTACAGGTGTCAGTGAGAAAACCTGTTAGGATAATGCCCCTTTCAGTCAAAAAAGAAATGAATGTCTAAATGCCATGAATTTAAGGTTGCTGACCTTCAGAAGAGCAATTATTTTTTAAATCTGAAATGATGATATTTTGGTATAAATTATTTTCACATAAAATGTTCTTTTTTCTGTATTAATATAGATGGTGGTGGTTTGTTTCTGTATCTGGGGAAAATAAATTGTTAGCAGGACCATTTAGGAGCCACTGGAGTGAATTATAAAGAAAAATGGTTGGGATTGCAGATAGAGACATTAGGAAGGGTCCCATAGACAAGAACAAACCAAGTGCCTCCTGTCCTTGATTGAAAGATAAGTAGGTGTTAACCTGAGGTTTGAGGGAACTTCTAAGTAGAGGAAGAAGCGTGAACAAGCACCAGGTAGATGAGAAACAGAGAATACACCCGAGAACCTAGAAGCCACCTGCTGTGGATCGATCAGGGTAGGACAGGTAGGAGAGGAGAGACTAGGGGACTCTGGTCCGTAGGTGGGTCTCCCACAGACCACTCCTATTACAGAGATAAGGAGGAATGGCGGGTTTTGGAAGAAAGGCACTGGATTCAGTTTTGAGCTCTTGGACTTAGAAGTGCTTTTGTGACGATTCAGTAGAGATACAGAGTAAATAAATAGGCCAGAAACTGGTTTGTAGCTCTTCATAGGCTTCTGGGCTGGGCTCTCACCTTTTATACTTACTCACCTTTTAGATATCTTAAAAACAAACAGATGAAGTATTTTCTCAGCTTTTACCTGATTCTAGCTACTTTCGAATTATTCCTTCCTTCACAGCTAGATTCTTAAAGGGTGCTCACATTTCCCTTCTCTTCCTTTTACTCCTTCACACGGCATAATCTGTCTTCTTCTGTGAAGTGGCTTTCTCCAAGGGCACCAGTTATCATTCTGCTCCTACCTGTGGCCCCGGTGGCCATCAGATCCAGCAGTTTTATAGGCCTGAGTTAATGCTGTCACTGTAGCAGTTGCTAGAGTGACCACTGTCTTCTTTGTTGACCTCATGCCCCGTAATTTGGTCTCACACTATAACCCAGACTAGCCTGAAGCAAGTTGGCCTTCAACTGGTAGCAGTCCTCCTACCTCTGCCTCCTAAATGCTAGGATTACAGGCATGAGTCATTATGCTCAATAAGTAAATCCTGATTTATAAGCAAAAAGGACAAAAGTCCTTATTCTTTCTCCTTTGTTAAATAATGTCATCCTGTGAATTGAAGGAAACTATGATGTTTTTCTTCCTAGTAGTAGACAAGAGTTTATTCTGACATTATTCACTTTAAAAAACTAAATTCTAAGATGTGACACAGAGAAAACCTCCTTTTAAAAGAATTATTTACTTATTTGAGCGAATGAGAATGAATACGAGTATGTCAGAGTTTCTTGTAGCTGCAAATGAACTTCAGATGCATACATCACTTCGTGCATCTGTTTTATGTGGGCACTGGGGGCAGGCTTAGCAAGCAAGTGCCTTTAACCACTGATCTATCTCCCCACGTGGAGCCAACTTTGTAAGTGTCTGAGGACATGAAAAAACAGCCAGTAAGTAGACCTTGCTGTGCCCCATATCAGCATTGTAAAGTGCATGAAGGGCTGGAGAGATGGCTTAGCTGTTAAGGCGCTTGCCCATGAAGGGTAAGGACCCATGTTTGACTTTTCAGATTCCACAAAGCCAGACCCACAAAGGTGAGGCAAGTGGAAGGTCGCACATGCCCACTAGGTGGCACATGCGCCTGGGGTTGAATTGTGTGGCTGGAGGGCCTGGCACATCAATTCTGTCTCTCTCTTTCTCTCGCTTTCACTCTACTCTCATTCTCACTGTCTCGCATTAAAAAAAAAAGTCAGTCTGTTGGGCTTGCCTCAAAAGAAAAGAGTACATGAAAAAAAATTGTGCTGTTACAGTGAGGTTATTGAAAATTTTCAGTCTTTCAAATCCCAGTCGATATCATTCATTATCTGTTTTCTATAGGGGAAACAAGGAGAAGGGTTTTAGTGGAAGTTATAAGAATAAAATTCATTTATTTAATCTGTAGAAATGCGAGTGTCCTTAAAGATGCCTACCCAGGATGATGAAATAATCTTGGAACATTTGTATAGGTTTTTTTCAATTGATATGTAGATAGTTTAATAGAAGATTTTCTTTTCACAACTTTATTCAAGTGTCTGACATAATGCCTAGGAAGGAGCAGGAATATCTGGAAATATAGAGAATCATTTTTTTTAAAGAGCCAAGCATTGTAGCACATACCTTTTTAAAAAATATTTTTATTTATTTATTTGATAGAGAAAGAGGGAGAGAAAGAGAGAGAATGGGCGCGCCAGGGCCTCCAACCATTGCAAACGAACTCCAAATGCATGTGCTCCCTTATGCATCTGGCTAACATGGGTCCTGGGGAATTGAACCTGGCTCCTTTCTTTGTAGGCAAACACCTTAACCTCTAAGCCATCCTTCCAGCCTGAGAATCATTTTTTAAAAATATTTATTTATTTATTTATTTATTTGACAGAGAAAGAGGGAGAGAGAGAGACAGATAGAAAATGGATGTGCCAGGGCCTCCAGCCACTGCAAATGAACTCTGGATGCATGCACCCCCTTGTGCATCTGGCTAACGTGGATCCTGGGGAATCAAACCTGAGTCCTTTGGCTTCGCAGGCAAACGCCTTAACTGCTAAGCCATCCTTCCAGCCCCTGAGAATCATTTTTAATCTATTTACTAAGAGCAAGTTTTTGGGTTGTTTTTTTTTTAATGTAATGGGGATGAATTGTATTTCCATTTTCCCAGTGAAATTTTAAGTAGGTTCCCATATATATTAGTTAAATTGAATTATTTTGCTTTAAGAAGTCTGTTGCCACTTTGTATTTTATTGTATTCGTAAGAGCTACCATAAAGCAAGAAAGTTCAGCAGAATAACACACATAGCATTTTGGGTGAACTTGACCATCATCACTTATGGCCTCCTTGTACATTGTACATTGCTTCCCTCCCCGAAATTCTTCCTTAGGGTACAGCTTTCCTGCCCCACTGTTTTCCTTCCTTCTTTCCCTCCCTCTCTCCTTCCTTCCTTCCTGTTTTCTCTCTTCTCTTCCTCTCCCTCTCCTCCCTCCCTCTTCCCTTCCCTCTCCCTCTTTTATTTTTTACTTTATTTATTTGCAAGCAGGGAGAAAGAGAGAGAGAGAGAGAGAGAGAGAATAAGAATGGACATACTAGGGCCTCTTACCACCACTGCAAGCAAACTGCAGATGCATGCACCACTTTGTGCATCTGGCTTTATGTGAATACTTGAACCCAGGCCATCAGGCTTTGCAAGCAAGGGCCTGTAACCACTGAGCAACCTCTCCAGCTCTATTTCTTTTTCTGCAGAGTCTTACCTTAGCCCATGCTGACCTAGAACTAATGCTGTAGCACAGGCTGGCCTGGAACTCACAGGGGTTCTTGTCCCTCAGCCTCTTGAGTGCGGGACTAAGCCTTTCCCAGCTGCTGCTGCTTTGCCTCATGGCTCAGGGCGTCGTGTGTGCAGTGCAGCTTACATACTGCTTTGCCTGACCACTGCAGCTGCGCTGGACGAGGCCAAGCTGAAAGAAGTCACACCCAGTTGTTTCGCTTAATTTTGTTTCACTGAATTTTGTGGTTTACAGCTGTTCCCAACTTTGTTAATATGGTTAATGAAAACAATTTTGTGTGTGCACTGAAATTTGGAAAAACAAGAAAATGTAAAAGTGGGAACTCTGAAGTGGGAAAAATTTCAGGTGAATAGTTTAAAAAGGATTATTGGAACTATCAGTATATATCAATACATTCTCTCCTCAGTTTATGTCATGGTCAAGTTTATGAAAGATTGTGGAGAGGAGAACTTTTTAGATTCTATAGTTCTTTTTTCTTTGTCTTTCTTTTTTTTTATTTAAAAACATTTTTCAAGGTAGGGTCTCACTCTAGCTTGGGCTGCAAAGTTCTTTACTAAATTAAACTCTAATGTTATTTTTAGAGCTCTGTTAAAGTGTGAGTAATCTTTAATTGTCAGTGATCTCAAACCCCGCCCCATAGTCAAGTACTTGAAGTCTGTAGACCAGTGATTATGGAGTTCTGGTTCTTTCTCACAAAGCTGACAACCTCAATAATCCCGTAAGGTCAGGTTTTTAGGCATTTACTTCCCTTCTTTTCAATGTAAACACATGTACTTGGGCACCCATGTGCACATTATGAATTTGTTTTCCTCCTCTTTCTTGCCTTTTATTATTCTACAACCTTCTGAAGATCAGTTCATAACGATGCAAACACATCCTCTAATGCACCTCTCTTCTCAGTAGCTGCATAACACTTCCCTTGTTCACTACAGTATTTTATTCATTTAACCCCTAATTGGCAGACATTTGGATTGATTTGGGCATTTTGAATCATTAGTCCTGTAATACATATATTTTTCCACATATTTGCCAGTAATATAATAACAGTAAGTAATCACTTTCTGGGTTTAGTTTTCCCAGCTTTTTGCTTTTTCCATTTTTCCTTTTCTTATGTCCAGTTTTTTCCCATCTCATGTTGTATGGTTCCACAGGGATTTAGACAAAAATGTGTATAATGTTACATGTATGCAAAGTTTTATATAATGCTATATGTATGCAAAGTTGTGTGTAATGTTACATGTATGCACATAACTTTGTAGATATGGAGTGTTTTTCCTCAGCTACTTAATAGCTAATGACGTTTTCCATTCTTGACTTCATACCTAGTTGGAGTTATAAAGACATTTGAAATCAGATTTCATGCCAATTCCCTATGCAGGATTTCTTACTCATTAAAATGTTTGCTTAACTAATTAGGTATAGCCCTGTGTATTGAAGAAAATTGTGGGGAAAAAATCAATTGTTGGTATCCTGTGAAGCATTTGTTTGAATCTGTGTATCCTTCCCTTGATTGCATTTTTAAAAATAGGTCATGTATTGATTAGAATTACTGTTAGCAAGCAATAGAAAAATCTCCAGGAAAAGTGTGTCGAGGAGTTTGCAGAATGCTCATTGGTTATTTTTTGTTGTTTAAATATTTTATTTATTTATTTGCAAGCAGAGAAATGCAGGGAGGAAAAGAGTATATGGGCATGCCAGGGCCTCTAGCCACTGCAGACAAACTCCGGATGAATGCACTACTTTGTACATCTGTCTTTATGTGGGTACTGGGGAATTGAACCTGGGTAGGTAGGCTTTGTAGGCAAGCTGCTTAACTGCTGAGCTGTCTCTCCAGGCCTGCTCATAGGTTTTGATAGCTGGAATCAGAAACCGAATGGCTCAGGCTGGGAATAGTGACCCAACAGTGACATTTTAGTCTAGTCAAGCACATGACTTCCAGTGAGCATTAAAGGCTGCCACTTACGCTGCCTACAGTAGAGACACTAGAAGTCTCTACCCTTGAACTTGATTGCCCTCCAACATCACACTGGTGGCACGTGGTAAGAAAACAGTGTAATTGTGTGTCCACATATAATTTATCAACTAGTCATGTCCACTCAAAGCATCATCTCTCTCCTTTGGAAACAAAGAAGAAAGCAAGGGTGTTGCTGTTGGAGCCTCTGTGCTTAGAATCCCTACCCTTTTCCTCGGGTTAGCTTGCATAGTACGTGGACCATTAGCCATGTGACAGACTATTAATGTTGTTGTGTACAGCAGTGGCGAGCTCAATTTCGTTTTAATATCTTTCTTACTCCAGTGATCATGTTGTGGGCCCCATGGCTTGTGCATATCCACTTTGGAGACCGCTCTACTCTGCTGTCCTGTTTCTTGTCATTAGGACCATATGCACTACCAGGGCTAAGGTGCATCGGTAAAGAAGTTTGTGGATAGTGCTCAAAAACCCAAAGACTTTGTGACTTGTTTTTGTTGGTACATAGCCTGTGATAGTTTCTAACTGCCCTCAGCCTAGCCAGCACCCACGGAAAGCTTGTGTTCCTCACCAGTGCAGTGTACTTGTTTTAGAAGTTACTTTGGTAATTCCCGTTCTCTTTCTGGTTTGTTTTTTGCAGCCGGCATAACCTTGACAACAGACTGCCTTGAAGATAGTCACCTGACCTGCTACTGGGGATGCAGTGTCCAAAAACTATATGAAGCTCTACAGAAGCATGTTTATTGTTTCAGGATAAGTACTCCCCAAGCATTGGATGATGCCCTGTATAGCGAATATCTCTACCAAGAACAGTATTTGTATCCTTTTTATCTGATATACACACCTGTTAGCACATAAAAATGAGACTGTTTTTGTGGATGCAATAAAATGTTACCAAGTTATTATTTTTAGGATGTTTTTGTTTTTTTGGCTATAGTGGCAGTTTTCCTTTACATATTCAAAAAGTATTAAAAAGGACAGTAAAGAGGAAATATATTGCCAGTTACCAGGAGATACTGAAATTGAAGACTTTGGGACGGTGCCCAGATCTCGTTATCCATTGGTAGCATTGTTGACCTTAGCTGATCAGGAAGACCGGGAAATCTATGACATTGTAAGTAATTTCAGCATTTAGAAAGTATGGCTTCTAAGTGATTTTGCTGATTCTTAATTATTTGTGAAATAGAAAAATAATTGTTTTAGTTTCTGAAGGCATGTATTTTTCCTAGAAGTATTTGTCTTGAAAAATGAAAACATGTGTTGTAACCCTATTTAATTTTTTTTGTTTGTTTGTTTTGGTTTTTCAAGGTAGGGTCTCACTCTGGCCCAGGCTGACCTGGAATTCACTGTGTAATCTCAGGGTGGCCTCAAACTCACGGCCATCCTCCTACCTCTGCCTCCTGAGTGCTGGGATTAAAGGCATGCGCCACCTTGACTGGCTTAACACTATTTAATTTTTATGCTCGTTAGACACCCTCAGTAGATGACTTATTTTGTGTGTGTGGGACACAAGAATATGTCCTTATTGTGGAACTAAGTTAACAGTCACTATTTGGGAATGTTTGCTATATTGGAAACATCTTTTGGGATGGGTCCTTATTCTTGATCTCTTCAGTATTAATGAATCAGCATCACAGTGGCCTAAAGTGCCTAAAGTACAATTCATCACTGTGTTAGTGTTCCCACTGCCCACTATTTACATGGGGTGCCTGCGGTGTTGGTAATTGTAGTAACCTTGCTTGTTCATTGTGTGCTAATTAGTTCATTATTCTAGCACTTTACCCTGCTAGTGCATGCTTTATATAGCACACCTACACAGAGAAAGCGGGTGCTCAGTGTCTTAGAGGTAGTTATATGTGTGCTGTGTGTGTGTGCACGGTGGTGTATGCACATGTGTATGCAAATGCATGTGCTCCAAGCACACACTATGGGGGCCAGAGGAAGGTGCCCGGTGTCTTCTTCTATTGCTGTTTTGTGTTATTTTCCTAAGACAGAGTCTCTAACTGAACCTGAAGTTCCTCGGTTTTTCAGTTAAGCTGGCTGAGCAGGGGTGGTGAGCAATCCTCCTGCCTTCCCCTCCCCTCAGTGCTGGGGTTACAGACGTGCACAGCCACGACTGGCTTTTTATGTAGATGCTGGAGGTGCTCATGCTGGAGCAGTAAGAGCTGTTTACCCGCTGAGCCTTCCTCAGCCCCTGTCCTGTGCTTTTGTGGCTTTTGAAGTTACATTCCTCAAAGAATGTAATTTACAGTCAGTTTTTAAAGATTAGGCAGTTCCAAGATTAAGTAAAGTGTGAAAATTATGAGCTGGTTTTGTTCAGGTTTAGGGATGAGAGAAGACTACTGATAAAGTTAATCTCAAAGGTCACATGTATTTTAGCCTTTAAGCTTCTTTATGATCTTAACACTCCTATTGAAGATTCCTCTCAGAGGAGTGTTGTCTCTGTAGACCGTCTTCCCTGATTGTGTCAGCTGTGCTGAAGTTCTTGCCTTTAAGCTAGTAAGAAACATAATCCAGATCCTGGGTGAAGGGTGTCTTTTCTTGGGTCCTCTTAATGTTCCTTGTCGTCTCCTCCTGCCTCAGGATTTCCTCTTGAGTATTGCTGCTAGTTTAGTCAGGTGGTATGCTTGTCATAGACTTTTGTCTGCTTTAAGTGGAACATTTTCACTGCCTTGCTTTTAGGACTTTAGCTTTTTTTTTTTTTTTGTAGAATTCAGTCACAGTATACATACTTTTTGCATAGGACAGCTTCATTTTGTTTGATAATTACCTGTGATCAGATCAGAGCCAGGCCTTTGCAGCCAGTGGACTGTGCGGGTAAGGGACGTCCTTTCGAGGACACTATCTTTGGATCCATGCACTGCAGTGCTCTTGTCACTCATTGGAATTATTAGTTTTGAGCACTTAATCAGGTGCTACCTCATCTCTCCACCATTCTGGGTTTCCTCTCCCTTGAACTGTGAAGAAGTACAATAACGCTCGTGTGTGTGTGTGTGTGTGTGTGTGTGTGTGTGTAGTAAACAGTTGTTCAGAGTGCTGTTGCTGGGAGTGGAGTGGGAGGGGGTCCATCAGTAGAGGGTCATAGTCTGCTTCTTTTGTTGTTGTTGTTGTTGTTGTTTTCGAGGTAGGGTCTCACTCTGGCCCAAGTTGACCTGGAATTCACTCTGTAGTCTCAGGGTGGCCTTGAACTCACAGCGATCCTCCTACCTCTGCCTCCCGAGTGTGGGATTAAAGGTGTGCACCACCACACCTGGAATATTCTGCTTTTATATTCAACTGTCTTCTGGAGGCACTTGTAGACCATACAAATATCCCACTTTCTATTTAAAAATTCCCCTGGATTTAGCCGGGCGTGGTGGCGCACACCTTTAATCCCAGCACTTGGGAGGCAGAGGTAGGTGGATTGCTGTGAGTTTGAGGCCACCCTGAGACTACATAGTGAGTTCCAGGTCAGCCTGGACTAGAGTGATACCCTACCTCGAAAAACAAAACAACAACAACAAAAATTCCCCTGGATTTAATCTCCATTGATGATTCTTCTCAGGTTTTGTGTTTACTGTGATGGTTGGAAGATAGCCATTTTCCGAATTCAAGTCTCCTTCCAGTCAGTCCTTGGCATGCAACCAGCTACAAACCGGGGACCCTTCTTGTACTTGTTCATTTGTTTACCTGTTTCTTATCCCTGTGGCCCCGTTAGTCATCCCCCATGCCAGTCGTGTGTGATTTAGTACTGAACTTACTCAAATTGCTTTCTCACTACTTCCTACCAACACACAGTCAAACTGTGCATACAGACTACTCAGAAAGCTGCACAGAGAGATACTATTCCAGATGTTCTCTTCAGTATCCCCTCCCTTCATTCGCACACAAGCCCAATGCTTGTGGATAACCAGATTCACTGCTTTGTTTATCCTTTCTTCCTCACATAAGGGGCCGACACTGTCTGCTGCACATGATCTTTGACTTTGCTTTCTGCATTTCCTAATATTACCTAGAAACCACTCCAGGTGCCCTTACACTGTTTAAAATGGCTATATAGCACTATATCAGGTTTGGATTATAATTCTGAAATCTCGAAATCTTGAAAGATCAAAATCCTAAAATGTAATTCTTGGAAAACAAGACATTTATTTGCATTTTAAAAGGGATTTATTTGAGAAACAAAAGCTTGATCTAATACTTTAAGCCACTTTACAAAATAAGATGGACTATATTGGCATGCATATTTTTGCAAACTTAAACACACTAGTAATAGTCATAAAAATCTAACAGTTATGAGCAGACAGACCAGATTCATGAAAAGTAGACCAAAAAGCAAAGTGTATAAGCATTTAGCCCTGGGAGGTAATTGTCAACACTCTGATTTGTAGCTGTGGTCATCTGAAATACCAAGATAGATACCTCATTCCTTTGATGAGGTTGACCAAAAGCCAAGATGAATCAGCACTGCGGAGGCCGCTGACCAAAGAGCTGAGGTATCTTACGTGGGCAGATGCAAAGAAGGGGTGTCTATCTCTCCATTTGCTGAGGAGGTTTACACATATGCACAGTGCCTGCACACAAAGCCTACATTCTGATCATGCACTTTGTAGAATCAAGTTTGCAAAAAAATACAATAGTCTTAAAAATTTGTGCGTGCGTGCGTGTGTGTGCATACACACATACCAGGGCCTCTTACTTCAGCAAATGAACATCAGACACTTGCACTATATTTTGCATCTGGCTTATGTGTACAGCTTGGGAATTGAACCCCGGTCCAGCAGGCCTTGTAAGCAAGCACCTTTAGCTGACAGCTGTCTTCCCAGCTCCCAATTAATAGTCTATGAAGTCTTGACACACTGATACTGACAATATTAGTTGAAATACACAGCATAGCCAATTGTAAAAATTAAATTATGCTGACAAAAAATAGCAGTAGAAAAACTTCAGGAAACTAACACTTCATGTATGGATGCGTAGTGTGTGTGTGTGTGGCGCGTGTGTGCATGTATACAGCTGCACATGCTCCCTGCACATGCATGCAGAAGCCAGAAGAGAAAGTTAGGTGTCCTTCTCTTACTGCTCAGCTGTGTATTTAAGAGAAGTGCTTACTGGGCAGTTTGATAAGCATAGTATATACACTTATCCAGATATCAGCAGATGTTACACCCCTAGGGCTCATGACTACCCCTGTTTTAAGTTTTCAGTATCAGGGATGTATTCCCTCCTATGGAGCGGGCCTCCAGTCCAATTGGAGGGCAGTTGGTTTCCACCATGATAGACGTGCCACTATTGCACCCGTTGGCTCATTTGGCCTGGCTGGCCAATTATAAAGCTTGCAGTGTCCACTGTTGAGTATCTTCACTGGTGGTATCTCTTTCTCCCATTGAACTGCATGTAGAATGGCTTCTTCCAGCTTTCTGTCAGCTGGTCTACATTGAGGAGGTTATCAGCTCAGTTCCAGCAGGGTTTCTCAGTGGCCTTGCAGCCCAAGTATGTGGAATCTTCAGCAATAGGGTCTTACCATCTATTCCTGGTGGGAAACCAAGGGCCTCGTAAGTGGCCTATAATGTTTTGAGGGCATCAGGGACCTCCCTGGCCAACAACTCACTGGAAGGTATCCCATCCCTGGCACTGTAAATTTTCTAGCAATGATCTACGCCTCCTGAGTGTTCCATTGTCCAAAACTGGAGGATTCCATATGATTTATTTATATCCTCTTAGATTTTGATTAGCTGTCCCTCCACCTTTCCTTTACTCAATCTCCTCCCCTGACCTCACTTTGGGCCTTTTCACCCCTGTTAATCTATTCTTCTACATATATATATATATATATATATATATATACACAATACCAACCTATTAAGTACCCTCCTCCCTTCCTTTCTCTTCCCTTTGTATCTCTTTTTTAGCTTACTGGCCTCTGCTACTGAGTTTTTTCCTTCTCACACAGAAGCCCAATCATCTGTAGCTAGGATCCACATATGAGAGAGAACATGCGGCGCTTGGCTTTCTGGGCCTGCGTTACCTCACTTAGTATAATCCTTTCCAGATCCATCCATTTTCCTGAAAATTTCATAAGTTCATTTTTCTTTACCGCTTAGTAGAACTCTATTGTATAAATGTGCCACATCTTCGTTATCCACTCATCAGTTGAGGGACATCTAGGCTGGTTCCATTTCCCAGCTATTATGAATTGAGCGGCAATAAACATGGTTGAGCACATACTTCTAAGGAAATGAGATGCGTCCTTAGGATATATGCCTTAGGAGTGCTATAGCTGGGTCATATGGTAGATCAATCTTTAGCTGTTTTAGGAACCTCCACACTGATTTCCACAATGGCTGGACCAGATTGCATTCCCACCAACAGTGTAGAAGGGTTCCTCTTTTTCTGCATCCCCGCCAGCATTTATGATCATTTATTTTCATGATGGTAGCCAATCTGACAGGAGTGAGATGGAATCTCAATGTAGTTTTAATCTGCATTTCCCTGATGACTAGGGGCGTAGAACATTTTTTTAGATGCTTATACGTCATCCGTATTTCTTCTTTTGAGAACTCTCTATTTAGCTCCATAGCCCACTTTTTAGTTGGCTTGTTTGATTTCTTATTATTTAACTTTTTGAGTTCTTTGTATATCCTAGATATTAATCCTCTATCAGATATATAGCTGGCAAAGATTTTTTCCCATTCTGTAGGTTGCCTCTTTGCTTTATTCACAGTGTCCTTTGAAGTACAAAATCTTTGTAATTTCATGAGGTCCCAGTGGTTAATCTGTGGTTTTATTGCCTGAGCAATTGGGGTTGTATTCAGAAAGTCTTTGCCAAGACCAGTATGTTGAAGGGTTTCCCCTACTTTTTCCTCTAGCAGTTTCAGTGTTTCCGGTCTGATGTTAAGGTCTTTAATCCATTTGGACTTAATTCTTGTGCATGGAGAGAGAGAAGAATCTATTTTTATCCTTCTACAGATACATATCCAGTTTTCCCAACACTATTTGCTGAAGAGGCTGTCTTTTCTCCAAGGAGTATTTTTGGCATTTTTATTGAATATCAGGTGGCTATAGCTACCTGGACTTACATCTGGGTCCTCTATTCTGTTCCATTGATCTACATGTCTGCTTTTGTGCCAGTACCATGCTGTTTTTGTTACTGTGGCTCTGTAGTATAGGTTAAAATCAGGTATGGTGATACCACCAGCCTTATTTTTGTTGCTCAGTATTATTTTAGATATTCGAGGTTTTTTGTGATTCCAAATGAATTTTTGAATTGTTTTTTCTATTTCCGTGAAGAATGCCGTAGGAATTTTGATGAGGATTGCATTAAGTGTGTAGATTGCTTTTGGTAAGATTGCCATTTTCACAATACTGATTCTTCCAATCCAGGAACGAGGGATGTTTTTCCACTTCCTAGTGTCTTCTGCAATTTCTCGCTTGAGTGTTTTAAAGTTTTCAATGTAGAGATCCTTTACTTCCTTGGTTAGCTTTATTCCAAGGTACTTTATTTTCTTTAATGCAATTGTGAATGGGAGTGATTCTCTGATTTCATCCTCTGTGTTTGTTGTTAGCATATATGAAGGCTACTGATTTCTGTGTATTTATTTGTATCCTGCTACATGGCTGTAGATGTTTATCAGCTCTAACAGTTTGCTGGTAGAGTCTTTAGAGTCCTTTATATATAGAATCATGTCGTCTGCAAATAATGATAACTTGATCTCTTCCTTTCCAATTTGTATCCCTTTTATGTGTGTCTCTTGCCTTATTGCTTTGGCTAAGACTTCCAGTACTATATTAAATAAAAGTGGGGACAGTGGACACCCTTGTCTTGTTCCTGATTCTAGTGGAAAAACTTCCAGTTTTTCCCCATTTAGTAATATGTTGGTTGTAGGCTTATCATAAATAGCCTTTGTTATATTGAGATATGTTCCTTCTATCCCCAGTCTCTGTAGGACTTTTATCATGAAGGGATGTTGGATTTTGTCAAACGCTTTGTGTCTAATGATGTGATCATGTGATTTTTGTCCTTCAATCCATTTATATAATGTATTACATTTATCAATTTTCATATGTTGAACCATCCCTGCATCTCTGGGATAAAGCCAACTTGGTCAGGGTGAATGATTTTTCTGATATATTCTTATATTCTGTTTGCCAATATTTTGTTGAGAATTTTTGCATCTATGTTCATGAGGGAGATTGGTCTGTAATTTTCTTTTTTTGTTCTATCTTTGGCTGGTTTTGTTATCAGGATGATGCTGGCTTCATAGAAGGAGTTTGGTAGGATTCCTTTTTCTATTTTATGGAAAAGCTTAAGAAGCAGTGGTGTTAGTTCTTCCCTGAAGGTCTGGTAAAATTCAGTAGTGAATCCATCTGGGCCTGGGCTTTTTTTTAGTTGGGAGATTTTTGATAACTGCTCGGATCTCCATGCTTGTTATAGGTCTATTTAAGTGATTAATCTCATCTTGATTTAATTTAGGTAGGTCATATAAATCAAGGAAATCATCCATTTCTTTCAGATTTTTATACTTTGTGGAATATATGCTTTTATAGTATGTCCCTATGATTTTTTGAATTTCTCTGGCATCTGTTGTGATGTTACCTTTTTCATCTCTAATTTTATTAATTTGTGTCTCTTCTCTCTTTCTTTTGGTCAGATTTGCTAAGGGTTTATCAATCTTGTTTATCCTTTCAAAGAACCAACTCTTTGTTTCATTGATTCTTTGGATTTTTTTTTTGGTTTCTATTTCATTAATTTCTGCCCTAATCTTTATTATTTCTTCCCGTCTGCTGATTTTTGGTTTGCTTTGTTCTTCTTTTTTTCCAAGGCTTTAAGGTGAAGCATTAGGTCTTTTACTTGCGACCTTTCTAATTTCTTAATATAGGCACTTAAAGCTATAAATTTACCTCTTAGGACTGCCTTCATTGTGTCCCAGAGATTTTGGTATGTTGTGTTCTCATTATCGTTTGACTCTATAACTTTTTTGATTTCCCTCTTGATTTCTTCATTGACCCATTCATCATTTAGTAGTCTGTTGTTTAATTTCCATGATTTTGTGTATGCTCTATAGCCTTTCTTGCTATTGATTTGTAGTTTGATTCCATTGTGATCAGATAGAATGCAAGGAATTATTTCAATTTTCCTGTGTTTGTTAAGATTTTCTTTGTGTCCTAGTATATGGTCTATTTTAGAGAATGTTCCATGTGCTGCTGAAAAGAATGTATATTCTGCAGCATTTGGATGAAATGTCCTGTAGATATCTGTTAGGTCCATTCCTTCTATGACCTCATTTAGTCCAGATGTCTTTTTGTTTATTTTTTCCCGGGATGACCTGTCAATTGATGAGAGTGGGGTGTTGAAGTCTCTCACTACCACTGTGCTTGGTGTTATCTGTGACCTTAGTTCTAATAGCGTTTGTTTGATGAATTTTGGGGCCCCCATGTTAGGTGCATATATGTTTAGGATTGTAATGTCCTCCTGTTGGAGGGTGCCTTTAATCAATATAAAGTGACCTTCCTTATCTTTCTTAACTAATGTTGGACTGAAGTCTACCTTGTCAGATATTAGGATAGCAAACCCTGCTTGTTTTCTAGGTCCATTTGCTTGAAACACTGTTTTCCAACCTTTCACCCTAAGATAGTGTCCAACCTTTGTAGAAAGGTGGGTTTCTTGGAGGCAACAAATGGAAGGATCCTGCTTTTTAACCCAGTCTGCAAACCTATGTCTTTTGGTTGGGGCATTGAGGCCGTTGATATTAAAAGATATTATTGAAAGATGTGTATTCATTTTTGCCATTTTTTTTGTAGTTCTTCCAGTTTTGCCTTTGCTCTCTTGTGTTAACTAGTATTTGAGTCTTGTTTGTTTTTTCCTGGTTCCTTATATGTGTGCTTTTCTTTTTCTTCAGCATGGAGGATTCTGTCAAGTATTTTCTGTAGAGCTGGTTTTGTCTTCAAATACTCCTTTAGCCTGCTTTTGTCGTGGAATGTCCTTATTTCTCCGTCTATTTGAATGGATAGCATTGCAGGATAAAGTAACCTTGGTTGACAGCTGTTATCTTTCAGAACTTGGAATACATCACTCCACACCCTTCTGGCTTTTAAAGTTTGTGTTGAGTAATCGGCTGTAATCCTGATAGGCTTGCCTTTGCAGGTAACTTGATTTTTCTCTCTGACTGCTTTCAATATTTTTTCTTTGGTTTATGTGTTTGGTTGTTTGATTATAACATGGCGAGGAGAGGTTCTTTCCAGGTTTTGTCTGGCTGGTGTTCTAAAGGATTCCTGTATCAGCATTGGCACCTCATTCCCAATTTGGGGGAAGTTTTCTTCTATGATTTTGTTGGAGATGCCAACTATGCCTTTGGAGTGAAATTCTTCTCCTTCTACTATGCCCTGAATTCTTATGTTTGATCTTTTCATAGTGTCCCAAATATCTTGAAATTCCTACCCATATTTTTCTATTAGTTTGTCTTTCTCTTTGTTGGACTTTATTAGATCTGCCACCTGGTCTTCTAGCTTAGATATTCTGTCTTCTCCTTCATCCATTCTACTGGTGAGATTTTCTGCAGAGTTTTTTATTTCATTAACTGTGTTCTTTATTGCTAGTAATTCTAACTGTTTTTTCTTTATTATTTCTATTTCCTTATTTATGTCTAGTATTGACCTCTTTATTTCATTAAATTGTTGTCCTGTGTCTTCTTTGCTTCATTTGATTTCTTCTTTGAGTTCTTTGAACATATTTATAATCATTCTTTTGAAATCTTTCTCAGGCATTTCCTCTAACTCGTTCTCACTGGAGGTAATTTCTGATGCATTAATACTTTTTGGTGGATTTATATTGTCTTAATTTTTGATGTTTTCTTGTGTTATAATGTATATATTTTGCATCTTGAATTATTTAATGATTGGATTTTCTAGTTAGCTGGGTATTATGGGATGTATCAATCAATCTGATGTTATATATCTTCAGGGTAGGAGCTTAAGGCGCTAGGTGTGGCTCTCAAGACTCTCAGAGTATCTATAAAAGTGACCCTAGGTGTTGGGTTTGCCTGCTATGAGAGTATTCAAGTAGGCTGAGTGGAACCAAATACAGAGTTTCTAAAATTTAACTAAACTATGTACACTTTCAATGAAAAACAGCACAGAGTATTTATCCAAGAGTAGGTATTATGACAACCAGATCCTCTGTCTGTCCCTTAGGCTGTGTGGTGCCTCACCAATCCCCTAATCCTGACAACAAGGAGATGAAGACTTCTTGTCTGTAGAGGGTTCCAAGTCAGCTTGTGACCAGGTTATACCCTTCCCTAATGTATAACAGAAGAGTAAACAAAGCCACCATAAATCAAGAAGCAACTAATAACAAGCCCAAAATACAGCTTATTTAAGAATGGCATCCATCCGATTTAACATATAATTTATTCTGATATGGAAGGTGCAATTAGCATTTCTGGTTCAGGCCTATATACCAGGTTTATTAGTCGGGTACTGACCTGGTGTAATCCCAGTTAACTTTTGGTATGATTTTGGTCTCAGCTGTGCTCCTGATAGGGTCCCTCTTTGGTGCGCTGTCAGTTCAAGTAGGCGTGGCCGGGTCCCTGGACCGCTGCTCTGTTCGCAGGGGCTGGGTACTGGCGGTGGGGGAGGGGGAGGGACCGATGCTGCTCTAGTTCGCCCGCTGTTCCACGTGTTCTTCTACCTTGTGATCTGCTCCTCCGTTGTTCACTGCTGTTCTCCCTTCACATTTCTTCAGTGTGCGGAGAGCTCCGGTGTGAGTGGAAAATCCCCTCACCTGGCTTTTCCTGCGGATCCGTTGGAGCTGCTTCGGCCTGCCCGTGCGGGCTCTGGATGCTCTGGATCTCTCCTACTTCTCTGCTGCTGTTTCAATTTCCTATACACCTCACTTTTTAGTAAAAGTGTGTATTTTGCTGCCTTTATTTATTTATTTATTTATTTTTGGCTTCCCCCCCCCTAGGTTGCTTTGGCGTGGTACCTATGCTGCCATCTTAACTGGAAGTCCCCCCTAGTTACTGTTTCTTGAATGAGCACTCTGGGGATTCATTAGGCCTCATTCCCTCTCACTGGGGAGGACTTTTGGTACCTAATGCTTGTGGGACGGGAGAGTCATTTTCCTTAGTGGTGTAGCCACTGGTAAGGTACCCATGTTCAAATAAGTGACTCCCTGCACTGGATTTTTAGTGAGATGATATTAAATTTGTAACTTTTAATATAACTGACATGTTATGCCATGGCCACATAATATGCCAGTTCCTCTTCAGTGACTGATTTATACAAATTAATGTAAATTTTTCTAACATAACAGTCTTATGTTTCATTTGAGAAGCAGTTTCTGTACATATTTGTAAAATGAAGTAAGGATGTTAAATATTTACTAATGTTCTATTTTTATTTTAGATTTCCATGGTGTCAGTGATTCATATTCCTGATAAAACTTATAAACTCTCCTGCAGAATATTGTATCAATATTTACTCCTGGCTCAAGGTCAATTTCATGATCTTAAGGTAAATTTTAATCTTTATCTCTCTCTTTCTGTTTTTTCTTTTGTTTTTTGCTTTATAGTTTTTTTTTGAGGTAGGGTCTCATTCTAGCCCAGGCTAACTCACTCTGTAGTTCCAGGCTGGCCTCGAACTCACAGTGATCCTCCTACTTCAGCCTCATGAGTGCTGGGATTAAAGGTGTGCACCACCCACCCAGTTCTTTGTGTCTCTTTTTTTGTTTTTTTCAATATCTTTTTAAAATATATATATTTGCAAGCAGAGAGAGAGAGGGCATGCCAGGGCTTCTAGCCTCTGCAAATGAACTCCAGATGCATGTGCCACTTTGTACATCTGGCTTTATGTGGGCACTCTATATATTTTAGGCAAGCACCTCAACCACTGAGCTATCTCTCCAGCCCCTCTTTGCCTCCTTTTTACATAATTCAAAGAATGGCTATTCATAAAGAGAATTCTAATTTTCAGTTAGTTATGATAGAAAGTAACTATTCTTTGCTATTGGATTTTCTAGCTCTTGTAAGCCCCAGGTTTAGAGAGCAGTTACCATTTATAATTACCTTTCTACTTGTTTCTTTGATTTTCAGCAACTTTTTATGTCTGCAAATAATAATTCCACTCCCTCCACCAGTCCCTCTCCAGAAGAAAAAATTGCAGACCGGAGCCTGCTGGAAAAGGTGGGGCTGTCAGAAAGCGAAGTGGAGCCCTCGGAGGAGAACAGCAAGGACTGTGTGGTTTGCCAGAACGGGAGCGTGAACTGGGTGCTCCTGCCCTGCCGGCACGCGTGCCTGTGCGACAGCTGCGTGCGGTTCTTCCAGCAGTGCCCCATGTGCAGGCGGTCTGTACAGGAGTCCTTTGCACTTTGTAGTCAGAAAGAGCACGAGAAGGACGAACGGAAAACCCTCTGAAGATGTGACAACTGCAGGAACCCTCTCTTCCTAAGAGGCACAGATTTGCACCCCTCAAATTCACTGGAACATGGAAGCCACAGTATTGACCATCGAAGAAGATTCTGCTTTCATGTTTGTACAGTGCACGGGGGATGAGAATTCCTTCTTGCTTCCTGCTCCCGCTGGACGAGTATCTGTGTTAGCATCTCAAAATCCACTCTCGGGAAGAAGAGTCTGCACACTTGTCGTGTTGACGAACAGTCATTCTCAACAGCCATCCATCTGAAATGTGAGGAGGGTCAAGTCTCAAGACCACATGTCTTCCTGTTTAATTCAATCTGGAGTGAAATTAGGAAAAATTTAATTCTTCTTAAAGTAATTCTATGTCCTCTAGTTTACAAAGGAGTTAGAAAGAGCTTTTTATTTTTAATTCTCTCCTGAAGTATGTTTTATAAACATTCATCCATTGGGTTTCAAATTTTCCTTATATTTCCATCAACATGATTTAATTTTTAAAGTAGATTCTCAAATCTTAAATGCAGGATACTACTCGAGACTGTTCCAGTATATCACAGATTAGAAATGATACTCATAGGAGGCAGATATATAAATCCTAGATAATAAAATTTCTTGAATAATTCAGTTTATTAACTTGATTGTCTATGATTTTTGAGGCTCTTAATGCTTTTCCTGAGGTTTCCTCCTGCTCAGCAAATCTTTCCAAAGGTGGAGGGGTTTGGAGCTAGAAAAAAAAATTCTAATCTCTCTCTCTTTCTCTCTCAAATAAATAAAACTTTAAAAAGGGGGTGCTGGAGAGATGGCTTACTGGTTAAGATACTTGCCTGAGTTGGATTCCCCAGTACCCATGTAAAGTGGGTGACACAGTGGTGCATGTGTCTGGAATGCGTATGCAGTGGCTGGAGGCCCTGGTGTACCCATGCTCTCTCTCTTTCTCTCTCTCTCTCTCAAGTAAACAAGTAAATAATTAAAAAAATTCTAATCTCTAAAATAACTGTTTTTCAACATATTTTTTCTCCAAATAAGCCCAGTATCCTTCAAATAGTAAATTACTTTCCTTATCCCTTGTTACACCTTGTTAGAAAGAATTTAGGAACTGAATAGGCATAAAAGCCCATCCTCAACTTTTCCCAAAATGACTACGAATAAAAAGGGAAATCCATCTGGAGAGATGGCTCAGCAGTTAAGGCACTTGCCTGCAAACCCTAGTGACCTGGGTTCGATTCCCCAGTACCCACTTAAAGCCAGATGCACAAGGTGGCGCATGTGTCTAGAGTTTGTTTTACAGTGGCTAGAGGCTCTGGTGTGCCCATTCTCTCTCTGCTTCTTTTCTTAAAAATATTTTTTAAATATGTTTAAAAAAAAGGGAAACCAGAGCTTCCTATGCTTTTTACAAAAAGTACTCAACTCACTGAGAAAGTATAACATGGTATATGACCTGAGACCTTCAGGGATATTTCCAAGCCTTTTCTGTATGTGAAGAGTAATATCTTTGTATCAATGTTTTTTGTTTTGTTTTGTTTTTAAATAGACATCTGTTCATTTTACAAACATTTGGTATAGGCTACGAAGGAGCAGGTAACGCTACTGACCTCAAAATATTTTGTGGGGCTGGAGAGATGGTTTAGTAGTTAAGGTGCTTGCCTGCAAAGCCTAAGGACCCCGGTTCGAGGCTTGATTTCCCGGGACACACGTAAGCCAGATGCACAAGGTGGCGCATGCATCTGGAGTTTGTTTGCAGTGGCTGGAGGCCCTGGCACACCCATTCTCTCTCTCTCTTTCTCTCTGTTTCTTTCTCTTTCAAATAAATAGATAGATAAAATAATTTTTGAAAAAATATTTTGTGTCCAGGGGACTGGGGAGATGGCTTAATCAGTGAAGTGCTTGCCTTAGAAACATCAGGACTTGGGTGTGGATCCTCAGTACCCATACAAGTTGAGTATGGTGATAGGTGCCTTTACTCTCTGTGCTGGGGAGGCAGAGACAATAGGATCTCAGGACCTGCTGACTAGCTAGTCTAGCCAAATGAGTGAGGTTCAGTGAAAACCTGTCACAGAAACAATGTGGAGTGCAATTGAGAAAGACACTCGACATTGACCTGGCTTCCACATGCATGCACACGAGTGTGCTCACCTGCACATGACAGCGCATACCTACACCCAAACCTGTTCTCAACATCTGTGTCCCATACTGCTGTATAGCTGTCAGTGAAAAATCTACCCAAATCTGTCTCTTTATTTTAAAAAACAAAAATATTTTAGGGCTGGAGGGATGACTTAACGGTTAAGGCATTTGCCTGCAAAGCCAAAGGACCCAGGTTCGATTCCCCAGGACCCACGTTAGCCAGATGCACAAGGGGTTGCACACATCAGGAGTTCATTTGCAGTGCCTGGAGGCCCTGGTACGCCTATTCTCTCTCTCTCTCTTTCTCTCCTTCTTACTTTGTCAAATAAGTAAACAAATAAAAATAAAGTATTTAAAAATATTTTATTTATTATTGATTTGAGAGAGGGAGAGAAAGGCAGGTGAATACTGTGGAATTCAAAGGAGCAAGGAGTCTAGCTGATAAAAAATCATGGTCATCAGCATGGAGCTTAAAGCCATGTCTTCTGGAAGTGACCCATGGACTGAGGCTTTGGCTGTCCTCATAGTCAGGGAGATTAAGGAGGAAGCAGTAGGCTAAGAAGGAGTAGAACAAGAAGTGAAAAACCAGATCTTTGTGGTGACCTATTGGTGCTTAGCAAATGATCCCAAAACTGAGCGGTATTAAGAAAACCATCAGTTTGGGGGTGGAGAGATGGCTCAGTAGCTAAAAGCATTTGCTGCACAAGCTTGATGACCAGAGCTCAGAGGACCAGAGTTTACATGAAGCCAGACACAAGTAGCACACACATCTGTGATCCCAGTGTGACCATGGCAATGGGAGATGGAGTCAAGAGAATCCAGAAGCCATCAGTGCCTCTAGTCTGGTCTTTGCAACAGTAGGAAAATGACTTAGGGCAGATGAAAGGGCCCCAGGTGAGTGGATGGGAAATCTGATAGGTTTTATAACAATGTGTGTCTAGGTAACAGTATTAGAGACTTCTCATTTCTGGTGATGGGTCAGCCTTCCTTGGTTGAGAATGGAGAAGGAACTTGTGACTGTTGCATTCTTTTAAGAGGCTCTGTGTTTACACAGATAAGAGATTCTAGGAGCTCAAATGGCTTCACTCAAAATGATTTTTATGCCATGGTGGTGTATTCTGGATATTATCAATGCTTACAAGTAGTAGAATTGTGAGTTTTATAGTAACTCTATGCTAAACCTTTGGAGGAATTCCTAGCTGTTTTGCAAAGCAGTTGGAATACTTCACATTTTTACCAGTAATGTATGAGGCCTCCAGTTTCTCCGCATCCTCAACAACACTTGTTATTATCTTTCCAGACTACAGTTATTCTGGTCAAAGGGAAGGCCTATAATCAAGTTTTTTTTTTTTGTTTTTTTTTTTAGGTAGTTCCCACTCTAGCCCAGGCTGACCTGGAATTCACTACGTGGTCTCAGGGTGACCTCGAACTCACAGAAATCCTCCTAGCTCTGCCTCCTGAGTGCTGAGATTAAAGGCATGCATCACCCCGCCTGGCTTTTTTTGTTTGTTTGTGTGTGTATGTGTGTGTGTGTGTTTTGGTTTCACTTGTGCTGTTGAGTATATCCACACTCATGTGCAGTAGATGTCCTGCACATTCTCATCTTCAAAGCTAGAAATCTGTGCCTATAAACTCATTCCCCCTCCACAGAGCCCCTGACAAACACTATTTATTGATGGGTGAGCATCTTTTCATGTGTTATTGGCCATTTGTAGATCTATGCAGACCTTTTGTTTATTTTTAAATTTGATTGACTTTTTAGCTGTTTGTGGTAGAGGATCACTGTGCATTCAAGCCCAGCCTGAGACTACATAGTGAATTCCAGCCTAGCCTAGGCTAGAATTACCTAAAAAACACAAAAAAAACCTGCTGCTTTGTGGGTGTGTGTGTGCGCGCGCACATATGCCGACACCAGTGTCTCTTGCCACTGCAAACAACACCAGATGCTTGTGCCATGATTTGTGCCCTACTTTCTATGTGTGGTTGGGGAATTGAACCCAAGCCAGCAGGCATTGAAAACAAGGAGCTTTAACCACTAAGCCATCTCCCAATCCCTGATTTTATTTTGAGTTTTACGTATACTTTGTCTATTTTAGCTTCAAGTCTCTTATAGGCTATATGCGCTACAAGATTTTTGTCCCAATGTTTGTTTTTATTTTTTTTTCTCTTTTTTTCTTTTCTCTTTTTTTCCAAGGTAGGGTCTCACTCTAGTCCAGGTTAACCTGGAATTCACTATGTAGTCTCAGGTGGCCTTGAACTCATGGCGATCCTATCTCTGCCTCCTGAGTGCTGGGATTAAAGGCGTGTGCCACCATGCCCAGCCCAATGTTTGTTTTTTTAATTTTCATAATGGTATCCCTTGAAGCATGAAAGTTTTTTTAATTTTTTAAAATATTTTTTATTTAACTAATTTATTTGACAAAGAAAGAGAGAGAGAGAGAATGGGTGCATCGGGGCTTCTAGCTGCTGCAAACAAACTCCAGACACATGTGCCCCCTTGTGCATCTGACTTACGTGGGTCCTGGGGAATCAAACTGGGTCCTTTGGCTTTGCAGACAAACGCCTTAACTGCCAATCCATCCCTCCAGCCCAGTTTTGAATTTTTAAACGTGCATGTGTGTGTGTACGTGCGCACACGCGCGTGTGCAGGGTGCATGTGTGTGCAGGTGTATGTGTGTGCAGGTGCATGTGGGGACCAGATGTTGACATTAGGTGTCTTTCTCTCCCTTAATTACTGAAGCAGGGTTTCTCACTGAACCCAGAGTTTGCCATTTTGGTTAGTGTAGCTAGCCAGTTTGCCCTGGGATCCCTTATCTCTGCCTCCTGAGCACTGGGATTCCAGGTGGGCCACCACACTCACCTGATTTATATGGGTGCTAGGGATCCAAACTCTGGTCCTCACACTTGTGTGACAAGTGCTTTGTCCACTAAGCTGTCGCCCAAGCCCAAAAGATTTTAAGTTTCGATGAAGTCCAACTTGTCTATTTTTTGTTGTTACTTGTGCTTTTGGTGTCCTAAGAAGGTTTTGCCTAATTCAGGGCCACACAGATTCATGGTTTCTCCCAAGAGCTTGATAGCTGCAGCTTATTGCAGTCAGCTCCTTGCTGCTGGGATGAACATCTAATCAGACACAGTTTATGGGAGGAACAGGTTTATTTCAGGCTTACAGAGCCAAGGCAAACATCATTGGTGGAGGAAGCTGACTCCCTTTCATTGATCCAGGCAGAGAGACACCACCAACAGCCAGGGCTCAAACTGCTCTCGCCACACCTTCGGGCAGGAATGAAGATCTGCCCCCAAACACACCTTAGGCTTGGACTCTAGGATCTGCCCACAGTGACACGCCCTCCTGTGGCAGGGATCTACCTGCTAGGGGCTGAAGTTGCAAGCTCAATTTTCTGAAACACCTGCATCTATAGGCCTGACATTTAAGCTGTCCCATTCAAACTACCACATAGCTCTTACACCTTAGGCCTGTAATCAAGTTCGTGTTGACTTTTCTGTACAGTATAAAGAAGGGGCTTCAGTATTACTCTCACGTGTGGCACTCTAGTTGTCTTACTGAGGCAGGTTCTCTTGAATGCAGAGCTTGTGGGTCCTAGTGCTAGTCCAGTTTCCCATCTTGCTCTGTGGACCCCCTGTCTCCATATCCTCAGTGCTAGGATTACAGGCAGGTCTCCATGCCCACCCAGCATTCAATGTGGGTGCTGGGGATCCAAACTCCAGTCCTTGATTGAGCTGTCTTCCCAGTCCCTATCTGGACCCTTAATTCTCTTCCTGTGTTGACCGTCTGTGCTTATGTTTGTTATATGTGTGCTACTTAGAGGAGCTTTGCAGTATTGAGTTTTGAAGTTGGGAAGTAAAAGTCCTCAAACTTGGTTCTTTTTTCAAGGTTGGCTTGGCTATTCTGGGATTTTTATAGCAATTGTTGAATCTTTCCATCACTTTGGGGAGTATAGCCATTTTAAGTCTGTCTTGCAGTCTATGACTATGGGGTGACTTTTTAAAAATTTGTGTATATGTGTACATTTTTTTAAATAAATTAGTTTGACAGGGAGATAGAGAGTGAAAAAGGCAGAGATGGGGAGGGGGCAGAGAATGGGTGTGTCAGAGCCTCTAGCCACTTCAAATTAACTCCAGATGCATGCACCACTTTGTGCATCTGGCTTTATGTAGGTACTGGGGAATTGACCCTGGGTCCTAAGGCTTCACAGCCAAGCACCTTAACTGCTAATCCAACTCTCCAGCCCAAGTTCCAATAGCTTTTAAAGTGGATTTCTTATGCCTTCCCTCCACTCTGTTCTCACTCAGTCCTTTGACTCCATTTAACTTCCTTCCTTTATTTTACCTCCAACCTTCTAGAGTTAGTAGTCAACAGCAATGATTCCTGGTACTATCCAAATCACAAATCAGATGTACTGTCAGTGGGTGCCTCAGCAACTGTTACACACAGCTAAAGTCTGGAAGCCTTGGAATGTCTAACTATATTCAATTTGGGGGTGGGAGGAGTTCAAGGTAGGGTCTTGCTCTAGCCCAGGCTGAGCTGGAATTCACTATGTTGTCTCAGGATGGCCTCAAACTCATGGCTGGCGATCCACCTACTGTTGCCTCCTGAGTGCTGGGATTAAAGGTGTGAGCCACCATGCCTGGCCTCAATTTTTTGTTTTTTTGTCTTTCAATCAATATTCTATGTGTTCATTTACATTCCTATTGTTCTATGTGAACTGAATTCCCTTCTAGGGGACCCAAGGAGCTCCTAGTGACTCCATCCATGGTCTTTCTCTCTCCTTACTTAGGATGAAGCTAGGCCTTGAGGTACAGCCACAGCAGCCTTTGTATGCTGACCTTGAGGAGCAGAGCCCTCTTTCTGCATTCTGTCATCAGGCCTTTTCCTTTCAGGAGAGTTTACACACTTACTAGCTTGAGCCTTCAGTAGGTTGGGTCTTGCCCTCAGGGCATCCTTCCTGTTGTCCCAATGCAGAGCAGTTGGCTTATTTTGGATCTGAAGCAGTTACAGTCTCTGGGCCTGGGACTTGAAACATGCTTACATTTCCTTCTATGCCAAACTATGTTTTTTATAGCTTTCTGCTTTGTCACTGTAGATCTGACTCAGGGAAGCAAAAAGACTCCATATTACAGATTCAAGGCTTCTCTGTCTTGAAATTTCCTCCACCAAGTACCTTATTCCATTGCTTTTATTTATTTATTTTAAATATGTACACAACATTTTTATTTATTTATGAGCAAGAGAAAGAAGCAGATAGCTAGACAGACAGACAGACAGACAGACAGACAGATAGATAGGATAGGTTCACCAGGGTCTCTAGCCACTGTAAACTAACTCCAGATGCATACATCACCTTGTACATCTGGCTTACATGGGTACTGAGGAATCGAACCTGGGTCCTTAGATTTTGCAGGCAAGTGCCTTAACCACTAAGCCATCTCTTCAGCCCTCCATTGATTTTAAATTCCACTTTGCTCAAGCTCTTAAGACGTAGGTGGAATGTGCCCAAATTCTATGCCTTTAGCCCAGTTTCTGATAAAATTCTTTTTCCTCTCTGAAACCTCATAAATTGAGACTCCAAAACCCACATTTCTTCTGATCATTCCAGTTTCCATCAGAATGGTCCAGTGAGCTCTGATTACAACATTGTAAAGCTTTTGTAGTCCAAAATTCCACATTCCTCCTGCAAACCAGCTCCAAAAGACTAAGAACTATACAACCAGGTTGATGACAGCACTGGGCCCACTTTATGGCACCAGTTTTTTGTGTCAAATACTTTGTCATTGCTGGGACAAAATTCCTAACTAGAAGTAGCTTAATTAAGAAAGAAAAGGGTTTGTTTTTGGCATACCACTCTGAGGAGAAGTCAGTTATGTCAGGGAAAGCATGGCAAGAGCAGGCAGGACAGAGTCACATCTTCACATCAGCAGAGAAGAAGAGAAAGCACGTGGGGCTGGGCTGTAACACCCCAAAACTCCCCCTCACCCCAGTGATACATTGCCTCCAGCAAGGCTCCACTTCCTCAAGGTTCTACAATCTTCTCAAACAGAATTGGAACGAGTCTATAAGGGAAATTTTCCATTCAAACCACTACATCCAATAGGGGATAAAGAGAGTTACTTATCCTTGTATAGGGTAGTCCATAAATTAGTCTAATTAAGCAATAAATGAGAAAGATAATGCAGCTTTGTGTTACATATTATGGAAGAAACAAGTTGGGAGTAACTGCAGATAAGGTGGTGGAAGGGAAGGCCTCTCTGAATGACCCACAGTTCCGTTGAGCTCTGAGGGTTACAAGAACACCAGTCGTCTCAAGAACCTAAGCACAGCAAGTATTTTGTATGGAAGAAATGGATAGTACAGTGGCCCAAAGAGAGAAGAGCCCTGTAAGACTGGAGCTGGATATGCGAGGAGGAGCCATGTGGGTGGTGCTGGAGAGCCAGCAGGTAGGCCCACGTGGGCAGGAGCCAGCATTCTGCAGTGGGAAGATTTAAAGCAGGGGGTGGATGACCTTCTCTGAGTTGCACTTTTAAAAAGCTTGAGGGAGGGGCTGGAAGAATGGCTTAGTGGTTAAGGCGCTTGCCTGGGAAGCCCAAGGACCCAGGTTTGATTCCCCAGAACCCACAGAAGCTAGATGCACATGGTGGTGCACACATCCTGACATTGTTTGCAGTAGATGGGAGCCCTGGCATGCCCATTCTCTCTCTCAAATAAATAAAGAATACAGGAAGTCTTTTTAAAAAAGCGTGAGGGAGGAAGGTATTTGGGGAGAGGTAAAGGTAGAGGGGCAGACCAAGAGGTCAAGGTTAGACATTATTATTTATTTATGTGTATGTATGTGTTGTGTGTATGTGTGTTTGTGTGGCTGCTTGCATGTGTGTGCAAGTATGCATGCATGTAAGTGTGCGTAGAGGCCAGAGGTCAATATCAGTTGTTTTCCTTAATTATTCCACCTTCTTTTTTGAGATAGGGTCTCTCATTGAATCTAGAGTTCACTGATTCAGCTCGTCAGCAAGTCCCAGGGAATCTGCCTGTCTCAGCCTCCCGAGCACTGGGCTTATAGTCATGCGCAGCCACCTTGCCACTTTTCGGTAGGTGCTGGGGATCCAAACTCATGTCCTCATTCTTGTGCAGGAAGCTCTTGACCCACTGAACCATCTCCTCAGACCTCGAGTGTAAGATGTAATGTTAAACCTACCTTGTTTGTTTTGTTTCACTTGTTGACCCTCCAGACTCTTAATCTGCCCTATCTTTGTCATATTAGATCCTGTAGAAATTCTTCACGTATGTACCAGTACGGGGCTGAGTCAGTTAGGTTAACAGAGAGAGGAACAGCTATTACATACATTTCATCAGCACTAAATGCTTCACACTTGAAGCAGCAACCAATCGGGAGCCTCTGAGCTCCAAATCCATCCCCTCCTCTGCCCTGTGATCCTGGGGCCAGGTCTCTGCAAACCACATGTGTGCTTCGCTGCCCCCACCGCAGGTTTCAATGCACAGTAATTGTGGGAGATGGGAGGAAGAGACACTTCCCCTCCCTGTTTGTTTACTGAGTGCTTGTCTGCTTCCTGTTCTGGGAGCAACATCCCAGCGTCTCTCTGACTTGCCAGTCAGATTCCAGAAGCAGCAGCTGGGCCCAGGTTGCTCTTGCTCTTCCTCTTCCTCACCTCAGGACACCTTCAGCAGCAGAGCCGCGCTCCATTGGAGGTCTGCGGGTTTCAGCTCTGCGGGGTCCATCCTCCAAAAGTCAAAAACGTTGTTTCCTCAGCCCTGTGGAAGGTAGCTGATTCCTGGAGTTGCTGCTTCTGTGTTTTCCTTTCCACTTTAAATACATATTTTTTATATTTATTTATTTATTGTTTTTCAAGGTAGGGTCTCACTCTAGTCCAGGCTGACCTGGAATTCACTCTGTAGTCTCAGGGTGGCCTCGAACTCACAGCAATCCTCCTACCTCTGCCTCCCGAGTGCTGGGGTTAAAGGCGTGTGCCACCATGCCTGGCTTTTTATATTTATCTATTTGAGAAAGAAAGAAAGAAAGAGAAAGAGAGAGAGAGAGAGAGAGAGAATATGAGTATGCCAGGGCCTCCAGCTGCTGCAAACGAATTGCAAATGAACTCCAGACAAATGTGCCATGGTGCATCTGGCTTATGTGGGTAATGGGGAATTGAACCTGGGTCCTTAGGCTTTGCAAGCAAGCCTTTAACCACTAAGCCATCTCTCCAGCCCTCCTTCCTGCTTTTCAGTTAACAACTTTATATTCATAATCTCTGATAAAGTAATTAGGGTACTTCCTGTCTCCTGGCTAGATTTCAATCAATATAATTAAATATAATCTCATATTACCCTGGCCCAATTTTACTAAAGTAGACAGAAAAGTTACATGAAATGAGGTTAGTCCATGATACACAGCTACTAGGGGGGAGAACTGGGATTTTAACCCTGTTTTGTGTTTTGCCCTGACGACTCTAAACATTAGGCACTTTTCCATGGTATCTGAAATATATATGCCATTCCAACATGGAATGGTCAGAACAATTTGCAGTTTTCGTCATTTTATTGCTTTAATCTATTGTTAGGTGCAACATCTCCCAAAATATGTCCCAAGTGACAGTAGCATAACAATGCTCGTGAAAACACTGGGTTCTAGACTTAGTGCTATGTACTGCACTCTTTGAAAGGTCACATGGGCATTAACCTAACACAGGCAGTTTCTCATCAATTTTCTTTTTGTTTATTTATTTATTTAAGAAAGAGAGAGACAGAGAGGCAGATAGAAAGAGAATGGGCCCACCAGGGCCTCTAGCCGCTGCAGACAAACTCCAGATGCATGTGCCACCTTGTGCATCTGGCTTATGTGGGTCCTGGGGAATTGAACCTGGGTCCTTTGACTTTGCAGGCAAGCACCGTAACCGCTTAGCCATCTCTCCAGCCCTCTCATACATTTTCTGACTGGGAACACCTCAAGGATGGGGGTGCTAGAGTTTGGATGTTAAGTGTCCTGAGATGTTCATGTGGTAAACATGGGCCCTTGTGGAAGGTCCTCAGGTTGTTGGGGTTTGGGGTACTCTTGAAGGGAGGGAGGACATTCAGATCTTAGCCTCATTTTCTTTTTTTTCTTCACTTCCTGTCCAAGAGATAAGTAGTTTTGTTCTGTACTGTGCCTCTGTGATACACTGTCTCGCTGTAGCCCCAAAGCAATGGTGGGACCAGTCAGTCATGGATGGAACTTTCTACAGCTGTGAGCAGGCAGAAGCTTTTCTTTCAATAAGTTTATTGTCTCACATATTTGTCTTGATAACAGACCACTGACCAGCACAGGGGTTAATCATTATGTAATCTAACGAATCCTGAACAGCAGAGTTGTTCATGTCCGCAATTATGGGATGGTTTTTGTCATCCAGAGGTTGTGGTTTATTCTGATCTTTGTTTAAAAAAATATGGCTTTTGGGCCGGGCGTGGTGGTGCATGCCTTTAATCCCAGCACTCAGGAGGCAGAGGTAGGAGGATAACCATGAGTTCAAGGCTATCCTGAGACCACATAATAAATTCCAGGTCAGCCTGGACTAAAGTGAGACTCTGAAAAACCAAAAAAAAAAAAAAGGCTTTCCGGTTGGAGAGATGCCTTTGCTGTTAAGGTGCTTGTCTGCAAAGCCAAAGGACTCAGGTACAATTCCTCAGGACCCATGTAATTCAGATACAAAAGGTAGAGAGCATGCTCCTGGAGTTTGTTTGCAGTGGCTGGAGGCCCTGGCATGCCCATTCTCTCTCTCTTTCCCTCTCTCTGCTTCTTTCTCAAATAAATAAATAGATAAATAAATATTTTTTTTGCCGGGCGTGGTGGCACACGCCTTTAATCCCAGCATTTGGGAGGCAGAGGTAGGAGGGTCGCTGTGAGTTCGAGGCCACCCTGAGAATACAGAGTGAATTCCAGGTCAGACTAGACTAGAGTGAAATCCTACCCTGAAAATCCCCCCCCCCAAATTATATATATATATATATATATATATGTATATGTATATATATATATATATATATATATATATATATATATGCAGTGGCTGTAGGCCCTGATGTGCCCATATTCTCTCTCGCTCATAAAAATAGAGCTGGAGAGATGGCTTAACAGTTAAGGCACTTGCCTGCAAAGCCAAAGGACCCAGGTTCGAGTCCCCAGGACCCACATAAGCCAGATGAACGTGATGGCACATGTGTCTGGAGTTTGTTTGCAGTGGCTAAAGGCCCTAGAGCACCCTTTCTTTCTTTCTTTTGTTCGTTCGTCCATCCGTCCTTTCGTCCTTTCTTTCTTTCTTTCTTCCTCTTTCTCTTTCTTTCTTTCTTTCTTTCTTTCTTTCTTTCTTTCTTTCTTTCTTTCTCTCTTTCTGTCTCTCTACCTCTTCCCATCTTTCTGTCAAATAAATAAAAATATTAAAAATGATAAAATTAAAATAAAATATTAAGCCGGGCGTGGTGGCGCACGCCTTTAATCCTAGCACTCGGGAGGCAGAGGTAGGAGGATCGCTGTGGGTTTGAGGCCACCCTGAGACTACATAGTTAATTCCAGGTCAGCCTGGACCAGAGTGAGACCCTACCTTGTAACCCCCCCCAAAAAAAATTAAATTAAAATAAATGAATAAATAAATAATATGGCTTTTTCCAGGCATGGTGGCACACTCCTTTAAGCCCAGCACTTAGGAGGCAGAAGTAGGAGGATCATCATGAGCTCAAGGCCACCCTGAGACTCCAGAGGGAATTCTAGGTCAGCCTGGGCTAGAGCAAGACCCTACCTCAAAAAGTTATATATATCTATATGTTGCTTTTGATTTGTGCATTTTTTTTGCATTTCAACTATTTGGAACTGGAGATATATTTCAATTATATTTTCAGTTGAAAAAATGTAGATGATTTGTTTTATTGTTTGGTTACTTTCTTGAGACAGTGTTTTACAATATAGTCCAGGGTGGCTGGAATTACAGTTCTCCTGCCTCAGTCTCCTGAAGGCGAGGACTACAGGTGTGCAACAGCATAACTAGCTGGTTACTGGCAATTTGTTTTTTTTTTAAAAATAAAATATATTTTATTTATTTATTTTAGAGAGAGAGAATGAGCGCACCAGGGCCTTTAGCCACTGCAAACAAACTCCAGGCGTATGTGCCACCTTGTGCATCTGGCTTATGTGGGTCCTGGGGAATCAAACCTGGGTCCTTAGGCTTTGTAGGCAAGTGCCTTAACCGCTAAGCCATCTCTTCAGCCCAGTTACAGGCAGTTCTTGGTCCATAGCCAAAGTGAGAAAGAGGGTTTGATGACTTCCAGGATGAGCAGTTTCTATTTTCTTTCTCAATGCCAGTCTGAGAACAAGTTATCTCTCCACAAGTACAAAAGTCCCACTTTATTTATTTATTTATGAGAGAGAGAGAAAGAGAGAGAGAGAGAATGGGCACACCAGAGCCTCTAGCCACTGTAAATGAACTCCAGACACATGCACTGCCATGTGCATCTGGCTTACATGGGATCTGGGGAATCAAACCTGGGTCCTTGGGCTTCATAGGCAAGTGCCTTAACTGCCAAGCCATCTCTCCAGCCCAAAAGTCCCACATTTAAAATCCTGACCTACACAAATCCTGAGACTAGGACTGGATTTACAGGGCATTCTATTAACCTTCTGACTGCATGTATTTGAACATTTATGACACATTTTGAGATTCCCTACTGTACAAACTATAATTAATGCTTCACACATGTTTATTTTTAAGAAGTGTGACTCTGTCTGCGTTTATGTTGTGTTTGAAATTGTGCATCATTCGATTATATTTTTATTGTACTTGGTTAACTGCACCAGTTAATTGGTTTGAATTACACTGTTTAGAAATCTGTCAAAAAGACAGTGTATGTGAGAGCTTGACAAAAATCAGAGTTGGGCCTTTTTTTTTTTTCTTTTGTGAGGCAAGCCCAATAGACTAGCTTTATTTATGCAAGAGAGAAAGAGAGAGAGAAAGAGAGAGAGAGTGAATTGGCGCACTAAAGCCTTCAGCCCCTGCAGTCGAATTTCAGATGTGTGTGCCCCTTGTGCACACGTGCGACCTTGCACCCTTGCATCCATTTTGTGTGCCTGGCTTATGTGGGATTTGGAGAGTAGAACATGAGTCCTTAGCCTTCACAGGCAAGTGCCTTAACCACTAAGCAATCTCTCTGAAACCTCATAAATTGAGACTCCAAAACCCACATTTCTTCTGATCATTCCAGTTTCCATCAGAATGGTCCAGTGAGCTCTGATTACAACATTGTAAAGCTTTTGTAGTCCAAAATTCCACATTCCTCCTGCAAACCAGCTCCAAAAGACTAAGAACTATACAAGCAGGTTGATGACAGCAGTGGGCCCACTTTACGGCACCAGTTTTTTGTATCAAATACTTTGTCATTGCTGGGACAAAATTCCTAACTATAAGTAGCTTAATTAAGAAAGAAAAGGGTTTGTTTTTGGCATACCACTTTGAGGAGAAGTCAGTTATGTCAGGGAAAGCATGGCAAGAGCAGGCAGGACAGAGAGTCACATCTTCACATCAGCAGAGAAGAAGAGAAAGCAAGTGGGGCTGGGCTGTAACACCCCAAGACTCCCCCTCACCCCAGTGATACATTGCCTCCAGCAAGGCTCCACTTCCTCAAGGTTCTACAATCTTCTCAAACAGAATTGGAACGAGTCTATAAGGGAAATTTTCCATTCAAACCACCACATCCAACAGGGGATAAAGAGAGTTACTTATCCTTGTATGGGGTAGTCCATAAATTAGTCTAATTAAGCAATAAATGAGAAAGATAATGCAGCTTTGTGTTACATATTATGGAAGAAACAAGTTGGGAGTAACTGCAGATAAGGTGGTGGAAGGGAAGGCCTCTCTGAAGGACCCACAGTTCCGTTGAGCTCTGAGGGTTACAAGAACACCAGTCGTCTCAAGAACCTAAGCACAGCAAGTATTTTGTATGGAAGAAATGGATAGCACAGTGGCCCAAAGAGAGAAGAGCCCTGTAAGACTGGAGCTGGATATGCGAGGAGGAGCCATGTGGGTGGTGCTGGAGAGCCAGCAGGTAGGCCCACGTGGGCAGGAGCCAGCATTCTGCAGTGGGAAGACTTAAAGCAGGGGGTGGATGACCTCCTCTGAGTTGCACTTTTAAAAAGCTTGAGGGAGGGGCTGGAAGAATGGCTTAGTGGTTAAGGCGCTTGCCTGGGAAGCCCAAGGACCCAGGTTTGATTCCCCAGAACCCACAGAAGCTAGATGCACATGGTGGTGCACACATCCTGACATTGTTTGCAGTAGATGGGAGCCCTGGCATGCCCATTCTCTCTCTCAAATAAATAAAGAATACAGGAAGTCTTTTTAAAAAAGCGTGAGGGAGGAAGGTATTTGGGGAGAGGTAAAGGTAGAGGGGCAGACCAAGAGGTCAAGGTTAGACATTATTATTTATTTATGTGTATGTATGTGTTGTGTGTATGTGTGTTTGTGTGGCTGCTTGCATGTGTGTGCAAGTATGCATGCATGTAAGTGTGCGTAGAGGCCAGAGGTCAATATCAGTTGTTTTCCTTAATTATTCCACCTTCTTTTTTGAGATAGGGTCTCTCATTGAATCTAGAGTTCACTGATTCAGCTCGTCAGCAAGTCCCAGGGAATCTGCCTGTCTCAGCCTCCCGAGCACTGGGCTTATAGTCATGCGCAGCCACCTTGCCACTTTTCGGTAGGTGCTGGGGATCCAAACTCATGTCCTCATTCTTGTGCAGGAAGCTCTTGACCCACTGAACCATCTCCTCAGACCTCGAGTGTAAGATGTAATGTTAAACCTACCTTGTTTGTTTTGTTTCACTTGTTGACCCTCCAGACTCTTAATCTGCCCTATCTTTGTCATATTAGATCCTGTAGAAATTCTTCACGTATGTACCAGTACGGGGCTGAGTCAGTTAGGTTAACAGAGAGAGGAACAGCTATTACATACATTTCATCAGCACTAAATGCTTCACACTTGAAGCAGCAACCAATCGGGAGCCTCTGAGCTCCAAATCCATCCCCTCCTCTGCCCTGTGATCCTGGGGCCAGGTCTCTGCAAACCACATGTGTGCTTCGCTGCCCCCACCGCAGGTTTCAATGCACAGTAATTGTGGGAGATGGGAGGAAGAGACACTTCCCCTCCCTGTTTGTTTACTGAGTGCTTGTCTGCTTCCTGTTCTGGGAGCAACATCCCAGCGTCTCTCTGACTTGCCAGTCAGATTCCAGAAGCAGCAGCTGGGCCCAGGTTGCTCTTGCTCTTCCTCTTCCTCACCTCAGGACACCTTCAGCAGCAGAGCCGCGCTCCATTGGAGGTCTGCGGGTTTCAGCTCTGCGGGGTCCATCCTCCAAAAGTCAAAAACGTTGTTTCCTCAGCCCTGTGGAAGGTAGCTGATTCCTGGAGTTGCTGCTTCTGTGTTTTCCTTTCCACTTTAAATACATATTTTTTATATTTATTTATTTATTGTTTTTCAAGGTAGGGTCTCACTCTAGTCCAGGCTGACCTGGAATTCACTCTGTAGTCTCAGGGTGGCCTCGAACTCACAGCAATCCTCCTACCTCTGCCTCCCGAGTGCTGGGGTTAAAGGCGTGTGCCACCATGCCTGGCTTTTTATATTTATCTATTTGAGAAAGAAAGAAAGAAAGAGAAAGAGAGAGAGAGAGAGAGAGAGAATATGAGTATGCCAGGGCCTCCAGCTGCTGCAAACGAATTGCAAATGAACTCCAGACAAATGTGCCATGGTGCATCTGGCTTATGTGGGTAATGGGGAATTGAACCTGGGTCCTTAGGCTTTGCAAGCAAGCCTTTAACCACTAAGCCATCTCTCCAGCCCTCCTTCCTGCTTTTCAGTTAACAACTTTATATTCATAATCTCTGATAAAGTAATTAGGGTACTTCCTGTCTCCTGGCTAGATTTCAATCAATATAATTAAATATAATCTCATATTACCCTGGCCCAATTTTACTAAAGTAGACAGAAAAGTTACATGAAATGAGGTTAGTCCATGATACACAGCTACTAGGGGGGAGAACTGGGATTTTAACCCTGTTTTGTGTTTTGCCCAACATTAGGCACTTTTCCATGGTATCTGAAATATATATGCCATTCCAACATGGAATGGTCAGAACAATTTGCAGTTTTCGTCATTTTATTGCTTTAATCTATTGTTAGGTGCAACATCTCCCAAAATATGTCCCAAGTGACAGTAGCATAACAATGCTCGTGAAAACACTGGGTTCTAGACTTAGTGCTATGTACTGCACTCTTTGAAAGGTCACATGGGCATTAACCTAACACAGGCAGTTTCTCATCAATTTTCTTTTTGTTTATTTATTTATTTAAGAAAGAGAGAGACAGAGAGGCAGATAGAAAGAGAATGGGCCCACCAGGGCCTCTAGCCGCTGCAGACAAACTCCAGATGCATGTGCCACCTTGTGCATCTGGCTTATGTGGGTCCTGGGGAATTGAACCTGGGTCCTTTGACTTTGCAGGCAAGCACCGTAACCGCTTAGCCATCTCTCCAGCCCTCTCATACATTTTCTGACTGGGAACACCTCAAGGATGGGGGTGCTAGAGTTTGGATGTTAAGTGTCCTGAGATGTTCATGTGGTAAACATGGGCCCTTGTGGAAGGTCCTCAGGTTGTTGGGGTTTGGGGTACTCTTGAAGGGAGGGAGGACATTCAGATCTTAGCCTCATTTTCTTTTTTTTCTTCACTTCCTGTCCAAGAGATAAGTAGTTTTGTTCTGTACTGTGCCTCTGTGATACACTGTCTCGCTGTAGCCCCAAAGCAATGGTGGGACCAGTCAGTCATGGATGGAACTTTCTACAGCTGTGAGCAGGCAGAAGCTTTTCTTTCAATAAGTTTATTGTCTCACATATTTGTCTTGATAACAGACCACTGACCAGCACAGGGGTTAATCATTATGTAATCTAACGAATCCTGAACAGCAGAGTTGTTCATGTCCGCAATTATGGGATGGTTTTTGTCATCCAGAGGTTGTGGTTTATTCTGATCTTTGTTTAAAAAAATATGGCTTTTGGGCCGGGCGTGGTGGTGCATGCCTTTAATCCCAGCACTCAGGAGGCAGAGGTAGGAGGATAACCATGAGTTCAAGGCTATCCTGAGACCACATAATAAATTCCAGGTCAGCCTGGACTAAAGTGAGACTCTGAAAAACCAAAAAAAAAAAAAAAGGCTTTCGGGTTGGAGAGATGCCTTTGCTGTTAAGGTGCTTGTCTGCAAAGCCAAAGGACTCAGGTACAATTCCTCAGGACCCATGTAATTCAGATACAAAAGGTAGAGAGCATGCTCCTGGAGTTTGTTTGCAGTGGCTGGAGGCCCTGGCATGCCCATTCTCTCTCTCTTTCCCTCTCTCTTTCCCTCTCTCTGCTTCTTTCTCAAATAAATAAATAGATAAATAAATATTTTTTTTGCCGGGCGTGGTGGCACACGCCTTTAATCCCAGCATTTGGGAGGCAGAGGTAGGAGGGTCGCTGTGAGTTCGAGGCCACCCTGAGAATACAGAGTGAATTCCAGGTCAGACTAGACTAGAGTGAAATCCTACCCTGAAAATCCCCCCCCCCAAATATATATATATATATATATATATATATATATATATATGTATATATATATATATATATATATTTAATGCAGTGGCTGTAGGCCCTGATGTGCCCATATTCTCTCTCGCTCATAAATAAAATAAAAATAGAGCTCGAGAGATGGCTTAACAGTTAAGGCACTTGCTTGCAAAGCCAAAGGACCCAGGTTCAAGTCCCCAGGACCCACATAAGCCAGATGAACGTGGTGGCACATGTGTCTGGAGTTCGTTTGCAGTGGCTAAAGGCCCTAGAGCACACTTTCTTTCTTTCGTTTGTTCGTCCATCCGTCCTTTCGTCCTTTCTTTCTTTCTTCCCTTTCTCTCTCTCTCTTTCTTTCTTTCTCTCTTTCTCTCTCTCTACCTCTTCCCATCTTTCTGTCAAATAAATAAAAATATTAAAAATGATAAAATTAAATAAAATATTAAGCCGGGCGTGGTGGCGCACGCCTTTAATCCCAGCACTCGGGAGGCAGAGGTAGAAGGATCGCTGTGGGTTCGAGGCCACCCTGAGACTACATAGTTAATTCCAGGTCAGCCTGGACCAGAGTGAGACCCTACCTTGTAACCCCCCCCAAAAAAAATTAAATTAAAATAAATAAATAAATAAATAATATGGCTTTTGCCAGGCATGGTGGCACACTTCTTTAAGCCCAGCACTTAGGAGGCAGAAGTAGGAGGATCATCATGAGCTCAAGGCCACCCTGAGACTCCAGAGGGAATTCTAGGTCAGCCTGGGCTAGAGCAAGACCCTACCTCAAAAAGTTATATATATCTATATGTTGCTTTTGATTTGTGCATTTTTTTTGCATTTCAACTATTTGGAACTGGAGATATATTTCAATTATATTTTCAGTTGAAAAAATGTAGATGATTTGTTTTATTGTTTGGTTACTTTCTTGAGACAGTGTTTTACAATATAGTCCAGGGTGGCTGGAATTACAGTTCTCCTGCCTCAGTCTTCTGAAGGCGAGGACTACAGGTGTGCAACAGCATAAGTAGCTGGTTACTGGCAATTTGTTTTTTTTTTTTAATAAAAAATATTTTATTTATTTATTTTAGAGAGAGCGAATGAGTGCACCAGGGCCTTTAGCCACTGCCAACAAACTCCAGGCGTATGTGCCACCTTGTGCATCTGGCTTATGTGGGTCCTGGGGAATCAAACCTGGGTCCTTAGGCTTTGTAGGCAAGTGCCTTAACCGCTAAGCCATCTCTTCAGCCCAGTTACAGGCAGTTCTTGGTCCATAGCCAAAGTGAGAAAGAGGGTTTGATGACTTCCACGATGAGCAGTTTCTATTTTCTTTCTTTTTTTTTTTTTTTGGTTTTTCGAGGTAGGGTCTCACTCTAGCCCAGGCTGACCTGGAATTCACTATGGAGTCTCAGGGTGGCCTCGAACTCACGGCAATCCTCCTACCTCTGCCTCCCGAGTGCTGGGATTAAAGGCGTGCGCCACCACGCCCAGCTTCTACTTTCTTTCTCAATGCCAGTCTGAGAACAAGTTATCTCTCCACAAGTACAAAAGTCCCACTTCATTTATTTATTTATGAGAGAGAGAGAGAGAGAGAGAGAGAGAGAGAATGGGCACACCAGAGCCTCTAGCCACTGCAAATGAACTCCAGACACATGCACTGCCATGTGCATCTGGCTTACATGGGATCTGGGGAATCAAACCTGGGTCCTTGGGCTTCATAGGCAAGTGCCTTAACTGCCAAGCCATCTCTCCAGCCCAAAAGTCCCACATTTAAAATCCTGACCTACACAAATCCTGAGACTAGGACTGGATTTACAAGGCATTCTATTAACCTTCTGACTTCATGTATTTGAACATTTATGACACATTTTGAGATTCCCTACTGTACAAACTATAATTAATGCTTCATACATGTTTATTTTTAAGAAGTGTGACTCCGTCTGCGTTTATGTTGTGTTTGAAATTGTGCATCATTCGATTATATTTTTATTGTACTTGGTAAACTGAACCAGTTAATTGGTTTGAATTACACTGTTTAGAAATCTGTCAAAAAGACAGTGTATGTGAGAGTTTGACAAAAATCAGAGTTGGGCCTTTTTTTTTTTCTTTTGTGAGGCAAGCCCAACAGACTAGCTTTTTTTATGCAAGAGAGCAAGAGGGAGAGAGAGAGAAAGAGAGAGTGAATTGGCGCGCTAAAGCCTTCAGCCACTGCAGTCGAATTTCAGATGTGTGTGCCCCTCGTGCGCATGTGCGACCTTGCACCCTTGCGTCCATTTTGTGTGCCTGGCTTATGTGGGACTTGGAGAGTAGAACATGAGTCCTTAGCCTTCACAGGCAAGTGCCTTAACCACTAAGCAATCTCTCTAGCCCGGAGTTGACCTTTTTAAATCTAACTCTGTTTTAGAAAAAGATGCCTCAAAAGTTTTCCTCATGGGTGGGGGCTGGAGAGATGACTCAGTAGTTAAAGGCACTTGCTTGCAAAGCCTGGCTTGGGTGCGATTCCCCAGTACCCACATAAAGCCACACGCACAAAGTGGTGCATGCATCTGTAGTTCATTTGCACTGGCTAGAAGCCCTGGCATGCCCATTCATGTGTGTGTTCTCTCTCTCTCTGTTTGCAAATAAATAACTAATAGTAAAATCTTAGAAGAAAGTTTTCCTCATGGCTATTCCTCAGTATTATTCTGTATTGAGCGTCACTCATTGAGCCAGATGTTGGAGACAGAAAGGACTGAAGTACTGATGTTTGGTACAACCTTGAAGACACGAATGCTAAATGAAGCAAGCCCATCCATCACAAAGGGACCAATACTGTATGATTCCACTTACATGAGGTACCTAGAGTATATCAAGTTCATATAGATAGAAAGTGGAATGTGTTTCCCGAGTTGGACAGAGGAATGGGTACAACATGGGAAGAGTTTTAGTGTGGGATGAGGAAAAACGTTCTGGAGATGGATAATAGTGATGGCTAAATAGTGGAGGCTACGGGACCCTGTGAATGTCCTTACTGCCAGCACTTACACTTAGGACAGGCTGAAGGAGTATGTGCACGTTATCAAAAGGAAGTGTTTCTTTTCTTCCTTCATGGAGTCAACATTCATCCAACTTAGATTTTGCTTTGACTCCTCAAGCATGATCAGGGTCGTTGAAACCGTCTCTCCAGAAGAAGTCTCCATATTGAGAAACTGAAGAAAATTTAAAGACTATCCACAGTGTGGTAAGAACCTTTGTAAAAACTATAAAACAGGTTCTCAGTGCTTTACCTATGTGCCCCGTGCCAACAGCCATTAGCACTGATTTGTGCCTAGACCACAAGGCCATGGCTTCATTGGTGTAAAAACATGCTGGGAATTCAGGAAATGGCATTCACCAGGCTGCCCTTGGCTAACAGAACTCTAGGTTTCTGGTTGAATATCTGTCTGGCCAAAGTCGAGATGTTCTGAGCGCTTTATAATGAGAGCTCAGGTTGGCCCAGGCCCCTGGGTTTTACCCAGCCTGTCTTTCATCGTTGCTTTCTTAGCAGAATTTATCCTGGTGTGACCTTCTGGCATCACATCTGATAGTAGCCCTGCAGTTCCTGTCTTCCTGCAAATCCCCAGGCAAGACCTAGCAATCCAGACCCAGGCCTGATTACATGGTTTTGGGAGATGCTGTCCTCCAAGGGTTAAAAAAAGAATGTTTCCAGGCCTGGGACGATGGCTTCAGCCGTTAAAGGCACTTGCATGCAAATCCTGGTGGCCCAGGTTCAATTTCCAAGCCAACTCATGTAAGCTGGATTCAAAAAAAGTGGTGAAAGAATTTGGTATTTATTTATAGTGGTAAGAGGCCGTGGGTGCATAAACACACACACACACACACACACACAAATTAAAAAGAAAAAGAAAAAGAGCATGTTTGCAGGTGAGACAGATCCATGCTTGATGTTAGCCAACTTATGCATTCCTGTACACAAGGAGAGAAAATTTAACATTTTTCAAATATCTACTATGTGTTAGGTAATGTATAGTCATTTTCAGACCTCTTGACAGGCTTTGGAGAGGATACATTATAACTGTTTGCAATAATGCTTTCGTTTTTGAGGTAGGGTCTCACTCTAACTCAGGCTGACCTGGAATTCACTATGTCGTCTCAGGGTGCCCTTGAACTCATGGCGATCCTCTTACCTCTGCCTCCCGACTGCTGGGAATAATGCTTTTTTTTTAAAAAAATTATTTTTATTTATTTATAAGAGAAAGAGAGAGAGAGAGAGAGAGAGGATGGGCACACCAGGGCCTCTAGCCACTGGAAACAAACTCCAGACACATGTGCCACCTTGTGCGTTTGGCTCTATGTGGGTACTGGGGAATTGAACCTGGGTCCTTAGGCTTTGCAGGCAAGTGGCTTAATGACTAAGCCATCTCTCCAACCCTCATAATGCTTTTTTAAAAATATTTTTATTTATGTATTTGTGTGTATGTGCATGTGTATGGGTGTGACAGGCCTCTTACCACTGTAAACAAATGTTAAATGCTTGTGTCACTTTTTGCATCTGGATACTGGGGAACTGAACCTAGATTTTGTCTTTAATAGCAAGCCATCTCCCCAGCTCTAATGATGTTTATAAAACGGAAATTTCTTTCTGTAGTTCAAGAAACACATTACAGGGCTGGGGAGATGGCTTAGCGGTTAAGATGCTTGCCTGCGAAGTCTAAGGACCCATGTTCAACTCTCCAGATCCCATCTAAACCAGATGCACAAAGGTGAGGCAAGTGCAAGGTTGCACATGCCCACTAGGTAGCACAAGCATCTGGAGTTCAATTGCAGTGGATGAGGCCCTGTTGCACCAATTCTCTCTCTGTCCCTCTCTCTCTCTCTAAAATAAATTTAAAAAAAATAAAAAAAGAAACACATTGCAGATGCTTCTCAGTTGGTGACATGCATCACAGTCTGATGGTGCTCCCAGCCCAGTCTTGTGCTCTTCTCCTTCAGCATCCACAAGAATTTTCTCAAGAAATGGCCTGGGTGTCTTACTCCTTTGCATCTGCTTTGTCAAAGACTTTTCTGAACATAACCATTGGTTTAAAGCAATCCTGGGACCAGGACAAGGTATTCCAAATGCCACCCGTGCTACCATAGACAAGTGACTTTGTCTATTCCACCATCTATAAGTTGAAGGTAACTCTACTCACCTCATAGGGTGTGGCGAGATTCAAAGGGACTATCTAATATGTTAAGTTCCCAACAGTGCCTGGTGTTGGTTAAATAGTAAAGAGCTATCCCCTAGACATTTCTACTCTGAAAAAAACTACACTGACACTAAATATTCTCTTTTTTTTTTTTTTTTTTTTTTTTGAGGTAGGGTCTCGCTCTAGCCCAGGCTGACCTGGAATTCACTATGTAGTCACAGACTGGCCTCAAACTTACAGTGATCCTCCTACCTCTGCCTCCCAAGTGCTGGGTTTAAAGGCATGCATCACCATGCCAAGCTTCAAAAACCCTTTCTTTTAAATTTTTTAATTTTTAAAAACAATTGCTTATTTATTTGACAGAAAAAGAGGGAGAGGGAGAGAGAATGGGTGTGCCAGGGCCTCCAACCACTGCAGACGAACTCCAGATGTGTGTGCCCCCTTGTGCATCTGGCTAACGTGGGTCCTGGGGAATTGAACTTGGGTCCTTTGGCTTTGCAGGCAAATGCCTTAACTGCTAAGCCATTCCTCCAGCCTCCAAAACTTTTTTTTTAAAAAAGTTATTTATGTATTTATTTGAGAGAGCAAAGAGAGAGAAAGAAGGAGAGAGAGAGAGAGGGAGGGAGGGAGGGAGGGAGGGAGGGAGAGAGACAGGGTACACCAGAGCTCCAGCCACTGCAAATGAGCTCCAGATGCATGTGCCACCTTGTGCATCTGGCTTACATGAGTCCTGGGGAGTTGAACTGAGGTCCTCTGGTTTTGTAGACAAATGATTTAACCACTAAGCCATCTCTCCAGCACCAAAAACTTTTAATTGACAAACCTGTTATGTTTACAGTAAAACTGAATAGAAGTATCAATTATTTTGAAAATTGTACACGTCAAGAAACTTGGAAGCTATTGACGGTTATTATGTGATACAAGCAATCCAATGCAAAACGAATTAGTGCAAATTCTAACTTTCAAAGGTAGTAACCTTAGAGGAATGGATTTAGATAAGCTAGCAAAGTGGCCTATAAGAGGAAATATGGGGCAAAGGTTGATAAAAAGAGCCTCAGACCACAACCCAAATCTGAGAAAATTTCTGCCAAGTAGACGGGATGTCTCCAAGTACAGGTGGTCATCGTTGGAGTCTGCCCTGGTCAAAGGCAGCCAGCTCTAGTACCTGGGCTGTGCGCAGTCATAGGCTTTGCAAACCCATTGGGGAACCCAAAGAAGCAGCAGCTGGTATTGGTAACCACTCACAGCAGGCTCTGGAGGAGAATGACAGAGAAGTGCACCTCTCTGGCCATCAGGGGTGGCAGTTATAGAGAGAAGAGCAAAGGCTTAAAGAAAGCATACTTTAATTCTCCACGACAGACAGGGATGCAGTGGCCACTCGCACACCATCTGAGCAGTCACTTAGAAGGCTGGGTGGTTTCTACCCCTGCCCTGCCGCTGCCAGACTTCTGGATTTCATGGGCCAGAAAAACTAGAAGACCAGCCCAAATCACCAAGTTTTTATTTTTCTAAGTAAGGACAACAAACAACCAATGCCACTTCCTGATGTCATAATTTAATATCCCAAAGCAGAAAGCATAATCTCAGAATAAAGTCCTTTAGGCTGAATGTATTGCGAACAATGAAAATGCACTGTCCTCAATCAGCCTTGCTTTGCTGGGTCTCAGGTCACCAGTAGAGGTGATGTAAGCACAGGCTGGACATTGGACCTGCGGTCTTTTCTTTCTTAATTGTTTTTTTTTTTTTTTTTGAGAGAGAGAGAATAGGCACACCAGGGACGTCAGCCATTGCAAACGAACTCCAGATGTATGCACCCCCTTGTGCACAAGTGCAACATTGCGTGCTTGCATCACTGTGCATGTGGTTACGTGGGACCTGGAGATGTGAACATGACTTCTTAGGCTTTACAGGCAAGTGCCTTAATCGCTGAGCTATCTCTCCAGCCCGACCTGGGGGTCTTTTAAAGTACTATCCCCAGTGGAGACAATCACTCAATTTGCAAATATTTCTTGAGCACTCCTGGAATGATATTGAGGATCCCAAGGTTAGATCAAGCACTTAAAATCCGATGAAGGAAGAGAGACGACAAAGAGGCAAAAAAAGGAAAGCAATTTAATTTCCGTTTGTGACAAGTGTTACCGAGAGCAGTACTGTAGATGATATTGAACGAAAAGTCCCCTCTTGGGTGACACTGAAACCTCAAGGAGGACTCAGCATTTTGGAGCACTAAGTGAGAATGGCCCATCCTTGGAGAAGAGTTAAGGCCGGGGGAAGGAAGGAGCTTGGTGTATCGGAAGAACTGAACACAGGCAGGGAGTGGCCTTGATGCCCTGCAGCCTGCTAATGAAAAAGGGTAGTATTGTGGGTGAAGGGAAATAGGCTGTATTTCTAGTATGCCCACCTGAGAACACACTGGACTTCAAACAGAACTTTTTATTTATTTATTATTTGAGAGAGAAAAAGAGTGGATGGGCATGCCAGGGCCTCCTGTGACTGCAAATGAACTCCAGACACATGCACCACTTTGTGCATCTGGATTTATGTGGGTACTGGGGAATGGAACTTAAGCTGTTAGGCTTTGTAAGAAAGAAGTTCCTTTATCTGCTGAGCTATCTCTTCAGTTCCCCCCCCACCCCCTTTTTGAGACAGGGCCTCACTATGCTGCTCAGGCTGGCCTCCAACTCACAATCCTCCTGCCTTAGCCTCTCAAGTGGCTGGGATTATAGGCATGTGCCACAGTAGACCTTCCAAAACAGCACCAGCATCTGGAGACCAAGTGTTGAAACACATTCGAACCACACTTGCCCAATGGCAAAATGACCTAGCATTTGCTACAGCTAGAGTCTCAGGTTCCAGCCTTAGTAACTCTGAATTACCAAGCCCGAGGTCTCAGAATCTGTACATTTCATAAAAGCTCCAGGTGCATCTTGTAACAGGGAATGTTGGTAAACACCGTAATTGAGATTCATCTGGGACCTTTAGTGGTTGATTTACTACGCCTGCAGAGAATATGCTGGGATCTAAATTTCTTTCTTTCCTTCCTTCCTTTTTTCCTTCCTCTCTCCCTTCCTCCCTCTTTCTTTTCTTCTTTTCTGTCTTTCTTTTCCTCCCTCCCTCCCTCCCTTTCTTTCTTCCCCCCCTTTTTTTTAAAGGTAGTGTCTCACTGCTAGCTCACGCCTGGAATTCACTATGTAGTCTCAGGGGGGCCTCGAACTCACGGCAGTCCTCTACCTCTGCCTCCAAGTGTTGGGATTAAAGGCATGCGCCACCATGCCCAGCCACTTCCTTTTTTTTTTTTTTTTTTTGAGGTAGGGTCTGTAGCCATCTCTCCAGCCCTGCATGTATTCTTTAGAATGTTTAGAAGACTGGCCATGCATACAGACTACAGTTAGGGCTTGGAAAGGATGGTGGAAAGAGAAAAGAGGGACTGGAATGGTGACAGATCAAAGCTTGAGAATTGAATGGCAGCGGGTTCTTCTAGTGGAAGAAGCCAGAACCTCAACTTGTACTTCCCTGTCATGCCCAATGTCCAGTCTTTAAGTCCCACATACCTCTCTTAGGACAGAGACACCTAGTTCTACAGCAGCCATAGTGTAAACATAAATCCACATGCACAAAGTGGCATACGCATCTGATTGTTTGAGAGGGGAAAAAGCTGATATATGATGGGGTAAGGAGAAAACAAATTTGTATCTCTCGCCATTAGTAATATATGGAACATATATGTTTGGAATGGGGCATCACAACACAGGGCAGAACATTTTTACAGTGTGTTTATTTTAACGTGGAATGGAATCACATTTGCAGTGGCTAGAGGCCCTAGTGCACCCATTCTCTCTTTCTCTCTGTCTCTCTCTGTAAATAAATAAATAAAATTAAACATAGAGTAGAAAAATTGTTTTGTGTGTGTGTTTGTGTGTGTGTGTGCGCATGCATGCACCAGAGGACAACTTCAAGTGTTGTCCGTCAGGCGCTGTCCACCTATTATTTTAAGATAGAGCTCTCACTGGCCTGAAGCTCCCCAAGTAGAATAGATTGGTTTTCCAGTGTGCCCCAGGGATCTGCCGGTCTCCACCTCCCCAGAACTACAACCTGACTTTCTTGTTTTTCTTTTTCTGAGGTAGCATCTCACTCTAGCCCAGGCAGACCTGGGATTCACTTCATAGTCTCAGGGTGGCCTCGAACTCACATCGATCCTCCTATCTCTGCCTCCCAAGTGCTGGGACTACAGGCATGCACCACCACACCCAGCTAACCTGACATTGTTACATATGTTCAGGGGGTCAAACTCAGGCCCTCAAGCTTGCAAGGCAAACATTGCATGACTGAACTATTTCCCTAGCCCCTGAAAGTTTTAAAACGCTTATGAATGGTGTTAGCAAAGGTAAGGAGATGCCCAAGTCCTTGGTAAATGCTACTAGTTTAGTGATATCAAAGTTTAGTACAGTGCTTCTCAAAGGAAACTTGGCCAGCCGAATCTCCTGGGTCTTATTAGAAATTCATATCTAGAGCCGAGCATGGTGTTCATACCTTCAACCCTAGCGCTCAGGAGGTTGAGGTAGGAGGTTCGCTGCTGGAGGCCATCCTGGGCTATAGGAGGAATTGCAGGTCAGCTTGGACTAAAAAAGAAACATCTAAACATTTGAGTTACTTAAAGGGAAGTATCATTTGCTAAGCAAATACTAACTTATGCTCTTTACAGATTCCAGAGGATCTTTACAGATTCTAGAGAATTACAGAGAGGAGGGGAAGAAAGCAAAATAATGTTGAATAGCAAGAATCCAAAAATTAGCCGAAGACACCTTTTCCTAGGTCAAAGACTGCCGTAATGACATCATTCTTCCCGTAGATGGCACTATATTCTTACGACCGCGTAAGTAGAGCTCTCGAATAATTAGCTTGAACTGGTTTTTGTTTATTTTTCAGCTTTATTTTACAATTCGTTTAGTAAGTAGCAGCTGACGGTAAATAAGTGGCTCATGTTTCTTTGGTTTTCTTCTTAAAATTCATTCTTGGGGACTCCTCAGAGCCCCAGCTGGGGAACATCTGCTTTGGCTGTGGTTCAGACCCGCGGAGGCCGAGTTCTAATCCTCTTCCCCGTTCCTGCTAGAACTTACTAAGGACTAGCTGAGAGTTATGCCGGAGAAAACTTATGTCTCAAACAAACAAATAAACAAACAACCTTTCTGCTTCTGCGGTCATAAAACAAAGCAGAAATAGAGCACCGATTCCAGAAGCAGTGTTTTCTAAATAGGGGAAAATATTCATCCAAGTATGCAGATACCTTCCCTGGCTGGTTAATCATGGACTTAAAAAGAAAAGTTCACACACCCAATTGTAATGAAAATAGTTTCCAAACAACAACAACAATCTCCCCCCAACAAATAACCGCAGCCCCCCCCCCCACGCCCTTTCAGTACCCTAACACATGGTAGGAGCTGTCAGTTGCAGAAACCAAATCCGAGCAGGGGAAGAAGGGAAGGCTTGACCGGCGAGGGAGCTGAAGGGCAGAGGTGCAGATTCGGGGAGTGACGGCTCGGGCAGTTATCTGTCTTCAGGGTTCTGCTAGCGGGAGGAGCGAGGAGGGCTGGGTCTGAACGTGGCTCGTTTTCCCGAGGAGCTGTCGCTCATCAACGCGCCCCAAGTCGCTCGGGGAACACGCTCCAGGGCTCGGCGTTTCCTCTGAAACAGTCGCTAAGCCCTTGTGAATGTTCAGATGCACAAGGTTCAGCGAGGAGCTTTAGGTTTTAGGACATGTTCAGCCAACCTGGCAATTTCCAGAGTAGCCTGAGCCACGAGCCCAGCGACTCAGGGTCCCTTGGAGCCCCACTCCCTCAACAGCCCGTGCCAGAACCCCGGCCTGGCCAACTCCCCGGCGCCCCAGGGCAGGGCCAAGGCCGCGGGTCCCGCGACGGCACCGAGCCCACAGGTGGTCGCGCCCGCAGCGAGCGCATCTCGGTGGCCCAGGGCGGCGCTCGCCACCGCTCCAAGCCACTGCTGCGCCCCAGGAGTCGGTCACCTCCCGGGGGACATCGAAGCCCAAGAGAGGGCGCCGGGGACCACGAGGCAAAGGACCCTCCGGTGCCCGACCTAGGCCAAGGGTGGTCGGCAAGGCTCTGCTTGGGTTGGGGCAGGGGATGGCCGCCCGCCCCGAGCTCAGACACGTCCAGCCCCGCACGCTCTGCCCATAGCCTTCCTCCGCCTTACCGGTCCACGACGCCCCGTAACCCATCCCAGCCCCTCACGGCAGTGACTCCGGGGTGTCCATCGCCCTCGGGCCGCACGGTTCTGCCACCCACGGATCCCAGAAGGGCCGAAGAAGGGTCATCGGACCAGGCAAACCACATTCCCAAGGACGAGCAGCGGGTGGCAGCAGCGCCCCCGCTCCAGCGCCGTCCGGGTTCCCTCCTGTCCTGGCCTGGGTAGCTCCAGTGCCCCGACCGCTGTAGAACACCCGGGTGGCAGCAGGGAGGAATTAGCCCCGACCCCTTCCCCAAACTTCTCAGCTTTGCTCTTCTATTCCTTCAACCCGTCCCCTCCGCGCCATCCCGCTCCTCCCACTAGCTCCCCTCTTCCTCCGCCCCTGGTCCCCACTTAGGAATCTGTCCCCCCCCCCTCCGTCCGCCCGCCCGCCCGCCGGGTCCGGGGATCCTCCCCCCGCCCCCCCGCGTGCCGCCGCCGCCGCCCGGGTTCCTCCCCCCTCCCCGCTCGGGCGCTCCCTGCCAAGCCCATGATGTAATGGTGTATGTTAATCAGTAGCATGTGGGGAGCTCCGGCGGCTCAGTACTCCGCGAGCTGACTCTGGAGGCGGCAGCGGCGGCGGCCACAGCTCTCCCGGACCCCGCAGCGCCGCCCGCCCGCCCCGACGGCATGGCCCGCAGCCCGCGCGCCGGGCGCCCCAGAGCCCGCTGACGGTCGCCGCGGCCCCGGACCCGCGCGCAGGGCCCCGAGCCGCGGGGATGAGCCGCGCCGAGGTGAGCGTCCCTTCCCGGCCGCCTCCCCCTAAGCCCCCAGCGGGGAACCCCTCGGGTGGAGTGGGGTGGGGGTGGGGTCCTTGGGGACCCTTTCCCGAGGGTTTCTTCCAACCGACTCAGAAGTTCCCCGAGCCAGAGGCGGGAAGCCAGGCGCCCCCTGGAAGGGCCAGGCGCTGGCATCCTCTTGCCCGCAGCCACCACACTGGGACCGGACTGGGGGACCCCCCCCCCACCACCAAAGCTAACTTTCTTTAGTGCGTTCTTTGGGGGGGGGCGTGTGCTGACAGCAGGGATCTGCATTCCCCCTCCCTCCCTCCCTCCCGCGGGGTCCCCCCCAGGCACTCGGGCCGTCTCCACGCTCGCGGCGCGCCCCGCAGCCGCGCTCGCTGCCTGGGGCCTGGGGGCGTGCGGGTGAGGACCCAGCAGCCCCGCGGCGGCAGGATGCCCACCGCGCGCGCGCACACACATACGCGCACACACACATACACACACCACCACCACCTCCCCCCCCCCCCCCCCGGGCCCCGGCACACACGCACACACGCAGCGGATCGCTCCGGGCCAGCAGGCCCTTGGAGAGCTCGCGGGTGGGCCGGGGTGGCGCGGCACTACGCTGGGGAGTCCGGGCTGCGCCGCCGCCCGCTGGGCGCAGAGCTTTGGGTGGGGAAGAGTTTATTTTTGTCTCGAGCTGCTGCCGCCGCCGCCGCCGCGGCTGTTCACGGCCTAAATCCAGAGGGGAGCCTGGCGGTGGAGATGCTGGCTGTTGCTGTAGATGGAGCTGCAGCCGCTCGGCTGCTTCTCCGGGGGGGAGGAGGAGGAGGGAGAGAAGGAGGAGGAGGAGTAGAGGGAAAAGAAGGGGAGGAGGAAGAGGAGGCGGCGGCAACAACTCAGGCAGCCGCTGTCTCCGCCTCTGCTTTGCATTAGCCCCCCCCCCCTCCACCCCATCCCCCGCGTCCCTTCGCAAGCCGCATTTTGCAAGTTTTCTGCGCGGGGAAGATCTGTTGCTGGGGGGGCGCCGGCGTTCGCAGACCCAGCCCCCCTCCCCCGCGAGGCCAACCCCGGGTGGGGCGTGCGGGGAGCTCCGCAGCAACAGGAAGCCGCGGGGGCTCTTCCCGCACCTGGGAAGGAGGCTTCGGCAGGGCTCAGCTCCAGCATCCCGGCGTGGAGGAGACCGCTGGAATTGAGGGAGGTGGGGGGAGACCCGGCTTCCGCGGGACGGCCCCCCACCACCTCCGCGGCCCCCGCCCCGCCCCCAGCCCCCCTCCCTCCGCCCCCCCGTGCATCCGTCTCCCCCCCCCCCTTGGGCGCGCTCCTCCGCGGGCTGAGGTCTCACTGCAGCTCTGTCTCTTCTTCCAGTGGTGATCGCCGCTTGGGAATGCGGGTGTGAAAGGTCCGAGCTGCCACCCAGCGGGGGAACAGACCCCCCACCCCTACCCCACCCGGGACGCCGCCAAGCATCCTCCCGAAGCTGCGAGAAAAGGGGCCGAGAGCGCATTCATTCTTCATTCAGTTGTGTGCCTTGTGAGGGATTTTTTTTTTCTCCAAAAATTGGTATATGTCTATATAATTTTTTTTTAAAGAAACATTTCCGTGCTACTGTCTGTCATCGTCTCTGGGGACATCAGCCAAAAGCACCGAAACGTAACAGAAACCAGACACGAGCGGCCGGGGAGCTCAGTCAGTACCTGCAAGCGTCCCGGGTACCCGGAGCCACCTTGGAACCCGAACGCCCGTGGGGCGGCCGCGGGGCTGCGGTTCCACCAAAGTTTGGGGCGCGCGAGGGCGCCGAGGGGCTTCGTAGACGCAGGGCGGCCCCCTCACCATGATGTTTCGCGACCAGGTCGGGGTGCTGGCGGGCTGGTTCAAGGGCTGGAACGAGTGCGAGCAGACTGTTGCGCTGCTGTCGCTGCTCAAGCGCGTGAGCCAGACCCAGGCCCGCTTCCTGCAGCTGTGCCTGGAGCACTCGCTGGCCGACTGCGCAGAGCTGCACGTCCTGGAGGGCGAGGCCAACAGCCCGGGTAAGTGCGCGACCCCAGCCACCCACCGCGACCGCGACCGCGGGCTGCCGGCTCCCCGCCTCCAGCCCCGGCCCCGCCCCCGGCCGCCTGCTCCGCCTGGACCTGGTCCGCGCGGGTCCCCCGGGGCTCTCTCCCCTCCCCCGGGGAATGTCCCCCTGACCGGAGCTCTCCCCTTCTCACCTCCGCTGGCCGCTTTGGGGCTTCGCGCGCCCTTAGTCCATTCCGGTGTGGTAGTGTGAATGATTGATTTTTCTCTCATGCGCTTTCCTTGGGAATAAGTAAGTCAGGTCACGTAGAGTCTGGATTTTCTGGTGTTTTTCTTCTTTCTTTTCTTTCTTTCTTTCTTTCTTCCTTTCTTCCCCCCCCCCCCCCCTCTTCCCCTCCTTTTGGACGACGTGGCTCGCTAGATTTCAGCAACACTTGGAGGAGCCCCGGGACTGCCCTTCACTGCCAAGAGCGGATAAGGCTGTATGCAATTTTATCATTTGGGTGTCCCCCCCCCATACTGTTTTAAACGCTCATCTTCCGAGTAATATGTAGGTGACGCTATAGACTATGCAAGTGCCACGTGCAGCGTGGCTGTGATGTGGCTAGCCTCTCCGGTCATGACGTTATCCGCATCCGTAGGCATCTTGTAGGAAGCCTAGGCACGAATGGGGCTCCCCAGTGTCTTTTTCTTAGGAAACTTTGCCACACGGAAGCAGAATTGTGTCACAGGACCCTGCTCGTCTTCACAGGCACCTCACCTACCACAGAGAAGTGAGTGCACCAGGCAGGTCCAAGCCGTTTGCCATTTGCCACCATAGGTGGTGACAGACTGAAATTACACCGCGAGTAAGGGGAGGGGAGAGGAGGTCTGGCGATTATGATTTTGGGGGGGGGGGCGAACGGGGAGGGCAAAGGAAGTTCTTGAGCTGCAGGAGGGCGAACAGAGCCCCCAGTGTCCATGCAGAGTGAAGCGTGCGGAGTCCTCTTCCAGCTGTTCCATGTTAGGGCTCAAGCCCCAAAGACTCCCCAGGTCTGGGCTGGCGTTTGTTGAACAGGTCTAGTCCAGAGCAGAGGGGAACGGGAGGGGTGTGTGTGTGTGTGTGTGTGCGCGCGCGCGCGCGGGCGCGCGGTGCGTGTGTGTGTCTCTCTCCCTCTCTCTCTCTCTCTTTCTCTCTGTGTGTGTGTGTGTTGTCTTCCCGAGTGGCAAGAGCAGAGCCGGTGGCTTCCTCATTCCTCCCGCCTGACGCCTGACAAGGCTCATGATGCTGAAAACACTAGAATGGGATGTTTCCATATATAGAATCGTAGGGTGGAGGTGGTTTCTGGAAACCCTCACAGGCCCTTTCCTGACTGCACCCAAAGGCTCTTGCACTGCCAAGTGTGGAGGGTCATTTGGAGGGAGATTTCAGGCGGCTACTCAGAAGGGCACAGTGGCAGGGCCCCTTTGCTTGAGTGCCACGCTTATAAATAGCCAAAGGCCAGCCTCCTTCCTCAGAGTGTAAAGGCATGACTAGGGTAACTGGTGATCTGCTCGCTTTGCTTCTGGTCTTAATGTCAACGGGTTTGCTTCTGCTTTCTCGTGTTGTTTGAGAAACAAGCTTATATAAACTTTTCCTTTTTGTAGAATTGAAGGAATCTATAGTCATGGATGTTGACCTCTTGACTTCAGTGTGTGTAGGGACTATTCAAACTAATGATAATTCCTCTTTACATTACTAGAATGTTGGTGCAGCATTTTTTCCCCTTTGAGTAATGGAGAGGATTTTCCCCAACACAGCAGCTATCAATTTAGCAAGTAAAGCATTTAGATGTATGATATTAAAAAGAAGCAGCTTATTCAAAAATCTTACAAGTTAACAAAATAATTAATCTTCCCTGAGTTTTTCAAAGTATTTGGTAATATTTCTTTCAAGTTGCTTTTATTTATTTATTTTGAGGTAGGGTCTCACTCTAGTCCAGGCTCACCTGAAATTCACTATGTAGTCTTAGGTTGGCCTTGAACTCACAGTGATCCTCCTACCTCTGCCTCCAAAGTACTGGGATTAAAGGCATGTGCCATCACGCCCAGCTTCAATGTGCTTTTTAAATTTTATTTATTTGAAAGAGATTGAGAGAAAGAGACAGAGAGAGACGGAGAGAGAGAAAGAATGACAGTGGGTGTGCCAGGGCCTTCAGCTACTGCATACAAACTCCAGACACATGTGCCACTTTGTGCATCTGGTTTATGTGGGTCCTGGGGAATTGAACCTAGGTCCTTTGGATTTGCAGGCAAGTGCCTTAGCTGCTAAGCCATCTCTCCAAGCCCTCAAATTGCTTTTATTAAAAAAATATTTTTATTTATTTATTTGACAGAGAAAGGGGGGGGGGAGGGAGAGAGAGAGACAGAGAGAGAGAATGGGCACGCCAGGGCTTCCAGCCACTGCAAATGAATTCCAGACGCGTGTGCCCCCTTGTGCATCTGGCTAACGTGGGTCGATGGGTCGAACCTTGAGCCGGGGTCCTTAGGCTTCACAGGCAAGTGCTTAACCGCTAAGCCATCTCTCCAGCCCCTCAAATTGCTTTTTTAAACCATATTTATTGGTGTATGATACCTATCAATTTGTGGTGCTAAAGGACATTAAAGCATAAAATATAAGCCATTATGTAAGATAGAGGCAGACCATTTTCCTGCTTCTAGATTATTCTTTCAACCTAAACATTTTCCCTGTGTGGAAACTTTTGTACCTGTTTTCTTGTATGGACAGGACAGGCATTCTCAAGGCAAGGTCACTTGATGGCTTGTTTCACTTTCATAGCATGGTGATTACAACATAGAGAGCACTGAGATTTCTCACAGCATACCTGTTGCACCTCTCTCCTTATTTGGAACTTAGTCAATGCCCAGGAAGGATGCAAAACGGTCCCCTTAGCAACCAGAATGGATGTTATAAGAATATAGACACTACTCCAGATATTCTCAGCACAATCTTTCTTTCTAGATACAACTCTTTGCTTTTTTTCTATTGAGACAGGATCTCTTGTAGCCCAGGCTATCCTTGATGTAATTATATAGAAGATAACCTTGATCTTGGGACCCTGCAGTTCCTGAGTGGTGGGATTACAGGGGTGAACTACCACACTGGGTTTATGCTATGCTGGGGACCCAACTCAGGGCTTTGTGCATGTGAGACAAGTGTTTGGCCAACTGTGCTACAATCCTTTTTGTTAATAAATATCTTATTTGTTTATTTATGAGAGAGAGAGAGAGAGAGAGAGAGAGAGAGCGAGGGAGAATATGGGCACTCCAGGGCCTCTAGCCACTGCATACAAACTCCAGATGCATGTGCCACCTTGTGCATTTGGCTTAGCTGGGAACTGGGGAATCGAACCTGGGTTCTTAGGCTTCACAGGCAAGTGTCTTAACCACTATGCCATCTCTCCAGCCCACATCCTTTTTTTTTAATTTAAAAGATACTTCACAGTATATTAGGAATAGATTCTCTGGAATGGTCTGGAACGGGGTGAGAGGCTGCTGTAACCATCAGAGAAAAGTGACTCCTACTGACTGAGGCACCACTAAGGTAAAAACCTGTAACTGGCCCTGCAGACATCCCTTCCTAGTCACATAAACCAACATATGGCATTTACTGGTTATAGCACACGTTACGAAAAGTGCATCTTTAAAGAAAAGTATTCTCTCTTAGAAGACAGGGAAATGTTCGGTATACTTGGGAAACATTTACGCTCAGGAGGATGAACCTCCCTAAGGCTGTTTTGGCATGTCTTACCAATTCAGAAAACTAGGCTATACAGAATGACTCATTCATCGAGTGGTTGAGATTTCCTGTCCCCAAGTCATTTTGTATCATTTGTTTTGTAATCACCAGTGAAAACATACACACATTTCTTTGAGTGTTTGGAGGTTTTCAAAACCTGGTGGATGGGAATAAAATTCACATCTGGGGCTTGATTTCGGTATCATGAAGAAAAAAAATCATATGAATTGACCTTAACAAGTCCACACATCAAACATGGTTTGTGTGAGATCTATGGGGTGTGTTTTGATAGGAACATTTCATTTCCTGAAATATATTAGGAATCCAGTGAGTCACTGGTTTATCCTTTCCTTCAGGTTCATGATAATCAGAGATCCCTCCCCCGAAATAGTTGAATCAGTTTCTATGGTTTTTAGATCTAGAATGCTCCTGAAAGGCCTATGTGTTAAAAGGCTTGGTCCCCAGCTTGGCATTGTTGTGAGGTGGTAGGGGCTAGTGAGAACCTTCCCATCCCTGAGGAGTGCCCTTGGGGAAGCCCCTTCCTCTTCCTCCCTTGGCTCGCTGGCCATTTTGGTCTGCTATGATGCACGGTCACAGGCCCAAGGTGATAGGACCAACTTCTCATGGACTGACACACCTCCAAAACCACGAGCCCAAATCAACCTTTTCTCTTTAGAGTTGATTGCCTCAAACAGTTGTTATGATACAATCCTTGTGGATTTATTTTCAGAACTTTTTCCTTTTCTCTCCGGACTTGGTCAGGGGGGTTATTTGTCACCTCCCTAAGTAGTGGCTTGTTTCTAAGTCCCTCACTCCCATAACTTTAGGAAAAGGCCTTTCACCTACCAAAGATGGAATCCCCTGACATCACTTGCAGCTCCACAGAGAAAAACAGACTATGTGGCACTGTTTATGACTTTGGTCATTTGGACTTGAAATAGGATTTCAATAGGAGTAGTGTTATGAATCAAGATTCACAAGTGAAGCCTCAAAGACTTTTAATTCACAAAATAGCACAAATGTTAACTGTGTTCCCAGCAAGCAGATGTCAGAATATTGTTACTTACTTATAATTAAACGTGAGAGAAAGATTGATCTGAAATGGTGACGCAAGGGACAACAATGACCAGAAATTGTAGGGTACTCCAGATTTGGTCAGGAATATGGTTGCTGTCTGTACTGAGTGAAGTTACTGGTTTTATTGCTTTCATGGCTTTTGGTTTCCATAGTGTGAGTATTTTATCTTCCATACTCACTTGGCCTTTTAGACCACAAGTGGAAGAGAGCAGCATGTTTTCTCGGTGATGTGGGTAAGAGCTTATTTATCTTTCTTTCACTCATTTGTTTATTTTCCTGGCTCAGTATCATGCAATAGGAGTATACAAGTAATCTACTATATTCAGTGTTGAGTGAGTTAGTAATACAGTATCATAGGTATGGAAGCATAGATATGGAAATAAGAAACACGGAAGGAAGAATGCTGGGAGCACCCAGAACCTAGAAACAAACTGCTGGGGCAGTGGTAGAGCCGAGTCCACTGGACAGGAGATATGTTCAAGTTGAATCTTGAAGGGTGAGTATGAGTTGGGTTCTGTATAGAAAGAGGCTTGTGATGAGGAAGCTAGAAGGCATTCCCAAGCAGAAAGGATAGCGTTAGTACAAGTGTTGCTGGGAGGAAGGGAATGACTGTGTGCAGGAAATGGTGAGCTCGGAGTGGCTGGAAGCATGCTGAGTGCTGAGCTCTAAGATGCAGAAATTAGAAACAGAAGCAGCATGTGTTCAGGACGTGGCCGGCCAAGGAATTCAGAGTTCATCCTGCGGAGATGACGGGGAGCCCAAGTCTGCTTGCAGGCAGGGCCGCTCTGAGAAGGAAGAGGGGGGAGGGAGAGTTGTGTGCTGTGGGTAGTGTGGGCTGTGCAGTGTGTTTACTGTATGTGGGATATGAGTAGTGTGGTACGGGGCTCTGTGTGGGGTGATATAGAAAGTATGGTGTGTATGTGTGGTGTGGGTAGTGTGGTGTGTGTTGTTCGTGGATTGTGTGATGTGTATGTAATATGTACATGGTGTGGGGGTATGAAGCATATGACATGTATGTGTGGTGTGTGTGAGTATGTATGTGTACTATATGTATGCGGCATGGGTAGTATGAAGTAGTATGGGTGTACGGTATGTAGGTGCGTGGGTATGTGGTATATATGGTGTGTAAATATGGTCTGTGGGTATGCGTGTGTGTTTGGATAGTATGATGAGTGTGGCATAGGTGGTATGCATGTGTGGTTTGTGGCTATGAGGAGTTGACATGTGGGCATGTGTGTATGTGGTATAGGAGTGACGTATATGATGTGTGTGGTATGTGTGGAAGTGTGGGAGTGAACAGTGTGGTATGTGGGTATGTGTGTGTGGTCTGGGTAGTATATGTGTGGTGTGCGTAGTTCGTGTTGTGTGTACATATGGTGTGTGGGTGTGAATATGTGTGTGATATAGGAAGTGTGACGTGTGTGGTTTATGTGATATGTAGGTATGTATGTATGGTTTATGGGTAGGCAGTAGTGAGATGTGGGCATATGGGTGTGGCAAGTGCTCTGCTTGTCTGTGTGTGTCTGTACACTTGTGGGGAAGGACTGACCTGGCATATGTGCCCATTTCTCAGAGACAGAAATGAGGGAAGGCAGGCAGTTTCATTGTGCCAGTTTTCAGTTTGGCCTTGGTGGCGCCATAGTCTCTGGGCAGCATGGGTCTATGGTGGAGTAGAGATGGACTGACTTGGAGAGAAAAGCAAGGTCTTGTCCTCAGGGCCACGTTTATACCCATAGATGGGCAGAAGCTGTACCGGGTTCTTAGGGTGTCGATTTGAGTGTCAGATTGACTAGACTGGATCATTAATTTCTGAACCTTGGTTTTCTCATCTGTAAGATGGTGTTCATAAACCTCGTTATTGTCTAGAAGCTCCTGGTTAATGATCCTGCAAGGATCCTTTTATCTGTCTGGTTTTAACCTACCTCTCAGTAATATGGAACCAATATTGGTACTGTTTTCCTCAATAGAAATCTTGTCATTGTCACAAAAAGTTTGGGGGCTGCCTTGGAGCTCTGCAAAGATGTGAGTGAGTGCTGCCCCCCACCTTCTGCCTTTCCATTTTGTGGTCCTAAAAATATGCAGCCCTGACCCAGTTTTCCCAAGTAAATTGTCAACATTTTTTTTTTCTTTTTTTTTGGTCTACATTTGGTGAATGTGGGAAGAAATCACTGGGTTAAGTGACTAGATAGAAGAGATTCTATATGAAACACTTTCCATGTAGGGAGTTGTAGTTTGCTATGGGTTGGTCTGGGCTGACCGAGCAGGTTACCAGGTCCTACTGGTCACACCCTTTGTTGTGACCGACTTGGATTTGCTTGTTTACCGTGGAGGCTTACGGGTTTCACTGACAGTGTATGTGTTACGGTCGGTCCTGTCAAAGCATCTAAAAAGTAGATAAACTTCACAGCAGTCAAACTGGCCTGTTAAGGCTTGAATAAATAAGCAAGGGGAAACCCAAGGCTGCAAGGCCCAGAGGACACTGAAAACTCCAGTCCATCCTGAAGAGGTGTGGTTCTGAAGAAAAGAAGAGAGTTAGTACTGCTTCCCCGTGACCTGAGGAGGATCTGGGAGGTTGTCACCCATTGGTGAAGTGTCTGGAGCCTCAGTCACCCATTTGCCAAGCAAACTGAGGAGCTCACAGAAGTCTTTTCATTTTTCTTTTTCTTTTTTTTTTTTTTTGTTTTTCGAGGTAGGGTTTCACTCTAGTCCAGGCTGACCTAGAATTCTGGGTGGACTTGAACTCAAAGTGATCCTTCCTCCTACCTCTGCCTCCCGAGTGCTGGGATTAAAGGCGTGTGCCAGTACACCCAGCATCTTTTCATTTTTCTTTCTTTCTTTTTTTTTTAGATGAAACACAATGACTTTATTGATCTCTTATAAGCAAATGCTGCTAGCTAGCATTACACTCACTCACGCATCATTTAAAATACAGGACACCTCCGTAGTTTCAAATGATGCGTCATATAACACACAGAGTTAGAACTTAAAATGCACCCTGATTACTTATGTAAACTGGTATTTTTTTTTAAAAAAATGCATAACTAATAATTTGGTTCCTTTCTTCATAAAATGGAAATTTAAATATTTCTCCTGATAGTCTTGAGGTTATCATTATGTTAAGAGCAGTGCAAAGTGTGGCACATGTAGTTTCTAGAAAGTTCTCTGACACACCTTTATTTGAACAAACAAAATGTGCACAGCACATTCAATGCATGATAGAAAGCATGTTCGAGTCCCAGGCAGCTTTGCGGGCCACTGCAGTGAGCTTTTGTATTATCATTCATGGCATTATCGATTAATTACATATGACATACTTTTATACATTTTTAACCCTGAAGAAAAATAGTCTGAAAAAATCATTCCAGGTAGCCATTTGGTTTGCATCAGGAGAAATCAAACTTCCCAGAGTTTAGCATCTGCCTCATTTTTCTTAATATAATCACTACTTGAGTTCTTAGCCTGTTTCTGCTTTCTTATGCCTCAGAATCATCCCTTCCAAGGCCTCAGTGAACCCATTCAATGCTCACAGATTAAAATACAGAATAAGATGTCTGCCTTTGAGGGTTTTTTCTTTTTGTTTGCCTGAGGCGGGATTCTCCCCAAAGAAAGCACACCTTTCAGAAATGGAGCAAGTTTTCTTTCTCAGTGCTACACTCAAGATTCTGGCTTGCTCTGAAACCTGCACCCCAAGAGCCAGTGGGGAGCACTAAGGAACTGGCTCGTTCTCCTGTTAGAGAGAGGGAAACATTTACTGGGCACATGTGGCTCTTTGGAACTCTGTTCCTACTCCATGTATCAACATGGATATCATGGATAACATGAGTAACATGGATGTATCAACATCATAGTGTACAGGGAAAACAAACCAAGTGATTCTGTGGTTTCTTTTACATAAAAGACATTACCATCTATTTATTTTTAAATATATTTTATTTATTTGTGTATTTGAGAGAGAGAGAGGGGAAGAGGCAGATAGAGAGAATAGACACACCACGGCCTCCAGCCACTGCAAACAAACTCCAGATGCATGTGCCACCTTGTGCATCTGGCTTATGTGGGTCCTGGGAAGTCGAACCTAGATCCTTAGGCTTCACAGGCAAGTGCCTTAGCTGCTAAGCCATCTCGCCAGCCTCCATTTACTTTTTGAGTATGGTGCCAGGAGACGATTACCCAGAAAGAAGCTGTGGGACCAAGTTGTTCAGGATGTATAAATTCACCAGCTACCCCTGCGGAAAGCTGTGTGCTCTGCCAAAGGGTGGAGTGTGTAATAATTCATCTCAAGGAACTTCCAGTCAAGTTGTGGAGGTAAAACAAACACAGATGCAGTAGTTATACCGTCAACAGTTGCTTGGTGTTATGGTTTTGCTGGCAGAACCATACTAGAGTTGGACGAAGCGGACAGAGCCGGGTGGTTTGAGTAGTACGAGGAACTAGAGAGATAGTGTCAACTCGAGAGTGTGGCATTTGAAACAAATACTTGAGGCTTGCACGGTTCCTGCCGCCTTAGTCAGTCTAACACTGCCTTTCCTGGGTACATTACACATCCATGTGGAGATCCCATGCATACAGTTCATAAAGGGAAAGCATCACGTGGGCCTTTGAAGGACGTAGATATGAGTAAGTTAGAGAGAGGTCCATCTACTCATGCCCGCTAACGTATTTAAGAGCTGGAAAACAAAACATCAGTCATCTATGTTTTTCATTCCTCTCAAGTATCCATGAAAGTCTGAGATTTGGGCAGGAGGGATGGCTTAGAGGTTAAGGTGCTTGCTTGCAAAGCCAAAGGATCCAGGTTCAATTCCCCAGGACCCACATAAGCCATATGCTCAGGGTTGGCAGCTGTGTCTGGAGTTCGTTTGCAGTGGCTAGAGGCCCTGGCACATCCATCATTCTCTTCTTTCTTTCTCTGTCTCTCTCTCTCTGTCTCTGCCTCTTTCTCAAGTAGATAAATAAAAGTAAAATATTAAAAAGTTTTCTTTTTTTTAAAGGCTGAGACTTGGTAATGGTTTCTTAGTCCTTCCCAGCAGAATGCTTTTGCAGGCTACTGTGATTAGAACTAGTGGTAAGCAGTAACGTCTAAAACACTCATCAGAAAAAATTTAAGTGTCTCAGACTAGTTTTTCTCAACATTCAATGTGTGTAACCCGATTGGGAGGTCTTGTTACTGCACACTTTAGGGAAGTCTGTGGTGGGGCCCGACCTGCTGTGATAAGGCCTTGGGCGTTGTTCATGTTGAGGGTCTGTGGATCCTACTTTGAGCAGAAAGAAGATAGGCAGGTAGAGGTTGGAAGTAATCGAGGCACGTGGTGCAGGGACCTCCAAGCCTTGGGGATGTGTGTCAGAAGATTGTCATTTATAGATGAATGCTTACGTAAAACTTTATGGGGGAGTGGCCGCTTTAACTTAACTGTCCAGGAGGAAAAGTTGGAAAATCTGTGGTCATGCATTGTGATTTTTCTGAGTCTGAGGTGGGACATGGGTTAACAGAATCATGGACAGCTGACTGGAATTAGTTTGGGTTCTCCTAAGTCTAGGATTCTTTCAACCATCTCAGCTTCTATTGAGTGTCAATAACCTGCTAGAGTCCTTATTTGGGGTTGTGTCTTACGTTGGCCCAAGTGGCTCAGTGTTAGCTGGTGGTCACTTCTCTTTTGCTGAGAGAGGTTGTTTCGTTAATCTGTCTTTACTGTTTCATGGTAGCCTCACATCCAGAGTGAGTGAATCCTTTGCTCTGCTTGTAGTCAACTTTGGACAGTGGGGGAAGAAGAGACAGGACAGGGTGCTACTGGGGCCACTCTGTGGTCATGTCTAACCAGCTCTGTAGATCTTTGGAAATCCCCGTGGGTTGTTCTACTCCTAAAGTACCCCGGTGATGTAAGTATGTCTCAAATGATGGAATCACTGGCTTAACAATCTTTTCAAGTGTTACTTGCACACACAGACTCTGAGCCAGCCATGCTTTTTGTCTTTGCCATGTGACCGCTCTGTTATGTTACTGAGCAATATATTCTCTACCTGTTCTTGGAACAGTCTCTCACTGCTTGAAGTGAGTCTGCATTTGAGGAAGGAAGAGCTGGCCTCTGTTACAGTGTTAGCCCAAGGTTTTTGGATTGACTGTGATGGTATTTGCAGCCATTCTGATGATCAGTGTCTCCTGGACAATGAGGATCCTGGGAAGATACAGTTTTAAACATATTTTAATTATTATTATTATTATTATTTACTGATGATATGATTGTACTGTAAAGACAAAGAATGTTAATTCCAGAGGCTGGGTGGGAAAAATCATTTCCCACTTCCCCGGTCTTCAGCCATAGAGTGCAGTCATTGGAATTTCTGAAGTGGCATATCCTGATCTGTCAGTAGAATCAGTGTTTGTGGATGCAGCATAAACACGTAGATAACATTGACTCCCACTGCCCACACTTCCGTCTGTATACAGACACCGACGTGATCTCAGCAGTCAGGTGCGTGACTGAAATGGCAGCACTGAGGCGCTTTTGCAGTTTTGAAGAGGTAAAGGAATAGTGGCAGCATCGAGTCTGGAGGTGGATGGTAGTTGTCTCAGTTTGGAAAGGAAGGAGAATCTGGATGTGGTGGCGCTCGCCTGGAATCTGAGTTCCCAAGAGGCTGAGGCAGGTCCATTGGAAGTTTGAAGCCAGCCTCGGTTACATAGTAAGATCCTGGTATGTGTGTGTGTGTGTGTGTGTGTGTGTGTGTGTGTGTGTGTGTGTATAAGAGAGTTGTAGGGGTTGGCGAGGCATACATTTTCCTGTGCAATATTCCAGAAGAGCACGAAGAACACCATTTGCAAGCATTGGATGAGGAAATAGGAACAGCCTGGCTTTCCTAAGAATGGGAAGGATGAGTCATGCAGATTAATGTCTCTTCCCATTTGACAGGGGTGTGGAAAGGAAGGGAGTGGGCATTCCGAGAGGCCACCACGTACAGGGCAGATGGCAGGAGGCCTGATGGGTGACCCCTGTTTAAGTTTCAGCAGTGCCTTGACAGAGGCCCCATGTCCCGATGAGTCAAGTGAAGGAGTAGGGTGAGTGAGTCTGAGTCTGTGGTGTTCAGCATGGCTGCAGTGACTGGCACACCTGGTTCTGGTTGCTGTCAGTCACCTCTGGGGTGGCACCTCAGAGTACACATGTGCAGCGTCGTTCTTCAGCAGCCTGGGATCCCCAGGAAAGCACAGCCCGAGGCAGGGGCTGGCCGTGCCGATGACTTATTTTGGGCACTGATCCCAGACGATAGGAAAGGGAGCTCCAAGGAGAGAATCTGGGAAGGATGCAGAACCTGTGGCAGAGCTGGTGGTCACTGCTGAGATCAGTGGGGCTTTGACCACCCAGAGAAGCTCTGAGGGGCCATGTGGAGTGTGCCTTTTAGAAGCGGCTAAAGGAGGGCTGGAGAGATGGCTTAGAGGTTAAGGCACTTGCCTGTGAAGCTTAAGAACCCAGAATCAATTCACCAGGACTCACGTCAGCCAAACGCACAAGATGGTGCATGTGTCTGGAGTTTGTTTGCAGTGGCTAGAGGCACTGGCATACCCATTCTATCTGCTTTTCTTTCTCTGTCTAGTAAATAGTAACGTCAAATGAAATTCATTATTTAAAAAAAAAAAGAGTGGCCAAGGGACAGAAGAGTTGGGCTTGTAGGTACAGGTTCCCCTCTTCCCTGGGTGCTATGTTCCTGAACTTCCATATTCACACATGTGTGGGTGCTGGGTATTATCTGTGTCTCTTGCTGGGGTGTCAGAAGTCCCACAGCTCAAGGCTGGAGGAAAGTAGTGCCATTGTGCAGTGTGCTGTCGGGTTAAACCTGCACGCAGCTGCGGCCATACAAGGGCCTCAGTGATACTGGTCGAAAGATGCGTGTTTATCAGGTGTGCACGAGGAATAACTGAGGGCTTGGTGCAGGAATCACGACCCCAAATATGTGAATATAACAAGATGACATATAAAGCCCTAAAATGTGTCCCCTGCATCAGCATCTCCCAATCCTTAGAGGAAGCGTAACTCAGGAATAGTGTTCATGAAAAGGACTTCTGGCTTTAGTAGACTTGTGTTATGTACGGATAATGTCAGTGTAGTTGTTCTCCAAGCCACTAAAGTCTTTAATACAGTTACTATATTCAGAACAATTCTGCCCTAATGGCCACACTGTCCCTGGAGGCTAGAGTATAGTTCTGGGTATATACTTTGAGCAGATGGACAAGCAGGATGTGGCCAGAGGAGAGGAAAAGCCATTTGGAAACCCAGGTGAAGTGAGAAGATGACCAGGAAGCGTCATTGGTTACTTGGGAGATTGGCTTAGAGTGGAGAGGTTAAATTCTCTAGCTGCATAGAAGGTGGTGGGAACGTAGCTCAGTGGTAGAATCAGTGTACATAAGGGAGGTCCTGGATTCAGTCCCCAGCAGAAAGAGAGAAAGGAAGAAAGGAAGAAAGGAAGGAAGAAAGAAAGAAGAGGGAAGGAAGGGTTTTACTTAACTTTTAAGTACTTAAGAATTTTGAGTTCTAGCCTTAATGATTTGTTGTAATATTTTATTATTTTATTCTTAGAAGAATTCTTTTTTTTTTTTACAAAAGGACTTTTTATTTTATTTATTCATTTGAGAGAGAAAGGGAGAGAGTCAGGGAGAGAGAGAGAGAATTGAGTACACCAAGGCTTCCAGCCACTGAAAATGAACTCCAGGCGCACCACTTTGTGCATCTGGCTTACATGGGTACTGGGGAATTGAACCTGGGTCCTTAGGCTTTGCAGCAAGCACTTTAACCACTAAGACATTTCCCCAACCCTTTTGAAGAAATACTTTCATCTTGTCTATTTCAGTGCCTTTCTCATGTGTTCCATTTTATTTCTGAGCAGTTTAGCTTCTTTTTTCCAATTGGCTTTTTTTTTTTTTTTTTTGAGGTAGGGTCTTTTTCTAGTTCAGGCTGACCTGGAATTCACTATGTAGTCTCGGGTTGGTCTTGAACTCACAGTGATCCTGTAACCTCAGTCTCTCCGGGACTGGGATTAAAGGTGTGCCCCGCCGTGCCCAACAGAGAGAGAGAGAGGGGAGAAAGAGAGAGAGAGAGAGAGAGAGAGAGAGAATGTGTGTGCCAGGGCCTCTAATCACTGCAAACGAACTCCAGACATATGCACCACTTTGTGTATATGGCTTTACATGGGTGCTGAGGAATCAAACTCAGGTCATTAGGTTTTGCAGTCAGATGCCTTAGCCACTGAGTCATCTCTCCAACCCCTAACTGTCTTTTTTCTCAAAGTTATGCAAAAGGCATCAGTTCAAATGTTCCCACTTCTGGAAGGAATACTCATGGCATGGATGCTCCTATACGTGGATGGACAGCCCTAGGGAGGGCAACAGACCTTTTAGGCCTTAGCGGACAGACTAAGGAATGTGCTACCCAGTTGCTCAGGGCAACTTTGACTTTGGATATGGTGGGATAGGATCTCCTTAGGATCTAGAACTGGTCAAAGCACAGCTCCAGGGCTGTAAGTCAATAATGGGCTCTCCCCCTGTTTGTAAATGATGGGGCATGTCCGAGTATTTGTTCAGGGAGACAGGTCACCATGGGTCAAGAGGGAATTGCACCGGAGCACCGAGGAGGTGGAGGAGGCCTATCTGCTACTGTCTATTGTGAAGGATTTGAGAAGATAAACCAACTGTCGACAATGGACACCTGTTAGTAGGAGAAGGGTAGGAGTTACTTCATTTCTTAACCACGCATGACCTAGATTTGGGTGTCTTACAGCTTTCTCATGGTGGAGGTCACCATTGCAAATGACTTTTTGTGATGGTGCTGAGAGATACCCTGTTCACCTGAATTTCAGAGACTACCTTCATTAAAGTCGTCTTCCTAAAGCCCCTTTTCAGGAGACTTCCTCCCCCCCGCCCCCCGCCGCCTTGTTTCTCTGTTCATAATAAGTCACAAATTTCTTATTGTTGCATGACAACTAGCACTTACATGTTGAAATTATAGTGTGGCAGTGTAAGAAGGGTTGGCTTGATTTTAGCACATTTTAGCCACAGTTCCAGTAACCTCCTCTGGGTTTTTACAGAATCTGACTCATCCATTCTGGAGTTACCCTCCATCTCAGTGGGAGTTGGGTCATTCATGACTGCCCACAGCCTGGCAGGGCGTGTGGGGGGGGGGATTTCATTCACTGGCTAAGCAGATCCTAACTGACTGTTTAATTATGCAGGGATATAACCAACCAGGGGGTCCTTGTCCATCTGGATTCCTCCTGAGTGAGCCATACCCCTCAGGGCTGGCTAGCACCTTGCATGTGTCTCTGTGCAGACTTGCCAGGGGTGGTGGATTCTGTCCACCATTGAATGACCTCACTGGGTCTTAGCCAGTTTCATCTCCCAGCTCCTAATAGTATGCCTGGAATATATATATTTTTTGTTGTTGTTGAAAGAAGGGATAAATCAACTGCAAAGAAATTTAACTCTTAGCCCCAGTGCAAAAGCAATTGGCCAGGTGGGTTGTGAGAGAAGTACGGCTGCCCAAAGACCTAATAAGAAACATGACAAGATATGAATCCTTGCATTGTTACTAAGAGGTTTGTGATCAAGCCTGGGGGTAAAAGCAGCTTGGGGTGTCGGCCTCATCCCTCACAGGGATATTACCTTTTAAAGCAGATTTAAGCTCTCTGATCTCCACTTTCCTCATCTATGGAGTAGAGTTTCCACTATGGATGTCACAGGGCTTTTACCAAGACTTATGCATAAAATTCATTGTAAGCTATACCAATGTATTGAAAAAAAAGTATGCCTTTTTTTCCCCCCAAAGACTAATTGAAATAAATTCAAGAATGTGGGTGTTTAAAAAGTTCAGCATAGGGCTGAAGAGATGGCTTAGTGGTGAAGGTGCTTGCCTGCAAAGCTAAAGGACCCAGGTTCAATTCTCTAAGACCCACATAAGCCAGATGCTCAAGGTGGTGCATGCATCTGGAGTTTGTTTGCAGTGGCTGGAGGCCCTGCCCTGGCATGCCCACTCTCTCTCTTTATTGAATAAATAAATAAGTAAAATTAAAAAAAAAAAAAAAAAGGTTCAGAAGAGCCTGGGAGAGATGGCATTTGCCATATAAGTGTGAGTCACTGAGTTCTGATCCCCAGCACCCATGTAATGCCTTCTGTAGCAGATATCTATAATCCTAACTTGCCCATGGAGAAGAGAGGAGGAGATAGGAGAGTCCACCAGGAACCTGTGGGCCAGCTAGCCTAACAAAAAGAGCAGTGAACAAGCAGAGACCCTGCCTCAAACAATGTGGGAGGCGAGGGCCGGCACCCGAAAGTTATCTTCTGACCTCCACGTGTACGCACTGTGGCACTAGCGATGAACATATATCATATACGAGTCCTTTGTCAGAAAGAGCGGAAATGAACACCTGCCACCCTGGGTTTGGATCTGATGATTCCGTTGGCATTATAAACTATATGGTCAGGGTCCCTGTAGGCTAGCCTGTCTGTAACCTGTCAAAGTTAAGCCTGTGTCAACCTTTATCCTGTTAATGATTAGATCAATGACTACTCTCTTCAAGTATTAAGAAGGACTTAGAGGTCATTTCTTTCACTGAAACTTACATAAAATCTTGTGTGTTCCTGCCTGTTAAGTATGCGAGTCCATGGAACGGTTAAAGCAGGCCACAGGAATTCTATACATTAGTTAGTGTTCTTGATTCTTTACTTTTTGATTATTAAAAAATTACTTGTAAAGAGGTAATTTTTTTAATGAAAGCTATTATCTAACCTAAAACCACCCAGTGCAAGACAGTTGAGTATTTTTACAGAGCTCAGCCAAATGAGAAAATAATTATGCTTTGCTTGTAGTTCTTTCGTATTATTTCTACCTTTACGTTTCTTGGAACAGATGAGTTGGAAAAGAGTAAAGGCTTCTGGCCATTGTTCTCTGTTGTTTTAAACAAAACCTCTTTAGTTTTCCACTTTCTTTTTGTGGAAGAACAAGCTGTGTGAGCACATTTTCCAGATTATTGTGGTATTTACAGATGATCTGAGCACAGTTAAGGTATTGATGCTCTGAGCAAGCAGTGAGGCCAAACTTCAGCCTCATGTGTGATTCTGATATGACGCTGTGGGTGGGCGAGATGATAATCAGTATGATGTGAATGTGTTTCTTTCACAGCATTTTTGACCAGGAAGACTTTGGACAGGAATTGCCGCTGCTGGGGGGGTATGTGTGTGCTTAGCTTCTTACTGAGAGAGGAAAAGATCCCCAGAATTAGCATAGGAGATGTCTGGGTATTTTACTGAACCCCTTATGAGTTAACGTGGTATGTAGCATTCATTAGCTGTTCAGTCCTTGAAAAGAGCAAATTTGTTTGTGTGAGTGAAAGAAGGAGGGGTCTTGTTGGCCACCACCTCTGTGCATCACAGTTCTGCCCTTAGCAGACTGGGTAAGGGGGTGAGGGGAGCATGTTAGGCGAGAAACCCCTCCAAAGTGATAGAACAAGCAAGAGCATCCTGGGGCTCTGGATTCAATCCTGCATGGGGGGGAGAACATTGCCATCAAGGACAGCATTGGGACAATAGGTGAAGTTTAAATGTGGATTGTATAGTGGGACACAGAGAAGCTTTCAACGCCCTATATTATTATTGTACCTAGGTCATGTCAGGAGGCGTCATTATTAGCAGATGCATATTGAAGCCTGGCTGTCAAGGAATGTGATATCTGCAGTCTTCAGCGAGAAAGATTAAGAACTGGTAAACTTTCAAAAAAGCAGAGAGAGAGAGAGAGAGAGAGAGAGAGAGCGAGCCAGTTACACTGTTGATTGAACTCTTACACAGTTTAAAAGAATTCCAAAGCTAAAATGTCAGCATTTAGCTAGCTTCTCAAAGCTCCTCTCCGAGAACCTTGGCTCCAGGAAGGCAGGGCTTGTGCGTCCCACCTTTCTGTGGGCATGCTAGAGAAATGGCAGGATGCAGGTTAAAACTGAGCTACAGATACCCCATGACTTATAGGCACACTTAACACCCCTTACATGAAACCAGTTCTTCATGGTGCATCTGTGATTGAAGTTAGTTAGAGTGCCGGATAATCCTGTCTCAAAGAAGAGCCCTCCTCCCCATCCTAGAGAGTGAGTGTCCGTCCCAGGCTCCACTGGGCCACACCCATTGTTGCTGAGCATGAAGCGGGACTCTATGTGAAGCTGGCGTGATCATCTCCTTGCTCCCAACCCCAGCCTTCGGCTGACCTTTCTTCTTTAAGCGGATTTGAGCATTCTCCATTTCTCTGTAGCTGGAGGAGTCAGCTCCCTTACATTTCATATTAAGTTACGCACATCCTGACATTCCTTGACAGTTTTAAGATCTTCTTCCAACACTCTTGAGGAGAATGGATACTGGAATCTATTTTGACAGCTGTTGGAAAGCGAGGCTGTTGTTACAGGAGGCTAAAGAGGTGATTTGTAACACTGTTATTATTCAGCGAACCTTTTGAAAAAGGTGTGCCCACTGTTCAGAGAAGTATTTTATAGCATTTAAATGGTATTGGTTTTCACAGTTACATTATATATTATGCCAAATCCAGTGCCCTTAAGAAGTATGTAACTAGTAATCTTTTTTATTCATTTCTGCCACCAATATATGATGTGATCAATGACCAGGTCTTTCCAAAATACAGATAGATGTGCAGTCTTGCAATATAGTGAGCCTGTTACCGGCCATCACACTGATAACCTTCCCTGGAAAAGTGACCTTTGAGTAATTTCGTAAGGAATGAATATTTATAGCCTTTTGTTGTTGGGCTGCTACGAGAGGGTGCTGTGCATGTAACAGGTGGCTTCAGCTGGCCTGCTCTCACTGGGATTTGATTCAACTAAAGCGTTGCATTATTTTACTATTGGAATTGTGATGATGTGTTAGACCGATCTCATTTTTGGCAGGTTGCATTTCAGCGTGGCGTCCTGGGTTTCGAGTGTGATGGCTTGCACGTGTGATGGGAGGGGGGCTTTACGGATAGAAGCACATGGCAGCTGTGGGATAAAACACTCAGGGTCTCCTTAGGAAACAGAGGGAGTTTCATCAGTGGAGCTGTTGTTCTGCTGGGTTGTGGGTTTAGGGACAACTGCTCCAGTTAACCCTTTACATTTGAATTGTCTTTGATCTTGATCCAAAGCATTGACGAGGACTCTGTCAAGTTAGTTATAATATAGTGCTTAACACATAGTAGGCACTCCAGATAGTATATGTTCAATAGAATGGGCTGGATGATTATGTTTGGGTAATTACTTAACTTTCAGTATAATTTAATTACTTGAAATAGAAGATCTTTCAGTCACTGCCCTGTACCCAGTTTGCTTGGCAACACGATTCACATGTTTTCTGATTAAAATAAATGTTCTGATCTAAGTTTACACTAAATAAGATTGTACCGGAAAGAACTTGAAGTGTTAAATGGATAAAATGGAATGTCGTACATATGCTATTTCTGAGAAGTCAATCTTATTAAGTCAGGCTTTATGTGTTTCCTACATCTGAAAACATTTATCCATGTACACAAATCAGATTGCAGCAAATTGAATGGGAGAGTTTATTTTTATTTTTAATTTAATTATTTTATTTTATTTTGTTTTCTGAGGTAGGGTCTCACTCTAGCCCAGGCTGACCTGGAATTCACTATGTAGTCTCAGGGTGGCCTCAAACTCTCAGCGATCCTTCTACCTCTGCCTCCTGAGTGCTGGGATTAAAGGTGTGTGCTACCATGCCTGGCTATTTATTTTTATTTTTGAGAGACAGACAGACAGACAGACAGACAGATAGACAGACAGACACACACACACACACACACACACACACACACACACACACAGAGAGAGAGAGAGAGAGAGAGAGAGAGAGAGAGAGAGAGAATGGGTATGCCAGGGTCTTTCAGCTGCTGTGAGCAAACTCCAGATGTGTGTGCCCCCTTGTGTGCATGTGTAAAATTGCATGCTTGTGTCATTTTGTCTGGCTACATGGGACCTGGAGATTCAAACATGTGTTCTTAGACTTCATAGGCAAGCACCTTAACCATTAAGCAATCTCTCCATCCCAGAAGAGGTTTTTCAAAAAAACCACATTCTTATAAGAAGACTACATAATCACAGTTGAAAGATTGATAGAATATTTTAAAAATACCATATAAATAGCAGATATAATCTTATTTTTTTCATTATTGAGTATATTTAGTCTTCTTTCCTCCCATAAACATATGGTGCATTTTTACATAAATCCACAAGTTCTTTCCCACATGGACATATTGGACAATGTATATATGTACTGTTTATTGAAAAATATATCATAACCGCCTTTTACATCTAGTGTATCACTAGTCTTTTAATGCATAATCATAAATTCTTTTACAACAGCATTGTAAATGACTATAGCATTCCATGGTATTGCTGGGCCACATTTATTAAATCAAACTCTTAGAGTTGGCTATTTAGGCTATTCCCAGTTTTTTACAATGCTATAATAAAATTTTTTTAAAGCATGTTATTACCTCAGGATATATGCCTGTAGGTGTAGTTTCTGGATCATACATCTTGAAATTTTCACATGTATAGTATACTAGCCAGATTATCCTTCAGAATGCTTGGGCCAAATAGTGTTCCTGTCAACCCTTTTTCCTTCCTTCCTCTCCAACCTTCTTTTCCTTCCTTCCCTCCCTCTCTTCCTTTCTTTCCTCCTTCCTCTTCTTCCCTTCTCTCCCTCTCTTCCTTTCTTTCCTCCTTCCTCTTCTTCCCTTCTCTCCCTGTCTTCCTTTCTTCCTTCCCTCTTTGATTGATACGTGGGTACTGGGAAGTCAAACCTGGGGTGGCAGGCTTTGCACAAGCAAGCCCCCTTAACCATCTGAGCCATCTCCCAAGTCCTAGATTACTTCTTGTGCACTCCTGTGTTATTGATGTTGTTAACTACAAAGAATATCATAGAGTGGTATTGGTATTAAGCAATACCATGGACTGTCATTACTTGCAGGTACATTTCTTCAACAATACTTTCCCCATATATTCATGATCTAGTTATAGTTTGTATACTTCCCTTCTGTGATGATTTATATTGATTATCAACTTCACAGGACCTGGATTCACCTAGGAGACCAGCCTGTTGGACATGTCTGTGTAGGATTATTTATATTAAGTTAGCTTCTGAGCATGCTTGTGAGGGATTGTCTTGACTGTGTTAATTGAGTTGGGAAGAGTCATCTTAACTATGGGTAGGGCCACTCCATGGGCTGGAGTCCTGGACTGTATAAAAAGGAGACACTTGCCAGGCATAGTGGCACATGCATTTAATCCCAGCTCTTGGGAGGCAGAGGTAGGAGGTTCATCATAAGTTTGAGACCACTCTGAGACTACATAAAGCATTTTAGGTCAGCCTGGGCTACAACAAGACACTGCCTCAGAAAATCAAAGAGAGAGAGAGGGGGGGGGATTGAGAGAGAGAGAGAAAGGGGACTGGTTTAGCAGCAGCTGGGCAGTATCCATTGCTCCCTGCTTCCTGAATACACATGCAATGGGGCCAGCTGCTTCACATTCCTACTGCCATGCCTTCCTGCAGTGATGAGCTGTAACCTCCAAGTATCAGCTGAATCAAACCTTTCCTTAAGTTGCTTTCGTCAGAGTATTGAATCACAGCAATGTGAAGGTAACTGACACACCTTCTGGTGTACATGTATTTGCTTTGGTGGCAGTACCATGCTGTCTTTGTCACTATGGCTCTGTTGTCCAATTTGAGGTCAGGTGTTGGGATCCCTCCCTCCAGCTGTGTTCTTTCTGCTTAGGATTGCCTTGGCTATTTGTGGCCTTTTGTGCTTCCATAGGAATTCTTGCATTTTTTTTTCCAGCTCAGTGAGGAACATAATTGAAATTTCAGAGGGAATTAAACTGAATCTGTAGACTACGTTTGGTAATGTAGACATTTCCACAATGTTAATTCTCCCGATACATGAGCATGGAAGGTCATTTCTTTGTCTAGTGTCCTCTTTGGTTTCTTTTATCAATGTCTTGGATTTTTCATTATAGAGGTCAAGTAAAAGGTATCACATATACATACATACATACATACATACATATATATATATATATAATATATGTATATATATTTTTTATTTTTTATTTTCATTTTTTTGTTTTTTTGAGGTAGGGTCTCACTCCAGCCCAAGCTGACCTGGAATTCACTATGTAGTCTCAGGATGGCCCCAGACTCACAGCGATCCTCCTACCTCTGCCTCCCAAGTGCTGGCATTAAAGGTGTGGGTCACCACGTCCGGCTGGTACTTAATATTTTTGATACTGTTGTACATGGGATGTTTTCCTTCTCTGCAAGTTCATTATTGGTGTATATAAAAACTACTGATGGTTGTGTTGGTTTTGTATCCTGCAACTTTACTGAAAGTGTTTCTTGGGTTTGGAGATTTCTGTTTGAGTCTATAGGATCTCTTAAGTATACAATCACGTCATTTATAAATAATAAAGAAGTTTTATTTTTCCCTTCCTGTTTTTTAAATTTTTATTTTTGAGAGAGAAAGAGGAGGAGGTAGAAAGAGAAAGAATGGGTTGTACCAGGGCCTTAACAGTGAACTTAGCTTAACTGGGAACTTAACTGGGAACTTAGCTGTGAACAAACTACAGACCCATGCGCCCCCTTGAGCTCATGTGTGACATTGCATGTTTGTGTCACTGTGCTATGTGGGACCTGGAGATTCGAACATGAATTCTCAGGTTTCACAGGCAAGTGCCTTAACTGCTAATCCATCTCTCCAGCCCTCCTTCCTATTTTTATTCCTTTTATGTCATCTTATCTTATTCCTTTTCACTTAGAACATTACTAGCATTTATTATACATATATTTTTTCTTTTATCCATTTTAAATATTTTATTTATTTATGAGAGAGGGAGAGAGAGAGAGAGAGAGAGAGAGAGAGAGAGAGAGAGAGAGAGAGAGAATGGGCATGCCAGGGCTGGTAGTCACTGCAGATAAAATACAGACACATGTGCCATCTTGTGGTACTGGAAATTGAACCTGGGTCCTTAGATTTGGCAGGCAAGCACCTTAACCACTAGGCAATATCTCCAGCCCCTCATCCATTTTTTGTATGGTGTAATTTGATGTCTATAAGTTTTAAATTTTTATGCATGCAGTCTATTGGTAGGAAAAGGATGTGTGTGTGTGTGTGTGTGTGTGTGTGTGATGTGCATGTATCTGCATGTGTGTGTCATGTATGTATGTGGAGGTCAGAGGACAATTTCAGGTGTTGGTCCTTTCCTTCTACCTTGTTTGAAGCAGGGTCTCTAGTTTCATTGTTCACCATGGTGTTCACAGGCTAGCTGGCCCACAAGCATCTTGGAACGTCTCCTGTGTCACCTCCCTCTTGCCCTGGGGGCACTGGAGATAAAACGTAGGCACTCACAATTGCCTGGCAAGTGCTTTATCCACTGAGCTACTGTCTCAGATCCTGGAAAAGGACTTTTCAGAGAAAGTAATAGTTCAATCAATTTTTTTTTTCCAGTTGGGCATGTGGTACCATGTATGTGATCCAAGCACTCAGGTTGCTGATGTAGGAGAATCCTTGTGAATTTGAGTCCAGCTTGGGCTGCATAGTAAATTTGAAGCCACCATGGACTACAGAAAGGAGACCCTGTCTCAAAACAAGCAACAATAACAACAGCAAATCTAGTTTGTTTTTTTCCCTTGTGGCGTTATATTTTTTTTCTCAAATGGCAGGAAGAGATAGTAACTCAATTTTGGTTTAATCTTTTTGGAAGAGTTTTAAATTGTTAAAATTGACAAGCTTAGTATATTAAGAATTATAATGTTTCTGTGTCTGCATTGCTTGCTGGACAGCACATCAAATAACTCAAATGAGTGCTTTTATCCTCGACAGTTGTAATTTTTCCATTTGGTCTATTTTATACCAATTGAAGACACACTAGTGGGAGGACACAAGTTAAAACAGACCCGTGACTCATTGTGTGGAATTCCCTAACTACAGAATACTTTACTGTCCGTCTCTCAGAAACACCTAGAGGTGGGGCAGAAGCGTGGAGCTGCCATGAGCCATTCGGAGCTCATCTTCTCTGACTCACACATACCTTGGATCAAAAGGCCTTGTGTTTTTACTCTATGGTGTCTGAATTTTATAGCCATGTGTACTGTGGATATGATGGTTGGATTTTCTATTTCAGCATTTAAAAAAAAATTTCCTGCATCCAATTCATGTTACTAACATTCATCTAGTGGGACTTGGAAGATGGCTCAGTGGCTAAAGATGCTTGCTTGCAAAGCCTGCTGGCCCAGGATTCAATTCCCAAGCCATTCATATAAACCAGATGCAAAATGTAGTACAAGAGTCTCGTGTTCCTTTGCAGTTCCAAGAGGTTCTGGCATACCTATTCACATGCACGCACATACACAAATAATTTTTTTAAAGCACTCAACTAATAAGCAAAATTATTTAATAAATTAAGTGATGCTACCATCAGTGAGAGCCAGTGATTCTCTGTGTGAGGAGTGTATATGTCCTTCTAGAAAGGAGCAAGATGGCTTGTGTTACTTATGTGATTTCTTTTTTTTTTAATTTTTTTGTTTATTTTTATTTATTTATTTGAGAGTGACAGAGAGAGAAAGAGGCAGTTAGAGAGAGAGAGAGAGAGAGAGAATGGGTGCACCAGGACATCAGCCACTACAAACGAACTTCAGACACGTGCACCCCCTTGTGCATCTGGCTAACGTGGGTCCTGGGAAATTGAGCCTCAAACCGGGGTCCTTAGGCTTCACAGGCAAGCAGTTAACCGCGAAGCCATCTCTCCAGCCCACTTATGTGATTTCTTGTCCATTTGCTCATTCACTCACTTGTTTGGTGCTTACTCAGAACTTTAGTTTTTGAAAGAACAAATACTGTGCTAGAAGTCAATCCACTTATATTCAAGACATAGGCCCTCCCCTGATTTGAAAGCAAAGTCCATTGCTATGAGGTGCTTTGCCAAATCTATTAATCTTCACATCTTATCTTTAGTTTTCATCTAAGGAGGGGGTTCCCTTTTGATGCCTCCATAGTTTACTTCACATCTACAGGCTTCTGCCCTTCTGTCCCCTTCTCAGGAAAGCCTTCCTAACATCATCTCTAAACCCTCTATGAATTATTTTATTCACGGTCTTTGTTAGCACATAACATTGTTTGCCTGCTGTTGGTGCCCCCTCTAGGATGTAAGGTCTGTGAGAGGAGGAGCTGTGAGTTGGTTGGCTTTTCGTCCCAAAAGCATTAGAAATGGTCTGTCTCATATAACTGCAGGCACTGTTCACTATTTGTTGAATGAATTAATTCATGGACTATTGACATGTTTGTGATGGGATTGACATTGTTTGTGCTGATAAGTGCTATAGGAAAAATATGTCACTGGAAGGGAACAGAAAGTTCTTAAAAGTCCAAGTAGGGGATTAGAGAGATTGCTCAGTGGTTAAAGGCACTTGCTTGTTAAAGCCTGGTGGCCCAGGCCTAATTCCCTAGTACCTGTGTAAAACCAGATGCACAAAGTGGTGCATGTGTCTATTGTATGCAGTGGCAGGAGCCCTGGCACACTCAAGCTTCTCTCTATCTGCGTCTCTTCTCTAGTAAATAATATGTATTTTAAACAGTTCAAGCAGGGCCTGGGTTATAAGGGGCCGGAAGATGCTGACTTGGCAGGCAATCCCGCCTTCTCTCTTGTGAGTCTCCTTGCATGACTCTCTTTGCTGGCTGGTCATACTGCTCAGTTGTGCTACGTCCTTCTGAGGAGTCACATTATATTCTGGTTTTTGTTTTGTTTTTTTTTGAGATAGGGTCGCACTGCAAAGGAATTCTAGACTCATGATCCTCTTTGTGCATCTGGCTTTATGTGGGTACTGGGGAAATCTAACTCAGGACATTAAGCTTTACAGGCAAACACCTTAACCACTGAGCAATCTCTCCAGCCACAAGTCATATTATATTCTTTTCATAACCTTCCCACGGAAACTGAAATGTGGGCAACCTGCAAGCTTTGTGTCTCCCAGACTAGCAGGCAGCACACTGTTTAGCAGACTAGCTCCTTCCACATGCAACACAGGCTGCCTTAGGCTCTGAGCAACACACAAATGTCAGCAGAGGCTCAGGGGGCACTTTGGTCATCATTTCCTTCTTTCACTTCAGTAAACACAGGATTCTGGATTCAGTTCTTTGAGAGATGCTTCACAGAGCTAGAGTTTGTCTCAGAGTTCGAGACGCATCCAAGTTGAGCGTTTATCTTGGGTCTCGTCTTTGCCTCGGTTGCTGCAGGAGCCTGTCATTCAAGCCTTCCAGGCTCCCATTCAACGTCTCTCAAAAGTGGCACCCACGAAGGATGGCTGGGGAGCTCACTGGTTGGTTCTTAGCACACAGTGATGGGCATACCCAACATCTGGGAATACGTGAGACAGCGATGCACAAGAGAACTTGTCTTGCCGTAAACGCCAGCAGTGTCCCCACTGAGAAAGGCGCTAACCAGTGGCTCTCAGCAAGTCAGCCCCCAACATCTGGGGAGACTGGAGAAATTTGTGAATATTAAGGGGTGGTTATTTGACTTTGGTAGGCAGGGTTAATGATGTTAGATGCCCTGTGAAACTCAGTACAATTGTCCCACATCTCACTTGATTTTTCAAATATCTACCAGACGATAGCAAAGAGAGAAACCTCCTGGTAATCGTCCAAGCACAGAGCCTACTCTCTAAGCGAAAGGTATTTCTGACAGTTTAAATGGAGGGAAGGTTACATTCTGTTTTGTTTGGGACTTTGCCAAGACTCACTGCCCATGTTGGCATGGCTACTTGTGATGCTGAAATTGATTCACCAGTCAGCATGTACAGTGAGGTGTTCCCAGTCTGCGCATTCACCTATTGTAATGCATATTATAGCATTATGAGTCATTTCCCTTTTGTATATCCTTTATATTATAGCTTGGCCGTTATCATTGATCTGATTAAAATTGTATGCTGATTAAGTTATGTCATGTGTGGTTTTTATCTCGGGATGATCTAGGGGACATGGAGGCAGACAGGGTTGAAAGCTTCGCCCTACCTAACATGCTGTCTGTCTTGGGTGGAGCCCCGCTTTACCACAGTAACATGCTCCTTGTACCCTTTCCCCTCCCCCACACGTCTTAAGTTCAAGCTTCCCTTCCTCCCCCAAGTATCAGAGCCCAGACCTCTGTCAGCCCTGTGACACCATCATTCCCTGTCTGTCACAGCCGCATGAACTCCTGTTTCTTCACAACTACCCTATCACTGGTGAGAGCTCTGCATTTCATACTTATCAACAGTCTGAGGTATCTTTGTACATGTAGTTTGTCTCCTCAGGTAGCTTGTCTTAGACTTCTTTGTATCTCTTGCAGTGTCTCTATGCAGAACAAGCTCACACTCATGGTCTGCCCTCTCCTGTCTTCTTTCCCCAGCATATGTCTTCCCTGCCTGTCACATTGCTAGCTGCCACAGTGAACATTTCTAATATTAAGATATTTTTAAATTAAAAAAATAATTTATTTATCTAAGAGAGAGGGGGCAGATAGAGAGAGGATAGGCACGCCAAGACCTCTAACCACTGCAAATGAACTCCAGATACATGCGGCACTTTGTGCATTTACGTGGGTACTGGGTACTGGGGACTCAAACCTGGGTCCTTTGGCTTTGCAGGCAAGCACCTTAACTGCTAAGTCATCTCTCCAGCCCATATTAACATTTAAATTTTTTAATATTTATTTTTACTTATGTGTGTGTGAGAGAGAGGGAGGGAGAGAATGGGGGTGCCAGGGCCTGTAGTCACTGCAAACAAACTCCAGATGCATGTGCCACCATGTGCATCTGGCTTACCTGGGTCCTGGGGAATCAAACCTGGGTCTTTAGGCTTTGTAGGCAAGTGCCTTAACCACTAAGCCATTTCTCCAACCCCATATTAAGGTATTTTTAAGAAGAGCAAAGTGAAAGAAGAGAATGATTATCATCAGTGATCCTGCCACCCAGTGCCACACATTCCTCACATCTAAGAGTGTTTCCTTCCTAGCTTCTTTGCATTTATATGTCTAGAAAAGTAAGAATCATGCACTCTTCAGAATTTGTGTTTTGCCTTTCTGTTTACACATTTCACCTGGGTTTTATATTAGGAGTATTTTCTTAGTCACTCATCTTAGAAAACATATCTATATAAAAAGCATAAAAGCACAATAATACCGTGACTCCTCTTGATGCCAACATAAGGTGTCAGCAACGATCATTATTCTTTCATTCTAATATATGAGAATGCATACCACTGCATTGGGTAATAAATAATTGATTTAGCTGTGTGTCTGTTATTGAAAACTTGGATGATTTCTAACTTTCTGTAATTATACATACTTATGCTTTTGTCCTTCTGGTCATAATTATTATTCTTGCTTCCTGAAAACCTAGTTGATTTCTTCACAATTAAGTAATTCTTAGTTGTTATTAATTTCATATTTTGGAGTTTTTACTGTATTCCATATCCTTGGCTTTGTTTCATTGTCATTTTTCTTTTCTCCATCCATTAAGGATTTCTTGTATGAGCCAGAATGGGTCTCAAATGAATTACAATAACAAGTTATGACTTTCTATCCACTTTTAAAGAGAAGATAAAATTGGAAACTATCAATGTAAGAAGGTGGTATTTACTACCTTCTAAATTATCTACTGGAAAAGCACAAAAAGAAACAAAATTATTTTAGGACAGATGACATCTGATAAATTGCAATTGTTGTCATATGGAAAATTACAAATACTTAATTTTGATTGAGAAATGGCTCCTTTGTAAAGGCTGGGAGAGTGACCATCTAAGCTGAGTGCACTTGAAGCCCATATGCACAAGGATTTTTCTTGAGTGATTTAGATTTCTATTTTAACAAGGATGCTTAGTGTTAAGAACACCCCAGTGTCTCTTGAGTGGAGAGGCCCTTGCAAGAGGTGCTTTCTTAGGCTGGAGAGATGGCTTCCATAGTTCCAGTCTGGTGTGAGCCTTGGGAGGAGGAGCCATGGGGTGAAGACAGAGCCTGGTGAATTCACTGGTACTTGTATAGGAGGATGGCTGTTGCTTGAGTTCTGGTGGGATTTCTCCTGCAGCATCAGCGCATCACCTGCCTATGGGAAGAAAGCCTCACATACCCACCCAATCTCAGAAAAACGACTTTGTTTCTTCTATGGCACCAATAACATAAGATTGCTTACTGTCTGAACAAGTAGATGTCTGGGCTGGAGAGATGGCTAAGTGGTTAAAGGCTCCTGCTTGCTAAACCTGACAACCCAGGTTCAGTTCCCCTGTACTCTCGTAAAGCCAGATGCACAAAGTGGTGCATGCATGTGGAGTTCATTTACAATAGCAAGAGGCTTTTGCCTGCCAATATTCCTCCTTGTAAATAAATAAATAAAAAATTTAAAAGCAGCTTTTTGGTACCCTATTGGGATTTAGATAATGAAGGCAGTTACATTCTTGCATGTGAAATTCTATGTCATTCATTTATTCATTTATTGTAGTATATCTAACCTGTGTGCCATGAGTTGTACTCAGTGATAGAAATATAAACTTATGGAACTTGCCTTTGTCGTTCTTTAGTGTTTATTTTTGTTTTGTTTTGTTTTGTTTTGTTTTGTTTTTGAGAGAACAGGAGACACACACAGACAGAATGGATGCATCAGGGCCTTCAGCCTCTGCAAACAAACTCCAGACACATGACCCCCCCCCCCCATGTGCATGTTCGACATTGTGCGCTTGTGTCACTGTGTGTCTGGCTTACAGAGGACCTGGAGATTCAAACGTGAGTTCATAGGCTTCGCAGACAAGTGCCTTAACTGCTGAGCCAGCTCTCCAGCCCCATTCTTTAGTGTTTTGAAAATGCTTTTCAATCATCTAGAATACTCTCCTCTCTCTTATGTGACAATATCCCTGTCATCTTCATGTCCCAACACAAAGGTCACTTCTAACGTGCTACTACTTAGCTCTGTTGAAATTTTAGCAAAACTCCTCACTCATTTGTGTCATACATTGGAAGACATGTTCATTAGAATGTTATCTTATTGTCTTACATGCATATAGTCTCATAGCTGTCTAATTACTTGAGGTTGGAGTTCTCTTGTCTTTCTAGTTCTAGTTTCAAAATTGAGGCGGAGTTGGGATATATATTATATTTTATTATGATATCTAAATAAGATATCATTTTAAAATATATATTGAATACATGATTAACTGAATAACATACTCATGCTTATTAAAATCTTTTTTTGGTATGTTTTTGTGGTCTTTGTGGTGAATATGTGGTATGTCCGTGTGTGTGTGCACAGATGTGTGTACCCTGTGCACATATGTGCAGAGGCCAGAAGATCAATTATCCTCTTCTATCACTCTTCTGCCCTACTTTCTTGAGACCAAGGATCTCACTAAACCTGGAACTCACTGTTTTTAAGTTAGACAGGCTGTCCAGCAAGCTTTAGTGATCTTCCTGTTCCGTTCCCTGAGCTTTGGAGGATGTATTATAGGTCTCCTTTAGTGTTGAGCTCTCTGCAGCCTCTGGTTTTCTGCTTTGATGAGTTTTGAGTCTCCTCATTGTCTATTGCCATCTCCCTGGAGGAGGTTGTCAGGCTAGCAGTGAGAACAGCACTCATGTTTAATCCATCACTTCCTCTGTAATGTTTCCTGGGCCCTGGCACGTGGGATAGAGATGACTCATCTCAGGCTAGGCAGTCAGCTTTCTTTTCTTGTCATTCTGATGGGTCTTGGGCCTCCATGATATTTTCTGCCCTCTGTAAAGAGCAGATTCTGTAGCCAAGAGTGAGAGCAGTATGGATCAAAGGGGATAAACAGGAATTTAGAAGTCTTTTTGATGGGCATAACCTCTCCTTTTAGCCAAAGAACTGCGGAAGCTTCCTCTAGGGTCTATGACCTTCTAAGCCATGGGCTTCTGACTTCAGTACCACACATAAATTCTCCCTCACTGAACAGGCCTCGTATCCAATCAGAAAGCAGTTGAACTGTAGGTTTTTAAGGTATGGTATTTGAATATTGTGGTGGTTTGAATTGGGTGTCCCTCATAAACTAATATGTTCTGAATGTTAAGTCCTGGCTGGTGGCAGTTTGGCAATTGGATCCTCCTGGAGGAGGTCTGCTGTTGGGGGCTGGCATATGGGTGTTATAGCCAGCTTCCTCCTGCCAGTGTTTGGCACACCCTCTTGCTACTGTTGTCCGCCTGATCTTGGCTGGGAGGTGATGTCCACCCTCTGTTCATGCCATGTTTTCCCCTGCCTCAAGTCTGTAAGCCAAAATAAACCGTTTTCTCCCACAAGCTGCCTTTGGTTGGGTGCTCTGTGCCAGCATCAAGAAGGTAACTGCGACAGGTGTTCATAGACTTGGATTAAGCAGGGTTCTTCAAGTATTTAATGAAGTTAACTTGGAGGGAAAACGTATCTTATTGGCCCCTCATTCAAATTGTAAAATTTTATCAACTTCTAGGGTTGGGAGCATAGCTCACTTGGTAGAGTTCTTGCCTAGCAGGCCCAAAGCCCTGGGTTTGATCCCCAATCCTGCATAAACCACGAGTGGTGGTACCCACCTAAAATCTCAGCACTTGAGAGGTAGGAGAAGGAGGATCAGTAATGGGCATTTTAGAAAAAAAAAAAATGTAAGGAAAGGATCCTTGTCCCATGGAACAAACATGATTTCCACACTGTGCTTCTAGAGGGAGGATTCTACTTCTGCCGTTTCAGAGAGAGGTCGTTAGACTTAAGGATTTTAATGATTCAGAAGTGTGATTGAGAATTTAGAATACACGACATTCAACAGAAAGCACTGAGTCAAGGAGGCCTCGTTTGTAGCTCTCTTTCCGCTGTGGAATTGGCCTCCCAGGTCTGGAACGGAGGAAGGGATCGTGCATGTCTGTTTACTGTGATAGCTACGCCATGGGATGTGCCTTGGAAAGACTTGCTCCTATCAGTGAGGTTCTACTGGAAAAGATACGTAAACAAGAAGACTTCAGTGCAGGGACAACTAATAGTGATGGTAGGCCAGGATCAGGAAAGTCAGTTAGAGCTGGCAAAGTATCCCCTTCACAGCAGTAGGAAGCCATCACCACCCCTAGTCCTGGGAGAAGAAGTTAACTGGAGGCTGGAGAAAGGCTGGGCTATTAGGAAGTACCCTAGCCTGGAGTGGAGCGCCATTGCCAGGGCAGTCTGAGAGAGGGGTCCAAGTGGGTAAATAAACCAAGGACCCTCTCTTCTCTCCCTTCAGTTGCTCATGGACACCCCATTGTGTGACCCAGAAGAACCCCCAGAGAAGAGGAGTTGAGAGCTGAGGTGCCAGGAAGGAGAAAGGCAAGAAGGGTGGAGGTGGATTGTACAGAGCAGAGGAGAACCTACAGCTAGGAAGGCAGAGCTTCAGCTGGGCGTGCTGGTGCACACCTTTAATCCCAGCATTCAGGAGGCAGAGGCAGAGGTAGAGGTAGGAGGATCGCCATGAGTTCGAGGCCACCCTGAGACTACATAGTGATTCCAGGTTAACCTGGGCTAGAGTGAGACCCTACCTCGAAAAACCAACGTGGGGGGAATTGGCAGAGCTTCAGGCTCTGAAAAGTGCCCCCTCCACATTGGTAGCATTCCAATATTCATTTGACAATTAACTTGTGCACTTCACCTGCACAAGTGGTTCACAACATTTTCTTGGAAAAGAGAACAAACAAACAAATCCAAACTCAAACCAAAGCTGCCTACTTATATTGGCTTTGGGGGAGAGTCCCATGGAAATTGGAGTTTCACACCTTCTTTGAAAAGTGAAAGATTTGCCATCCAGGAGCAGGTATTGCGGTATGGGGACAATTGTGTTTAGTAGGAGATGGTCCTAGACAGGCAGGCACTTTTCACTTACCTCAATCCCCACCACTCCCTTTAGGGGCCTTAAACTCACTGAACCTTGCGTGGTCCCTACAGACACTGAAGTTTGTGACTTCCCCCATAGAATAGCTTGGAGAAGAAAGGAAAGAGTCATTCTGTATCTGCAAAGAAAGTGTGCTCTGTCTTAGGAGATGTGCTTCCCTACTGGTTTGAATTGAATGTTCTTCAGGAATTCAGGAATGCTTGGTTCCCAGGTGGTGACAGATTGGGTGATGGAGCCTTGCTGGAGGAGGTGTGTTGTTGGGGGTGGGCTTTGGGTTGTTATAACCAGCTCCCCCTTTCCAGAGTTTGGCTCACTCTTCTGCTGCTGTTTGCCATCTGCTGTGGCAGAGGTGATGCCCAGGCTCTGCCCAGGCCGTGCTATCCAGTGCTATCATGAAGCTTCTCCCAGAGACTATGAGCCAAAATAAAAAAAAAAAAAAATTAACATTCCTCCCATCAGCTGCTTTTGGTCCGGTGCTTTATCCCAGCAACAAGAAGGTAACTACAACACTTACCCAGGGAAGAAAAGAGCAGGAGACTCAAGTGTTCAGGGCATATTTAACAAAGGTAAATGTAGTTATAATTGTTTTGGGTTGGTACGATGGTTAATCTTCATCATCCACTTGGCAGAATTTTGAATCACCCTAGAAGCCCACTTCTGGGCATGTCTGTGAGGATGTTTCTAGAAAAGTTTAACTGAGTAGGAAAACCCACTCTGAATGTGGGCAGTGCCATCCCCATGGTCTGTGGTTCATGACTGAATAAAAAGGAAGTGAGTGGAGCACTAGCATTCAATCTCTCAGGCTTCCTGATTGGGGTGTAATGTGACCAGCCACCCCATGCTCCTGTCACCATGCTCTCCCTACCATGAAGAGCTGTATCCTCAAACTGTGAGCCTCCCTGAAGTTGCTTCTGACAGTGTATCGTCACAGCAATGGGTAAAGTAACACAAAGCCAGTCTCAAAGTTGACCTGCATCCTTTCAGTTCACACCCCCCCCCCCAGAACAAAGATGATTGAGGGGAGTGTGGTCCTGGCCTGATCTCTGTTTCACTGTGAGGACATGCTAGGGAAAGAGAGGGGATGAAGTGAAGGAGAGGGACTTTGAACAAGAGGGAGCTTAAGCACTCTGGAAAGAGGAGATGAGCCTTTTTGCTCTGACGTCCCCTTTTCTCCAACCTGCCCCTTTGTTTCTCGGCAGAGGTTAGTGTCTGCTGAGGTCTGAATTAATAGCCTCAGAAGACTTCTGTTCTGAAGCTTAAAAAAAAATTATTTATTTATTTATTTACAGGGGCGGGGGGAGAGAGAGAATAGGCATGCCAGGGCCTCCAGCCACTGCAAATGGACTCCAGATGCATGTGTCACTTTGTGCCTCAGGCTTTACATAGGTCCTGGGGAATCAAACTCAGGTCATTAGGCTCTGCAGGCAAGTGCCTTAACCACTGAGACATCTATCCAGCCCCACAGTAAGTTTGTTTTTTAAATTGCCATTTAGACATGCATAACATGAAATTAATTCTTTTAGCCCTTTTTCAATGTGTAGAACTCGAGCATGAGAAAGGAACTGCTTGAGCTAAAGTTGACTTGCTGTCTTTAAGTTCAGTGTCATTCAGTTCATCATATCACCTTGCAACTGTCATCACAGTCCATCTCCAGAGCCTTTCCATCTTCCTGAGACTCTCCATCCATGAAACAACACACTCTCCATTCTCTTCTCCTCTCAGCCCCTAGCAACCAACATTATGCTTGCTGTATCTGTGAACTTGACTATACTAGGAATCTCACATAAGTAGAATCATATGACTTGTCCTTTTGTATTTGTCTTATTTCCTTTAACATAGTTTCCAAGGTCTACTGGTATGGTAGATGTGAGAATTTCATTCCTTTTTTTGAAAGGCCACATAAGGGCTGGAGGGACGGCTTAGTGGTTAAGGTGTTCGCCTGCAAAGCCAAAGGACCCAGGTTCGATTCCCCAGGACCCACGTTAGCAAGATGCACAGGGGGCACATGCATCTGGAGTTTGTTTGCAGTGGCTGGAGGCCCTGGAATGCCCATTCTCTCTCTCTCTCTCTCTCTCTCTCCCCCACTTTCTCTGTCAAATAAATAAATAAATAAAAATAAAATATTAAAGAAAGGCCACATAATATTGTATTGTATGTATAGACCATATGTGGTTTGTCCATTCATCTGCCAATAAGTATTGGGTTGTTTTTACTTTTTGACTCCTTTGAACAATGATGTTATTTATTTTAAAAAATATTTTATTTATTTATTTATGTATCTATTTATTTATTTATTTATTTATTTATTTATTTATGAGACAGAGAGAATGGATGCTCCAGGGCCTCTAGCTGCTGCAAATGAACTCCACACATATGTACCACCTTGTGCATCTGGCTCACCTGGATACTGGGGAGTTGAACCTGAGTCCTTGAGACTTTGCAGGCAAGCACCTTAACTACTAAGCCATTTCTCCAGCCCTGTTATTTACTTTTAAATGCTGTAGAAGCAATCCATTAAAAAAAAAATACAAAGGCAAAGCAATGATAGAAACAAGCCGATGATGATGATGATAGTGATAGTGGTGGTGGTATATATATATATGTATAATATATATATATAAATATATAATAATATATATGTGAAATATATATTTTACAGGCTTATTCCTCCTAATGGCCACATGAAGCAGACTCTGATGTTATTCTCACTATTAGTAAGAAAAGTGAATCACAAACAAGCTTAACATGCTCATGATTATAGCTAAACTATAGATAAATAAAATGGCACAGTCAGGTTTTGAACTCAGAGTTCTTTTCCAGAATAGCTATGTCATACTGTCTATGCTAATTCCGCATGGACATTGTCCTCTAAATCTTTTTCTTCTTCAAATGTTGCATGCATATATATATATATATATATATATATATATATATGCATATATATGTATGTATATATATAGGTACATATTGAGGTAATTGTGTATATATCCTTTTTAATTAGCTTTATCTCAATTAAAAAAATCAACATTTTAGTAACTGTGTAATGACAAATCTTATGAAGATAACATAACTGTGAAGTGTGATTACAATGGAAAAGTAGTTTGGTGGTCTTGTTCTATTTTTTTTTTTCATTATAATAAAATACTACAACAGGTCTGGGGAGATAGCTTAGCACTTAAAGGCATACACTTGCAAAACCTGCCCGCCCAGGTTCAATTCCCCACTACCCACATAAAGTCAGATGTACAAAGTGTTGCATGCATCTGGAGTTTGTTTGCGGTGGCAAGAGGCCCTGGAACACCCATTCTTTCTCTCTCTCAAATAAGCAAGTAAGAACATATTTTGTTTGGTTTTTCAAGGTAGGGTCGCAAATTCACTCTGTATTCTTAGGGTGGCCTTGAACCCAAATATTTAAAAAAAAATACTCTACCTTACCTCTTTTGTACACATTTTTAAGTGCTCACCCAGCTCCTTAGGGAAAAGATATTTTATGGGTCAAAAGTTCTTCCTCCTCTTTCTCACTGCCTTTACTATTTTTTTTTTCTAATTTTGAAATTTGATTTTGAAAGAAAATGGGTTTAAGGCAGAAACAAAGCAAAGCACCTGTGGGAATGGAGCCCCTAAACAAAAAGGATGGAAGATAAGGCAGAAGCAATCAGATGACCTGATTTGTGAGTGTAAACACTGTCAGGACATCCCGCTGCTTAGAGCAATATAAAACTGTCAGTATCCCTTTATAGCACAAATTCCAAAAAGAGGAATTTCTGGGGCAGTACACATCTAAATTTTTAATATACATCATCACATGCTTGTTTTTAAGACTTTTAATTTCTGTTATCTGTTTGGAGTAATAACCACACTTTGAAAAAGTGAGGACTGAAGTAACTCCAAAAGGATATAACTCAATTTCTTAGATGCTTATGACTTTTTTTTTGTTGGGGGGGGGTGGTGGTGGTAGTTGAGGTAGTCCAGGCTGACCTGGAATTTACTCTGTAGTCTCAGAGTGGCCTCAAACTCACAGTGTTCCTCCTACCTCTGCCTCCCACCTGGCTTGTGTATGACATTTTATGTACGACATCACCTTTTATAAATAGTCTGAATATCTTAACTTTTTTTTTCTCTAGGTATGATAAGCTGATACAGTTTTCTCATGATTTCCTCCCTGTCCCCCCCCCCCCCCATGCATTACAGGATTTAAAAGCAGTGAACTGTTTGGATTGCGTTAAGAGAAATGGGCTCTGATGTCTGTGGCCAGGACTTGGAGGTGGAAGGCCTGAGCGCTAGTTTGGGCACAGCTGTTTCTCGATCTATGTGACATGGTGGGCGGCGGCGGGGGGGGGGGGGGAGGTGGAGGTCATTTTGCTTGCCTTAGTCGCCTGTCGCCTGTCTACTCTGTGGAGAAAATAGCACAGCAGACTCCTGGGGTTACCATAAGAATTAGATGAGATAATGTCATAACACACTTTAAACTACAAAGTAATAGACAAGTGTGCTGACACATTAGGAAAAAGAATAACAAGATTCCAGGTTGGAGGGATGGCTTAGCAGTTAAGGCATTTGCCTACAAAGCCAAAGGACCCAGGTTCAATTCCCCAGGACCCACGTGAGCCAGATGCACAAAGGGGCTCACACGTCTGGAGTTTGTTTGCAGTGGCTGGAGGCCCTCATGTGCTCATTCTCTCTCTGTCTCCCTCTTTCTGTCAAATAAATAAAAATAAAATATTTTAAGAGTAACATGATTCCTTGATTTTTTTTCCTTTAGGTATATATATATATATATATATATATATGTACATATATATATATATATTTTTTTTTTTTTTCAGATGCCTCTTCACTTTATAGGTTCATTAATTAGTTGGGCAGTCATACTTTTTAAACCCTATGTCTTTTCTTAAAACATGAGAATTTCTCCATCTGAAACAGACGTTTTGGGAGAATTTAGGAACTTGTATTCCTGGATCCCGGGGAGCAGGCATGTATTCCTGCATTAACGCAGGTCAGTAATCCTGTGTTTAATTCTACTGCAGACGTTGTACCACATCGCTTCCTACTGCCAGACTCCAGTGAGTAACGACAACTTCTTTTGGCAGGTCAGATTTCACATTTAGAATTCAGGAAGCAAACCTGTGTCCTGGCTTTTCTTCTTTTTAAAATTACAGTGAAACATCCATTTTCTGTTGGAAGGAAAGTTAGACACCAGATTTCTACAGAGCGAAGGGAATCCAGGTTCCTCCTTTCGGGCATATAGCTGGGGTAAACCCAGGCAGCCTGGTGACGGGGATAATAAGAAATATTTCAACATTAGCTGTCCCATGCCTGAAATTAGAATTGCTGGAAGGGAAGGGATTTTTTTTCTTTTTTTTTGAGGTAGGGTCTCACTCTGGCCCAGGCTGACCCTGGAACTCACCATGGAGTCTCAGGGTGGCTTCGAAATCACGGCAATCCAGCTACCTCTGCCTCCCAAGTGCTGGGATTAACGGCGTGCGCCACCACGCCCAGCGGGAAGGGATTTTCTAGGGTGCTATTGGTACATTTGCGGATTTTTTTTTTTGTACCTAGAAAATGTTATTAAGTGCATCCAATACCTCCATTGACCTAACTGCTTGTAAGACGGCACCCTGTCAACCGAATACAGTTTCTCTCAGAATTTGTTGTTCTACTGGACCTGTGCTAAGCGTCTTTGTGTATTTAGGAAACGTAATCGGAAAGCAGTGTGCCTATGGGAGCCAAGGGGGGAGATGTCTCTTCTGGTGGAGTCAAGGCAGGACCCTTCATTTTCCCACAGACCATCACTGACTGCATAACCATACTGAGATGCTCATCAACCTCCATCCTTCCCACAGGGCAGGTTAGCCGTCAGCTAGTCACAGGTCTCCAAGAGCTACTGTTTCATCCCGTTAACATCAAGAAACAGCCCATGAATAGCATGTCAAGTAGGGTTGGGAAGTGTTTGACACCCAGGCTGGATGTTTGTTCCTACCAATAGTCAAGAAACGGCCACCTGGCTCCCGCTGGATTGGTCTTCCCTACGTGTTCGCGTATTTAGTGGAGGCGCTGGGCTGTTGACTCCTCTTTGACCTCAGTGGTAGAAAATGGATGGTCCCTGCTGACAAATGCATTTGCTTCCACCTTTGTGAAACCGAGAATACGCAACCTATCATGTTTCCTTTCTAGCTTGGGTTTCCTAAAGCTTGGAGCCAAAATTAGTGCTTCGTTACAATAGCTGTCATGTCTGTTTCCTGGTGCTTATCCCTTCTTTCTCCCTCGTGGATTAGCCCTTCTTTTCTCTACTCCAGCTATCCTGTGCGTGTGTTTTATTTTAAGACATATTAAATCCATTATGGAAGTAGATAGATGGAGTCCAGATTCTAAATAAAATGGTATCGCCCTTAACTGTTGTCACGGCCACGTTGGTTCATCTTTGGTGTTAGTCTCCTACTTCCCTCTGAACTTCTCCTTTATCCTTTTGATTCCTTCATGTTTGGATGAAGATGAAAAACAGGAATATAAACAAAACAGGAATACGAGCCTTAACAGAAACTTGGCAGCAGTTTAAAAACATTAAAATTTAATGTCTACAACACAAATATTTTCAATTTCATGCAAATCAAAGAGTTATCCCTTGACTTAGGTAAATGGAAGGGTTAGCATGGGTCCTTGGCTATGTTAAGGTTACATTGTGGGCTATGTACGTGGCCTAAAGTTCCCCCTGGCAGCTCTAGTGTTAGACCTTATGAGGCACTGTGTAGTCAAAGCTCATGTCTGGGTATGAAGAGCTCTGTAGACAGAAACTAAGGCCGATGACTTGCAGTACAGATTCTGATCCCCCAGTCACTCTTAGGTCACTGTCCATAAGAACTCCTGTGGATACAGGGTCATAGAGCTACAAATGGCTCGTGTTTCTTAAAGACTTCAGGATGAGAGGACAGTGCTAGGTCACTAGAGAGAGAAGAAAACCCCAACTCATCTCATAATGACATGGGAGGACAGTTGAGGAAAATGATAAGGATCAAAGGGGAAGGCAAGACAGAAACAAAGTTCTGGAATCCAGTTGCTACTAGAGACTTCCTTTACATTCTCCCTTAGCTATTAGCTAGAGCTCAAAAGACTTTGGAAGGGGGGTACGGGACTGGATAGCCATAGCTCAGATGGCTATGGAACTTCCAGGTCTGGGCCATTCATTCCCTTCAGATGAAGTGGGAGATCCCTATCCACATTCATGAGCTGCTTATTTAAACCCCAGACTAATGTGTTTCTTTCTGGAGGATGTCATGGAAAACAAAACCAACACACCATGCCCCTGACAATAACTTTTAGGCGTGAAGTTATTTCCTTCTGCATCTTTTCCTGTCAAATGTCTCCTAGTTGCTTGGAACATAAGGAGCTGGGGACGCACTCCAAGAGTACACGAGTGTTCTCATGGGAATGGTACGAGACTCCCAAGGACAGAAACCTTCTCAGCCTCAGAACTGAGGTGCCAGGGCCTCTTGCTGTTGCAGATGAATGAAAGATGTATGTGCCACTTTGTGCATCTGGGTTTACATGGGTACAGGGTTAATCAAACCCAGGCTGGCAGGCTTTATAAGCAAGCGCCTTTAACTGCTGAGCCATTTCCCTGCCCTTGATTTATTTTAATAAGAAAATAAAACTAGTTCTACTACCACTGCTACTTGAAAATGTCCTTGTTTTATTTTAATCATAACTTTTGTGTATGGTTATCTGTACATTCATACATGTGTGTCTATGCACATGGAGGCCAGAGGTCAATGTCAGGTGCCTTCCTCAGTCACTCTCTGCTTTATTTATTTAATTTTATTTTATTATTTTTTTTTTAGAGAGAGTGAAAGAGAGAAAGAGAATTGGTGCACCAGGGCCTCAGCCACTGCAATTGAACTCTAGATGCTTGTGCCACCTACTGGGCATGTGCAACCTTGCACTTACCTCACCTTTTGTGCATCTGGCTTATGTGGGATCTGGAGAGAGATCGAACATGGGTCCTTAGGCTTCACAGGCAAGCGTCTTAACCAGTAAGCCATCTCTCCAGCCCCGCTTTACTTTTTGAGACAGGAACACACACAGCATCTAGAGCTCACCAAGTCTGCTAGTCCAGAGCTAACCAACAGACCTCAGGGATCCTCCAGTCTCTGTCTCCCAGCGCTGGGCTTATAGGCACATGTCACCATACCAGGTATTTTCACATGGGGTCTGGGGATCTGAACTCAGGTTCTCATGCTTGTGCTCACTTCACATGCCATCTCCCCAGCCTAACCCTTACTTGTCACGAGCCCAAAGATAATGAAACCTAAAGACAGAGTAGCATATGTATAACGTAGGCAGTTTTGTGAATAGAGGTTTTTAACTCTGACCTCAGTGAGCTCTCTAGTGATTTAGCAATAGCAGCTCCTCTCTCTCTCTTTGAGCTAACGGAAGCTGATAAGCATGTGCATTACACAGCTCGGGTGCCCAGCTGTGCCCGGAGTCCAGTGTGTACAGCTTTGGCTCCTACTATGCCCATCAGCCTGTGAAATTGATTTCTAAGAAAACAATGTTTGTACAGGCATTTGGCCTATAGCCAGTGGCATGAATGAGCAAATGAATCCTGTTCTCAGTACTGCTCCCTGAGCTAGGAGTTGGACTGTTCAGGCCTGATGTGTGTATATCCTTCGTTCCCAGGGACACTTGTGGTTCTTCTGTTTTTGGTGTACTCAGCATTTTATTTTTTAAAAATATTTTATTTATATTTATTTATTTGAAAAAGAGAGAGAGAGAGAGATTGGCAGAGAGGAGGGGGAGACAATGTGTTTTCCAGGGCCTCTAGCCACTGCAAACGAACTCCAGATGCACGTGTCACCATTTGTATCTGGTTTATGTGGGTCCTGGGGAATGGAACCTGCTTTCTTAGGCTTTTGCAGGCGAGTGCCTCAACTGCCAAGCCATCTCTCCAGCCTGTATTCAGCACTTTAGAAGGCATTCAGAAAACAGAAGCGGAAGTTTTCTACTTCCATTGTTTTATTCTAATGCTTCCTTCCCTTCCCTTCCCTTGTCCTCACTGACCATACTTGTTTACCGTATAATTAGTGATTTGTTCTTGGCTTGGCTGTTCCACTTTTCAGAATTTCAAGGTGCTGTTCTGGCAAGAATTGTAGATTTCCACTAGCCTTTTAAACTGGGACATTTCTCCTTTAAGCATACTCTAACTTTCTCTGGACTCACTGGAGAAACAAATTAAACCGATGTGTTCACAGAAGCAATTCGGATGATTGGAAAGAGGCTCTTGAATCAAGAAAGAAAAAGAGCGCCAGGGATGCTGTTAGGAACAGCGAGATTTAGGACTGTTCTACTGACATACAAAATGAGCTTCTGATGTTTAAAAAAAAAAAAAATCAACACCTCTAAACAAGTAGATGGTTTGTCTGTGCAAGACAGAATTTTATTCCTGGGACATCACTAGAAAATCGAGATAAGACAGTCTTCAATCTTATGGTGTTCTGAAATTTTATAAACTCATACACATTTGTAAATCTAAAGTGAAGACTTTACCTATCATAATCCTTATAGGCATTCTGTTAATTTTGGGAACCTGTATATTCAATTTCTGTTTTAACCTTATCTCTGCTTGTTTACGGTCAGCTCACACTCAGATGGTCCAGAGACAATCTAACTCCACCTACCTGAGTCCCCTCAATCGCTCTCGGAGGCCTGAAAGTCCACGAGAATGGGAACACTAAAGGCCTCTGGTTTGCTGTGTGCTCACTCCCCCTTAACTCCTTGGTTTTATTCTTTCTCCCAAACATTTTCTTCCAGGACTGTTCCACACTCCAATATACTTTTGAGGTCTCTTAGATAGTCCCACTGGAGAAGTTTCCCAACTTCCATACCTGGCAACCCCACTCTGCTTGAAGAAACCAGATTGGTCTCCAATTCCCTATTCCCTAACAGCAGTTAGGGTTACTTCTTCAGAGGGGGCACTGAGGCAGTATAGGGAGACTGAGCCCCAAAAGTAAAAAGCAGGAATGTCCTTGAGTCTGCTCTTATAATTTCTCCACTTTACTAGAGATCAGAAGATAAGAGAAGGATCTCTCCTCTCTTATCTCTTAAATCGAGTTTTTTGTTGTTGTTGTTGTTTTTCGAGGTAGGGTGTTGCTATAGCCCAGGCTGACCTGGAATTCACTATGTAGTCTCGGTGTGTCCTCGAACTCACAGTGATCCTCCTACCTTTGCCTCTGGAGTGCTGGGATTAAAGGTGTACACCACCGCACCCAACTCTCCTTATCTCTTGACTAAAGGAGTTACCTAGATCTGTTTATCCATAAACAACCTGAGCTCCTCCCTGGGAAGGAACTCCCCTTTCCTAAAATTTAGATTTAAATCTGATCCTGGGCATTGTGGTTGATTAAGCTCAGCCCCCAAACTTGGTGTCATGGCTGTCCTCTTCCTAAAACAGCCCCCAAGTCCAACACCAATCAGCTCTCTCAGACTCACCTGAGCTTGAGGGTAAGGCCCACCACAATAAGATTATAAATAGATGCTTACCAGGTGGGTAGGCCTCTTTTTGGCTTTTCACCTGTCTTGAACTTCCAGGTCCCTGCTCTGATAAGCCCCCTTTGTCTCAGACCAGCTGGGCTGAGATGTGGGGAACCCTACTCCCATGTGAGCTCCTACCCCCTCCTGCCTTCTATATGGCAGGGGCTTCCTGTACTTTGCTTGCTTTCTTTTTCTTAATCTAATAAAGGTTCTCTAAACCTTAAAAAATTTTATTAAAAAATTTCAAATGGGGCTGGAGGGATGGCTTAGCGGTGAAGGTGCTTGCCTGCAAAGTCAAAGGACCTCGGTTTGATTGCCCAGAACCCATGTTAGCCAGATGCACATCTGTAGTTTGTTTGCAGTGGCTGGAGGCTCTGGCATGCCCATTCTGTCTCTCTTCCTCTCTTTCTCTCTCTCTCTCAAATAAATAAAAATAAAATACTTTTAAAAAATCTAAAATGAAGAGAAAGGGACTCCCTGCCTTAAATTTTATGTTTTACCCTATACATACATACATACATATATATATATATACACACACACACATATATATATATATATATATACATACATATATAGAAAATTTGAGTTTTCATTGTATTTGTGATCTTTATAAAATGATGAAATCTGTCTCACACACAAAAGAGCAGATAGCGTTTATGCACTGTTAACGTTACTAAGATGAATACCCCTGTACCTATCACCTAGCCTGAGAAAGAAACAGTACCACTGTCTTTCACATGTTTTTTTTTTTAGATATGTATTTCTGGGCTGCTGTAACATACTAGTTTGTGTGTTGCAGTGGTTTAGTTCCAAGTACTTGTATCAATGTACCCCATGTGAAAGTGTATTAGCCACTTTCATGCCCAAATTTTCAGATTTCTGATCTGTCTGATCAGAACTTCAGAACAGTTTAATTTTATCCCTGAGAAAGCCACCCTCTAACAAGCTGGTTATTGTGCTTAAAAGAAAAAAAAAAAAAAAGGATTGTACTTGAGAGATGGCTCAGCAGTTAAAGTGCTTGCCTGCAAAGTCTGATGGCCTTGGTTCCGTTCCCCAGTACCCACATAAAGCCAGATGCACAAAGTGGCACATGTATCTGGAGTTCGTTTGCAGTGGCTAAAGGCCCTGGCATGCCCATTTTCATTCTCTCTCTCTCCCCCTCTTTCTCTCTTTCTCACTCTCTCCTTGCAAATACATAAATAAAATATTTTTAAAAACAGCTGGCAGCTTCCTGGAGCACAGAAGCATAGCCATCAATAGGAGTTTCTGCAGAATAGGGAACGAACTGCATGTGTACAGCCAGCCCACCCAGGCCCTAGAGAAAAGTGAGAAATTAGGGCAGCCAAACTCGTGGAAGCTATCTTTAAACTGCCAACTGGTTTGGGGAAGGTCTATTTGCTGGGCGTGTTATCAGGGTGCTGGAAGTTTTTCACTGTTATTTCTGGTGTGGATTATTTGTTATTATCTGAAATTCCCCCCCCAAAAAAAAAAAAAAAAAAACCAACCCAAGATTTGGGGGTTTTTAGAAACAACAAAGTGAAGGTCATTAAACTGAGGTTTTTCAAGGGGGAAGGAAGCCTCACAGGGATGTGAGTAACTCACGGGACACCTGTCAGGAGGCAGCACCGAACGCCCATCTTGCTGGAGCATGGCCTCGTGGCAGAGGACTGCCTCTTTATGGCTGTGGCAATTTCTAGATTACTCAATTATTTTGCATTTGACTATTTTGATTAATGTCATAACATACTTGAGTCATATTATATTTTCTTAAAATAGAGATACTGAACACCCCCCCCACACACAAAACTTAGAAAAAAAACTTTCAACAATTGTTTTACAAAATCCCCACTTTCCATTATAGACTTTCAAAGGAGCCTGTATCTTTATTATAGCCCTGTTAGATATTTATAAGCAAGTGTCCTCATTTCTCTGAGTGCTCTGGTAGAGATAGTCTGGAGCCCGATTTAGAATAAAATGATAATGAATCTATTTTGACAGGTGCTTATTAGGTGCCTCCCCCCCCGCCCCCCTGCTTTTTATGTTGGCCTGGCCGTGGTTCTAAGAACTAACAAAATGAAGGAGCTGTAAAAGATAGTTTAAGAACCAGCCTCACCTTTTGGAAACCAGGAAGCATGTCTTTTCCACTGTAAGGTAAGCAGACAGTGGTATCTCAGTTCTGGTGTGGTTCGTTCCCTCTCTCTCTCTCTCTCTCTCTCTCTCTCTCTTGTTCACTTTTGCATGTTGCTTCTGTCTGTACCAGGGACCCACTATCAGCAGGGAGAGTTCCAGACTGGGGAGCACCTGCCCTCCTGAGAGCTGTCACAGATTTGTAGGGCATCGATGTTTACGAGCTTGTTTGCAGCGTGTTGCTTGGAGCTGCTGCATCTGTGGCGAGTGTCTGCTTCCACAGGGTCCCTCCGTGGGAGGCAGCCCTGAGGGTGAGGAGGGTGTCTGCCCTGCACCCTCAGGCTGCCGTGAGGCTACTGAGTGCATCCCAGAGGCAGGCGCAGTAACCTTGCAGAGATGAAGGGCATCGGCCCTGGAGAAATCAAGACTTGTGGCATTCATTCAGCCCCTTTTTCTGGGCTTTTCTAGGAAATGACTTTGATAATGGCTGTTTAAAATTTTAACTTTCAGAGACCAGAGAATTTAGTGACTCGGAAAATCCTTCATTTAGGGCTGGAGAGACGGCTTGGTGGTTAAAGCTGCGTACTTTCAAAGCCTGATGGCCCGGGTTCAAGTTCCCAGTACCCACATAAAGCCGGATGTGATGCATGCGTCTGGAGGTTGTTTGCAGTGGCAAAAGACCCTGACACACCTGTGCTCACTCTTCCCCTCCTTTCTCTCTCTCTTCTGTCTCTCTACCTGGAAATAAATAATAAAGTATGTTCAATTAAACATTCTTAATGTTGGATCTGGACCTTAAGAGGTTTTGCTTTGTCCTGCTTTAGTTTAGTGGCTGAGAGAGCTTATAGATTTTTTTTTCCTTCACTGTAGAAATGCCATGGAAGGCGTACTGACATCAACACATCATCGCTATTCCCTGCTCCCCAAGAAGAGAAAGGACCCAAGTTTACTAGGATAGTGCTGTGTCCTTCCTCTTCATGGTGGCCAGATAGAGGTGGAGCTCAGGCAGCAGGGAGTCGTCAACAGAGGAATTCCACAGGGGGCAGTAAGGATTATAAACCAGACCCAGAGCATGGCATGGAGGCAGGATGGGGTAATGATTTCATCAAGGTCAACGTGTTGGGAAAGCCGTGCCGGGGAGAGCCATAGGGATCAGAGCTGAGGTCAGAGCACAGAGCAGAGAGGCTGGGTGACATCATCCAGGGCGCGTTTCAGGTGCTCGGTTGGAAAGATGGGAGCAGCACTGTGAAGAATGCGGTCTCTTGTGCGTGCTCACGGCAGGGTAGCATCAGTTGTCATTTGAGAGGAGGAGTTGGTTAAGGCCACGAGGAGAGAACAGAGTGATGGGTGATGGCTGTAGTCAGGAGATAGTAAGGTGTAGAAGAGAGCAGACAGCAGTTAGAAGTGGTGTGCCAGTCCGGAAGAAAGCGAAGGAGAGACCCGACAGCCAGATGCCTGGCAGAGGTGAAGGGAGAAAATCATCTGAATTAAGACCTGAATGTGGCCTTACCAATTACCACGTGACCTCAGCTGATTTATGTGAGCTTTTGGGATCTGAAATCCTGCAAGATGAGCAAAAATATCATGACTGCTTGGCATACCTACCCCAGTGCTGTGTGGATCAAAGGTCACACACTGGAAAGCATGTGGGACACTGGTGTCCTCAACCAAACTCAGCCTCTTTACCTGCTGTGACAACCTCACTTTTGTTACATGCTGCCTAATTTTAGTGATCCCTGCTGTATGCATTGTTTTATTACACGCTCTTGAGTAGGGATTCAAATGGAATGGGACATAATTAAAGATAGCTTCTCTGTACTCTCCCAGGAAATACTGGAAAATGATAAACTGAGCCTGGAAAGGACCGAGAATGTGCCACTTTTTCTTGAATAGTGGACATGCCATGCCAACACCTTGTAAGTGTTGAGTTACAATCTGTTAGATTGAATGGATGTCTTGCCAAATTTCTTGTGCAATGGATTTTTAGCTAGAGGCAGGGAGTGGTCATTGATCACTCGCCTTGGTAATTTTTAGTGTGAGATGAAGGCTATGACTTTCTTGGGTGAAAACATGACAAGAATCATCAACTTGAAGATGGGAGGGATGATGGGAGGGCCAAAGATGTGGTCCTACTATGAGTCTCTGCACTCAAAAGATGGGGCAACCAGCAGAAGAAAAATATGAACCCAGAACTTAGGGGATAAAGTTGAAGTCACTTGATAAAGCACTTTCCAGGGCCGGGAGATGGCTAGACAGTTAAGAGCACTTGTTACTTAAGCATTGAGTGCCTGTGAGGACTGGAGACCACCCAAGTTTGACTCCCTAGAGCCCATTTTAAGAACTGTGTGTGACCATGCATGTCTCTAACACCAGTCTGCAGGAAGCAGAACCTGGAGAATTCCTGGGGCCCATTGACCAAAGAAACCCAGAAGTTTCAGGTTGAGGAAGAGACCCCGTCTCAAGGCAGTATGTGGATGAACAGTGGAGAAGGACGCCCAAAGTTCTTCTGTGGCCTCTGCATGCATGCTCACAAGGTGTGTGCGTCTGCACGCACACCCATGTGCATACTGTGGCACACATAGTGTACACATACATACGTGCAAACGTACTTACTCATAAGTCAGAATGCTTTTGTTGGAAAAGCATTAATGAATTAATGAAGAAATTATTGAATTAATTAATGAAGAAGCGTGTTTGCTTTGTTCTTGGTGTCTGTGGTTGGCAAAACTGCGGGTTCTCACAAGTGCCCTACTTCTCAGAACCTGTGACATGTTTTTGGGGTAGGGGAATAAGTCTGCAGATGGAATAAAAGTTCTTTTATTATTATTTATTTGAGACAGAAAGAGGCAGACAGAGAAAGAGAGCGACTGTGAGCGCACTGGGGCCTCCACCCACTGCAAACAAACTCCAGACACATGCACCACTTTGTGCATCTGCCTTTACATGGGTACTGGGGAATTGAACCTGGCCGTCAAGTGCTTTTTAACCGCTGAGCCATCTCTGTAGCCCCAGGAATAAAAGTTCTTAGTTGCCCTTGAAATAGGATGATTTTCCTAGGTTATCTGAGTGGACTTTAGAAATAATATGTGTCTTTATAAGTGGAAGAGGACGAAGGTGGAAGAGCCAGTGTCAGAGATGCGACGTAAGAAAGACTCAGACACTGCTGGTTTTGAGGAGGAAGGAGGGGGTCCTGGATCATGGAATGTGAGTCACTTCTTAAAGCTGGGACAGGCAAGGAAGCGGACTCTTCCCCTGGAGCTCCCAGAAGGAACCCAGCCCTGCTGGCACTTTGATTTTGGTCCAGTGGGACTAATTTCACACTTCTGACCTCTGTTAAGTGCAAGATGCCAACAGTAGGCTGTTTGAAGTCACCGAGTCCATGGTGGTTCCTTTGTGCAGCCGGCAGGAAGTGAGTGTACTGTCAGTATAATCATAGAGCGGGGCTCCATCCCTTCTTGCCATTCCCTGGTGAAGAATGATGGACCTTTTGGTACTCAGATGCTTTTATGGAGAGATAATTTATGACGTCTGGAGAGGAAAATGAATTTCCCAGGACATGAGTTTGAAGAAATAGCTATGTAATTGACCAGCACGTTATTTTAGGCTGCTCTTAGCCGCATTGCTCTTTTTTCTCCCATCCTTGTTTGTTCTGAGTAGACCCTTCTTCTTCTCCTCCTCCTCCCCCTTCTTTTAAAAGGTAGGGTCTCTCTCTAGCCCAGGCTGACCTGGAATTCACTATGTAGTCTCAGGGTGGCCTTGAACTCATGGTGATCCTTCTACCTCTGCCTCCCGAGTGCTGGAATAAAGGTGTGCACCACCACACCCAGCCCTATTTATTTATTTATTTTTGGAAAGGGCTTTGCTACATAGCACAGGTTGACCTCAAGCTCACTATGTAACCCAGGCTATCCTGGAACTGACAATCTTTGTGTCTCAGCCTGTGAGTGCCAGGATTGCAAGCGTGTGTCACTACAAGCCTGATTCCTCCTTTTTAAAATTTAACTTTGTTAATTTGTTTAAGTGTCTGCATATATGCTAGTGTGGGTGGAGGTGCACATGTGTGTGGAGACCAGGCGATAACCTCAAGTGTCATATCTTAGCTGCCAGCCACTGTTTTTCCTATTTGTTTGCTTGTTTTTCCTATGTGTTTGCTTGTTTTTCCTTGAGACAGCACCTCTCAGTGCTAGAATTCAGCAAGTCAGCTAGACTGGCTAATCAGTCAGCCCCAGAGATCTGCTGGATTATAATAATGTGCCACACGTTTAGCATTTTTTTTTCGAGGTAGGATCTCATTCTAGCCCAGGCTGACCTGGAATTCACTATGTAGTCTCAGGGTGGCCTCGAACTCATGCTATCCTCCTACCTCTGCCTCCTGAGTGCTGGGATTAAAGGCATGTGCCACCACGCCCGGCTACGTTTAGCATTTTTTAAATTTAAATTTTAATTTTTTCACTGACAACTTCCAAAATTGTAGACAATAACCCATAGTAATTCCCTCACTCCCCCCACTTTCCCCTTTGAAACTCTACTCTCTATCATACTCCTTCCCCCTCTCGGTCAGTCTCTCTTTCATTTTGATGTCATCATCTTTTCCTCCTATTATGATGGTCTTGTGTAGGTAGTGTCAGGTACTGCAAGGTCATGGATATCCAGGCCATTTTGTGTCTGGAGGAGCATGTTGAAAATCCTCCCCTTCCTTTGGCTGTTATTAGGGGTATGAATATTAAGAGAAGTGCTTACTGGGCAGTTTCATGAACATAGTATATACATTTAGCCAAACACCAATAGACATTATACCCCTAGGGATTACGACTGCCCCTGTTTAGGTTTTCAGTATCAGGGATGTATTCCCTCCCATGGAGTGGGCCTCCAGTCCAATTAGAGAGCAGTTGGTTTCCCCCATAACAGACATGCCACTACTGTACCTGTTGGCCCACTTGGCCTGGCTGGCCAAATTTAAGGCTTGCAGTGTCCCCTCTTGAGTATCTCCACTGGTGATTTCTCTCTCTCCCATTAAACTGCATACAGCGTAGCTTTTTCCAGCTTTCTGTCAGCTGGTCTACACGGAGGAGGCTTTCAGCTCAGTTCCAACAGGATTTCTCAGTGGCCTTGCAGCCCTAGTATGTGGAGTCTTCAGCAATAGGGTCTTACCATCTGTTCCAGGTGGAAAACCAAAAGCCTTGGTAATGGCCTGTAATGTTTTGGGGGTATCAGTGGCCTCCCTAGCCACAACTCACTGGAAGGTATCCCATCCCTGGCACTGAAAATTGAAAAATTTCTAGTAACAATCTGTGGCTCCTGGGTGTTCCATTGTCCAGAAAAGTAGGTTTCCATATGACTTATTTATATCCTCTTAGATGTTGATTAGCCCTCCCTCCACCTTTCCTTTACTCAGTCTCTTCCCTTGACCTCACTGAGGCCTTTTCACTCCCCATTAATCTGTTCTTCTACTTACATATATAAAATACCATCCTATTAAGTTCCTCCTCCCTCCCTTTCTCTTCCCTTTATTTCTATCCCCTTTCTAGATTACTGGCCTCTGCTACTGAGTTTTATTCCTACTCACATAGAAGTCCAATCATTTGTAGCTAGGGTCCACATATGAGAGAGAACATGTGACGTATGGCTTTCTGGGGCCTGGGTTACCTTCACTAAGTATAATAGCATTTTTTTTTTTTTTGCATGTCTAGTATGTATGGTATGGTGTTGTGGTGTATGCATGTGTGTGTGTGTGTGTGTGTAGATGTGTGAACCCAATCACATGCATGGAGGCCAGAGGAAAATGTTGGGTGTCCTCCTCTGTAACAGTTAGTTACTTGTTGCTGGGACAAAATACCTGACTAGAAACAGCTTAAGGATGGATGGAAAGGGGTTTCTTTTGGCTTACAGTTCCAGAGGGTAGATAATCATGGTGGAGAAAGTATGGCCGGAGCAGGAAGGCAGGATCAAACCATCACATCAGCAGGGAGGAGGTTGAGAGTGGGCCATAGCAGGGGAGGCTGGGCTGTAGTACCTCAAGACCACCAACTGAAAAAGACCACCAACTGAGTCTATGCGGGACATTCTACATCCAAACCACCACAACCTCCATTGCTTAGCCATGTATTTCCTTGAGGTGGAATCTCTCTGAACCAGGAGCCCCAATGATTCTCTGGTCTCCTCTTCCCACTGGACTGAGGTTACAGGCATGCATAGTCACATCCAGCTTAAAACCTGGGTGCTGAGGAATCCAACTCATATGGCCTCATGCTTGCAGTAAGTGCTTTTAGCCACTGGGTCATTTGCTCAGCTTATCCAAGTTTTTTTTTTTTTTATTCTGGGGATTGAACTCAGGTCTTCATGTATATGAGACAAGCACAATCACCCCAGGCCTCTTGATTCTTTCTTTCCTTTTTTTAAAAATTGGGTACTGCTGATACAAAGTCCGAGGATAACAGGTGAGTCGGATATGTAGGGTTTGAAGTTTCCAGCCAGTGAGTAAGTTCCTCTATCTTTTCATTTTCTCCAATCTGGCTTTTGCTTCTAGCTACAAATATGACCTCTCTGCTTCAGAACTACATTACTTTCAGTCTGTCTTGAATATTCCATGAACGCTTCCAAAATAAACAAGGGTATTTGTAGCATTTTTTTTCTCTTCCATACAAAGCCAAGGTTCATTTGTCCCAATGGGAATGAAGCTGACCTGGCCAGAGCAGTATCTCTGTTGGAAGCGACCAGAGTGCATTGCTACAGAAATGTGCACTGAGCTTTGCCGGTGCAAAGAAGGAACAAAGTCGCCTGTGGGGAAGCAGCTTTGGGCCTGGATTTCACAGAGTGTCCATTATAGTCAGCCCAGAAAAGGCATCTTCTCTCCCAGAGGATGTCCCAGCCAGCCCGGCCTGGCACCACCGTGACTGACACCAGCTCTTCCTTTTCTGTCCACTCTGGGTTTGAAAAAAAATTTTTTTTTTTGCATATTTTTCTGATCTTTGGTTCTATGCCTTTCCAGTAGGATGTTCTTACAGCTCAGTGTTCTCTGTGATAAAGATAATTTCTGAAGCTTTCATTTTTTTTGAGCCAAGTTGCATGTAACACACAGTCACTGTTGATAAAGTCTTACTACTCTAAAAGTCCGTTCTGATTTTGTAAAACCTCACATACTTCAACTCTCCTGTGAAATAGCAGATAGCTGATGATAAAATAGTTCAAATCCGACACAGTCTTACAATAGTTCAGCTCCAGTGCGTTCTTTAGGGATGAGTGTGAAAAAAAAAATCCCAAACAACAATGCTAAAAAAAGCACTCATGGTCACATGGAAAAGGACAATTTGGGTGTTCTCTCTCTCCCCTTTCTCCCTCCCCTCCCTCTCCTAAATCTGTAGAACTAGAATTAAAATATAAAGCTGTTAGGAGGCATGATAGGTTTAAATGTTTCCTAAGGTTTCACCTAATAATAATGTTCACAACCCAGCATGATGATAATTAGAGTTTATAGCATATTTAATTTCTGCATTAAAAATCATATTAATCATGATTGCTCAAGGCTATATATAACAATGGTACAGAAATATTGTACTTTATAAAAGAAGCCTTTGAGTCATAGCTGGGCATATACATCTTAAAGGAAAGAAAACCTAAAAATGTCAAGGTTGAGTTAAGAGAGAATTCATATTAACAGTCTTCTCTTTTTATCATAAGCCCCACTTATTAATAGCAACAGCAGCAGCAGTAATGAGCATTCTCTTTCTTTCCCTCCCCCAAGGGCCTTTGAAGCCCTTATTCTAGTGGGTAAACTGCCCTCAGGACACCTGTGGTCTTAGTAAGTGGGCAGCTGAGGTCTCTGGAAGCCACATGACTGATCTGTCCCTAAACCTCATAGCTTGGAGAAGGCTTGTGAGGAGGGTCTTCCTTTTGCTAGCCTTTTTCTCTTCTGCCTTTGTCCTGTGAGGCTTAAAATTATTTATTTACTTATTTTAGAGAGGGGGTAGAGAGAGAGAGCAGAGCCTCAGCCACTGCAGTCAAATGCCAAATGCTTGCGCCACCTAATGGGCATGTGAGACCTTGCACTTGCCTCACCTTTGTGTGTCTGGCTTATGTGGCATCTGGAGAGTAGAAAATGGGTCCTTAGCCTTTGCAGGCAAGCGCGTTAACTGCTTAGCCATCTGTCCAATCCTGAATATGTGTGTGTGTGTGTGTGTGTGTGTGTGTGTCTGTGTGTGTATTTAGAGAGAGTGAGAGACAGAGAGAATTGGAATATCAGGGCCTCAGCCACTCCTATCGAACTCCAGACACTTGCGCCACCTAGTGGGCATGTGCCACGTTGTACTTGCCTCACTTTTGTGCATCTGGCTTACATGGGATCTGGAGAGTCCAACATGGGTCCTTAAGCTTCTCAAGTAAGCATTTTAATTACTAAGCCATCTCTTCAGCTGTCCTGCGAGGTTTAAAGGGAGAACCCGACATACTAGATCATGTGACCATACCCAGTGTGATGGGAAATTGGAAATAACTGTTGTCCTTACCAAGGACCAGCACAGCCAGGCCTGCTGTATCTGTGGTCCCGCTCTCTGGTCCCCCTTCACCTCGGTGACTCCTGAACTGCACATGCCTTTGCCGCAGTGAGCCAGGTGGGCAGGGATGGGGACCAGAGAACAGGGCTTCTGTTGGTTTCCACATCACCCCAAGTGGTAGCACAGGATTTGGATTACTACTTTAAAACATGGTTTTGATGCTTTGGGGGAAAACAACTAGAATATATATGAAAAAATTTCATCTGTAGAGACTGGGAAAGTTTCTTCTAATTTTTTACTTTCCTTCAGCCTGCCCTGTTATGTTTATATTTTCATGAAATGTCAGTATCACTTTTGTTTTCACTAGAATATGATGGACTAACCTGTTTATGTCCCCAAGCCCTCTTTGAGTTACTAGTAGCTCTTTCCTGCTTGATACAGTTTGGATTGTTATTAATTTTATCTCTTATTTAAAAATCTCATCTTTCTTTGAATGTGAATGTCTTCATTTCCCCTAATGCCTATTCAGTCAACTCTAATTGCTGTTTCTTCAATCTAGGGTCATCTTCATTAGTTTAATTACCGTAGAAGCCTGTTTCCTAAACGTGCTAATAGCATGAAAATGACTTACTTCCATGTTCTGTGGTGCAATAAGAAACAGGGACAAAGAAAAATTAGTATAAGAAAACTGAAATGCATCAGTTTTTTTTTTTTTTTTTTTTTTTTTTTGTGGGGGGGGGAAGTATCTCACACTAGCCCAGGCTGAACTGGAATTTACTGTGTAGTCTCATAGTCTCAGGGTGGCCTCAAACTCACAGCAATCCTCCTACCTCTGCCTTCTGATGGCTGTAATTAAAGGTGTGAGCCACCACGCCTGGCTTAAGCATCAGCTTTTTAAGATTACCCACAGAAGAGTGTCACACCCACCCTCATCCTTAGTGTCAAACATGGGTGCAGAGGGCTGAAACTGGCATGAAGGATGGACTATGGACTTCCCAAGGCAGTCAGTAGCAGAACAAATCACAATCTATGTAGAAAGTCAAAAGTCAGTGCCAAGGCAAGCCAATCCTGGCTCCAATTCTAAGAAGACCATGGCTCCACACAGAAGCAGCAGGTCTGGACAAGGAGCTAGGTAGACATCAGAGGAAGGAGGAGTAGGTCAAAACGAAATTAAGCAAGTGGCCTGTGTTGCCAGAACTGAGTGTCCCTGACTTCTCTGTGTTGGTTGGTTTTTCTCCTCACTGTGTCCAAATATCTGACAGAGACAACTTAAAGGAGACTTACTTTGATGATGGTGTGAGAAGGTACAGTCCATCATGGCGGGGAAGCCCTGATTGTGGGCTTGTTTTGTGAGGCAGATGAGGAAACAGGGAGCTTAGGCCAGAAGCAAGGCAGCTATAACCTTCAAGGGGTATCCCCCTCGCCCAAGGCCAATTTCCACAGCCTCCAAAGCACAAGGTGGGAACTGAGTATTCAGACACATGAGTCTGTAGGGGGCATTTCCCATTTAAACCTTAACACAGGGAAAGCTCATGGCATGTGGCATTCCAGGCTGGTTTAGAAGATGGGCTGGTTATGAACAGACGGGCTGCAATGGAGGTGTCATTGTAGTGTACCTAAGGGTTCTCACATATTGTTGGAAAAAAAATTGTCCTTCTGAAGATGTTTAGACTACTTAGGTTCAACCATATCTCAGACTGTGGCTTGGACCCTTGCCTGAGCTCCTGCGTTATAATGTCTATTTTCTAGATGCTAAAAGTTAGAGGTGGAGCCTGGAGTAAATGGTTTGACTATACTTGACCTTCTTCCATTCCTTCCCTGTAAGGTTATTTCACCGTTGCTCCTTAAGTTTCGTATAGCTTTATCACCCTTCCTCCAAGAGTCATACCTCGTAAGAGCCTCAGTTCTTTGTGTCATACTTTGAGAACAACTTGTCTTATGAGGTATGACTCTTAAGGCCTTTGTAGAAGATCTACAAGGTCAACGCTAGTTTCACCATTCAAAGACACTTGTTTGCTTTTCTGCATTCATCATCTCTTGAACATACAGGTTGTAAGTTCACCAGTAAGGGTTCTAGATTCTACGTTGCAATCAGCCTTTAAGAAATAGCTATTGTCAAGCTTTAGTGACTATCAAATAAAAATTTCTATAGTTACCTGGAAAACCTATTAAAAGCCTCCTTCCTTTTCCAAGTACATCTCTGTGAGTCTGGAGTTTCCTTGTACAATTTAACCAAACAGACTGGATGCAGCAGGAGACATGAGAGTCTAGCTATTCAATTAAGACAGACACAAAAGAGATTTGCAAAAATGCAAAAACATTGGCTCATCCCACTAAAGATTCTCTCCTAGAAAAGACAGTTTTCATAAAAAACACATAAGTTATGTTAATGTAAGGGGCTTATTGTTATTTTCAAGTAAGTCAAGGAATACACAAACAAACAAAAGCTCTTTGAGGTCCTCCACAGTCTTTTGGTGTGTTGTACACAGACAGTTGTGTGTTTCTGTGCTCCTGTGCATGTCGCTCATGTCCATGTAGGTATGTGGAGGCCAGAGGACAGTCTTAGGTGTTTGTCCTCAGGAACACCATCTACCTCTTTCTGAGACAGGATCTCATTAATCTGGAGCTCATCAGTGATCTTAGATTGGTTAATCAGTGAGTTTCAGTGATCCTCCTATCTCAGCCTTCATTAATGTGAGTACTTGGGATTGAATTTGGATCCTCATGCTTGCAAAGGAAACGCTTCTCCCACCCAACTATCACCAGCATTTTTTTTTTTTTTTTTCAGTTTTCCAAGGTAGGGTCTCACTGCAGCCCAAGCTGACCTGGAATTCACTATGTAGTCTCAGGCTGGCCTCAAACTCATTGCGATCCTCTTACCTCTGCCTTCCAAGTGCTGGGATTAAAGATGTACACTACCACGCCAGGCAGAGAGACAAAGAGAATGGGGACGTCAGGGCCTCCAGCCAGTGTAAACAAATTGCAGACACATGTGCCACTCTGTGCATCTGACTTTAAGTAGGTACTAAATGGAGAATTGAACTTGGGTCGCTAGGCTTTTCAGGCAAGTGCTTTAACTGCTGAGCCATCTCTCCAACCTTTTATCAGCAATTTTTTTTTTTTTTGGTTTTTCGTGGTAGGGTCTTGCTCTAGCCCAGGCTGACCTGGAATTCACTATGTAGTCTCAGGGTGGCCTTGAACTCACAGCACTCGTCCTACCTCAGCCTCCCGAGTGCTGGGATTTAAAGGCGTGCACCACCACACCTGGGCGTTATCAGCAATTTCTAAGAGTATAGTAGCTCAGTATAGTGGAAGAACACTGACTGATTATGTATAAGGCCCAAAGTTCAATCTCCAGTGCTGAAAAAGAAAAGGAAAAAAGAAAAGAAAAAGAAAAAAAGAAACAGTGCTCATGGATCCAGATATTCAAAAGGTTTTTTTGGGGGGAGGGGGCAGGAGGGTGGTGGGAGGAGATTATGATCATGGTATATTGTGTACATACATGAGGTTGGCAATAAAAAGTGTTTTAAAAGCTTGGGAAGCTTGACATTAAGCATTTAGCATTGAAAGTAAGCAGACACCTGCAATGCAGGCACTTGAGCGGCAGGGGCAGGAGGATCACTGCCAAGTGTAAGGCCAGCCTGCTCTACATCGTGAGTTCTAGGCCAACCAGGGTTGCCAAAATACTAAACCACACACACCGCAAGAAAAACTAAAATAAGCATTTATTTGGATAGCGAAAAACTTCTGTTTAAGGATAAATGTATTTCATAAACCAGACACTGATAGTAGAAGTAGCTTTTTAAAAAAATATTTTATTTTTATTTATTTATTTGAGAGAGAGAGAGAGAGAGAGAGAGAATGGGTGCGCCAGAGCTTCCAGCCACTGCAAATGAACTCCAGACACATGTGCCACCTTGTGCATCTGGCTTACATGGGTCCTGGGGAGTTGAACTGAGGTCCTTTAGCTTTGCAGGCAAGCGCCTTGACTGCTAAGCCATCTCTCCAGCCCAGAAGTAGCTTTTAAGAAGGACTTGCTGTGGCTTCCCTGCCAGTGGTTGGTTCTCTTCTCTTTCTTCCCCTTACACAGTAATTGAATTCTTCCCCTAACTGAAATACCTGACATAAGTCTTGCATGCACATGTGGGAAACAGTTACTGTTTTATTCTTCTTTTATAAAATGTTTCAAGTTGCCCTTTTGGCCTGAGGACCACAACACATTACAGAAAGCACTTCATTGATTCACAGTTACGTTTCCATTAAAATAAAAGCCTCCTGGGGCTGGAGAGATGGCTTAGCAGTTAATTCTTGCCTGTGAAGCCTAAGGACCGGTTCGAGGCTCGATTTCCCCAGGACCCACATAAGCCAGATGCAAAAGGTGGCTCATGCATCTGGAGTTCGTTTGCAGTGGCTGAAGGCCCTGGTGTGCCCATTCTCTCTCTGCTTCTTTCTCTCTCTGCCTGTCACTCTCAAGTAAATAAGTAAAAATAAACAAAAATTTTAAAATAAAAGTCTCCTATTGCCAACCTCCTAAGAAGAAGACAGGAGATGCTGGGTTATTTCTCCCAATCTAGGAGCCTTGTGGCATGGAGAGTTACTGCGCGGTTGTCTCATAAAGTCCTTGAGTCAGAGGTGAGGTTGGAGGCAGGACCTGCTTTGGCTTAGTCATGTAAAGTATATATACATCATCCATACTGTATCTTCTGCCCATGATGACATGATAGGCGTCTTGGTTCACAGGATACTCAAAGGGTGTTAGAGAGGCGAATTTAGTGTTGAGGGAGGTGGAGAATCCCGGAGTCCTGGCTCCTTCCCTCCCTCCCTCTCTCCTCCTATTCCTGTCTCCTTGCTTACAAGCTAACCTTGAACCTTGAACTCACTGGTGCTTCTGGGTCATCTGTCCATGAAGGATTCTCTACCTGGAGAGATGGGAGGAGCCTGTATAGTTTACAGTGTAACATGTTTTGTATGCTATCTCATTTAGTTCTTAGCGGTAATGTGTGCCCACATCTTTCCTTCTGGGTTGAGGAATAGCCTAGGTTGTGATTCGGAGGATAGATGACATTTAACTCTAACTCCATTTCCTAATCACACAAAAGCTCTGCCAGTGTTGCATCATCTGCTTGCTGTCCTGGTCCCTGGAGACACACGCTCAGAGCATGGGAACGGATGGCTGGACTCGTCAAGTTGGAGCCCTGGCTTAGTTCTTGGGCACAGGTGTGCCGTGTGTACCGTATTCATGGACCATTGTGAGCTAAGTATGTATTTATGGCCTCTTCCAGACTGTCAGTCACCCTCACAGAATTATTTCTTGAAAAAGGGTTTCCAGGTTCCACACGATCTATTTATAAATGAGCTTTTAGAACACGAAGCATTCTCTTGTTGGTTACCATCTATGTTCTGTTTTAATGTGTACCATTTTTATTCTGTCACCTACTTGAATCGAACGGTATTACTAGTATTTTAAGTATTAAAATATTACAATGAAAGTGATAGCTTTCAAAAGACACTATTTTGAATAGCTTTCCTCTGTGATCTTTATTCCATATATGGAGTGTTATTAGACCTCGGAAAAGGCAGATTTAATTAAGTAATTAATATGAATGAATGTTAAAGTTTTTCTATTTGGAATCTTCTGTACAAAAAATAAAATTTTACTTGATACAATTTTCAAGTAAAATTACTTATTTACAATTCAGGATATCCATCCCATGTGACTACAAAGTCATTGCTTCTAGAGAAAATAGCTACAGGCAGAGAGATGACTACTTAAACTTTCATCTACAGAACACATTTTATTTGTTTATCTTGAAATAGGGTCTCCTGTAGCCCCAACTGCTCTCAAATTCCCCATGTTGCTGAGAATGACCTTGAACTTGCAGTCCTCTTGCTTACACCACTGAACTGCTGGGCAGTACAGGCATACACCACTGTGCCTGGCTTAAGTGGTGCTAGGGATATGGAATTTAGGGCTTTGGACATGCTAAGTAAGCACTCTACCAACTGAGCTACATCCCCAACCCTATTTTTTTTTTTTTTTTTGTTTTGTTTTTCAAGGTAGGGTCTCACTCTAGTACAGGCTGACCTGAAATTCACTATGTAGTCTCAGGATGGCCTCGAACTTACCGCAATCCTCCTACCTCTGCCTCCCGAGTGCTGGGATTAAAGGTGTGCGTCACCACACCCAGTGCCCAACCCTATTTTTTAAACCTTCCCAGCCCTATTTTTAATTTTTGATCTTTAGAACTTCTTATGACTTTCATTACCAGGCACATAATAACATAGTCCTTCTGCTTACTTCTCTTTGTCGTAATAGCTGCTCTGCCAATTAGGACTTTGCATCCTTGTCTGGTGTTGACCATGCCTTGGTATTTGTTCCCATGCTTTGCCAGGCATAGGCTGTCGGCATGGAAACCTTGGCTTCTGGTTGAAGCCCTAAACTGGCAAAGTGATAACGACAGTCATGCAGAAAAAAAATGTTCGGTCTACAGGTAACCAGATAATGGTCAGTATAATCTCCCTTGTTGGCTCATTCCCTTAATGATGTGAAAACCTAACTGCTTTGAATTCCTTTGCATAAACTGTTTTATTGCTGTTGTTTTGAGACAGTCTTATGTAGCCCATGCTGGCCTTGAACTCCGTATGTCGCTGAGGGTGAGCTTGAGCTTCGGGTCCTCCTTCCTCCACTGCTCAAGTGCAGGAGTTACAGAAGTGTGCCCCCACCTGCTGCAACTCTGTTTTAACAAAACTAAGTATACTATCATTGATTTATTGAGGTAATTATTATTTTTTTGATAATTCAGAGCCTTCTAATGCTTATCTTGTCACCAACCTTGTAACTGTTTCTCTTTATGCAAATTATCTGAAGTAACAATTTACAATTCAAAAATTCTGACTTTTAAATTTAATTTAATTTTTATTTATTTGAGAGAGAGAGAGAGAGAGAGAGCGCGAGCGAGCATGTGTGCATGCCAGGCCTCTAGCCACTGCAAACAAACTCCAGACTCATTCACCACCATGTGCATCTGGCTTATGTGGGTTCTGAGGGATCGAACCTGTGTCCTTAGGCCTTGCAGGCAAGGGCCTAAGCCGCTAAGCCATCTCTCCAGTCCAATTCTGATTTTAAAATTTTATTATTTATTCATTTTAGAGAGAGAGAAGAGAGAGTCCATGCCAGGGCCTCTAGCCACTGCAAATGAACTCCAAACACATGCACCGCCATGTGCATCTGGCTTAAGTGGGTTCTGGGGAATTGAACCTGGGTCCTCAGCTTCACTAGCAAGTGCCTTAACTGCTAAGCCATCTCTTCAGTCCCAATTATGATTTTTTAAATATAAACTTCCTCTTACAGGGTAGTAATGGAAAAACAATGACCTTTCATCCAAAAATATTTTGAATGTTAGTAAAGGCTGAAGAAGCCAGGATTACAATTTGTTCCCAGCCAATCTACCTTTGAGGGCAAAGTTTATACTTGTTTTACTAATGAATCAAACTATTTATTCAAGATCCTGATGAATTGCAAATATATGTTTCTAAATCAAGCAGTTTTTAAAGACTTTGAAATTAAATAGTTAATTAGTGTGATCATATTTAAATATGGTGATATTTTTTTGCAATGCATGGAGAATAAAGGGGGAAGATGGAAAGGCCATTCCTTCTTTCTTGGAATAATATACTGCGTAAGAAATCGTAATATTTCTGTCTCAAATGCACATGAAAAAAATTGTGATTCTTCAAGTATGCTGGGCATTCTCAACAACAGTAACTAGAAGTATGAATTGAAATGCATAAACAATCAACAAATTCTAATATAAGACCATGCAGATATGCACTGCTGTCAGAACTTCACTGACAATACTCTGTCATTCTCGTCACTCGGTGACACAGGTTCAAGCTTGGTTTGTTACAATTTATGTAAGGAAGAACCCGTAAAGAAGAGAGAATTCTTTCCTTCTGTCTTCAGAGGAGAGCAGGAAGATATTTTAGGCTTGGCCAGTTCCCAAGTGGCTTCATATTTTTGTCGTTTGAAGTTAAGAAACTGAACAAGTGTCTGGTATTCCAGCATTGCTGTTGCATGCAGTCATTTTGAGGAAACACTGGCTTTCAGAATGAATCTTAAGAAGTCATTCAACCTCTTTACCTCTTGGAGGTCTGACTGTTACTTACACATCATCTCCAGGACCTGCTGGTGACAATTTTATAGTGGAGCTGGATCACTGTTTATTTATGTAGGCATGTCTGTGTGGTCTGTGAGTATGCACATGTTCATAGATGTGTGAGTGCACATATGTGTGCAAGTGCATATGTAGAGGCCAGAGGTCGACATTGGGTGGGTCATCCTCAATTGCTTTCCATCTTGTTCTTTTTTTAAAAGATTTTATTCATTTTTTTGTTTGTTTATTTATTTGAGAGCAACAGAGAGAAGGAGGGAAGGGAGAGAGGGAGAGAGAGAGAGAGAGAGAGAGAGAGAGAGAGAGAGAGAGAGAGAGAGAATGGGCGCGCCAGAACTCCCAGCCTCTGTAAATGAACTCCAGATGCGTGCGCCCCCTTGTGCATCTGGCTAACGTGGGTCCTGGGGAACTGAGCCACGAACCGGGGTCCTTAGGCTTCACAGGCAAGCGCTTAACCGCTAAACCATCTCTCCAGCCCAAAGATTTTATTTTTATTATTTTATTATTTATTAGAGACAGAGAGAAGGAGGCGGGGGGGGGGGGAGTGAGGGAGAGAGCAAGAATGGGCACACCAGGGCCTCTAGCCACTGCAAACGAACTCCAGATGCATGTGCCACCATTGTGCATCTGGCTTACGTGGGACCTGGAGAATCGAACCTGGGTCCTTAGGTTTCACAGGCATGCGCCTTAACCATTAAGCCATCTCTCCGGCCCTCTACCTTGTTCTTTGAAACAGGATCTGTCACTGAACCTGGAGATCAAAAGTTCCATCTAGGCTAGCTAGCCAGGGAGCCCTAGGGACTCTCTTGTCTCTGCCTCCCCAGCACTGTGATTCTAGGTATGCTGCTAGGGTGCTGGGGATTCAAACGCAGGTCCTCAGGCTCACACAGCCACCGCTTGACTGACTGAGCCATCTCCTCAGGAGCAGGGGCGGCCATGCAAGTGTTCCCATGCCTATTCTTTCCCCCTGAAACTCATAGCTCCACCTTGCTTATAGATTTCTTCACAGTTGACTACTTGATTCTAACCAAGATATAAGCTATGTTTTTCACAAGTTTACTGATAAACCACACTGAGTGGGAAAGACTCACAGGCTTCCGCACAGATGACATCAGGATAATTCCTTCAACTCTGGCCCTGAGTTGTTGAGGAGATTAGCACAATGAGATTTTTTTTTTTTTTTCCTTCTTAAGGAGGCACTCCATTTATTAAAATCCTCTCCACAAGAGGATTTGCAATCGATTGTTTCCAACAATGTCCAATCTCCTGGTGACAAACATTGTAAGAAACACAGAACTAAATGCCTGCAACTTGAGCAAGATGGCTTCTGGTGCAACCCTGATTTCAATTGGCACAGAGCCAATGGGCTTTCCAGCGGTGTGCCAGAGCCAGTTCCCATCAGCCCCTGCAGGCTGACGCTGCATGCCTTTTTCCAGCTATATTTTCAGTGACACCGCCTTGGTTATCTAAAGTCAGCCATGTTAGGAGTATTTACGCCAGTGCAATTGGTACACGCTATAAATCCTCTCCTATGTCCCCCAAGAACCAATGTGGTGTTAAGACATTTCTCCACCCACTAGTGCTTAAAGAGTCAAGGGGGCTGGAGAGAATGGCTTAGCGGTTAAGCGCTTGCTTGTGAAGCCTAAGGACCCCAGTTCGAGGCTCGATTCCCCAGGACCCACATAAGCCAGATGCACAAGGGGGCGCACGCGTCTGGAGTGCGTTTGCAGTGGCCAGAGGCCCTGGCGCGCCCACTCTAGAGTAAAGGGGACGAAGTCTGCCGTTCGGTCCACTGAAGAGTGATCCAAAGGAGATACCAACACCCTTCACTCTGAGAAATCACAGCTTTACCCAGACTACCTCCACCCAAGCATTTATCAAGCTTACCTTCCCCCACACTTGAATATAAACAGGAGAATTTTGGTTGAGGTTAGAATAAATATGTCCCTAAGTACACTTCAAAAATGTTTGTATAATTTAATGGATCCTTCTGGGGACAGGTTTTTCTGCAGTTCTGAGAGAGCCAGTCACAGTTACTAAGGCTTACTCCTTCTGGCTGTTTCTTGCCTGGCACTCAGAGAAGCTGGCCAATCACTGAGGAGATGCTAGCCCCACCCCCTTTTCTTGTTTGTTTTGTTTAAGCTGATACTTGTCCTTTGGAAAATTACTTACGTGTTGGGCAGGAAAGCAAAATGTTTTATTCACTGTTCATTTGATCTCTACAAAGCAATATAATTTCTCTTAAGGCTGTTTAATAAAACTAGCATCCTGTAAAGATAATCATATCTTGAATAAAATATGCAGACCAAATATATTTTCACACAGAAAGATAAGAAAAAGCCTCTTTATTGATCGAATTTATGTCTGTTGAAATGGATTTTGAGAACAGATTTATAGAATTCTTTCCAATGTGAATACAGCTGTTCACAATGATTTAAAATGGAAAGATTTATAAATGGGGAAACTGCTAAGAATGGTAATCTACTTATTAATGTAATTAATGGTAATACTTTAACTCAAAATGTGAATTAGCCAACATTAGGTTCCAGTGTTCAGGTATAGTTACTCAGACTTTCTGCCCACCCCATCCTGCATCACATTGAAGTTCTCTGACTCCCCCGTGGTGTGAGGGCTAACCTCGGGCTTTTGCTGTCTCCTCTACTTTTATCTTTTCCGGCTGTCTGTGAGATGCACCCGGTGCATTTCACACAGCAGGCGTTCTCTCCCCAGGAGTGTTTTCTTGGAGGGAAGGTCTGGAGCGAATTTAATATTTTTAATATTTTTGTTTTAACTTGAAAGACAAACCAAGTAGGAAAGTCAGTTAATTTTTTAAAAATATTGGTTCTCAGGCTGGAGAGGTGACTTAGCAGTTAAGGTGATTACCTGCAAAGCCAAAGACCCTGGGCTCTGTTCCCCAGGACCCACAGAAACCAGATGCACAAGGTGGCGCATGTGTCTGAAGGTGGTTTGCAGCAGCCAGAGGCTCTGGCCTGCTCATTCTCTCTCTATATCTATCTTTTTTCCCCCCTCTTTCTCTCTCAAAAAATAAATAAAATTAAATAAAAAGTTCTGTAGACTTAGAAGATTCTGATTTCTTTTGTCATTGATACCAGGAGACTGTCCATATCTACATGACCTTCACCGTTCCCTTTCTTCTATCAGGCATCCAGTGAATACCAAGAGCTACCTTAGCTATGTGTTACGTCTACGTTGGGCCTGGATAAGCTTTCTCCATCATGTTTCCCTAGTCTTGGATTATTACAGTTTCATTTTGCAGATGGTGGGATGGGGGGTTTTGGAGTTTAACTTGCCCCAAATTCAGCTAGAGCCCAAACTCACCTCTAAAGAGGCCTATTGTCAGAGCCCACCTCACACGAGTGGAAACTTCCCAGCACAAGGCCTGGAAAACACATAAGCGCTCATTAAGTCCTGGCTATCATTCCATCCTCATAAAGAAACTAAACCAATCAGGTCCCCAAGTTGCTTCATAAAATGCCCGGTGAGCAGAACAGTAGTGACAGTCCCCTCCTTCATGTGACCGTGGTCACCCGAGAGATCCTAAATGTGCCAAATGATAAGAAATGGTGCAGATTTTTCCAGAGCTCCTCTGCCATCTGAGAGACAGCTTCTCTAGGTACCAAGAAGAATATTTTGAACTATTTTTAGGCTCAAACTCTTTCTTTTGAAACTGGAATTAAACCAGGTAGGAAGGAAGACTTGAGGAACACATGCTAAGGAGCTGTGGTGTTTTCTGAGCAAACTTATTTATAACTTGAAAATTGAACTTGGAGGGAAGTCATTGTTCTGCTTCTTTTCTTTCTTAGGAGCGAACAGTGGTTTGTAATAAAGGCCGGTGGCAGGAGGAGCGGGGAAGGCCTGACCCAGGAGGCCTGCTTCTCATGCTTAACCTCTAGGCGAAGGTTTGGCGAGTCTCAACTCCCAGGTTTCCTGTGTGATTTTTAAAAATAGCAACTCTTGAACTCAAACAACACAATCTCGTTCCCTTCCAACAAAAGCCTTCCTCCCTCACCAGCACTGACAACACAGAGCCCAAAAAGGCTTTGTGAAGCAAGACCTAGGTGGTAAAATGCTGAAAACCATTCATGTATTTGTGGTGAGCACACCTTTGGAAGGGCATAAGCATTCTTATATTCTAGAGTCGATCCTTTCTCCTTTAGCCATAGAAATAGCTTCAAAAAGATTCAAGCCATATAGACCATATTCTTTGACTGCAAAATAATCAAATGTGAATTGGTAAAAATATATTATCTGGAGACACATGAGAGTAGATTTTAAAGGTTCTCACCACAAAAGCAAATGATGAATATGTGAGGTGATAGTTGCTTGACTTAGTCATTTCCCAATGAGTACGTGTCATAAAACATCATTGCAAATGCATACAATATTTGTCAATTATACCTTTTACAATATCTAGAATATACAAAAAGTCAACAGTCATAAATATGTATGAATAAAAGTAGAAATCATAGAGAATCTTTTCATGAAATGATAATGGAGTAAAATGAGCTGAAAACACAGATACATTTCTTACTAACACTGTTAAACAAAAGACACATGAGAATATGTGTGGTAGGATTCAATTTATGTAAAATTCATATGAAAGCAAAATTAACTTATGCTAATAGAAATCAGTTCAGTGAAGCTGGGTATGGTGGCACACACCTTTAATCTAAGCACTCAGGAGGCAGAGGTAGGAGGATTGTAGTGAGTTCGAGACCACCCTGAAACTACATGGTGAATTCCAGGTCAGCCTGGGCTAAACTGAGACCCTGCCTCGAAAAACCAAAATCCAAACACAAAACACACACACACACACACACACACACACACACACACACCGAAACAACAAAAAGAAATCAATACAGTGGTTGGCTACTTTATGGGCCTTCCACTCCAAGAAATCAATCTATCCCTAACGTGCACATTGGTGCCTTGCTCGGGAGGAAAAGGAGAAAGCATGTGATCTTACAAATGTGTCCCAGTGCCACCAGACTTGTCTCTGATACGCTCACGAAGCTCCGGGGAAGAGGAGACGGGGGGAAGCAATTCATCTTTGAAAATTATTCCTGTTCATTGTGCATGTCTTGTGTTATTCATGAAGTTTAGAAACAGGAGAAACCATTTTCTTTGAGTTTTATTTTTTTTTCCTCTCTAGGGGAAAGGAAGTATTTTGTTGAATTTTCAAGGATTGAAAGATGCTACTTAATGCACAATTTTTTTATTTTGACTAAAAAGTATTAAATTTTTTCCTAAATTGGAGTTCTGTGGTGATGACAGCATAAGGCTTGCTAATGCAGTGAAAAGCACTTTTGTTTATATGACTATAATGTTGTTTCATTTAAGTTAGAAATTACTCATTCAGGGTTTGTTATTGTATTATATCGATTTTGATGTACCACTCAGCAAGTTCTCATCATCTCTAGTTCTTCTGAGAGCAAAAGTTTTCTCCGATGGCTAGGTGACTCATGGAGGGCCAGTCCCAGACTTGTCAAGGGAGACCGTATGTAGGATCATGGTGCGTCCAGATGTTGGATTCTGATGTTACCTTCAAATGAGCTGACACATAAAGTTGTATTTTGTGTTAAAGGAACTGACTTGATAAATGTAAACATCAAATATCCCGCGATTTGGGGAATTCTGCTCTAGCATTGAAGAACTTAAAAGGCAGGAGGGAGCTCAGGTCTGTGCAGACAGCTTTGTGGGATTGCTCTGAGGACAAATGAAGTGAGTTGGGCTGAGAGAAACCCACCCCTGGATAAGCACCGGGTCTCCACTTCAGCCTACCCAGAACACGACACTGGAGCTTTACCTGACGGTTGCCTGGCTTCAGCATCAGGTCTCTCATTGAACTGGTTTGAGTGCAGCCAGGGCACTGGGAATTTTGCTTTTCAAAGTATGTTCTGTGAATTAGCAACATCAGCTTCCTTTGGGAGGTGTCACAAGCACAGAGTGTCAGCCCCGACCCCTCCCGGAACTGGCGAATCAGAAACTGAATTTCAAGACTCACAGATCTTTGGGGGCTGCAGGGATGACTAGGTGCTTAAAAAGGCACTCACTTGCAAAGTCTGCTGGTATGGGTTCAGTTCCCCAGTACCCACGTAAAGCCAGATGCACAAAGTGGCACATGCGTCTGGAGTTTCATTTGCAGTGGTGCTGGTGCAGGTGGGGGTCAGAGGACGGCCTCAGTTGCTGTCCTTTAGTGCTGTCTCCCTCTTGTGGGACAGGGCCTCTCAGTGACATAGAACTCACCAAGTACGCTAGACTGGCTGGCCAGTGTGTCCCAGGGAAGGGAACTGTCTCCAGTTCTCCAGTGCTGTTATTACAAGTGCACAATCCCACGCCTGATTTTTTTTAATGTGTGTTCTTGGGATTTAACTCAGGCTCTTATGCTTGCAGGCCAACGTTTTACCAACTGAGCCATCTCCCAGCCCGTGAGAAGCGCCCTTCCAAGTCCTCTTAGGCTGGTGGGTGTAAATGGCACCTGGAGACTGGAAGTGGCTTAATTATATAGCTGAATAATCAGTTGATCCAGAGACTAAACCCACTGAATAGTGTGTAGAAAGGTTTTTGTTGTTTTGGAAATGCAAACATCACTGCCATGAAGGTCACATCTGGAAAGGCAAATTTTGCTGAGTAAAGCCAAGGTCACTTGGGAGGCCCCAGATTCTGTGGTGGATTCTGAGCTCACAAAGTTAGGGGAAGACATGACAAAGAAGTGGCCACCGGCGGATCCTGTTCTTGGGTCCAGTTCTTGGTGAGATTCATCACACTCAGAATGGCTCCCTTTCCTGGGGGCAGACTCAGCCTCCCACAGGACACGTGGGAAGAAGTCTGGAGGATTGACAGACAGGATTCTCATCCAACACTTTCTTTCCCTCTAGTCAGGCAGATGGTGAATCGTAAGCACAAATCTCTTGGTGAATGGGTCCATAGGAGGAGTTAATGCTCTTGGTTCTTTTCTGTCCTATCCCCCCCCCCCCAACACACACACCCAGTCTGTTTGCTGCTCCTCCATAGGTCTCTCAACTGTGCCGGTCCTGATAGGGATTGTGTGAGTGCTGCTAATGCTTCCTCGATGACTTCCCTTGCTCACGGCTCCCATGGCAGGCCAGCTCCTTTTCCTGAGAGGTCTTGCCCGTGTGATTGCTCTGGATTCCCAGTCGTTTTCTGGTCTGCACACCAGCTCCAGGGTGTGGCAGTCAGCTTCTTGTTGCTGGCAGAAAACACCTGACCAAGAGCAACTTGTGGGGGGAAAGGAGGGTTTATTTTGGCTTCTGGCTCAAGGGGAAGCTCCATGACTGGCAGGGGAAAATGATGGTATGAGCAGAGGGTGGACATCACCTCCTGGCCAACATCAGATGGACAACAGCAACAGGAGAGTGTGTCAAACACTGGCAAGAGGAAGCTGGCTGTAACCCTCATAAGCTCGCCCTCAACAATACACTTGCCTCCGGGAGGCATCAGTTCTCAAATTGCCATTGGCTGGTGTTGAAGTCAGGTTACATTGCTGGCAGAAATCACCAAACCAAGAGCAGCTTGTGGTGAAAAAAAAAAGAGTTTATTTTGTCTTATAGACTCGAGGGGAAGCTCCATGATGGCAGGGGAAAACTATGGCATGAGCAGAGGGTGGACATCACCTCCTCACCAACATCAGATGGACAACAGCAACAGGAGAGTGTGCTAAACACTGGCAAGGGGAAACTGACTATAATACTCATAAGCCCACCCCCAACAATACACTGCCTCCAGGAGGCATTAATTCCCAAATCTCTATCAGCTGGGAACCTAGCATTCAGAAAACCTAAGTTTATGAGGGACACCTGAATCAAACCACCACATTCTGTCCCTGGCCCCCATAAACTAAAATGTAATGCATTCAGTCCAACTTTAAAAGTCCCCATAGTTTTTATCAATCCTAATGATGTTCAAACATTCCCATTGTCCAAGATCTTTTAACTGAGCCATAATACCAAAAAACCCATAATGAAACAGAATTAACATTCACACTGCAAAAGATGGCAGTGGGCATAGCAAAGATATATTCAACCGATACAAGCTTTAAACAGGGCAAACATCAAACTTTATAGATCCAAGCCCAACAACTCTAGTTAGTGACAAATCTCCAAGTCCAATAATTCTACCCTGCAACAAGTCTTTGGAGTTCCAATTCCACCCCTCCAGCTAGGCTACTCACAGTCCTGGAAATCTTCGTCTGGAGCCAGCGGCTCTCCTTAGCAGCCATCTCATGGTCCTGGCATCTCCTCTGGATCTCCACTGCAATCCATGGTCCATCCTCATGGGACTCCACAGCAGGCAATCCAACAAACCTGCTTTGCACTGTCCATGGCCGTTTCCAAAACACAAGACCATGCTGCAAATTCAATGACCCTCTCTTTCCTGCATTTCTCATACCCCATAATACCAGGTGGGGTTCCAGAGGGGAATAAAACAGACTTTGAAGAACAGGACACTCCTTCAGCGTTCAGGCCCCTACAAAAGACTGCATTCTTTCTGTTGTACCAATGCAGGTCAGCTGGCCCAATCTCAATGGTTGTAATTTCTCATACAGTTGCAGCTGAACAGGCAGCAGTTTTGGCTCAAAGATTTCATTTTTCTGTGCTATATCCCTCTGCACACACCAGTGTGTTTCTACACAATTCAACCCTGCACAAGTTCTCAGGACACAGCCATAACAGCAAACCTCTCACACAACTGCTTCTAGCCCAGTCCAGGCAAAGCTTTCTCACCCTCATAAGCCAAACCTCACAGTCCATAGTTCTTACTGCATTCAGGTCTTTCAACTCTGACCAGAATAGTCCATCAAGCTGTACTTACAGCACTACAATGCATCTTTTAGGCCAAGGTTTCAAATCCTTCCACAATCCTCTTGAAAAATCAGTTCCAAAAGACCAAAGCCACACAGTCAGGTGTCCAGCATCAATGATACCACTTGGTACCAACATTATTGTTGCAGTCAGGTTCACACTGGTGGCAGAAATCACCCGATCAAGAGCAGCTTGTGGTTAAAAAAAAAAAAAAGGTTTATTTTGGCTTATAGACTCGAGGGGAAGCTCCATGATGGCAGGGGAAAATGATGGCATGAACAGAGGGTGGACATCACCTCCTGGCCAACACCAGGTAGACAACTGCAACAGGAGAGTGTGTCCAACACTGGCAAGGGGAAATTGGCTATAATCCCCATAAGCCCATCCCCAACAATACACTGCCTCCTGGAGGTGTTAATTCCCAAATCTCCATCAACTGGGAAACTAGCATTCAGAACACCTAAGTTTATGGGGGACGCCTGAATCAAACCATCACAGAGGGCTGTCTTATTTCTCCCATTTCCATCTTCTTTGATAGGACCTGAGAACAATCCTTATGGGCTTTCCAAAATTATTTTTACTGTCTCAAAGTCCTCTTCTTGTTTAAGCAGGTGGGAGAGTGTTAAGTAACCCAATTCATACCAGAAAATATTGGGGTATAGGTCGGAAGCGCTCAGTCAGTCAATACAACCAATAATTGTGATGCTACTTCTTTTTAAAATATTTTATTTACTTATTTGGGAGAGAGAAAGAGGCACATGAGAGAGGGAGAGAGAATGGGTGTGTCAGACTCTCCAGCCACTGCCAATGAACTCCAGATGCATGTGCCACCTTGTGCAGCTGACTTACATGGGTATTGGGGAATTGAACCTGGGTCCTTAGGTTTCACAGGCAAGCACTTTTACTGCTAAACCATCTCTCCAGACTGTCTTTCAGATTTCCTTGAACTTCAGTGTTCACATTTTTTCTACCTTTTCTGAAGCATTAAGAAGAAATGGACTGTGTCTTCCCAGGGCCCCTTCTCCTCTAACTTAGCCAGGAAGAAAATGAGATTTGATGCTTCTGTTTTCGTAAGAAAATAAGGTTGTGTGAGGAGACAATACACTGGATGATATGGGGTGGGGAGAACTGGTTGGAAGTTCACCCATTCATTCCTGTGTGAGCTGTATTATGTCTTCCCCAATCATGTGATATCTTACATATCAGTGTGTGATGTAGGAAGGAAAGGACATTAGACATCACTGAGTAGCTCTGTGCCTCTGTTCTGTAACTACCTCCATAGACCCTTGTTACATAAACCCTGGCTGGGCTGAACCGTGGAGTCCCAGCCTTACAAATCTGAGACCCCTTAGAGACCACATGCTGTAACATATACTTCAGTGCTAGCAAGAAAGTTCAGCCTCCACCAAGTTAATTGAGCACAGATGATGTACTCACAGAGCATTGGTTCAAAGCCTACAGTTGTGACCCAGAAAAAAAGTGCAGTCTTCCTTCTCAGTTACTTGTGACTCTTAATAGATTCTCAGAGCTGACCAACCAGGCAGGAAAGTCACAGTCTTTACTTGTACAGTTATGCAGTTACTAACTTCAACTGATGATTTTCATAATTGCTTTGTAATATAAAAGAAAACCTGGGAAAAGAGCCTATGTATGTGTGTGTGTGTGTGGGGGGTGACCCTAAATGACAAGAACATGAAGGAAACAGCAAAGATACACACACACACACACACAATGTTTTAAAATGCAACATAAAAATACATTTCAGGGGCTGGAGAGATGGTTTAGTGGTTAAGGCATTTGCCTGTGAAGCCTAAGGACCTATGTTCAACTCCCCAGATCCCACGTAAGCCAGATGCACAAAGGTGAGACAAGTGCAGGGTCACACATGCCCACTAGGTGGTGCAAGAATCTGGAGTTCGACTGTAGTGGCTGAGGCCCCGGTGCTCCAATTCTCTCTCTGCGTCTCTCCCTTTCACCATTTCAGGATTGGAGAGATGGACTCAGCAGTTAAGGTGCTGTGCTGCAAAGCCTAATGACCTGGGTCCAGTTCCCCAGTACCCGCGTAAAGCCATATGCACAACATGGTGCATGCGTCTGAAGTTCATTTGCAGTGGCATGACCATTCTCTCTCTCTTCTTCCTGTCTCTCTCTGCATGCAACTAGCTAACTAACCAACTAACTAACTAAATAGATAAACTATTAAAAAACACATTTCCAGGGTGCTTTGTAAGTGTAAGGATCTTATTAATTAATGGAAGTCTGAAGCACACATCTGGAGTCGACAGCAACAGTCACTTGCTCTGTAGGATGAACGATAGCTGGGGCTAGGAGTCCTGTACTACTGGGACAAAAAGACCCATTACTGCTTTAGAAACATTTAGTATTTTTGGTGCATGGCTTCCTTCTTTCCTCTTTCCTACTTCCTACACCACATAAGAAAGGTTTCTCAGGAGGTTAGGCACCCCCCCCCCCCAACTACCAATAATAGTGTGTTGCTAATTCTATAAATATTTCTGTAAACTTGACTCCAGTGAGACATAATTTCAGCAATTGGAGTAATGGGCTTTCCTGCTGTTATCTACACTTTAGATGGAAAACTCTGACATGCTGAGCAATTACTCCCACGTTTCTGCCTCGCTGACACTCTGCCATTAGTCTTCCCTGTGCTAGGTGTGAGGTTGTAGGAACATAATGTAAACATTGCCATTCTGAAGCTCAGCACTGAGCATAGCAAGGACAAGTTTCCTTTTAGAACCTGCAAAAGCCGGTTTGCTTTGCTGGGGAGCCCAGGTGGGGTTTGTTTATTGACAATCTGACTCCTCTGATCAGCAGGCGATGTTTACAATGTTAAATCCCTTCACACTTCTTTAAAATGCTGTTCCCGTCTTTGCAAATCTTCTTAGAGAAAGGGTCCCATTGCTAAGTGGATGTTAGTTTGCAGCATAAACTATTCAGAAAGTGCCTAACAAATAGAGTTTATACGTATAAAAAAGAAAAAAAAGAAGGACTGGAGAGATCTAAGGTTAAGGCACTTACCTGCAAAGCCTAACTAAGGATCCAGGTTCGATTCCCCAGGACCCACATAAGCCAGATATGCAAGGTGGCACATGCGTCTGGAATTCATTTGCAGTGGCTGGAGGACCTGGCACTCTCATTCTATCTCTCTATCTGCCTCTTCTTCACCTCTCTCTCAAATAAATAAATAAATAAAATATTTAAAAAATTAAAAAATCTTAAACTCTTGAGTTTCCCTATGCAGTTTTGTTCCTTGAGAATGCTCAGGCCTGTGGCTCATGCTCACTCATGCTCTTCTAGCTTCTCCCCACTTTTATAGAAAATTAAATTTTTTTGTTCATTTATTTATTTATTTGACAGCAACAGACAGAGAGAAAGAGGCAGATGGGAGAGAGAGAGAGAGAGAGAGAGAATGGGCATTCCAGGGCCTCCAGCCACTGCAAACGAACTCCAGACGCGTGCACCCGCTTGTGCATCTGTGGGTCCTGGGGAATTAAGCCTTGAACCGGGGTCCTTAGGCTTCACAAGCAAGCGCTTAACCGCTAAGCCATCTCTCCAGTCGCCTTCCCACTTTTATCTTTCTATACATTGGCCTTTTAAGGTATCCCTTGCCAGTGTGGTATTTCCTATCTCACATGTAAAAACTTCTAGTTGTTTTGGGGCATATAAGCCAAGTCAGTGTTTATCACCTGACCATATGTGTGGACTTATGTGGGCCTTACTGGATTGTATAAGTATACTGGTTGTAGACTTGTGTGTGAGCATGTGTGTGAGTCTGAGTTACCTTAACATAGGACCTGTGGTCCCAGGAGGTCAGGAAAGGTAGCAACTCTACTACTGCATCCTATCTTGGCTCCTGTTATAGGGACAATAACAGGCAAAATGGTAGCTGTTGGAATTTATCTCTTCTCCGTCTGAATTTCCCTTACCACAGGATACTACTATATTTCTTTCAAGTTAATCTATATTATCTAACTTATCAATTGAGATGGTCATTAGTTCTAATTTAGTGTTACTGCTACGATTGGCATGCTACTGACTAGAATTTTATTAATGAAACCTTCTTACTCAACAGTGAGTGATCACGTGATGAAGGTGCCATTTAGGAAGCAGAGACCAAAGGACCCTGTGCCTTTGAAAGCCTTGCCTGTTGCTTGCTAATGGCTGACTGTTGATGTTCCAAGTTGAATATGTCTCTCTAGATTCTCCTTTTGGAAAACCGGTCAGAAATCTATGTGCATGTTTGGTTGGCACTTTTTAAAAACTTTCTGTTCTGTTTGATTATGCTGCCAGAGAGAAGGAACTCTGTATTCTTTATCTAGTGGAGGCTGGGAGAAGGTACAAAGCAGGGGTTTACCTAGATCCTAGAGTCACAGAACTTACCAGTTTTTGGAAGTCTTTCACATGTGTGTCTTCATATGACTCTCATAGTAACCGAGGCAGGGCAGTGGGTATTACCAGATATACTTCAGAGTGGAAGCAGCCTGGAGTTCAGGGAGGCTAAATAACTTGTCTGGATTATTTGTGTGGTTAATGATAAAACTAAAATAAAGGACAGTTTTTCTCTCTGACTATATTTCACTTCTCTGATCTGCTTGTCCATATAATTTTCTGTATCAGTTACTTCTGTGTTGCTGTGACAACAGTATCTGACAGAAATAAGGGAGGAAAGATTTCATTCCGTCACAGTTTCAGTGCACTGTAAAGGGGGAAGGCAAGGCAGAGTTCATGTTAGCGGGAACAGGCAGTAAGTGCTGCTCACAGCATGGCCGACCAGGAGGCGGAGTGGGGTGAGAAGCAGGCCCTGGCCATAAACTTCAAAGGCCTGACCTACTTCTTCCAGCTACGTCTCACTTCCTAAAGGGTCAACAGACTCCTAAAATAGCACCACCAGCTGGGGAACAAGTGTCCAAAACATGAGCCCGTGGAGAGACATTTCAGATTCAAACTCTAATGATCTTATTGTATAAGTCTCAGCAATTGTTTTTCTCTTTCTAAAATTTAGAAAAAGTACACAATCAAAACCAATCAACACCGTTTATCTCTTCACTCCCAGACCCTTGGGTTAAGCTTTATTCCAGTAAATTTTTCTAGTTCAAGCTTAGAATAAACTATCTTGGACAGAAAGTAGAGAATCAGGCTAAGAGGTGCCTCTGACATTTTTTTTTTTTCCTAGTGCTAAGGATGGAACCTAGGGCCTATACAATACTAGGCAAGTGCTTTACCACGGAGTCATATCCCAAGTGCCTGAAACAAGAGGGGGAGGGAGGGACGGTGAGAGAAAGAGAGAGAGAGAGAGAGAGAGAGAGAGAGAGAGAGAGAGAGAGATCTGTCTTGCCTGTACACTGTAATATCAGATGTAAGGTTACTTCAGAGTAGCTTTTCAAAGACTCAGGCTGTCAGTTAACATTTGCAGTTCCTTTGCTGATCCTGTCGTGGACTAGCCTCCCAGAACTTTCTTTGGTGCTTTGGTTTGATTGATTCCCTAGCCCCTGAGTACCGGACACAGAGTCTCTCTCCCTGGTCTGTGCTGGCTTGACTGTGTCTGACTTTTCGGATCTCCTCCGCAGCAGTGCTATCAGAGTGGCCGGCTGAGCGGTCTGCTGGCCTTTGAGTCTGCGGGATGCAGTCACTGCAGGATGAGGTCGCTGGGTTACCAGGCAGGTTTCTTTGGCCTGCCTTTCCCTTCCTCCTGCTCCTTTAAACCACTGGGAAGATGAGAGGGTCCAAATTCTATTTGCGTCTGTTAGTTTATTTGTAAACTGCAGGTCAAAAGTAATATTATGTATAAAACCCAGACTAGACAATTGCTTATTTCATGCCCAGAGAGGGGTTTAAAGGAAATCAGCTGACTTCCTGACTTGCTGAATGAAGTGTGAGTTTTAGTTTCAGTCCTCTTAGGAAATGGCATGTGAATAGAGTACTTGAATAAGTGGGCTTTTATTTTTGTCAATGGTTGGAAATTTGTGAAAAGAGAGAGAGAGAGAGAGAGGGAGGGAAGAGAGGTCTGTTTATTTTAGCATATCAAGATTCATTTCTCTGACACAAAGGCAGAAGTGGGCATTTTGGAGTCCTTTGGTGGTCTTGAGTCTTGAAATTCCATTTCCTCTCTTTCTGCTCAGTTGTTGGGTTGCCGTAGCAACCTGACTCCTCCCCCACAACCTTGTAAGATTAACTGGATACAGATTTAGCAGCAAGTCAGGCCCAGATCAAAATCCAAATATAGGGCCCTGATCACAGAAAGTGGGAGGCCAGCGGCCCAGGCCTGCGCTGCAGCCCTCCTCCGGGGCTGCGTGTGAAACACCAGGCACTTTGCCTGGACACTTTGGGTGGCCATGTGTGAGTGGCACACGACGGATGGGACTGCATCAGGACGGTAGTTGGCCACCAGTGTGGATGAAGAGTTTAGCCCTGTGTTGATGAAATCGCTGGTGCTGTGACCTGACAGTGAAGCGGAGTGTTGGGCAAGCAGCCGCAGAGATGGGCATTGAGTAGGTGGTACCAAAATAAAGATGCTGTGTCACCAAGAATGCTCCCTGGGCCAATCTTTGGGATATTGCACGTTGGTGTAACCATAACAACAGTGGCTGCTGTTGATCAAGCACTTACTGTGTGCTAAGCGGTGCTCCAAGCATTTAGACTTCGCAGCAGCCCTTTGAGTCAGAAATTGTTATTTTTCAAAGATGAAAACTGAGGCGAAGAGAAGTTAACAAATTCCCCCAAGGTCGTGTGGTTTGCTGGTCGCTGAGCTGGGATTTGAACCATTACCATGGTGTCTTCCGAATCCAGGCCCTTCACTTTCACAACACTGCCTCTGGCTTGATATCCTCTTGTGAGCTCTTCAGCGGAGTGGGTAGGAACCTTAATTGTTCTTCTTTTCAACAGGAATATTGGAATAGTTGCATTGCATGTTCCTCCCCTCCCCTCCCCAAATGTTAGTCCCTCATCACTATGAATGTACCTCACTTGCAAACCTCATTTTTTTGTTTATTTTATTGATAACTTACATAATTGTAAACAATATCCCATGGTAATTCCTCCCTTCCTCCACTTTCCCCGTTGAAACTCCACTCTCCATCATATCCCCTCCCCCTCTCACTCAGTCTCTCTTTTATTTTGATGTCATGATCTTTTCTTCCTATTATGATGATCTTGTGTAGGTAGTGTCAGGCACTGTGAGGTCATGGATATCCAGGCCATTTTGTGTCTGGAGGAGCACGTTGTAAGGAGTTCTACTCTTCCTTTGGCTCTTGCATTCTTTCTGCCACCTCTTCTACAATGGACCCTGAGCCATGGAAAGTGTGATTTAGATGTTTCAGTACTGAGCACTCCTCTGTCACTTCTTCTCAGCACCATGCCTTCTGAGTCATCCCAAGGTCACTGCCGTCTGAAAAGAGAAGGTTCTCTAACCAAAAGTGAGAGTAGCATTAATATATGGGTATGAACATTAAGAGACGTGCTTACTGGGAAGTTTGGTGAACATAGTATATACTTTTAGCCAGACAGCAGCACACATTATACTCCTAGGGCTCATGACTACCCCTGTTGTCGGTTTTCAGTATCAGGGATGTATTCCCTTCCATGGAGTGGGCCTCCAGTCAAATTAGAGGGTTGTTGGTTTCCCCCATAACAGACATGCCACTATTGCACCAGTTGGCTCTTTTGGCCTGGCTGGCCAAATATAAGGCTTGCAGTGTCCACTGTTGCAAGTCCCATTTTTATGGATATAATCAAGATCAGATCGTGACATTGGGGTGAGCCCTGGTTCAATGGAACCAGTATTTTCTTTTTAATTTTTATTTATTTGTAAGGAGAGAGAGAGAGAGAGAGAGAGAGAGAGAGAGAGAGAGAATATGGGCACACCAGGACCTCCAGCTGCTGCAAACGAACTCTAGATGCAGGCACCACTTTGTGCATCTGGCTTAATGTAGGTATTGGAGAATCAAACCTGGGCCTTTAGGCTTTGCAGGCAAGCTCCTTAACTGCTGAGCCATCTCTCCAGCCTGGGACCAGTATTTGAAGAGATGAACAAGGGACAGTGTCATGTGATCACAGAGACAGATACTGAAGTGATGCGGTTTCACATTAAAGATCACCACGGATGGATGGTTACCAGCAACAGTGAGGCAGAGTCAAGGAAGGATTTTGTCCAGAACCTCAGAGCAGGCCTGGCACTGCTGACACCTTTATTTCAGACTTGACTTCATACCTTGGTTTGTTTCCAGAACTGACATCAAACTTCTATTGTTTGGAGTCACCCAGTTTGTGACACCTTGTTACAGACACCCTAGGATCTTAATAAGAACCAATGTGACCTTACTGTGCCCAGTTTCACCTATACCGAGGCCTACAGAGTACACGGGAGCAATCTGTTTATCTCTCCCCTCCTCTCTTAGTAGTCATTGCTAGTCACCTTCCTCTTTTGTTCACATGGGTTTTTACGTCAACTCCATCAGCCTCACTATATCTCCATGAGCAACCCAGTGCTGTAAGAGCATCCAGACTTCTGTATAGCCATCACTGTTGTCTACCCCCAGCACTCTCTTCATCTGGAAGAATTGAAGCTCTGTGGGCATACATTCAAATGGAACTCTTCTTTACTTCCTCCCTTTGGCAACCACCACGTGACTTTCGGCTTCTTAAGGTTAAATCCTATTCCATTGTAGCTGCAGCCCACATTTTATTTACCCATTATCCAGCAGTGGACAGTTGGGTTGCTTTGACCTTATGGCTTCTTTGAATGTGAGTGCACATCTGTCTCTTTGGGGTCCTGTTTTCATTTGTGGTGTATCAACAGGTGGAATGCTGGATCTTAGGTCTGGCCTCGAGCAGGGGTGGGGAGGTCTTCCCTTTCCTGAATCCTTTTTCCTAATGGTAAATTGCTTAAACAGTGATTAAATTTTATAGATGCCCATATAGCCTTCCTTAACTGCTCTGTTGTTTTTGTTAAGGCTTTAGCTGATTTCTTTCTCTTCTACAACTTTATCGTTATGAACATTGCTGCACCAGATTCTTGACTTTTCTGTACAGGAGCTACTAGTGCAGATCCCGTCTTTGAACCAAGATCTTAACTTTTCACACTAAGATACTGACTTGTGGGCAAAGTATTAAAAAACTTTTATGTTCTTTTAGTCTGAGAAGGTTCTTGTTCTAGCTCTATGATTACCTCAGCACTCAGTGCTTAGACAGTTGTGATCCCTCATTCAGAGTTCTAATACCCAGCAAGTGGGCACAGTTTTGGGGACGGACCATTGGACTGTAGAGCACGTATTCCCTACCCTTTGATGCTTGCCCTCTGCTGGGGTCTGGTGAGTTTGAACACCTATTAGCATGTTCTGCCTCCCCCAGCACCACAAAGAAACAAAGATATTTAGGTAATGACTTTAGTGGAGCCATGAAAAATAAATAAATAGACACTAGTATGAATAGTAGACTAGAAGATAAAATAGAAAAATAAATAGGCACTAGTAAATGAGTCACTAACTCTCAGACATAATAAGAAATACAGGTGATAATGCTAGTGACTCGGGCATACTGGTTTTTTTTTTTTTTTTTCTTTTGGAAAAACCTAGCAATCGGTTTACTTTTAATTATTTGTTCTTTACATAGAATGTTTGTGCACACACAGCAAAACTCAGGAGACATCAAGGAATACAGCCAGCTGTGGGTCTTATTCTACCCCCAGCTCTTCACCTTTCTAAGATAATGGATCTTTCTTACATGTCTTTGCACGGTTTACTCTGTGTCTTTGTGTTCTTAAAAGAAACTCCAAGAGACTAAACTCTACACTTCATTTTTTTCCACTTAACTTCATGCCTAGGAGGTCAAGCCATATCCTGTAGTGTTTTTTAATGTCTTATTGATTTATTTGAGAGAGAAAGTGGGAGAGAGGGAATGCGCATGCCAGGGTTTCTAGCCACTGCAAACTAACTCCGGACACATGTGCCACCTTGTGCATTTGGCTTTTTGTGGGTGGTGGAGAATTGAACCTGGATCCTTTGGCTTTGCAGGCAAGTGCCTTAACCACTAAGCCATCTCTACAGCCCTCCTGTAGTGTGTTGTTCTTTTGATGGCTACATAGCATTCCACATGGGAATGTTTACTGGGTGGTGGTATTTCACAGAGAGCAAGAACCTGGGGTCAGAATCCTCAATTTGCCAGTTATGTGCTATATACATCTTAGAGAAATGACTTAAGTTCTCTTGTCTTGGATTGTTTATCATCTGAAATAGGCTTATAATTGTACTAACTTCATGAAGTTGTTGCTAGGTACCCAGAAAGTATCTAATGCATTTTCTTGTTACTATGTGTGATATCTGCCACATTGTGTTATTAAAAGTGACTCAGCAATGATTAATCATTTCATACATCCACAACTTTATATTTAGAATAAATTCTTAGAAGTAGAATTGCTGGGTCAAATGACGAGATATGTGGATATAGGTTTTGATGGATCTTGCCAACTGGCTGTCCAAAGCAGTCGAATCAATCCACAATCCTAAGCATAGTGTGAAAGGCTGGGGATGTGGATGTAGGCAGGGGGCTGCTTTAGTTTGGGTAGTCAAGGAAGGCCGCTCTGTGGATGTGACATTGACATGAAATCCTAGGTGAAGAGACAGAGCCAGTCAGTCACATAAGATCTAGGGACACAAGAGCTGCAGCTAAACTCTATGACACGAATGGTCCTGACGGGTTCAAGGACGGGAAAGCCGGGCAGTAGCCAGAAATGGGGTGGACACTTACGATCCAAGCACTTGGGAGGCTGAGGCAGAAGGATTCAAGGCTAGTCTAGGCCTTGAAAAAAAAATATATATAGTGAGTTTATTACTTTTTATGTATGTATGTAGGTGTGCATGCGCATGCATGTATATATGTATACATATATATGTATATAGTGACTTTTATTATTTTTTTAATGTGTGTGTGTAGGTGAGCATGCATATGGAGGCGAGAGGACAGCCCGAGTGTCATTCCTCAGGCACCGTCTACTTTTTTGAGACAGGGTCTGTCACCGGCCCGGAACTTGCCAAGTAGGCTAGACTGGCTGGTCAGCAAGCCCCAGGGATCTGCCCGTCCTCTGCCTCCACGGTACCGGGATCCCAAGCACACCACACCACGCCCGGCATTTTTATGTTGGTACCAGGGATTGAACTCAGGTCCTCATGATTGTGAGGCAAGGACTTTACCCACTGAGCTATCTCTCTACACACTGAGTTTGAAGCTAGCCTGGGTTACAGAGAGAGAGAGTCCCTGTCCAAAAACAAAGAGAAAGGAAGGAGGAGAAAGCAGAAAGCCGGCCAGCGCAGACGAAGGCGAGGAAGCAGCGTGCGGGACCGAGCGGGATAGGCAGGCGGCGTCTGCGCGGACCCTTCCTAGAGCTGGGTTTCGCCAGCGTGGCAGAGCCTTTCGGCGTTGCGTTGTGAAATCATCTCTGGTCCTGGGGTAGAGTGGGTAGTTGGAGGCAAGAGACACAGACAGGTAGGGAGGTTAAGTAGGAGCTGCTTCAGAGGCAAGCCCCAGGGAGCCTGTGGAAGTCTAGGGCTGCAGCGAAGGTCTCCGCTGATTGCTTAAGGTACAAAGGACTGCGCAAGGGCGGGCGGACCGGAAGAGAGAAGACCCCAGTATCGGGGTGCCCTCTTGGCTCAGCCGTTACTGGAGGTGTGTTCTTGAGCAGTAAGGCTTCCCCTGAGTGTTTCACCACGCTTTGTCTATAAAATGAGGATGTGGCATTCTCAAATGTTAGCATGGGTAAGTGACAACAAATGTGAAGTGCTGAAGTGATGTCAGCCTGTATTATTTATTGAGCTGGGAAAGGCTGGAAATATCAAGCAAGGACCTTCTGCCTTAGTATCATGTTCTTAGCATGCGGAGCAGTATTTTGCACATAGAAGACAGCCATTAAGTACTACTGAATAAAATGAATGGACAGACAAGGACCCGTGAGAAATGAGTGGGATTGGGTAATTGTCAAGAAAGGGTCTGCATTACCTATAATATATATTTATAGTGTGAATGTACTCATTTATAAAATGAAGAGTGAAAAGTGTTTAGATTTTTGAAAATATACTGATACAGTAGTGTGCTTAGTTGTTTCAGTAGGGTGCGTGCATGCGTGCGGGAGGGTGTGGAGGTTAAAGGGTAACCTCAGGGTGTCGGTCCCTGCTTCCATCTTGTTCAAGACAGGATCTTTCTTGTTGTTTGCTTCTGTGAACACCAGACTAGCTGGTCCATGAGTTTCTGTTTTCCATTGCACATTGAGATTATAGACATATGCACTTCTTGTGTCTGACATTTCTGTAGGTCCTGGGGAATTGAACTCTCCTCCTTGGAGTTGTGCAACAAGTATTTTTAACCACTGTGCCATGTCCCCAGACCCCTTGGCAGGACTTCTGAGTGAAGCTTTTCTTTGGATGTCTTTCTTGGACTTGGGTCTGAAGTTCTTGGTTCCTGTGAGGTTCTGTGTACCCTGGCGAATCAGATTATTACTTGGACCTAAGAATTTGTTATTCAAGAACAATGGCAGGGAGAAATGATTCTCATTTCATAACAGTTCACAAATCTTTTATAACTAAGAATAGTTGCCAGGCGTGGTGGCACACACCTTTAATCCCAGCACTCAGGAAGTAAAGGTAGGGGTATTGCTGTGAGTTCAAGGCCAGCCTGAGACTACATAGTGAATTTCAGGTCAGCCTGGGATAGAGCCAAACCTTACCTCAAAAAAAAAAAAAAAAAAAAAAAAAAAAAAAAAAAAAGAAGAAGAAAGAAAGAAAGAAAATAGTGCCTACAAGACAACTCAAGACTTATCAAACAATCACAGGACTTTTATTTAACCCATGGGAAAAATATCTTCAGCAGTGCAAAATAAAACAGGGCCTGAAATTCCAGTGATCCTATTTTAGTATCCAATAGTCAAGTGTTCATTTATTCATTCCAGAAATAGTCATCAAGCAACTACTAGGTGCCAGGCACAGATCCAGGCCCTTGGAATGCCTCAAATAAGAAAACAGAGACCCCGGGGACATGGTTCACTTGCTGAAGAAGTTCTCCTAGCATACACAAAGCCTGGGTTCCACTCCCAGGACTGTATAAACCAGGTGTGGTGGCTTATGCCTGTAACTCCAGCACTGAAAAGGCGGAGGCAGGAGGCTCGGAAGTTCACGGTCATCCTCAGCTATATGGGGAATTTGAAACCAGCTTGGGCTACATGAAACCGTATTTCCAAAAAAGTCAAAACAAGAAAACACAGATCTTTGCCCTTTTGGCTTTCATTCCAATGGAGAAATAAAGGGAGACAAGACAGTAAGAAGCATAAAATAAGTAAATCTCAGAGTCTGTGAGACCTGAGAAGTGCTGGGTGAAAAACACAGTCAGGCAGAAGATTGTAATTTGGAATAGCGTATTGCGATCCTCATGTGAGGAGGTGATATTTGGACAGAGATGTCAAGGAAGTGAAGGAGCTTTGTTTGCTCCTTTTGTGGGGGAAGATTGCTTTGTGCACTGGGAACAGCCACTGAAGAAAAGCCCTTAGGTGGGGACTGCAAGCAGCCTGGTGTGGCCATGGTGGAGGTAGGGAGGTGGAGACCCAAGGAGAAAGGTGGTGGGGAAGGGAGCGGACACTAGGACCCTCTAGGACCATGCAGGCTAATGGAAGGTCTTGGCTTCCGTCTGCATGAATTTCAGAAACACTACAGGCTTCTGCAACGACAAGATCAGACTCATGCTTTCAAGGCAGCTTTTGGCTTCTAGATTGAGAAAGAAAGCCTCTAGGGGTGCAGATTTGGAAAGCAAGGAGAGCTGTTCGGAAGTTGGGGAAGAAAGAGAGATGGTTCACAATTGATTGACACTTCTGGTGAAAAGTGGCCCTGCTCTGGCTATAATCTTGAGTCTCTTTGGAAGGTAGAACCAATAAACTGTCCTGACAGATTAGATGATATGGGTTATAGGGTGTGTGTGTGTGTGTGTGTGTGAGAGATTGAGAGAGAGAGAGATTCAATTTTTTTGGCCTGATTACCTGGAAAGATGAAGGAGCTTCAGCTACTTGAACGGGTCCGAGGGCTTGGGGGTGTGGCTCAGGCTCAGTTAGGGACATGTTGAGATGAAGTGTGCACCCCCAAGGCCTAATGCTGAATAGGCAGTTGGGTATATAAGGCTCGAGTTCAAGGGCTTCATACCATCTATATGGCAAGAGATTGCATCACTCCTGAAGGGAGTGAAGGTGGACAGAACAGACACAAGGATGCAGAATCAACACTGAGGCAGGGAGAGGTGTGGGAATTGGCGGGGGTCACCAGCGATGCTGGCAGGAAGCCTAAAGCCAGGTGAAGGAGGAGAACTGAGGGCCTGATGAACTTTTTGCTAAAGCCGCCCTGAGGTGAGACCAGAAGAGGCTCCCCACGCCACGTGGAGAAATGAATGAGCACTGATGTGGGAGCCCAGATCAGGAGAGACACAGGCTCATGGCTCCCCCTCCCCCTTAGCCCCCTGCTGAAAGGGAAGCCTCTTCCCCAGCAGAGAACCGAACAGGGTGGAAGGTGTTTACGTGAGTGACGTAGTGATGTGCCTCTGACCCTTCTGTGACACTAGTTACATTAAATCACTCTAAAACGGCCCTTTGGGATCCCCAGGAGATGAGATTTCTTTCCTCTGTGTTTCATGTGCCACTCAGGACCTCTTGAATTCTTACCATTTTTATTAAGAATTCCTCATACACCAATAAACAACACATTGACCCCCCCCATAGCCTCTCTGGAAACAGATTGCTCTGTTATTTAAGGAAGGTGTCAGGCATCAGAATGAGTCCCCACCTTGTTAACCTCCTGCCAAATGGTCACCATCCGTACATACCTCCTTCCTTCCTGGGAGTGATATGAACCTCCGAAGCTATTTTTGCTGCAAGGAGATTATGAGACAGCATATGGCGGCCTCGCTCTCCTCTCCAGGAGCAGAACAAAGTCTGGCTTTTGCTTCAGCAAACCACTTGGGGAATGCCACAGGCTCGGGGCAACTGTGAAGCCTCGTGATTCATGGGGACTGTTGCAGGGACCTGCAGTCCACACAGCAGCTGGTCTGAGGAGCACGCTAACCTGATGCTTCCCATCCATGTTGGCATGCGATTGTCCCCATTTTGTCATTGTTGTCAGTCCCACACATCCCCAAACACATTACTAGTTTGCCTTGAACAACAGCAATAGAAGTGTAGAAGATTGGCACTTGGAAGGGTGAATATTCATTCAGCAATGGGCATGGTAGACTTTTAGCATTATATAATTCTCTGTCATAAAATAAACATTAAAGGAAAAGTGATGATAAATTCTAATTCCCTGGTTTAAAATCATATTCATCTGCAAGTCCTTGGTTTAAAAGCAGATTCATCTGTAAGGAAAACATTATTATTCTTTGGGTAACGAGAAGTTCTGGAGGAGATTGTCAGTCATTTATTATATTGTACTGTATTGTTTTAGGAGAGAATATTCTGTGAGTTATAATAGAATCCCCAAAACTAATTTACATTACCACAGGAACTAGTTACAATAATTTCCAGCCAGACTAGAAATTGAAACATTCATTTTGTTGTCCCGATCCAGTGGAGGTAGGCGTTCCGGGAGAGCAGGCACGTGGCAGCTCTATTTTCAATGGTGGTGTTGAGGAGAAATTCCTCCCTGTACTGATCAGGTTGATGTTGCTTTTTCAGTTACTGTCTTTTAAAAAAATTAACTAATTTCTTCACCTTAGGGCGCAGAAGTCCTTTTATCGCACCTCATGTTACAGCAGGATTGGCTCAATAAGGGAAGGGAATATGACTGAGCAGGTCTGTGGACCACGCCCCTTACTTAAGACCCCAGAAAATCACTTCTGTTTCTTTATTTCTGTTTTCAAAAAAAATCCTGCACTGCAGAGCTATGTGAGAATTAAGTCAACTATCATTTGTGAAGTTCTCTTTTTAAATTTTAATTTTATTTATTTATGAGAGAGAGAGAGAGAGAGAGGGAGAGAGAGAGAGGGAGAGAATGGGCATGCCAGGGCCCCTAGCCACTGCAAATGAACTCCAGATGCATGCGCCACCATGTGCATCTGGCTTACGTGGGAACTGGGGATTGAAGCTGGGTCCTTAGGCTTCACAGGCAAGCGCCTTCACCACTGAGCCATCTCTCCAGCCCTATGTGAAGTTCTTAGTGAGGCTGAGGTGGGGGTGTGTGTGTGTGGGAATGTTGAAGATTGGCACCTGCTGTGATCGTCATTGTCGAAGTGCTGTGGTTATGACCCCCTCTGACCTGCAGGCTTGACCACATGAGAAACATGGTGAGGGAGGCTTGGGAAAATACCTCAGCATCTGTGTTTCTCCTGCATATCCTGTACCCCTGTGTAAGACATCTCCCCATTCATCTACCCCTACTGAGACACCAGGGTCAGGGGTGAGAAGGCTGGATGAAAGGGTAGAAAGGTAGCCAGCTCCACATGTTGTGGGGGGCCACTCCTTTTACCCCCCAGATGGACCACGTGGAGCAGCGGCAGTAAGTGATCTGCTGGGCAACGTCAGTAATGCCCTGTCCAGGAGGGCTCCTTTCACCCTCAGAATCTCAACTTGTCTAGTGTGGGCCACCACCGTGTGGCCAGTGTCAGTGTGGACATCACCACTAGCTAGTTGCCTACGGATGGATCCACCTTGAGGCCTGTCTCCTCAGCGCCATCAGTGTTTGTGGACACCCTTGAGTACTCATAGCCTGGCTCCCACTTCCTGGTAGCCAACTTGTAATCAACTTCCTTCCGGGAAGGGAGCCAGGAAGCTGAGAGAGGGGCTCCCCCAGCAAGCTGCCTAGCTAGACTCACTCATGACCTCTGAGCTCAAGTGAGAGGCTCTAACTCAGTAAAATTAAGAGGAGAGTGATTTAGGTGGATACTTGACATCAACCTCTGCTCTCCACATTTGCATACACACACACATGCACACCACACACATACACAAGCAAAATACTACTACTATTACTACTAGTACTAATAATGTATCATATGTAAACCTGTTACCCCCAAGCAAGCCAGGCAAGAGTAGTTACTGTTGACTCCCCCAGTGGAACAAAATCCAACCTCTAACTACTGCCTCTCTCTTTCCTTGGAAAAATCTTCACCCCACCCACAGTGGTTTTGTATTTGTACCATGCTCTGCTCTGGTTTTTTGTAAAATTATTTTGCCAGCGTAAAGATCTGTTGCTAACCTCTGAAGTCTTTTACCTGCCTTTGGGATGTAAGGCATCCCTATAGAGAAAGAATCAGTTACTTATTGATTTAGAAGAAGGAAAATACAGAATTGCAAAGACTCTGTTAGGATCCATCTGTCTCATTTGGGTGGAAGGTCTCTGAGACCATCCTGTTTGAAGACCCCGGCGGAGAGCGCCTGTTCCCATTTCTGTATGTAGATGGTGCGGGTTGAATTGAGGAGAAGCCTGCAATTCTGTTTGCCAGACTTTCTGGTTTTCATTAGCAGTCTGGTGGTGACAGCGAGTGTTAGCTGTTTCCTCCTGTCGCTGCTCACAGGAATGGCTGTGAATGCTCAGAGGTGGAAGGAAGCTTTGGGGGTGGCAGCCGCTGCATCAGCGTGCCCTTGCTCCGGCCCCCAACTGTCACAGCAGCAGCTCTTGCCTCTGATTGCTGATTGGTGGGCATGGTGCATTGGGCAGGCTGTGGGGGAAGTGCCATGGTGTATCTGCACTGATTCTCCAACAGTTACATTCCCCCTGCTGCCTACTGACCTTCCCCTCAACGCACAAGCTGCCTTTTGTTTCCCGTGACAAAGAATTCCCTTTTCACTCTAGGATTCTTGCAGGTTTCTCCTCAGTGGTTGTGACTTCTCTTCACCTCTCTGGCTTCACCCTTTCAGTCCTGCTGAACACAGGCTCTGCTTTTACTCCTGGGGCTCTTTTTCTCTCAGTCAATAGTCTGCTCAAAAGAAAATGCCTGCTGAGGGAATCCCTCTTGATGAGGAGTTGAACTCCTGTTTGCTTTTTCACCTGTAAGGTAGCGACGATTGTATTACTCTTCTCTTAGGCTCATTGTCATGTCGAACGAGAGAATGCATGTAAAGTACTCAGAGTCATGCCAGATAATACCATTGTCATCCAATAAAGGCAACACCATCCGTATCATCGTCCTCAACATCTCCAGGCATACAGTGGGGTTGTCAAGCAGGATCCACCTGTCCTTTTGATAATAACATGTGTCAAACCCTACAGATCACAACCCCTGTCTTCTCTGAAACACATATCTAAATGTGATGCCAGTTTCCCTTTTTCTTCCTCCCACCCCAGTCCTTCAGGGCTGGAGATAAAAGCCCAGGACCTTGTCCGTGCCAGTCAAGCACTAACACTAAGCTATACCTGCAGCCCCCCTCTCCCTTTGACTTTGAGGGACAGGATTTCTCTAAGTTAGTCAAGTTGGACTTGAACTAACTCTGTAGCTCGTGTTGATTTGAACTTGGAATTCTGCTTCCGCCTCAGCAGTAGCCGCGGTTATAGGCCTGGCTCCTCCCTTATTTCCTTCTATATTATATTCTGGATTCTCAAAGACCGACTTTTTTTCTACTCTCTTTTCTGGTGTGTTTCACTACACTCATTCATTTACTACATTAGAATTTTTAAAAGCAGTGTTATGGATGCTTGTGTTTAACTCATATAATGGAAGTATGAGACAGGGGCATTTCACTCTCCATTTTACATAGGATAGCCTTGCAGAACAGAGAGACCACAGGTTCAAGCTAACAAGCCAATAAGAGGCACAGCCTGTTCTCAAGCCCAAGTCTACTGACTCCAAGTCAAGTATAGTTTTGTGAGGTCTTTTCTTGTTACTTAGTTTGTATGTTGAGGACTAATAGCTTTAATTTTCTCTCTAGTAGTTTACCAAGAAGCCAACAATTTCTGAGCACGTAAAAGGTAGATATTAGCTTTGAGTCTCTCTCTAATGTGCATATGGCCTGGGCCTCCTCCTGACACCCCACTGAGGGCATAGCTAAAGGTCATGATGATATGGAGGAGGCCTCGTCTTGGTGGGAAATCATCCAAGAGGAAGGAGTGCAACACAAGGGCACTCTATCCAGCAAGCATCTGGGAAGTGAAGTTGGGCAGAGGAGAGAGCAAAATGGGAAACTCGACGCAAATTGCTGCTCTCACACTCAAGTCCGTGGCACTCAGGCAATGGCTCTCCATGGAAGAATCCCTTACCGTCCGTCTAGCTTGGTAGCTTCCTAGGCCTGACTCTGCCCTAGATAAATCCTTGCCTGTGCCGCAGTCAGGTTCATATTGCTGGGATGAACCTCCAGACCAGACTTGGTTATGGGAAGAAGGGAATTTACAGATCCAGGGGGAGTTTCAGAATGGCAGAAGCAGCAGATGGCTTAGCGGTTAAGCGCTTGCCTGTGAAGCCTAAGGACCCCGGTTCAAGGCTCGATTCCCCAGGACCCACGTTAGCCAGATGCACAAGGGGGTGCACGTGTCTGGAGTTCGTTTGCAGTGTCTGGAGGCCCTGGCGCGCCCATTCTCTCTCTCTCTCTCTGTCTCTCTCTGCCTCTTTCACTGTCACTTTCAAATAAATAAAACAAAACAAACAAACAAAAAAAAGAATGGCAGAAGCAGCTGGCTCCCTTTCACAGGTCCAAGCAGAGAGAAAAAAAACCACGCCTAGCCCCAGAAGCAAGCACAGGCCAGGCACCCCAGGCAGAGCGCAAGCCCTCTGCATATTCTTAGACCCCCACACCTTAGCGCTGGGCCCTAGGGTCCACCCATAGTGACACCATGTTACAAGCTTGAATAAAACTTCTGAATCCATTGGGGGACATCCATTCCAACTACCACACCCTGTGAACTGGGTAACTGCAGCGATGGGCGCTGAGTTCACTCATTCATTCATTCTGTGGCCACAGTGAGCCTGGCACCTGTGTTAGTCCCTTAGATAGTGAGGATATAATACTCTGTTCAGTGGAGAGTCCAGTCTGCTCGTTCTGGGGTGGAAGTTGAGAAGGAGAGAAGTTGAGAGGGACAGAAGGAGGAGCGTGGCAAGTTAGGTGAGGAAAGCCTACTGAGTCCAGGGGAGTAAGTCTGCTCTAACCAAACCTACCAACCCAGGATGTCTGAGCATGATGTCACCAGCCTGTGAACATTCATAGACAATGGGGACACATCCCTTAGCGGCTGGCCTCTGGTCCCTTCAGTGACAGAGAACTCAGCTCACCATGGGGGTAAACTTGGTTGGAACATCCTGTAATAGGAAAGACACTAACTCCACCTGCCTCACCTATATTTCTGCTTCCTCTGAAGCCTGGATAATAGAGCAGACTGAGTGAAGTGTTGAGCTAGCAGGGGACTTGGTGACACTCATCAAGATAATCAGGCAAGCACAGAGGAGAGGAGTTAGAACCAGGCTCAAAGAACTGCACCCCTTCATTACTCACTTTATTCCTCCTCATCAGTATTGCAATTTAGAGGAAAAAAAAAAAAAAAACAACTCTAGGAAAAGAAAAACCCAGAAAACACAAACTTCAGAACTGTTTGCCCTAATTGAACTCACTACAGGCACATGGTTGGTCTGTCTGTGCAAGTAAACCCTTCTCCTCAGCCCCGTCGGCAAGTGCAAGCCTCATGCCCTTGATTGGTTGCAAACTCCAAAGCTGTACCTCTGACCTTGTCACTGAACCAGACACTGGAAGTACCAGCCCCCAGCCAGGGAGTGTCCTTGACCTGGAGATCCACGGGTGAGATGAGAAGATCCACAGTAAGTTGCTATCAGTTCTGGTGAGCTTGTCAGAATATTCTGGAAATTCTTTGGTAACACGCTTAGGCATTTTCGTTTCTATCTAGGCTGGTATGCTCTTAGAAGTTTTGTGGTAATGTAAGGACACTAGCAAAGTATGTGTGCTAAAGTATTCCAGGTATGTTTCAATTGTCAGGTATTAGCCATTCTCTGTGGGCCTTCAAAGAATGTTTTTATTAAGGAGGTCACAGGGGTTCAATTTACTTCTCTTTGCTGAGATAAGAGTGGAAAACTACTTCCTTTAGAATTGAAAGTGAATTAATCGCAGTTTTTGTTTTTGTTTTGTTTTCACTTGCGGCCTGGAGAACATGCTACTTTCTACCAATGGGCAGGAGAAAAGAGGGGCTATTCAGTGCCCCAGTGGTTGATTTGCACCAAGCTGGGAACAAGGTGGGCTCAGGAGAGACCTTCAGAACAAGTACTCCAGGTGGCAGCTGCGGGAAGCAGTTCAAGGTCATGCCCACGACCCAGAAACTTGAGAGCCAACAGTGGGAAGTCCTCCTGGTTCCCAGTGTAAGCTAAGACGAGGTATAACTTTTGTTTGGGAAACTTTGCCATTCCACACTAGGGAGAACAGGGTCAAGATGTGTTTTGGTCTCAAGTTTCTGATTTGCAAATGCAATCCTTCTCAAAAAAAAATATGTCTAGTCAAATTCTGCAGAGGATGACACTGATGTGATAAATTGTACCTAGCTTATTAATTTATACATTGATTAATGATAGGTGACCTTTCTTGGGCACTGACTAGGTACCTGCGTGCTTGACTGCAGATTTGGCTTAAGTTATCTCATTGGATCCTCACAGCTTTGTGGAATAGTTCAGTGCTTTTAATTGCCATGTTAGAGACGAGGAAAAGAAGGCACAATTAGCTCCACAATGTATAAGTGGGGGGAGTCAGAAAACATCCAAGTCTGTAAATTTTATCCCTTTTGAATGTCTGCGACCCCCCAGCCCCCAGACCACTCACTGTTAAAGTGAGGTGAGTGATGGCATCCAGCTTCGGTTCCAGTGGAGTCATGAGCTTATAAAACTGTACTGTGTTCATGAGTGCAATTCAGATCACCAAGTCAACATGTGAGTGCTGTCGCTGGACATGAGACAGGCCCCGTGTGATATTCAGCAGAGCATAAGCCGAGAAGCCAAAGGACTGAGGGTTGGCATTGCCGTCAGTATCCGTCGCTGTGGACCTCAGTTTCCTAACTGTGATGTGACTGACTGGTACCACACGAGCCTGTTGTCGTCTAAGGAGATTGTCCTCTAGTTGTTGGAGAAGTTCACCAAAACTATTACGTAAGGTTTTTTAAAGTGCTGTTTAGTGTAATGGACACCAAAGGTTAATGGTCCCATAGTGTGGATTTATTACTTTAAAGTAATATTGCAGTTTTAGAAATTGCACAAATATGTGCAAAAATGAATTTGAGTAAGACCTGAGGATTTAAGGAGACAAAATAAAAGCTTTATTTTTCTGTGCTACCTCCAGCTCCTAATGCCCAGGCATAATGACTAAATTTTCTCATATAGCTGTATACAGTCTTTGCAAGAATAATTTACACAGATTTATGAATGATTCTTTAAATCATCTTAATTACAAAACAACCAAGCTATATAATTCTTGTTAAATAATTTTAAAACTCTATTTGTTTAAAAGGATAAAATATGAAATTTATGCATACTGAATTGTATTTCTTTCACTAAAAATAAGTAAGACACTTCTGGAGAATAATACATTTGAATTGCAAAAATATAACTGTCAACATTATAGAGGCAATAAAGTATTGAATAAACTTTCATTTGGTTTTGTATCTCTCTTAAAATGACAGCAAAAGTCACTTAAGGCATTTTTGCTCACAAATTCTTTCATATGATGATCCAAGATTTGGGGACCAGAGTGTTTCTCTATTTCCCTGGGAAGTTTTTAAAAAAAATTATTTATTTATTTATTTATTTTGGCTTTCAAGGTAGGGTCTCACACTAGCCCAGGCTGATCCGGAATGCACTCTGTATTCTCAGGGTGACCTTGAACTCCCAGCCATCCTCCTACCTCTGTCTCCTGAATGCTGGGAATAAAGGCATGAACTACCATGCCTGGTTTATTTTATTTTTTCATTTATTTACCAGAAGAGAGAGAGAGAGAGAGAGAGAGGACAATGGGCACACCAGGGTCTCTTGCTTTGTATGAACTCTGGATATGCACACCACTTTATGCATCTGGCTTTACGTGGGTACTGGAGAATCGAACCTGGGCTGGCAGACTTTAAAAGTAAACGCCTTTAGCCTCTGAGCCATCTCCAGCCCTCCCAGTGCATTTTGACTGTTAGGAGATGGTATGCCCTTGTCCTTCCGGCATGAACCGACTCTTGTATTCATGACCCCACAGTGGTTAGTGACACCCCCGTGACACCTGGGCTGTTCTGAGCCCACAAGCATTTTGACATAGAGGTCAGAGGACAAAAGGAATGAGGCAGCAAAGCAGAGGAAGAGGAGGGTCCCCAGTGGAATGGGGTTGGGGCAAAGTGGACAAAAGAGGAAAACATGACAGGAGCACAACCAAATTATAGTATGCTCACGTATTAAAGTTCTCAATTAAAAAAAGAGATAAAATATCATAGGGTCACCTCCAAGGAAAAATTAGGCACAAATTAGGACCAAAAAAAAAAAAAATTAAAAAGTAAGAAACATTATGTCTTATAAAACATCCAAGGGCTACCTATATCTTTCTTTCTAGTGAGATTTCATTATATAATTCTGTGATTATTTTGCACTCTAAAATTAATTAAAAATATTTTGCTTATTTATTTGACTGAGGGAGAAAGAGAGGGGGAAAGAGGCACATAGAGAGAAGGGGCACGCCATGACCTCCAGCCATTGCAAACGAATGCCAGACACATGCACCACCTTGTGCATCTGGCTTCCATGGGTACTAGGGTATTGAACCTGGGTCCTTGGGCTTTGCAGGCAAATGCCTTAACTGCTAAACCATCTCCCTAGACCATAAAATTAATTTTTGAAAAAACTGTGTTAGGGACGTTCCTAAATTAAGCGCATTACTCTATCCTTTATATATATATATCAATAATTCCTCCCATAAAGGCTACATAAATTAAATCATGGGATTTATTTTTATTTTTATTTATTTATTTGAGAGTGACAGAGAGAGTGAGAAAATGGGCTCACCGGGGCCTCCAGTCACTGCAAACGAACTCCAGATGCATGTGCCCCCTAAATCATAGGATTTTTGAGCCAAGTTTTATTTGGTTCCATTAAACAAAATAAGTAGTCCTAGGGGGTTAGCTTTCTCTACGCAGCCTAGCTTTAGGGTGTCTCATTTCTTAGTCTGTGCTCAACATTATAAATGATCCTGTTCGTTTTCACACTAAGAGTCAAACCTTTCTGAAATAGGCTGAATGCATATTATGTGTCAGTGCAGGAGAAGAGCCATTGGAGATGTTTCCAATACTAAGTGTCCACAAGGAGGTCTAATGACCAGAGCTGCCCCAAATACAAAGCACATGTACTTCAAGTCAAGTGCACGGGAATGCTTACATGCCTTGGCACCAGAAACATCTGGAGATTTTTTTTTGATGTTTTATTTTATTTTATTTATTTTCAAGCTACAGAGAGAGAGAGAGAGAGAGAGAGAGAGAGAGAATTAGCACAGTATTCCAGGGCCTCTAGCCACTGCAAACAAACACCAGATGCATATGCCCCTTGTGTATCTGGCTTACGTGGGTCCTGGGGAATCAAATGTGGGTCCTTTGGCTTCGCAGGCAAGTGCCTTAACGGCTAAGCCATCTCTGCAGCCCCACCTTGGAGAACATTGCACACATTGCTGGGCACCACCCCGAGGGATTCTGCTGCAGTGGGTTTCAGTGGCTGTTGCTGCCTTTGACCAGGGTGCATGCTTTGAGAACCACTGACCCAGGACATTTATAAACCACAGTTAAAAAAAAGAAATACAGAGTTAATGTATGGAGTTTGGAATGTTAAATATATACGTCCACGTCTGAATTCCAGCTACTGAAAGCAGGGGGAAGTATAGTATTGTATTCTCCAAATGTGTGGAATCACTGTATCTTACTTGCCCACTGAGATAATGAATTTAGAAGCATTCAACACAGCATTAAGAGCCCCAAACACACATGACCAGAGAAGAGAGCTCCATGACACATCACAGTCACGATGTCAAAAATGCAAAGTAAAGGGAACAATACTAAAAGTTCTAAGGGAAAAATGCCAAATTACATACAAAAGCAAGAACATCAGAATAACTTCAGATATTCCTTTCAGCAACCCTGTAATTCAGAAAGGTATAGATTGATGTATTTCAGGCCCTGAAGTAAATAACTACCAACCAAAAATATTGTAAAGATATTTCAGGGAAAATCCAAATGAAGGCAACCTTTTTGTTTGTTTGTTTGTTTTTGCTTATCAAAGTGAGGTTTCATTCTAGCCCAGGCTGACCTGGAATTCACTATGCAATCTCAGGGTGGCCTTGAACTCTCAGCGCTCCTCCTACCTCTGCCTCCTGAGTGCTGGGATCAAAGGTACGTGCCATCACACTGGGCTCGAATGAAAACAACTCTTGACCGCACTCAACAGTGGAATGAGGTCCACACGTGCTGTGAATCACAACCCTCACAGCTTCCTGTTATTGTGGATTTTGGGGTTTTGTTCAAAAAGACTACTATAATTAGCATACCCTCCTTATTTAGCCACATTCCACACACATTTCACTTTTAAAATGAAATCACCCTTCTTTCATTTAAAAAATGAACTAGTGCAGCTTGCCAAGCAAGGTTTCACTGTCCCCGAGACAAGTTTTTCCAAAGGACTGGAAAATCTATGCAGCTTTTATACATGGCATAGAATGGAAATGTGTGAATTTATGTGACTGTGATACGTTTTTTCCAAGGGTTGATCTTTAAGGAATATCTGTCACAGTGTATCTGAAGAAATTCATTTGACTCTGCCTGACAACAAATTACATTCGGGGTTTCTTCCCAGCATACTTTTAGCCTCCTCATGTATTATTTAAGCTTGTTTTGTTTATGAGTCTTTAACTTAAGTGATATATTATAGTGTCTTCAGTAACAGCTCACATTAAGGTGTGATCTCCTTGAATTAACCACAGGTAGATGACTTCACAGGTATAAGCTCATTTAATTATATCACTATAAGAAAAAGTTATCTTTTAAAAAAATTTTATAGAAGCTTCAACTGAGGATGCTGCTGAATTAAATAACCTCTAGAGGAGCTGGAGAGATGGCCTAGCGGTTAAGCACTTGCCTGTGAAGCCTAAGGGCCCTGGTTTGAGGCTCGATTCCCCAGGACCCACGTTAGCCAGATGCACAAGGGGCCGCACGTGCCTGGAGTTTGCAGTGGCTAGAGGCCCTGGTGCACCCATTCTCTCTCCCTCTCTCTATCTGTCTCTTTCTCTCTGTGTCTGTCACTCTCAAATAAATAAAAATAAAAAAATTAAATAACCTCTAGGCAAATAGATTTAAGCCTGGCTAACTCCAAAGCCTAAATGCTTCCTCACTGTGTTATCATCTTTATTAAAACACACTTTTTTTTTTTTCTTTTTTGGTGTTTTGAGGTAGAGTCTCACTCTAGCCCAGGCTGACCTGGAATTAACTATAGAGTCTCAGGGTGGCTTCGAACTCATGGCAATCCTCCTACCTCTGCCTCCCGAGTGCTGGGACTAAAGGCGTGCGTTACCACGCCCGGCAAAACACACTTTTTAAAGAGCCTTTTATGCTTGGCACCGTTCAGTATTGGCTCTGCCCTAAGACTATTCAGTCTAAAATAGTCAACCTTAGTAAGCACATAGTAAAAACAACAGTCAAGCCAGCAGCGAAAAATTATAAATTGAATATTAATATGTAAATGTTTGCACAGAAAACAGGTCTACTGACAGAGAAATCATGTTTATGTAGTATAGGGTAAAGGGCATGCAATCTACTTTTCCTATAAAATTGAGGTGACTCTCAGGAGCTCCTTAAAATTGAAACATAAGGCCTTAGTAAGAACTAGGTTAAAAGGGCTTGTTGGCTGTGTGATTTAATCTAGGAGCAGTTTCTGTTCTGGGAGTTGGATGTATTTGTCAGAGGGGACAGTTTCTAGCATGTCTAGAAGAACTTCCTGTGATGACGAGAATGTCTATAGCTGTGTGGTTCATGAAAGAAGCCACCAGCCACGTGTGGCCATTGAGCACGTGAAGTGTGGTCAGCGCAGCTGAGAACTGAATCTTCAACTTTCGTTAGTTGTGATTTAAATGGACACATGTGGCTGGTGCCCACTGTACTGAACAGCAGGGCATAGGAGGCCTTAGGGAGGTTGAGCGGTCAGAGGCAGCTGTTGGCTGACAGCCATGGACCTGAACTTTTTTTTTAAGTTTTATTTATTTATTTATTTGAGAGAGTCAGAGAGAGAGAAAGAGAGAGAGAGAGAGACAGAGAGAGAATAGGCACACCAGGGCCTCCAGCCACTGCAAAGGAACTCCAGACGCATGCACCATCTTGTACATCTGGCTCACGTGGGTCCTGGGGAATTGAACCTGGGTCCTTTGGCTTTGCAGGCAAACACCTTAACCGCTAAGCCATCCCTCCAGCCCCTGAACTTGGATATAGAAAGAATCCTTTGTCAGGACCTCTTGTCACAGCAATGCAAGGGAACTAAAGCGCAACTGGAGGAACTGTGGTGTTCAGGCATAAGAAGACCAGGATAAGTACAGATTCTGGACAGAGGGAGGCTCAGTAGAGACTCTTGTGGTGGTAGTCTGGTAGGTTCGGCACTCACTGAATGAGTGTTGAAGTATAGCGTGGGGTGGAGGTTACTCCAGAGCTTCCAGCCTGGTGATGGGAATAGCTCCTTTTGTAGTGTCTAATTTGTGTTGGCACAGGGACATCTGGTTTAAGATGCCCTGTAGACAGGAGGTGTATCCTGAGGCTGTATTGGAGAAGTGGATTGGGAAGATGGATCAGTGTAGCATTTGCACACGGGTAGTATTTGTTCCATGTGTGTGAATAGAAGCGTGTGTTTTAAACACGATGAAAAAGTCATTATGACTGGACTAGAGAGTAAGCAAGGCAACGTGTAGAGGAAAAGGAATAGAAAAGGGAGACTTGCAGGCTGCAGGCGGTACCAGGCTGTGTAAGTCAAGTAAAAGCGGATCGTAAGTGGGATGGCAAGTCTTGGGAAGGTTCTTGGAGGAGAATGGAAGCGTCGCTTTAGCATTGCATTTTGTAAAGGAGCACCGTGAATACAGCCCAGAGGAGACTTCAGTGAAGGAGTTAGGAAGCTGGTGGCTAAGGGTGCTCCAGGGTGCCTGGTGAGGCAGGGCTTGGACTAGGATAGCAGCGCTGGATGTGGGGAGGGACGGGCGATTAGGATCTGCAAAGCTATTGTGAAGGAGTCCATGGGATTTGCTGTTGGATGCAATGTGAGGGAATGAGGGGAGTAAAGGTTTATTCTAAACTTTTGCCCTGAGCAATTGACTGGAAACACTGAACAAACTACCCAGTTTTCAACCAAGATCAAGTGGTGTTTTTTGTTTTTTGTTTTTAAATTATTGATTTATTTGCATGGAGGAAGAGAGAATGGGTGTGCCAGGGCCCCTAGCCACCGTAAACAAACTCCTGAGGTATGCACCACTTTGTGCATCTGACTTCATGTGGATACTGGGGAAAGTGTCTTAACCACTGAGCCATCTCTCCAGCCCCAAGATCAAGTTTTGAAACATGTTAAGTTGGGGGTTTCCTGTTAGGCGGTCAGGGTATGAGAGGGCCTGTCAGGTAGACACATGATCCTAGAGTTGTTGCATGATTTAGTGGCCCATGGTTTAAGGTTTTGAGGGGAAAGGAGGAGCCAGAGGAAAAAGAAAACCCGAGTGACAAGAGAATTTAAAATGGGACAGAGGTTTCAGAAGGTCGGAAGTCACAGGATTCCCTTTTACAATAGGAGAATCTGCCGAGGGGGGGGGGGGACATGCCATTCTGGGCCTGGGGTCACTGACGTGGGAAAGGTAAGGGCAGCGTGGCGCAGTGGAGGCCAAGCTCCCCCAGGAAGGCTTGGTGTAGTCCTCAACGATGAGCGAAGGGACAGAAGGTGGGTGAAGAACTCTAGGTTTAGCGGGGTACAGACACAATTATGGGGTGGAAGTCACACCGTGGGATGACTTTGTCACCGTATCAGTCAGTTGTTGCCTGATTCTTGTGCACAAAGGTATTTGAAGGCCATTTAATCAAAATTGCCTGCCTGAGGGTTGAATAGCAGAGTGGGAAGTGTTGATTTAAATTGTTTTTTTTTTTTTCAAGCAAGCATAAATGTCAGAATTTAAGAGAAATGTATGCTGAAAAAAAAGATTAGTTTATTTTAGAAGGGGAAACTTTTTTCTACTTTTTCTCATTTGCCTGTAAGTGTTTGTCACACGTAATCATCTTGCCTGCATTTTTATAAATGTAAGATTTCCATTTACATGTCACATTCCATATTTTCTATATTAAAACGCCCAGTGTGGATCTATTTGGTATTCATTTCTAGTCCATTTAGGCTTTTAACCATTCAAATGTTTACTTTTAAAAGCTATACATTTTTTGTTATTTTACTCATTTATAATGTACCAATAGGGTAACATAAAGGGCTATGGAGAACGCTCACTTTGGGAATGATCATTGCAGAGACAATTCTGTCTTCCTCTTTCCTTTTTTCTAGTCACCAGTCCTCGCCTGACAAAGTCAACAAAAGGACGGTGACAAAGATGACTTGCATCAATCAGAGCAGCAACATGTTAGAAACTGATCATGGACTAGAAGGGTTACATACATTTACAGATAAGCCTTTCTGTCACATTGATCCAGTCCATCCGGTTCCTGAGCAAGCTCACGTCCTCCATAAGGGTCGCTTAAGCGGGCAAAGTTACACTTCCTCCCTGAGCCTTGCTAGTGGAAGAAGATTCCCACGTCACTGGCTCCGTTGTCAGAGTTCTCCAGGCACAAATGGGCAGGGTAAGATCGGGCTACGGTTTTGCCATGTGGGTTGGTGGTAAGGAAGAGGCTTCCTTTCTTACACTTGTGCTCTAGCAGCTGTTTCTCCTGTTCTCAAAACACCCATCACCCCAGCCCCCAACTGCTTCTTCCCTTCGGAGAAGCCAAAATATGCCGAAGGCATTGAGAGACCAACTGCATCCTGTGACAGTGAGAGGGACTCTGAGGCTATTTCCTCCCTCCAAAGCCCTCCCAGCACACACGTTGATCCTCTTGGTGAAGGCCTCTCTTGTCGTCTTGCTCTCCCTCCCCTGCAGATAATCTGTCTCCCCCTGCAGAGCCACATATATCTGCATTGAGTTTACAGGATTTTTTCCCCCTTGCTTGACCTTTTAGTTGTTTTAATTTTTCATCCTATCAAGAGCTCCAAACTGAGGTCATGAAAGGTCAGAGTTTAAGATATTACACACCGAGTGAATGCTTTTCTTCAGAAAACCAAACACCTTGCTTTTGGGATCTCCCCAGAGGTCACCGGGCTTCCAGGGAACCTTGCCACCTACTTTCTTCACAATTTTCACTTGAAGGCTTTGAGGACCCCATGGTAGAGAGGAGCTGTAAATAAGAACAGCCCGAGAGTATATGGAGGAGCTCAGATTAGCCTAAAGTTTTTGGCCTTTCTCCTGGTTTGGGATTCCTCTGGGGCTATTGTAGTGACTTATTTCACTTGACTCAGGATCCCTGGAGGTTGGAGTTTCTTCAGTCACCTGCACAGTGGGACTCGTGACCATGGCACCTGTCATCTTAGTGTTTATTGAAATACCTTTTATTGGAGTCCTCAAAGGAAAGAGGGGGTGAGGGGAGCACTGACTTAATGACATCATGCAGGCATGCTTGATTGTGCTGAGGGAGTTCAGCCCTGTATTAGTCATTTCATAAACCCAGCTCCTGACTTCTCTTTTGTTTGACAAGTTCAGTTTTCATTTAGCAGATTTTCTTCCTGGGAGGTACTCCTGCGCTTTCTAAGGGTGAATGAAGGCTTTATGACTAATGGTTGGGATGTTAGATTTCAAACATGTTGAAGAGGGAATGAACTTACTAGTAAATATACACTGTCCACAAAAGATTTTGAAAATAAGCTTTTCTGAATAATTAGTATTTATATGTCATGCTTATATCTTATTCTTGAGATTTCTGAGATATAAATATTGATGGTAATATCCTTTATAAAGGAGTTCTATATGTGCACACACATACTCACTTGATTTTTTTTTTTTGAGGTAGGGTCTCGCTGTAGCCCAGGTTGACCTAGAATTCACTATGTAGTCTCAGGGTGGCCTTGAACTCATGGCAATCCTCCTCCCTCTGCCTCCCAAGTGCTGGGATTAATTGCACCACCACACCTGGCTCACTTAATTTTTTTTATTTTATTTTTATATTTTTAATATTTTTTTGCTTATTTATTTATTTGAGAGCCACAGAGAGAAGGAGGCAGAGAGAGAGAGAGAGAGAGAGAGAGAGAGAGAGAGAATGGGCGCGCCAGAGCTTCCAGCCTCTGTAAACGAACTCCAGATGCGTGTGCCCCCTTGTGCATCTGGCTAACGTGGGTCCTGGGGAACTGAGCCTTGAGCCGGGGTCCTTAGGCTTCATAGGCAAGCGCTTAACCGCTAAGCCATCTCCCCAGCCCTGATTTTTTTTAAAGTAATTTTTATTTATAGCAAGAAGAAAGAGACAGAGAGAAGAGAGAGACAGAGAAAATGGGATGCCAGGGCCTCCAGCCACTGCAAACGAACTCCAGATACATGCACCTCTAGGTGTATCTGACTTTACGTGGGTACTGGGGAATTGAACCCAGATCATTAGGCTTTGCAGGCAAGTGCCTTGGCCGCCGAACCATCTCTACAGCCCCCCCCCCCTCCGCCCCACTCACTTGATTTTATTTGTTCTTTGAAGGTGTCTTAAGTTTGGAAGAGACACTGAGGTTTCACAATGCGCGTACCCACTCCTTGGCTGTGGCCGTTCCATGGACATCTAAGGAAGTGGTACAGGAACCTTGTTTGTTCTACGTGAATGATTCTAATCAGCACCCTTGACAGTATTCCTTGCTTGTGACTCAGGCTTTCTCCTCCTTCCCTCTCTCTGAAGGAGGCCGGTGAACATGAATGACGCTCTAGTTATTCTCTCCACAGCATCATGCCTGCCCCACGTTGCACTTCACCGTTTGCCTCAGTTCCTAGCCTATGCCTCACCCTCCTGTGTTGTATTTCACCTCATCCAACCGTCGGGAGTTCTTGAAGTCCCTTGTTTCGGTTGATTTTGAGACCTCTGGCAGCTGTACCTGCACTTGCACGTTTTCAGCCAGAGAATAAAAATGGTAAAAGAATGACATGATCAGATCCTGACCTTCCCCTTCCTTTCCTTTCTAAATGAGTCACAGTGATCTACGAGTGAAAGAACGTGGCTAACCAGTGTCATCTGAGATTTTCTGAAGTAGTAGGAAACTCTGCATTCTTCAGACCAGCTTGTGGCATGCTAGAACATTCCTCTCCGATGAGGTGGAGGAATACTGGTGGCCTGCCTCGGGTTTGTCGGCCTGGGCTGGGGAGCTGCCCGTTTAAAAATACATTTAATTATATTCTTTTTCTGCAGCGACATTGATACCATTTTTAGCCCATTACAAATACTGTGATTTTCATTTAAATCACATCCATTATCTTATTGACCTAGTTTGTATTTGGTAATCAAAATGTTCTATTTCTGGATAGTTTAGCCAGAATCTCGTTTCTTTCTTTTCTTTTCTTTCTTTTCTTTTTTTTTTTTAAAAGGTTATGGACTCTTTGTGCAATTTTCTTTCCCTCCTATATCTGTGTACAGATGGACTACATCTGGGTTCACACAGTAGAAAGTGGTACCACATTGTTTGCTGAGAGTGGGTTGTCTCTACTTAATCTCTGACACCCATGGGGACACATTTGACCACACATCTGGTCATTTTATTTAGTGACCAGATAGAGAGAGGGTTAAGAAATCCCATTTCTATTTGAAATAAGAAGTGGAGAGCCTGACTCTCCTTTTCTCTTCCCTCTTTGATTTTACTCGTTCATGTGTTTCCTCCTCTTCTGACCCTTTCCCCCTCTCCTCCCCTCCCCCTCCCTTGCTGTAAACTTCATAGCTTATACTCATTCATGCTGATTGTCACATACACTTTGGCTCTTAGGAGCCCACTTATTACAGCCCTTTGCCTTTTTGATATTTCTTCCTCTACTTTCCCTTCTCTTCCCCCCTCCCATCCTGTTTCTTGCTCTTAGCAATCAATATAGGCTGAGTTCTTCACTTCTCTACTTTAGCCAGGAACTCCCTCTGGGGAACCCCCCCCACCCAGAGATTCTTCCTGGGCCTTTGTACCATCAGCTGTCATTCCCCAGTGTCCAGTCAAGGTCTTGAGACACTAGAGGAACTTTTCATCAAGGTTTTCTTTTAATATTATATTTTTATTGATGCATGAAAGTAGACTGTACTCCTGAGCAATGAATAAGAATTAGAATTTTAGGCTTTAGCATACATAGCCATCTTATTCTGCATGAGAGGCAGCAGAAAACCTAAGATTCCTAAAGTGCTTTAGTGACAGAACCAAGTTACCTACCTCATTGCCTACCTCCTTGTCCTAACTGGGGCTCCTAACACAGTCTTCCCCTGACTGGCCTCATGGCACAGTGGTTAGCACGTAAGACTCCAGAGTCTTTCCTGAGTCACCTTAATTTCCAAAGAAGACAAAAGATGAAGTTCCATGTTAACAGCCCCTGGTTGGGTTGTTGGGGATTTTCTCAGGAATGTTATTTTGCTCCGGGTCATGTCTGTTGATGTTTTCATTCCTAAGAAGCGGTAGATGACTCTGACATACAATATTCGAGCCTGAGTTCCTTCCTGCCTGACTGGAGTCTCCCGATTAATCAGGAAACCACATTTAAAGCTGCGTCCTGAACTCTGCCCAGCATGTCAGCTTGGCCAGGAAGGACAGGGATTCCTACTGGTAGCAGTCCTTGGAGACTTACAGAGTAACTAGAGGTCAGATCCCAGCTTTGAAAGGGAGAGCCACACCCCAGGGTACATGGGAGCTCTCTGGGGTTGCCCTTTGCTTTTCTGAATTCCCTTCCTGGTTGAAGTCAGTCAAAACCCAGGACGTCAGCTCCACACTGTGGGATATTAGGATCTAACAACAGTGACAAAAAAAGAAATTTCAATTGAGGAGGCTCAGCATAGTATTGGCTTTTAAAGGATATTAAAAAATAGCAATGTCAAAATTGTCATTTCACAATCCTTTTATATAAGAAAACATTTTAATATTATTAGTAGACAGAATTTAATTTCAGAATAAAAGATAATCCTGTATCCTGTACTGTGATACACACTCTGCTACATCATCCAGAATTTTCTTAGTTGGTCAAAAGCCAGCACCAGTTTAGCTACAGAAGTAGTATTTATCTACGAGACTTGGGAATCTGCTACAGCCTTCTCTCTGTGGTTGGTAAGACCCTGTCCCTCTGTCTCCCCTCAGGGACAGGATGGAAAGATAAATGAGGAAGAGGGTGTTCATAGCAGCTCGCTGGCATCTGGTACATGTGTGTCAATGGTCAATAGATGAGGTTTAGTCTTATAGTTAAATCCAGCTTTTGCCTCTTAATTGTTTTGTGATATTGGAGAGTTTATTTTACTATTCACTACCTCCATTTTGTCCTGTCTATTTTCTTTGCTTTTTTTTAAAAAAATATTTTTTATTTTTATTTATTTGAGAGTGACAGAGAGAGAAAGAGAGAGAGAGAGAGAGAATGGGCATGCCAGGGCCTCCAGCCACTGCAAACGAACTCCAGGTGCATACGCCCCCTTGTGCATCTGGCTAACGTGGGTCCTGGGGAATTGAGCCTCGAACCGGGGTCCTTAGGCTTCACAGGCAAGCGCTTAACCACTGAGCCGTCTCTACAGCCCGTTTTTTTTTCCTTTCCTGGCACTAGGGCTCAAATCCAGGGTCTTGTACACGCTAGGCAAGTGTTATCTAGCACTAAGCCATGCCCTCAGCTCCATGTCACATCTAAAATGGAGATGATAAGAACGTTTGCCACGAAAGTTTGTTTTGATGAGGAGAGGAGTTGATACGTGTAAAGTGCCAAGAAGACTGTCACAAAATGACTAACATTCAATATTATTATAATACTCTTGAGTGAATTTTGTGGCAAATGAAAGATTGAATAAGACAGGCAGGGCTGAAGAGATGGATTAGCTGTTAAGGAACCTGCCTGCAAAGCCTAATGACCCGGGTTCAATTCTCCAGTACCCATATAAATCCAAATGCACAAAGTGGCACATGCATCTGGAGTTTGTTTGCAGCAGCTAGAGATCCTGGTTCATCCATTCTCTCTCTCTCTCTCTCTCTCTCTCATCTCTGCTTGCAAATAAATAAACAAAATATTTTTAAAAATGAATCAGACAGGCAGAATTTGTTATATTTGTGTGTGTGTGTGTGTGTGTGTGTGTGTGTTTGTGAGGTAGGGTCTCATGTACCTCAGGCTGGCCTTGAACTCCTGATCTTGCCACTAACACCAGAGTGCTGGTATTACAGACACGTGCTTACTAAGCCCATCTTAGATTCTTATCCTTTAACTTTTCTTTTCTTTTCTTTTTTTTTTTTTTTTTTGAGGTAGGATCTCACTCTAGCTCAGGCTGACCTGGAATTCACTATGTAGTCTCAGGGTGGCCTCAAACTCATGGTGATCCTCCTACCTCTGCCTCCAAAGTGCTGGGATTAAAGGCATGCGCCACCATGCCTGGCTCCTTTAACATTTCTTATTGTAGACTTTGGCTCTCCACTGATCTATGTTTTCCGTTTATTCCTCCGTATCATTCCAATAGATTTCCAAATTTTGCCACTTTCTAGATTTTTTTTTAAAAATTGGTTAATTTTTTTTAATCTGACCGATATATGGAAGAACACTTTGATCTGAGATTCAAAAGCTTCTTTCTCGAGTCACCACTTTGGAGAGGTTCTGTCCATAGTGTGTGAGCCCTGCCAGCTTCTCTTGCCAAGATCACCACTCTCTGGCCTTTACTCCTTGACTTTGGGCTTTGACTTACATGGTGGTGGTGGAAGTCCCATCACTCTTAATCTGCCATGCATGAACCTGTCTGCTGGGCGCCAAGAGACGCTGAGAAACTTACACAGATGTTCTCCAAAAGAGATGAAATTAACAGTGAAGCTGATTCTGCAATGAGCTTTTTTTAAAATTTTTTAAATTTAATTTAATTTAATTTTTAATTGCTTTCTCATATTTTGCCCACAGGGCAAAGCTACTAGTCTCTACTCCCCACCCCACCCCTCTTTCCATCACTTGGAGCAACTTAACAACTATTTTACAGCGAAAGTCAATGGCAGCTTGGCTGGTTGGTATTCGGGATGCCTTTTGGAGAAATGTGTGTATCCCCATATATCTGTAGATGTCGTGAAAACCTGTAATGTAATCTCATTGATCTTACAGTGAGAAAGTACAGTTAGTGTTGGCCATTAAAATATTTTACTATAAAATATTCTGAAGGTACTTTGGCCTATGTAGCAAGTGAATCCATTCCATCGCCTTTCTGTAGTGTGATGAGAAATTGCAGCTGATAATCGGCTGAAATTGTCCTTCTGTGAGTAAAACTGTCAATTCATACCTTGCAATCTTTTTGTCCAGAACTCTGTTACCTGCCTATCCCTTTAAGCCCAAATTTCCTTCTTGACCCCTCTCCACTTCCTGGACAGAATGAGAGAACAATGCCATTGGCTGTGGGCTTGTCTTCTTTGTAAGTTGCCAGTAGACAACGTCAGACAGATTGGAAATTTATGAGGAGAAGCCATAAGGCGAGTAGAAGCTTTATTTCTAGATTTATAGTCAGGCTTTCCTGCTGAGAAATGTCACAACCTGCTGTCAAGGCTATGCTTGGTTTCTGTTAAGGTGTGGACACCTGTGTGGTCTTCTAGAGTGATGCAATCTATATTAAATGACCTTCAGGCTTCTTGAGGTCAACTGCTCTAGTAGGATGGGTCAGCCATGCTGAATAAATCACCATCTCTGTCTCTTTTTTTTTAATTTTTTTTTTCTTTTGAGATGGGGTCTTGCTCTAGCCCAGGCTGACCTGGAATTCACTATGTAGTCTCAGGCTGGCCTGGAACTCACAGTGATCCTCCCTCAGTCTCCCAAGTGCTGGGATTAAAGGTGTGTGTCACCATCCCTGGCCAAGAGACCATCTTAACAAGCGCATATGGGGACTGCTCACATCAGCCAATGAAGAGCCAGTCATCAGTTCCTCTGTCCCCGGCGAATGACAATGTCTTCGTTGGGTTCTACTTAGCAATCACTGGGTTATAGAATCAAAAGATTGCTTGGCAGTGAGATTGAATTCATCCCAGGGCTGAGGTCCTGCATGTATGAAGACACCTTTCGCAGCAAGAGAGTCCATCAATTTTAGGTTCTAGGACCTTGAATTCTAAGACATTATGTAATTGAAATCTATGAAGTAGATGTCAGAGGAGCTAATGAGATTGTCACTAGTAGATTGTACAGTTAGTTGCACATTCAGGCTCCTCCTCACAGGGGCTCAGTGATCTCCTGTGACACTGTGTTCTACATTCTCACAGGGCCCCACAGAGCCCCGAAGTTTCTCTCTTCTTCTCTGAGCAAATGAAAGCCAGGCCTACCTCTAGCTATCCTGATGCTAAGCTCAGACCTCATACGCCTGACATATTATAGTGGCTGTCTGACGGCCATCTGCAGCCTCTTCCTTCCCCAACCTTTATTGTCTGTGTGGCTTCTCCGTGCTGCTGCTCTTCTTCCACGGTCAGATCAGCACCTTGATACTCTCCATTACCTGGCACGTTCAGGTTGGTTTAGCCATAGACCCGTGACTCCTGAGAAGCCTCGTCATTTGTTCCATGAAGTGATGAGTCAAGGACATAAGCCCAGGCATTTTGCCGCTCAGTCTCCCTAGATACACATACCCCAGCACAGCTTTGTCACATGGTGTCTTGTGCTTGCAAAGAACAGGAGAAGGTTCCTCAGCCCTGAGAAGTGTTTCCTAGAGAGCTTGTGGGGAGTGAGTGTCTGGGGAGCTGTAAGGTTCCAGTATCGGGAAGATGGCAATGTAGGAAAAGTAGGAGAGAGAACTACCTTGACTGTCAGTGGAGAATCCAGCCACTATAACCACCCCCCCCCCTTTTGTTTTAGTTTGGTTGACTTATCCACTCAGGCTGCTCTGCATGGAAAGACTGGACACAGCATCAAATTAAGAGTCACAACCTGGGAGAACCAAAATCCATCGCCATGACAAGAAAAGATAGCTGACTCCCTGTCATGAGATCAGCCACCTCTTGCACATCAGCCAGGGGTCCAGGTGACACCACAGAGGAACTGGCGAGTTAAGCATGAGTGATGTTCTCACAGCGAGCCTGACAACCTGCGCCAGGGAGGTGGCTATAGACACTGAGGACACTCAAAATGTACCAAAGCAGAAACCCAGAACCTGCTGAGAGCTCAACACTAAAGTAGACTTATAACATACCAGCCAAGGCTCAGGGGACATTGCAGAAGAGGGGGCAGAAAGATCGTAAGAGCCACAGGGCGAGAGGGTGTATCCAGAGGCACTGCCCCTCCCCCCAATGACTGACTGCTGTTCTCACAACTCATAACCCAATGGTGAATACCAGTAACCCCACTGAGGAAGGCCCTCAGTGGAATGGGGGCAGAAAGGACGGAAATGGGACCGACACACGACTTGTCCATGTAACAAAGCCTTTAATAAATAAATGTTAAGGAAGAGTTACAATTTGGGGGTGCGGAGATGATTTATTGAGGAAAGTGCTTGCTGCCTAAGTGTGAGGACCTGACTTCAGATCCCCTGCACTCGTATAAATGCTGGGCCTGGCCTGTAATCCCAGTGCTTGGGAGGTAAGGATAAGCAGATCCCTGGGGCTTAACTTAGACCAGTTAAATTCGTGGGCTCCAGAGTGAGCGAGAGACCCTTTCTCAATACATAAGTGGAATGAGATTGAGGAAGACACCCAGTGCCGACCTCTGACCTCCATATGCACACACAAAAATTTATGTACAAGGGCTGGAGAGATGGCTTAGCAGTTAAGACGTTTGCCTGCAAAGCCAAAGGACCCAGGTTCGATTCCCCAGGACCCACGTAAGCCAGATGCACAAGGTGGCGCATGTGTCTGGAGTTCGTTTGCAGTGGCTGGAGGCCCTGGTGTGCCCATTATCTCTCTTTCTCTCTCTCAGTCTCTTTCTCTCTCTCTCTCTCAAATAAATAAATAAAATATATTAAAAAAAAAACTTATGTGCATATATGTGCACCAATGCACACATGTACTTACACACAAATATGCACATATCACTCACATACACATGCCAAAAAAGAGTGAGACTTTTGCTCTTTAGAATCACATTGTGTTTAACAGCTGTCTCCTTGAGCATTTCTATAGCCATTTTACAAAGTAAGATTGGACTCCTACACAATTTTCCATCAGAAACGTTGAGTGACTTATGCTATACTTAATATCCAGGAGTGTCCCTCTAATTCTTTTAGCTGGGGAATTATTTGCCTATTAAAAATCTAAACATTGGTGGGCAGGGAGGGTAAAAGTAAGTCAGTCAGTTGCACCCTATTCTTATGTGTTGTCAGTTCTCTAAGGGTTTCTCTTCCTGTGAACTTAACCTGTGAACTCTTACCTCGTGAATGGTATCGATGTGATAGAGAAGTTAGGTTGACATCCAAGATCTAGACCTCGGGGAAAGCAACTGATTTTTTTTTTTTCCCCTCAGTGCTTCAGTTTCCTGGTCTTTTGAGGCAGGTTATAATAATAATGGTAGCTTTAACATTTTTGGAAGTGCATGCTTTCCTTTCTTCCTTCTTTTCCTTTCCTTTTTCTTCCTTTCCTTTTTTCCTTCCTTCTTTCCTTTCCCTTTCTCTCTCTCTCTTTCTTCTTTTTCCAACCTAGGGACTTGGGCATGCTGTGCATCCACGCTACCACTGAGCTGTGCCCCCGGCCCTGCGCACGCCTTCCTGAGTAGAAAATGCTATTCACATTTGAATGATGTGTGTATGTAGTGCGTGGTGCCTATGTGAGTGGTGTGTGCATGTGCGTTTGCAGATACAGGCATCTGGGACAATGTTGAGTGTCCTCCTTTATAGCTCTTCTTCCTAATTTTCTGGAGACAGAGTCTTTCACTCAACCTGCAGCCTTTCCGGCTAGTCTGGTGCCCGGATACCCTCTTGTTTCCGCCCCTCCTCAGCGCTCAGGTTACAGGTGTGCATTGACACAGGAGCTGGGGATCGAATCAGCTCCCTACGCTTGAGCTGTCAGTTCTCTTACCCACGGAGCCATCTCCCCAGCCCCTTTAAATCTTGTCTTTTGGCCTGCATGCATGTGTGTGTGGATTGTAGGTAGATAGATAGATCACAGATATAAATGTCCTTACCTTGCCAGAGTACAATAGTACAGAATAAAAATTCTTTTTCCTACTTATTTTAGATACATGAGATGGCTTCTTAGACTTTTCTTGGATGCCTTTTTTAAAAATTTTTTAAAATTTATTTATTTGAGAGCAACAGACAGAGAGAGAAAGAGGCCGATAGATAGATAGAGAATGGGCATGCCAGGGCCTCCAGCCCCATTGCAAAGGACCTCCAGACGCCTTGTGCATCTGGCTAACGTGGGTCCTGGGGAATCGAGCCTTGAACCTGGGTCCTTAGGCTTCACAGGCAAGTGCTTAACCAGCTAAGCCATCTCTCCAGCCCTTAGAAGCCTTTTTATTCCAAAGGAATTCACATCTCTGTCCAATTGTATCTCCCTATTGATAAGTCTGTGATTGGTTAGCCAGGTGGTCAAAACAGAGTGCTAGTTAGCAGGGGCAGAAACAAGATTATGAAGTAGGCCTTGAGGACTATGTACTTGAGTTTCTTATTTTGTGAAGACGGCTTCCACCTGGGTCAGTGCTGTCATTTGGATCTTGTCTGGGCATTGACCTTACTGAATTCTTCAATGTGGGTCATGGACTTGTTCATGGTGCATGCAGGTTGGCCTGATGCGATTCCACAACCACAGATCACACCCATAGGTTCAGCTAGCTATTCCCAGGTGTCCGCCCTTGGTGGCAAAAGGGTTGGTAGGAGAGTATGGAGGACTCACCTCAAATGTGTCCCTACTGATAGCAAAACATCTCCAGGTGGCCTGGAGTATCTCTGTTCTTCGGACAGCAAGTATCAACGGTTAATCAGGTGCTAAAGGCTCTTCCTGTCACAGGGCAGAGTTCACGGGTACGTGGTAACAGGTACAGGTGACAGGAGCGTGGTACGTAATGGAGCGCAGGGCTTGTCCTCTCTCTGGGAAGAGACACTGAGGAGGCATTGTTAGCACCGTGATCCACACAGGGAAGATCCACAGAGCAAGAGCTTGAGGGAGCCACAGATGGTGGCAGACTGAAGTGACTCTCGGGTACTAAGGACACTCAGGGCCTTCTCACTGCAGCTGCACGTGGCAGCTGTCACCACAGGTCCCCTGAACGTGCCTCTGACATGTGTTTCCGTCACCAAGTCACAGGCAGAAAACTCAAGCACAGCTAAGGCTTAGGCTACCCAGAAGGTTCAATGGCAGATTGAAGTCATTCCCATGGATATTTTGTTCCACTGAGCCAGCCTTGTTGGGATTAGACATCCACAGGTCCTCATGACCACTCCCGGCTTCCTCTGCACAGGGTGTGAGACTGCTAATGACCCTGTGATTTGTGGGCAGTCTTTAGACCCTACACCATCCCCCCCCCCCCCCAGAGAGGCCTTGCACACCAAAGGGGATGCCCTGGGAAGTTCCCTCGGGTTTCCTGTGTTGCTGGGGTTCCTTCCTACACCAGGCAGCCACCCAAAGGTCACAGACTCTGCAGACGCACCGTCTTTGTTTCTCAGCGGAAGGCCCGGTCCACAGGAGTCCAAGTTAATTGATCACACTGGGAAAATCTACTCAATTGAAGTTGGACCTAGCAGGATGATAAAGAAGTGACTGAACTTATTAAGCATGAGTCTAACTGGAGAGCTACTCTGCTTCAAATCCTTCATGGAAGTAGACAGGATGTAAATAATGAACCATAAATAAATAAAACTCAAGAGCTAAATAAAGGCTCTTTAAATACACCATCCCTCAGAGCTGCAAGTGTTTCAAGGTGGAATTAACCACTATGTACTTGACTCTGACACTGAGTCCAGCCTCAATACTTTTCATCTAAGTATTTTTTATTTGAGTTCTGTGTCATAGCAGTAATGAGTAAAATGAGGGACTACGGTCTTACATACTGAACCAAGGCAGCTAAAGTTGGTTTTTCAACCCGGCCAGGATTTTAGAGATTAGAGTTTTAGTCATAGAATCTCAAGACCCAGCATGAACCTTCAAACCACAGGGGGTTCTAGGAACATTATATTAAAAAGCGATGTGTTTTGCCTTTTAGGAGTTTTTGTTTAGCATGACTACTTTTTCCTTTTTGTTCTGAGTATAGCGGTATTACTTGAACATGTGAATATCAGTAGACTGTACGATAAAATTGAGAAGATAAGGCTGGAGACATGGCTTAGTGGTTAAGGCGCTTGCCTGTGAAGCCTGAGGACCCCAGTTCGATTCCCCAGGACCCACGTAAGCCAGATGCACAAGGTGGAACATGCATCTGGAGTTTGCAGTGGCTAAAAGCCCTGGTGTGCCCATTCTTTCTCTCTTCCTCTGCCTCTTTGAATACAAAAATCACTCTTCAAGTTCTTAGAAAGGCATCAGGTTAGAGCTCAGCCAATAAGCCCTCTAAGCAGGTCATTGTTTTCTTCAGAAAGGGAGTAGACCTTTAGTTCTTTGTTTTCTTGAGCCTCAAGTGAGGTACAGTAGAGACTCATTTAATCCACTGACCAATTAGCCTGTGCTCTTTTTCCTCTAACAGATGAATACATCAGCCACTACCTGAGGTCCACCAAGCTAGCTACTCACTAGGGGCCCTCACACCCATCTCACCAGCTCATTTGGAAGCCTGCTAACAGTTGTATGCCTCAAAACTGTCTATGCCAGTTGTATTTGTTTTGCTTAATACACATAACTGTGTAGTATTTGACTAGATGAAATATGAGTGTGCCGTGGAGAGCTGTTTATATGAAAACTACATCATTACCTTAGAAAGATTTGTTAGTGTTAAATTTGCTTTAAAAAGGCGGAGGCCAGGGGCTGGAGAGATGGCTTAGAAGTTAAGGCGCCTGCCTGTGAAGCCTATGAACCCAGATTCGATTCCCCAGTACCTATGTAAGCCAGATGCACATGGTGCTGCATGCATCTGAAGTTCGTTTGCAATGGCTAGAGGCCCTGACATGCCCATTCTCTCTGTCAAATAAATAAATAAATATAAATAAAATATTTTTTTAAAAAGTGAGGCCAGCCAGGTGTGGTGGCATATGCCTTTAATCCCAGCACTTAGGAGGCAGAGGTAAGAGGATCAACATGAGTTCGAGGCTACCCTGAGACTACACAGTGAATTCCAGTCAGCCTGAGCTAGAGTGAAACCCTACCTCAAAAAAACAAAAACAGAAAAAAAATGAGGCCAAATTAAATATAAACAAGGTAACTTTAATAGATTGAGAGCAACATAATAACCTAAGCAGATTCTGTAAATTTCCTGTTTTTTTAAAAAAATATATTTTTAAGTATTTTTTATTTTTTATGTTTACTTATTTATTAGACAGAGAGGGATAGAGAGAAGGAGGAAGGGAGGGATGGAGAGAGAGAGAGAATGGGCATGCCAGGGCCTCCAGCCACTGCAAACGAACTCCAGACGCATGTGCCACCATGTGCATCTGGCTTACATGGGATCTGGAGAATCAAACTTGGGTCCTTAGGCTTCACAGGCAAATGACTTAACCACTAAGGCATCATTCCAGTCCCAAGTTTCCTGTTTTGCATGGGGAAAGACAATGGAGAATTTCAGATAGTGGACTTAACTTCTAAGACAAGTTGGATCTGTACCAAGTTATTAATGAGTATATACTCATAATGTGTATATGTTTAAGGTATGAGAATATACTTTTAATAATTCTACACTGTCACTTTTTAAAATTTTAGTGACATTAGGGCTAGAGGGATGACTTAGCGGTTAAGGCATTTGCCTGCAAAGCCAAACGACCCAGGTTCGATTACCCAGGACCCATCTTAGCCTGATGCACAAGGGGGCACATGCGTCTGAACTTTGTTTGCAGTGGCTGGAGGCCCTGGCGTGCCCATTCTCTCTCTCTCTCTCTTTCCATCTTTCTCTAAGTAAATAAATAAATAATGAAAAATTTTAGTGATATTAAACCCATCATGATGATATTGGCATTAAAGGATTTGTTTTCTTTCGGCAACAGCCAGCTATGTTGTGCAAAACACACATGACAACTAAGCAACATGCTTACACTATGCAAGTTACAAGAGTCAGAGGAGAGGCAGTCCACAGCTCCCTGTCTTACTCACTTCGGACACATGCTAATTGAGGGAAACTGGACAGAACCTTCTTCACAGGCTCTAACGTACACACTCATTTCCTCTTTCACCCTCCTCCTCTTCCTCTCTCTGTCCTCCTCTGTCCCTAAGCAATAAAGTTGAGTTCAAAGAGCTTACGCACTCCTAGGATCTATCTTGGAGATAAATAAAGGAGAAACAGTATTTGGAATGAAATAACAGAGTATATTCCAAAGTTCTTGTTCCATGAAAGATGTGATCTTTGGCTTAAAAAGATGAAGGTAAAAACCAAAACATGCACACACAGAGAGAATTCCTTAAAACAATAAGCTTGGACTTATTAAAGTGTGACTCATGTTGAATAGCTCAGGAATATATCTGTTTCTCATGGAGTGGGATCAGGGTGTAGTGAAAGACATCTTATGGGGTGTCCTGCAAATCCAATGTGTTTTTAGAGTTGTTTTTTAATCTCTTTGGTTTAAAAACATGTTGGAATGACCCTTTTATTTCTGTTATGTGTCTAGACTATATCAGAGCACAAACAGCTGCAGGAAAAAAAATGAGGATGCCTGTAGATACTGGAACATGTTAACAGAGGTACTTGAGAACCCTCAGGAAGAATAATATTGCCCAGTGAGGTGGTTGTTATCTTTAATAATAAAAGCCATCTGAATGTGCTGTAACTTATGCTAACATGGAATGCTTGAAATCATAAAACAGATATGATTATTGGATTCCTGTTCACCCAGGGAATGCAGAAACCCAAGATAAGTATGCCAGAACGTGAACTTTGTGGGAAAGCATGAGTCTACCACCTCTTACAGAGAGGAGACGGTCCTTCATTTCAGCTCTTAGGGGTTTAATTTGGATCAGTCTGAGGCATTTTACTCCAGAGTATACACCAGATGCTTTTCTCAAGTTAATGGGTGAATGACTGGCAGTTGCCAAACTAACCAGGAAAGAAATGTTCCTCTCCAAGTTCTGGACAACACCATGACTCAATGACATTTCACATAAGTGGACTTTCAAGATGAATAGGATTGTCATTTGCCCCCAGGACACTGGTGTGAATTTGGAGCCGATAGCAGGAGAGATGGATGGTCACAGAGATTTCCAGGTGAACCTAGTTGCATTTCCTTGATCCTCATTAACTCCTGGCTAATCATTATCTAGCTCATTCTTTCTCACTTTAGCCAATGAGCTTTGATTCTTGAGAATTTTCGGGGTCTAGAATAACTAAGATATGCCAATTGAACTCAAAACAAGTTGAGAGAACTATTTGAGTGATATTTCAGGCTTGTGAAAAAAAAAAAAAAGATCTCAACCTGAAGTCCTGTTTTCTTTGTCTTCAGTAATAGTATATAAGGAAACAAGTGGGCAGGGTGTGAACCCTAAAACTCAGGGAGTGACTTAGACAAATTACTTCTACTTTGTTCATGTATAACATTGTAAGAGAGAAACTGATTCTTAGGTTATCTGGTAAGCGATTCTTAGCTGCCTGTGGACTCGTAGATTATGGCATGAAAAAAAAAAAAAAAAAAAAAAAGCCAATGGCCAGGCATGGTGGTGCACACCTGTAATCCCAGCACTAGAGAGGCAGAGGTAGGAGGATCTCAGTGTCTTCAAGGCCACCCTGAGAGACAGTGAAAGTGAATTCCAGGTCAGCCTGGGCTAGAGTGAGACCTTACCTCAAAAAAAAAAAAAAAAAAGAAAGAAAGAAAGAAAAGCAGATGATTGTGGGGGAACCTTCAAGCATTCTCACCACCTGTGGTGAAGAGGAGGGCCTGAGGTCAATGAAAGGAGAACCTCACAGCAAGTACTAAGAAAAGCAACACTCTAGGCAGTGGTTACTGCATGAGTTTCTTGATATTCTCATTGACTTCCACATCAGGGCTCAGCGATACACTTGGTTTTGCTCATTCTGGACACTCCTCTGCTCACCAACTTGTATTATTGTTGCGTTTATTGTAATTGTATTAGTCCGCATTCTGAGCCAGATGCTGTCAGCTTATAAATAGCATGTATTGTCAGAGGCACTTAACTAAGAAGACAAATGATTCCCACTGAAGATGAGAATTCACGTGAGATTGACAGTGAGCTTTAACCCCTTGGTTGCCGTTGTTCTATAGACACTGGAGGACTCAATAGTGACTAAAGACCCAGCAGCACCCAGAAGGTGTACTCTTGGTTTTAAGTAAAGTTAAACAAATGTGACATTTTTGTTAGTCCTTTTTTTTAAAAAAAAAAACTTGGGTAAAATGACAATATTTCATTAGTCAATCAAGAGATAAATCAAGACTTAAACCAACTTCTCACCTTCCACGCAAGGCTCAACCTCAGTCGTTATTAGAAATAAATGGAATTTAAATAGATGTGGAAGCACCTATTTTATTTCCAATTTCACGCTCTTCTATTTTGTAATGCAGTTTTAGATCTGTTTGTTAAGGCTGATTGGGCTAAAAACAGTCTGGAGAGCAGCTGGGGGCAAGGATCAAGTTTTCAATTTGAAGAAGAGATCCTTAACTCTGAGTTCATTTGTGACCACCTCACCAAAGGACCTTGGCCCCATATCATCATCTTGACCACGGAAACACGGATGTGTCCTGTCCTGTTAGGAGACGCCTTGTTGTCTCTGTTCAGTCTTCAGTGGCTTCAGGGGAGAGTTCAAGAGCATGGCTTCTCGTGCTCTGGAAACTCCATGTTTGTAGGCCGAGGTTCTAAGTTTAGGGAGAGCACTGGCGTTCTGTTCTCTGGCCATCGCTTCCATTAGGCATAGCTAGGATGGACAGTGACAGAGCCCACGTACCCAGGATATGGGATTGAAGAGCAAGGGGAGGCTCTCTCTGTGTGCTTCCTGCCCCTCCGGACTGCTGGCTCAGGCGAAAAGCTCTATGGTTACACCTCTCTCTTGCCATCACCTGATGTTTGGCTCACCAGTAGCCCCAGCAGTGCCCCACCTGACTTCCAGGTGAGCAGACTTCTCATTCACATTACTTTGTCTTCCACGCCATGCTGGCAGAGGCATTCCCACGTGAGAGGCACCGTGTGTTTACACTTTACTTGAGTGTTCCTCTTTTTAGATGAGACAGCTGTAAACAAGAGAGGTTCTAGGAGTCCTGCATGGGACAGCTGCTCAGTGGTGGAGCCTGCTGCCCTCCAGCCTCCCTTCTGGCAGGACGAACCTGCTTCTTGCCCGCTGCTTCTGCACGCCTTACAAGTTCAGTCGTCTTTGCACTGATGTCTTCCCAACCCAGCCCCTCTGGTGGCCACCACCAGATTCAGCACTCTATGTTGCCATTCTTTAAAAAAAATTTTTTTTAAAGATTTATTTGTTTATTTATTTATTGGCACACAAGAGAGAGATAGAAGAGATACACACAGAGGGAACAGGCACGCCAGGGCTTTCAGCCACTGCAAATGAACTCCAGAGGCATGCACCACTTTGTATATCTGGCTTAAGTGGGTACTGGGGAAGCAAACCTGGGTCCTTGAGTGCCTTAACTTCTAAGCCATCCCCTATGCTGCCATCCTAATAGGACTTCCTCTTTTTTTACTCCGAGGTAGGGTCTCACTCTGGTCCAGGCTGACCTGGAATTCACTGTGTAGTCTCAGGGTGGCCTCAAACTCAGAGTGATCCTCCTACCTCTGCTTCCTGAGTGCTGGGATTAAAGGCGTGCGTCACCATGCCTGGCTAGGACTTCCATTTTAAGAACAGCCCATCATTTTAACACACACAAGCCCTGCACATGCTTATCTTGTATTTTCTTTTCTCCTACTCTCCAAAATCCAGCACTCAGGAAACACAAAAATATTTAATTTACTAATTCCTAAATACCTGATGTGCCCTTATATATGACTCTTCCTCCACTTCATACATCCTCTTCTTACTTCCATTTCCTGATCTGCAACCTGTTCTCAAGGCTGAGCCCACAATGTCTCCTGAGATGGCCCAACTTGAAGCCATGCTGCTGCCCTCTGAGCTTCTAGGGTATTTACTGTTCAATCATAGAGGGCAGGGGTGTGACTCCTGACACTGCACTTGTGTAATCATGGATGGCAGGGGTGTGACTCCTTACACTGCACTTGTGTAATCATGGAGGGCAGGGGTGTGACTCCTGGCATTGCACTTGTGTAATCATGGAGGGCAGGGGTGTGACTCCTGACACTGCACTTGTGTAACCATGGAGGACAGGGGTGTGACTCCTGACACTGCACTTGTGTAATCATGGATGGCAGGGGTGTGACTCCTTACACTGCACTGTGTAACCATGGAGGGCAGGGGTGTGACTCCTGGCATTGCACTTGTGTAATCGTGGATGGCAGGGGTGTGACTCCTTACACTGCACTTGTGTAACCATGGAGGACAGGGGTGTGACTCCTGACACTGCACTTGTGTAATCGTGGAGGGCAGGGGTGTGACTCCTGACACTGCACTTGTGTAATCATGGAGGGCTGGGGTGTGACTCCTGACACTGCACTTGTGTAAATATGGAGGGCTGGGGTGTGACTCCTGACACTGCACTTGTGTAATCATGGAGGGCAGGGGTGTGACTCCTTACACTGCACTTGTGTCATCATGGAGGGCAGGGGTGTGACTCCTGGCACTGTACTTGTGTAATCGTGGAGGGCAGGGGTGTGACTCCTGGCACTGTACTTGTGTACTCGTGGAGGGCAGGGGTGTGACTCCTGACTCCTGTGTAATCATGGAGGGCAGGGGTGTGACTCCTTGCACTGCACTTGTGTAATCATGGAGGGCAGGGGTGTGACTCCCTACACTGCACTTGTGTAATCGTGGAGGGCAGGGGTGTGACTCCTGACACTGCACTTGTGTAATCGTGGAGGGCAGGGGTGTGACTCCTGACACTGCACTTGTGTAATCGTGGAGGGCAGGGGTGTGACTCCTGACACTGCACTTGTGTAATCGTGGAGGGCAGGGGTGTGACTCCTGACACTGCACTTGTGTAATCGTGGAGGGCAGGGGTGTGACTCCTGACACTGCACTTGTGTCATCATGGAGGGCAGGGGTGTGACTCCTGACACTGCACTTGTGTAAATATGGAGGGCAGGGGTGTGACTCCTGACACTGCACTTGTGTCATCATGGAGGGCAGGGGTGTGACTCCTGACACTGCACTTGTGTAATCGTGGAGGGCAGGGGTGTGACTCCTGACACTGCACTTGTGTAATCGTGGAGGGCAGGGGTGTGACTCCTGACACTGCACTTGTGTAATCGTGGAGGGCAGGGGTGTGACTCCTGACACTGCACTTGTGTAATCGTGGAGGGCAGGGGTGTGACTCCTGACACTGCACTTGTGTAATCGTGGAGGGCAGGGGTGTGACTCCCTACACTGCACTTGTGTAATCGTGGAGGGCAGGGGTGTGACTCCTTACACTGCACTTGTGTAATCATGGAGGGCAGGGGTGTGACTCCTGACACTGCACTTGTGTAATCGTGGAGGGCAGGGGTGTGACTCCTGACACTGCACTTGTGTAATCGTGGAGGGCAGGGGTGTGACTCCCTACACTGCACTTGTGTCATCATGGAGGGCAGGGGTGTGACTCCTTGCACTGCACTTGTGTAATCATGGAGGGCTGGGGTTTGGTTCCTGATACTGCCCTTATTTCCCATTTGTCAAAATTCCAAAAACAGATCCTGGGAATTCACAGTGAAAAAGCTACAAGAGGTTGGTAATTAGCTGGAATCAGAGTCTGGTTTCTCCAAATCCCAGACCAGCAATTCTTTTCACCTCTGTTCTTCCTTGGACAACACAGACTATGGCCTGACTGTACCTGATGGATATTTAATAAATTTTTTTTTGTTTGTTTTTAAACCCTTGGCTTCAAGGATTCAGGATCTCCTTATCTTTTATCAAGTATTAGGAAACACTGATTATTGGAGTCAATAGGTTATCATTCTGCTATAATAAATATTTTTGAAGGAAGTAAAAGAAGGAAGATACATGGGGGAAAGTAGCAATAACACAACTGGCTAGTACGTCGAGAGCACCAGGGTTACTCCCTGTACCATTGCTCTTCCTTCCCACTGACATCCCCATGGGGTGGGCACATTGGCTGTCCAGTCCATTTGACAGGATGAGATCATGGGCACAAGTAGCTTGCCTGAGATCTCGTAGCTGGTGAGTGGTAGAATGCCAGGCATGAACACTGGTCTCATAGTCTGGATTTTTCTTTCTCTACCTTGTGAGGCTACAGGGTGGAGAAGAAATGGCAGATATGGAAACTTAACCAACAGGGAAAGAGGACTAAATTCACCTCCTTTTCCAAGGCAACAGAGCAGCATACATTTTGACGAGGCCACCATGTTTTGCATTCTGCTGATTTAAACTGAGGAAAATGCCAGTCGTGAGACCTCAATGGGGAAGCAGGAGGCAGCAGGACTGCCAGGCTTGTGGCCGGAGCCTGGGTTTCTGTTAGAAGTGGACAAGACAGACACTCCTTTGCATCTTTTACCCACAGTTTTTCCTCTCATACATTCCGTTCATTACAGGAACCTTAGCAAAGGAACCATTAAAAAGCCAACATACTCCCAAATCAGAGGAGGTGACATCATGGCTGCTCCCTAGGGGCCCATTAGCACACACACTTTCCATGTCAGGCTCTCAAGGAACGATGGTCCTATACTTGTGGTCACCCTGACCAGAACCGTGTGCCAAGTGTCAGGTTGGGCTAAAACCGGCTGACAAAGAGCATCTAGTGGGTGCTTTGATCTCCCTTAGTCCATTGTCAGTGTGGGTTTTTAGCAGCAGGCTTCCTGTAGGCGTTGCTGGAGTCATGGAGAACACGCCGAAGAAAGTGGTCTGTCAGTGGCATGGAGAAATGATTTTGCTAGTGCCTGAGGAACTCTGCACCCAGAATCCTACAGTGGGCAGAGTACTCCAGGCTCCATGAATCAGAGCTGAATCATGCAGAAGTGTGTGTGCTGCATTTTGAGGGATTCCCTGCCTGCTCCACCTCCTCCCCACCCCCCATGGACTAAAGCACCACTTTTTTCTGTATAATGAAAACAAACAAACAAACAAAAAAATGTTTACATCCAGACCACTGAATGGTTCGGTGGCCGTGCTGTGAATTCCTTGAGTGTTGTGGCCCACCTAAGACGACTTTACAGATTAATGAAAAGCGATTTGTTTTCCTCTGAACAGAACATGGACTTCTCTTTCTGCCTGTTTAGCTCCTAGCAAGTCGGCCTGGTCCTATCTCTCTTCCCCTCACCCATCTGCGCTGTCTTCCTGCCACTGTCTTGTACATTCTTACTGAGTTTGATCTTGTACATTTTACTGTACATTCTGATCCTGGCCAGTAAGGACTCCCTGAGCTATAGGAAAATAGGTTTACCATTTATCCGGTTTCTTAGAAGAAATGTGTGTTGTGTGCTGGAGGGAGCTTTTCACCTGCAAGGCCAAAGCAGAGAGCATCCAGGAAGCAGGGAATGAACTCAGGTGCTGGCCTTTCCCTGCCCCGCAGGAGCCAAGAAAGCCATTGCTGTGCTAACAGATAGGGTCAGAATGACTCTGGCAAGGCAGAGCTAATGTTGAGCCTTCGTGCTGTGTGCTACCAACTTTTAATCTCTGCCAAACAGCAAAACCTTCCTGAATCTCAGTTCCCATCTAGAAAACGAGGCTGGTAAAGTCTGGCACGTAGGACTGTAACCACAAGGGTGTACGTGGCTGGCCCATGGTGCGTGTGTGATCATTATGGCTCTTGTTCTTGTCCATGTCATTGCCGCCACCCCATGTATCTGAGAGGAATAAAGAGAGCTTGACCGCTCTGGCCGCGCATCTCCTGAAATAGGCCTTTGGACGTCAAGACTACCTGCGTTCCTTCGCTAGAGCAGCTTAAATGGCTCCTGAAACCACAAACGTGGGCATAAACATTGCAAACACATCGGGACAGAAACAAAAATGAAAGTGTTTTCCTCGCTCCAGCAGGGAATCCCTTGGCTGAATAGATTCCGTCTCCATCCTAATTTCCTTTCTTCCACCCACGAATATTGGAGGCAAGGACTCGGAGAAAGCTGGGTTCAGGGGAGCCATGTGTGGATTCTATTTGAAGGGAGCTTTCCATCCACCAGGGAAGATGAAACGTATATAGCATGAAAATATGTAAGCTAGAAAAGAGATGCAACTGAGGCTGGAGAGTTAGTTCAGTTGGTAAAGTGCTTGCCACACAGGCATGAGAACCTGAGTTCAGTCTCCAAAATCCATGTAGAAAAGCTGGGCATGGTGGCACACACTTGTAATGCCAGCTCTAGGGAGGTAGAGACAGGCAGCTCCTGGGGTGAGGGGTGGTTGCTGGCCAGCTGGGCTAGCCTAATTGACGAGAAGAAATTAGTGAACAAGCTAGGCTCCATCTCTGTGCTTCGCCTCCATCTTTTTTTTTTTTTTTTGAGAGACAGAGAATTGGTGTTCCGGGGCCCCTAACCACTGCAGTCGAACTCCAAAACATGTGTGCCACCTTGTGCGCATGCGTCATCTTGTGCATCTGGCTCACGTGTGTTCTGGTGAGTTGAACCTGGGTCCTCAGGCTTCATAGGCAAGCACCTTAATCGCTAAACCATCTCTCCAGCCCTCCTTCATCTTTAAAATGGGGCGAGTAGGGCTGGAGAGATGGCTCAGTGGTTAAACGCACTTGCTTGCAAAGCCTGATGGACCAGGTTTGATTCCCCAGTTCCCACATAAAGCCAGATGCACAAAAGGGAAGATGTGTCTAGATTTAATTTGCAATGGACGAAAGCCCTGGCTTGCTCATTCTCTCTCTTTCTCTCTCACTCCTCTCTGAATAGATAGATATAGATATAGATATAGATATAGATATAGATATAGATATAGATATAGATATAATGGGCTAGTTAGGCCCAGCAGATGTCTCAGTGATTAAAGTACTCACCACTGAAGAGCCAGAGTTCCAGTACTGGAATACCAGGGTTTGATTTATGCCAAAAGCCATAAGCAGGGCTGGAGAGATGGCTTAGTGGTTAAGACGCTGGCCTGCAAAGCCTAAGGACCAGGTTTGATTCCCCAGAACCCACATAGGCCAGATGCACATGGTGGCACATATGTGTGGAGTTTGTTTATAGTGTCTAGAGGCCCTGGTATGCCTAGTCTCTCTATCTGCCCCTCCCCCTCTTTCTCTTCTCTCTTTATCTCTCATAAAAAATAAAAAAAAAGGAGCCGGGCATGGTGGCACTCGCCTTTAATCCCAGCACTCGGGAGGCAGAGGGAAGAGGATTGCAGTGAGTTTGAGACCACCGTGAGACTACATAGTGAATTCCAGGTCAGCCTGAGCTAGAGTGAGACTCTACCTCAAAAAACCAAAATAAATAAATAAGTAAATAAAAATACATTTTTTAAAAAAGCCAGAAGCCATGGCAAGTTTCTGTAATGCCTGCAAGATAGGAGGCGGAGACAGGCGAATTTCCCAGAGCTCTTGGTGAACCCAGCAAAGAACAGCAGAGCGAGAATCCAGAGTGAGAGGCCCGGAATGGGAGAAGACTGACCTCCACACGTGTGCCACGGCACAGTGGGGCTAAAAACAGCACCACTATTGTAAAGATTAAATACGATATGCAAAGTAGTTGGGCAGAGGCTACCATACTGTGCTAGAGTTTGTTAAATTTGTCAAAGGACATGTACGGGCTTACCCTTCGATCAGAGCTAGGCAAAGTCCTTCCAGATAGAGGGATAGCATGAATCAGGGCAGAGTCTGCAGTGAAATGTAGGACTGGAGAAGGAGAGAGGTTGGGAAGAAAACTGGGACAACATGGTGGAGTGTCTTGAGTGTTCATCTTGGTCTTGGACTCCTGAACATGTTCTACAAGTCGGCGGCCAGTGCGTGTGAAGCCCTGTTTCTGGGCCGCTGTCTATGTCCCCGTGCCTGTGAACATGCGATGAACCTGTTGCCCGCTGACCGGAAATCGAAGCTTGGATTATCAGGGCTCAACACACAGGCCTGAATGGATGCCTTGGGGAAGGGTCCTGCAGATCCCTAGGGGAAAGTTAAACTGAAAAGCAAAGGGTGTGTTTGGGGGATGGATAGAGGAATGGGGAGATGGGCCAGAGAGGAAGATGGGGGAAAACATCACACCGTTACCATCATCTGCTGCTTTCTTTTCAGATTTATAGTGTTTTACTTTTCCCTGCAGGATATAGTTTGTTAAATTTGTCAAAGGACATGTGTGGGTTTTCCCTTCAATCAGAGCTAGGAAAAGTCCTTCCAGATAGAGGGGTAGCATGAAGTAGCTGCTCTTTTTTTCACATATGTGTTTTTTGCATGTTCATATGTGTGTGGTACCATATAGGCATGCATGTGTGTGGAGCCAGAGTATTCTCCAAAGAATACTGTATACCTCTTTTTGAGACAGGGTCTCTCATTGCCTTGGAGTTTACTAATTAGGCTACACTGAGCTAGGTAGCAAGCTCCAGGGATCTTCCTGTCTTCTTCTCTACAGGACAGAGATTACAGTTGTCCACCACCACATCCAACACTTTATGTGAGTACTGGGGATCAGACTCAGATCCTCACGCTGATGAGGCGAGCTCCTTACCCACTGCTGTCTCTCTCTCCCACTCTGTTTCACCTTTTGAATATTGGAGGATGTGTAGATAGATAGATGATGGGTAGATAGACAGATAGATAGATAGACAGATAGATAGATAAAGTTTAAGTGCACTTAACTTGATTCTCCCCAAGAGCAAGTGCAGGATGTATGAGGGTAGAGAAGGTAGGGGAGGGGTGCCAACATAGGAGGTTTTATCTCCCATCACCTACAAACATGCTTGTCTTGTCACAGAACTGTGTCCCTCTCTGTCCCTTCTCTATATCTGTGGATGGGTTCAGTGGGACATCACAAAGGGCCGACCACATCCGGGGCACTTGAGAAGATGTTGTGTCATCTCCAGATTTGTTTTCGAATTAAGAATTGGAAGGTTTGAGCACTGGGCTTGATCTGCTTTCAACTCTAACTATATAAAGGCTATCGCCATTAAAAAAAAAATCATCAGAGTTATTATGAGGGCAATATTAGTTTTTAAATGTTACAAGGAATAGGGACCATTCCTCAGACCCCAAGTAAGTCGTTTAAAGTTTTTCTGGAACAAGGTAGCACATAAATCTATATATGTACCAAATCAAGATCAATTATCATAAAATGTCTGTCTGCAACATGGGAACAATGAAATGGTAAATGCAACTATTAAGTCATTCGTTGCTCCGAAACCAGCCATACATCTTCCCATGAAGTGATGGAGAGTGAAATATCACCATATTAATAGTGAGGAGAGTGATCTTCTGGCCTGAGCTGCATCTTGCCTGCATTAGAGGCTTACGGAAAGAGATCTGAAATGATCTCTGGAGAGGGGCCTGGCTATCTTTCTCAAAGGTTACCTTGCGGGCTTGGAAGAGAGACAGGTTCGTTTGTACATTATGGGAAGGATTTGCTGATTCGAGCTTTGGAGGCATGTTCTTCATTCTCCTCCAGTGGCTCATTTTCAGAGCGCTGTATTCTGGGCCAGGAAACCTTGACTTTACTCATCACATCCTTATTCAAGGATGAAGTTTGTCCCCAGCTTCTTGGGAGCCAGGCCACTGTGATTTCAATGGGAGCAGCACATGTTTGCCCAGAAGCAGAATTTGGATACTTCCCTTTCGGGCGTGCAGGGCCTGTTTATTATGTTATGTAAGAAAGAGTGAGGTCATATAAACAGTCTTGATTCCTACCTTGAACCAAAAGTCATCCTTATTTGGTGCTTCTTCCAGAGTTAGAAAACAATACCAGCTCTAGAAGCAAACTCAGGGTCATCGGAGAAATAATGGCTGCCTTGTACTTGACCATGGCTTTGGGGACAGGGTCTGCAAAACAGGCTGCCTTGAAGCATTTGAAGCTTCAGTTGGTTTCATTTAACCTCTCAGCTGCTAAGAAAGAACACTCTGGAAATCCACTCAGTCCTTACTACCAGGATGCCACCAAAATGCCCAGGCATCACTGAGGTGAAGCTCTCTGTCAAGGCCCTGCGAGGGGCTCTCCTGCTCTACGTAGGGAACCCTGGCCCCAGTAGCTCTGTCACTCCACAAGGCCCCTGGGCAGCTGAGTCTCAAGAAATAGCCTAACTGTCCTCCTGGTCATCACTTTGGCTGACCTGAAGGTAGATCAAATGTCCGTCTTCTGTCTGTGTAAACAGTAAGAGCCATTAGTGTCAAACTTCAGCCCTTAGCTCATGGGTCTGGACTGGCGTCTCTTGCAGATCTGAACTCTGAAGGCCACGCGCCCGCACTTACGAAGCCACAGATGCCCCGGAGCAGGTAGCCGCTATGTGATCATATGACAGCCAGGCTTGGGGACATGCAATGAAGTGAGATGAGTGCTGGCAATCCACTCACATCTCCCCTCTGGGACCTCAATCTATTTTAGCATCATACTTGAGTCCAGCAAGAAACACCAAGATATTAAAATGTGCCACTCCCATCCTTTTCCTTGGGAAGAGAAATCTATGCAAAGGAGGGCTGGGTCCCTCCAGCCTTGGCAGGAAGCAGGGCAAGAGGTTTGTCTCATTTGAGAAGTAAATATATTCAGTGGGAGCTGGCATGCTGCCAAGGAAGCTGATTCCGTTTTTAGGAAGAGAAGGCAGGAGTTTCCTTGCTCCTTTCTGTTGCCTTTTGGATATGAATTTCTGCATGAGTCTCTGTGTAAAAAGTCACAACTCACAAGTAGCTTGCTTCAAACCTGACCTCTTCTGTATGCCCAATAATTTGTGAAGCAAAAGAGAAAGTGGCTGATCTTGTTCTTTGAAGGCCCTTGGGACACTGACTGGACACTAGCTTGGTATCTACCATTACAGGTGTGCAGCCTCTGCTGATAGAAAGACACAGGTGGAGTGTGATTTTCTGCAGGTGTCTTTAAGTGTCAAGAAGATAAGAAGGAAATTAGTGACCTTCTTTTTGAGACAAGGCAGTAGATCGCAACACATCTCTGTAGTCACGTCTGAAATCGTTCTCAAATACATAGGATAGCAAGAGATTTTTAAAGGAGGGCAGACACACCCCTATTATAGAGAGTAGTGTTGTTGTTTTGCTTTGTGTTTTTTTTTTTTATGACCCAAAAGCCACAGTTTGCCGGAGGGCAAAACTTTAAATTTATTCCTTAGCCATGCTCCTGTTGTGACTAAGCAATAATATAACATGAGAACCCATGTTTCAGCAATGGAGAGAGCTTCGGGGTCTTTTAGTTTGTTACTAAATGTGAGATTTAGGAATGGTGTGATTTAATCAAAATGATTGTTTCTGGTAGCAATTCAATAGAGTTGTCATGTCAAATTAAATTTTATCAAGTTTCCCCCAGATAGAGATATTCACAGTGCGGATGCCTACACAGTATGTGTTCCCTGGCCTTATGAAAATGAGGTCACAGTCGCCCTTTGCGGTCACCTGAGTGGGCCTGTTTTAATACTGTGCCTTTGGGGGACATCGGAGTCCACTGAACACACAAGCAGCTCCCCAGAAGATCTCACGCTAGGGAGTCCTTCCTTGCATGCGGGGTTTGGAGAACTCAGTTCTTCAGTGTGTGTCTTGCACAAACACAGGCCTTAACCTAAATATAGAAGGGTAGGAAGGCATCCATGGGGGGCGGGGCGGGGGCGGAATCCCTTAAATGAGCTCAGTTAATCTATTCACCTTTGTATGCTGACTTGTACCTAAACACTGGAGGTCCAACCTATGGCTCCACACTACAAAAGATGGAAGACAACTGAGGTCGGACAGGACAAAGAAGCCACCACACATCACAGCAGGCCCTTGTTCAACCAGAGCAGTGCAGGCTCCTGGTGATGCCCCTCATTGATGACCCTGTCCTGCTGGCTTGAAAAGCATCTTTGGTGTGAGTGGATTTCTCCATGGTTCATGATGATGTGCTCAGTTTTGAAATTATCATAGCACGCTGGTTTCAAACTTCAGATAAGATCAGAGCTGCTCAAAGGGTGTTAACTATTTGGTGCTTTTAATACCTTAGATATTCCCACTTAGCCAGGAAAATTCTTCTTCTGCCAACTCCTTATTTTAATCTGAGTGGTCTAGGATGACAATGTTCAAAACCTTCATCTCTTAAGCAGTATTCTCCTGGTGTTTTTTTTTTTTGTTTTGTTTTGTTTTGTTTTTTTTTTTGCAAGGTAGGGTTTCACTCTAGCCCAGGCTGACCTGGAATTCACTGTGTAGTCTCAGGGTGGCCTCGAACTCAAGGCAATCCTCCTGCCTCTTGAGTGCTGGGATTAAAGGTGTGCACCACCATGTTCGGCTTTCCTTTAAAAAAAATAAAAAAACTTATTTGACAGAGAAAGAAAGAGGCAGACAGAGAGAGGAGAATGGGCACACCAGGGCCTCCAGCCATTGCAGATGAACTGCAGATGCATGTGCCACCTTGTACATCTGGCCTACGTTGGTCCTGGGGAATTGAACCTGGGGCTTTGGTTTCGCATGCAAGCGCCTTAACCTCTAAGCCACCTCTCTAGCCTACATATCTTCTTCTTTTTCTCAAGAAAGCATACCTAAAGAGATGCTTCCAGAACTAGAATGCAGAAGGGAGCAGGACAGAGTGCAGAAGCAGTCCCAAAGCCAGAGCCTTGCATAGTCGCTCCTCCCTGAAACCAGAGAGCCACTTAGTGTAGAGTCAGGTTTCTTGTCCATGCCCTGCCTGCATTCTGGCCACGGTATTTCCATCTTATTACCTTGCTTGTTACCTACTGATGTCACATCTCTCTGAGAAAGTCAGCTAGTGGAAGACACCAGCAGAACACCAGATCAGGAGGTATTTGCCTGTGGCCGAGAGGTAGTGTTCTGAGTACTAAGGAGACTATGGAGTTACCTTTGAAAAGCTATTATTGACCCCACAAGTTATACATATTTTACAGCATTGGTGGTAACCAATTTGGGCATGGTATTGAAATTATAAATGGTTGATCAGCAGGCTAAAGTAAGGGATTACAAGTTTAAGGTCTGTCTTGGCTAGAGAGTGAATTCAAGGCCAGCCTGGGCAACTTTGTGAGACCCTGTCTCAGAAAAAAAAAAAAAAAAAAAAAAAAAAAAGAGGGCTGGGATGCAGCTCAATGATAGAGTGTTTAAGCATACACAAGGCCCAAGGTTTTATCTTTAGTATCACAAATAAGTCAATAACTAAATGATAATAATTGGGTTGAAACTTTTTGTTAGCTGTAAAGAAGTGAATGTTATGAGTATTCCTATTTAAAGAAAGCAAAATAATAACATCAAACAGCCCAAGTCCTGTTACCCTAGCTCCCCCAAGCACGTAGTATTTTAATGTGGTTTACTCCTGAAACTGACTCATTCAGCTTTTCTCCTGGAAGTTGTCAGTATGTACGCCTGGTTAAGGAGAAAATCAGTGCACTGCCCAGGCTGCACAATGCCATGACTCATTCCTGGCATTTCGGAGGCTTTGTAATGGAAATCATGGTTCCAAGCTACGGCTCTTACCAAGTGGATATGTGAATATTAATGAAACAAAGCAAAAGTCTCCAAGGCTCCTGCATAATTCTTGCCATGGATGCCTTGTCTGCACGATGGAAGGAGGATTTTTGTGGGGTGAATTGTTCTCTCTGTAACCCACGCATGCTTGAATACCACAATATTGTTTTAATTAGGCTTATAAAGCACAGTAAAATATTTGCCTTTGGTGGAAGGAGGGGAGTCTCTCATATGTTGGAACTGTTTGGTTGAAAGGATATTTTTGTCTATTAAATGAGTCTCTTGGGGTTTACTCTAGTATCTAAATGCTTTTAAAATAGTCTCTAATGCCCTGTAGCCAATTTTCACGTATCCTATCATCCATCCATCTATATCAATCTGTCTTTACCTATTATCTGTACATATTTATCTAATCTATTGTAGGGAGAAAGAAACAGCTTTCCCATCACTGGCCTATGGTTAAGACTCCGAGAACAAAAGGCAGAACTTACGGAAAGCATATAAGTTTATTTAAACCTAAATTTTACATGGCACGGGAGCCTTCAGGGACAAAGATAAAAAAAAAAAAAAAACCAGAGAAGCCAGTGGATTTTTATGCTTAGGTTTGATGAAGAGTGGGTAGTTGTGCAGAAGTGTGATTAGGAGAGGAAAGGTGTGGCTCAGCAGTAATAAACTGGGGAACTCAGCAAGGTCTGTCCATTCAGATTCTTGGTAGCATCTCTGTCTTTGGGGATAAGCATGTTCCTCTCCTCCGGGTAGAGTAGTCCCCCTTGGAACAAAGGTTTGATGACCTGCCCCAGGGGAAAGTGAAAGGGACCATCCTGCCTCAGGTGGGATTTTAGGACATCATGTCTGTCATTGTAGGGGGGAAAGGTATGAATGTTTTATGGGGATGGCAAATTTGAAACGCTTGACAATCCCAATATTTTATATTACCTCCTTCTCCACCTAATCTTGCTCCTCAATGTATTTCAAACGCTATGCTTTGTGTGTGTGTGTGTTATCTAAGATTTTAAACCAGTAAACAGCCAGGAGGTGGTGGCAAAAAGTTAGGGAAAGGAGAACAGGGGCTGGAGAGATGGCTTAGTGGTTCACGTGCTTGACTGCAAAGCCTAAGGACCCAGGTTCAATTCCCCAGGACCCACATAAGCCAGACGTACAAGGTGATACAGGTGTCTGGAGTTCATTTTCAGTGGCTAGAGGTCCTGGTGCACCCATTCTCTCTCTCTCTCAATCTCTGTCCTTCTATCTATATCTGCCTCTTTCTCTCTATCTCTCTCAAATAAATAAATAAAATATAAAAAGGACAGATAATTCACATGTTTATTTATTTAGTTATTTATTTACTGTTGAGCTGGGTTTGAATTTTATGTATGACAGGTTGGTAAGGCCTTGGGGAAACTCATAGACCAGCTAGCTGTTCCTCATCATTCTTTCAAGACTGAAACAGAAGGTCAAGTATTTAAAGTTGGATTTGGGTGATTTTTTAAAAAATCTATTCTTTAATTTTTTTTTTTTTTTTTTTTGAGAGAGAGGGAGAGAGAATGGGTGCTCCAGGACCTTCAGCCAGTTGCAAATGAACTCCAGATGTGTGCGCCCCCTTGTGGCACATGCGCAACATTGCGTGCTCGCTACTGCATCTGGCTACATGGGACCTGGAGATTTGAACATGAGTTCTTAGGCTTTGCAGGCAAGTGCCTTAACCGCTAAACCATCTCTCTCCAGACTGCGATTCTTTTTAAAACTATTTATTGTTTATTTATTTTGTGTGTGTATGTGTGTAGAGTACTAGGGTGTGAAATGAGCAGCATGCACGATGCATGCACGTGTGTGCGCAGAACGTCAGGCATCCTTGCATCACTCATCTGCATGTTTCCTTCGAGACAGGTCTTTCCCTCAGCCCAAAGCTGGTGTCCATCAGTGAGCCCCAGCAATTTTCTGGTTTCTGACCTCCTTGGCCGTGGTCTCCAGACCAAGAGGCCCTCATGTTTAAAAGGCAAGCAAGCACTCTTAACTGTTGAGTCATCTCCACGGCCCCTGATTTTGGTGATTCTTCTTTATCTCCAAGACACCAGACCAGGAATATTTTGGAGCAGCTTATCAGAAAGTAGACATTTAGAAGATATTTTCAGCACAAGAAGAGAATGAACACCACCCCTTATAATGCAGCCACTTTATTCTGATGCTGTCTTCTCCAACAATAGTCCCCTGCTACGTGCTCTTAAAACACAAGTGTTAATATTATGAGGGAAGAATTGTATGAAAAACAGTCTCATCTTTTCTAAGAGCGCTAAAAATACCCATCTGCCGCCAAGAATGCTTGAGCATTTTCTCCCCATTTCCAGATGATGTGGGATGTCAGCAAAGAGCACATTTCAATGGACACCCCAGTGCCTGGCCAGGCTTGTAGAAAATAAAGATCATTAGACAATGACATTCAAAGTAAACGCCAATCATCGGGCCAGTGCTGGGTCTCTAGGTGTGTAAGACATTGTTTTCTAGAGCATTCTTTGGAAGTGACTGGTGGTGGAAGAGCAACATGCTTATTTTTCTCCTAAGAGGCAACTGAGGCTTTACACTGCCAGACCTAGAACCCTGCGCTGTGTTCCTGAGGTCCTGGTTTGAGCTGGGAGACAACTGGGACAGCCCTGTTGTCTTACTGTTATTTCCACAGTCACCCTTTCACCTCCTGAGTCTTCCTTATCCAAGTACAGCAGCATTTCTGTTTGACAATCTTCAATGTATGCCAAGGGCTTGAGAGATGGCTTAGTGGTTAAGCACTTACCTGTGAAGCCTAAGGACCCCGGTTCGAGGCTCGATTCCCCAGGACCCACGTTAGCCAGATGCACAAGGGGGCGCACGCGTCTGGAGTTCGTTTGCAGTGGCTGGAGGCCCTGGCGTGCCCATTCTCCCTCCCTCTCTCTCTTTCTCTCTCTCTGCCTCTTTCTCTCTCTCTCTCACTCTCAAATAAATAAATAAAAATGAACAAACAAAGAAAAAATGTATGCCAAGAAGATCCCAGAAGGAATTGGAAGGAAAATGGCTACTGGACATGTGATGTTCACAGTTCACTTGGGTCACATGTTCTTATCTTCAGTTCATGCATGGCTCGCCCTCAGTCCCCACCCCGCCCCCACCATCCCCTTCCCTTGCGAGGTCTGCTAGGAGATATCCCAGGCTTGTCTCTAAGTCCCAATGTGTCTTGTTATACAGAAACCTCATAGGTTTTGTGAATTTGTAGACTAAGAGCTATATAAGAGAGGACTACTGTTGGTTTTAAATAAAACTGCCAGATTTTCTGTTCGGAAGAAAGCAACTTCTCAGGAAATAAAATTTAATAAGACAATGCATGGTAAAGTGAACTTTAATAGCAAACACTCATTTTTTTTTAAAGACATTGGCTTCTGAGTTGCTTCTTGCTGATGTCATGTGATTCTCAGGTCAGTCCCTGAGACACTTAGAATGTATGTTTCTAGACTGCTAAGATAAAATGGAAAGTTGTAAGTGGGTATTGGAGATTTTTTTGTGTATCATTGCTTTAAAAAGATTTTTCTTTTAACTTTGAGGCACAGAGGGAGAGGAATAAAGAGAGGGAGAGAATGGGCACACCAGGGCCTCTAGCCACTGCAAATGAACTCCAGATGCATGTGCCACCTTGTGCATCTGACTTATGTGTGTCCTGGAAAATCAAACCTGGGTCCTTAGGCTTTGCAGCCAAGTGCCTTAACTGCTAAGCCATCTCTCCAGCCCTCATTACTTTTTGATCTAGCTATCTTAAGGGATAATTAACTTACATGATTTAAATTTAGCCAAATTTGTTAAATATCCCATTTCCAGAAAATTTACTATTAGTTGAAACAAGTTCCAGAAACTTCCCATTCAGCATGTTCTTTCATTTACTCTGTTAAGGGTTTAAGAAAACCTAAGATAACTAGCATCACTGGTAGGTAATGAAGTCATTTATATTTTTACTTTATTATGATTTTACTTCAGAAGCTTGTTGCCATGTAGAGTAAAAGAAACCTTATGCTTTTAATCTTTTCAGGGGACCTTGCCAGTAAGAGTGTTGTTGTTATTAGATGATCACAATGGTATGTTCTGGAGTCCCATCTCTCCTACCCGACACACCCAATCCACTCACACCCCACCAGTGGAGCCAGAGAGAGAAGAATAAAGCAATCACTTATTTGCTTTCGGAATTTGATTCTGTATTGCTGTGCAGACATGCTGGGATTTGCTCTTCACTGATTATTAAATTTCTAATGTCTGTCAAGGTTTAGTAGATTCCTTTGTAAGAAAAACTAAGAAAGCACGAGAGGAGCTGTCGGGGCCTTTCCTCTAGCCTCTGATAGCTTGCCTCAGCTGGGAGAGGCAGTGAATGCTGGTGCCTCTGGACTAGGAAACAGAGTGGGCCTCAGCTTCCCTACCATCTTCCAGTCATGCTTGTTTTGCAAATGAGATATGGTAATACTTCCAAGACCAGTGCTCCATATTTGATAGAGACTATTAACACATCTGATGTGAAATTGGAGATTAAGTAAATAAACGTAAAAGTTTGTGTGTATCCTTATGTTCGGGGAACACTTGTAATGTTAGAAAAGTTTTAACTTGGGCTGCAGAGATGGCTTAGCGGTTAAGACATTTGCCTGCAAAGCCTAAGGACCTAGGTTCAATTCCCTAGTACTCAGATAAGCCAGATGCATAAGATAGCACATGCATCTGGAGTTTGTTTGCAGTGGCTGGAGGCCATGCCTATTCTCTCTCTCTCTCTCTCCCCCTTTCTTTCTTTCTCTCTAATAAATAAAATAAAAATATTTTTTTAAAGTTTTAACTTCAGGTAGTGTTAATGGAACCCCAAATGAAAAATACACAGGAGATCGCTTTAGCAAAATTTATGTTTAAACAAAGTAAGAATTGGAAATCTCCCAAAAGAAAAGTGGGTGGAAGTTAGCTGTGACAGGGGATAGAAAGATTTATGATGGATGCAATATCCTGCTTTAATAGGAAGTTCAGAGCTACTGAAGAGAGACCACAAAATAATTACGCTATCATAGCATGCAATCTGTGGCTACAGGACTGGCCTTCCGGGGACTGTCGAGGCGAATAGCACAAACACACACCCCAGATGGGCAATTCCATTAAAGGGATGTGTGGTCCACGAGTCTCTGGTGAAATAAAGAGCCCCGTTCCCATCCCACAATATGGCTTTTAATGCTCGGGGTTGTGGGGGCCCTGCTGCACGTGCGGAAGCAGCATTCTTGTTGGGAGTTAACTGATAGAGAAAAGTCCATAAATTATACTTATTTCTGACTCCAAAGACAACCCAAGTGGCTGGGGTCTGCCTGGCTCTCCATGGGCCTCTTGTCCCTATTGTTTCATGCCACAGTCTCTCCTGAATGGCCTTCAGAAAACGGAATGCAGTTTTCCCACGTCAGTGATAGCCATGTGACAGACACACCCCGTTGCTGGACCCTGAACTCTGTACCATCCCCGCTTGTACACATACCCACAGCGGCCTCATTTGTGAATCTCTGGCTTTTCTCAAGGCCTGGAAACCCTGTTGATAATACCTGCTGACCAGTGGTGGTGTTTTAAGCATTTCTTCATGCATACCCCATCTGTTCCAAAGAAGTATTTAAGAGGGAGTTTCTCTTAAGTCACATCTCTAGGATGTTCTGTTCTGGGTCTGCATGCTTTGACTGGATTCTTGAAAGACCAATTTTAAAAGTGACAGTACAGTGGAGAATGATCACGTAGCCAATGACAGCACAAAAGGAAATAAATTAAGACCAGGCTCCCACTTTGCTAAAACATAGGTCGGTCCTATGCTTTAAGGAGGCCCAACACTTATGTCTGAGCACTGCTGCTCTGTATGTAACGGGCCTCCTGGAGTGACAGGAAACCAAGGACTGCGCTGGATTCAAGGCTGCTGGTACCTGGATAAAGAGCCAAGTATTGCCTGTAGCCTGCATATGTTTTCTTCCGCTGCTCCAGAGGTGACCCTCCCACGGGAAGCAATGTACCCAACCAGTGCCCTGCCTGGTTCCTGAGGTGACAGAAGTGGCTGCTGGCTGAGGGTTCTGCTGCCTACCAGCCTACCTGCAGCAGATGAGCTGGGACAGTCATCTCGCAGAGTCACGGAGTCTTCCCTTTCCAGAGTAACCCCCGAAAGACACGGAGCATGCACAGGGCACTGTTCGTCAGGATAAGCCTCAGAGAGAAGGCTAGAAACACAGGTCCACGTCCGAGACCCAGGACCAAGGGGAAGGAGAGTCATGAACTCTACACACACACACAAACACACACACACACACACACACACACACACTTCTGTCTCAGGAGATGCAAGTGGATAGCAGACATACGTCAGGACCACCAAGTCATTCATGACTCCTATGTTCTTTACGAAAAGGACAGTTTCCAGTGGCAAAGGGACAGTGCTCATCAAGAGACTGAGAGACTCTCAAATGTCCTCTCTGCCACATTCTTGTTCTGTTGGTTTCTTTTTGCTTTGGTTTTTCAAGGTAGGGTCTCATTAGCCCAGGCTGACCTGGAATTCACTGTGTAGTCTCAGGGTGGCCTCGAACTCACGGCAATCCTCTTGCCTTTGCCGCCTGAGTGCTGGGATTAAAGGCACATGCCACCATGCCCGGATGTTTTTTGTTTGTTTCTTTGTTTTTGTCTTTTGAGGCAGGGTCTCACTCTAGCCCAGGCTGACCTGGAACTCACTCTGTAGTTCCAGGCTGGCCTCAACTCACAGCGATCCTCCTACTTCTGCCTTTCAGAGCTAGGGTTAAAGTCATGCACCAGCACACAGGCTTTGAGCCACATTCTTAACTGTTTGTGATATTTCATTGAGAATCACTTCTTGGTTTAATTTATTCCTTCCTACCTGAGAGCCTGTCCACCCTCCCCCATGTCCAGACACACATATTCATCCTCTTCCCCATGGAACTTTCAAGACACTCATCTGTTTCCATGTTTTTAATCAGAAAATTTCAATTCCCACAGTTTACCTCTTTCATGATATATATGAGAGACGGGGAGGGGGAGAATGGGTATGCCAGGGCCTCTTGCCACTACAGATGAACTCCAGATGCATACATCACTTTGTACTTCAAAACCCAGGCCAGCAGGCTTTGCAAGCAAGCAACTTTAACTGCTGAGCCTTCTCCCTAGCCCTGGAGAATGTTTTTGAAAAGAGAAGGTGATTATTTGAGCCATGAAGAACCCCACTTTTTATTCCTCAAAGCAAAATGTTTTTTTGTTTGTTTGTTTTTTTTTCGGTCAGGTGATTGAAGTCTAAATGTCCCACGCAAAATACAGAAGGCATGTTGCCTGGCATAGCTAGGTGGGCACAGTCTTGTAGTGAGTGGTGGATTTATGAAGTCATCTGTATAGAATCCCGAAGACTGAAGCCAAAAGACTCCCAGAAAAGGGAGTGATTTTCAGCTCCAACTTTTCAAACTCCAGGCAAAATATTGGCATAGATGAGAGAGTGTTCCAAAGTCAACCTATTACGGATTCAGATATTAACAGAAAATCAGAAGTGAAGCAAAGAAAGAAGGTAGGAAAATGAAAGTTAGGCCTGGTTTTAATTTATCTATGGTTACTCCAACCAGCAAGTGAAACACACACACACGCACGCACACATGCACACACACACATAGTCACGTGCACACACATACACACACACACACCACCACCACCACCACCCTGTACCCTTCCCAGGCATTCATTACTCACCCGTTAAGGTATTTCAGTATCATTGCATTACTGAAATGCCATGAATTTAGCAAATTTAAAGTGACATTCCTAGAAAAGCTGCATACTGTGCCAGCAAATATTTAACCAAGTTAGTGACACTTCAGATGGTACCCCCAAATCACTGGGCTACTTCCAAAGGGTGAGCAGTTTCCTTTCAGGAACCAGATTAGTTACACTTGTGGAATGAGACCAACACCCAAGCTACTCAGTTTCAACATACTTCAAAATGCAAAAGGGAACTTTCCTGCCTCAGAATTTCTAGCCTTTTGCAGATGGGCTGAAGGACCTGAGTGTTTCCTTATACCCCCGAGTAGCTCCCAAAGAGCCCTCCTTATGTCCATTTGCCAAACACTCAGAAACTATAGAAGATTCTAGAAGGGCCAGAGGGTGCTCCACTGAGCCACAAGCCCCCTTTTCCAATTGCTTTTACTGGTTTCACTTCTCAGCCACAGCGGCCCACAAGTATCTGGGGAGCTGGAGCCCACCTGGGAGAGTGGCCCAGGAAGGTGGTGTGGTGCAGTGTTTTATTTAAGTCCCTGCGCACCTGAACCCGTATCCCGGTCACCAAAACAGCGGCCAGATGTACCCTGCAGCTCTTGACTTGGGGGTTAAGCTGGGTGCCTCAGAACAGGAGCCGAGGGAGGGGGCAGCCTACAGTGCAGCGCTCAGCTCTGGGAGCCAGGCTTTCAAAGGGAAACCGTGTGTGTCTAGCAGAGAGAGTCCAGGAGGCGGTGGGAGCTTAGAAGTCACATCTGCTGGGATCTGTAGCCTGGGTGAAGAAGATTGGGGGCATGACCCTTTTGTGAAAGGGAAAGCATTTCTGTATTTTCATTGCCAGAAAATATACATAACAAGGAGCTGGGGAGATGGCTTAGCGATTAAGGTGCTTGCCTGCAAGACCTAAGGACACAGGTTTGATTCCCCAGAACCCACATAAGCCAGCTGCACGTGGTGGCACATGCATCTGGAGTTTGTGTGCAGTGGCTATAGGCCCTGACATGCCCATTCCCATTCTCTCCCTCTCTTTCTCTCTCAAAGAAATAGATAAATATTTTTAAAACAAAAGAGAGAAAATATACATTAAAAAAATTCACCAAGCTAAGCCAGGCATGGCGGTGCACGCCTTTAATCCCAGCACTCGGGAGGCAGAGGTAGGAGGATTGCCGTGAGTTTGAGGCCACCCTGAAACTACATAGTGAATTCCAGGTCAGCCTGGGCTAGAGTGAGACCCTACCTCAAAAAACAAGACAAAAATTTACCAATCTAGCCATTTTAAGTATGGTTGTGTGACACTGATCACCTTCGTGTTAAGGGATCATTTCCACCATTCCATTTTAAACCCCTTTGATCATCCCAAACAAGAAATCTGAGCCCACTAAATAGTAACTCCCCTCTTCTTGCCCCCGGCCTCAGAAAATCATCATTCTACTTTCTATCCCTATGAACCTGACCACTGTAGCAACCTCACACAAGTGAATTGGATACTATTTTTCCCTTTTTTCCCCCTCTAGCTTAATTTAGCATAATGTCTTCGAGGGACATCCATATTGCAGCATGTGTGGAATTTCCTTCCTTGTTAAGGCTGAGCAACATTCCATTGTCTATGTGTCTCACGTTCTGTTTGTTTGTCTGGAAATAGATATTTGGGTTGTTTCCTTGGCTATTATGAATACTGTTACTGTGTATATTGGCATATGAGTATTTGTAGATTTAGTCATCGTTTTTAAAAGACTGATCTCTGTTGACCGGGCAGCAGTTGCAGGGGTTCAGTAACCTCAGCTCTTGGTCCTTGGAAGGGTACCCCTGGCCTGAAGCAGCACAGCCCAGGTGACCACTGGGGAGGACTCACATGATGGGAGTGGTCACAGCCTCTTCAGAATCCTGTGCTGTGGACTGAGCTCTCTGAGGGCCTGGAGGAAGGGAGAGCGGCCTCAGACCAACCCTGCTCTCTTGAGGAGGAAGGGAAGGAAGAGGGGTGGAATGCTGCCTACCAGTCTGGGGAATGCCATCTACTGCACTGCCTGTGGCTTCAGCTTAAGGGCAGAAGCTGCCAGGCTCCTGCTCCTCTGCTACGGAACTTCAACAGAGATTCTTTTTTTGAGAGAGCGAGCACGCGCATGAGAGAAAGAGAGAGGGAGAGCAAGAGAGGGAGAGAGAGAGAGAATTGGCCCCAAGGCCTCAGCCACTGCAATCAAACTCCAGATACTTGCGCCACCTGGTGGGCATGTGCGACCTTGCGCTTGCCTCACCTTTGTGTATGTCTGGCTTAAGTGGGATCTGGAGAGAGATGGAACATGGGTCCTTAGGCTTCGTAGGCAAGCGCCTTAACTGCTAAGCCATCTCTCCAGCCCCTCCCCTTTTTAAAAATATATTTTATTTTTGTTTATCTATTTGAGAGAGAGGAAGAGGCAGAGAAAGGGGGAGACAGAATGGGCACATCAGGGCATCCAGCCACTGCAAATGAACTCCAGACGCATGCACCACCTTGGGCAGCTGGCTTATGTGGGTCCTGGGGAATCGAACCTGGGTCCTTAGGCTTCCCAGGCAAGTGCCTTAACCGCTAAGGCATCTTTCCAGCCCTGCAACAGAGATTCTGAACAAGCTCTGTCCAGAATGCCATGATAGCCTTCTTGCACTGTAGCATCCTGGGCATGATGGTCAATTCAGTTTCCTCAGCGTGGTCCCTCATGTCTGCCAGGAAGAGAGAACACACTCTGCTGCGAGGCCCACCCTTAGCCCAACTCCTCAATAGGCTGTACAAGTCCAGGAGATGGGTGGGGGAAAGCGGAGGATGCTGGATTGAGTAGTTTCAGGAGGGACTACCCGCCCAGGTGGTTGATGCCCTGGGCTCCCACTCAATTAGCTCCATTCTGCTACTGTTGGGGTTTCTTATCGTTATTTGGGAAGGCCTCACTAGAGAATTCCAGTGTGTGCTTAATTGTGGGTGATTTCATGCTGCCCTTTTTATGTGGAAGCCAGGGGCTTGCGTCATATAACTGAACTCAGGGAGATTTTTATTTGCATGTGAATCATAGCTTTTCCATCTGAATGTCACTTACTTGGAATTTTCGTCTGATTTTGTTTTTGTTTTTGTCTCTTGGTGTTTTTCCACCAGGCTCTTGGCTAACCAGAAGAAGAAGAAGTGTGTGGGGGGGGGGAGAGTAGGGAGGGCTCAATCTGCCTGGAGCAGGGTTTGAGTTGGCAACTCAAAAAGGAGAGTATTATGAATGCAAAAAAAAAAAAAGAAGAAGAAGAAGAAGAAGAAGAAAGAAAGAAAGAAAGAAAGGAAGAAACGGATGCTTTATTTTGCCTTGAGGGAGGGAGCAAAGCCAAGTCAAATTGAGAGCTCTAATTTGGGAATAGTGTTATTACAGGTCGTTGGGAGTTGGTTACGCGCTAAATCGGGAGGCCAGTCACATGAGGAGGCAAGAAGAGCGGATCATGTGCGAGGGGGACGGTGGGGGCTCTTTTATACGATGCGATTTTACTTTATTTACTACACAGTGGAAGGGGTACTTATGGTAAGTTCAGGAACCAAGTCCCCTTCGTGTGTGTGCTGATCGTTCCTAATCCTGGCCCATCATTTGTTTTATCCGTGAGCCAACTCTCCCAATATGCCTGCTATCCGGGGCTCTATTTAAGTCCTGGAATCTGTTCCCTGATGAGCAGAGCAGGCCATGTGTTAAAGGTTATATGTCTGTTCTTCCCCTTCAGATCTTATTCCAAGGGGTTCGCTTCCTTTTCCTCCAAAGTCCCTGGCCACTTGACACATCAAGGTCAAGATAGCCAGGTCACTTTATATACCCCAGCTACGCACACCCACACGACCCACCTTTTAGATTATCTTCCAATTTCCTCAGCACTGTTGACTATAAATGTCAACTTGTAATTAAAAAAAAAGAAAGAAAGAAAGAAATGAAATGGATCCTGCCCCAATAGCGAGCAAGTGTCTTCGTCCCTGCCACCTGTGCAGTTTTGATGGCATCTCCTTAGCCCCCTGAGGAGGACCAGGGCTGTGTGTGCTAACGGTTCCTCTCGGACCGTTAGCTGAGCTGGATTTCCAGATGACTTGGTTAGCCACGTTAAAGTCAAAGGGACAGAAGACTATCTCGAATCAGTGCATTCATGCCCAGTGCAGACAAGCTGTGCTCATGGTCCTAAATGGGACGCCTTACTAAGAGTGTGACACGGAGTCCGCCTGGCGCTGCCAAAGCATGTGGACGGCGATGCTTGTGATCAACGTTAGGAATAGAAAGTGTGTGTGTGTGGAAACTTTCTATAAAAGGGAGCCAGGTCCCCTGGACTGGTGCAGATGCGTGATCAGAAACAGTGGCACCTTTCACGGCAGTGACCAGGGGTATTGGGGTGTGACTTTGGACAACTTTCTCTGTGCCTCGGTTTCCCTTAAAGTACCATATTGTCTTTGGAGAGGGGAAGATGAGGAGTTTAGGAGATGTTATCAGGGAGTGGCTGGCGTGGGGGGTGGGGAGGCTTGTGTCACAAGAGCTCCTACCAGAGCCATGTGGCCCTAACCAGAACTGGACTCCTTGTCCCTTCCCAGCATGCACCCTGAGCGGTGCCTCTGACATCACAATGCCCAAGCAGACGCTCAATAATGCTGAGTTGGCCCAGCCAGACCCCAGAGCAGGGGAGCAAAGGAGGAGGACGAAGTGGAGAGGGAGGACATGGAGCAACCCCTTATGTGATCGTTCCAGCAACGCACTTTCTTCACCTAACATCTGGCTCAAGTGTAATGTGTTCAGCTCCATACAACCTGTACAGCGTCTGTGCTCTCTCCCTCGAACCCAGCACAGTATTATGGTATTCTAGTCAAGAGAATCGTGCTCCTCTCTCTGCACGTCTCGTGGTTCATCGGCAGACCAGGGAGTCTATCTGTCTTCACCAGCCGGCTCTCGGGAGCAGCCGTTTAGAGGTAATGTTCTGGCACCCAATGGCCAGGTTCTCTGGGCTCTGGAAGACCCCACCTTAGCCCTCCTTTCTTGATCAGCATTGCACTCTACTTGACTGTGGAGAGGTGGTTTGTGAGGATGGGAGTCCTTGGTGAAAAAAGAAAAAAAACAAAAAGCTTAGTCCTTAGTCTCAGTCTGTTCATAAGCCACCCTAGGCCCTCGGTCAAACTTCGTTCTTATAACACCATCCAAATGTGCCAAATCATGGCTTCCCTGTCCATCCTTAGGAAGACTGTTTACCCCTTTTCACTGGCTACATTGCTATGAATAGAAAATCGGATGGGGCTGGAGAAGATGGCTTTAGCGGTTAAGGCATTTGCCTGCGAAGCCTAAGGACCTAGGCTCGATTCTCAGTCCCCACGTAAGCTAGATACACAAGGATCTGGAGTTCATTTACAGTGGCTGGAGGCCCTGGAGCCCCCATTCTTTCTCTACCTGCCTCTCTCTCTCTCTCAAAACAAATAAATTTTAAAAAAAATGTAGAGTTTAGCCCTAGCTTGATTATGATTTTAACTCCAGTAACTTAAAAAAACAGTTCCTTTGAGTATCACTCTTTGAGTTGATTCCGCCTACCCCTTCCCCTGGTTGGAAAACAGCAAACAAACAAACAAACAAAAACCAGACAAGTGCTTTCCCTGGTGTCATATTTGCCCTACTTGTGAATCACTGCACAGCTGGAATTGGAGGCCGTGATTTTTCTTGGTTCTTTCTACCAGTGCTGCTCAAACTTGAAGTTGGAGCTGAATCACCTACAGGGCTGGTTAAACGGGGTACTGACTTGGTAGCTAGAGGGAGGGGCTCCACGGGCGTTGCTGGCTCACTTTGAGAACCAGTAGCTTAGGCCCTTTGGACAACCTTCCTATCCCACCACCCCTGGGAGAGGGCCTGTGGGTCATCATCCTGGTCCCTTGAATGACAGTGATGATCGCTAAGGATGACAAGGTGCTCGCTGTGTGCCAGGACTAGGTTATTGGCTTGCTTTACAAAAATTAAATCATTCAGGCCCAGCCTGTAGGTCAGTAGTAGAACGCTTGCCTCGCATGTGTGAGACCCTGGGCCCAGTTCCCTAGCATTGCAAAAAAAAAAAAAAAATATATATATATATATATCAACAATCTAGTGAGATGTTGCCTTTTCAGATGTGGAAACTGAAATGGAGTGGTTATAGCTAACTCAATGGGGATTCAAACCTAGCCAATACTGAGTTACCATGCTTTGATATCTGCCTTCATTCCCTCCCAAAGTCACTTAGAATACCTGGTTTTCTCACTGAAAGGTACCAATGAGCCTGTCATGCGCACTTAAGGACAGGGTCTTAGATCTAGTCCTCTGGGTGACTGGGCTACCTCACCTGTGTCTGTGTGTGAGAGGCAAGTGGAGAGTGCTCTGAGTAGAGCTAGACTGATTCTCGGTACGGGAATACATTGGCCATGTGGCTGATGTGAATAGGTCTGCGAGAAGAGGCCAGTACTCCCCTCCCGCCAGGGCCTCAGGGTGCTGTTCTGGTTTCTATTGTGCATACTTAGCATCCTAGTCCAAGCGAAAGTGGAGGACAAAGAGGAGGAAGAGGAAGGAACAGATGCACTGTGTTACCAGCCATAATGGAAAAACACATGCGTCTCTTTCAACCCATCCAATCCAGCAAGCCTGTTCATTACTGACTTAGGTGAGGGAGTAGGAGATACGTGAGTGACAGAGACTCTCCTTACTCTTAAGAAGCAGGAGCCTGGGGCTGGAGAGCTCCACGTTCAATTGGAGACCCTATCACAAGAAATAAGGTCGGGGCTGGAGGGATGCCTTAGTGGTTAAGGTATTTGCAAAGACAATGGACCCAGATTCAATTCCCCAAGACCCACGTAAACCAGAGGCACAATGTGAGCACATGCATCTGGAATTTATTTGCAGTGGCCGAAGACGCTGGCGTGCCCATTCTCTCTATATATCTGCCTCTCCCTCACAAATAAATAAGATAAAATTTTAAAGCCGGGCGTGGTGGCACACACCTTTAATCCCAGCACCCTGGAGGCAGAGGTAGGAGGATCGCCATGAGTTCGAGGCCACCCTGAGACTACATAACTACATAGAGACTTCCAGGTCAGCTCTGGGCTAGAGTGAGACCCTACCTCGAACATCCAAAAATAAATAAAATAAATAAATAAATAAATAAATAATTTTAAAAAAGAAACAAGGTGGAAGAATGACAGAGGACACCCAGCTTCCTCCACTGGCCTCTGCGCATGTGTATGTGGGGCTGTATCTGCATATACTCGTGCACACAGCACCATCATCCATAGATGCGGGGGTCTGATTGGACAGTTACACAAGCATATGAGTCATTGAGCTTGCCTGTGGTACAGGGGAGCAGCGAGGCTGAGCGTGGAGAACAGGATCAGGGGCTGAAGATGCATCATTGGTGGTGACGCTGGCTGGGGAGGAGAGCAGGGGAAGGAGAGTTGGCTGTATGCAGGGCATGTCTTTACAGGAGAGTATCTAATGTCGAAGAAATCAGGGTGTCTTTTAAGATTTAAGCAACCGAAGGCTGCGTTTCCACTGGCATCGTGATAATGGATTCAGGTCTTGATGGGTTGTTTGTGTTTCTTGAAAAATAATGTTTTGGATGCTGGCTGCCTAGAGATCTTTGAGAGGGCTGGTGTGGGGGGGGGCACTTTAGAAATGGGTCCTTCATCTTACGGCACTTTGTTTCAGCTAGAGGCCTTCCCGGAGTATTCCTCTATTCTTGTGGTCTGACTCGCTCCAAAATTTTGGCGCTTGAAGACATGTTTATGTGTACAGCACTTTTTCCATGCATGGCTAATCTATAAACCTCACTGGAAAAGGACAAGTCCTGGGGCTGGGGGTGTGGCTTAGTGGTAGAGAGACGCTTGATTGTCACGTGGAAAGGCTTGGGTTCACTCGCCAGCACAGGAAGAATAAAAAGGCAGGTCCTAGCGCCAGGCTGTGTATGTTTACTGAGACTGAAATGTCAGTGCACCCATCTTCCGAGGTGGTGGCGTAAAGCTAGATTAAAATAAAACAACACTCACGTTACAGCTGTCTCTCCCTGCTACAGACCAGTGTGGCCAGAGGGTCATGTTGTCATTCCCCTTCCTGGGCCGTGCCCCCCGATACTGTTGAGGTAAAGGTGAGGGTAGGTGGCAAGGTTCCAACCCCCCTGGACATAGAGGTGCCTCCCTACCTCCTCCCGCCATCCATGGCATTCCGAAGGCTTGTCTCCAGGTAGAAGCATCTTCTACCAGGCCTGTCCCCTGCAGCTTCCCAGCAGTGGGATGGGCCATCTGAGCACACAGAGCCTGCCCTGGGCCATGTAGGTGGGGAGACAAAGGTCACGCCTGTCTCATCTCTTGTCAGCTGGGTCTGCTTTTCTCTACCCTCTGTTCGTTCTCTCTCGCCATGCCTTTCCCTCTCCAAATTTTTGTTGTTCATGGTTGTTTTTGTTTTTCCTCTCTGTGTCTTTGGTTTTTCCAGGCAGGATCTCACTCTAGCCCAGACTGACCTGGAATTCACTACCGTAGTCTCAAGGTGGCCTCGAACTCACAGCGATCCTCCTACCTCTGCCTCCCAAGTGCTGGGATTAAAGGCGTGTGCCACTACACCCAGCTTCTGTGTCGTTTTTTAAAAAAAAAATATTAATTTATTTATCTGAGAGAGAGAGAGAGGCAGATAGAGAATGGGCCGGGCATGGTGGCACATGCCTTTAATCCCAGCACTTGGGAGGCAGAGGTAGGAGGATCTCTGTGAGTTCGAGGCCACCCTGAGACTACGTAGTGAATTCCAGATCAGCCTGGGCCAGAGTGAGACTCTACCTCAAAACACAAAGAGAGGGAGAGAGAGACAGAGGGGGGGGAGCATGCCAGTGCCTCTAGCCACTGCAAACGAACTCCAGACGCATGCGCCACCTTGTGCATCCAGCTGACATGGGTCCTGAGGAATTGAATCTGGATTCTTAGGCTTTGCGGGCAAACTCCTTAACCACTAAGCCATTCCTCCAGCCCCTCTTCTCTGTGTTTCGGTATTTTCTTTTTATTGCAGAATTCTAGACAGCAGACTTGACTTCAGGAAGCATGGGCCACAGACATTCCTCCTATGGACTCTGAGCCCTTGTCTCCCTTGACAGTGCTGTCACTAAGTTGGCCGAAGCCAAAGGTCCTTGGCTGGCCAGTCCTGTGCTGCTCCAGTCACCGACCTTTGTCTCTCTTGGTTTCCGTAAAGGAGACCACTGTCCTCCGCCTTCTCATTCCTAACAAGAGAATTGTGTTCCGCGTTGTCATTCATCATGTCTTTGCGTCCCAATACCCCCAGGAGTGGAGCATTTGGAGTCAGCTCCCCTTCTCAGAAAGTCTGAACGCCCCTACTGTGTCTGCATGCACAGAGCTACTAATCTGAAAACGAGTTTAGTGAACGAGTCACAGGAGGTGCGTGGCCTTCGGCCACTTACCTTCACATAAGCTCCTGGTCTGGAATAGCTCCCAGCAAGTCCCAAAATAATGTTTTGGATGCTGGCTGCCTAGAGATCTTTGAGAGGGCTGGTGTGGGGGGGGGCACTTTAGAAATGGTCCTTCATCTTACGGCACTTTGTTTCAGCTAGAGGCCTTCCAGAGTAGTCCTCAATTCTTGTGGTCTGACTCGCTCCAAAATTTTGGCGTTTGAAGACATGTTTATGTGTACAGCACTTTTTCCATGCATGGCTAATCTATAAACCTCACTGGAAAAGGACAAGTCCTGGGGCTGGGGGTGTGGCTTAGTGGTAGAGAGACGCTTGATTGTCACGTGGAAAGCTTGGGTTCACTCGCCAGCACAGGAAGAATAAAAAGGCAGGTCCTAGCGCCAGGCTGTGTATGTTTACTGAGACTGAAATGTCAGTGCACCCATCTTCCGAGGTGGTGGCGTAAAGCTAGATTAAAATAAAACAACACTCACGTTACAGCTGTCTCTCCCTGCTACAGACCAGTGTGGCCAGAGGGTCATGTTGTCATTCCCCTCTCTCAAGATGCTCCCCTGCCGACCTTCTCCAGACAGTACCAAGGGGTCAGGCTCGGGGTTCTCCACCTACACACAGGCTGGCGGCTGGGCTCCGGCCACCACATGGTTCACTTGGGACTCTCGTTCCCAGTGCTTCTCGTGTGCAAGGCCTGAGTCTAAGTGTGGCAGGATACAGCGTGTCTTTGCCTTTTGCAAAGTCAGTGTGAGGATTGCTAATGCATCATTTTGAGAGACTTGGAGCATCACCTCGTGGTGGGCAGTGGAGGTCTGAGAGTGTGAGGGTGAAGACTGTAAGAACAGTTACAGTCTCTCCTCTGAGAGGCTCAGGTGTTAATAACTATCTGAATGGCACTTAGAGGGACTCACCTTAAGGGAACAATTGTTTTTCATTTCTAGTCTACATGAGTTTTTATTTATTTATTCATTCATTCATTCATTTTGGTTTTTCGAGGTGGGGTCTCACTCTGGTCCAGGTTGACCTGGAATTAACTATGTAGTCTCAGGGTGGCCTCAAACTCATGGCGATCCTCCTATCTCTGCCTCCTGAGTGCTGGGATTAAAGGGGTGCGCCACCACGCCCGGCCAGTCTACATGAGTTTTGGGAAACTTAGTCCTAGGAAGTTTTATTAAAACAATTAGTGCCCCCCCACAAAAATCTCAGACGTAAAAGTCATAGCATAGTCCTATTAGTATTGGTTTTCTTTCACTCTTCAACAGATGTTTGCCAAAGAATTGCATTAAATATGTTTAATTCTGCTGTCTCAGCCTCTCAAATCTTTCTCATGAAGATTGCTTTAATTGGTGTCGGTCACAATCAGGAAAAGTACCCATTATGCTTTTGTTTTCTAGCAAAATTTTCCATTTTAAACAGAATATTGAGAAGGAGATGTAGTAAAAACTTTGAGGGCTGGAGAGATGGCTCAATGGTTAAGGCGCTTGTCTGCAAAGCCTAAGGACCCATGCTTGACTCCCCAGATTCCATGTTAGCCAGACATACAAGGGGGTGCTCACGTCTGGAGTTCAGCTACAGTGGCTGGAGGCCCTGGTATGCCAAATCTCTCTTTCTCATAAAAAGAAAAAAGGCCAGGGACTGGAGGGATGGCTTAGAGGTTAAGGCATTTGCCTACAAAGCCAAAGGACCCAGGTTCGATTCTCAGCACCCACGTTAGCCAGATGCACAAGGGGCCGCATGTGTCTGGAGTTTGTCTGCAGTGGCTGGAGGCTCTGGCGTGTCCATTCATTCTCTCTCTCTCTCTCTGTCTCTCTCCCTCCCCCCCTCCCTCTTTCTCTGTCAAATAAATAAATAAATAAATAAATAAATAAAATATTTTAAAAGGCCAGTCTGTTGGGCTTGCCTCAAGAAAAAAACCTTTGAAAATTGAACTAACCATTTTATTTTGTTTTGTTCTTTTCTTTTTAACTTGAAAGTTAAAATTAATCAGCACACTGCAGTGTCAAATGAGGAGGCAATTGAATGGTCTTTGTATCATATCACCAATGTTCTAAAGAAATTTCTAGTACTGGAGAGATGGCTCAGCAGTTAAGGCACTTGCCGGCAAAGCCTAACGACCTGGGTTCAATCTGACAGTACCTACGTAAAGCAAAGTACCTACGTAAAACAAAGTGACACATATATCTGGAGTTGGTTTGCAGTGACTAGAGACCCTGCTGCACCCATCCATTCTCATTTTCATTCTCTCTCTCCTTGCAAATAAATAAATAAATAAAATATTTAGGGAAAAAAATGACATATGTTTTAAAAAAGAAATTTCTAGAATACATTTAACATTTTGAAAAAATGTAAAAGTCTATAAAATACTATCAAATACCAGGGGATAGTCTTTTTTACAACCATAAAAATGCGATTAAGGGGCTGGGGAGATGGCTTAGTGGTTCAGGCGCTTGTCTGTGATGCCTAAGGACCCAGGTTCAATTCCCCAGTACCCACGTAAACCAAATACACAAGGTGGTGCATGTGTCTAGAGTTTGTTTGCAGTGGTTAGAATCCTTGAGTTGCCCATTATCTATCTATTTGCCTCTTTCTCTCTTTCTGAAATAAATACATAAAAAATTTTAATATGAATAATAGGGCTGGAGAGATGGCTTAGCAGTTAAGGAACTGCCTGCGAAGCCTAAGGACCTAGGTTCACTTCCCCAGGACCCATGTAAGCCAGATGCACAAGGTGGCACATGCATCTGGAATTCATTTGCAGTGGCTGGTGGCCCTGGCACGCCTATTCTCTCTGTCTCTCTCTCTCATAAATAAATAATGTGATTGATAAGAAAATGTTAACATATGGGAAAATGTAGACACTATTCCCCTCCCCCCCCGAGCTTGTGTTCCAGTGGTGAGAAGCAGAAGGCGGGTGTGACATACACAGCAGTGACACAGTGACGAGCATGGTGGGGAGAAGAAAGCAGAACCAGGAGATTAGGGAGTGAAGGGTAAGGTGGGCAACTTAGTGTCACAGAGAAGGTGTCACTAGGAGAGTGACATCTGAGCAGAGATGGAGTGTGGGTCGGCAGGGGGAGGGGGGAGAGTGTTCTAGACAGAGGAAACCACCGCTGAGACTCTGTGGAGGGGTGTGGTGGGAGGGGCCATGTTAAAAGAAACCGGGATAGGTTACTGAGAGAGACAGCATCAGGGTGGTGTTGAACCACACAGGACCGGAAGTATAAAGCCATCACTCTGGCTTTTACGCAGAGTGAGATGGTCTCTTGTTCCGTTTTCTACTGCAAGAGCAAAAATGCCTGAGCCCGGGTGCTTTATAAAGAAATTAGGCTTGTTTAACTCACAGCTTTGGATGCTGAGAGTCCCAAACCAGATGACTTCATTGCTTGAGCCTCGGATGAGCTTTCCAGGGCGGATGGCATCACGGTGGTGGGAGTGTGTGCAAGAGGTCACGTGGTAGTCTTTCAGACTTTGGCTGCTGGTGGAATGGGATGCCAAAGTATGTTCATATTCTAGATATATTTTGAAGATTTAGGCCATAGGGTTTGATAACATTAAATACGAGTTGATGATATGATATGATAGCATCAAGGGGTCTCCAAGGTTCTGACTTGAGCAACTAAGAAGCCATTTGCTGACATAGAGAGAGCCAAGGAACAGATGCTGAGGGAGAGTGAGAGAGAGAGAGAGAGAGAGAGAGAGAGAATAAGCTTCAGGCATGCGACTCTGAGACCATCTGAGAAGACGTGGTGGATGTGGTTGAATGTGTATGTCTGGAGTTCAAGAGAGAGCTCGGGGATGGAAGCACCAATGTGGGAGATGACTGCATAGTCACAAGCCAGAGGTCAGAACCAGCGCTATTTCATATGCTATCTGGAAGTGGGGAGCCTCAGACCTTCTGCCGTCAGACACAGCCAGCAGGGGTCAGCAACTGAAGGTGAATCATAGCCTTAATTTGAGCCCTTGGGTCGTTCGGGAGCAGAAGTGTCTTCCTGGAGCACCCAGCTGTGCAGAGGCCTGCGGGGAAGTGAGCGCAGATGGAAATGACCAGAACACTCGGGAGTGGTGAACGAGCCAGTGCGGACATGTGCTAGGGCCAGAAGTCCCTGGCTCTTCCCGTTGGGGCAGGGACCAGGAGTCCTGCTCTCACATGAGCCCTGGAGTCCACTATGTAGATCTCAGCCTTTTCTGGGGAGGTCCAGGAGCAAAAGCATTTTAAGTCATTTTTTTGTTTGTTTTTGGTTTCAAAACCTAATAGCATAAAGCTCCGTACATTTGTTAACTACAGCTGCTTAACAAATGCTAACAATTAACTTAGTGGTTTAATATAACAATGTAATATTGACTAGAACTGCAGAAGTCACTGTCGAGGTGGTTCAGTCACATGGCTACTAAGCTTGTTCTGACCCTTATCAGGAGGCTTGGAGATGCCAAAGCATCTTCATCATTGAAATGGTTGACTTCCCCTGCAGCAAGTGACCTGGAGAAAGCAAGGTAAAACCGCTGCTCAAGACACATCAGAACTGTTTGGCCACACTGTTGGTCACATGGACCTGTTCTGACCAGTATAGTAGAGGGAGTATGCAGAGTGTGAATGCCAGGAGGGAAGGATCGTCCAAGAAGCAGTCATTTTCCCTCGAAATAGGGAGAGGATTCATGTCATCTTATTCTTTTGTTCAAGGTACCACTTGATGCCACAGGGCCTTGGTCACTGCAGACCACCTGGGTCCACCATGGCTGATATAAATTGTTTGGTTTTGTTTTGTTTTGTTTTCAAGGTAGGGTCTCACTCTAGCCCAGACTGACCTGGAACTCACTATGTAGTCTCAGGGTGGCCTCGAACTCACGCCAATCCTCCTACCTCTGCCTCCCAAGGACTGGGATTAAAGGTGTGCGCCGCCACGCCCGGCAGCCCAGCTAGCATTTTCCTTCCTGATTTCTTTGGGCACCCTATGTTAGCTCGCATCCCTACCAAATGTTTGCTGTGTGATGCTATCATCCGTTTTTGAGTTGTTCAGAGTTGCACTAAATTTAGAAGCCTCTAGTGTCTGATGTGTCCAGGAGTGAGTTTGTAATATCAATTCTAACGAGGAGCATTTAACTATTCAAGACCCACTAGTGTCCCTGCCTCTTAGCACATTTATTTAACCAGTACTTCTTGTGTGTACACTTAATTCCCAGCCATTTCTCGCATGAAGAAATTGCCTAAATGCACTTGTGAGAAATCCTTTTATGGTAAATGGTATTAAACTCAAAACAGGGGTATAATAAAATAGTAATTTAAGGGTAATTTACTAACAACTAGAGCACTTAAACAGTGACATACCATTGTGTAGTAATAATACCAAACTTGGTATTTAAACATACTCTTTGTCACTCAAAGAATCGCTGGGACAGTTTCCTAATCCTCATGATCTTTAATTATAGCTGTTTTAATTTTTCTTTCAGTATTAAGTCACTGGATTACAAATTATAAATCGTTAACTTTTGCCCACATTAAATACCCAGCGAGCTCTCCCGTCTCTGCTGCATACTCACAGGAAGTGTTCACAGGTTGTGTTACGTGTGAGTCAGTATCCTAAGAACATGTGCCTTGTGGACTTGAGCTTCCCATGCGATTTCCTGTGCAGGGTGATGGGGGAATAATGGCGGAGCATTCATTTCGAAAACGGTGAGGATCCCTGGGTCCTCACAGAGGAGGAAGATGTGCTGAGTACAAATCTCAGCGAGGGTTCCTTTCTCCCTGAAAGGTGGTGGCGGATACCACAAAGAAGGCTAGTGGACAGCTGGCAGGAACTAGCCAGCATGCCCCAGGTATTCCAAGCATGCAGACTCTGGCTTCTGTTGGATGGTGGGGCTAGCTGTACTCCTTGGTGCCCTTGGGAATGTTCATGCTGAGAAGCTGGCTTAAGTTGCCTAGAAGACAGGAAGACAGATCCTGCAATGCTGGCTTATTAATTTGCCGCGGGAGAGCATCATTGACCAGACGTACTCAGAGTCCGTTATCATCAGCACACATTCTCCCTGCAGCTAGGCCTCCACAGCAAATCAAAGTAGAATCGGAAACTACGTTCTAAGTTGCCCTGAAAAAAACCAGCATCCCCCAAATCTAGATGTATGTCAAGTCACCATGATCTGTTCATTGCCTCCCTGAAGGCCCAGGGAGCTAACTCACAGCCCATGGGTGTTGATGAGCACACAAGAAGGGTAAGGGAGGCCAACTAGGAGTTTCATAGCAGGAGCTTAGCTTCCTGGGGCTATCTCAGAACAGGAATGTCTTTGCCAGAAGGATCGAATATTCAAAGCTAAATGGCTAAGCATTTCTTCTCCCAGAGGAGCCCTTGGATAATGCATTAGTTATCTTTAGCCCCATAACAAATTACCCAAAGCTTAGCAGCTTAGACTAACAAATATGTCGTTGGGTGCCCTTTTCTCGCGGGTCAGGAAATGAGTGATTCTAGTTCAAGGTTCTTCAAAGTGTTGTCTGGAGCAGTACTTATCACCAGGCCTAACGAAGTTGGAGGTCTGCTTCCAAGAGAACTCCCTCATGAAAGCTGTCAATAAAATATTTAAAGAGGGGGCTGGGGAGATGGCTCAGCTGTTAAGGCGCTTGTCTGCAAAGCCTGATGACCCAAGTTCGATTTCCTAGTACCCACAGTAAAGCCAGATGCACGAAGTGGCACGTGTATCTGGAATTTGTTTGCAGCTACTAAAGGCCCTGGTGCGCCCATTCTCTCTCTCTCTCCTTGCCAAATAAATAGAAACAATTTTTTTAAAGTTTAATGGGAGAGCGAGAGTGAAAGAGAGAGAGAGAGAGAAAGAGCACTGCCTCACATGCTAGCACATTAGAGGCCTCAGTGAGTCCCTGGAACAACTTCTCCATTGGGTTGCTTGAGTGACCTCTCAGCCTGACCGCTGGCTTCCGTCAGAGCGAGCCATCCAAAAGAGAGCAAGGCGGGAGCCATGCCTTGTATAACCTGATCCCTGAAAGGCCACACTGCATGCACCACACGCTGCCATTGCGACCGCACTCTCTTTGCCAGAAGTGACTCACTGAACTCAACCTATAGCTGAAGGGAGGAGATGACGTTTGATTTTTCAGAGAGAAGTGTTAAAAGAAATTGTGAGCCTATCTTAAAACATGAAAAGTATCATCTTCACTGTCCCTGTAACTTCTTTCCACGCATTTCAACAGCTATACACTATATATTTATATAAGCTTTAGATATAATAAGTATATGTTGTGACTATTAACATATCTAGCTTTAGGCCAAGTTGTTCTAGAACAATGGTCCTGCAGTATCTTGGGCTAATTTGCCTCCCTCTACTCTGCCAAGGGATCTAGGGTAGCTGATTTACCCCATCTGTGCCTCAGTGTCCACGCTGTAAACGGAGGCCAGTTGGGGCACCTGAGGAGGGAGAGAGCGAGTGAGTGGTGCACTGGGCTTGCAGAGCGCCTAGCCCCACAAACCACTCAGTCCCGCTGGCTGTCAGCATGGTCACACAAACAGTTTGATCCACTCCGTGTGGTTAACCTCGAAAAGCAGCCTCATTTCCACGTCCCCAGGGGCAGCGAACAGAAGCCGCGCAGGTCTTCCTGGCCGCACCGTGGCCCCGGACCGTCCAGGCTCAGTACTAAGGATACAGCCGTTGCAGCCCCGGGAGGCACCAGGGGCCAGCAGCCTCTCCTTCTCCTTTCTCTGCGCCGTGCTGGCTCCTCCCACGAATCCCAGGGCTGACCCCTAGCAGGGAGTGGTTACATGGAGATAACATGTTAGTTTGCTCGCTGAATCATGTTTACCTCTTTGTTGTTGTTGTTCCTGGTTTATTTATTTGTTACTTATTAGCTGACCTTCAGTGGAAAGGTAGAATATGCAAACAGGAAAATGACCTAGCAGAAAAAATAGGGAGTTCCTCAACCTTGCGCATTTTTATTAAAAGTTGTTCCCAACATTTTTTTTTTTTAAATGTACGTAGAGCGGTCTGGCTGTCTCGGGTTGGTGTCAGCTTACGACATTGGCTTTCCCTCCTCTGGTCCTCTGGTCCTCTGGTGCTTCTTTTCTGTGTACCCTTTGAAACTCTTGGGCTTTCTTTTTTTTTTTTTTAATTTGTTTTGTTATTTTTATTTATTTATTTGAGAGCGACAGACAGAGAGAGAAAGAGGCAGAGAGAGAGAGGGAGAGAGAATGGGCGCGCCAGGGCCTCCAGCCACTGTAAACGAACTCCAGACGCGTGCGCCCCCTTGTGCATCTGGCTAACGTGGGTCCTGGGGAGTCGAGCCTCGAAGTGGGGTCCTTAGGCTTCACAGGCAAGTGCTTAACCGCTAAGCCATCTCTCCAGCCCAACTCTTGGGCTTTCTAAATAGATTTCTGCCTTCCTCTTCACCATGAGTAATATAGGCATAGTGACTTGTACCTATCATCCTAGCACTTAGGAGGCTGAAGCAGGAGGATTGCCTTGAGTTTTGAGGTCAGCCTGGTATACATAGTAGACCCTATTTCAAACAGAGGATCCCCCCCCAAAAAAAAACCCACAATGCCCAATCTTTGCTGATAGAGTTTGGATAGGAGAAATGGAATGATAGAATAGGATTCCTTCATCTCCCAGACCTGCTTTTACAGGGAAGCTCTACCTAGTGGAACACACAGGTTCTTATGTCTGGTGGCAATTAGCTAAATATAGAGTCAGGGAGCTGGGAGGGACCTCCTGAGGTCATCGGTGCCTCCTGCTCTCCTTCTCCATCTGAACGTCTGTCTGGATGTCTGGCCAGCTCAGCAGCCACCTGCCCCTCCAGGGCTCTGATCAGCGCAGCAGTGGCCAGAGCAAGTGCGATGTGCTGTTGGTGATAACATACACCCTGGGTTTCAAAGACATGACCAGAGAAGGGAAAATGTCTCCTTAATGAATTTATATTGAAATGATAGTATTGTCAGCTGCCAGCAGGTTAGTACTGTTTGATGTGTTGGGTTAAATCAAACAGATCATTAAAATAAATTTCACCCCATTCTTTTTACTCTAATGTGGCTGCTAGAAGTTTCAGATTCCATATGGGGCCCACATTATGTCACTACAGTCCTCCCAGGCCAGGGCTTCTAGAGCCTTCCATGGTGCTGCCTCTGTCTTTCGTGATTCTGGCCGTCCACTTCACCACATCCTGCTGGAGCATCCCCCTGCTTCAGGTTGGAGACTTGTGCATTGCAGAACGACCCTTCCACGTTTCTTCGCGAAACTGTCACTTGTAGACTGTCAGGCATCGCTTCCTATTAGAAGCTCCACAACCCCACTTTCTTTCACCATTTCCCTCTCCATCTCTTTCTCAACTGGGTGATGTTTTGTTTTTTAAATGACTTACCCATGGGTCCCTCTGGTTTCTCTATATTGTTTGCAAAACTTGGTCTCCCAAATCACGCACATCAGTCTATGGTGGGGCTGACTGATGTGGAGAAAAGAGAATGCTTCCATTAGCTAATGCTTGATTAGCTTTTTTTTTTTTTAACGATTTATTTTTATTTATTTATTTGAGACAGAAAGAGGGGGAGAGAGTGAGTGAGAATGGGCGCTCTGGGGTCTCCAGCCACTGCAAACGAACCCCAGACATATGCCCACTATGTGCATCTGGCTTATGTGGGACCTGGAGAATCGAACCTGGGTCCTTAGGCTTCGCAGGCGTGCGCCTTCACCGCTAAGCCATCTCTCCAGCCCTTGATTAGCCTTTTTGATACTGTACCTTATTTAACCCAAGGGCATGAGGAAGGCAGATAGGACAGGTGTTCCCCTTGGCTGAGGTGGTAACAAAGCGCCACGGTGAGATAAGTCAAGTGGCAGTTTGGGGATTTGTGACCAGGGCTGTCTGACTCCAAAGCCCACATTCTTTCACCAAACACCACACTTTTCTTGTTGGTTGTGTTAGCCTTCTGACACTGTAACAAAATACACTTAAAAGGGAAAAAAAAAAAAAAAAGCTTATTCGGTTCAGGAGGTTTTAGTCCATGAGTTGTTGCTTTGGGGCCTGTGGCGAGACCTCACATCACCAGAGCACATGGTGAAGGAAGTTACTTACATAATGACAGCCACTAAACAAAGAAAAGGGGGGGCAGGGGGCAGGGTGCCACTATCCTTTTCCAAGGGCATGCTCCCAGTAACCAGGAAATGTCCTAGGAGGTCCCACTTCTTAAAAGGTTTCTGTCCCCTCTTAATAGCACCGAGCTGAGAACTAAGCCATTTATTTATTTATTTAGAGAAAGAATAAACAGACATCCCAGGGCCTCCAGCCTCTGCAGACATACTCCAGATGCATGCGCCACCTTGTGCATCTGGCTTTAGGTAGATACTGGGGAATTGAACTCAGGTTCCTAGGCTTTACAGGCAAGCACCTTAACTTCTGAGCCATCTCTCCAGCCCCAACTATGCCTTTGGGGGAGCTCCAGATGGAAGCCACAGCACTGAGACTTGTCTTTGAAAGCATTCTTTCCCGTGGTGTCATGGTAGCATGTGACTGTGGGAACCCCTTCGAACCCTGTAGACACCATGGGAAAGCTGGCAGGACTATCCAGCCCTGTGGATAACTGTCAACCTCTAACGCAAGGCACTTCTCAAACACCAGTGAAATCTCTTCCCTGGTGGTGTAGTGGTTAGGATTCAAGCGCTCTCTCAAATACCAGTCAAGGCAAAGTTTGCATGTTGAGTGGGAAGGAAAGAAGGGGTCCTTTTGGATGTGTTCAAAATAGATCCTCATGGGCTGGAGAGATGGCTTAGCAGTTAAGGTGCTTGCCTATGAAGCCTAAGGACCCAGGTTCAATTCTCCAGGTCCCACATTAGCCAGATGCACATCGTGGCACATGCATCTGGAGTTCATTTGCAGTGGCTAGAGGCCCTGGTGCGCCCATTCTCTCTCCTTTCGTTCCTCTGTCTCTAATAAATAAACAACAAAATAGATCTTCACATGAATGCACCTTGAGAACATGGTGCTCAGTGAAATATGGCAGTCAAAGGTGAGCTGGCAAAAATAAATAAATAAAGCCGGGTATGGTGGCACACACCTTTAGTCCCAGCACTCAGGAGGCAGAGGTAGGAGGATCACCATGAGTTCGAGGCCACCCTGAGACTACATAGTGAATTCTAGGTCAGCCTGAGCTACAGTGAAACCCTACCTCAAAAAAAAAAAAAAATAAAAAAGAAGAAAGGAAGGAAGGAAGGAAGGAAGGAAGGAAGGAAGGAAGGAAGGAAGGAAATGCAGCCTATCTAGCATGTGTGATGGGAGGTGTCCAGAGCCAAGTCCAGCTGTGGGCCCATAGTCTTTTCCTTGTGGGAAAGCTGTTGGCTTGCTGTACTTTTGGGGGGCTGGGGCAGGGAGGGGCTCCTTTTATCTGACAGATTTCTCAGTATAGAAGTTTTACATATTTTACACAAAACATTGGCGAGCATTAAGCCACTTTCAACAGAAATCTGGAGTGGGGAGGCAGCCTTACTCCAAGGACCCTGGCACATAAATCCCCAGTCTATGGAGATTTTCTTAGTTTTAGCCCCTCTCTGTCTGGGAGTGAGTCTAGACTTGTCTAAGAAAGACAACAGGGCTATAAAGTCAATTTTGTCAGACTGAAGTAATTGTAGCCTTTTTGACGACATGAGGATTAGATTGAGTCCAAACTCCTAAGGGTTTTAAAAAAAATTTCAATACTTTTATGTACATCCTAAATAGTGTCATTTCCACGTGCAATCAATATGAAACTTTAAAAAAATATATTTTTGTTTATTTTTATTTATTTGAGAGCGATAGACAGAGAGAGAAAGAGGCAGGTAGATAGAGAATGGACGCTCCAGGGCCTCTAGCCACTGCAAATGAACTCCAAATGCATGTGCCACCTTATGCATCTGGCTTATGTGGGTCCTGGGGAATCGAGCCTTGGGGGTCCTTAGGCTTCGCAGGCAAGTGCTTAACCGCTAAGCCATCTCTCCAGCCCCATATGAAACTTTATTAATGGGTGTAGTATTTATTCACATTTTGAACTGTACATTTCACACAAATAGCATGTCTCAATGCATACTAGCCATATTTCATGTGCTCAGTAAGTGTAAATGACTTGTGGCTTCCAACTGGACATCATGGTGGTAGACTCTGGAATCCCCAACCAAAATGTTCTTAGTCCACAGCATCTAAGCCAGTTGCGGTGGCTCATGCCTGTAATCTCAGAGAGACCAAGGTAGGTGAATCGTCATGAGTTCAAGGGCAGCCTGGGTTACATCATCTAAGACTTGAGGTCAGTTAACAAATCTGAGGCACAGGCTGTCTTGAGGAAATGTAGCCAGGGGGCATAGATGGGGACTCCATTTTTTGATGGTGTGGCATTTAGTGTTGTCGTGGATGTATTTGTTCATTTGTCCTGTGTATTTTCCTTTTCAGGAATCATTAACCAATGGCAACAGGAATCCAAGGATAAAGTGATCTCCCTTCTGTTAACTCACCTGCCTCTGCTGAAGCCGGGAAACCTCGAGGCAAAAGTAGAGTATATGAAACTGCTGCCTAAAATCCTGGCGCACTCCATTGAACACAACCAGCACATTGAGGAGAGCAGGCAGCTGCTGTCCTACGCTCTGATCCACCCGGCCACCTCTTTGGAAGACCGCAGCGCTCTGGCCATGTGGCTGAATCATTTGGAGGACCGCACATCCACCAGCTTCGGAGGCGGCCAGAGCCGGGGCCGCTCGGACTCTGTGGATTACGGACAGACGCACTACTACCACCAAAGACAGAACTCCGATGACAAGCTCAACGGGTGGCAGAACTCTCGGGATTCTGGGATTTGCATCAGCGCCTCCAACTGGCAGGACAAAAGCCTGGGGTGTGAGAATGGCCACGTGCCCCTGTACTCCTCCTCATCTGTCCCCACCACAATCAACACGATTGGAACCAGCACAAGTACAAGTAAGTGCCCTGGAAGTCCCTCTAATGCAGTCTGGTGTGATGACTGGCTGTGTGTGGCACGTCCTGCTGTCAGTGTCTGCTCTGAGCACCCTTGTAACCTTGGGAGAGAAGGGCTGGTGGCTGGCAGCTGGGAGAAAGGGCTCTGTGACCTCCTCCATATTTGCTGCTCTTTGGCGTTGGAGAGATGAAAATCCTGGGCAGGTAAAAATGATGGATGGACTAAATTTGGGTTATAGACAGACCAAAAATAAAGAAATGAGAGAGCGAGAGAGAATAAATGGTGAAAGGAGGAAAGGTCCTCTTTCCGCAAATGAAAATGCCTTTCACCCTGGGGTTTGAGGATTTGCTGAGACACTTGAGTTTCTTCGTGATTCTGTCTAAAGCTCATTCTAACCCATAGTTAACCAGCCACCCTCAGGGCTTTGTGCATTGTATAATTGCATATTTCTTCTCCTTTTCCCTTTCCTTAGATTCTTCTTCTTTTTTTTTTTTTTTTTAATTCATCCTGGAATGTCCCCTCCCCTTGCATCTTCTGGTCGCATCCCCAGTTGTTGAGGGCCACTTTTTTTGCTTCTGAGCAGGGGAGCAGGTTGGCTAAGTGAGAATGTTGCCCCATGCTTTGGCCTGGTGGGCTCCCTCTCCCTCGGTCTCACCTCTCAGGAGAGACAAGTCAGACGTGCTCTGAGGGAGGGGAGAACGGAGGGCGGCCCCTCGGCTCTGGCTCTTTTGACCGCTAAAGCCACGTTCCATGTCCACTAGGACCCAAAGTCCTCCCTGTGGCTCCTCATGTGGCCAAGCACTGTGAGCAACTTTCATTCATGCTCATGTGAAGCAGTACTTTGGGAGGACAGCTGCCCACGAGCAGTGTGCTAGTCTGCATCTATCTATGAATCCGGTGCCACTGTCCAGATAACTCCATGACCTTACGGGGATTGAAGATTTGTTTCCCTGTTTGTCTTTTTTTTTTTTTTTTCTTTTCTTCTTTTGAGGTAGGCTTCATTCTAGCCCAGGCTAACTTGGAACTAACTCTGTAGTGCAGGCTGGCCTCAAACTCAGTCCTCCTACCTCAGCCTCCTGAGTGCTGGGCTTAAAGGTGTGAACCACCGTCAGCCTACGCCTCATGTGCCTGTCAACTTGCAGAGACTCCCCATTAAAAGACACGAGAAGAGGAGCTGGGGAAGTAGCTCAGTAGGAGAGTGCTTGCTCTTACCTTCAGAGGTTCCTTCTCCAGCATTGCAAACAAATAACAACAAAGAAAGACTGAAATCCAGCAGTAGCCGGGTGGGCGTGGTGGCGCACGTCTTTAATCCCAGCACTCGGGAGGCAGAGGTAGGAGGATTGCAGCGAGTTCGAGGCCACCCTGAGGCTATATAGTAAATTCTAGGTCAGCCTGGGCTAGAGCAAAACCCTACCTAAACAAAAACAAAACAACAACAAAAAACCCAGCAACAATGTCCTCTTGGACTCTGTCCCCACTTGAATCTTTTGGCTATTAGACCTCTTTAAATGGCTTTCTCAAATATTTAAGGTTGCTGGATCATAATTATGTTAACTGAAATAGTACCTTACTAAACTAACAAAGGAAATACTGAGTTTCCTTTAAACAAATGTAACTTTTCAATAAATACTGGTATTGACTTGAGAATTTTTTAAAGATTTTATTTTCATTTACTTATTTATTAGAGACAGAGAAAGGGAGAAAAAGAGAGAGAAAATGGGCATGCCAGGGCCTCTAGCCACTGCAGATGAACTCCAGATGCATATGCTACCATGTGCATCTGGCTTACGTGGGACCTGGAGAATCAAACCTGGATCCTTAGGCTTCACAAGCAAGCACCTTAACCTCTAAGCCATTTTCTCCAGCCCCATGAGAATTTTTTTTAAGTTCCTTTTTGTACATTTAAATAGTAACTTGAACATGAGGTACTTGGGGTGATTATTGCGTATTACTACATAAGTGGAGAAGGTCTCACAGAAGTGTTGTTCATAGACTATAATCCAATAGGAAATGTTCACCAGCTTCCACGTGACAGAGGCCGATGGTCAATACTAGTACAATAGCCGTGAAGATCTCCCAACTTGAGTTTTCCGAGGAAGCAAAAGGCCCGAGTCACTGTTACAAAACATTTTGATAAGTGGAGCAATGCAGGCTCTGAGCAACCTACCCTCTCAAAACTTGATCTGTTCATTTTCATATTATATGTCATTTATTTTGAATTTAGTCTTGGGATCATGACACATTTCCATTTGCTGACTCATACATTCAGGGCCAGTTCTTGACAAGATTGGTGTGTTTAAGATGTCTATCACAGGGGCTGGGGAGAGAACTCATTTGGTAAAGTGCTTGCCTTACAAGCATGAGAACCTGAGTTTAGGTCCCAGTACCCATAGCTGTGCCTGTTGTTCTAGAACTAGAAAGGCAGAGACAGGCGGATCCCGGTGCTTACTCTCTAGCTAGTCTAGCCTAGAGGTGATTTCCAAGCAAGTGAGAGACCCTGTCTCAAAAAGGTGTCTCCACACATATGGATACACACACACACACACACACACACACACGAGGGTTATAGTCATCAGGCAATCGCTTACACTGTGACCACCCAGCCCACTGGTAGAGCAGAAGTCTATAGATGGCTGTTGTGGCTGTCCTGAACTTGGGAACCCTGTATAGTACTTGAGTTTCAAAGATTTGGAGGTTTAACTTGGTAACTAGATGACATATATCTGGAAGAAGAAAGGGTTTGGAGCCTGCTATCCCCCCCCCCCCCAAGAGCATTAGCAGTAAAAGAAGACAGAGCTTAGTTCTCACCTCCAGAATATTCCCTTCAAATACATGGACCACATCAGCTTTGAATTTCAGTAATGCCTCTTTAACAAAATGTGTTTTCGCTGTTTTACTCCGCTGCATGGTCCAGGGTGGTTCAACTGTGCTTCTCGACACTGCACACCTTTGGGCATTGGTTCATTTGTGTGTCTATCAAATGTCCACTGGGCCTCAGCAGATAGCCTGACCAAGTGGAAAGGTCATGGACTTGAGCCCAGACTTGCAATTGGCTAACTACAACTTAGGTCATTTAACCTCTCTGAACAAGGTCCCCACTTCTAAAATGGGAACATGGACGGCTCTACCCTCTCAGCTTGTGCTAAGGGAAATATGTCTATGTCCTGGCCAGAGCACAGCAGTAAGCGCACACTAAGTGTTCGCTAGATGAGTAAGCGGGAGAAATTCTATACTGCATGGACTGTAAATATTTAGAAGTTCTTGTGAACAGGAGGGTCAAGAAAGCCTGAACAGGGGAAATGGAATGAGTGAGAATGAAAAGGGAGGAGAAGTGGAAGGACATTCGGGGGGGGGGTGGAATTTACATTGTGAGCAGTACAATGGGGGTTGTGATGGGCAGGTAGGGCTGGAAAACAGTGAGGGAAGAGGATGATTCATGGAAGGGAAGGGGGAGGGCAGGATGGCCGTGGAAGCAGAGAGAAGGGAGGGATCTGAGCATGCTGAAAGAGGCTGGATGTTTATATCAGGGGCATGGGAAAGAGAGCAATGCTGTACAGGGACTGGTTGTCTGTGGGCAAGCTAGGTGGGGGACCAGTGATGGATGAAGAGCCAGTGAGTTTCTAAACCTCAGCTGTGAAGTCACAGAGGTGTCGTTAGGACAGGAGCAGGTACAGAGCAGAACTATGAGGTTAGTACTCAGGGGCTGGAGAAATGGCTTAGTGGTTAAGGTGCTTGCCTGTGAAGCCCAAGAACACAGGTTTGAATCTCCAGGTCCCATGTAGCTGGACACACAGTGATGCAAGTGTGCAATGTTGCACGTGTGCACAAAAGGGTACACGTGCCTGGAATTCGTTCACAGAGGCTTCATGAAAGGCCCCAGCATGCCCATTCTCTCCCACTCTCTCTCTGAAAAATAAAATAATAATAATAATAAAAAGCCAGAATTGATAGGATTAGTACTCAGTGTTGACTTTTACATATATTACTGATTCACTTCTGGGTTCATTCATGCAGAAAATGCTCATTGAGAGCCTTCTGTAGGCCCAGCCTGACCAAGGCACCTGGGCCACATCAGTGAATAAGACAAAGCCACCATCCCTTGTGCTGTTAAGTGCTCTACTATATGTAAATTATAGTATATAAGTAAATGATCAGGCTCATCTAGAGGTCAATACATCATATGGAAACAAGAGAGTTGAGTGTGGAGAACCAGGCCTAGGTGGTGAGGTGGTTGTGGTATGAAGTAGTGTGGTCAGGGCAGGCCTCACTGAGATGTGGTGGATATGCGGGAGTTAGCCAAGCATCTGGGAGGAAGAGGATTCCAGGCAGAGGGAAAACTGGAGCAAAGATCTCTAGATTTAATTCCCAGCATGCTGACAGAAAGCAAGAAGGCTGGTCCCCAAAGAGGAGTGAGGTCAACCGTGGCAGAGAGCTCACTGTGGGGGACCAGGTCCATAGCACATGGTCAGCCATGGCAAGGACTTTACTTTGGCCCTCAGTAAACCAGGAAGCTATTGGGGATTTGGGGGGGGGGCAGATGAATGGCATGGCCTGCATCACGTGCTAAAGGGATCCCGTGGATGCTGGGTTATAAATACGCGGTATGTGTGCAAAGACAGGGGACAGGCGGGCAGTCAGGAGGCCATTGCCATCATCCAGGCAAGAGACCATGAGAGCTGGAACCGGGAGAGTCATGGCGGAAGGATGGGGAGCAGTCAGCGCCTGGACGAACTTTGAAACTAGAGCTAACCGCACTTCTCACTCGTGTCCTTTATTGATTTTCCAATCAGTAAAGGAAACGAGAGAGAGGAGAGTCAACAGTGACGCCAGCAAGTTTTGCCTAAACAACTGAAAGGCTGTTGATACCACCCGTTGAGACGTGAGTCGGTCAAGTAGAGTAGGTTTCAGGTGAGAGCAAGAGCTCTGTGTTGAGCCTGGTGAGTTCAGAGTGTTCAACAGAGAACTGGAGGTACTGAGGGGCCGGAAGGATACGTGCATTATGTGGCTTAGGAGAGAGGATGGAGCAGAGATAGATGTGTGGAGGTTACCAGCACGTGGGTATTGTTTAAAGCTATGATCCTAAATGACATTCCCAAGGCCGGGATGTGGACGGAGAGGATAAACAAGAACCTGGGTCTCCAGCCCAAACGCTAGAGGGAAGGAAGAACAGCAGAAACTGAAGGAGTAACTACTTACTGCACTTAGAGAAAATGTGTCTTTCAAAGCAAATGAAGAAAACATTTCAGAGAGAGAGAGAGAGAAAAAGCTCTGATGAGCTGATAAGATGCATGGATAAGTTTTCATACGGCAGTGCATGCCTTTAGGCCCAACACTCAGGAAGCTGAGGTAGGAGTATCACCTTGAGTTTGAGGCTAGTCTGGGGCTACAGAATGAGTTCCAGGTCAGCCTGAGCCAGAGTGAGACCCTGCCTTGAAAAGAATTAAAGAAGAAGAAGAAAATGAAGGTGAATTATCAATGATTTATTAAGAAGAAATAGCAGAGAGAAATCAAGAGCTTTTTTGCACTCTACGGTTGTTTTCAGAGGTGAAGAAGTTTCAGGGGTGAACCAGAGATTACAAAGAGATTATAAGCACTAGCTAGCACCAAGCTTGGGTTTAGATGGATGCCTACTTTGAGACGATGTCATAACATTGAGATGGAGAAAAAGGATTTCTATAAGGGATTACAAATGAGCTATTGGGCCAGAGTTTCTGAGAAAAGGATTAGGATAAGGCCAATGATAGAGGCCAAACCCTAACTCCTAATCCAATGAGAATCAACCTGTTTTCACTGAGTCAGTGGCAAGCGTGTCTTTTATTGATGGCAGAGGTTAAATCAAGTGATACCGCAACGACCTTTGAGCTGATCTTCTCTTCCATGAAAGAAAAGTGGCGTGAGATGAGCGGAGCCATCTGCCTTGTTCTCTCAGTAAGGCCGAAGACAAAGCTGGCTCTTCACCATGAGCCTGTGCGACCAGAAAGGACCGCAGTAGTGGCTGTCACGAAGCCTGTCCACTTTGTCTCAGCCGTTAAGAAAGATTCCAAGAATAGGATGTCAAGAGTTGAACTCAGCATCTCTATCTCTAGGTTTTTGGTTTGTTTTGTTTTGTTTTGTTTTGGTTTGTTTTGGTTTGTTTGTTTTTTGAGGTAGGGTCTCACTCTAGGTTAGGCTGACCTGGAATTCACTATGGAGTCTCACGGTGGCCTTGAACACAAGGCAATCTTTCTACTTCTGCCTCCCGAGTTCTGGGATTAAAGGCGTGCGCCACCATGCCTGGCTCTCTAGGTTGTTTTTTTAATCCTGTATGATGGCTGCTGTGGAAAAGACGAACCACTCAGGAAAAGAATGAGTTTTTCTGGTTTTCTTAAGTACTTGCAAAACTTGCGTGGAGGGCGATGTCACCTCACCTGCCCCAAACTGCCTATCTGAGTGACCCTATTCTACTCTGACCAGTAAACTTAGACCTAAGGGGGGACGGCTGGAGATGTGTGAAGGGGGGGAAGGGCTGGAATGTGTGAAAGGGGAGAGGACTGGACGATGTGTGAAATTGTTTCTATTTAAAAATTTTTAACTTATTTGTGTGTGTGTATGGAGGATTGAACATAGAACCTTATATGAGACTCTACCACTGAGAGCTTTGTGCTCAGCCCTCCCCCCCCCCCCTTTGTTTTTTTCAAGGTAGGGTCTCACTCTAACCCAGGCTGACCTGGAATTCACTGTGTAGTCTTGGAGTGGCCTCGAACTCACAGAGAACACCCTACTTCTGCCTCCCAAGTGCTGAGATTAAAGGCATGTGCCAGCACGCCCAGCCTTACCTTTTATTTTGAGACAGGGTCCCAGTAAATTCTTCAGGCTGACCCTGAACTCACTTTGTAGCACATGCAGGCCATTAACTTGTAACTGCCTGCCTCAGTTTACAGAGTAGCTGGAATTCAAGTCTGTACCACTAGGCCCAGCTAGCACTTGATACTTTTCAGCATTCTTAACATTTGGACTTTAATCCAAAGATTCATGGCCAGTTTAGAGTCTTAACATTGATCGTGAGTAAAGGACTCACCTTCCTCTCTCTCCCTTTCTCTCATTTACTTCACTTCTTGAAAATTAACCTTCATTCATTTTTTTTTTCTGGCAATAGAATTAATGCATTTAAAATTGACCACCAGGGCTGGAGAGATGGCTCAGTGGTTAAGGCGCTTGCCTTCCCAGCCTAAGGACCTGAGTTTGATTCCCTAGTACCCACTTAAAGCCAGGTGCACAAAGTGGTGCATGCGTCTGGAGTTTGTTTGCAGTGGCTGGAGGCCCCGGTGCGCCCATTCTCTCTGTCTGTCTCTCTTCTATCTCTTTCTCTGCTTGTAAATAAATAAATAAATAAAAATAGATTTTAAAAAATTGGCTGGGCGTGGTGGTGCACAACTTTAATTCCAGCACTTAGGGGGCAGAGGTAGGAGGATCACTGTGAGTTCAAGGCCACCCTGAGACTACAGAGTGAATTCCAGATCAGCCTATGCTATAGTAAGACCCTACCTGGAAACGCCCCCCCCCAAAAAAAATTGACCACCAAAAAGAGTAAATCTGTGATAACACTCATAAACATGGTATTTGCTACATATTGGATACTGTTTACAACCCTTTACACTAGCTGGGCATGGTGACGCACACCTTTAATCCCAGCACTTGGGAGGCAGAGGTAGGAGCATCACCGTGAGTTTGAGGCCACCCTGAGACTACATAGTGAATTCCAGGTGAGTCTGGGCTAGAGTAAGGCCCTACCTTGAAAAAACAAAAACATAAACAAAAATAAATAAATAAACAAACCCTTTACACAAATGCTGAATCATACTATCCTCAAAACCTGCTCATCCCCCAAGCTGGACATGATTGTTAACGCTCCTTTGACAGACGAGGAAAGAGACTTCGAGGGATTAACTTGACCAACACCATAGATAGGTGAGGTGAGTTAGCTGGGATTGGAACTCAGGCAGTGTGGCCTATGTCTATCTCTTAACTTCAGACTGCATACATGCCTCTCCTTTCTAGTCCTGTCCTCAGACATGGACTCAATGAAGACTCAGTAGACTCTGACCCTGAATTTGTACTCCTACCTTGGACCAGCTACCCTACAGCCTTGATAGTCTCCACAGATGGAGGATCCTTCTAGAACTACTGCCTCTCTGTGACTCCCTGAAGCCGGCCGACTACTCATATATTGGCTTTGTTTCTCCCAACATACTTTGATGTCTGCTCTTGGTGTCCTGGCCATAACTTTTGGTCAATATATTCACCTCTCTTTCCTATCATGAACTCTTTAGGAACAAAGGCTGTGGGGTGTGTGTGTGTGTGTGTGTGTGTGTGTGTGTGTGTACCTGTACATGCATACGTGTATGGAGGTGTGCAGTGTGCATGCACGTATGTACATGTGTGTGTGGAGGTCAGAAGAAAACCTTTGGTATCATTTCTTAAGAGGCCTGTTGACTTTGGTTTTTGTTTTTGTTTTGAAACAAGGACTCTCATTGGTTTGGAGTTCCCCAAGTAGGTTAATAGGTTAGACTGGCTGACCAATAAGCCCCAGGGATCCTGTTGTCTCTGCCTCCCCAGCGCTGGGATTGCAAATGCTTGGGGGCTGATTGTTTGGCATGTGTGTGCATCTTTATCTGTGATGTGTGGAATATGTGTGGTGTGATGGGAAGTGTGTACAGCATATGCATGTGTGTGTGTGCAGATGCACATGACGTGTGCATATGTGCAGAGGCCGGAGGAGAATGTCAGGTGCCATCCTCCTTCATTCATCACCTGTTTCCTGGAGATGGAGTCTCTCACACGAGCCAGAGCTGCCAGCTTCACTGTTGTTTTGTTGTGCTGTGTGGTGTGGTGTGGTTTTGTGTTGTGTTATGTGGTGTGGTGTGGCGTGGTGTGGTTGCAGTATGTTGTGTTGTGGTGTGGTGTGGCGTGGTGTGGTGCAGTATGGTGTGGTGTGGTGTGGTGTGGTATTGTGTTGTGTTGTGCTATGTGGTGTGGTGTGGTATTGTGTTGTGTTGTGTTATGTGGTGCAGTATGGCGCAGTGTGGTGCAGTATGGTGTGGTGTGGTGTGATGTGGTGTTGTGTTGTGTGGCGCAGTGTGGTGCAGTATGGTGTGGTGTGGTGTGGTGCGGTGTGGTATTGCGTGGCATGGTCTCTAGGGATCAAACTCAAGTCCTCATGCTTGTAAGGCAAGCACTTTACTGACTGGGCTGTCTCCCCAACCCAATGCCATTTCTTTATTGTTCTTTCCCAGCATCTTGTGTGGCTCAAAAAGTCATAGCCATTTTGGAGACAGCAGTTCCTGGCATGCAGTTGGCAGCCTCTCTCTCATGGCAGAGCATCTCTGTTAGATAATGGCTGCTTCTCACTAAGCCCAGACGCGGTCTCTCAGTCCTTCTCCATCTGCCCCTAAGAAGCTACTATAATTCAATAAAGATGGCATGTGAGCAGAAGCCTGTCTTGCCCATCTTGCCAGAGATGTTTGCTGAACAGTAGGGACTTAATAAATTCCAAGGCTCAGTAGGCAGATGTTCACAAAAGTAATGAATTTCCAAAATAAACAAGAAAATGCCCCCAAGGAATTCACTAAATATTTTGTAGTAATATTGATCACTTAGCCTTCTGTCACATCATCGTGATACTTATTTTTACTTCTGCTCTCTTTGTGATGTGTCTTACTTACCAACTTGGTTTTAATACTAAAAGACTTGTGTGTGTAGGTGTGTTATGTGTGTGTGTAAGTGTGCGTGCATGGAAGTATGTGCACACCTGGATGGAGGCCAGAGGATCACCATGGAAGCCCTTCCTCAGCCACCATCCACCTGTTTTGAGACAAGGTTCCCCAGTAGCATGGAGACTACACTAACTGGCCAGCAAGCTCCAATTGTCTTCCTCTACCTCTCCAGCACTGGGATTACAAGTATGTGGGCTACCATGCCCACCTTTTTTATATGGCTGTCTTCTAGGCCCATGGAGCCACCGTCTGAAACAAAACTATGATAGCAGACAAGGTTATACTAAAATGAGTCTTAGGGAAAGTGGCTCCTTTGGAAGCCCCTACTATACAAGTGGGAACAAGTCATCGACCTCTTTGGACAGCAGGGCCTGCTCTGGTATACTTGCTTGGCTCACAAAGCCCTTCTTTCTAAAACCTTGCCAGCTATACTGTCCTACAAGGCCACCAGCCACTTTGAGCTCTCTCCAGTCAGCTTGTGCAAAAGTTTCAGCGCACAGGTCTGAGGAGAAGGACAGGGACTGGGCAGCAGAGGCAAGCCTGTTGAGAAAAGAGGCTTTTTGCAGAATGCCTCTTGCGATAAAAGGAAGGCTGGAGAACCTGAATTCACTCTCGCAGGCTATAGGCCATCCCCTCTCTAAGCCTTTAGAGCCGCTGGGAAGTTTGGAGTTCCTTAGAAGTTTTCATCTAATTGTTTTGTCTTTCACCAGCAGACTTTCTTTCTCATTGGAAATCTCCCCCCCCCCCCATCACCACCACAGATCTAGCCAACCTGGCCTATATCTGAAAAATTCTATGATTTTCTTAACCCCTCATTTGCTCTTCAAAGAGGCAGCTAATGAAATAGTTGGTTGCTTCCTTTGAGAAGCATTTATAACAGCTGGTATGACATATTTTTAGCTGTTGCTTCCTTCCCCTTTGGGGGAAACTTTTTTTTAGTATGGCATTGGCCTTACCGACACATACTGCATTATAAAGATGGCTCAGTGACATCTCAGAGGACCCGGTGTTGCCACCGACAGATCCTTCTCCCCTTTCCACTGCCTTGATTCACAGTATGCAGTGTTTGTTTTCTAGGGCTTAGGGAAGAACCATCAGAAAAACACTGCAGTAAGTAAGGAGCCTGCTAGTGGTTTATGTGTCAGAGAACACCGCTGCATGGGAGAAGGCCAAGGCCGCCGTGGGCACCACACACCTTGGGTCATGACACTGAGCGAGCCGTCCCTTCCCCATCTGAGAAGATTTTTTTTTAGACTTTAATGACAGCGAGGATCATTAAACACTAGATGAGCTACAGGAGAAGACAGTTGTGTTCTCATTCCCTTCCATACTTTAAAAATAGGACAGGTTCTGGCTGGAATAAATGGCTTAAGTTGGACTAGTCTTGCTGAGAGGAAGAGGAAACAGGGATGGACAAGATGGCAGTTAAAGATTCATTTTAAGCCATATAATCTTATGATCCCTTGATTTCTCCTGATTTAGAGTCACAGTCTAGTGCAGCTGCTCCACAAAGAAATGGAAAAGATTTTAAACTTGTATTTTCTTCTCCATCTTCCTCCTCTTCTACTTCTTCCTCCTCCTCCTCCTTTTCCTTCTTAGCTTTCAGGTTTCCAGGGGCAAAATTAGTTTGCAAAAAAAAAAAAAAAAGAATTAGAAGCAAGATGTAATTGCCAATTTGGGCTGTTTCCACCTATTACTGAATAGATTCCTACCCGCCTCTTTTTACCCATCCAGCCCTCAGTATTCTATTAGGTACAAGACATGTCAGGAAATGAGTATGAGAAAGGTATGAGGGAGGACGTGATCTTAACACTCAGGGGGCTGAGGCAGGAGAATCTGGAGTTCAAGACTACCTTGGATACATCACAAGCTTGTCTCCAAAAATAACTACATGCATGCATGCATACATACATAAGCAAGCAGGAGCAAAATAGAGGGCTTCAGAATCTGGATAATGCTGTTACAGGCTCTGTGGTTTGGAGAAAGGCTACAATTCTAAACATACTACTCTAGAACAGTCGTTTCCTGCCAAAGGTTTGGACCATTTCCATAGAAACATTCCACAGCTAGACTTACACAGTGGAGCCAATGAAAACACGGGGTTTGCTTGTAAGTTTGCTTCACAGTCAACTGTGCAGAGTTGAATCTTTTTAGAAAATCCCAGCAAAACCTCTACGGAGCTAAAAGATGGACTTTTATCATCACTTTTATATTTCATTAATCTGCTTTGCTTGGTAGGGCATGTGTACTAATCATATATTTCTTTACCCAACAAAATACATAAGGCAGGCTAATTTTATAAAGAAAAGGTTTATTTAGCTCACAGCTGGGGAGGTCCAAGGGCTTGGCACCTACACTGGTTCAGGTCTTGGTTGGGTCACAACATGGTGGATGGCAATTGCAGGACGGAACATGAAATCAAGTGATGGCATCACCAACAGGAAGCAGGCCAGGCTCGGGTTTCTGTAACAACCCTCTTATGGTAACCACCAAGGGTTGAATGAAAACTAAACTAAGCCCTTCCCAAGAACAGCAGCCTTCAGTGACCCAAAGACCTCTGTGACGGTTAATGATTGATCGTGAACTTGACAGGAGACGAACCTCTAGGCATGTCTGGGAATGAGTTTCTAGACTGGGTTAACTGCGATGGGAAGACCGTCCTTCATTGGGCAGTAACGCTTGAGCCAGAGTCCTAGACTAGCCAAAAAGGAGAAAGCAGGGCTGGAGAGATGGCTTAGTGGTTAGGCGCTTGCCTGTGAAGCCTGAGGACCCCAGTTCGAGGCTCGATTCCCCAGGACCCGCGTTAGCTTTGTTTGCAGTGGCTGGAGGCCCTGGCGTGCCCATTCTCTCTCTCTCTGTATATATATATATATCTGCCTCTTTCTCTCTGTGTCTGTCACTTTCAAATAAATAAATAAAAATAAACAACAACAAAAGAAAAACTAAAGGAGAAAGCAAACTGAGCACCAGCACTCATCACTCTCTGCTTCCCACTGTGGATGCAACGTGACCAGCCGCCTCACGTTCCTGCCGCCAGGGCCTTCCCCACCACGGTGGATTGCTTCCCTACAAACTGTCACAGCAATGAGAAAAGTAACTAACATAACCTCTTAATGGCCCTTCTTCTTTCTTCTTGTTGTTGATTTGGTTTGGTTTTTCAAGGTAGGGTCTCGCTCACTCTGTAGTTCTGGGTGGCCTCAAACTCACGGATCCTCCTACCATGGCCCCCCAAGTGCTGGAATTAAAGGCGTGTGCCACCACACCCGGCCTCGCCCTGCTTCTTAAAGGCCCCACACAACCTCTCAGGGCCACACTAGGGACCGTACTTGTAATGCACGAAACTTTGAAAAACGCACCACATCCAAGCCATAGCAATGTTGCTATACAAAGGCAATTATGAAGCTATGTGCGGCATTTTAGATATTCAAGGCTGAGGGATAAACAACAAGGTGGTCTTGATCAAAAGCAGGAATGTGGCTTTGGAGTTGGCTTTCAGGTCCAGCTTTGCCATCAGCTAGGTGCATAGTCATGGACAAGGTACTTGACATCTAAACCTACTTTCCTCATATATAAAATAATATGTAATAATACTAAATATGTATAATAATATAAATAATAATAAATTTCATCAAAAGACTTCTTAGGGTTGGAAGGATGGCTTAGAAGTTAAGGCACTTGCCTGCAAAGCCAAAGGACCCAGGTTCAATTCCCCAGGACCCACAGATGCACTAAGTGGTACATCTATCTGGAATTCGTTTACAGTGGCTGAAGGCCCTGGCACACACATTCTGTCTCCCTCTCTCTCCCTCTTTCTCTCTCACAAATAAATAAAATAAGAAAAAAAAATTTTTAAAGACTTCTTATCCATGAGAGTGGATAATTGATGAGTTAACTGGGATAGCCACTAAAGCATGGAATCAAGGTATAAGACCCTGAACATATCATTTTAACTTAAAACTTAAACATATGCCTCAGTTCATAGTCCTTTTATGTAGCATGGTGTTAATTTTGTCATCACCTGGCCGAAGCAACTTAAAGGAGGAAGGACTTGTTTGGCTCATGGTTTCAGAGGGTGCAGGCCCTCGTGGTAAAGCGGAGAAGGCATCTTGGCAGCATGTGGGACAAGGCTTGTGTGCATCACGATCACAAAGTAGGAAGAAGGAGTGGGTCAGGAAGCACAGCCTGGCTATGGCCTTCAAAGTCCCAGCCCTGGCAAACCCCTGAAGCTTCCATAGACTTCAGAATGGCACCCCAAGCTTCAGAGAGAGAGGACCAAGTCCTGTTGAGAACATGAGCCTGTGGGGGAACATGCCAGATTCAAACCATCACAAGTGTGAGGGCTCTTTCTTTCTTTCTTCCTTTTCTTTTCTTTTAACATTTTATTTACTTATTTCCAAGGAGGTGGTAGGGGGGAGAATGAGAATGGGCAAGCCAGGGCTTCCATCTGCTGCAAACAAACTCCAGGTGCATGTGCCACTTTGTGCATCTGGCTTTATGTGGGTACTGGGGATCAAACCATGGTCATTAGGCTTTGTAGGCAAGCACCTTTAACTGCTGAGCCATCTCTCCAGCCCGAGGGTGTGTTCTTTAAGAAGCCATCACAGGTGGCTCTTTGCCTTTCTTGCACAAACACCCTGAATGCATTATTGTCTCCGACTTCTTTTTACAAAGGGCACATGGATTTGAAGACATTTGCCAAAGGGGGGCGGGGAGTCAGCATAGTACCTTTCTAGATTCTGGGTTTTTTTTTTAAATATAATTTAGCTTATTGTTTTCTCTCTCACCCTACATTAAATAAAATGCTTTTAAACAGAAGCACTTAAATATTTCTGCAGCATCTAAGTGTTCATGCAGTTAACTTTTATAGCTCCCATGTCATCATTTCTATAGCACTTCTCAAACTGCCAGGTGCAGGATTGGAAACATACTCAGTGGACCCTGGCTACACCAGTAAGTCAGTTTCTGGTAGCAGAGGGGCGTAGTGAAGGATAGTCCAGGACAGTTGGTGAGCCATGTACATCAGGAAGTATGTCAAAGGGCACAGAGAGCTGGTCCAGCACATTATTTGAGTGAAGTTAAGGAGCCCTTTGGAGTAGTTGAGAGGATTGATTGAGAATGTAGGGAAAGCACTTACCAGTAGGAGATGCTCAACAAGCGAGGGCCCTTTCATTATTGCTAATCCAACACATGTTAATAGTAATAAGTGCTTCCTCCACCTGACCAGGTTCTGCCATGGGATAGGGTCTCCTGGGGCAGCCCTATGACAAAGCTCTTCCAATATCCTCACTTCAAATCAATATGCTTTGAATTAGCTCAATAAGGACCCAGCACCAGCATTCTGTAAATACCAGTATCCCCCACCGAGGATTTCTCACTGATTCATTTTATGAAACAGCTCAAAATTGACCAGATTTTAAAAGGAAGAATAAAGAACAAGGTTAAAAAAAATGGTTAATGTCCCTTCCTTGGGATCCTTCACTAATAAGAACAATCTTTAATGAGTAACACTGTAAGACTGCCATTATTTATTAAAGTAACCCTTAAGTAACAGAATAGAACTTACTAGCACAAACCATGGAAGTGTGACCAGTCCCCAGAGTGCAGAATGTTTCAGAGAGAAATAACATGTCATGTTGAAAAGGGCAGTGGGTTAGTAAATTCACTCCACTTCTAACTCTGTGTGATCTTAAACTCCCAGGGATCCAACTGCTTTATGAGATGTGGGGTTGGATTACCCTGAAGGATCTTTCTTAGTGCTTTCATCCTGTTCCTGCAAGGTAGGGAAATCTCCAGCTCATAGAGCTTAGAGGATGAGTTGGGCAACACTGGTCATCATCACCATGGGGGTGAGGAGGAGAGTGGGTTGTGCCAAAGCTGAGAAGAGTCCCCCTGCTAGATTCAGCAGTAACTACACATGCAAGGGACTGCTCTGGTAAGATTTTGGCCTCATTTTCATCTTAAAAAGAATGTGAAAACCAGTATCTGCTACCTGGACAATGGACATGAGATGTGCAATGGACTGGGATTAGGCAGAAGAAATTCTTTTCACTCTTAACTTTCACAGTGAGTCCTCTCCAGAGCTGTGTGTTGCCTATTTAGAAAGGTACGGAATGTAAAAGACATGACGATGTTAGTATCCTAAAAGAAGAGACAGACTAAGTTAGTCTGTAGTAGTAACGCTGAATAAGGAATAAATGGAGGGATGGAGAAATGGCTCAGCAGTTAAGGCGTTTGCCTGCAAATCCTAATGACCTGGATGCAACTGCCCAGTACCCATGGAAAGCCAGATGAACAAAGTGATGAATGCATCTGGAGTTCATTTGTAGTGGCTGGAGGCCCCGGTGTGCCCATTCTTTCTGTCTCTCTTCTCTCTCTGTGCTCGCAAATAATTAAATAAAAGCATTAAAAATAAATGCATAATTTATAAATATATGAAAGCAAACATAGGGAAAGCACTACCACACATCTGTTAGTATGTGCCATATAAAAAGAAATGGAAATAGGCAAGGAGTACTGGTTTGGGTCTTAGTGACAATGAACTTCTAGAGCATGCTATAGTTACAAAGGCGGATTGAGGTGGGGTGGGCATGAGACAAGGTCTCACTATATAGCCCAAGCTGGTCGGAAATACCCACAGTCCTCCTATCTCAGCCCTCCCTAGTGCTAGAGTTACAGGCTTGTGCCAGTATGCCTGCTCTTTCCTCCTAAAAATAAAAATCATCACCCGAGGCTCACCTGTCTCCGTTTCCCTGTTACCTACATCCGTTGCCCGCTACCTGGATCGCAGACCACTTAAAACCATTCTTTCTGTTTGTGGTTTCATCATGGTGAGACTCTTTTGGAAGAAAGGTACACTGTTTGAAGGCCCTTTGTTTTAAGAGATCTGATGAATATTTGGCCTGTTACTCATCTTATTCATGTGCCTCCAAGGCAAACGTTTCCACTGAGGACCAAGGGACATGCAACTTTTGGGCCGTCTCCAAAACTGCCACCTCTGTGGATTCAGAGAGGAAGGAAGGGAAGGAGGGAGGGAGGAAGAAGGAAAAGAAAAAATGCAGCATTTCTCTATCAAAGTCAAAATAGAATCACACGTGTACTCCCTCAGTTCCAGTTTTCCAAGAAATCGTCGCTGATGGGCATCAGTGGGTATCGAGAGTGCACCACACTGTCTTAAGCAGGAAATCTGATGTCCTTACAAGGAAAGAAGAGGAAGCGTGAAGGCTCAGAGCAGACCGTGCGCTGTCAGTGTCGCAGTGAAGCGGGTACAGAAAGTTGAGCTACAGAGATGGGGCATCTAACATCGTGCTTATGTTTTGAAACATTGCCTGAGATCATCTCTCTTTAAGTCAAATTATTTCCCCATCGACTGTGATCTGAGGAATGAATTACTCAGTTGCTCATTAATCTCTGCTGGCAAGAATTAAAATCTGAGATTCCAATCCTTCTTTCCTGAGACTCTCTAGCAGCGTTCATAATCTATAAACTATTCAATGTGACAATTATGAAAAGGATTTTTGCAGGTGATCATTTTGTAGTATGTATGACCTTCTCTGATTGTTCTCTGTGTATGGGATGGTTGGAGTGGTTTGTTTTTTTTTAATTTTTTTTGTTTTTTTTTTTTTGTTTTGTTTTGGTTTTCTGAGGTAGGGTTTCACTCTAGTCCAGGCTGACCTGGAATTCACTATGTAGTTTCAGGGTGGCCTCGAACTCTCAGCGATCCTCCTACCTCTGCCTCCCGAGTGCTGGGATTAAAGGCGTGTGCCACCACACCCGGCTGGAGTGACTTTTGTCTTTCATTCTATGGTGGGTGGCACAGGCCATGCATCTGACACCTCCCCTGAGCTGTGCTTATAAATGCAAAGAGCTCAGTCTTTCCAAATACATTCTGGAGCTGGAGAAAGAGAATGTGTTGAGGAGAGGTGCTGATGTGAGGCTGTGACTTCAACATGGCCTGGGTCTACATCCATTAGCTGCAGACTTCAGCATGCTTGGGAAATTGGGAGAATTCTGTTGTAGTCATTAGGCCTTAGGGAATTGGGTTGTGAGAAAGGTTATTGTTCACATGTGTTTATCATTATTGTGTTATGATATTGTCATTAACTGCTGGGTTTAGCTATATCATTTTTACACCTCAATTGGATGATGTTATACAAAAGAGCTCATTATAAGAAAAATAAAGGCGCCGGGTGTGATAGCGCATGCCTTTAATCCCAGCACTCAGGCCTTTAATCCCAGCACTCGGGAGGCAGAGGTATGAAGATCGCCATGAGTTCGAGGCTATTCTGAGACTACATAGTGAATTCCAGGTCAGCCTGAATTAGTGTGACACCCTACCTCAAAAAAAAAAAACAAAAAAAAAGGAGAGAAAAATGAAGGCATCTTTTGAGTTTAAAAACTGTCCACATTCAGAGTTGTTTACTTTTGACAATGTAACTAGAAATTCACCAGTGTTCACAAAGGTTTATTTGCTAACCTTCAAAATCTGACAGCTCTTTAGTCTCAAGGGTGTCTTTCCTATGGGTCCAATATTGACAGTGTGATTGAGGCCAGCCAGCCCCTAAAAGTGGATCTGAGCTACACACCCTAACATGAAGGCAAAAGTCCTTGCGCAGCTCACTGCGATTCAGGTCCACACTCAGAGAAAGTAGATAACTTACAAGCTAATGATGTGCTGCTTGATGGTTTGCTTTTCAGTCTTCGGTGTTTGTGAAAGAAGAATTTAAAGTTTCATATGGGCCCGGTTCTATTCCCAGCTTTCTGCGGGTAATCTTGCTGTCCCTCTTGCTAGGGACAGCTGCATCATCTGTATTTCTAGAGGAATGCGCTTGGTAGTTCTTCCCGCAGCCTCTCACTGTGTATGCAGCTGAGAGAGCAGACTAATGACGGGGTGCTGGAGAAGCATTTGTCCAGAGGAGAGCTCCGAAATGTGCAACTGGGATCGTGCGATGCTGGGGTCATGCTCATGACAGTTCTTGCTCACGTCCCCCTGTCTGCACGAAAGCCACGCTCCATCTTTTACAGCTTCATGAGCAAACTTTGTAGAAAGGTCAATACTAAAAAAAAAAAAAAAAAAAGTTTCTTCTTAAAGGACAGAGCACATAGGGGATTTCAGGTTTACTTTCTGGGTCTTAAATCTGGATTTAAAAAAAAAAAAAGATACAAAATGGCCAAGAAAAGAGATATGTTCCTCTCCTTAACTGAAGTTCTATCATTTTGGCTGCCCCTACAATGGCTCACGATCAAGAAGCTGAACACATTCAGAGATGGAATTCTCAATAACCCCAGGCAGGGAGGGGCTGATGGATTCCTTGGTGGAGGAGACCGTTTTTTTTTTTTTGCCTGCAGGTCTGTTCCCTCAACCCCGCTTCATCATCATGTTGAGCAAATAGCTTACTTCTGAAAACATTAATCCTACGAGACCACTCTGTCACCTTAAATGACATGGGCTGAGAAAACTGGAAGTGCTTGCTAATAGTTAGTTCTCTTAAGAATCCTCACGTTGGGGCTGGAGAGATTGCTCAGCGGTTAAGCACTTGCCTGTGAAGCCTAAGGACCCCGGTTCGAGGCTCAACTCCCCAGGACCCACGTTAGCCAGATGCACAAGGGGGCGCACGCGTCTGGAGTTCGTTTGCAGTGGCTGGAGGCCCTGGCGCGCCCATTCTCTCTCTCCCTCTCTATCTGCCTCTTTCTCTCTGTTGCTCTCAAATAAATAAATAAATATTTTAAAAAATTAAAAAAAAAAAAAGAATCCTCACGTTGGGGACTAGGGAGGTGACTCAGCGCTTAAAGGCATTTACATGCAAAGCCTGATGGCCTGGATTTGATTCCCCAATATACGTGGAAAGCCAGATGCACAAAGAATACTCATATTGGAAAGAGCATTCCACTCTGGATATCCAACCTTTACATCAGTCAATTTAGTCTCAACCCCTTGCAATCCTGCAGATTGGCAGAGGTTTGAAGAGGCCCTTAGCTGAGCTGTCATGGCTCCAAAAGTAGCCAATGAGGTACCCAGATTTATCTTCAGTTTGAAGAATCCGAAGAATCCCAGTGCTAGGGCTGGGAGATGGTTCCGAGGGTAAAGTGCTTGCCGCACAAGCATGAGGACCTGAGTTCAGATCCCCATCTCCCATGTAAAGTGCCACTCCTGGTAGTGAGTGAGCAGCTGTAATCCCAGTCCTGGGGAGGAAGAGGGGGAACCCCTGGGACTCATCAGTGTGGTAGTCTAGCCAAACTTGTAAGCTCTAGGTTCTGCCAGAGACTTTGCCTCAAAGAATATGGTAGGGAAGGGTTAAGACACCCAATGTTTACCTCTGGCCTCCACATGCATCTTTGCACACACATATATAAACACATACATGCACACACACCATAAACACACACACAAGTGCTGTAGTTCCCTTCTCCATGCCTGCACAAAGCACCAGACCAAAAGCAGCTGATGGGAGAAAAGTTATCCATTTTGTCTTAAAGTTTCGAAGGAAAGCTCTATGATGGCAGGGGAAAGACGGTAGAACAGAGGCTGGACATCACTTCCTTCCACAGCAGGTGGCAAACAGCAGTAGGAGAGTGAGCCAAACTCTGGCAAGGGGGAGCTGGCTATGACACCCCTAAACCTGCCTCCAACAACACATCTCCTCCAGCTAGGCTTCACCTCCCACATTACCACTAGCTGGGAACCAAGCATTCACAATAATTCACAATACATGAGTTTATGGGAGACACCTAACTCAAGCCACTACAGCACTGAAAAAAAAAAAAGAAAGAAAGAAAGAAAGAAAGACCCCAGCTCCAAGCCTGTCCCATTTCACCCTGTCTGGTGAAAGACTCCAGGATGGCGGTGAGGTCCCCTAGGAAACCACATCTACTGATCCCCTGTCCGAGTAGAATGAAGTATTCCTCTGCACTAAAGTTTGCTTTTCCTTGAGTTCTATGGCTCAAAGCTGAGTCTGTCCTTCCCCATTGACCCAACTTGGTCCAACTTATTTCCAAATATGGTAATAGAGGTGACCTGATTTCTAGGACCTAGGACTTGAAGGAAGAACTGTGTTAAGTTATCTTCACCCCCCATTGTCCACATCCCTTCCTTGCAATCCTCCAGCATCAGACACATGTGCTGTCATAGGTGACAGTCATGAACACAATGATGGCAGAATCAGAGTACAGAAAGCGCTCATACCAAGTTGCACTTCAGGCCATATTCTTTGGAGTTTTGGTCCCAGTTTTATTGATTACTAACTGTGTGACCTTGGAGAAATGCCTTAACCTGTTTGCCTTGACACCCTCAAATTAAAAAGGAAGAGATATTCCAGGTCAGCCTGAGCTAGAGTGAGACCCTACTACAAAAAAAAGGGGGGGGGGAGAGACAGAGGCTGGGGAGATGGCTCAGTGAGTGAGATGCTTGTTGCATAGGCATAAGAGCCTGAGAGGACTTGATTCCCTCTGAGTTCAATTCCCCAACATCCAGCTAAACAGATGGGGGTGAAAATGCACATCTGTGACCTCAGCCCTGTGGGGAGCAGAGGCCCTGGCTTAAAATAAAATAGCAGTGAGGGTCACATGTTTGTTTCACCATATATAATTGTTTTCTCATAGATGAACCCATTTCCCCAGAGGTGTATCCATCCAGCCTCATCCTGAGAGATACAAGTCTGTCTTGCCAAGGGACTGGGGCTGTTGGAAGGAGAATGTTAAAATGACATGTGTTTGATTATGTGGGATCCAGAGTAGAATCTAAGGGTTTCTGTCCATCCCCTCCCTGTACCCCACAGTCAGAGGCACCTGGTCTCTGAGTCCCGACCTTCTGCGGAGTTCAGAGCATGAACTATCAGGCCTCCCCTTGCTACAGGCATGCCTGTCACTTTTCTTTGGTGCACTGAATCAGTCCCCTGTGTCCTTTGATTTCAGCTTCTAACCTTTTCTTTCAGTGGTCTGTGATAACTCGAGATCTGCTGTCATCTGCTCTCCTGAGTTCTTTGTCCTTATTGGTTTATGTCCTTGCTGCCATTTCAGTGTTTGCAGAAGAAACTGAGATAACATCGGCATAAATTAGAAGTCCAGTCTTAGAACATAAAGACCAAGAGGTTCCAAATAGACAAGAAATCTTATTTACCACAGTATTCCCATAGCCTAAAGCACTGCTTGGCATATTATAAGTGTTCAACCAATGTTTGTTGAATGAGTGAGTGAATATATGCATGAATAAATAATATATATGTAGACCTCTTTAATATATATATATAATATATATATATATATATATATATATATATCTCCCAGGAAGTAATAACTATCACATCCATAACTATTTTAATCTTTGAAGCTTAAGTAGTAGGCCAAGCTTTATTTTATGCTATTCCCGAGCCATTGACTTAAAAAAAACATATTTTATTTATTGATTTATGAGAGAGAAAAAGACAGAGAGAGAGAATGGGCATGCCAGGACCTCTAGCCACTGCATACTCCAGCCACATGTGCCCCCTTGTGTATCTGCCTTACATGGGTCCTGGGGAACTGAACCCTGGTCCTCAGGCTTCGCAGGCAAATGCCATAACCACTAAGCCATTTCCCCAGTCCCCCAGAGCCATTGATTTTAAATGAGGATATATCTCTCATACATAAACATCATTAAAGGCGTGTCTGAGGGCTGGAAAAATGGTTCTATAGTTAAGAGAGCTTTCTGTGCAAACATGAGGGCATGAGGGGGCCTAAAACCACTAGAGTTTGATTCCTCCAGCACCCATGCAGACAGCTGAGCATGGCCACACACATCTGTGACCCTAGTCTTATAGGGAGTATATATACTAGAAGATCACTGGAGTTCACAAAAAAAAAAAAAAATGCAGGCTCTGGAATCAGTAAGGGATCAAGTTCTAAAGGAAAAACAGGCAGGGGAGCAATGGAAGGGGACACCCGATGGACACTGTCACTCTCATGCCAAAGGGAGTGCTGGGTCTGGGGTGATGGCTCGGTGGTTAAGGCGCCTGCTTGCCAAAGCCTGCTGCCCCAGTTTCAATTCCCCAGCCACCCACGTAAAGCTGGACCCCAAAAAATGGCCCAAGTGTCTGGCATTGTGTTTGCTGTCCATACAACACATGCGTGTACACACACACACACACACAAAGAAATAAATATTTTTATTAAAATAAAGAGAACGTTGTCTCTTTCTGGTAGTTAAAGGCCCACATTCAGAAGACAAAAGATGACCTGGGACTCACATTGCCAAGAGAGGTACACCTAGGATAGAGGCTCAGTCAGGGCTTCTTATTCCCACTGGCACCTAGCTTCCACTACTTTCCATTGTCTTCTCCAGAAATGAGGCTGGGAGAACAGAGAGAACTCAAGGGCTTTGCATATGCTAGGCAAGCACTCTACCTGTGAGCTACATTCCCAGCCTAGTGTTCTGGATTTTTTTTTAAAAAAAGATAACTTAGAAGTAAATAAATGAAGGCGACAAATTATAGTGTTACCGACACCTTCTAGTCTGCTGAAAATAATATTTTTGGCAGAAGAGTTCAGGAAATGTAGAACCATCATTAAAATTCCATCAGGACCAACTCCACTGGGCACATAAACGACATCTACTTTTCAATAAAATCTTGGCATAGCTCTCTACCAATTTTCTTGAGGAGTTGACTGGGGAACGCAAAGCTCTGTCTGTCCCAACCCCATCTGCTACCTGGTGAGGCACTGTGTTCGTTGTCAGGGCGTCCATTCTTGATGTCTGCTGTTCCTCCAGCTCTGATTTAAAATAAAAAGATTCTGGTTTGGCTTTTATGTGGAAGCTTGCCTGACTCTGCCCTCAACACCCACATAAAAGGAGACCCATGAGGTTGGTGAGCAATTGAGGAAAAACCCAAATGGAAAGAGATTCTTTCCGTGTGGTAGGACAGGTGACTGCTAATTCCATCACAGAGCATCTTTGTGCTACTCAGAGCCACGGATTTTAAACAACAGCATGGAAGAGCTGCTTGCAGCCAGAGAAATAAAAATGAACGTTTACTACCAAAGCAAGGGACCAGTTTTCTTAAATTTCAAATCTTAAATTTCAATACTGACGGTCTAAAAAGGAGGGCCAGGACTCGGTGAGTGTACTGCTACCTCCTCAGAAGTTCTCACTAGAACTTGAGATACTGTGGCAAATTCATAGAAATTGAAATCACCTAAAATTTTGACTTCATTCAGCAACTTTTCACCTTCATGCAAAGTGTTACTTAGAATATTAATGCTGCTATGAGCTCCTGGAGGCTATGTGCTTCCAAATGATAGAAAGTGATGGCTTAATACACGGTAAGAAACACTGTCTGCATCTGAGCGGCCCTGCGTTTTATGGGTACTTCTTTAGCATCTGAAGCCCTAGTTACCAGTACATGCCAAATACATAAAAAATGCTGTTTGTTGAATAAGGGAATAAATAAATTAGCTTAAACTATTTTTCCAGAAAAGCAACAACGAATATATTTCAATTTCAAAAGATATATATCTTCTTAGGGCTGGAGAGATGGCTCAGCAGTTAAAGGAGTTTGCTTGCAAAGCCTGCCAGCCTGGGTTTAATTCTCCAGCTACCGTGTAAAGCCTGATGAAAAAAAAAAGTGACACAAGTATATAGTGGCAGTGGCAAGAGGGCTTGGGGTGCTCATAAACACACACACACAAATAATAAAAAAAATCTTCTCAATGGGGAGGGGATATGATGGAGAATGGAGTTTCAAAGGGAAAAGTCAGAGGAGGGAGGGTATTACCATGAGATATTTTTTATAATCATGGAAGTAGTTAATAAAAATTTGAAAAGACGCTGGGCATGGTAGCACACGCCTTTAATCCCAGCACTCATGAGGCAGAGGTAGGAGGAGGATTGCTGTGAATTCAAGGCCACCCTGAGACTCCATAGTGAGTTCCAGGTCAGCCTGGGCTAGAGTGAGACCCTACCTCAAAAAAACAAATATATATATCTTCTCATAGTTCATCATAGTGAGACTTCACCAACATTCTTTTTCTTTTCTTCGCTTTTCTTTCTTTTTTGGAGGCAGGGTCTCACTGTCTTGAGACTGGCCTGGAACTATGTAGCCCAGGCTAGCCTCAAACTCACAGTGATTATCCTACGTCAGCCTCCCGAGTTCTGGGATTAAAGATGTGAGCCTTCATGCCCACTACCAATATTCTGTTAATGTCCAACAAGCATAAGGCAGCCAATACTGGATGGATGGATTGATGGATGGATGGATGGATGGATGGATGGATGGAAGGAAGGAAGGAAGGAAGGTCTGGGCAGATGACTTGGTCATGTGGAAGTGTCCATTTCACATGATCACTAGAACATGCTGTGAAGTAGGAAGAGCAGGTGTTGCAATAGTTCTGTTTTCCAGATGAGCATATCAAGGTCCCAGAAGACGAGTCCACCTGCTCAGGATTTTAGATATTGACGGTCAGTGGCAGGGTCAGTAGTCTAAGCCTGGCATTCTTCCTGTCAGGAGAAGCAGTGTTTGCACTGGGCTTAAGAACATAAGCCTGGCCGCACGTGGTGCCACACACCTTTGATCCCAGCACTCAGGAGGCAGAGGTAGGAGGATTGCTGTGGGTTCGAGGCCACCCTGAGACTATATAGTGAATTCCACGTCAGCCTGGGCTAGAGTGAGACCCTACCTCAAAAACAAAAAATAAATAAAAAACATAAGCCTACAAGTAGAATCTTGGAATTTAAATCCTGGCTCTTATCACTTCCTTACTGTCTGATGTTTGACAAGTCTCCTTCTCTGTCTGTACCTTGACTGCCTCTCTGTGCAATGGGGGCGTAAGGAGAGAAATGATAGAAACTACGTCATGAGGATTAAATGGAACACTCTGTAGATATCTTCAGTTGAGTACTTAACCTGTAATCAGCATGGCAGATAGATGATGCTGGTCTGTTCTCTGCCCTGGGGCTTCTTCAGAGGGAAGGGGCCTGAGAAAGGCGGTCTTCAAGGGAGGAAGGTTACATTGGGGGAAATAGTGGGTACAGTATCCTAGCCTAGGGCAGGTCAGAAGGAAATAGGACAAAGAAAGAATTCATTCAGCGTGATTTCAGGAGAGCACTGGGACAGCGGGAGCAGGAGAAACAACACCGTGGGCAGCTGCTTTCCTTTCTCTTGCCCCAGTTGGCCATGCTCTGTGTGTTACAAGGCCAACATATAATCATGATATGGTGGAATAGATGTGAGGAAACTCATATTTTATCCCCATGAGCTGGGGTGTAAGAGAGAACTGCTCTGCCTAAGTATGCTAATAGCATCACGGAAGACTGGCTCTAGAAAGGGCTGAGAGATGAAACCCTAGATATAATGGCTTTTTCAACACTGTGCCTCAGCTTTTAGAGCCTGGCACGTGTTGGACACTCAACAAATGTCTGATGAATGAATGAATCCGACCCTTTGTTTTGCATGTGGAGGAACCCAGTGTCACCCGGCCATGTAATAGGATCTCAGCCTGAATTTTTTTTTAATATAATAGAAGGACTCAGAATCTTCAATAGGGGTTTCAGTCAATCCGCATGGCTTATAAATATTAGAACAAACAAGTTTTCATGAGAAGTCCTGGGCACTGAGGTTTAATGGGAAAGGAAGTGATTCATATGGTCTGGCCCTCAGAAAATAGGCATGAAATGCAGACACTTAAGAAAATATGTGGAAGGTTGGCTGAGGATATAGCTTCAGGGCTTGATCATTTGTGTAGTATACATGAGGCCCTGGGTTCAATCCTCAGTGCAGCATCAACCAAAAGGAAAAAAAAAAAGTTGGAGGTAAAGAAAGGGCAAGTTGTGTCTTTATCAAGGAAGAAGAAGGAGGAGAAGGAGAATAGAAGGAAGAAGAAGAAAACGACTGGTCAGTGCAGGTTGAGAGAACTTTTCCAGAGTACAAAAGGATGCTGAACTAGCAAGGGAAACATTCCCTTTGCTGTAGCAGACTGCAGTGGAACATCCGTCTCATGCTAACCAACAAAACACTGTCGAATAATTAAAGAGTGTTTCTAGGGCTGGAGAAATGTCTCAGTGGTTAGGGTGCTTGCCTGCAAAGCCTGATGGCCTGGGTTTGATTCCCCAGTACTCACGTAAAGCCAGATGCACAAAGTGGCACATGTGTCTAGAGTTCGTTTGCAGTGGCTGGAACTCTTGGTGCTCCCTTTCTCTCTGCCTATCTCTTCTCTCTATCTCTTTCTGCTTACAAATAAATAAATATTATAAAAAGATTTTTAAATATTTTTATATTTTATTTATTTGAGAGACAGAGAGAGAGAAAGGCAGATATATATATATATATAGACAGAGGATGGGTGTGTCAGGGTCTCTAGCCACTACAAATGAACTAAAGACACATGTGACACCTTGTGCATCGGGCTTTATGTGGGTATGGGGGAATCGAACCTGGGTCCTTAGATTTTGCAGGCAAGTGCCTTAACCACTGCACCATCTCTCCAACCCAATTATAGATACTGTTATGCCAGAGTAATGTGCTGTAACTGCTACATGAATATCATTAGTTAGTACTTTGAGTATATTCTCCCATTGCCAGTGTTGCTTTCTACTGGGTAAATCTTACTCTAACAACTAGTAACTGGTATGTCAGTGACACTTCAATATTTTCAAAACTCATTAGTATTTAGCAAATGATTTTTTTTTTTCCAACAAGCTCATGATATTGCTTTAGGTAGAGAGAGCCTGGGGCTGACCCCACCCTCTCCTCTCTTGCTTAGCAAGAGTGAAAATGACCATAAGAGGATGTGTGATTGTTCAAGAGTCAAAAAAAAATTTTGTGTAAGGATTGTCTAGAAATGTCTTCCCTGGCATCACTTGGATTAGAAATCTTCTACCAAAATGTCATTTATTTTATCTGGAAAACAGGGGAAAAGTGATAAAATCTTAGGCTGAAGTGCCTGAGCATAATTTTACATGTGAACTCAAAGCAAACAAAATATTGGTTGGTGGGAGAAGTGGTGATTTGAACGTTTTAAGTATTTTATTTATTTATTTATTTAAAGAAAGAGATAGGTAAGCCGGGCGTGGTGGCGCACGCCTTTAATCCCAGCACTTGGGAGGCAGAGGTAAGAGGATCGCCATGAGTTCAAGGCCACCCTGAGACTACATAGTGAATTCCAGGTCAGCCTGGACTAGAGTGAGACCTTACCTCGAAAAACTTAAAAAAAAAAAAAAAAAAAAAGAAAGAAAGAAAGAGATAGGGCTGGGGAAATGGCTTAGTAGTTAAGGCATTTGCCTGTAAAGCCAAAGGACCCAGGTTCGATTCCCCAGGACCCATGTTAGCCAAATGCACAAGGGGGCACACGTGTCTGGAGTTCGTTTGCAGTGTCTGGAGGCCCTGGCACACCCATTCTCTCCTCTTTCTTTCTCTCTTTCTCTGTCAAATAAATAAATAAATAAAAATAAAAATACTTTTAAAAAAAGAGATAGAGATAGGGAGCGAGAGGGAGAGAGAGAAAGAGGGAGAGAGAAAGAGTATGGGCACACCAGGGCTTCCAACCACTGCAAACGAACTCCAGACACATGTGCCACCTTGTGCATCTGGCTTATGTGGGGCCTGGGGAATTGAACCTGAGTCTTCATTCTTCATAGTCAAGTACCTTAACTGCTAAACCATCTCTCCAGCCCCTGACCTTTAAAAGTTCAGAAGAAATAGAATATTTATTCTTTGGGGGTATCATATGAAGATCAGGCAGACCTTCTCCTACCCCCACCCTCCCCGCAGCTGATCTGGGAGGTTCAGAACATCTGGATGTGGGACAGAGTTTTGAGGACATTCTAAGGAAAGAAGACAGCCCAACACCACAGTTGCCAGCCCTGAGTACCCATTAAAGCCAACCAGGTGCATCTAAAAGTATGACCGCCCTGACTTACTGCAGAGGTTCTCTAGGACTTGGTCTGGGGTAGGCCTTGGGTATCAGTCTTATCTTAGAAGAAGGTTTCAAGGAGGTTAAATGTTTAGCTAAAACAGAAAAGTGCTGGTCTAAAAGAAACAGAATGGGAGGTACCGTGAAGAGTTTGTCAATACATGTAGTCAATTCTCGTTATCACAATAGTTATGTTCTGTAGAATGGCATACATTGAATCAGCAAATACTGAATAGTTACTCTGCAGGGAAATACAGAGCTAGAGTCCTGCGAGCCCCGTGACACAACATTTGAACCTGTGGGTTCATAACATTGCTTTGTGTGTTCCTGTTTAACGACAATTTCTTAGAATGTATCATTGACTCATTAATACTGAGCTGACGAGAACACGCTAATGTGTGGCTGGGTGAAGGTGGCGTAGTGCACCCCAGCCTTCTTCGCGCCCTCCAGGGCATGAAGCAGCGCCTCGCACTACCCTGGGGGCTCTGCAGACAGTGAAGCCACAAAGAAAAAGTGAAAATGTGAAACACATGCACCGAGCAGACCAGACAAAGGACACTTGTTTGCAAAAAAGCTCAAGCAAGAAGGTAAAGCGTCCCTTATTCAACTTTAGCTAGGAATGGGTACATAGTCGACTCCAAATTCTTTGCCATTCTGTTCCCCAAATATTGCTTTGGGGGTTATGGATAGACTTTTTAGCAAATAGGTAAATTCTCAATTAGAGAATCCATGAATAGAAAGAATTGAAGTTATGTAACAGACCAGGACTTCATAAACTTTTTCTACTTATGACCCTTTTTGCCTGAGAAATTTTTATGTGGCCCCAGGTACGTAAGTATAGAAAATAGGTGTGCAAAGACAGGTGTGATGGCACACACCTCTAATCCCATCACTCAGGAGGCAGAGGTAGGAGGATTGCTGTGAGCTCAATGTCACCCTGAGACTACACAGTAAATCCCCGGTCAGCCTGGGCCAGAGCAAGACCCTACCTAAAAAAATCAAAAAAGAAAAAAAAATAGGTGTACATGGTACTTTGAATGAATGTCCCCCATTAGATTCAGGAGTTTTATTCAAGCTTGTAACTTGATGTCACTGTGGGTGGTCCAAGGGTCCAGCACTATGGTGTGTTCGGGGTGGATCTGAATTCCAGCCAAAGATATACAGAGTGCTTGAGCTCTGCCTCGGGTTCCTGGAGGGTGCTTACTTATAGTATTGGTGGTGATGCTTCTCTCTGCATGGACCTGCGAAAGGGGGCCAGCTTCTTCCACCATCATGGAACTTCCCCTGGATCTGTAAGCCAGAAACAAATTCCGTTTATCATATAAACTGTGTCTGGTTTGGAGGTCCATCCTAGCAACATGAAGCTGACTACGACAGAATACAAATCAAACATTTACTGGTAATAAATCATAAATCAATTTTATAATGAGATGAATGGGCTTTTCATTTTTACATAAAAATATCAAATCTGGGGCTAGAGAGCTGGCTTAGCGGTTGAGGCGCTTGCAGCAAAGCCAAAGGACCCAGGTTCGATTCCTCAGGACCTGCGTAAGCCAGATGCACAAGGGGACGCACTATTCTGGAGTTTGTTTGCAGTATCTGGAGGCCCTGGCACACTCTTTCTCTCTCTCTTTCTCCCCCTGCCTATTTCCCTCTCAAATAAATAAATAAAGTAAGTTTAAATATATATATCAAATCTTAGCTGGGCTTAGTGGTTCAGGTTTTAATCCTAGCTACTCAGAGACTGAGGCAAGAAGATCACAGGTTCTAGGCCTGCCTGGGCTACAGAGTGAGTCCAAGGCCAGAGCGAGAACCTACCTCAAAATAAAAAGGCTTATTTTTTTAAAGAGACTGGGCAGATATAGCTCAGAGCTTGAGCACATTTCTGGCATATATCAGGCCATGAGTTCTACTTCCTAGTATCACAAAAAAATGAAAGAATTAAATTTTGGCTGAACATTTGATACTGTAAGACATAAGAGCATCCCCAACATCTTTCATAGTTGTTCAATGTTTTGATTTTATAATCCTCTGGCTGAGAATGCCACTTCACATAAATATATAGTACCAAATGGCAGAAGTATGTTGAAGGCCATTTCAGAAATTACTGGAAATTCTGTCCCATCCTAAGACAAAATTTATTGAATGACTTTTTTTTTTAATATGAAACTCAAGCCAGCAACTCAAACAGCGATTTGTAAAATCAAACATTCCAACACAATACAGTCCAAAGCCACATGAATATGATACCTTCCATGCTGAGAAATGATGGTAGAAAAATATTAAAAGTCTCTGCTTTCCATAATTAAACCATTGTGTTTCTATAACAGCAGAAAACTGTATGTACATTAAAGACACTTCAATTGAACATAAGACAGTCTTGGATCTGAGCTGAGTTGCTCTAGGCAGTGTCCACTGGTGTTGCATGGCCTGACAGCACACTGCGAGGTGCACCTGTGTTTTCAGGACCAAGGTGACAGTGAGGTCACACACTACAACACAGGTGAGCCCTGCCAGAAGCAGCTGGGATTCAATACATATTTGATTTTGAATTAGTTTTTGTCATTGTACATTCAGAAACCTTTCACTTGTCAATTATTATTATTTTTTTTTTGCAATACCCACAGTCAGTTACACAAGCCCATAAAAGATGGCAACAAACAGATAAATAGATAAGCATACATATCCACAGCTTGTAGGACGGATGAAAAGGGACACCAGCAAGGAGCGAAGGAAAGCCTGTACAGGCTCCAGATCAGAGCTGACGTCCAGACCCAGCTCTGCCCTGGGGGCCCACATGGCCTGTTCTCTGCCTTCCGGGCTCTGAGGGTTCCCCCAGCCTTCTGCATCTGGTACCCAACAAGAAGTGAGGCTGCTCAACTCCTGCTCTTGTTCTGCAACAGTCTGGGACGCTGAGTTGTGCCAGGGAGCTCAAGCTTGCTGTGGCACAGGAGATGAGTTTGAGAGCAAGTACGGAAATGTCGTTTCCTTAGGGTAGTGGAGAACTTTGCGGTTTAAGTGATAAATGGAGTGCAGTGTAGTAACTTCTAATCCTTGTGTGTAATTACAGACCACAGCAGATCAATTGCACAAACACAGTACGGACCTCGCAGTGTTCCATCACCCACAGGGTCAGGTTATAAAAGCCGAGCATTCAGGAAGAGGACATGGTAAAAAAGAGTTAGAATAGTGACTTGTAAGCTATGATAACTTGTCTGAAATCACATGGTGAGTCAATGAACTATCATCAAGAAGCCAAGAGAGCCTAACCCATCCAATGTCTCTTAATTAATAAAAAAAAAAAAATCACCTAATTAGCAGTGCAAGCTCAAATTGTGGTCCTTTTGAATGGTCATTTGTGTGTTATTGTTGCATTTGACATTTAGATTGAATGCTTTAATGAAAACAAGAACCAATTCCCTAATCAGTAAATTGCCTGTTAGCACCATGCTAAGAATCTCATTCTTTTATTGAGGAGCTAAGTTAAGAATGAGTAAGGGCTGTGTAATGTATTTCTCATTGTTTATAACCCATCCCTATCATGAGAAAGAAAAGAGAAAAGGTGGAGCTCAGAGAAATCCTGGTACCTGTCTTGCCCTTGGCACTGAGTTGGGTTCTATTGGCAGTAGGATGCAGGCTTGCTCTGCTGATGTCCGTCCTCACCTGATCAATGTCATCACCACTAAGAGCTACCCGTTCCTATTGTCTTGGATCCTTGAAGCTCTTGTGGCAACAAAGACATTGCTGTAGTTCAACTCAAGAGCCAATAGGCAAGGTTTGAAATATGATTGTTCCTTGCAAGCATGGGCATGCGTCTCCTCTTAACAAGTATTGTTGGTGGTGGCAAGTATATAAAAGGAGATCCTGAGGACTTGTTTAGTAATTCTAGCCATGTATGGCCTTGGGACAGATGCTATGAAAGGGTCTTGGTGGTTCAGTCATGAAATCCTGGCTATTTGCACTAACAAATGTGGATTGTCCCACTCAGTAGTAGGAGTTGTTAAGCCCTGGACGTATGTTGTATCATGTAACTCAAGGAAGGACTCCCTGGATAGGCGTATGAGTAGGTGGGACAATGGCTACAATTTGAGAGTTGTCTTTTGCGAAAGGTTTAGGAGAGAAATTTCATCATCAAAAAAAATCTAAAGCCGGGCGTGGTGGCGCACGCCTTTAATCCCAGCACTCAGGAGGCAGAGGTAGGAGGATCGCCGTGAGTTTGAGGCTACCCTGAGACTACCTAGTGAATTCCAGGTTAGCCTAGGCTAGAGTGAGACCATACCTCAAAAAAACAAAAAAATAAATAAATAAATAAATCCATGTCTCGGTTTCTCTACTATATCTCTTTCCTAAACAGTGACAGGAACATTTTATTATTGGAAAGCTTGAAAGGGAAATATTGCTTAAATCTGTTCCCAGCTACTTGCTTATCTCCATTGTCTCTTTTATCTGGCATCATAAACAAAATACATCAAATTCTGCAGTCTTGTCAAAACTCATTTTTGTTTATCTCTTTGCTCTCTGTGGATATAAAGTCATGGTCAAACCTAAGAATTAAGTATGTGTAGATATAACTGTGGATGTGAAGAGAAACAATACTAAAAAAGCAGAAATTAACCCAGCATGTAGGAGATTTGGAAATGGCTGAATTGATCCAACAGTCCCTTAAGTTGGCCTAAACATCTGCTTGTAATGATGTCAAGTTACCTCCACAGTTGATGTCATTGACTTTGATAGGTAGAAAGGGTCTGGGGTGACTCCTTTTAGGACCACTTGATTTGAAACTAAAACTGTGAGATTTAATGGTTTCTACCCAAAAAAGTATATATTGGGGTTTTTTTGTCTAATTTATTCCATAAATAATGTTGCTACGTCAAATAGCAGTTATCTAACATAGATTTTTCCACTGGATGACGCCCAGTTTTGCCACTACAAACACAAGGGGACCGATGAAATGTACCAAAGATTAATGCAGTAATAATAGTCTGCCAGAAACATTCTAATTTATTTCATTCAAGCCCAAATGTTTACGGGATAATGAGAGGGCAGAAACATACATCTTTGCTCTGTCCATTGAATGAACCCTCTGGAGGTTATAAGAACAGACCCCAGTGACAAGGACTCACTACATTGGCAAGCCTTCCACCGGAGCTGTCCCTGCATAGGATGCTTTCCTCTCATTATTGTATGGAAAGGAGATTTCACGGGAAAAGAGAGAGGTTAGCCGTATGTAATTACCAAACTTCCTATGATGCTCCTGGCCGCTTTCTCTTCTAGCATCTCCGTTTGGCTTGGTTGGTTTGGTTTGGTTTGGTTTGGGTTGGTTTGGTTTGCATAGGTACACTTTCTCTTCACACAAAGCATGTGGCTTCCTCCTGGGGCTTGTCGGGAACATCCTGTCCACCAACCACACCTCTGCTTTGTGGCATGTCCTCTCTTCTTCCCAGGAATGAGGTGGAGTCTGTGGTTTGTTTGGGGAAATCATCTTCTGGTGTCCAGATGTTTTCAATGCTGGTTTTCTGAATGTTTGGGCAAGAAGCAGAGAGCTAGCATGCAGAGTGGGAGCTTCGAACTGCTCGTGTGTGCTCTGAGTCTATCTTCCGAAGCCGTTGATGGCAAAGCATGTGGATTTTAACCTTGGTCATTAATTCTCCTCTCTTGTCCTCTCACCTCCCCCTGCTAACACAAATCTGTCCATAATCATAAATGCTACTGATGTCGCGGTTTCTGCATGTCATTGATCAAATACTTTGCTTTTGTGTTTCAAAATGTATTCTTGCAATTGTATCAATCTTTTCTTCCCCAGAGCTTCCCACCACAGGCCCTCAGATTACTGGTTGTCTCACCAGAAAACCAATCAGAGAAGAAGAATCCAGAGCCCAATGCCATTTCACCCAGAGCCTTGCTTAAAATGTTGCCTTGGGGAAAAAAAAATTGCCTAGAATTATTCATCAAATAAGTGTTAGTAAATTTTATTTAATTCAAATAAAAAAGCTCCTAGTTGTAATTCTTCAATACTCTGAAGACAGTGTTATCAAAAGAAATTGATGGGCTGGGCATGGTGAAGCACACCTTTAATCCCAGCACTCAGGAGGCAGAGGTAGGTGGAATGCTGTGAGTTTAAGGCCTCCCTGAGACTGCCGAGGGAATTCCAGGTCAGGGTCTATCTCAAAAAAACAAAACAAAACATAAAGGAAAGAAAGAAATTGATGAAATCAAACCCAAAACACGTTTGATAAGCAGAACTGAACCTTAAGAAAGAACAGAAATCCTATGCCCCACTTCAGTTACTTGGAAACAATGGTTTTTTGGGACCTTGCAATAGGCTTAGTATTTTCCTCTTTCAGCTTGTCAAGTATCAAGTATCAGCCCATCTCCCATAGCAAAACCTAAGAAATACATGTTGTGGGCTGGGGAGATGCTCGGTCAGTAAAGCACTCACCATGCAAGTGTGAAAACCCGACTTCGGATCCCCAGCGCCCAGGTAAAGGCAGGGTATGGCGGCATGCACCTGTGATCCCAGCATGCACAGGAAGCAGAGACAAGCAGATCCTCTGGGACAGACTGACTAGGTAGATTATCTGAGCCACTGAGCTCTGGGTCCAGTGGGAGACCCTGTGTCATCAAAAAAAAAAAAAAAAAAAAAAGTTGAGAGCAACTGAAGAAGGTACCCAACTTCAACCTCTGCCCTTCACATGCATGCGTACCCACGTGTGCCCACACACATACAACACACATACTCACATGTATGCATACCACATATATATGCACCAAAAAGAAAAAGAAGTTACATGTAGTGAGCCCTTAAATTGGTTTTTTTTTTAAACAAAGGTTTTACAGATGCTTTTAAATTTCTTTGTGGAGCAGTACTGTTAAAGTCCACCCTGGGCAATAGCTAAGTAATTCCCCTATGTTGCTTTGTCAGAAGTATGTGTGCACATAGCACGTATACCAGAGTCATAGGAACTGGGCAGGACCTTTTCATTTAGGGAAGGGGTTAACAGTGTAAAGCAATACACAAAAAATTCAGTCTCTTCATTCTACCACGTCAAGTTCCTACATTAGAATGGCTTTTTAAAAAATATTTATTTATTTATTTGAGAGAGAGGTAGATAGAATGGGTGTGCCAGGGCCTCAAGCCACTGCAAACGAACTCCAGACACATGTGCCACCTTGTGCATCTGGCTTACTTGGGTCCTGGGAATCGAACCGGCGTTCTTTGGCTTGGCAGGCAAGCACCTTAACCACTAAGCCATCTCTCCAGCTCCTAGAATGGCTTTTTTTTTAATGAAATTTAATTATACTAAATATTGTATTGAATCCTATCACATGAACATCTAGAAATTTTAAATTTTAAGAAAGCATTAAATTCTAGTGAGAAATAGGCAACTTCTTTAGTTTAAAATGCAGATAACTAAAAAGATTAAAGCCACAAATCACCTCTAAGTTGCCACAGAGAGTGATGAAGGCACAGAACTTAGTTGGGCCAAAGAGGATCATATCAATAATGTGAGGCCATTTGGTGCCTTTATTAGAAAGTAAGTCTATCTGCTACCACCCTCCCTCAGTAGCCTTAAGTTCTAGACTGTGAAACAAATGCTAAGACCAGAAGCAGGTGGAAATACACAGTGGTAGTGGAGAGGCATTGTGGTTGATTTAAATTAGAGGGAATCATAACTATGGGAAGTAGTTCCTAAAGCCTGTATTGCCCATGGAAGCTTCTCTTAACAAAGACAGAAACAAGCGTCTCTGTCCAATGATAGTATACAGCAGTACACAGAGCCAGATGAGCTAATAACAAACATGAAAAAGTTCAAGTACCCATTAAGACAAAAATTGTACTTCAAATCTGCTGACACAAACAAAAAACAAAATATCTATGTGCTCAGCATAGATTCTTTTTCATTTATCATTATGTTTATCTTAAATTAATTTTAGTATTGTCTACTACAAAATTCATAACAGTATCTCCTCCACCAACAAGGCTGGGTACATATATATGGATTTGGGGGGTGCTCATGGCTCACAGTTTAAAAAGTAACTGAATTATGTTGTTTTTCCAGAGGCTTCTATGTCTAAAGTGTCAATGGTTTTTAAAGCAGGAATCACATTCAATTTAAGGAGAGCTGAGAAGTATGCAGTGTACCCTTAAAAGATCTCTGTAAAAAAAAAAAAATCTCTGTGACACTTAGGACAAAGTTTTGGTGTGACAGAAGGACTACTGAAGCCTTTGTAGGTCCTCTCTCTCCTTGTCAGTGAGGTACAATACTCAACTTGACAATGAACCAAGGAGATAGTGAGCCAAATACCCTAAACTTTTCTTTGTCCACTGGCCCTGTTATTTCTCATAGCAGAGGGTAGGAGAGCTATGTCTACTTGATAGTCTCCAAATATGCTGAAGAATTTCTGCCTGAATTTTATCTCAAGAATTAAAGATCAAGCCAAGTCAGCAGTGGTCAAAGGAAATGGAAAAGAAATCTGGATTCCAGGCTGTTAAGAAAATACTTAAAAGAACAGGGAATCCAGAGCCAGCCATCATATTTTTCCCTTAATAGGTGTTGAAAGGGGTCACATTAAAGATGTTGTGGGATGGAAAAAAAAATCATAGGTGAGAATAAGTCAGAGAAGTTGGGGGGCCCCAAGAGGTCTAAACAGAGTTTATCACCAAATCAGAGGACCCTCAATGCTCCACCACACTGCTCAGCTGATTATTAGCAAGATTATTTTTACCTGCCTTTGAATTTTTTTTTAGCAAAACTTAATACTTATTGTTTACATTTGGACCACTTGAATTTGTAAATGTTCCCAAAGTTATGATTTCCTAGTGACCTATATAGGCATAGTTACATATATAAATGTGTATAGACCAGAAGTTTTCTTATAGAGACTTCTAAAAATATAAGAAATATTGAATCTGTGTTATATATAATACTAAGTTTTAATGTTAGTGGTTCAAGAGCACAATTTGGCCCTCTTGGTCAGATTTTAGTATGATTTTTCCATCCTGATTCAATTCTGGTAGGACTTGCCAATTGCTGGTCTGTGTAGAGGTTTGTGAAGGAGCACTTTATTCTGCACATTTAAATATGACTCTGGAGCGGCTCATGTCTGAAGGAGTCCTTAGCCCTTGGCTACCGCACAGCAGTTAACAAGCAAGCTCATTCAAAAGCCTCTGGCCAGAGTCATTCTGGGGCAGCTACCACAGGCTAAAAAGCTTCTCAGAAGTCTGGTTTTACTGCTCTTTCCTCCTGATTCATAGGGGGAAAAAAAATTTGGAGGGGGAGGAGCCCAAATGTCCATATCTTTCAATATGTGTCACCATTTCAGGTGAGTTCTGGAAAAAAAGAAGCAGTGATGGGAAAAGCCATGGATACTTGACCACTGGCTACCTCATGGATCCTACAACTGTAGGCTGTTATGATTTTTCCTACCTGTGCCATTTATTATTTCCTCAGCCACATTAAACCAAATTACAGGACAAGAGGTGACACCAATTTTGTTGTTTTGTTGTTTCCATGGCCTAAACCTGCAGGATTATCTTCACCCCAAAGTGACACTGTTGGCAGGTCACCTGTCACCTGCTTCAGTCTCCTCCCCGCAGAAAGAGAGCCTACACTGTCAATGGGCCTGAGTTCTCCTTGGAGGAATGAGACATTTTCCAGCATACATTTCCTTTGATGTAGGAGTGACTGACGCTCTGCCTGGCTCTAAACCCCTGGCCCTCTTGCACAGCGGAAGCTTGGGGTCAGGCTCTGTGCTGGCTTCCCCTGACGGCTGACTCCCAGGGAGATGTTCCTGAGTGTGTTGGCAGGCTCCCTCCATGATATAGAAGAGGTGGAGTCCTTGAAGGAAAGTCACTGGAAAAAGATCCTGTCACCTTAGGGGCAAGTGATTTATTAGAGAGACACAGAGGCCAAGTTCTTGCATTATCCCCTATGACTTCATTTAAGTTCAGGAAAGCGAAAGGAGTTGTGTAATCTCTGCGCAAATCCCTAGAAGGTAACTATCTAGTTCCAATCCCAGTCATCAGTGGAGTGCCGTGACACTGGCAGCTTCCCCAAGGATGCCATTCAGTCAGGAGTAGGGCCATCACGAATTTTAAGAAAACGTGGGTGGAAAGAAACAAATTGATCCAGACAAAGATTGGGCCATCCTCTCAGCAACGTCCGTGGTTATCAATCAATTAGCAATTCATTTATTGTCTCTAAGCAGCCCAGGCACTGAGGGTCCCAGAAGCTGTGCTTGGTGTGTCTCTTTGGCAAGCTCTGTTCCATGGTTTGAGACTCATTCAGACCTCAGCCATGTGGAGAAACCGCCACATGGAAACCTGGGGCTCACCTGGATGGCACCGTTCAAAGTCCATACCATATATGAAGTGACTGCTGAGGTGTCAAGAAGCAAAGATGTCTGAGCTGGAGCAGATCAGCTGGGGCAGTCCCAAACAAATCTACCTGATTTTAGATAAATACTTAGACAGGCATGAAGTGGACTTTCTGGATATCTGCCTTTTCTTCCTATTGGCTTCTCTATTCATTTTTGCTACTGCTTCTTTATTATATTATTTTCTTTAAGTACCTTTCTTCCCCTTTTTTATCCTTTGGCTAATTCTGCTCCAAACAGGTAACAATGCATTTTCCAGGGAGCTTTTTCAAGTAGTTTGTTCCCTAGTTTACCTAGTGAAAATAAAAGCTGTTTCAACCATGTAGGCCAAAAGAAGGAAAAGAAAAAGAAAAAAAAAATCTTTTTTGCACAACTGTAAGGTAGATGAAAATCCTTTGCCTTCAACAGAATCTACATAAATTTCTGAAGCAGGTTACAAATACTAAACTCAGAGCTCTCTTTCTCCTCTCTTTTTGTTAATAAAACAAGCAGCGTCCCTCACCATTTCAGCCATCTGGTCTACCTACTGAAGACCACAGCAAAGAAGTATGAGCCGAACTTGGGAGAACCACATGCCTCATGGGAGGAGACTGAGCCTGAAACGGAACTTAATGGCTTCCCTGAAAAATGTTTAAAAATGCATGCGGCTCAGTTCCACATTAGTAGAGCAGCAGTCAAAATAAACTGGCCCTGTCAGGAGCTGGTGCTGAGAGAACGTTATGAATAGACTTATTTTGTAAAGTTGTCACTTTCCACACCCAGGAAAACCAACCAAGGGTAACATCGGCTCCTTCGGCATTGATGTTGATTAAATCCCTCCTTTGAATGCTCTCAATTTAATTTGGCCAGTTATATGAGTTTTGTTGCTTTTTCCTAGTTTTCTGGAAAAAGAAATTTAAAAGGGGGCTATGCAGATGTTGTCCACAGTGTGGAAAGGCTGAACATGCTAATGAAAGGCATTCCCAGCTCACTGCAAGGGCCCGGGCTGGCTTCTCAATGAAAGCCTTGTTACCTGGAGGTGTTTGCCAGATAAAGTTTGGCATGAACCTGTGAGGCCAAGGGAAAGAATTGGCCCTTTCACGGTGCCTGCCGGTGTCCCATACCCTGAGGTCATGTCAGTGCTGGGCCCCTCCCTGAGCCTCTGCCACCATTCCAAGGTGACGGTCCCCTGACTCCTGGTTGGAATGGCTATTTTACCTTCTTCAAGTTCAGCCCTGCAAAGATCCCAAATGGTGACAAGCCTGCCCACCCTCGTCAAGTCCTCCCTACCAACATAGGAAATGTCATTCTTGGTGCTTAATTTTTTTTTTTTTCTAGCACATGTTCTTTACCCCTTGGGCACATGGCTACTTTGCCAGGCTGTCAGACTTGCTCAGCGTAGGCCCACTACCCTGAATTCAGATTTCTAGAGTTACAACTAAAACCAGCTCACACTCACAAATACTAAAGCTAGATGTATGGGCACCATAGATTTGGGCTCCTTGGAACAACCCAGCCCACAAGGAATTCCAAGCAGCATCTCTTTTAATCACCCAGAGGGAAGGACCTTGCCAGCCCATATTCGATTCACTGTGCCCAACAGCAGAGTATAAGGCAGTTAGCTTTGGTATCTCTGAGGGTACAAAGGCATTGTGGGTTATTCTGTGTCCCAGGCTAAAGGGTAGGGAATAACCTATTTCATTTTATTTTTTTTTCCAGTTCTCTCAGGCCAGGCACACCACAGCCCTTTGAAACGATCTGTGTCCCTTACCCCACCCATGAATGTGCCAAACCAGCCTCTAGGACATGGATGGATGTCTCATGAGGACTTACGAGCTAGAGGACCCCAGTGCCTCCCATCCGATCATGCCCCCCTGTCTCCACAAAGCAGTGTAGCCTCTTCAGGAAGTGGTGGGAGTGAACACTTAGAAGATCAGACCACTGCTCGTAACACATTCCAAGAAGAAGGTAGTGGTATGAAAGGTGAGTGATTACATGAGGAACCAAGAGTCCCTCCCTTAATTTGGAGTCCAGGGGTAAAGAGAGGTAGTTAGCAAGAGAGAAAGAGCCCAGCCCCTCACCCAAGACTTATGCATTTGAGCCATCCCTTCCAGAACTACAGGGCTGGCCTAGGAGCTCCATTCCAGGGCCTCTCGCCCCAGCCTGGCAGCCAGAACAATGGAGGTCAACCCCCCTCTTTGCTGTGTTCAGTGCACCAACCCTCAGACAGGAAGGAATCCGCTAGCCTGGATAGGGTCATCTGTCGAGATGCTAGCTGCTCTGCCCTCGGCCTTGCTTTGCCTAGGGACTTGTCACTAATCCAGGAAAAGCAAACTACAGATCTTTCTCTTCTAAATCTCTCTTAATGTAGAATTACAGCAGAACTTCCTTTTGCTGCCCCATTTTTTTTTATTTTTTTTATTTTTTGATATCCAAAGAAACCTATAAATCCTTTCCTCTGCATCTATTTAAGGGGCATGAAAACACCACTGAGAAGCTCTGACAGTGTTTTAAGCCTGATAATAGATTTGCATATTGGTGATAAAGGCCTTTTGTGCGGCCTAAATAAATGCTCATTTCCTGTCAGTGTACCCTCTCTACCAACCCTCCTCAGGAGAAAGATTTCCAAATTACCCGTGATAGGTTCACAGTGGAAGCATGCATTCTGTATTTTTAGATTCCAGTTGTTCAAGGGCTAGGAGTCCTTAGGGAAAGATACTCATCAGAGACAGGCTGATAACAATGTTAGCTGGTGAGACAGTAACCAGAAAGGCTCCTGGGACTCCCACGCTGAGGGCAGGCTCTGAGAGCACAGTCCCAGTGTTTCTGATTCTTCCCCTGCAAACACGTACTGTTGACGTAGGAGGCTCTGAACCTCAGGCTCGCATGGGGACCTGGCACAGAGAGTGTGCCCCGTCCTCCCCAGGTCCAGCTGAAAGGCACCAGGCTGAAAAATAGAACAACTGGAACAATGAAGCTTAAGTTTGTGTCTCCTCAACCTGCCCCCATTTGGTGATGGTCCTATGTTGAGGGACCCCCCCCCCCACCGTGTGTCTTGAAGCTTTTTTCCAGGGATACAAATGGGTGCTTAATGGTGGATGCCTAGTGGGCAGCAAATGCACTGGGTGATTTTGGCATGCAGGGTATGTACTCACAACATTGGGGGACATCATCATTTATCAAAGAATTGGAAAAAGAAAAGAAAACATCAAGCCTGAGTTGATGATGTCTGGGTATACGCTGAAGTAGCCAGGCCCCAGGGTGCCAAGTAGCAGGTAAGGGTCAGCTGTGCTCTTGATGAGCCTCGCTTAGCCTTAGTCACTGAGCACTGAAATACCTGGAGGCCACCTTGGACTAGCTCCTTTTCAGATGAAATTCAATATTCGGATGGCCTGATTCCAGGACAGCGTGTGTTGAGGTTCTAACTGGTAACTCATTTCTGGGAGGAGCACTGGCCTGCGTGTGTCAGGCAAGGAGGACCTTGTGGAACGGCTACTCAGAAGAGTGCTGACTCCACTGTCTGGTATTTGGTTTGGACACTTGTTTTCCTTCTTTCTTCCTCTGACTTTGGCTCCTTTCTTTCCTATCCCTTTTTTTTTTTTTTCTTATGCATACCTTATACAATCTCCCTAAGTAGTGACCTTAATTGATTCCTTTCTCTAGAACTTGTGAGCATGGTCTTCTCAGAGCCTAGTTAATCAGAAAATGACACAAACAGAATGTCAAATCCAAAATAATTTTCTTTATGAGCCCATAAGTATTGGTCAGAAAAGGGGATATTAGGGGGTGGTTGAAACAAAGGACCCTTTCCATGTATTTCTATGTTCTTTGAAGGATTGAATGTCCCTTCTCCCAAAGAACTATGTGGCTCAAAGTATGAAGTCCCTAGCAAGATTAATGTCCCCCTGCTAAAAAGAAGGAAGGAAGAAGCACTACTATAGATGATGAGGAATTCTGCTTGCAGGAAATGTATATTTTTAGTTCAGCTCATATATCAGGTAGTAAAAATGCCCATTCCCCACCAAACAGTAACATTACAAAGTGTCATGGGGGTCAATATTTATTGGACAAAAATGTACTTTACCTAGTCTTGTTGTGATGGCCACCAAGAACTTCTGCAACAAAGATTACTTGGCATGGCCTCCTGGGAGTGTGTCCAAGATGCAACCCTTTAGATAGATACCAGTCCCTTCCCAAGGGTTTGCCATTTGATTGGCATGTCTAAGAGAAGATGCATGTTTAAATTTTCAAAATTCACTCACACTTTAAAAAACTCTTTTTAAAACATATTTTATTTATTTATTTATGGATTTGAGAGAGAAAGAGGCAGAGAGAGAGAGAGGGGGAGGGAGAGGAGGAGAATGGGTACGCCAGGGCCTCCAGCCACTACAAATCAACTCCAGATGCATGCATCTGGCTTACATGGGTCCTCGAGAATTGAACAGGGATCCTTTGGCTTTGCAGGCAAATGCCTTAACCACTAAGCCATCCCTCCAGCCCTCATTCACACTTTTTGAGTAGTGGAACTATGAGACCAAATGGCGTGCATTTGAAAAGAGTCAGCCCTTCTCTTTTAAATTTTTTTTTAAAGTTTTATTTATTGATTTATTTGAGAGAGAGAGAGAGAGGCAGATAGAGAAAAAGAGAAGAGAATGGGCAAGCCAGGGCCTCTAGCCACTGCAAACGAACTCCAGATGCATGCGCCCCCTTCTGCATCTGGCTAACATGGGTCCTGGGCAATCAAACCAGGGTCCTTAGGCTTTGCAGGCAAATGCCTTAACCACTAAGCCATTTCCTCAGCCCTCAGCTCTTTTCTTGAACGCACATGCTGGCTTCTTTTGTCCTAGGCCCCCTTGGCAGGGACGTGGTCTAAGTCAAGGTGTCATCACCAAACTGATGCTTTAATTTGCAAATGTGCAGTCTGCAAGAACAAGGAGTCTGGCACAGGTTTTGGAAGAGTTCCAAAATCTTCAGGGATTATGTGTCAAACCCTCACCTCACACCGCAAAAGAATAAAAAGCCGCCATAATTGAACTTGACTTAGTGAAAATTCATCTGTTTGGCCAACACCTGTGCATGTCTTGCTAAAACACTGGATTTATTTTTTTTTTCCTACTTTTCAAAAAATCTGAACAGTCTAGCAAGGTTTGGCTGCCATCCCCCGCTTAAGAATGTACCTCTTAGGTCAAGCTTGGGGAATAAACCTTTCGTGCTCATTTCACTTTCCACATGCATTGCTCCAGCTGTCCCCCAGGTCGGCCAGCACTTACTCTCAGAGGATTAATGTCTCCAGCCTGCATCACCAGGCTTTTTCTCGTACAGTAAATGCCGATCTTGATGGTTTAAGTTGGCCAGATTGAAGGTGCCCTACGGTTAGAGGGCTCAGGCTGGTCTCAAGCTAAAGAAAAATGACACTTGAGTTTTTCACTTGGAACTAACCCAGGAGAAGTGGCAAACTTGAGGTGGAATATGAAATTTTTCCCCTTTACCATTCCCTAGAGAACTACTGCTTATAGACGTGTTGGCTATTGTGGTGTCTAAACTCATTCTTGCGTGATCTTTTCAAAAGCTTCTCTGTGACGTATCCCAGGGGAAAGACTCTCAATTCTGTCCAAAGTGGTACTCCATTATTATACCTTCATTCCCAGACAGCAAACGAATCGTATGTGCTTTCTTAGCTGTTCTCTCACACACAGAGGCTTCCGGTGCGGGGGGGGGGGGCAGAGGAGAGACCTGCGATTTCCGAAGATGGAAGGAACTTAATTGCCCCTCACACTCTCAAAGATGATGAATAAACCCACTACACCTAAAGACTTTTCAAAAGGCCAGGGCTCTTGATGTGGCTGGATATATGGGAGCAGCCAAGGTTCATAGTTGTCCGCTTTCAAGCCACTGGACTTCTCTTAGTACCTGCTGAGAGAGCTCAGGGTCTGGACAGCCCGATTCCAGGACAGCCTATGTCGAGGTTCTGACTAGCTTTAGGGAGAAGATGTGAAGGATCCTCTGGCCTCAGGAGGCTCCTACTCACATGAGCATCAGACAGGTGCCTTATGTAGAGGCACCACAGTGAAAACATGCTCTGGTAGAAACTTGCCCTGCCTTGGTCCCGATTCAGATAGGAGGAAAGTCCAGAGAAGTTTCTGGAGAAGATGCCTAGAACTGAGTCTCAGGACATGATTACAGGTCAGCCTAGATAGATGGAAGTGAGGCACTCTATATTGAGGGAATATTACAAAAGCATGTGACTAGAGTGTTGGGAGGCTTTAGGAAAAGCAGACCCGAATCCTTTCCAAGGACTTTGTGTTTGAGCCTTAAATTGTCAAAGAAGTCTCTGTAGCAGAATCACCTGCCTAGGCTGGTGTATGAGAAATGGGACCCTGCTGGCAGTACAGAAGACTCGCCAATGTGAGGAGAAGATGGGATTCTGGATTTGGAAGCCAGGGGCAAAGTGGAGGGCTTTCCAGTAAGAGGACGAGAGTGGAATTGGACCAAGGCAAGAAGTGGTTTTGGAGACCTGAAAGTGTGATATGAGATCTCTACAGACAAGGACTTGGTAACTACCTGAATATGGACAGTGATGGAGCAGGAGTTTAGTATGTTTCCCAGGTTTCTGACTGGACAGCTTGATAGGCCATCTATAGCAAAAGGTCTATGGGAGGAAAGAGATTAGCACAGCTTGGGGCATGGTGAATGTGGGAACCTGTAGATACTCCCTTCAGGGGTCCTCAAAGGGCACTGTGCTCCTCCTTCACCCCACCTGGACTCCTCACCTACATAGTGTCAGTATTATGCACCTCTGTAGGGAAGTACCTCTGGGGGACTCCATTCCAGATATCTGGGTAGAAAAGCCTATGGAGATGGCTCTAGAAAGTGAGTGGCTGCTTGGGTAAGAGATTGGTGCTGTGTTTCCTTCGTGTGATCTGCAGCCTCACCATGATGAAGTAATATCAACCGGGTATGCTCGTGCCATGCAGCTGTCTGCTAACACAGAAAAACAGACATAATTGAACTTGATATACTGTGTACATAACAGACATGATGAAGGCCAAAAGAGGTACTCTGGGATGCAGTAACCTTGATGGACACTCAGCAGTTGAGAAAGGAGAGGGCCATTGACTGAAAAATGTGTTATTTGTCTTTTCAAAGGAGTCTCTCAGAGGTGAAACTTGAGTAAACTTTTTTCTGTCCATAGCAAATAAAGTATATTACCTACTCAGAAATAGCTGGTGTGGGGTTTAGAATTGCTTTTAAATGTAGACCTTTGATCATCTACTTCTCTCAGAATGGAGACAAGAAAAATTATTGAGAGGTGAGATAATTTTTTTTAAGGAAAAAAAAAAGAACCTTTCAGAAACCTTTACAAGAAAGATTTTGAGGCTGGGCATGATGGCGCACACCTTTAATCCGAGCACTCGGGAGGCAGAGGTAGGAGGATCGCCGTGAGTTCGAGGCTACCCTGAGACTATACAGTCACTTCCAGATCAGCCTGGGCTAGAGTGAGAGACCCTACCTCAAAAAAAAAAAAGAAAGAAAGAAAGAAGGAAAGAAAGGAAGGAAGGAAGATTTTGAATCAGCATTTCTGAGGGTCATAAAGGTAAGAGTAATGGAGGGGGAATGACTTTCTGTGAGTAGCTGGTACACTTTTCAGCATGATTATCATTGAAACTAGTCACTATTTTCTAAACGTTGACTTTCCAGGTATTGACTTGAATTCATTTAACTTGGATAAATTTGCTTCATTTTCTTTATTCCCAAATGTCAGTGTGTCCTGCATGGATGAGCTGTGCTCATGTTCCTCAGGCTGCGAGCTCCAGTGTCTGAAAAGCAAGTTCTAGGAGACTCTCACATCCTAGAGGTCTTGAGACTTTTAGCCTCCACTCCTTGCCTCGCTCTTGTCTTCTGCTAACGTTCTTGAAGGAGCACACAGGCACACAGAGGACAGCTTTCCATACGGGTGGACCTCAGCCATGATTTAATGATGTAACGTAGGCTGCTTGAAGAACAGTACTTAGGAACGTCATGGTCAATGGGAGTGCCACAGAGAAGTGTAGTTGCTCTGTTTGCATCAAATACTTTGAAGTTGGTGTTTTACCACAAATGAGGTCATCATTGTACCTTCTGACACCCATGTATGTCTTCATGAGCATGCAAGTCCTCCTGCCGCCCCGGGGACACTCCCTAGGCAGGAGGAGCACTCTCACGAGCCCTCAGCTTCTAAGGGACGCAGAGAGCAGGGCTCCTTCTTTGGCTCAGAGGCTACAACAGAATGGGGCTGTTCTGGCCAGAAATAAGGACAGGCTTGATGGTGTTGCTAAACTCCTGCATTTTGTTCTTAAAAGAACCGTTTGCCCTCTCACTTCGACAATGAAGCCTTGGTCCCTTCTCACCCCTTCACTGCTTTTTCTCTTCTCTGCCTCAGAAGCCAAAGACATCGCCGCATCTTGGAGAGAGAGGGCTGTGTGGAATTGGCCTTGATCTCCGTAGGGAATGGGAGTTAAGCTTCTCAACAGGTACCTGGAGCACCACACATGAGTTCTCTCTTCCCTAGAAAGGGCTGTCTTACTTTCTGCCCTCTGTGTTACTTCCTATGTCAGCCTGTCTTTCCCTCTCCTGGGACTTCCTCATTTAGGGTTGATCTGGCTGACATTTGAAGCCATTTCTACAGAAGACATTAGAAAAAAAGTGCCCAAGTCCTTATTGAAACCCAGCTTCTGTGTGAGCTGTTGAACAGGGCACAAAAACCTCTCTTTGAACAAGCTATCCAAACTCTAAAGTAAATATAAATGAGCACAACTTAAACCTTGATCCTAATGCTAAAGACCCACAGGTAAATACAGAGCCCATTCAAGATGGCCCAGCACCACTATCCAAAAAACCATGTGGCCAGCACCAGAATGAGAAGCTTCAGGAAGACTGAGGACTATAGCATGGGGGCTCACCACGGTACACTCGGATAGCGGTGCTTTCTCCCACAAACCTCCTGTCAGGCCTCTCTTCCTACACACCCTCCCCACAAAACCTGCCACCCTAGGATGCCACCATGGCTGTCTCACACAGTGCTCCTCCTTACCTAAGTTGTCACACCTACTTCCATGACAAAACCAAGAGTCATGGGTGATTGGCGATGCAAGCTGTTCTCTAGTTCAGGTCTGTCTTCCAGGGTCTTGGATGGCCAACTTCTCCCTTGTGGTTGACCCCATAGGCAATGACATGTAAATGATCTCAAATAGTGAATCTGAGATCTGCTGGTTGCCTATGTTTTCTCTCTTACCAACCCATCAGTTTGTCCCTCTCCCTCCCTGCTCTTTCCTAATCTCCAAGTATCATCAGTTTCCATCCTTTCTTTTCTCTGCCCCTCTTCCCATGCCGTCCTCAGCATCATCTGAATCTTGTGCTCTGGCCTCTGTTCTCGCTGTCCTCCAGCCTGCGTTTCCATGACAGCCATCATCTCTGTCACGTCATTAGATTATGCTCCCACGGCTCCAATTCCAGCAACTTTCCATCACTCACAAGATGATCTTTGTTTGGGCATTTATTCTAGTCATGTGACGCCCTTGTCTATGGGTTCCCACTTTGTCTGTCTGCCTATGGGTCCCTTTTTGTCTCTAGTCACTCTCCACTCTTCACCAAGCATTTTCTCTACTGTAAATACTCTACTCCTGCTATTCCTGCCAGTTGAGATGGCTTCTGCAATATGGTCAACCCAGTGGACTCTAAGGTTGTTGCTATTGCAAGCATCAGGATGTAAGGAAGCAGCCCCTCACTCCGTTAGCAAACTCAAGTGCTCCCCTAGAACTTGGAGTTTATTCAGCACTTGTACTTCGGTTGTTGCAACGTTTGACATGACTCAGTGTCTGTCAAAAACGTGTCATCTCAGAGCCTGGTGCCTGTAGACAGATTCAGTGAATGGTGAGTAAATATTAGGATCCCCACTCTTGATAGGGAATTTATCTAGAGGCCTCTTTCTCTTTCTTACATTGTGTGAGTGACTTTCTAGTTTGGGATTTGCATTGGTATGCCCAACAGGAACGACCTGGATTAAACTAAACATCTGTGTGTCAGGCCAGCCAGAGGTAGAGGCCCTGGAGTTGTATGTATGCCATATTCACACATCAGCATCTCCGAGTAACCCCTCTGCTTCTCTCATTGGCCCACATCTTCCAACCATAACCCACAAGTTCACAGACTGAAAAGGGAAGTCAGAAGTTGCATGAGGTGGTTCTTAGCTTTCACCCAACAGGATGGCATCTGGACCGTTGGAAAAGACTTGAGCTTTTAGTTAGGATTCTTCCCTGGCCAACATCTTACAGGCTGCAGCATGCAAATCACTGGAATTCTTGGCATGTGGAAATGAGCAGATAAAGGTTCTCCCTTCTCTTATTTTTGCCACCCTTCTAATGGAGTTCTGTTGTAATCCCTGGCACAGGAGAGGTGCCTTTTTATCAACCAGAGGGGGAAAAATATGGTTGATAGCTTACGTTCTCTTTTTATTTATTTTATTATTTTATTTTATTTGTTTGCCTCTGCAAATGAGCTCCAGATGTCTGTACCACTTCCTGCATCTGACTTATGTAGGCAGCTGAGAAATTAAACTTGGGCTGGCCAGGCTTTGCAAGCAAGTGCCTTTAATGGCTGAGCCATCTTCCCAGCCCTGACTTCTCTTTTTGTTGTTGTTTTGGAGTTTGTTTGGTTGTTGTGTCTGCTTTTGGAGACAGTACGTTCTCATTTCGTTGTTGTTATTTTGGGTTTGTTTGTTGCTTTTGCTTCTGACACAGTGTGTTACTGTGAAGCTGATAGGCTACGTTCTCTTTGTTGTTGTTGTATGGGGGTTTCTAGTTGTCATTGAGACAGGGTCTCAGTGTAGCTGGTAGGTTATTGTAGCAGACAGCATTGCTGGGACAAATATCCAACCAGACACAGTGTATGAGAGGAAGGGGATTTATTGCAGGCTTACAGGTTCAGGGGAAGTTCCATCAATGGCAGAAGAAGCTGGCTCCCATTCATAGATCCAAGCAGAGAGAGAAACCATCACCAGCCAGCAAACACCAGAAAGCAGCAGGGACCCTGCCCGAGCTCACACCTCTCTGCATACCTTTGGGCCAGAATTCAGATCCACCCTCAGTGATGTGCCCCCAAAAGCAGGAGTCTGTCTGCTAGGGGCTGAAACTGAAAACTCATTTTTAAAACACCTGAGTCTATGGCACCATGCATTGAAACTACCATAGCTATGTTCTTAATAAGTAAGATGTTTTTCCTCCTGGTTCACCAGTTCTCACTACAGGAAGGAAAGCACTGAGTTAGGCACTCGGACCCTTACTGTCCATGCAGGCTCGCTGCCCTGAGGAACATATGGTTAAGGAAGCTTACATTTCCAGAGAAGATGTCCAGAAATACCTCCTTCAGGAAGGCCTAACTCATCCTGTTGTGAAGTTGCTTAAGAGCCTTATTCATGAACACTATACCCAGTGACCTACATTTTGACTAAATGAGAGACAGGCTCTTCCATGCCTCTATCCCAGGGAGTTCTAGCTGTCCAAGCAGTGTGGTAGAAAGGAACTATCACTGGCTGAAGTGACACTTGCCAATCTGAGACTTCCCCCTCATGTTTTCTGACTCCTAAGGCACCCCAATGTCACCTGGGCTTATAAAGCACCCAGTTTCCACACGATTCAGTCGCTGAGGGTTCAGTTTATTTACCATCAGTTGATTTTGTATGGCTAAGCTTTAGGGTACTTGGTTTTAAAAAAAAAAAGGTCCTTGGGGGTGACTCTATGCTCTTTTGTAGTGAATTGTGCCTAGGTGTAACAATGGATTACTCAGATGCCTCTGGATTGTGATGGCTGAATTTTCTGAGCACAACTTGGGACTTTTCAAAGAGGTGAATAGCAAATACAAAACCCGATGACGAAGTGGTAGCATGTAGCTGGCATGAAAGCCAGAGCTCCGGTCAAGGTCATGGCTGTGCAAGTGTGAGCAATGTTTCCATGGAAGCAAAAGCGTGATAGAGAATAACGTATAGGAAAACAACTCCAAGATGTCATAGCGGAGAGCGTACCAGATTCCCAAGCTGATGTGTCTTGTACACTTGATCCCGTGGTGGCTTGAGCTGAGGGACCATGTCAGGGGTTAGCACGCTGCAGCCGGGGAAGCCCCATCTGAGTGTGGTTAATGATGGCCCCAGAGGGACTGTCTTTTGTCACAGTAGATTGAAGGGCTTCCAAGCACAGAATGAAGTAATTTCTAGCCTGAGAAAGCCAAATCTGTTCCTCAAAATGCCACGGAATGTTCATTTCTCCTCCTCCGCCTCAGAAATCTCCCATCATTGGCCTTCATTTTACTGAGCAGGAGGTGCCCTCGGCAGGCTCACATCACCGCATAAGTGTGACTCGTAGGAAGTCATCCCCTGTCCAGGTCCACATACCCGGAGCCTTCACTTGGTTTACCCGGGAGGCAGAACCTGATTTCAGAGTTGACTAAGCATCTTTCACCAACCTTCTCTGAACACTGAAAGAGTAGAAGCTTCTCGTTTATTTTGGAATAATTCGTGTCTGGTTCATCAGTGCCTCAGAATAAAACATTTTGCAATCAATAGCACAGAATCATGTGACCAACACACTTAGTGGTGCATAATACCTCAGAGAAAACATGAATGACATTTACCTGCTGCCCTAGCTGCTCAGAGGACTTTGCGATCTCTATTACCCAGCCCTACCGCCAATGATCTCTTTGCTCCTTAGGAGATTGTAGGGAAGACATGGGACTCAGGAGACCTGGGTTCTGGTCCTCATTTTTTCACAAACTTACTGTGATCTGGGCTTAATGGCACGCTGATGCCACCTACAAAATGAGACTGGTAGAAAAAGATAAGATTCTGGCAACTTTCCTGAGATACCATCCGCTCAAAACTTCTGATTTAAGAGACTCTGGGCAATGCTTTGCTTTGGTTGTTGGTAACAAGATAATGAATGATTCTGTGGATTTGCAATCCAGTAATTTTCTTAAGTCTAGAACCTTAAACTTGAGGCTCATTGCAGAAGTGCTTTGGAATTTCCATCATCCTGTGGTCCAGCCAGTCTTTGGACCTTTCACATTGTGCTATATTTTTTGACTGACATCCGATGGAGAAAGAAGTCAAAGAAACACTCAAATATAGTCCATAGTTTAGGGACATGATCACTGGACACCACACAACAGTGATGATTTTGGGGGGGGGGTTCCACCATGTACTTTATCCTACTGGGGTCTAAAGAGGCAGAGGAAGGATCGGGCTGAACGACTTCCTTTATGGGATACAACTTCTGCGTGTTTTTCCTCTGCCTGTGGAAGTGAATGACACAGTGAATGGAGAGAGATTGGCACTGAGTCCAGAGAAAGTATCTTGAGGGTGCAGACTCTCCTATCTAGTTTCTACATGTTACAACAATGAAGTGGCCCAGCCAAGGCAATGGTTCCATTCCTTATGCACCATGATCCCCTTCAATTACCTTATGGGAGCTATGGATGTCTCTGCCTTTAATACTGTCCAGCTATTCACAAACTGAGACATTCTAGGGAATCCCTGTGTGCCCTGAAGCCCATAGACCCCGGGTTAGCAATCTCTGGTCTGCAGGAGATTAAGGGAGCTGGCCAGTGGGAATGTCAAGGCGAGCCTGAGCCTTCTGAGTCTGTCATTTGCTGCCAAAATGAAGAAATAATATAACTTGTTTTCTTTTTTTTTTTTCCTCTCTGACCATCACCCTCTTCCTCTCTCTGTTCCCACATCTTTTGTCACCTCTTCTTGTTCCCTCTCATTTCTCTCCCCCTGTCTTGCACATCTTGCACCACAGATGTCCCGGCCTGGTTAAAAAGCCTCCGCCTGCACAAGTACGCCGCACTTTTCTCACAGATGACGTACGAGGAAATGATGGCCCTCACTGAGTGCCAGCTGGAGGCTCAGGTACGTGCGGGACACCCCGAGATAGTAGCACTTGAAGCTCAAGCCCCAGACATAGTGGCTTGAAGCAACACTGTATCGATCCACCCAGTAGCCTGCCTGGGTCTAGGAGCTGCCAGGTTCCCGCCCACATCCCATGGTGAGTAAGTCTAGGCTCTTGCCTCCAGGATCCAGTAGGTGATGAGATGGAAGTCCAGGAAACAAACACACGGCGATGAGGGGGACTGGGTGGTAGGTAAGAAGGAAGCTAAGCTCACCCTAGAGAAGAATCCGTGGTGCCTCCTAGAAGAAGAAATATTGCACCAAGATCTTGAACAGTCCATGTCCTTACTTTGGCTCTCCTGTCTCTGCCCCATCCTAGACTTGTGTAGGCAGGGACTGATCTAGTCTAGTCACTATTTCTGTATCTAGTCTGGTCACATATCAGCTAGCTGGACTGGTCAGTAGAGACATCAGGACATGTTTCAGACATGCCACAACACTTTGCCAAAACCACTCAAGCCAGTTTTGGTTGAGACTGAAGCCAATGGTTCAAAATGTTTTGGTTTTTATTTTTTCTTTGAACCACCTTGAACAGCACTGGACAGGTCTCAGATTTCATCCCCTTTGTGTACACCATAAAAACACAAAACACCTTTTTGCAGTCCGGTTCACATTGCTGGTAGAAATCACCCAACCAAGAGTAGCTTCTGGGAAAAGGAGATTTATTTTGGCTTACAGGCTCGAGGGGAAGCTCCATGATGGCAGGAGAAAACGATGACATGAGCAGAGGGTGGACATCACACCCTGGCCAACATAAGGTGCACAACAGCAACAGGAGAGTGTGCCAAACACTGGCATGGGGAAACTGGCTATGACACCCATAAGCCTGCCCCCAACAATACACTCCCTCCAGGAGGCATTAATTCCCAAACATCCATCAGCTGGGAACCTAGCATTCAGAACACCTAAGTTTATGGGGGACACCTGAATCAAACCACAACATTCCGCCCCTGGCCCCCATAAACTGATGAACATACATGATTTTAAATGCCATGCATTTAGTCCAACTTTAAAAGTCCCCATAGTTTTTTTTTTATCAATTCCAATGATGTTCAAACATCCCCATAATTCAAGATCTTTTAACTGAGCCATAATACCAAAAAAAAAAAAAAAAAACTTAAAAAACCCAGAATGGCACAGAATAAACATTCACACTGCAAAAGATGGCATTGGGCATAGCAAAGAAATATTCAACCAATACAAGATTTAAAACAACCAGGGCAAACATCCGTAGCTTCAAGTCCAACAACTCTAGCCAGTGACAAATCTCCAAGACCAATAATTCTAACCAGCAACAAGTCTCTGGCATTCCAATTCCGCCCCTCCAGCTAGGCTACTCACAGTCCTGGAAAACTTCATCGGGGCCGGCAGCTCTCCTTGGCAGCCATCTCGTGGTCCCAGCATCTCCACTGGGTCTCCAGTGCAAGCCACAGTTCATCCTCATGGCCCATAGGGTCTCCATGCAGGCATCTAGCAAATCTGCTTCACACTGCCCATGGCCATTTCCAAAACACAAGACCGTGTTGCAAACTCAATGACCCTCTTTCCAGCATTTCTTATACTCCACGATACCAGGTAGGGTGCCAGTTTGTTAATCCAGGGGGGAAAAAAAGCAGACTTTGAAGAACAGGACACTCCATGAGCACTCAGGCCCCTTCAAAAGAATCGACATTCTTCCTGTTGCCCCAGCACAGGTCAGCTAGCCCAGTCTCAAAGGTCGTAATCTCTCAGTTGCAGCTGAATGGCAACAGTTCACCCAAAGATTTTCCTTTCTGTGCCATATCCCTCTGCACACACCAGTTCATTTCTACGCAAAGCAACCCTGCACAACTTCTAAGGACATGGGCATAAGAGCAAGCTTCTCATACAAACTGCTAGCCTAGTCCAAGCAAAGCTCTTTCTCACCCTCATAAGCCAAACCTCATAGTCCATAGTTCTTTCTGCATTCAGGTCTTGGAGCTCAGACCACAATAGGCCATCAAGCTGTACTTACAGCACTGCAAGGCATCTCTCAGGCCAAGGTTTCAAATCCCTCCACATTCCTCTTGAAAATAGCTCCAAAAGGCCAAAGCCACACAGTCAGGTATCTAGCAGCAATCCCACTCCTCAGTACCACTTTACTGTTGCAGTCCAGTTCACATTGCTGGTAGAAATCACCCAACCAAGAGCAGCTTCTGGGAAAAAGAGATTTATTTTGGCTTACAGGCTTGAGGGGAAGCTCCATGATGGCAGGGGAAAACGATGGCATGAGCAGAGGGTGGACATCACACCCTGGCCAACATAAGGTGGACAACAGCAACAGGAGAGTGTGCCAAACACTGGCATGGGGAAACTGGCTATAACACCCATAAGTCTGCCCCCAACAATACACTCCCTCCAGGAGGCATTAATTCCCAAATCTCCATCAGCTGGGAACCTAGCATTTAGAACACCTAAGTTTATGGGGGACACCTGAATCAAACCACCACACACCTCCTTCTTAAGATGGGCCTGGTGGCTCATGCCTTTAATCTCAGCACTCAGGAGGCAGAGGTAAGAGGATTGCCATGAGTTCAAGGCCACCCTGAAACTACATAGTGAATTCCAGGTCAGCCATGGCTACATGGAAACCCTACCTCAAAAAAAAAAAAAAGAAAAGAAAAGAAAAGAAAAACTCCGTCCTCCTTCTTTCTTAGGTTTTTCCCCCGTCCAGTGTGGAGGCCAAAGGCCCATCAACAGAACCCCTAAAACCAGGCATATTGCCTACCACGCCGTGCTCCAGTCAACACATCTTTGTTTCTGGTTTAAAATTCTATTCACATGTCTGAGACTGACCCCAGTTTACTTTGAGAAAGAGCTGGTGATCCAAACAGCCTGTGAATATTTCCTATGCAGGAAAGGGAGATCGTAGCATTTGAGGCATGGCTGGGCTGGACACATACGTCCCCACAGACATCTGCTTTCCCACTCAGTTCCCCTCAGCAGGCCTGGCTGAATACCAGTATTGAGAGCAAGACAAAGCCTGAAGTCACTGCGCATTCTTGGAGAAGAAAAGGCACTAATTTCAACTTCCTAACATTTCTCCCACTACTTGTGGATCTCCGTTGTCCCTTGAGATCCCAAGGGTTGATGGGAACTATTTCAAAGAACATTTTTGTGTTTGGGTCAAAGTTGAGAAAAAATCAAAGTCATCAGTTGTTCAACTTGAGAGAGAGAGAACTGACACAGAAAGCAAAGCCAGAGCCTGACACAAACTTTTTTTTGTGGTGGTTGGGGGGGGGGGGGTTGAAGTAGGGTCTCACTCTAGCCCAGGCTGATCTGTAATTCACTATGTAGTCACAGGATGGCCTCGAACTCACAGCAATCCTCCTACCTCTGTCTCCTGAGTGCTGGGATTAAAGGTGTGCGCCACTATGCCTGGCTCTGACACCAACATTTTATAGTAATTTAATTCACTTGATCAGAAAATTATGGCTAAACAGAAATGTACCCCAGTGTTTCATCTTAGTGGCTTCATATTTCACTCAAGTCTCAGTGTTTCCAAATAAAGGAGATGTCACTGCATACCCCCATCCTTTCTTTGGTAAGAGGAATTCTGTGGAATGGTTGCACCAGAATAGAGGTCCCCAGAAGTTCATATGTAATGAAAAGGACCTTCCACTGGGGACTGTGCAGTATCTGTAATCAACAAGGGTCGAATGAGGTCCTCAATGACCACTGCTGCACAGTTAAGATAAAATCCACCACTCTCCGAATCCTAACATTTACCTGGAGTGGGATGGATTATGGGGTTTTAGTTCCTGTTCCGGTTTTCACTGTGGAAAGAAAAGGAAGGCTTTAAACTAACGAACAAAAGACCCTTCTTTGAGAGACTGCACTGGGCTTCACGACACCTCGAGATGGGGTAGGCTGGGAGGGGTTTGTGAAAGCATTGAATAGATGGGGTGGCGGGGAGGCGCTGAAGAAATGGAGAGGGCCTCAAGTGATTCGGCCTGTAGGAGAGGACTGTCTGAACTAAAAATCATTTTTTAAGACTATGAAGAAATCTCATGCTGGGTGGGATAATTGGCTATTCTGTATCTCTCTCCTAAAGGTCACAGGCAATTGTGTAGCCAGATGGAGTTTTAGAATATTTATTGAGATGAGGTTTGTGACAGTGGGTACCAACAACAGAGGAATGCATATCAAGCAGCCTGTGAACATGAAGGAACAAAGAAGACAGGGTACTACATAGCCTCCCAGAGTCTCCGAGCTGATTTCTTAAAAATCTATCTTGTATTTAACAGAACGTTACCAAAGGTGCAAGACACAAAATTGTCATCAGTATTCAGAAGCTCAAGGAAAGACAAAACCTCCTGAAGTCTTTGGAAAGGGTGAGTGAACAGTGGGCTGGGGGACATGTCCACCCTCACCAGGGAATACAGACGGAGCGAGCTCCGAGCTCAGTGCGTCACTAGCAACTTTAGAGAAGGTCTTATGTGGTTTTCCCATGGAAGTCGGAGAAAATGGAATGATCGGGAAGTGAAGCTCCCTGGCTCTTTGTGCCTCCATATGTCCTAAACTAACTCCCTCAGGCCAGGCTGCCTGCTACCAGCCACCTCGGGCCTCGGATGAAGTGCATACGACGTTCCCCAGCATGTCCATTGCATCTGCCTTGTAGACATCTGCAGAGACGGGCAAGGTTTGCCACCACAGCCAAAGGCTGAAATTGGCAGAGCAGAGTGGGGATGCCAGTGTGTCTTATTCCTGCCATCCACCCAGGGGCACCTGGTGTGGAGAAAGCTGTCCCCAGAGTGGCAAACACCAGCAGGTATACTCCAAGGTCCACAGGGGATTGGAAGTGTTAGGCAGACAGATCTAGTTGGCTATCCAGAGAATAATTTCAGATTTTAACATCACAATAGTATGAGTTCCCATGACAAATATAGGACACCTCAAAAACATGAAATGCTAAAAAAAAAAAAAAAAGAAAGAACACAACTCTGCATTCTAACACTGACCTAGAGTGACAGGTGAATTATGAGTTATTTTTGGTTCTGGTTTTCCACATGGAAACAAAAAAGGAGGGGCTGAAAATGAACAAAAACCCCTGTTTGTGATGTTACATGTTGATTCTGATGTTAAAGACGGTTACCAGGTGCCTACTGTCTCTTTTGCTGCCTATTCTCATCTTGTATCCGAATATCATTCTGGTTACAATGCCAATTTGAGGACTAGGTGACTGACTGTATGATATCATCTAAAGGCAATAGGCCCAATTCCATGCATATATGGCCTATGTCCCTGGAGTTTATGTCTTGTGTCTTGGGCGAAGAGCTGCACAGGGATTTGTAAACTGCATAGTGTGAATGGAAACCTTAGTAATGCCAGTGAGCCTTTGGGATGGGGACAACATATTAAGATAGGCCTTCAGTAAGTTAGGGCTAAAGCAGGCATCTTAAGGTGCGGTTATTCATAAAGGCAAATGTTTGTTTAATTGCATATATATCATATTAAGTTATACTTCGTGCATACCACATAACTGTTATGGATATTTATTAGGAGAATTTATTTTACTTTATTCTAAAATATTTTATTTATTTATTATTTGAAAGAGAGAGAGAGAAAGAGGCGCAGATAGAGAGAGAGAATGGGCACATCAGGGCCTCCATCCATTGCAAATGAACTCCAGACATATGTGCACCTGGTTTACATGGATACTGGAGAATCGAACCCTGGTTCTTAGGCTTCCCAGGCAAGCACCTTAACCACTAAGCCAGCTCTCAGGCCCAAGGAGAATTTGTTTTAAAGCTTCCAGATGGGTAAATGAGTAGGAACTACTCACATGCAAATCCATGATGAAAGCATGTTCTTCGCTGAAGGGAATTACACATCACACGCAAGCTCTCCAACTGAACCTGAGGGTTTGTTGTTCTTGAGTTTACGCTAGCTCCTTTGCCAAGCAGCTTGTCTTACAGAGTGATTATGGACATTTTTCATCTAAAAAAAACTGTTCTCTTTTGGAGAACATTCAAAAGGCCAATTTGCTCCTTATCTGCTAGAAAGCACAGAAAGTGTTTTGCATGAGGATTAGATTGTAAGCTTTTCCCTTTCGTATTTCTAGAGCGTCCTGTAGCAATTCACTCATACCTTCTATGAATGTGGGAAACACAGCTCCCTGTTCTTTTGGCCCCTTCACTCCTGGGCCAACATCGGTGGGTGCAACACTGGGCAGCAAGCTAGCGCAGGGAGGGAGGGGCTGGTGCGCCTTTGGTTTAGTGTATAGCCTCTGAGATGTGTGTGATGACTGCTGGTGGCCAAGAGGAAGGCCACTGTGCATTCACTTTGACTCTCGTGGAAAGGGGAAAGCCATGGCTGACAGATGATCAGATTGAGCTGACGCAGAACACCTGAGTGTGGACTGGAGACATGGCTTAGCGGTGAAGGCACTTGCCTGCAAAGCCAAAGGACCCAGGTTCAACTTCCCAGGACCCACATAAAGCCAGAAGCACAGAGTGGCACATGCATCTGGAGTTCATTTGCAGTGGCTAGACGTCCTGGTGCACCCATTCTCTTCTCCCTGTCTCTCTCTGCTTGCAAATAAATAAATAAATAAGATTTTTTTAAAAAAAAATCCTAGCAGGGCATAGTGGTACATGCCTTTGATCCTAGCACTTGGGAGGCCGAGGTAGGAGGATCACAGTGAGTTCAAGGCCACCCTGAGACTACATAGTGAATTCCAGGTCAGCCTGGGCTAGAATAAGACCCTACCTTGAAAAACAAAAACAAGAATCCCTGAGTGTTCCAATACCCTGAGAGCTGTGTTGTCCCTTCAAAAGCCAACGGCTTGCAGCTAAGGAGGTGTTACTCAAGCATCTCCCTGAGGACTGAGCCCCAGGCTCTCATCTCTCTTCCCCAGCACCCCATGCCTCTCTCTCTGAGGAAGGGAGGTGCTGGTCACCTATAACACTGACACAGTGACAGTCTGAGATCAGACCTCCTCACAACCCTGGGCTGATGATTCTGTTAGAAATGCCATCACTATGCCTCTGTAGCCTCCAGCATTATTACCTCACATAGAGCCCACATTTCTAAGGAGACAGCTGGGACCCCGCCCATAATCAGGAGGAGCTGCCTGGACTCCATGCTCCAAGCTCTTCCATTCAGTTGTTGAATGCTTGCTAAGCAGATGCTTGGACTCACTTCGCCTGCCCTTGGAGGCTAACTGTGAGTAAGACATGCCTCCTGTCCATGGGTATCTTGGAATTGGGAAAGACATGGGAGAGCTGCTGATCTCACAATCCAGGATGATGGGTGTCATCACCGAGGCCAGTGAGGGGATCTTCTGGGAAAACCTGTACAGGATCCAGATGCTGCTGGAGGGCTCATGAGGAAACCATGGCAGGTCTTATGGGACCTTGAACTCAAACAGAAGCAACGGTGGAGAAAGATGAGATGAGAGAAGTCATAGAGAGGGAGTCTAGCAGTTGTCAGGTTTGGCCTTGGATGTAGCGGCATTTGTAGACAGAAACATAGGAGGACTTACTCAGGAAAGAGAAAGGGAGTTGGTTTGTGAGGCACCTGTGGGACACCTCAGTGGAAATGGAAAATTGCTGTCCAAAGAGCAGATCCGGAGTCTCAAATGCAACAGGATGTGAATGACCCAGCTGGAGGAGGGAGGGCTGTGTTTGTTTGCTAGTGGGTGTCCCCAGGAGTGTGCACTGAGTGATAAGCCCCAAAGGCGTGCTGTATGATATGAAAGAACCTGTGATAACAGAGTCTGAGCCACGAGGCCTGCCCCGAGGATCTGGAAAGGGAAGCAGGTGACGCTAGCAGGCGCAGTGGATATCTCATGCACAGTGGGGAACAGATACTGTACCCCACATTGGTCACGGCCGCTGCAGCCGTGATGGGAAAAGGGTTTCAGGAGAATGGGAGGGGACAGTAGTAAAAACCTAGGCTCCAGAAGTATGAATGTGCAGTGAGAGCACGAGCATGGAATCATAAGCTTCTCAAGCTGTTGGGGAGAAAAGAAAATTCAGAAACGCAGATTTCTAGGAAAGATTTTTTTTAAAAACATTTATAGTTAACAAGAAAAAAAATGTGTTTTTTTTTTCATGTGCTTTTATATAGCATCCTTTTCAGCTCCCTGATTGTAAAACAGGACCATTTTCTGATCCTAGATCCTTGATGTGGAAAAAGGAGATAGGAAGCGCTTGCACATACATACAAACACACACCTGCACCCATGCATGCATCTATACACACACACTCACACTCACTCACTCACCTGAGTTCTATTTATTTCCACTCAAAGAAGAAAGCTACCTCCCTTATAAGCCTTTTCTTCAGGCCTCTTGAGGTTACCACTGAGGCCCCATTTTAGCAACCTCTGCAGAGAAATAGTAGTTAAATTTAACGGCATCGAGTAATAAATATTTCCAAAGTAATAATACTTTATATATTAACAAGGCATATTTGATATGTCCAAAAAAGCATTTCCTGCACATGGTGCGTCTGGCCCTGCAGCAAACCTCCTCTTGAGGTCATCAGGACAAGTGCTTCTTTTAAGAAAATAAAACTCAGGTGAGCCCAAGGTCCTTAGCAGAGTGCTTCACGGCTCTGGAAGGGTCTTCATCTGCATCTCTGGGCACCTTTCCATCCATTCTCTCATTCCCTCATGCTCTTCACTGGTAATTTCCTAAAACACACACACACACACACACACCCCAGTCAGGGGTCCCTCCCATCTCTCTGTTACCTCAGACCCTTGTCTCCACACCCTATGGAACCCAGGAGCCAAAAGCCTCTTAAAATGAAGGGATGACTTGTTTTTATATTCTCAGTGCAAAACAGTACCCTGCTTTTTTAAAATTTATTTTTATTTATTTATTTGAGAGTGACAGAGAGAGGAAGAGGCAGATAGAGAGAAAGAGAAAGAATGGGCGCGCCAGGGCTTCCAGCCACTGCAAACGAACTCCAGACGCGTGCGCCCCCTTGTGCATCTGGCTAATGTGGGTCCTGGAGAATCGAGCCTTGAACCGGGGTCCTTAGGCTTCACAGGCAAGCGTTAACCGCTAAGCCATCTCTCCAGCCCAGTACCCTGCTTTTTATCAAGCCTCTGATTGGTGGGTGGACAAGGAGGGAGGATGGATTTAAGAAGAATCAGGAGTCCTGTAGATGATGTGAGAAGTCCAAATTATCATGACACAGAGGGAAGGATGGGACCAAGGACATGTCACAAACATCCTGAGGTCATCGTGGCTTCCCCAAGCTCTCTCCCAAGATAGTTTGCACCTCGTTATTGTCACATGCCCAGGCAAGGCACTGAGTCACCCTCCCTCTAAGAACTAGAAGGCCGGGTCTTCCTGCTTGTTCCTTCCCTAGTTCTTCAGTCGAGCTAGTTCTCTGTGCTGCCACCATGGACCTGACTTCTGGTTACCTGCCTTCAAACAAGCCCCCACGCCTGGCAGCTTTGAGTCGGCATGTTAGTTGTTGGTCAGCTTCATTTTGCCGTTCTGTTTTTAACGAAGGGTTATATTTTGGGCATGAACTATCATTAGAGACATGTTAACATGCAGAGTTGATTTCCACGGCTAGTGGAGAGCGCTAGATTAAGTTCTAGTTCAGAATGTCTCCCTGCTTGCTTCTCGATGTGGGTACTCAGTTGACCTCAGGAATGTGACCCAACGGCCATAGTCACCGTGGGCTGAGTGAGGATATGCATAGGGTTCCTCTATGTTGTAAAAAAAAAAAAAAAAATCACACACAAGGGCTGGAGAGATGACAGTGGTTAAGGTGGTTGTCTGCCTACAAAGCTAAAGGACTTCGATTCAATTCCCCAGTATCCCAGGTAAAGCCAGATGCACAATGTGGCACATGTGTCTAGAGTTCGTTTTCAGTGAGGCCCTGGAGTGCCCATTCATTCTCTCTCTCTCTCTCTCTCCCTCCCTCCTAGCTGCCCCTCTCTCTTAAATAAATAAATAACCATACACAGATACAAATCACCCTATGACCTAACTTAGTTATATCTTTTTTTTTTTTTTTTAAGGTAGGGTTTCACTGTAGCTCAGACTGACCTGGAATTTACTATATAATCTCAGGGTGGCCTTAATTATATCATTTCTAAAATGTGTGAGTGTAAAATAAGAAATGCATGGAGGAAGGCAGGGAAGATCACCAACCTTGGCTGGTTGGGGATCACCTTCTCCATAAGTGGTATTTTCACTACACAAAACTATATTCCAAGTTTTCTACAAGGACAAAATTAAAATGAGTGAGTTTTAGCCAGGGGTTCCAGGCCAGCTTGAGCTACAGAGTGAGCTCCAGGTCGGCCTGGGCCTCAAAACAACAGCAAGGACAACGAGGAAGGAAACGTTCAGAGCCAGGAGCCCCTGAGTCCCGTCCGGCTCACAGGTGGGAAGCCATCTCCAGAACTCACCTGGGTCCTCTCCTTCTCGGCCTCCAGGACATCATCGAGGGAGGCAGCCTGCGCATCCCCCTCCAGGAGCTGCATCAGATGATCCTGACGCCCATCAAGGCTTACAGCTCCCCGAGCGCCACCCCGGAGGCTCGCCGTCGGGAGCCCTCGCTGCTGGGCCCCGAGAGCCCGAGCCCCGACTGCAAAGACGGCAGCGCCCCGACGGTGGCGGCCAGTGCCTCGGCCGGGGCCAGCGGAGGGCTGCAGCCGCACCAGCTGAGCAGCTGCGATGGGGAGCTGGCTGTCGCCCCGCTGCCTGAGGGGGATCTACCCGGGCAGTTCACCCGCGTCATGGGCAAAGGTATTCTTCCCTCTGAGGCTCCCTGCGCAGAACCAGGGGGGTAACTGTCTCGGTGGCTAGCATTATCTCTCTGTGGTGCAGTTGGGAGTCCCAACTCCAGCCTCTTGATCCTTCTGGGGATGCTGGGAGGCCAGCAGAGCCCCCACTGGGCCTTGATCCTAGGGTGTAGGAGGGGGAACTGAAAAAGACTACTGAAGGACCAAACCCCTCCCTGGGCATGGGACCTCTGTCCAAATCCACAAGGGCTTGGTGCTGTAGACAGCTGCTGCAGAGACTTCCTGATCACCCCGGAAGTTCTCTCAGACAGACATGGCTTGGAAATCAGCATGGGTATTCTGGTTCCTGGGTTTACACACTCACCTCAACTTTGAGCCACCCCACAGGAGCTCTATAAATCCCAGACACCATCTTCTCTGCTCCACCAGACAGCTTCATTCTCCCCACCCCCCAACACCCATTTCACAGATGGGAAAACCAACGTGTACACACACACACACACACACACACACACACACACGGGCCCCTCGGCTTCTCCCCCACCTACCCACCTACTTACCACTAATCCTCGTTAGCTCAAGGGAGAGCAGATCTAAGTTCCGTGTGAAGTGACGGCTCCCTTTGCTCTTAGTTGATAATGCTCAAACCCAAAGTCACTTAGCCCTTGCCCTCTCCGCCTCCATTCAGCTTCAGACAAGTTTAATGCCTTAGTTCTCAGAAACTTAGGCATTTTCTTGCCCCTGAGCCTTTGTGTCGGCGTTCCCTGTGTCTGGATCCGAGAGAATTAGAAAACGTGGCTGTGCGCGCCGCTGCAGCCCCTCCCCTCACAGCATGCGTGTGCAGGGCACAACCTGCACATCTGTGCAACAGCTGGGCCCAAAACACTCCTTCCCTCAAGCCATTTTCTCCTTCACTTGTGTTCTGACTCCGCGCCTTCCAAATGTCAGCCAAGTCCTCACATAGATTAGGAAGGCTGACTGAGCCCATGGGCTGGGGGGGGGAGGTACCCCTCTAATGGGCCCCACAGCCCCTTTACACTTCATTGCATTCATGTGACTGAACCCCCATTAATCTAGCACTGTCAAAACACTTTGAATAACCACTGGATACCCCATAGGACCTAGCTGGCAAGTATGTGGTGCTGCCAAGGGATGGCACTGGTGCCAAGGGATGGCACTGGTGCTCATAGCCGGACTGTGCACACCACACTGTGTGCATAGGGTTAGAGAACAGGTTAGAGTCCAGCAGGACTCTAGGCCATAGACCCGTCTCTGCCTGAACTATCATCTTCCATCTCCCAGCCTCAAACGCTTATGTCAACACCCTTGGAAATGTCCACCTGTTGAATAATTTGTGCTTGATGAGATGCTTCACAAGAAATCCTTATTATTATTTTTTTTTATAAAACTGGTCTCAGTCCCATATCCGCAATTCTCATCCACAGATGTCCACAGATTAGGTTTCATCCTGGACCAGTGAGCCTAAGATATCTGATTCTCTATTCCAGCTCATCCCAACCCTCCCTGACTGAGGCAAGATGGGGTCCTCACTTTTATGAGCACCAGCCATGCCAGCATTTGCAGCTGCTGGAGATGCAGATCTGTTATACATTTCTGCAACACTATGGCCATTAGATGGGCAAGCCATGCTATAAGCACCTTTGTCCACAAGTTACTACTGAAGTGCTAATTCTTCCCCACCTTTTCTACTTACAAGTGCCTAAGGGCAGGTTTAATAGGGGTCAGACTTACCCAACTGTATGCTAGTGATCAGATGAGGGCCACCACTTTACTGATTATACAGCTCTAAAAAAAAAAAAAAAAAAAAAGACCCTCCTCTCAAAAACAATACCAACTGCTCAAGCCTGCACATTCATTTCCCTCCACCCCTCAGATTACCCCATTTTTCAAGGGAGAACAAACAGAATAGAATTTAGCCCTGTTTGAACCTAGCCCACATGCTATCTGCCAGACTACACGGCTGTGAGGCCAGCTTCAGTGTCACTCTTCCTCCTTTACGACCACCAAGACCAGTGTCAAGGATCCCATGGGAAAGGGAACAGGAGGGCGAAATCCTTATTATTGAAAACAAAATGTGGTGAATGTTATTTCCTTTAGAAAGAGAAAACCATTTGCTATCCTTTACTTTCCAATATTTGAGACCATTTTAAAGAACCAGAAATGGACATATGTTGAAGAAACACTATCTCAAATTTAAGTCTTCCAGAAGGACTTAAATTTATTAGAACTCTAGTGTAGAAGGGGACTCATAGCTTTCCCTAGAGGCAGGGTGCCAGAGGCCAGGGCAGGTCCTCATTCTTCCTACCCTCCGACCCTCTTCTGCGTTGGATTCTGGGAAATACCCAACACTGACAAGCCCCCTATAGTAGGCTACTGACATGGGGTCCAGCCTCTAGTCTCCATGAAGAGGTCCACAGTGGGATCAACACTCAGAAGACACTCACTTCTCAGCACGGCTTCTGTTTAAATGATAACTACTAGGCTGGAGAGATGGAGAGTGCTTGCCTGCAAAGCCTAAGGATCTGGGTTTGAATCCCCAGAACCCATGCAAAGTCAGATGCACAAAGTGGTGTATACATCTGGAGCTTGTTTGCAGTAGCTAGAGGCCCTGGAGAGCTCATTCTCTCTCTCTCTCTCTCTCCTTCTCCCTCTCTCTCCCTCTCTCCCCCCACCCACCCCCTCTCTCTCTCTCTCTCTCTGCATACAAATAAAAACATTTTAAAAAATTAAATCCTAACTACTGTTTAAGAAGCTATAATACCCAACCTATGACATGTCCATGCAAAGTTTCTACACAATAATAAAGAAAGAGCTGAGTGTGGTTGTGCACACCTTTAATCCCAGCACTTGGGAGGCTTCTAGAAGTAGGAGGATCACCATGAGTTCACGGCTACCCTGAGACTACATAGTGAATTCCAGGTCAGCCTAGGCTAGGGTGAAACTCTACCTCGAAAAAACAAAAAAAAAAAAACAAGAAAAAGAAAAAAGAAAACAAAAAGCTATAACACAGTTCATGCTCAGCACAGCACACCACTGAAATGAAACAATAGAAAGTAAAAATCAACTCTCCCTGTCTGTAGGCCCCACCACCTCCTGCTAAGGGACGGTCACTGCTATGTCTGGGATTTCCTTTCAGAGCCCTTATCATCATGTGCAAGATGAGACTATCCATTCTTATTCTCATCGGTCTTAGATGCTTTCCTGAAACGTGGTAGTGTTTCCATAAACATTACATACTTGGAATATTTCTGCTAATACAAGTAGCACCATCCCATTATTTTATAAAGATTGCATACTGTTCCACTGTGTGTATAAACCAGAAATTATTTCACAATGTCTTCATACATAGATAATTTCCAAGTTTCTGTTATGCTGTGTGCAGAGACTGGACGCCAGTGGGCTTCTGTGGCGTGGTGGTTAGGAAGACAGAGGAATCTAGTAGGACGGCCAGGTTTCAAGCTTGTGTCCAAGTGCAAGATCCTCTCTCTGGCTGACTCCTTTCACCCCAGCACCCAAAGTCAGAGTCTGGGTGGCCTCTGTGATGGGACAGAGTTAGCCACTGAACAAAACCATGAGAAGAGACCGTGTGCTGCATTGCCCTCTACCCACAGACTAACTCTACCCTATCTTCCCTGGCACATCCGTGGGTGTGCAGGTGAAGCTGTGTGTGGGTAAATGTGTGCACCACTTTGAGAAAATAACCCTGCGATGACTGAGTGGCAGGTTTCCACTCCCGTGCACACCCACACGCCTCATCGCTGAACAGAGGTACCAGCCTCTTCCCTCCACACACAAGCTCCGCTGCCTCTCCACCTGGCAGAGGGTGTGCGGTTCATTCATAAAATCGTGGGGGCTTCTGTCCCACAGCAACAGAGGACTTGAAGCCCCCTTATACAGAGTCACCTGCAAAATAAATAAATAAAGCCTGAGACTGTAGCTTGTCTTCTCACCAAGTGTCTGTCTCAGGCTCATGGCGAAGGCTTCCTATAGACTGCTATGAGTGGAGCTCACCCAAGGGTCTTCTGGGGCAGAGGTTCCTGTGATGACCAAGCATCTGACTGCAGTGGAATGAGGAGCCTCCTGGCATTCTCTGTGAACCTTATGTAATGCCACAGGCAACAAACCTCGTAAGGTCTTGGGCCTGAAGGACATCAGAGGGAGGAAAGGCATGCATTATTCTGATTCATCTTCTTCTCCTAATTCAGTGTGCACACAGCTCCTGGTCTCCAGACCTGATGAGGAAAATATAAGTTCCTATTTACAGCTCATAGACAAGTGTCTCATTCATGAGGTGAGTAGCAACCGGTTTTACCAAACTGTTTCACTCATTGCTTAGAAATGCGTCTCAGAGTTTCTATGATGCGATCCATTTGGTCTCCAACAACTTGTTTTTGACGAGCACAGGACCATTAATAATAACTCGGCCAGAACTGGGCTGTGGTCGCCTCAACGCTGGCATGTTACTTTGGGGTTAAATGTTCATCAGACCAACAGCGCTGATGTGGGGGCGGGGGGCGGGGGGCGGGATGCCTGAGAGGACTTCCAATTCTAGAAGAATCCCAGGGACCACAACCTAGGATGGCTAACATCCAGCCCCGCTACCCTACCCTGGGAGGTTTGGAGCCTTGATAGCATCATATGGAGAAACATTGTCCCTTTTAGTTCAGGAATACTGGAGGAGAAAGAGATTGGGAAAATTCACAAAAGTGGTGAATATGTGTTGGTGGCAGGGGAGTGTTGATGGTTGTTGGGCTCTCTGTTTGGATTTATGGTGTTTTTTTTGAAAAATATTATTTATTTATTTATTTATTCATTTGTTTATTTATTTAGAGAGGGAGAGAGAGAATGGGCACACCAGGGCCTCCAGCCACTGCAAACAAACTCCAGACGCATGCGGCCTCTTGTGCATCTGGCTTACATGGGTCCTGGAGAATCAAACCGAGATCCTTTGGCTTTGTAGGCAAACGCCTTAACCGCTAAGCCATCTCTCCAGCCCGAATTTATGGTTTTTATAAAACCTATATTTGCCATATGGAAAGAGACAGAGGCAGGCTGAGGGTACCTACCAGACACTCGGAGCACAGTCTTCGTGTAAGAGCCCACAGACTCGTGTGCATGTCTGGGCTGGTGGCTGTTACCAAGGGACCCAGACTCAGGCATCCTATTTCTCCTTGGGCCTCCCCTCCCAAAGACTTACAGAGACAAGGTATACAGAAAACTTGGGACCAGATGTATGTGGAAGTAAGGTCTTTTGTTGGAATTTGACATGAGAACGAGATGGCTAGAGGCCTCCAAGCTTCCTCACACTTACTTGTTGGCAGCCAGAAGTCGAATAGGCCAATAGGGGAGGAAATGTTCGTCACAGTGGCCTGGTCCTCCTCCCTGCCTTCCCACCTACCCTCTCAGCCAACACATGGTGTCTTAACGTTCTCGGGGCCCCACCCTTTGCATACAATTCACATTCTCTCTTAGGGGTTCCATCACAGCACCCCCCTCCCCACTCCCCCAAAGCCCCTTATCTTCTTCACAGTGTCTTCTGTACACAGCATGGACCCTGTGTGCCCCATGGCCCCAGCCAAACCCCCTCTGTCACCGTGAGCGCAATGGTCAGCTGCCCAGGTTGGGAACCCAGACGTGTCTTCCTCTGAAATACTGAGCTGTTTCAGTGTCCTGGACTTTACACTGAAAAAGAAAAGGGCAGGGGGGACTCTTTCTCCTTAATGATCTCCTTAGAACAGCCAGGCCTTGCCTGATGAGGACTGGAACGTATACTAAAGGGCTTCCTTATGTATTTAATTCGGGAAGGGACAAGGCCATACCCCCGTGAGCCCCAACTGACCCTGTGCTAGTTCCAATCCTAACCCTATACTTGTTTTGCCTAGGAGGAAAGACAAAAGGCCAAAACACCCCACTTACCATGCATATTTACTGAGCATTGGGCCTTGTCCTTAGCTAGGTGGTTTATGGTGGAAGGGTGCTGGGTAACACAAACAGAAAATGGACGTATAGTTACTTATTTCATTACTGTGACCAAATGCCTGAACAAAAGCAACTTTTAAAAAAATATTTTATTTTAGAATTATTTTTATTTTATGTATAAGAGAGAGGCATACACACACATACACACACACACACACACACACACACACACACACATATATATATATATAGAAAGAGAGAGAGAGAGAGAGAGAGAGATGATGATGATGATGATGATGGGTGCACTAAGGCCTCCAGCCACTGCAAACAAACTCCAAACCCATTGTGCATCTGGCTTACATGGGCACTGGGGAATCGAACCTGGGTCCTTAAGATTCACAGGCAAGTACCTTAACTGTTAAGCCATCTCTCCAGCCCCCGAAGCAGCTTTGGAGAGGAAGAATTTGTTTCAGCTCATAGTGTCACGGAGGGGGACGCCCGGCAGTGTTCATGGTGGCGGGAGTGGCTCCTGTCCCCACACACAGGAAGCGTGAGGTGGCTTGTTCCCCTGTCAGTAGCGGGTCAGGAAGCAGACGGGTGGGGTTATGACCCATGAAGCCTCCACCCCAGCAACCCACCTCCTAAAGGGTCTACAACTTCCCAAACGAGTTGCCACCAGCTAAGTGTTGGAGCACATGAGCCGGGGAAGACATTTTACATCCAAACTTTAACAATAAGTTTTCTCACGCATGATGATAAAACCACTGGCAAGGTTCCCCCGCTCCTCCAGGTTGCCTTGGCATTCAAAGGAGGAACAGTGGGTACCTAACTCAGAGCTGGACCCGGGCGTTTCCTCTAGGGGGTCGGGAAGATCTCCAGGATAAGACCTATAAGTCTGTCTGTAGCATTTGGGAAGACTCAGCTATCAAGGGTGTGGATTCATGCTCACACAGAGTCCATACGTGGAGGGCTCCATGTTCTGTGTTGGAGGAGGAAGACATTTGTGGGCAGGCTGGGGTAGATGGATCAGAGGAAGATTTAAGCTTCTGAAGGAAAAAAAAAACGAAAACAAAACCACAGGAACTCTGCTTCCTCTCCCACATTGAGACTTTAAGACATGGAAGGAAAATGTACCTTCCACTTCACTTCAAGTCAGTTGGATCCAAAATAATTATTCCTCTAGCTGCCTCTACCGACCCATGTGAAAGTATTCTGATGGGTCTGCACCAGCCCTAAAGCATTGGGTTGACTCTTCTCCATCTCCTGCCACCCTGCACGCCCTCCCTGGGCACCCTGAACCACAGTTTCCTTTCCATTTTTGCTCTTTGGCAGCCCCAGGTGACTCGATGCAAAGGACACTGTGTGGTCCTATCTGCTGGTAGCTTAGAAGGACCTTTTTCATGGATAAGCAAAGGGTCTGGTGACATGTCTAGTTGAATGAGTTCATGTCAAGATGGAGGGTGGGTGGGGTCACATTCTGCTCTGGCAGGGAAAGTGTGGTTTAAGGCTTACTATTTTAGTTTGAGATAGAACAAGGGCATTTAGATAATTTCCCACAGCTTGGGGTTAGCCTGTGCGGTAGCCCAGACACTCCCTGGGAAGCTCATCGTGGGGTGCACTTGAATGGGATGGCAGCTAATGTCTGGGAGTCTGGAGCCCCTTTCCTGCCAGAGCCCCCAAGGTACCGGGCTGCCAGAGGAGGCGGCTGTAATGAGATGTCAGCCGTTAGTGGGTCCTTCACAATGCAATGCTACTTTATAGGCACTGGGCTTCAAATCCATAAGTCCCTGGAGCCAGGCATGACCTAGCTCTGGATGTCTCTTAGCTAGGAAGAGCCACTCAGCGCCCCTCAGCTGCTAGCTCCTATCTGTAAGTGATCCTCATGTCTTGGTGCTAAGGGCATAAGCTGACCTCTCCAAGGAGGTGTCAACATTGCAGCTTCTTGGATGCTGTGTGTCACCATAAGATGCTGTGTACATACTGACGTCTAGGAGGACATCTACAACGTGAGCTACTTATTCCTTTGGCACTTAGAAACTCAGTTGTTCTTCGAACTGACTCCAAAACAGAGAGGAGATGTAGTTGTGAGATCATGAAGTCATTGAATTTGTGCCGCTGTTGGGTCTAAAGGTCACCGTTGCGTAGCAGATGTGAGGAACACGTATAGACCACTCCGAAAGGCTCGTGCATGTAGTCAGAAGGAACTGAGTGTTGAGTAGAGGAACTTAGCAAAGTGTATTCAGGGAGTCAGGCTATTCCTCTCCATATCCCGAGCCTTCCTATGAGCCACAAGGCTGGACTGACCTCTACAAGGCATTGTGGCTAACACAGCTGCATTGTGCGTCTTGAAGATGGGGCTGGTTAGGGTTATCAGAATCAGAGTCCGGGCCCTGCCTTGTCAATCTAGCAGCAATGCTTGCCTTGTGTCCAGTTGTTATAGGCGTAGGTGTGCATTGGACACTCGAACATCACCAACAAATGAGAGGGAGCATGGAGGAGAACCGTATTCTCTCCTTTCTAGCCTTGAGACTCTCTGCCACACAGCCTCAGAGGACCTGCACATCTTCCCCTAATGGGACTGTTACTGGGGCCTTTAATTGGGTATTACTCCCTGAACATCTTCAATGTCATCTGACTAAAGCCAGGATGAGGACGGGTAACAAGCTGTTGATAACACACTGTGTTTCCAGTGTGATCAGCATCTTTTTGCATATATGTGTATATGTGTGTGTGTGTGTACATGTATATTTCATTTATTTATCATTTATTTATGTTGGTTTTTCAAGGTAGGGTCTCTCACTGTAGCCCAGGTTGCCCTGGAACTCACCATGTAGTCTCAGGCTGCCTTCGAACTCACCGCAGTCCTCCTACTTCTACCTCCTGAGTGCTGGCATTAAAGGCGTGCACCTGGCTGGCCTTTTGCTTTTGTCCACAGTTTAGATCCTTAAGACATTACACATCCTCGGGAGAAAATTAAGCTGTCATTTTTTTTCTTCATTTAAGGAATCTGTCTCCTTTATGGGAACTACACATTTAGTCTGTTACTACAAGTAATATTTTATCGCTGCTTAAAGGATTTCATGCCTTGTTGACAAACCCACTTGGGAGTGTTCTGCTGCTGCCACCCAACGATCAGATCAGATGGGTTTCCACAGTGTATGTTCCAGGCGTCAGCTCCAGACACTTGACTGGGGCCAGGATTCATGTATGACATGGGGGTCCTCATTGTTTTGGGACACCATGAGTCTATGATCCTCTACCTGCAAGCCACTAAGACACTAGCTATAGACCCAGTCTTCCTAGACAGCCTCCAGGCCATTCAGGCAGGGCCCCGGGGCATGGGAGGAGGCTGGTTTGAATCACTGGTGAATTTGAGAGTCCCTGCATTGGAAACTTGTGGCCCTGAGCTATGGTGAGTGCAAAGGCTGTGCATAAAAGGACACGTGATAGGGATGTGTTACATCACAAGACTCCAGTTGACTAGAAGCCTTGAGAAGGTCTACCCTTTTCCTCACCTGTGGACAAGGTTGAGGTTCAGGCCTTGTGCACTGGAGTTTGTCTTGGAGCACAGAGCCTCCTAACTTGAGATTTCTCAGAAAAAAAAAGGCCTCGGACACCCAGAGGTTCTCCTAAAGACCACTCCAGGGTGACCACACACCATCAAGCCAATTGATTTTTAGAGCCATTCGGTTTAGAAGTTGATTATGAAAATACAGAGAGCCTGCAGACGCCAGAATATTCAACAGTCAATCTTACAGTTCGTTCTTGGCTAACAAGTAGCATCCAGAGAGGAATCAGAGGGAGAGAAAATGGGTATGGGTGTGCCAGAAAATGCAACCAAAACCAAGGTTGTGAAAAGCTTAATGAATGTGCATCCCAAGGTGTTTCCAATGCCATCTAAGTGGAATCTTCGGTCCAAGTGGCTCTAAATTCAATCAACTGCTGTTTGGACCAGGTTGGAAACAGGTGAAGAAAAGGTGACTGCAGACAACCAAACCTTTTCCCCTATTAATTACATGTTTCTCCCTCTAATGCCAGGCTGCGTCACCCATTTAAAAGTCCTGTTTTTTTTGTTTTGTTTTTGTTTTCTTGCAGGCATTTACAGAGACCCAGAAAAAGAGATTGTTGTCATGGAAACAGCAGGTGCAGAAGCTCTTTCGGTCTTTCCCTCGGAAAACCCTTCTAGACATATCAGGATATCGACAGCAAAGGAAGTATGTTGGGATTTCATTCTTTGTAATGGTCAGTGGTTCCCCAGAGCCCTTGCTGCCTGCCTCAGTTCCGGGCAGAAAGACGGCAGGGCATCAGTCCTTGTTCATGAGAACGCCCTGTGGCGAGTTCCAGATCTCCTTGCTTAAACAGGTGGGGGAGGGAGAACATTCCCAGAGGAAGATGGCTGAATGTGAGCTTCGGTTAACTCAATTTACATAGTCAGGACGACGGGGGTGGGGTATCAGTGTCGATGGGGGCGGGAAGCCAGAGCTCGTATCATTTGATGGATGCCAGCTAAGCACAGGTGGTTGACCTGCAAGGGGCAGGGAGCTCTGAAAAGACAAAAGAGAGTTCTTCTATCAGCACCTTAAGTGGTAGTGTAATTCTTTTTTTCTCTCTTCTGGCTGCAGACAAGCTAATTATAGTGGGTGGCAGGGTGAAGAGCCCAGTGCTCATCTATTTTGGTCTGAGCTGCAGTCTAAGAGCCGAGCTGTACCATTCTTGATTTTTTCATAGTACTTGCGCTTAAAAATAAGCCTGGTCGTACTTTAGAACGTGTTACCTCAAAATGGCTCGAAATTGAGAAACACCATTGCATGCTAAAGGCAAACTAGAGTGAAGGTTTCCTGGAATAATTGAGGGGAGGATGGCTTGATCTTGAGCAATGATGGGAAGGATTGTGAGATAAGGGAGGGATAATGCAAATACCCTTGGAAGAATCGACACTTTGTGTTAAATTTTTAAACATGAGCAGATAAATAATAATTTCTTCACTTGCACCTAGCAGGTTCTGAATTCATTTCATTTCTCGGTGCATATATAGAAACTGTGTTGTTAAATTTGAGGGTATTTATTTGCATAAGTGTGCCTTATTAAAAGAAGATAAGGCCAGCTGGAGTTTGTGAAAAGTCCTCATGAAAGATTTATTTAAAAATTAAAGTGTTAGCACATTCCACCATACAGATAGCCCCGTTATTTATTAAACAAACATTTATTTAGCACATACTGGGTGCCAAGTGGTATCCAAGCACTTTCAAAACAATACATTTCAAGCTTGCAACGATCCTGTGAGGTAGAGCTGCTATTATTAACCCCAGTTCACAGATGAGCTGATAGACAGTAGTGCCAGGATGTGGAACAAACAGGCCAGTGCCAACCCCACAATCGGTGCTCCTCGCCCCTGTGGAGCCAGGCCACTGTCTTGGTCTCAGGCTGACACATAGAAGGGACACTGCTAAAGCTATATGATGGCCGGCCTGCCAGCCACAAGCCCTCTGGGATTGCTGGTCCCAGTGGAAGGTGCTGGATTACTTCTTCACACTGAGGATGCCATGTGGCCTCAAAGAAAGGCGAGGTCTATTCCTCAGCCTCCAGTCCTGGCTCCAGGCGCTCTGCCTGCTCCCATAGGAAGGGCTACTTCTTCCAACTGAGGAAAGAGGCTCCAGACCCGGCCTGCAGTACAGACCCTGGGAGGCAAGTTTCAAGAAAAGGACATTCGTATGTTGAAGTTGAAGATGGGGCTTTAAATATATATATTTGAGAGAGAGAGACGTGAAGAGGCAGATAGAGAGAGAAAATGGGCATGCAAGGGCCTCCAGCCACTGCAAACACTCCAGATGCGTGCTCCACCTTGTGCATCTGGCTTTACATGGGTTCTAGAAAGTTGAACCTGGGTCCTTAGGCTTTCTCAGGCAAGCACCTTAACCGCTAAGCCTTCTCTCCATCCCTGAAGATGGGGCTTTTAATTCCTTGCTCCTCCTCATCCCCAGCCAGCCTGTCAGCCCTGCTTGTCCTTAATCCTCATCAGAAAGCCCTACTTAGGGAAGAGCATAGGCCACAACTTCTCCAGACTGTTCACAGCTATTGCTTGAATTGGGCCAGCCATAAGTTTGGCAGACTGGAGTCCCAAGGGATCGCTTTTGAGGGACAAGATAAGAATGAATTCATTCACCAACTGTGGGTCCTCAAAGGGATGTTGCTAAACCCCTGAGAAGTATTTTATACTATCTATTGCCTCTGGGGTCTTTTTACCCTATTTGTTCAGAAGACCTGTTTCTTCCATAATGTAGAGATGACTGCAACCAAGCCCTTGCTTGAATGATCACAAATCCCAAATTAATGGCTTCTTATTAATCTCATTTTATCAGAGGCTTTATGCATGTCAAAGAGATGAAACCACCTAGACTTAAAAGAGCTGAGAAGGCTAGGTGCAGGCGCAGGGAGCCGGAAGATGAGAAAGAAAAAATTATTTGGGTCACTGTTCCCAGAAAACATGATTATTTCATCAAGCTGAGTGATCTCAAGTAACCTAAGTGTTCACTCAGTTGCCAGCAGTGTCAACGCTCAGCATATTGAGGATACTGCAACAGGGCGCCATCATCAGAAAGATGGCCTCATGGAATTCTGCCCCATGGCATTCTACCCCTAGAATGTTCCAGGCTCTGCTCCTCTCTCCCAAACAGCTGAGGTCCTAACCCTCCGAGTTCCAGGATCCCTTGTTTCTGCAGTGACTGGCCCATCACAGAGCCCTTTGCACATTATATTGCTTAAAAATACAGTCTTGGGGTGGGCGTGGTGGCACATGCCTTTAATCCCAGCACCAGGTAGGAGGATTGCCACAAATTCGAGGCCACCCTGAGACTACATAGTGAATTCCAGGTCAACCTGAGCTAGAATGAAACCCTACCTCGAAAAAACAAAAACAAAAACAAAAACAAACAAACAAAAAAAAAAACAGTCTTTGGCTAGAGAGATGGCTTAGAGGTTAAGGCACTTGCCTACAAAGCCAAATGACCCAGGCTCAACTCTCTAGGACTCACGTAAGCCAGATGCACAAGGTGGCGCATATATCTAGAGTTCATTTGCAGTGGCTGGAAGCCCTGGCGTGCCCATTCTCTGTCTCTTTCTCTGTCCTCCCACCTCTCTCGAATAAATGCATAAAAATAAAATATGTTTTATATATATATCGAAGATATATATATAGTCTTGAGCCAGACATGGTGACTCATACCTGTAATCCCAACACTTGGGAGGCTGAGGCAGGAGGATTGATGCTAGTCTGGACTACATAGTTAGACCCTGTCTCTAAAAAAATTTTTAAAAACTTGCCTTCCTGGAAGCACAAATCATTTTAGCAACACTCATTGACTGTTGTGTTTTGCATATGAAATAACATTTTAAAAACTCAACCAAAAAGGAAAGTGAGAAAAAGTTATGCACACTAAATAAGGAGAAGAAAAAAGAAAAAAGAAAACCCTTAGCTGAATACTGAATCATCTACCAGGTGGCCGAAACTGTGATTACAAAAATCAGAGATTTAGCTTTTCACAGTTGAAAACAAAACTCCTAGTTAGCCATGTTACCTCTGTGTCCTGGATCTCCCTGATTGCCCTAATCACCTTTCTTCACCCTAATTCTTCTTTCAAATAAAACACCTTAGACCTTTGTAATAAAAGAAAAAGTAGTAGTAGTAGTTAGGGGGATGAGCTAAATAGACCAAGAACCCAAGAGGATCTATCCTGCCCTCCTGACTGGACTTTAGAACACTTAATTTGGCCACAAAAGCCTGAAGGTAGAAAAAGACAAGCCTGGATTTCTCATCCTAGCCCTCTCCCCGTAGGAAATATAGGAATTTACGGTAAAACAGAAACATTTCCGAGAGCTTTTGCACTGCCAGCTCAGACGGCCCTCACACACACACACACACACACACGCGCGCGCGCGCATGCATGCACAGCTCTCTCTTGCTCAGGAAACGACTGCTCTGCAGCCCCCCACCCCCTTCCACCCCTTAAACTACGTCAGCCTGTCTGCGGAGTCTCCTCCGGCTGGGTACTTAACTCCCCAGTGAGGCTGAACAGGCGAGTCTGCTCCATCTAGTGGCCGTTGGGAGTATCGCATCCAACCCAACCCTTGTGAATAACTAAAGCTGACTCTCTTGGAAAGAATGTGCTGGTTCCTGAGACCCTGCTGGCTGCTGCGCAACCTCCCAGAACCTGGGGCTGGTGCAGAAGACAAATTCTTCAGCACTGAGCTCACCCGGCTAGTGGGGAGCGGTCTCTTGTGTGGACCTGGAGAAGGAAAGAAGGGAACCATTCCGGCCTTGCAGAGGCCCACCCCGTAGAGAGAGGCCCTGTGAGCAAGGAGCAGAGATCATGCCTTAGGTCCAGGGCACTTGTACACATTGTCGTCTCGTGCGCCTACCCTCATCACTGGAGTCAGACCGACAGGTGGCCTGGACTCATTCATTCATTCATTCATCCAGCCCGCATTGACTGTGCCAGGGTCTGATTCAGACACGGAACAAAAAGGACAAACGCCTTCCTTTTTCTTACAGAGCTTGAATTTGGGGGGGGGGGGGTCCCTTCGCTCCAAGTTTGCCCTTCAGTACAATGGAAGGAGCACTGGGACCACGGGAGGTCCAGTTCTGGTCCTGGTTCTGCCACCGTCTTGCCGTGTGGTGTGAGGGCATGGAGGTCTTTCTTTCCTAAAAGGCATCCATGCCCTCGTCGACAGCAGCGTAGGTTGGACCAGAGAAGGCTGGAGAAGATGCTGGTTCCCCTTTGGGGGCTCATATTCCAGTGCTGCCCCCTGCTGGCTGTGCCGCCTTGGCAAAGTTCTCTGGCTGTAGAGGTAGAGCCCGTGCTTTCGTACCAGTTGAAGAGCACCGAGGAAGGGAATATGTTTTAATCACGACCTATCTATGTCACAGAGCTCCCAGTAGGCCTGTTAACCGTCAGTCTCAAGAAGGTGGCTGACAGCAGAATCCTTTCTCCTTACTCTTGCAGTCGTGGTTTTGGCCAGTCCAACTCCCTCCCGACGGCCGGATCTGTAGGTGGTGGCATGGGCAGACGGAACCCGCGCCAGTACCAGATCCCATCTCGGAATGTCCCTTCCGCCCGCCTTGGCCTCTTGGGCACCAGTGGATTCGTAAGCTCCAACCAGCGCCACACCACCACCAACCCCACCATCATGAAACAAGGAAGACAGGTTTGTTCTGCCCTGGGAAGCAGGGAGGTCAACCGAGTGCAGGGTGGGAGGCTTTAGGGTCATTCCCCTCCCAGATGACCCCAGGGTGATGAGGGAGGCCTCTGGGTCTGAGCTGAGGGACAGCTGAACACTTGCCTCCCAGGTAACCAGGGCTGTTTGTATTGTTTCCCTGGAGACCAAGCAGCCCATAGCTGCGCTGGGGACCCTGCCTGTGCGGCCCCTTTAAACAGACCTGCAAAACCTGGGCCTTCTTTATCTTGATCTCGGGCCCCACACCACCCCACCAACATACCCCTCTAGGGCTGAGTTCCCAAGGACCTTGAGTATTTAAGGAGCTTTCTTTGCCTTTTTATCTGTGACAAATAGCTCTTTGGTCAGGGTCCCAGCTGTGATGGAGAATGCACAGGATTACGTCTGAGAGGTGTCAGAGGGAGAGTTGACACATTTCCCAGCCGGTCAAGGCCAGGCTGCCCCTCCCTGGGTGATTGTGAATGACTTCTCTGCCGCATGGCCTCTTACTCACGCGCCCCCAAGCCCGGGTGAGGCTGTGCACCTTCACCCCAAGACTGGAGAGACACACGCAGGTCTGAGGCTCCCGGTTCTCATGAGAAGCTGGGAAACAAGAGATTGGCTTCAGAGCAGGAAAGCCATTCCAAGAGACAGGAGAGGGAATGGCGAGCATCAAAGAAGTCCCATTTTCCTGACCGTCACTCGCAGTCCCTGATCAGGTCAAGGTCAAGCCACTGCCCATGCAACAAGCTACAGCCTGGGCCGGCCTGTTGCCAGCATAGGGGGCTGTTTTTTGTTGTGTTTTTTTTCACCTACTTGTGAAATGAATTGTAGGAATCTCAAGAAAATCAAAAGCCCAGAAATCAGTCCCATGCTCTTTGTTACAAAAATCTGTAAAGCGCCCTCATTTCCTAGAAACATGACCAGAAAGGGCAACAAATAGTGTAAAGGGAGGTTTGGTGATAGGCCCAGAGTAAAGCTGAAGCTTACAGCCAGGTCAGGCGGGAGAAGGCAGTGAACGAACGGATCTAAGCCCTTCTCCCTACAAACGTTTGGATGGTTGGCACTGACCTGCAAGTCCCTTTCTAGAATTTTCCTGGGACATCTGCCTCTTGAATTCCAGCCAGGGCTCTGCTCCCCAGCCTCTCCCCGAGGTGTCTGGACTAATGTCCCTCCCCCTTGCATCTCTCCTTAGAACCTCTGGTTCGCCAACCCTGGGGGCAGCAACAGCATGCCCAGCCGCACCCACAGCTCCGTGCAGAGGACCCGCTCGCTGCCTGTGCACACTTCCCCACAGAACATGCTGATGTTCCAGCAACCAGGTAGGGCCCCACTGGTGTGTGATCCCTCCCTTCCTTCTCCCCTGAGTCCGGCCGGGGTGGTGGTGGGGGGGGTGAGAGATGCCAGAATAGATACCCTGGTGACCCAGCCGGAAAGTGCTGAGCCTCAACTGTCACCACACATTCTTTCAAGCTGGTGGAAGTCTTTCCTTTTTTAAACTATGCCCTGCCAGCACGATCAGAGGCTGCCTGGCCGGGAGCCAGCACCTGCAGCCCCAGAGTCAGTCGCAATCCAATGGGGATATTTTTGATACTTGTCAGATTTCTAGATTGATTTAATCAGAGATATCACTGGAGGAGTTCCATGTAGAGGGAGAGAATGTGTGTGTGTGTGTGTGAAATGGGAGTGAGACATAAAGAAAACCGGATTATGTTGATGCTGCTTTGGGATTGCCTTGGAACAGAGTGAATGTTGGACTAGCCATCTATCCTTTGCTTGGTTCAAGAGCAACTTGACACAGGGATTTTTAAGATCAGCCTGGGCTACGTAGGTCCAAAAAGAGGGGCTGGAGCATTTGTTCAGTTGCTGAAGTACTTGCCACATAAACAAGAGAGCCTGAGTTCAGATCACAGTGCACACTCGTCACCCCAGTGCTGAAAAGTAGGGACAGGAGGATCCCTGGAGCTTGCAGGCCAGGCTAGTCTAGCCAAATCAGTTAACCCCATCTTCAGTAAAAATGCTGCTTAAAAAAAAAAAAAAGTGGAAGAGTGATTAAGGAAGATATCCAATGTCAGCCTCTGGTCTCCACACATGCACACTCATGCATACGCGTGTGCCCACACACATATGAATGCAAATACACCCCACCACACATGCATGTGCATGCAAAAGTTCATTTTTAAAATTAATGTTATTTTATTTACTTATTTATTCATTGGAGAGAAAGAGAGAGAATGAGCACGCCAGGGCCTCTAGCCACTGCAAACAAGTTCCATATACATGAGCCACCTTGTGCATCTGGCTTACTTGGGTACTGGGGAATTGAACCTGGGTCGTTAGGCTTCACAGGCAAGCACCTTAACTGTTAAGCCGTCTTTCCAGCCCCCCCCACCCCCAAAAAATTAATTTTTAATTTAGAAAAAAACTTGAGAGGCTGGAGAGATGGCTTAGTGGTTAAGGGTCTTGCCTGCAAAGCCTAAGAACCCAGGTTCAGTGCCCCACAGCCCATGCAAGCCGGATGCACATGGTAGTACATACACTTGGAGTCCATTTGCAGTGGCTAGAGGCCCTAGCATACCCATTCTCATTTCCTCCCTCTCTCTCAAGCTTTTAAGAAAACTTGACTTCAAGTCAGTTATACCAGCTCACCATGCCCCCTAAAACAGTTTACATGAACTATGTAACATACTGCCAACAGATCCTTGAGCCCTTTCTCTGTGCCGGCAGTAACCTCCAGGTTACAACAACCCTTAGACACGCATGCCATCACCACTTCCCCAGAGATGTGCCCTGACTCCAGGGAAAACGCTCCCCTCCCCCTGCAGTGGAGCACCGTGGACCTCAAGCCAGCTAGGCGTTCAGGGAATGGAAGTGTCCTGTGGCCTTGGGGTGGGCAGGAAAGTGTCTTGGAACTGTAACTAAGCTTTAAGGGGCAGAGGTGAAAAATGGAAAGAGGGCAGGCAGCATTTACAGGTGGAGGGATTCCAGTAACAAGAGTGCACAGGTACAGAACTTCCAGCATGTTCTGGAAGCCTGGCTTGACAGAATACCCACTGACAGACCAAGCTGGGGGAGTTCGGATCCAAGCTGAGGTGCTCAGGCTCTGTCCCCTCCCTGTGGCGGTCTATAGGAGATTTGGAGCTGGGGACCAGGCAGGCATAGGGTATGGGGGAGACTGGTTGGAGGTGGAGTGGAGAAGAGAATGTTAGAAGAGGGGTCTCATCCCTAGGAGAATAAGTTACTTACAGGTCTGACACCTGTGAAAATGGCTCCTTGACTTGACTCTCAAAGTCTCCCCATTTGTTCACTTTTGTTTAAAGCTCCTTTTTTCTTTTAAGTGTTTCTATAACCTGGAGCTGTTTTGTTCCTTAGAAGAAATGCTACACACTTCTTTCTGGGTCATTTAGTCCAGTCCTTTGTTTTCAAACAGAATTAGGTAGACTCTACTGCCAATGCATACACATCTGGGCTTGAAGACATCCCAGGTATATAATATTTCACCCTGCCTTCGCCCCAAGACTACAGCCATCCCCTGGTAACCTCACTGAGGCCCTGGCACAGCTGGCCGCTCTCCTTCAAACCCAAATATACCTTGGCCTTCTCCCTGTTTCATAAGCTGCTTTTTTCCTTCCTGACCTCTCTCAGTCCTCAGCCCTCCCGCCTCGTGCCCGTTATGCTCCCCCCCCCCAACCAGTTTGCCTCGTCTTCATTAGGAAGGTCAGGGCCAGAGTCCATCTTCTAGAACAGGACCGTCCATGAGCGCTCTGGGTCTGCTGATATGAATCTCAACTTGTGACTTGGTTTCCCCTCCACTGCTGTATAGCAGGCCACATGGCCAGCTCGTGTTCAGGGCAGCTAGGAACTTCAGAGCATCGTCACACCAAACCTCTCGTTCTCATGGTTAAAGATTCAACTAGCACAGAAGTGCTTACAAGGAAAGATGTGCGCCTCCCCTGCCCATCCCAGATCCCAGTCCCACGTTCCAGAAGCTACCCCTTAGAGGAGTTTGGTTTTGCTTTCCTGCAGATCTCTAGTTAAATCTCCTTAACATGCTAGACATAGAACTCTGGATTCCTTGGGGCTTTTTAAAAATATTTTAGTTTTATTTATTTATTTGACAGAGAGAGAGAGAGAATGGGCATGGCAGGGCCTCCAGCCACTGCAAACGAACTCCAGACACATGGGCCCCCTTGTGCATCTGGCTAACGTGGGTCCTGAGGAATCAAACCTGGGTCCTTTGGCTTTGCAGGCAAATGCCTTAACCACAAAGCCATCCCTCCAGCCCTCCTTGGGGCTTTTTAAAGAAGCCGTTTCCTGGGCCTTATTAACGCACCTCCCGCCAGGCCTTAAAGGGGGTCACAGCATTTCTCATACTAGCCAAAACACAGGAACAAGGCTACTTTATATTTCCAGCATGCAGATAAACTAGGGGTGCCCCAAGGGGCCACTCCAGGTTCTGCCCCACACACTTGGCACCTATTGTGTAGCTCCTAAGGGATGTGGCCAAGAAGTATGAGGCAGGGCACAGCCAGGACCATGACCAGTCACTGAAGAGAAAGAAGGCTACAGAAAGTCTCTGTGAAGGACAGCACTCCTCAGCCTTTGCACAGCCTCCAAGAGCATCCCCTGCCCTTCCCAACCCAGTGTCAAGACCAGCAGTGACTGGAGGCAGCTTCCTTCACAAAGATGGTTCTTCCCGCCTCCAAGCCAGGCCAGATGAGACCCGTCTCAGAGAGAGAGCCTCTGGAAGTAGGCCTTTCTCAAAGCAGCCCAACCTGGCCAGCCACGAGACTTCTGGGGGCTTGTGGCCAGGTGCTAGGACAGGACCATGGGTATCATATCAGCAAGGCAGAAAGTAGCTTTCGTCTCTACACAAGTAGGAGCAACCGTGTATGCAAAATGGTCTAGCTGTATATGTGCAATGCAAAATCAACTACTCAGAAAACTGCCCGGCACTGTAAGGCAGTGTTTTCCTACTGGCCCCTAGATGTCTTCAAAGCATCCACGTGCCGTCGTGTGGCCAAAGCTTTATGACTATGATGCATTCTAACAAGGTGCTGATTCCATGAACTGACAGATGGTTTCATCCTGATGAATGACCAAGAGTCTCTAAAGAACAGTCAGAGCTCCTCGGAGATTCTCTCCAGAAGTTTCTGCTTCACTGCCACCTGAACAGGTTTCAGGTGTGTCTCAGGACCAGCAAGAGGACCAGCAGGTGATCGCTTCAGCTAGCTTGTCTCTGTGACAAGTAGAAACGCTCATCAGGGCCTCCAGGAGCAAAGAGGACGAGGCCCGAGATACTAAAGCGGACTGGAGCTCGAAACACATGTGGCATCCAGCAAGAGGGCCATGCTGCTCACAGAGGCAGGGGGCTTTCCCGCCTGGAAAACAAGCTTGGAAATTGCTCGGAGGATGAGCCTTTCTTTTGGATACAGTTCTGTTCCTGCCGAGCGTGGCTCAGTTGCCCCTGAGATTCTGTCACAGAGGATCTCAGAAGGGCTCTGGCCTGATGTTCAGGGGTCATGATGGTTCCTCACCGCCTGCCCCACCCCTGGGGCTGGTACTGAAGAGAAGGGACAGAGAAACCCACAACAGACTTGAAAGGAAAACCAGCATCAAGGTGGACCTGGCAGGACTGAATTCCAAACATCGCGTCCTTCACTTGCACAAAGCCACTACAAACCACCCTTGGCACAAGGCTTTGTAGGTGTCGAGATGGATAAGATGGCACCTTTTGTGGCAGCAATTCTTGATGTGACATCTGTCCCCCTATGTGTTACCTCGTGATTAGGCTCCCCCGTCCTTAGAATGCTGCATACCTTGGGGCATGAAACTCTGGGCTGTTACTGCTCATTTCTTACTCAGTATGAATTTCCATCCTTCTAGAGAACTTGCCCTGGAGAGCATGCCACTGGTGCTCTAGGTCCAAGAGGGGAGCGGAAGAGGCTGCCACCCACCCACAGGCAGAGACCAGAACAGGGTGCCCCATACACTGTGTGGCAAACACTTGGTCCTGTGATTAGGTAAACCTAGGCAAACAACTTGCCTCAACAGGGCTGGTCTCCGTCCTCAGCTGGACAAAATGGTGTGAGATCACCTAGCACTGCGTTCTTCTCATCACTTTTCATGAAAGTGCGGGTCCCAGAGGACTACCATTGCACTTATTTCTGCGTGTCCAGATACGGTCCCGAGGCCGCCAGAGCAAAGTCATGTTTTCCACAGCTGTCTCTGACATAGATCCTCCACCGGCCACAACCACCTCTGGGTCATCAGCTCACTCCGCCTGCTTCCCGTTTCCCTGCCCGGCTAGTTCTTTTCCTCTTGTCCCCCCCCCCCCCCGTCCCTTTCTTCTCGGTCCCCATCTCTCCTCATCGTGGCAGTTAGGGTCCTCTGTCCCCTTCATTGTCACTGTCTCACCTTCAGCAGGCCTGGCCTCTCACATAACTGAACACAAAGTCTTTTCAGCAGAGTAGGCTCAGCGGACAGCACCAGGAGGGGTTATAAAGGTTTTCCTTGAGTCCCCCGGCCTCTTGCTTACTCTAAGGTCTGGAAGCAACTGCCTTCTTCCTCCAGCCTCGGAGGGCTGTGGAGTGCACAGGCATGGTCTCTGTCAGGGACAAGACCACGTGTCTGTCTCTTTAAGAGGAGCCCACATCAGTGCCTCTGGAAGGAAGGGGCAGCAGCTCCGTCCCAGGACCTCCTGAGACTACACTACTTTGTACATGTGGGAGATCTGAAAAGACAAACTTCGGAAGTCTCAAGCTAGCCTTTGACCCTCACTAAGAACCCTCCCGAAGTCCTGGGACGGTCTAATGGCAAAGGGCAAGCATCCCTACCTCATGCAGGTTAAGTATTCCTATCCAAAGTGCTCGGGGCCAGAGTTTCAGAGTTTTTCAGATTTGAGAATATTTGTACACACGCTTTACCCTGATCTGAAAATCTAAAATGCTCCAAAATCCAAAACATTTGTAGCATCCTGTCAGCACATAAAAATTTCAGATTTCAGAGTAGGGCCACTCGGCCTGTGCTCGGAGCTGACATCTGGGCTGAAGGAATCAGGCCTGATGGAGCACCAGCAGAGGAGGCACAGCTCAGGACTTTCCTTCCTTCCTTCGTCATCCCATATGGAGGATTTGCAGTAACGCCTGCCCTCTCTGTTACCTCCGGGCTCTAGATTAACAGGGAAAGAGACTGGTTAACAAGGCCCCTGGGGCCAGCAGTTGCCCTTACTACCCTTTGGGCTTTGGCTGGGGTTCTGCCCACCAAGCCACACGTGGTTGAGGGGTTCTAGCCAAACACAGAAGCTTTCAATCTCCCTGATTGGCCTCTTTGTCTTGTGTGTACAACAAGATGCCATGGGTCTGTCTTATCCGATACACGATTAAAAAGTCACACTAGAGCTGGAGAGATGGCTTAGCGGTTAAGGCGCTTGCCTGCAAAGCCAAAGGACCCAGGTTCCATTCCCCTGGAACCACGTAAGACAGATACACAAGGTGGCGCATGTGTCTGGAGTTTATTTGCAGTGGCTGGAGGCCCTGACGTGTCCATTCTCTCTCTCCCCTTCCCTCTCCCTCTATCCGCCTCTTTCTCTCTCTCTCAAATAAATAAATAAAAATTAAAAAGAAATCTTTTAAGTCACACCAATAGGAAACTGCAATGGGAACATGTGGGCTTCTCTGGGATGTAGAATTTTCCAGAGGCCACCCCAAGAGTGGTGGGAGTTATGGCTCCCCAGAGTGTCAGAGCGAAGAGCCGGGGACAAAAAGAGAAGCAAGCAGACCAACTTCCCAACTAAAAGAGCAGCCAAGACGGTTTGGAGATTGTGGAGCCGAGAGCCCTGCACTTCTCAGCCCCCTTTCTGGAACACGCAATCCCAGGCTTGGAAAAATGGCATTTTGCTGCGTATTGGCAAGAAATCCTGCAGCTGAAACACTTCTCTCCAAATGTCGAGCATCTTTATTTATCCAAATCTCTCCACAGTGTTTGTTTAAAGGGGAGCGCTGGAGAGTAAACTCAATCTTACAATGAGCATATGGATGGCTATAATTGCTGAGGTTTGTTTTTTTTTTTTTACATATTTGCTAACTAGCTATATATAAAATTGTGTTTCTATTTTATAGGTTTCACACCCCGAAGGCTGCTAATTTTTGCATGCATATGATTTTCACATGAATGGATGAAAATACGAAAATACCTCTTCCCTCTTAGATGGTTTAATTGCCCCACCCTGTTCTTAGCAGCAAGTCCTGGGTGGAGGCGGAGACTCCTGCCCCTCCCTCTGGCTCTCAACTTTCCTGGAAGCTTGGTGGGCCTCCATCCTCACTCAGGAGTTGGCAGATAGTTTCCCAAACCCATGAATGCTGAAACTTGCACCAGAAATACCACGAACCGCTCCCCAGCGCTTCTCATGTTGATCGCTTTGCCAGCCTCCGCTTGGGGGATTTTCAATGATGGAAATGACATCTGCTTCTGAATTAGATGGTTGTGGGGGAACCCAAATTACAAAAAAAAAAAAAAAAAAAAAATCTTAATGTATAGCATGTCAGGGAAACTTCCTATCCCACCAAACCACCAACCTCCCTCCCATGTCTCTCTCTCTCTCTCTCTCCTCCCCCCACCAAGAGAGAAGGCGCAGACAAAGGGCCTCAAGTCTAGCCCAAAGCATAGCATCCTTTCCCCAAGATCACACAGAAAGGCAGGAGCAATGTGGAGACTTCACAGTCACCCAGAACACTCCTCATGCCGCATCAGTTCCAGGACATTTTTCTGCCCCTTTCCATAAGATATCACAGTTCTTGGCCGCAGGTTGTAGAAGGCAGGGCTGGGCTTTGTGGGATCCTCAGCGGTAGTAAAGCGTTGCCGCTGATCATGGGGCGCATCCAGCACTTAGAGGCATTCCAGGATGCCTGGGGATGAGCGATGGGAAGGTGCTGACAATAAAAAGCCCTGACTGGAAAGAGGAAGAGCAACCCCCCCCCCCATCCCGACACACACACACACAGCTCTGCTTCACACTGGGGAAAGGTGAAGTCTGGGGAGATGGAGCGAGTCTTAGATTACTTCAGGCAGTGAGAGCCAATCCCCCAATTGCCATGGAGTGGACATCAAAGCCTTTTCTTAAAATTTTTTTTTTGTTTATTTTTATTTATTTATTTGAGAGCAACAGACAGGCAGAGAAAGAGAGAGAGAGAGAGATAATGAGCGTGCCAGTGCTTCCAGCCACTGCAAATGAACTCCAGACACATGCGCCCCCTTGTGCATCTGGCTAACGTGGGTCCTGGGGAATCGAGCCCCGAACCAGGGTCCTTAGGCTTCACAGGCAAGCGCTTAACCGCTAAGCCATCTCTCCAGCCCCACAGCCTTTTCTGTTAACGTGCTTGGAGACTGAGGGTGGTGACACTCATGGCAGTCACCATGGTGGACAAGAACACACAGACCCTGGAGTCAGGCTCCATTTTTTTCCTAGCCCTGAGCTAGCTGTCTAGTCTTGGTCCTCTGGGAACCCTACTGGGAGCTGGGTTTGTTGGGTGACAAAAGAGCTGGCATAGCTGCAGTGCCCAGCACAGTCCCCCAACTCACAAGGGCACACCCCAGTCTTGGGGTTTCTTAGCCTGCTCTTCCTCGAGAAGCAGAAACAGAGGGAGGTCAGTTCTGCTCTGACGACACCAGCCCTAAACTGGGGGAAGCTGAAGGTAGTGCATGACGCATCAAGAGCTAGTGAAAGAAAGGAGAGGCTGGAGGGATGGCTTAGCAGTTAAGGCGTTTGCCTGCAAAGCCAAAGAACCCAGGTTCGATTCCCCAGAACCCATGTTAGCCAGATGTACAAGGGGGCGCATGTGCCTAGAGTTCGTTTGCAGTGATTGGAGGCCCTGGCATGCCCATTCTCTTTCTCTCCCTCTTTCTCTGTCAAATAAATAAAAGTAAAATATTTTAAAAATATAGAAAGGAGAGGGCTAGGGTGATGGCTCAGCAGTTAAGGCACTTACCTACAAAGCCTAATGACCTGGGATCAGTTCCCCAGTACTCATGTAAAGCCGGATACACTAATTGGCACATGTGTCTGGAGTTCCTTTGCAGCAGTTAGAGGCCCTGGCACACCCATTTTGTGTGTGTCTCTCTCTCCCCTTGCAAATAAATAAATAAAACTATTTTTAAGGGCCAGGGAGATGGCTTAGCTGTTAAAGCATTTGCCTGCAAAACCAAAGTCCCAGGTTTGATTCCCCCAGACCCACGTAAGCCAGATGCACAAGGTAGCGTATGCATCTGGAGTTCGTTTGCAGCAGCTGGAGGCCCTGGCATGCCCACTCACTCTCACTCTCACTCTCACTCTCCCTCACTCCTTCCTCCTCAAATAAATAAAAATTTTAAAACAATTTAAACTAGAAAAGAGAAAAAATGTGTAGTGCTGGGGAGTATAGTACTTTGGAGAATCCAGTCGAAAGTGAGCTGTGAAGTCAGGGGAAGGATGAGCCAGGAGAGCATTCTTGGCCAGCATTCCATGGACATCAGTGCAAAGGCCCTTTGTAGAAGCGGGCGCGCGATGGAGCAGAGGAAGGGGAGAGTTTACGAACACACAGAACAAGAGGTCACACAGGGCCCTGCAGACCGTGGCTGGGAGAAGGCTCTTACAATGACAAGAAGGCCACTGGAGTGATAGCTTATGACTGTGATCAGCTATTTTTTTTAAAATAGTCTATTTTTATGTATTTATTTGTCAGAGAGAGAGAGAGAGAAAGGGCATGGCAGCGCCTCCAGCCACTGCAAACGAACTCCAGATGTATGTGCCACTTTGTGCATCTGGCTAACGTGGGTCCTGGGGAGTCGAACTTGGGTCCTTTGGCTTTGCAGGCATATGCCTTAACTGCTAGGCCATCCCTCCAGCCCTGATCAGCTATTTTTAATCAGCAGCTTTCTCTCAGCTGGCCTGTGTCCTTGGTGGCCCCTGTGTCTAATAGACCTCAGAGGTTGGTTACCCTTCACACCAGCCCTGAAGGTCCCATGAGTCCTCCTGGGGGAGGTAAGCCAGATCCAAACCCTGGAACCAGATGACGTCATGCACTCTTGTCCTTGGAATCCCTGTTACCAACATAACCCTGTGTCGTTCCCCCCACCCACAGAATTCCAGCTTCCCGTGACTGAACCTGACATCAACAATAGGCTGGAGTCCTTGTGCCTCAGTATGACTGAGCATGCCCTGGGAGGTGAGTATGCCCTCCCTTGAATGCCCTCTTTGCCACATGCCTGGGACAGCTATTAGCCATCTGCTGTCTGCACCCTGGCAGCAGCTCAGGGGCATGGGAAGGGGACAAGGAGAGCTGGCAGGGGACAAGGAGAGAGTAGCTTGGTGTGCCATTGGACCCATCCCTCTACATCTCCCCGTGCTTGGCAATTCCTTTTCTGGGAGTTGAGTTGTGAGTCAGGGACCTGGAAGCCAGCGAGGCCAACATCATGCCCCTCTCCCTGGAAGCCCCGCCCCCGGTGCGCATTGGAAGCCTACAGCAGTGGTCCTAGCCAAACGCAGACACTGTGGGCGTCAGACGCACACAAGACACGGCTTTTCTGTGGGAACAACCCCCACGGTATTGGCTACGTTCCTTCTCGGCCCTGGATCCCCCAGTCTGGGCCAAGCGTATCCCATCGTGCTCTAAAAATAGAACGTTTGAAACAAAGATCCCTGCTTGTTTTTATATCTCCCTGTTGCAAACGGCTTGCATGACACCTGGAGCCCCAAGCTGTCTGGGCTGTCCTTTGCCATGTGACGGGCACACAGATTGGATACACTCTCATGCCTGTACTGGAGCCAGGAACATGGTCCCCCGGGGTGCTTCCTTAGACAGCCGTCCCTCACCTCCGTCAGGTTGGCCTGCAGCATGTCCCCGCCCCCGGCACTTACAGCTGTCCTGGGGGCTTCAGCACCCTCCTGGGCCTGACTTTACATGCCCTTCTCCAGACCTACACATTTGTAGAGAGTTGGCAGTCATGGCAGAGGAGGTGAAATGTCCAGCTCTTCCTGCCAACCTCCTGCGAGCCCAGCAGTGCGCCCTCTGGCGGCGGTGGGCAGAAAAGCTGTTGTCAGCTACTTGCTCCCTAGAACTTTGTCTGCGGGCCTCTTGGCTTTGAGACATTTAGTCTCTACACACTAAAAACTGTGTGCAAATGCAATCTTGTCGTGAACCCAAACAGTAAAGAAATATCCTGCGTGAAGCAGAGAGGAGGCCTGGAACTCCACCCACCACCTCTGTACCAGGAGGGTCATTGGGATTTCACGGGTCTTCAGAAAAACACCTAGAGCAAAACTCCTAGGCTCTCTATGACCTCCCCCGGGGTTCTAGGAATCCCTGCTGGCACGTGGATACTAGAAGTTTCTCTTCATCTTTGGGAGGCAGGTGCCACCAGCTCCTCCTCTCTGCAGTGTCCACACCCCCTAGTGAACCATGGGAGACCACCCAAATATGGGCCCCCAAGCCATGGCATGGCCATTCAGTGGAATGCATAGCAGCTAGCCTTAAAAGTCAAAGTAATAGCGATGCATGGACAAGCCTTGAAAGCGTTACACAGAACAAAACGAGCCAGGTGTAGAGGACCACGGTGTGGGATTCCACTGAGATGAAATCCCCAGCCCGTGCCCTCTCGCCCCATAACCACCAGCCGTGAGGGGAGCCAGGCTCTGTGTTTCAGTGTACAAGAGTCAGCCGGGAAAGCTGCCGTTGTCCCCCAGACCTAACGTGTATCTCAGTTCATTGCCATTCTGGAAAGTCTTATCAAACTGTTAAGAACTTACCATTATCATCATTTGTGGCAAGAATGCCAATTACTCTTTCTTCAAGGGAAGTTTTCATTGAAAAGACTTCATATTTTTTCTTTCCAGTCCGTCATTCTATTTTTACAGAATACCACTCGGAACTTATGGGGTTTTGTGAGTGTTTTCATCTTATTAATCTGATAAGCCTTCTTTATTGCCATATTTTTTTTTTTTCTCAATAATCACCTCTGGTGGGAAGCCTCCTAAGCAGTTTCCTGGGCAGAAGTTGTAAATCAAGTTCAGGGTGGCCCAGCCTGGCACAGTGACAGGGTGCACTTCCACTATGACGGCACCTCTCTGCCAGCCAGCCCCTACCAGCTGCCCCGATGCCAACAAGTTAAATCATTTTTACAGAAAGACAAACAGCTAGGGAGAGGGAAGAGGAACTTCATGCTCTGCTCTGCTCATGACTCAGGAAGGAAGGAGGACGGTGTCAGGTTCCCGGGACAAGGCATCCCAGATGACCATGCCGGTCCCTTTGTGCAGACGTCTCTGCTCTTCCGCAGGGCCTTGGCAACCGCTGCCACTTTTCTCTCAGCCTTTCCTCCCCATCTCTTCTCTGCCTGAAGCCTCTCTACAAGAGCACTCTGGTGGAAGCACCTTTGCCGTCTTGGTTTGTGAATCTTTCTGAGACATTTTCATTGAGATGTCTGGGCTTTGCTCTTGGTGTGTGGTCCACAGTATTCCTATTTGGGTTGATAACTCACCAGGCCTGGCTGTGGGCTTCCTCCTGCGGAAGGGCTATGTGTGTCACAGAAGGGAGGCGCCACGCTCTGTTACTGACAGTCTAGGGGCAATCATACTAAGGTGGAGAGGAGCTCACAGTCCATTCTCAGAGAGTCTGACAGTCACACTGCCCCCGCTCTTTCTTCGTCCTTTCCCTACTAACCCCTCCCCTGGGACTGAACAACTCCACTGTCATCTATATGAAGACTTTGTGTAAGTTGTCTCTAGAGGCACTGAGCTTGCGCTTATTGGAACTTGGTCACAATAACAATAAAACCTACGGTTCTCGTATATGCGTGATGCCCCCAACCCCCAGTTGTGAGTGTGCAGGTGGCACAACTAGAGTGAATCTGGTCTTCCTTACTCAGATGAACACCGTCACCCTCAGAAGATGTGTCACGGAGTTGGAATTCGGTACCGTAGGGTTGAGTTAGTTGAGATTTTCACACTCCCAGTACTGTGCTTTCACAACTAGGAGGGTTTAGAAGTAATGTGTATACATTGCCAGGAAGCCCAGCCAAGAGTGTTCTACCCTTCTAGGGAAGCGGCAAGGGCCTTTCTACATCCTCACGACAGAGATCCCTGCACACACCCCCGGCTCCCCAAGACTATTACCCATGCAGACCCCCATCTCAGGGAACTCGAGGTGATGTTACAGGAAGGGAGAGGTTAGTAATTAGGAGTTCACACCTGTGGGCTAGGAATGATCATGCAATGCTTTAGAGACTCAGGGGGCCTGTCACTTCCCTATTTCAAAAGCTCCCCCCAAACCACGCAGAACTCACACATGTGCACGTACACACATGAGTACAGGCAAAACCGGGGGAATCTACGTAAGATCAACGGGTTGTATCAAGGTCAGTATCTTCGTTGTGATGCGATGCTATAGCGTTGCAAATTGTCACCACTGGGGGACACCTGGCAGCGTACTTCTGTGATCTCTTGATCATTTCTTACATCTCTATGTGATCCTATAATTATCCGGTAAAAACTTCAATTAAGGAAGCATTTCTCCTCCAAGTCCCAGCTGCCAGGCAGAGCTGCCAACATGGCATCACTGGCAAGAAGGCCAGGAAATCCATGCAGTGGGCTCATTTTTCATCCCACGTCACTTGGGTCCCTAACTTTCCCTGGAATGCTCTGGCACTCCTCTCTCCATGAGTCCCGCCTAGTAGCTAAAGATCTCCGTCTCCTTAAGCCAGGCTGGCCAAAGTGAGGCCTGGACTGGTCACACTGGCTGGCTTCTTGGGTTGGGTAAAGCCAGAAAGTCACGCTGCAGCTCACCGTCATCTAGTGGTCTCTGGCCACCGTCTTATCTGCTTCCGTAACAGCCAGTCCACTTGGTCCTCCGCCCTTCATCCGCAACCTCAGGGCCCACCTCCAGCCCCACTACTTGGTCCCCCACCACCCCGCTTTGTGTGTGCCCCATCCTCTTCCCCATCACCCTCTCCTGTATCTGCCTCTCCTATCACCACCATCCACATCTCTGCCTCTGCTCACCGAAGAAGCCCCTTCTCAGCTCCAGCATGGGCCATCACAGGGGCCTCTTCAGTGACCCTCAGCCACTAGCCTTGTCCTTCTTCAGACCATCTGACACTTGTAATTCCACGACTGCTTGCCCAGGGTCTTGCATGAGGCCCTTGGGTCTGCTTCTGAGGGATGCGCTAGAACCCCCGTGGGAGCTGGAGGCTGGAAGGAGGGCAGCAGCTGTCGGCAGCTCCTCTGTCCGCCTCACTCGTCGCTGAAGAGCACGTGTGCTACTTTGTAGCCTGGCCCCTCCGATTCTGTGAAAATGCCAAGGGTGCAGACTCTGGGCAGCCTCGTGCTCTTCAGATGCCCACACCATCTGCCTCAGGTATTTCTTTCTGCCCTTGGTCAGATTCTTGAAATGTAGTTTGGACCAGATATATCTAGAGGCACATCACAGCCACCTCATCCCCAGCCTCTCACTGGGAACCTGGAGTAAGAGAAAGACGATGATTCCAAAGAAAGGAACATAAGTTCAGCAGGTCCACTTGTGCGTCTCCTACGGCCCCTGCCTGGCTTTTCACCCCTGTCTCTTGCCATCTGGTCCCCTGCCCTTCATCACCAACCTCAAGCCCAGGCACACCCCTTGGTATCCACCATCCCACTTTGTGTGTGCCCTACCCTCTCTCCCATCATCCTCTCCTGCACTCTCTTTGCCTGACACATGCTTTCTCCTCCAGCGCCATCCCCAAAAGTCATTTTGTCTCTTTGAAACCACCTTTGACTTCCAAGGGCAATGTGAACACTCCTTTCCCCGTGTTCGTACTGCGCATACTCCTTTAGAGCAGTCATCACTCATAACATCATTGTCGGAATGTCTGTGTGCCTCCTACGTAGAATATGAGCACTTGAGAGGTGAGAATGAGGTCATTTTATCTTGGCGCCTGGCCAAAAAAGAAGAGGAGAAGGAGGAGGGGGTAGGAAGAGGGGAAGAGAAAGAGGAGGATGAGAAGCAAAGAAGAAAGAAAAAGAGCTACTGCTCTCCAGATGTTCTGTGGGTGGGCCTATGAGCGAGTGAGTGAGTCCTCATCTCCTCTGAGCCAAGGATGCCCAGAGTGTTGGCGTTGCTGCCAGTGGGCTGACCCAGAGCTGTTTTGCTTAGCTATGCCCTTTGTGTTCTTCCTTCTCTCCCAGACGGGGTTGACCGGACCTCCACAATCTAGAAACTGAAGATGAGAGTGACCGCGCTGGCCGTGAAATCGACTGCTGCGGGCCCAGTGTCAGCCATCTTCAGGGTTGCATTGAATCCTCCAAGATACTTTGCAGCCTCTTTCCCCTGGTCCCTCACCCATTTTGATTTTGTGAGAGCGTAGGTCATCCTTGTAAACATAACAGTAGACCTGGGATTGGTGATGCTGTCATTTGTTTCTGTCATGGGATGGGATGGTGTGCAGGGTGGGAAGTGGGTCTCTAGGGATACTGGAGAGACTGGGAGGGGGTGGAGGGATGCTAGTGGCTTCCTGGATGGCAAGGGGGGTAGGGGAAGAGTACTGCTATGAGAGAGATGCAAGAGACACGGGAGGGAGGCAGAAGCCCTAACCTCTGGGGAGCCTTCTCCATGAGCCTGGCTTCATACTTGGGCCGCAGAAGACGGCAGATACCAGTGACCAAAGCAAGATGGTGGCAGGCCTGTTTATGCCTCCCCCGATTGGATTTCCCCAAAGCCCCTGCTTGAAACACCCAAGGAGAGGGCCACGTGGCAACAGGGGCAAGAGGAAGAACCTCCCTCCAGCAAAATTTCAGATAAACTTTGATTTGTGTATTGTTTACATACGAATTTTAAAGGGTACATACTGCATAGAGTTTGGGTAGAACTTCTCTCCATATGACGGTTTTGTAAAGGACTTTCGTCATGGGTTCGTTTTGTCTCATGTATTTTTATAAAAGCAGCAGGGTTGTCTCTTAAAACAGCTGCCAAGCTCTGCTTCTCGGGAAGACGGATGCAGTCAGTAGGCCTCGGCTGTTGTCTTTCACCACGAACGAGGTGGGAGGAGTGTGTGGGTGGATTTGAAGGACAAGAATGTGGCCAGGATGGGCACAGCACTAGGCGAGGGCACAAGAACGATGGCACCATGTGATCACTTACGGATTTGCTCACAGCTCACCCAGAGATTCTAAACACACCTTGCGGCCTCTTTCTGGGCTGGATTTGCATTTCATCCAAAGGCCTCTCTCTTCCTTCCCACCCTGCAAACCGGCTTCATCCTACCCCCCCCCCCTGTTCTCCACAGACAGGCAGGCACGAGATCCACTGGAAACGCCAGGATGGATGGTTTTTCCTTTGTATGGGTCTAACACCCAGATGATGAGCTTGGGACATTTCCAGTGAGGAACCTGAGCCTGGAGGGGCGGCGGGGGGGGGGGGGGTATCCTGTATCTCCTTCACTCATTCCCTGCTGGGAAAAGGAGGAAAGAATGACCCAGTAGTGTCTGAAAGGGTCTGTCAGCAAGTGTCAGAGAGTATGAGGACATGGCGGTGGCCTTAACAGTCCAGTCCCACCATCCTAGGGGGGAACATGGAAGCTGACACAGGAAAGGTTAATCTCATGATAGGAATGATGACTCTGGCAGCATTTCTGTAGTGTTGGCTGACTTATCTAGCCATACAGAAAGGGGGGGGGGCAGGAGTGCACACATACATTCACTCATTACACAGTGAGAGATTAACTGTGGTACCACAAAGTAATAGCTCTATTTCTTAAGGGCAAGAAAGACAGCGTTTCCGAATGGGATGCAATGGAGGGTATTAGAGGAAATCAAAAAGGAATTGTGCTCTGCACTGGAAAATTGGGTTGTGTAAATGATGGTATGAATGCTCAGCCAGAAGCACGATCAGGGAGACAATATAAAGCCTGTTTATTAAATGGGTGAGACTGGTGCCTTTTTTAAAAAAAAAAAAGTGAAGTCAGAGTCCAAATTAAAGAGATCAGACCATGAAAATTACTGCACTTTGCCTATGGTTATTTTTTTTAAGTTAATGAAGTGCATACAGATGTAAAAGGCCTTAATCAGATCCACACAACTTTCTTTTAGTTTGGCGATTAAAAATGTACACCCAGCCCAGCCTGGCGTGCTGCCGCAGAGTGTGGAAGTCCTTTTCCAATCCAAAAAGCTGACAGCACCTTAACCAGATTGAGCTCTTAGCACAGAGAGCTTGGATCCACAATCTTGTGCAAAGCATTAACCAAAAAAAGAAAAAAAAAAAAAAAAGGCTCAGCCTTCTACTTGGGTGACTAAGTCCTACAGATGCAAATCCATTAGCAGAAAGAGGCAACATTTTTAGTTGAGATTTTGAACCAAGTGCCATTAACATACATCCCTCACATCCCTTCTCTAAACGAGCTTAATGTCGGGGAATGTGTTCGGATGGACGATCACATGTAAGGCAAGAAGCATTGGTCAAAATGTTGAAGGCCCGAGGTAAGGCCAGAGGGTTTGAGGATGTGTTTCGAGGATGCTGAGAAGGTGAATGGAGAGGAGAGAAACAATGGTCTTGCTCGTCTCATAGAGAAAGGAGAAAGCATTTGGATCTGCTGCAAAACGCATACATCCATAGACTCGTGTTATCAGAAGACGGATTGTGAACACAATCACACTAGCATGAATCCTTTAAAAGGAAGAAGACCTTGAAGTATTTGCAAATCTGAATTTCTATTTATTCCTCCATTGAATATAGAAGCAATGGTTATCTGATTATTAGAGATATTATTTTGGATATGTTACTTATTAACTTGCTATGGCTGGTAACCATGATAAAGTCTGTTATTAATAACAACATAATTCTTTTTTAAAAAAAAAGAAAAAGAAAAGCTTATTTTTCATTGACTGTATAGATTTATCTACTCAGTTGTGTTTTGCTATATTAGTGTTTTAATTTTTTTTTAAGTTGTGTTCTGATGAATTTTAGGAGCCTGTCCCCACCTTGTTTTGAGTTCTGTGTTGACTGCAGGTGTACAGCTCAATTTAAAAATCCTAAAGCAAGAGACTTTTATTTATAAAAGAAATCAAACAGTTGCATGCATCAGGCTGTGAAGTCAGATCTTTAGTAATAAAGCGGCAGTGCCTTTTTTTGTATTTACCCATTGACCTCCCCCCAAATGCAGCTGTTTTATATTAAAATAGTTAACAGTTAAAAAAAAAAAAAACCTCAGAGTAAAATCTATTTCACTACATGGTTCCCCTCCACCTTGTTCTCATCTAAGCAATGCGCCCCAGCACCGGCTCGGGCACAGGGCTTTTCTATAGTATCATTATCATGTGTGATGTTATATTGGTGCTTTTTATTCATAGTGGTTTCTTACCAGAAAACAGTAGGGAGAAACACACGAACTGTGTACAAGACATGAAACATTGCTGCTGATATGTTCTTGTTGGGTTGGTCCCCCGCCCCACCCCCCACGTGCTTTTGACTTTCACTTTTTAACCGTGAGCCAGCCAGCTAAGACGCCGCTGGGTCTGCCTGCCCGAGGGCCTCTGTTTGCACCAAGCTCTCAAATCCTGGGTCGATCGTGGGAGGGGAGGGCGGAGGGGAGAGATCCCTTTCTGGGACTCGGGATTTGGGAGCTGCTGCGGCTGGGCACCCCCCCCCCCCCATCTCCCATTCGTCTTCTGATGCGACACTGAGGAAAACCAAGTTTTCTTTTGAGGCGTCGCTGGCTGCCTTTTCCAGAATGGGAGCCTTCTCCGGGTCTTTTGTTCTAATGTGCCTCTGGTAGCTCCTGCCAGTGCAAGGTTGGTAGATGTGTGTGCCCCAGAGCCTGGGCTGAGGGCTGAGCGGGGCTCAACAGTGGGCCTGCAGCTAGGGGGGCAGAGAGGGGAGGAAGTGGGGGTAGATTCCTCTCTCCCTGCAGCGTGGATGTGGGAAGCCCCTTGCCCTCTGCCCGCAGAACCCGCAGAAGGATAATTTGCACACGGAGCTGTGAGGACACTAACGTTTTTTTTTTTCTCTTGTTCTTGTTCTTATTCTTTTTTTTTTTTTTTTTACAAGTCATCGGAGGTGTTTGCAAAGTGAGTTTTATTTTTTTGTAATTCCTTTATCTTGACTTAAAGGTGAATGTGTATTCCTCTGGGAGGAATAGGAAGAAAACAGGAATGTTAATAATGTCAAACAGAAGACTTCCTCCCTTATTAATATATAACCCTCATGTATTTATGCTTAATGTAAGCTGACTTTCAGAAAGCTGTCCTGTGTTGCATGCCCCGGGCAGGCATCCGTATTGTACATGCATGCCTTTCGTCCTGTTTTCCTGTAAAAAGTTAGTGAACAAAGAAATATTTTTGCCTAGTTCATGTTGCCAAGCAATGCATATTTTTTAAATTTGTCATATATGGAAAGAGCATGTTTGTTACATGTAAAAGCTTTACTGATATACAGATATACTAATGTTTGAAGATGCTGTTCTTTGCAAGTGTACAGTTTTCAAATGTTGTTACCAGTGAAACACCCTTGTCTAAACTTGCTACAATGTATTTATTACTCATTTCCTCCCAGGGAACTAAGAATCATGGCTATATTTCATATCAACGTTATATTGAAAGTGAAGGGAAATGATTAATACAAGGTTTTGTAACACTGGTGTGTGTGTGTGTCTTTTTTCTTTCCCTTTTTGTCAACATGATCGATTGTAAAACAAGACCTGAGTCTTAGAAATAAGTCAGTAAGGAAAAAAAATTTCAACAAAATCTCCATTAGCTAGGCTCATCTATTCTCATAAACCTCCTTTCTTAAGCAGTTGGGGACGACGTCAAGATGCATAGTTTGACCTGTGCCCAGAACAACCAATCAATGCACTACATGTTTCTAAATACACCTAACATTGCAGATACAGTTCATAGCTTTCTCCCCATCTTTACAGTCTTTAAAAAAAAATGTATCAGGCCATTAGCATGACCTAAGGAAACACCAGCCTCCTTGGAGCCTTGGGGCTTTAGGTACACATAATTTGAATCTCATTTTAACACTTCTGATTCCAGGATGGTAGTAATTGGTAAGCTCTAAGCATTATGTTGGTCCAGCAAATGGCTGGAGACAGGGCTGGGACTGGGTTTTTGGCTTTGTTCTCTAGCTGTGTGGTCTTAGATAAGGTCCTCAGCCTCTCTCAACCTTGAGTTGATGTTTTTGTTTTGACTTATGATATTCAGCATTTATGTCATCAGATTTCTAAGCCCAAAAGAAGCAAAAAAACAAGACAACATAAAACAGTGGTCATTGCTGTCCATAACTTCACAACCCTAGAGTTCTCTGAGGCATCCACACTTATGACAATGACTACATAGGGACTCCTTTTAATCCAGTCTCAGCTGCTTGAGAGGCATGGAAAAGAATCTAAATTAGTCCCTGGAAACATAAATGCTTCCTAAGCTAAGGTATAAACTGAAATTCCTCATAAAGTTGAGTTCCTTTTAACTCAAATGACCTGTAGCTGTGAATGGGCGAGTATGATAAAGGAGGGGGGAGGTCAGCACGTGAGAACATTTGAGCCTCACTTTGAAATGTACAGAATGGTGGTAAATGCAAGAGGTGAAAGGGTGAAGGACAGGGAAGGCACGGCTCAGCACCATGCCTGGAATGGGGCTGCTTCGTGGTGTCCCATCAGCAAAGCTACAGCTCTTTGCCAGGGACTTTTCTAAAGGAAATGTTCAATCCTGAAGCAAAGGTTGTATAAAGAATAAAGCTGGGCTGGAGAGATGGCTTAGCTGTTAAGGCGCTCGCCTATGAAGTCTAAGGACCCAGGTTCGACTCCCCAGAACCCACGTAAGCCAGGTGCACATGGTGGTGCATGCATCTTGAGGGAGTCTGTAGTGGTTAGAGGCCCTGGCATGCCCATTCTCCCTCCCAACAAAAAAAATAAAAAGCTGGGTGTGGTGGTGCACGCCTTTAATCCCAGCACTCAGGAGGCAGAGGTAGGAGGATCGCTGTGAGTTCAAGGCCACCCTGAGACTACATAGTGAATTCCAGGTCAGCCTGAGCCAGAGTGAGACCCTACCTTGAAAAACAAAAACAATAATAAATAAATAAATAGACAAATAAAAATTGAGAAAAGAGTAAAGCTTTCATATGCCCCCCCCCTGAACTCCTTCACAAAAGCTACTTAATCCCACTTATTAGTAGATAACACCACCTATATGACACAGTGGCTAGAAGAGATTGCAGATGGAGCCAGGATTCTAGAAGAACCACAGTTATCATCTCATAGTCTACATGCTGAAGGGGCTGTGCTCAGGGAATTCACTCTCAATAAAGTCCTCTATTTGTCCCATTGGTCAGTTACCACATTTATCTTTGGCCATGGCCAATCAGCCCCAAGCCTAATGTCCCCAAGAGGCTGAGGAGAGAGTTGGGAGACAGTACTTTCATCAGCAAAATGCTCATCCAGGGGCTGCAGAGGTGGCTTAGTAGTTAAGGCACTTGCCTATGAAGTCTAAGGACCTGGGTTTAATTTCCCAGTACTCCACATAAGCCAGATGCTCATGGTGGTGCATGCATCTGCAGTTTATTTGCAGTGGCTAAAGGCCCTGGCATGCTTGTTCTCTCTCTCTCTCTCTCTCTCTCATACATAGATAAAAAATAAAATATTTTTTACAAGCTCATCCATAACCAGACTTGGATCATTCTTTGAAAACGTGATATCTTCAGATGGATATGACCTCCCAGAAGCCGAATTGGAGCTGCCTGCACTGTTTCCCACAGACAATGCCAGCACATGGCAGCCCAGCACGGACCTCACAGCATTCCACAGGCTTCTTCAAGTTCTTCCTTTTTCTATCCACATGTCTTGAGGCTTGAACACTTCAATCTCTAGGTCATCAGTGGTAGCTTGAAAATCCCTTTAATCCATCTGCTCTCAAACCATCTGTGAACTCCACTTATGGTACTGGTTGGCTTTTTGTTTTTTTGTTTTTATTTAACACCGTCCAATTATTTTGAAGATACAACAAAAGATGAGATGGTAAAACTTGCATACATACCCACAATGTTTTACTAAAAACTATTCTGTCCAATTCCCTCAAAATCACACTGCTCTGCTTCCCTAAATTCTGGGGTCAGTCAGCAAAGCCAATATGTAAGCTTGCTCTCAGGAGGACATGAGAAAATGAATGGTGGTAATCCTTTTTGGAAATTTTTTTATTTATTTTTATTTTATTTTATTTTGTTATTTTATTTATTTGAGAGTGACAGACAGAGAGAGAAAGAGGCAGAGATAGAGAGAGAGAATGGGCGCGCCAGGGCTTCCAGCCACTGCAAACGGAACTCCAGATGCGTGTGCCCCTTTGTGCATCTGGCTAACGTGGGTCCTGGGGAATCGAGCCTCGAACCGGGGTCCTTAGGCTTCACAGGCAAGTGCTTAATCACTAAGCCATCTCTCCAGCCCTGGAAAATTTTTTATTATTGACAACTTCCATAATTATAGACAATAAACCATGATAATTCCCTCCCCTGCTCACTTTCCCCTTCATAATTCCACTTTCCATCATATCCCCTCCCCCTCTCAATCATTCTCTCTTTTATTTTGATGTCATCATCTTTTCCTGCTATTATGATGATCTTATGTAGGCAGTGTCAGGCATTGTGAGGTCATGGATATCCAGGCCATTTTGTGTCTGGAGGAGTGCATTGTAAGGAGTCCTACCCTTCCTTTGGCGTGATAGAGATGTTTCAGTGCTGAGCACTCCTCTGTCACTTCTTCTCAGCACTATGGTGCCTTTTGAGTCATCTCAGAGGTCAGATGGTGGTAATTCTGATGCCAACATGCCTCTAACCTAGGCCAACAATGTCCTCAGTACAATAATGACCCTGAGGCCCCAGGTTGCCTACAAATTGGTCCCAAAATGAGTGATTCAATCATTAATCATTTATAAGAGCTGAAAAGAAATAGTTGAGAAAGGGGAGGTAGAAGAAGATGACAGCTGGAACTGGAACCACAGTCTTTGGAGATGGATCTTTTATTAGAACACTTCCAAAGTAGCCCTTCAAGACTGTAGTCTTGGGCTAGAGAGATTGCTCACTGGTTAAGGCACTTGCCTGCAAAGTATAACAACCCAGGTTCAATTCTCTAGTACCCACATAAAGCCAGATATGCAAACTAGTGCATGCATCTGGAGTTCATTTACAGTGGCTAGAGGCCCTGGTGAGCCAATTTCTCTCTCTCTCTCCTCCCTACTTGCAAATAAATAAATAAAATAAAGCCAGGCATGGTGGCACATGCCTTTAATGCCAGCACTGAGGAGGCAGAGGTAGGAGGATCACTGTGAGTTCAAGGCCATCCTGAGACTACATAGTGAATTCCAGGTCAGCCTGGGCTAGAGTGAGACTCTACCTTGAAAAACCAAAATAATAAATAAATAAGTTAAAAAAAAAACTGTAGTCTTCACAGTCCCCACCCTCAGTTCCTCATCTTGGTGGGTTTAGAATGGAGGGTGGCTCTTTATGTTCTTTCTACACATTTGGGACACGTGCATGTGACATGAGAAATGTAGGATGGGAAAACCGGGAAGCTGACAAGACTTGGGCATGACATCTCGGTGATGGTTGTGGGGTCTACTGGAGCAGATGATCATATGTCCACCCAAGCTCCCTCCTGGCCAGAGACTCCCTCCAGCCAGTCTTGCCCATAAAGCTCTTGTCCACAGACACTGACTTCTCTGTGAAGTCAACTCAGGAATTCAAATGTCTAAGAATTGCCTCTGTGGAATATTTTTCACCCAAGTGGCTTCTACTTCAATTTTTAAAACCAACCAAGAAGCAGTTTGGCAACCTTATAAAGCTTGTACTTTGTAAAAATGACTGCTCTGTGTTTACATTTGACTCAGAGTACATGTTTTTTTATGTAGTGTGTTGCATAGTTTTATTTTTGAGGTTTTATGTATTTTTTTTTTAAGTCCAATCCAGAAGAAACAAAATCGGAGACTTGGTGAGCAAATTGGTCCCACTAGAGCTGTTGGAACTCAAGACAACCAGTTAACCCTCCAGTGGGAACCATAGGCAGACTGTGTCCCTGTTTGCTCCAATGTCCTTGGGAGATGTTTCTAAGGTGTGTGTGTGTGTGCTGCGCATGTGTGGGCACACATGTGCCGTAAAACTCAACAGGCTCAATTGAAGTTATAAGAATCTACAAAACCCTTCAATCACACACGTCCAGTTGCACCTCACCCCCTCGCATTCTGTTGTATTGTTCATGATCCAATCACTGACCAAGCTGAACATCCACTTCCTGTTCCTCCCTGAGCTTCTCTTAGCACTGGCCCATGACTCCATGACTTGTCTAACATGGAATATGTAAGCACATGGATGAGAAGGTAAAGTGCACCTGTGACACATCATCCCCCTCCATCCGTTGCCGAATGCTCCAATCCAGCTCCAGGGTGGAGAACACAGAGCCGGACGCTTCCCCTCCTTCCTGCGCTCAGCTCTCTCAACCAAACCGCTCTGCTCTCGGAATCCAAGCCTTCACTCATCTGCACTTAAATGGCATTTATCCAAGTATGCCTCCCAAGCGTTCATGGCCAACCCATCCCTGAAAACACAAAGATCTGAGGCTGTTGTCTTAAATCTGGGCTTTGGTGTCTTTCCTGTTTATAAGGCAACCTGTGGGTGGGACGCTGACCAGCTGGCTGGCTGGAGATAGAGGATCCCTTACAGGACATGGCACGAAGTTCTTCTTGGAAAACAGGAGGTGAAGTTCAGAGTTATAGTGAGGGTTCCTCCTCACACCCACATGAGAAAATCTGAGCTGCTTCAGCAGGCACACTGGGGTGCATTCAGGCAGGGCTTGAATGATTGATAGGATGGGGGGGGGTTCTAAGAGGATAGAAAGGAGAGTGAGGTTGTTCCAATCCTTCCTGGCAGAACTGACATTCCTTCAAAGGCCAGAGGGAGCCTGTGGGCGGAGCTCTGCCCTGGTCCTTGGGTTTGCTAGAAAAGCCTTGTCACTCACCACACAGGAAGGCTGATCTTGTCCCTCAAGAGAAATTTTGTGACACTAAAAGTACTAAAAACAGGGGCCGTACTTAAGGGATAAAGTAAGATGGCAGTTGAGTAGGAGCCTCCAGTGGTCATCTCCACACAGAAACACCAACTTGAACAGTTACTGGTGCTGTTCAAACTCTCTTCACACGAGCTAAGCAAGCTTCAGGGTCTAGTTTTAGCATAATGTTAAAGGAAAGATACATTGCAAGGAAGGAAAGAGGCACCCTGGTCAATCTTTCTCAAACTCCCGGCAATGCAACATGGCGATGACTCCACTTTGGGACAGGGAAAGGAAGGAAGTCTGGGCCTTGGATTTGGAAACCAGTAACCAGGCTGAGCTGTGTGGTCCTTTCTCCAAGGCCAGAGCCTGACCACTGAACCTCTAGACCTGTGATAACCAGGTCATCAAGGGGCTGCCTCCACCATGACCACCCTAGCCTTGGATACAAAATCAGACTTCCCCCCACTAAGGGAAAAAAACAAAAACAAACAAACAAAAAAAAAAAACAGGCCTCTGCCCAGAACTCAATTCCAGACTCACTGTGTAGAAATCCAGCACCAGGCAGAACCCAAAGGGTCTTCCCCTCCACCAGTATTCACATATACAGCCTCTATTCCTGCCTTGTGCCCAGTGAAACGGACCCAGGGCTCAGCCTGTATCACAGCCAACCATGGTATGGACCTAGAATGCACTCCTAAGGCTGGGCAGGTCCCCACACCTGGCCCCTACTCCCAAGCCAGTGTCTCTGGACCCAGGATCAACCTTTGGATTTGCCCAGAGGTCCAACGGAGATCCACCACCCCAGCTAGTTGAACTTCTAGTTCTGTGTTTATTTTGCTGTGTTACCCCTCAGTGGGAGAGTCTGACTTTTATCTGGTTGCAATGGTCTTGGGCCACAGATAAACCACAGTAGACACTGGTCTCGTGGGGATAAGAGGTCCTAGTGTAACCCAGTCTGTGTGTTGGTGGTCACAGCACTGCCCACATCACCCCTCCCCTGACTACATGCAGCACAACTACATGCAGGAGAAACTGCTTGCTTGGGGAAGGAAAGGGAAGAAGGAAGGCATCAAGTTGCTCTTTAGGAGCCTGAGGCTGGCCCTCCATAGGGGAGGTGCGAAGGGGCCAGAATTCTATAGCCTCTGACCAATGACAAAAGAGAGAGACAGAGAGAATGGGCACACCAGGGCCTCTAGGCACTGCAAATGGACTCCAGGCATATGTGCCACCCTGTGGGTCTGGCTTTAAAATATGGGTACTGGGGAATCGAACCTGGGTCCTTTAGCTTTGCAGGCAAGCACCTTAATGGCTAAGCCATCTCGCCAGCTCTAAACTACCCTTTATAAACACTCACCCGGGTTATTCTGAACACGTACCCAGTGTGGATTTGAGACAAACCTGTGCTTGGTATGCCCTCTCCTGCTGAAACAGTGGTAACACACCAAGCACAGAGTTGCAGTAAGCGTAGATAAGGGCGCCATCTAGTGATGAAATAGCAGAAGTGACCGTATGCTCGAGGAAAGTAAGCAGCCTGCTTCAAATTCCTAGAAGGCCAGAGTTTAGAAAACTGAATAAACATCTAACCATTTGTCAAGTGCAAACAGTATCATGTACCAACAAGTGTCAAGAACTTTCAGTGAAACATGATCTCACCTAGTGGGTAAAATAATGTGATAGAAACCAACCGCAAAGCAATACAGTGCAAGCAAACTCACCAAGAACCCAAACTGGCTGCTTTAAAGGAACTCAAGGAGCTTCAAGAAGAACAGAGAAACAACTCAGAACTGTTATCAGAGAAATGTGACAGAGAAATTAGAATAATTTTTTTAATTGCAACAGGAATCCTCGAGCTGGAAAGTACACTAAGCAAAGTTTAAATCAACAAAAGCATCAATAGCAAAATAGATGAACCATAAACCAGGAGCTCAAAGACAGATGATTCTAAAATACACAGTGGTAGGCTGGAGAGAAGGCTTAGCAGTTAAGGCGCTTGCCTGTGAAGCCTAAGGACCAAGGTTTGATTCCCCATGTAAGCCAGATGCACAAAGTGGCACATGTGTTCATTTGCAGTGGCTGGAGGCCATGGCATGCCCATTCTTTTACTCTCTCTCTCCTTCTCCCTCTTCCTCTCTCTGTCAAATAAATAAATAAATAAAATAAACTTGTTTTAAAAGAAAAAAAGAGGGCTGGAGAAATGGCTTAGCGGTTAAGGCACTTGCCTGAAAAGCCAAAGTACCATGGTTTGATTCCCCAGAACCCACATGAGCCAGATGCACAAGGTGGCACATGCATCTGCAGTTTGTTTGCAGCAGCTGGAGGCCCTGGCATGCCCATTCTTCTCTCTCTCTCTCTCTCTCTCTGTCTTTCTCTTTATATATCTATCTCTATCTGCCTCTCTCTCAAATAAGTAAATAAACAAATAAAAAGAGAGAATACACAATGGGGAAAGGAAAAATAATAAGGACCTTTTATGGGAACTTTGGGATAACATTAAGAGAAAATGTTCACAGGTTATTGAGTTTGGAGGGACTTGATGTTGCCAGAACGATGAAAGCTTACTCAAGATCATAAGAGAAAACACCCCAAACCTAGAGTACCTAGAAACCGAGGGAAGTTTCTCTGGTGCACTTGGCCCACAGTCCATGTCCTGTGTCCAAGTTGCTTAGCAAGAACAGGAACTCACTGGTCACTTCTGGCTTTCGTCATCAGTCATTAAAGGCATGCACCACCACGCCTGGCTTTTATTTTGTTTTTGAGGCATGATCTCACTCTAGCCCAGGCTGACCTGGATTCACTATGTAGTCTCAGGGTGGCCTCGAACTCACAGCGATCCTCCTACCTCTGCCTTCCAAGTGCTGGGATTAAGGGTGTGCACCACCATACCTGGCTTAAATTGAGGTTTTTCTATGCTCTGTGGTTGAAACACAAGTTCCAACTTAAAAATCAACTGTGATTTGGCTATGTATCTAAAACAGGAAGGTCAAAGGTTACTAGTGACATTCAATTTAATGAAGTTTTCAAAGAAGATAGTTCTGTAAGTAAGAACACTTGGCTGGCTATGAAAGCATAAGAACCCCATTTGATTTGTGGAATTTGATTCCCAGAACCCACATAAAAAGCTGGGCATGACCTGGGCATGGTAGCGCCCACCTTTAATCCCAGCACTTGGGAGGCAGAGATAGGAGGATCGCCGTGAGTTCGAGGCCAGCCTGAGACTACATAGTGAATTCCAGGTCAGCCTGGACTACAGTGACACCCTACCTCGAAAAAGAAAAAAAAAATCTGGGCATGGGCTGCGGGGAGACCACAGGTGACTAAGCCTCAGTGACCCCCTTCTACTGACCACAGGCCCCTTAGGGGGGACATCTGGATACACTGAAAGCCAGAAAATAATGTAAATCGAAAATTTCTGAGAATCCCTGTGACATGTTGATGCAGGAAGGTACAAGGGAGGACACCCTGTTCACCAGAGTCCTCACGTGACGTACACTTGACTTTCTGGAACTCCCTGTGGAATACTACTGCAAGGACGCCTTATGCTTCAGAAGCCCAAAATGGAGCCTGTGTCATCTGAGGAACTAGCTGTGGCTTTCGCCTGGGATGTGATGCTTGAGACCTAAAGCACCCTGGTGTCCTCGGGACTCTGCATAGCCGAACGGGAGCCCATCCTGAAGTTGTGTTACAGTCAGGTTCACATTGCTGCCAGAAATCACCTGACCAAGAGCAGCTTGTGGGGAAAAAAAAAGAGGTTTATTTTGGCTTACAGGCTCGAGGGGGAAGCTTCATGATGACAGGGGAGAACTATGGCATGGGCAGAGGGTGGACATCACCCCCTGGCCCACATCAGGTGGACAACAGGAACAGGAGAGTGTGCCACACACTGGTAAGAGGAAACTGGCTATAACACCCATAAGCCCGCCCCCAACAATACACTCCCTCCAGAAAGCGTTAATTCCCAAATCTCCACCAGCTGGGAACCTAGCATTCAGAACACCTAAGTTTACTGGGGGACACCTGAATCAAACCACCACAAGTTGGAACCTATATTTGGACCAAAGAGCATAGAAAAACCTTAATTTGGAGCCTCCCAGCAGCCACAGGTCAATGACTGCTGACAAAAGCCAGAAGTGACCAGTGAGTTCCTGTTTTTATTAAGCAACATGGACACAGGCCATGGACTGTGGGCCAAAGGCACCAGAGAAACCTCCCTTTCCCACCACACACACCCTTTACCATGCAGAGTGGACCAATATGGAGGCGAGCCTTCCCACCACCTTTGCTTTCTGAAGTATGACCTCTGCTGAGCGTCCTCAGTAGTATCTCTCTTGAACTGAGCATGCTCAGGAATATGCACATATGAATATGTATAAAGTCCTCTCTTCATTCAGGAAAAAAGAAGACATAAGTATGGATATAAATGCCTGTAGCTCCAGTGCTGGGAAGGATAGAGACAAGGAACAGAGGGCTGCTGGGACTTACTGGTCAGCCAGTCTCACTGAAAACTGAGCCCAGGCTCAGTAGAAGACCCTATCTCAGGGAAATAAGGTGGAGGAGGGATAAAGGGGGGATAGTTAATGTCTCCCTCTGGGCTCTGCATGTGTGTCCGTGGGATGTGGACATCTGCACACACATGTACATATACCACACTACCTGTCTGCACACGTACCACATACTAAGCACCACAAGAAGAAAGGAGCCAAATGTGGCGGCACATGCCTTTAATCCCAGCACTCTGGAGACAAAGGTAGGAGGATCGCTGTGGGGACCCAGTGAGTTCCAGGTCAGCCTAACCAAGAGTGAGACCCTACCTCAAAAAAAAAAAAAATTCTCAAATCTTTGCCAAGTATACTTCTGAGAGATTAATATCTATAACATATAAAAATAGTAAAAATTAAACAAACAAAACCAAATGATCCTATCAAAAAAATAGACAAACAAAACAGTTCTCAAAGGAAGAAATACAAATGGCCAATAAATAGATGAAAGAAATGTTCAACATCCTTAGCCATCAAGGAAATGCTAATTAAAATTACATTGATTGTCTGAGGAGACAGCTCAGTTGATAAAGCCTTTGCCTCCTGAGCATAATTGATCTGCGTTCAATCCCCAGAACCCGTGTAAAGATGCCAGGCATGGTGGCATATACCTGTACTCACAGCACAAGCAAGCAGAGAAGGCAGACTCCTGGAGCTCCCTGGCTAGCCAGTCTAGACTAATTCACAACTCCAAGCAAATGAGAGGTCCTATCTCAAAAAGAGGTGGGCAGCGCAGGAGAGATGGCTTTGTGGTTAAGGCTCTTGCCTATGAAGCTTAAGGACCCAGGTTCAATTCCCCAGAGCCCACATAAGCCAGATGCACAAGGTGATGCATGCATCTGGAGTTTGTTTGCAGTGGCTAGAGGCCCTGGTGAGCCCATATTCATTCTCTCTGTGTGTCTCTCATAAATAAATAAGTAAATATAAAATATTTGTTTTATTTTCATTTATTTATTTGACAGAGACAGACAGAGAGAGAGAGAGAGAGAATGGGTACACCAGGACCTCTAGCCACTACAAATGAACTCCGGACACGTGCGCCCCCTTGTGCATGTGGCTTATGTGGATCCTGGGGAATCGAACCTGGGTCCTTTGGCTTTGTAGGCAAACGCTTTAACCACTAAGCCATCCCTCCAGACCATAAAATATTTTTTAAAAGAGGTGGACAGCTTACCTGAGGATGACGCCACAGGTTCTCTGGCCTCCACATGCGCACACACAGACACACACTCATGGGTGTCCACATATACACATATAAACATGCATACACACATGTATGCACACCACCACACATATACATACAAAACAACAAAACTAGATTTCATCCCACCCCAGTCAGAATGACTGTCATCAAGAAAACAAATGAGGGGGCTGGAGAGATGTCTCAGCAGTTAAGAGACTTGCTTATGAAGCCTAAGACCCAGGTTCAATTCCCCAGAACCCACATAAGCCAGATACACAAGGTGGCACATGTGTCTGGAGTTAGTTTGCAGTGGCAAGATGCCCTGGTGCACACATTCTCACTCTCTCTCCCTCCCTTTCTCTAGCTCTCGCTCTCCCCCCCCCCTTTATGCTTGTGAATAAATTTTAAAAATATATTTTTTAAAAAAGAAAACAAACGACAACAAATGCTGGTGAGGATGGAGCAGGGAGATGATGTGGACTAACAGACAGGTGGGGCTGTACATTGGTATAGTCACTGTGGAAGTAACTATGGCGGGGGCTGGGGAGATGGTTCAGATTAAAGGAGCTTGCTTGCAAAGCCTGACTGCCCAGGTTCAATTCCCCAGTATTCACATAAAGCCAGATGCACATAGTGGCACAAACATCTGGAGTTCCTTTGAAGTGGTAGGAAGCCCTGGCAAGCCCATAGTGTCTCTCTCTGTCTCTCAAATAAATAAGTAATATTTAAAAAATAAATATGACTAATTAGAAAGAAGAGGGTGGACTTGGAAGGGAGAGAACGGAGGCAGTGAGAGAGAATTATCATGGCTTATTGTCTATACTTACGGAAGTTGTCAATAAAAAGTTAAAAAACAAATATGGAGGCTTGTCACGAAACTAAAAATGGAAGTACCATATGATCCAGCTATATCATGAAGATCAAATAACCTAACCCGATCCGATCTCAGCACACCGCAGATGTACCTGTCCATCCACGTTTATTGTGGCACTATTCACAATAGCCAAGCTATGGAGCCAGCCTGGAGCCCACCACCAGGGGAACAGGTGAGGGAAAGTGTGGTGTATACAATGGAATCTTATTCAAAGGTAAAGGAGAATAAAATGATGTCTTTCGCAGGAAAGCAGATGAAACTGGAAACCACTGGTCGATGAAATAAGCCAGATTTAAAAGAACAAATATTGCCTATTTTTTTCTCTCCTATGCAGAATCTAGATTGTAAAATATATACATATAGACATGAAGGTAAAAGGGGAGACCACATGGGAGAAGGAAGGAAGCGATATAAAGGAAGGGGAGAGGAACAAGAGAGAACAGTGGGGAAATAAAGAGAAATGCTCCAGGCCTTCTCTCCTCTGCAGAACACACATGTGGAGGTGTGTGTGCATATGTGTGAATGCGTGGAAGCTTACACATAGCACGAAAGCGAAGGGAGGCTGCTTGGGGGGGTGAATGGCAGAGGTGGAAGGGGAAGAAAGAACCCAGATGATCTCATATCGGATAAAAGGAACAAAGAGGGGCTTAGGAGATGGCTCTGTGGTCAAGGCGCTTGCTGGCAAAGCCTGGCGGCCCAGGTTCAATTCCCCAATACCCACTTAAAGCCAGTTGCACAAAGTGGAAGATATATAGCAATCAATGCCTACCCCCGCCCTCCCGCCACAAATAAACACAGATTTCAATGAACAATCTATCATTGGACTTCAAGGGACTACAAAATCAAGAACAATCCAAAACTAATAAGTTGGCCAGATGGGGAAACTGAGTCTCAGAGCTATTAAGTTGTTCAAGGTTATAGACCAGTTATAGAGCTCAGATCCAGATGTGTCTGCCCCAAATTCTGCCAGCAGGCAACCATGACAGCTGTTCTTGGGCTGTGGGGACTCCAACTAAGAACTCACTGTGAGGACACAGCAGTGAGTCTCCAATCCTTCCCTTTCCAGTTTCGGTCACAGGGCATTGTGGTCTTCAGATCTCTGCAAAATGATCACCTAAGGGCTTTGGTCAAACACAGCCTCGGCTGATGGAGAGAAGCCCGCATGGCTGGGGGCTGCAGCCAGCTGGCCGTTAGATCTCGCAGGGCTTAACCAATGCGGATCCTGTGTACCGTCCCGGGGACTCTGGCTTGGTGGTCTGAGGGTGTGGCCTGGACAAGGGGTGCGCAGCAAGGGCGAGAGCCAGGGAAGCCGCCTCTCCTCCCTGAGGCACTCTGGAGGCAAAGTGCTTCTGCCACTTGGACAGAGGGTGGGGTTGGGGGGCTGTTGACGTGGACTTGTGAGAGAAGTAACGACAAGCATCAGCCCTACACCACGTAGGTGCCCTGCCTCCCAGCATCCCTCATGCCAGGTAGAATAAGCAGTGGAGTCTTGGCACATGCAAGCCACTTCTTTTCTTAATATTTATTTATATCAGAGAGAGAGAGAGAGAGAGAGATAGCACACAAGAGAGATGCATGCGCCACCATATGCATCTGGCTGATGCAGGTTCTGGGGACTCGAACATGGGTCCTTAAACTTCACAGGCAAGCACCTTGACCACTAAGCCATCTCTCTAGCCCTCAAGCCACTTCTCAAATTTCTCTGCCCCCCCCCCCCCGGGCCCAGCTTGCAATGGGACTCACCACAAAGACTCAATGTTGTAAATTCTGTGATTTTAATTAGGTTAATGAATTTGGTTCCCTGGGTCACAGGGCACATTACCTGGATGGCTTTGCATTGAAGTCCTGTAGTCCATATTCATCAACCTGATTATCTACCTATCTGTCTGTTAGCCTGTTAGGTTGTCCTGCACTAACAGACACTCCCGCAACCTCGGTGGCTTAAAACTGAAAAGATTTCTCTGTCACTAGCGTGTTCACCAGGCTAGCAATCCACCCTCGACTACAGTACTGGTATTTGCTAGGCTAGGGGAAGAGAAGGATATGGCTCCCGTCAGAAGTGAGATGAGCCCTCTCTGCTCACACTTCACCAAAGCAAGTCAGAAGGCTGCATTTCATGCCAGGGGGACTGAGAAGCATCCTTCCACCCTGCCCAGGAGAAGCACTGAATTGAAAGGCTGCCTCTCACCTCTCCCCACCAGCCGAGGGCACCACGGCTCAAGGCAGGTAAGGGCCCAGGGTCCCTATCTGCCCCACAGTTGGGAGCCATTGTCCCATTCCAAGTACAAACTCTGGTCAGTTGGCCTAGGTTCACTACTTCTCTGCCTGCCCCCAGTGTCTGGAGGAGTATGATGTGACATCACTGGGTAAGGTGGCGCCCAGGGTGGCTGGGTGACCCGTTACACCCCACCATGCTACAGAACCACCAGTCTCAGAAGCCAGGCCCGACCTCACGCTGACCCAGCCCTCCTCTGTAAGCTCCCACCAACCCCTGACTACTGAGTTCCTTTATGGCCCTTCCAGCTGGGCCGCAACCTGTGGCTCACTTCAGTTCAAAGACAGCGGACTCCGGGCCCACACCGCTGCGCAGGGGCCTTCTGAGCGGCCTCCCCACCTTCAGGGCCCCTTTGAGGCTGCTCTCATTCAGTCTCCCGCTCAAAGCCAGGTTCAGGGGAGAGCCGGCAGGAAGCCGGCAAGCCTGAGCCTTTGAGGACTGCCTCCAAAAATACAATGAAAGAAACAGATGATGGAGAGCAGAAGTGCCAGCCACAGCTCCTCGCCACTTCCACGAGCTGCGTCAGGAGTGAAACAGACTCAGCTCACACGCACTCACACGCACGCATGCACACGCACACATATCACATTCATACACACCACACCACACACATGCCTCTCCACATGCAAAAACCCCACACACTCACTACCAGCCCTGACCAGGTTGGCCCTGCCCGTGCTCCTGTGACTTGTGGGCACAAGGAAAAGGTCTTGCACTGGCCTCCACCCAGATGTGCCCCTACTACAGCCTCCAACCCAACTCACAGACTTGTCAGAGTTTTTGTTTTTTTTACTTTTTTGTTTGTTTTGTTTTCTCGAGGTAGCATCTCGCTGTAGCCCAGACTGACCTGGAATTCACTATGTAGTCTCAGGCTGGCCTTGAACTCACAGCAATGCTTCTACCTCTGCCTCCCCAGTGCTGGAATTAAAGGTGTGCGCCACCACGCCCGGCAGTACTTTGCTGTTAACAGTTATACTGAGTGCTAATACTGGGCCTGCCTTGCCCGGGGCTTAGAAGAACCTTGGAAACTAGGCACATGTATCCATGATGGAATCTAGCTACCTTCTCCTGTGTCATAGGCATTTCTCTCATCTGGGAGATGAAGATGTGCTGTGAGCCGGAATGAACGGCTTCAAATTCCCAGATTGGGGCTGGAGGGATGGATGGCTTAGTGGATAAGGCATTTGCCTGCAAAGCCAAAGGACCCAGGTTCGATTCCCCAGGACCCATGTTAGCCAGATGCACAAGGGGGCACAAGTGTCTGGAGTTGGTTTGCAGTGGCTGGAGGCCCTGACGCATCCATTCTCTCTCTCTCTCTCCCTCTTTCTCTGTCAAGTAAATAAATAAATAAAAATAAAATAGTTTTTGAAAAAAATCCGAGCTTGGCCACTTGCCGGCTGTGTGTCTTTGGGTGAGTGACTTTGCCTCTCTGAACCTCACTCTCTTCATCCATGAAGCAAGCGTGCTCTGCGGTGAGGTGGGTGTTCAGGAGGATGACACACATCCGCATATGCAGAATGTCCAGAGCAGCGCTGACACATAGGATATGCTCCTGAGCATCAGAGACATGCTTCACTGTCCCCATGATTATAAACCCCAAGTACTATGCAGGCCACACATCAGCAGCCAGTGGCAAAAAGGCATTCGCCCCAAAGTCGGAACCCACAGCCACTCCAAGCACCTTCCTGGCCCAGAAGCACCCATAAAATCCAGGCATCCTGTGGGTGAGCCTTTCCCCCCCCGTGTCCCGAGAAGACACAACCGTAGCCGTAGCACCCCACTTGCAGACTGGATCCAAGACCTGGGAGTCACGAGCTCCCCTGACACTGCCCCCTGGAGCTGTGGAGAGAAGAGTCCTCCAGCCCCTCTGTGTCTACCTCACAACATAAGCACACATGCAAGTGCAAGCCCATGTGTGTGAGCGCACGCACGCACACGCACACACACACACACACACACTACATGCGTACCCCTAGAGTTGCTAGGCTAGCTCTGCAGCCCGCCCCCCCCCCTCACAGTGCGGAGGCAACAGCCCCAGAGCCTGGCACATGCTAAGCTGCATCCCCCAGCTCCTCCACTCGGCAGCTTTTTTGGTGACGCCCCACAAGCCTAACGGGAATCAATTAGCAATGTATTTCATGGCCTTAGCAAATCTGTCACCTTCTGGCAGCCGCAGCCGAAGAAGTTCCAGGAAGAGCGGGCAGGCCACGCGGCAGCTGGCGCCCTCTGGTGGACAGTGTCCTCTGGCACCTCAGCATTTGCTCCGAGAGGCAGCTGCCAACTCTCTAACGGGCACCTCTGCAAGTTTGCGTTGTCCCATCCCAAGAGCTGTGCGAGGGAATGGGGATGGGAAAGATGCTATCCTTGCCCTTGAGACACACTTTCTCAGGTCACCGCCCTGTCTAGCCTGTGATGGTAATTGAAGCATGATCAATAAACCAGCTTGGAAGCTCCGCTCATCAATTCCCTGCGTACAGTCTGTGAGAGGCGATTTCTTAGCCACTTGTTTTCATCCTCACAGCCGCACTGTGACCTATATCTTACCTGATTTTACAGCTCAGGCTCAGGGAGGGTGTGACTTACCCCGTCACAAAGTTTACAAATGCCAGAGACTTGGCTTAAGTGTATTTGAAATACATACAAATGTCACAAGCTCGCATCTTACAAGGGAGTCTACAGTGAAGACATCTTCACGTGCACATGTGGCCACTTGCCACAGGGGCGAGCTTGGTTATTGGTTTCTTGTGAATTTCTCTATGCACACTCTTTGCACATGATAGGGTTATTCTTAAATAGTTTGTTTATTTATTTGAGAGAGAAAGATGCAGAGAGAGGCCTGGAGAGATGGCTTAGCAGTTAAGGCACTTGTCTGCAAAGCCAAAGGACCCAGGTTTGATTCCCCAGAACCCACATAAGACAGATGTACAAGGTGGCGCGTGCATCCGGAGTTTGTTCGCAGTGGCTAGAGGCCCTAGCATGCTCATTCTCACTCTTGCTCTCTCTCCCTCTTTCTCTCTCTCAAATAAATTATTTAAAAAATACTTTTTAAAAAAAGATACAGAGAGAGAGGCAAATAGACAGAGAATGGGTGCACCAGGGCCTCTAGCCACTGCAAATGAACTCCAGACACGTGTACCCCTTGTGCATCTGACCTACATGGTTAGTGGGGAATCATGGAACCCTGGGTCCTTAGGCTTTGCAGATAAGTACCTTAACCACTAAGTCATGTCTGCAGCCCTATAATAGGGTTTTTTGGCACAAAGGATACACGTTGTTGGCGACCTTGCCTTTCACTCAGTAAGTAGCACCACTGAAGCTCATTCTGTACCCCAGTGTCTACAGCCCCATCACGTGGGAGAACCGTATGAACTCTGCCTACTGCTGATGGGTGTTCAGATATACCAGGTGTCTGCTATCATCCCCACTCCTCAGTGCATCGGTCTCCTTCTACATATGCCCTTCCACCTAAGTAAAAGTTGGGAGTCAAGGATAATGTGATCTGTGATTTTTTGACAAATGGCATAAAATTCCCTCTTTAACTAGTATGCCAACTGACCCACCTGCTGGCAGGAAGCGGAGCCTGGGATCTCCTGAAGCCGAAGCCAATGCCAAAGCCATGTCCATCACCCATGCCTCCTTGACAAACCCTCAAGTCATGCTTAGGACTTCATCAGACAATCCCAGGTGTCCGGATTGCCGCAGCCCATGGCAGTGCCACTTGAAAGTCGCCTGTGGAGGCCCAGGCTTGGCACCAGAGGCTGTCTTTCTGACTGTCAGGTTAGACTGTCCACCTATCCAGTGAGTGGAAGCTTCTGGACAGGTGGTCTTGGAGCAGAGTGTGCATGTAAGCTGCCCCATACTTCTGAAGGAGGCAGAGAAAGAGCCTTTGAGCCCAGGCCTGCAGAACTGTGCCCTCCCTTGGCCACTGTCCAGCATCAATACACGTTGCAGTGCTATTGAGAGGCGAGGTCCTGGTGTAGGAGATGTTGAACCCGGTCCTCCCAGTGGCTGATGAGCCACCTTCGCGTTGCTTACTGCTGAGCCACATGCCTGCACCTTGAGGACAGAGGGTAAGGGAAGACCTTGACTTCCAGCTGCTCCCCACCATCTCCTCCATGCACACAGCTCATTCCCCACCTTTCCTATCCCTCACCTGCACTGAGGGGACACCCAGTCAGCCAAGGCCACCGCATTCTTGGTTCTAAGGACGTGCAGAAAGAGACCACTTCCAGAGGGGACAGAGCAGTCACCCCAGGAGCATTTTGCTGAACGTCAGAGACCTCGCCCAGGAACAGATGGGACAAGACTCCAGCAAAGCCTGGGAGTCTTGTTGCCCACCAGCCTTGGAGGCTTCTGGGTGTCAGTGAAACCCCAACTGGCTCTTTCTCAGTATCTGGGAGAAATGAGGGATTGGGATTATGGAGGTGGGGTCTTGTAGCCATCTGACCAGCTCCTGGGAAGGCCAAACCCAGACCATCTTGTGAGCACAGGAGGCAAGAGAGTCGGGTCCAGTCTTCCCATACCCACCCAGCACCCACGCTGTTGGCGGGCGTGTCCTCTACTGTCATTCTTTCGTGCAAACACTGCTGAGAGCTGATGGGCAAAGTGCTATTGTCTTCACAACACAGAGGAGGAAACGCTACATCACAGAAACTGAAGAGGCACAAAGCCCAGACTGGATATTTAAAACACAGTCATGGCCGGGCATGGCTGGGCACACCTTTAATCCCAGCACTCGGGAGGCAGAGGTAGGAGGATTGCTGTGAGTTCGAGGCCAGCCTGAGACTACACAGTGAATTCCAGGTCAGCCTGGGCTGGAGTGAGACCCTACCTTAAAGAAAAACCATAGTCACATCATACTGGTAGCGCCCTGGAAACGTTCCCCAGGGAGCTCAACAGTGACTTCCTGAGGCTCTGCAGATTACAGTGCAAAACGCGTTTTCAAAAAGGAAACAGGGGTGGGAGAGATGGCTTAGCAATTAAGCCACTTGCCTGCGAAGCAAAGGACCCAGGTTCCATTCCCCAGAACCTAGGTAAGCCAGATGCACATGGTAGCACATGCTTCCAGAGTTTGTTTGCAGTGGCTAGAGGCCCTGGTGCACCCATTTTCTCTCTCTCTCTCTCTCTCTCTCTCCCCTCTCTTTCTCTCAAATAAATCAATTAATTAATTTAAATTTTTTTAAGTAAATAGAGGGCTGGAGGAATGGCTTAGCAGTTAAGGCACTTGGCTACAAAGCCAAAGGACCCAGGTTCAATTCCCCAGGACCCACATTAGCCAGATGTACAAAGTGGAGCATGCATCTGGAGTTTGTTTGCAGTGGCTGGAGGCCCTGGCGCACTTATCTTCTCCGTCCCTCCCTCCCTCATTCCCTTCCTCCCTCTCTCTCTCTCTCCCCTTTCTCTCTGTCAAATAAATAAATAAAAATAAAAATATCTTGAAAAAGGAAATAGAACCAGATGGGGTGGCTCATGTCTGTAATTCCAGCCCTCTGAAAGCTGACGCAGGGAGGGTCTATCTCCTCAAGCTTGTGACCAGTTTGGGCTCTACAGTGAGTTGAAGGTCCAACAGATCTACATAAGGTGACGCTGCATAACAAACCACCACCACCAAGAAAGAATGGAGAAGGAAAATAAAATAGAAGGCGCATGAGATTTCCACCACTGTGACAAAATAGTTGAGAGAATCAATTTTTAAAAAGGAGGAAACGCTAAAGCTGGGTGTGGTGGTGCACACTTCAAATCCCAGCACTTGGCAAGCTGAGGCAGGAGGTTCAACACCAGAAAAACAAATAAAATAACCTGACGCCTCAGCTCGTTCTTACCAACCTGTCTATGGACGGAGTAATATCATATCTGAGATGTGATTCAAAATAATATGGGAGCAGTATGAGAAGAGGAATGAGAGAAAAGCTATAACTTGGTAACTATTGAACTATAGTGGGCATACAGGGAGGGGTTCGTGCTGCCATTCTGTCTACTGTGGTATATGCCGACATTTTTGTGTAATAAAAAGGAGCCAAAGGACTGGAAGGATGGCTTAGCGGTTAAGCGCTTGCCTGTGAAGCCTAAGACCCCGTTCGAGCTCCATTCCAGGACCCACTAGCCAGATGCACAAGGGTGCACGCGTCGGAGTTCGTTGCAGTGGCTGAAGCCCTGGCGCGCCATTCTCTCTCTCTCTCTCTCTCTCTGCCTCTTTCTCTTTCTGTCTGTCGCTCTCCAATAAATGAGAATAAACAAACAAAAAAAATTTTTTAAAAAAAAGGAGCCAAAGGAGGAAGAGGAAGGAGTGGGCACTGCTTGCCTGGCTGGGTGTGGCAGAATGAAGGTCAAAGGCCCAACAATCTGCTCTCAAGTTCCAGCAAGCAGACCGAGAATCTGAGTTGCAAGGCCCTGAACCCAAGGGGCTGAGGCTGAGGGAGAGGGAGAGACAGGCAGGCCTGGTCAGGGCTCCTGCAGCAGCCCCCCGGGAAGGCGCCTCTGTGAGCATCAGTAAGCAGGCCGGCTGAGCCCCACAGTGTTGGGCAGATGATCCGTCTCAGCAGTCCATTCATCCTCACCCGGCATCACCGTCGGGTTCACAATGAGAGCGACAGGATCGACGCACGAAGCCTGTTCAATCTTTATTAAAATCTTTTCTGAGCACAATGTTCCCAACTTGTTTCTTTGTCCCTAATATCTGGCGTCATGTGATTTCTGATTATTTGTCTCCAAGATCAAGCGAGCTTAACGGACAGACCGTGGTGGAGGGAAAGCAAAGTCCAAGTCTCAAGAAATTACTCCATTCTTCCAGAGGGTTCCTCTCCCCCAGGCTACTGCAGTTCAGCCTCTGGGGCCTCTTCAGTTTGGACGATCCATGCGGGGCAGGGCTGGGGGAAGGAGCTGGCTGGTGGATAGAATGGTCCCTAATGAGACCTGAGCAGCCCTTGCCTGGACAGCATCACTGACTTCCACGCTGACCTGGAGCTCAACTAAGACTTAAACGTAGCTAAGCCCATGGTGGTTGCCACTTCTAGAAGGCCTTCATGTGTGTTCCTGGGGCCGAGGCTGACAGAACCCTTTAGGCTCCACACAGCTCCTAAGACTTCAAACAAAGCACGCACCTTCTCAACTGGGTTTTTATTGTTGGGGAGGAGCTGACCTAGGAATGGCAGGTTTACATTTTCAAGTTTCTGCTCATTTCCCCCTGCCCTTTCTTTCTTGTTTCGTTTATTTTTTGGTTGTCTGCATTGCTTTCGTTTTGTTGAGATTGGGTCTTGTTGGCATCACTTACAATCCTTGTGCTTTATGCTCCCCAGTACTGGGATTACAGTTGTGCACTACCATACCCAGCATGTAAATTTCTACTTCTTTAGAAAAAACAAAATTGTTTTAGGCAGGCATGGTGGCACATGCCTGTAATGCCAGCATTTGTGGGGAAAGGAGGTGAAGACAAGAGAATTGGGAGTTCAAGGTCATCCTCAGCTATGGAGCAAGTTGGAGACCAGCCTGGACCTCATGAGAGCCTGTGTCAAAAATAAATTGTTTTTCAAGTTTGAAAAGCACTGACTTTAGTACACAGAGAAAAAATGGAAAAACGTAGCCAGGGACACAATGTACGATGAACTGGGAGAATGTAAAATGATACGGTTAGATTCTAAGAGCTCTCTGCCTATCTCCTCTCACTCTCCCCTACCACCTGACCATGTTAACTCTGAGATTCTGGGGACTGCCTCCTGGTATACCTTTGATCTAAGAGGAAGGAAGCTCACCTTCCTGCAGACCCTACCTCTGCCCACCACCTAAGGCCCCTCCCTCACAGAGCAGTGTCTCACATCTTCCCATAAAACCCATCCAATGGCCGCCCTCACTCTCACGTTTCAGCTGTTTTGCAGCAGGTTTGTGTATCATTCTTTTTCTTGCCCCCTCCCTTCTCTTGCTCATCCTCTAATTACACACTCCCCTTTCTCTCTCCATTCTCTTCTTTCTCTCTTTCTTCTCTTTCTCCTTCCTTCTCCTCTCCTCCATTATTAGAAAGTCTTAGGTCCAAGAACCTCCATTGCAAACCCCAAAATCTTAACAGGTACAAACATACTGGGAGGCAAAGACAGTGTCTAAAAGCTTCACCTGCCCTGTGGCCCACATTCCATTCCCAAGCATCTCTACTATCCAGACAAAATGAAAGCATATGTCCCCATAAAAGCTGGTGCCCAAGTGTTCAAAGAATAGCAGCTTTGTCATTGTAAAAAAAAAACCAAAACCTTCAAACTGCATAAAAATAATAAAAATAAGCCACGTGTCAATCCACAGCTAACCTGATAAGTGATGGCATATCTGTAGAATGGAATGAAATACTATTCAGCAGTAGAAAGAGAACAAGCTATTGACACACACAACAGCACAGACCAAAGGGAAAAAAAAGTCAGGCACAGGGGCTGGGAGATGGTTCACTCAGTGCTTAAAAGCACTTGCATGCAAACCCTGCCCAACTGGGTTCAATTCCCAAGCTGCCCATGTAAGGTGGATGCAAAAAGGGGCACAAGTGTTTGGTGTTTTTCTTCAGCAACAAGAGGGAGAGAGAGAGAGAGAAAATAGATGATAGATAGATGTTTTAGAAAGAAAGAGCCAGGCTGGAGAGATGGCTTAGCAGTTAAGCACTTGCCTGTGAAGCTTAAGGACCCCGGTTCAAAGCTCAATTCCCCAGGACCCACATAAGCCAGATGCACAAGGTGGCTCATGCATTCTGGAGTTTGTTTGCAGTGGCTAGAGGCCCTAGCATGCTCATTCTCTCTCTCTCTCTCTCTCTCTCTCTCTCTCTCTCTCTCTCTCCCTCTCTCCCTCCCTCTCCCTCTTTCTCTCTCTGTCTGTCACTCTCAAATAAATAAATAAATTTTAAAAAGGAAGAGCCAAGCACAAAAGGATACATGCTATATGGTTTTAGAAAACCAGTGATAGAAAGCATAGTAGAGTTTGTTTTGGGAAAAGGGGGGGTCAATGAGCCGGGCATAGTGACACACGCCTTTAATCCCAGCACCTGGGAAGCAGAGGTAGGCAGATCACTATGAATTCAAGGCCACTCTGAGAATACATAGTGAATTCCAGGTCAGCCTTGGCTAGAGTGAGATCCTACCTGGGGGAAAAAGAAAAAAAAAGGAAAAAAGAAACAAAGTGGGGGGGGGTTAAGAATATGCTCACCATCTTGATTGTAATGATGACCTCACAGGTATTCATATAAGCCAAAAGTCACCAACTAGGGCATCTTAAACATGAATGGTTTGTATCAATTATATCTTAACAAATTTGTAAGGGGGGGTGGAGTTAAAACAAGAATGGGTCTAACAAGAGTGGTCAGGAAAAGGAAAGCAGAACATCTTTCAGAGTGCCCTGAACACCTCAGTGGCTCCAGGCTGACGTGACACTCACCACAGACAAGGCCTGTCTCTCCCACCCCCATCACTTCTCATTCGTGTGTCCTTCAGGAGAAGGGGTGGGCTAGCCAGTCCAACACGACACTGGCCCCCCTTTACTTTTTCTATCTACACTTTGGAAACTAGAAAAATTCAATGCTAGGCTTTTCTGTGTCCTTTAAAACTTGAGAGAACCTTAAGATGGTTTTGGTTGATGACCAGTATGCTGCGGAGGACTCTGGCTAGAGGGAGGGAGAGACAAAGAAGTCAGGGAGGGAGGGATGCAGGGAAAAGGGAGGGAGGGAGGGAGGAAGGAAGGGAGGAAGAAAGCAAGGAAGGAAGTATCTTTTGGAAGTAGATAGACTAATAACCATCCCCACGTATGTTCAACACCATGTTCCAGGTCAGGATAAGGCTGGGGATTTGCTGGAACCATGCTAGGAGACAAACGTCACTCAAACTGCTTCTATCTGTGAAATCTAAAATTCATGGTCATCATGACTTATCATCACTGTCGTCATAATAATTAATGTGGTGCACACCTTTAATATCAGCACTCGGAAGGCAGAGGTAGGAGGACTGCTGTGAGTTTGAGGCCAGTCTGGGACTACAGAGTAAGCAGGTCAGCCTGGGCTAGAGTAATCTAACCTAAAAAATAAATAAATAAATAAATAAATAAATAAATAAATAAATAAATAAATAAAATGTGCATTGGGTCTGGAAAGATGGCTTAGCAGTTAAGGCACTTGCCTACAAAGCCTAAGGACCTAGGATTGACTCCCCAGAACCCATGTAAGCCAGCTGCACAAGGTGGCACATGCATCTGGAGTTCGTTTGCAGTGGCTAGAGGCTCTGGTACGCCCATTCTCTCTCTCTCTCTCTCTCTCTCTCTCTCTCTCTCTCTCTCTCTGCCTCTCTCTCTAATAAATAAATAAATTAATAATTAATGTTCATTGAATGCTCTTCTTTGTTAATAAATAACTGAATCTGACACAACTCCTTGGCACTGATGTTATTGTTAACCAGAAGACCTACAGAGCTAAATGACCTGCTACAGACCATGCAGTAAAGACAACAGGTCTCAGGTAAGACAGGTCTCCTCTAGGGAACACAGAAATCTTGGAAAAGAACACCAAGCCTTGCTGCCCGAGGTGGAGTGGGAGCTAAGCCTTCATAATGACACTTGCTGTGGCCTGAGGACTCTCCCTGCCATAGCCTTCCCATCACTGCCCCACAGCGCCCCATCAGGACTGAGGGTCCACACCCAGCTGCCCAACCTTTTTACTGTGACCTGTAAGATAACCTAGCTTCCCCTGCTCACCTACTATAAAACACACCCTCATGGTTTTCAAACACTAAAAGAAAGTTAAATTCATTAAGCCCATGGAAGACATTTTACATTGTGAAGATCAAGTCCAATATACAGGGGGAAAAAAAGCACTATGAAAAACGCAAAGCTATTCACCCTAACTAACAAGAACTGTTAGCACACTGCTACTTTGATCGGACGCTTCCAAACGGTGGTTCTCCTCTCCATGGAAGCCAGCGGCAGGTGACACCCGGCCTCCTCAAAGCCTTTCCTCTGACCACTGCAAACCCAACACTGAGACTCAAAGTCCCCTTGCCGCCAGACAGCTGGTGGAAATCCTCACCATGATGCTCCCATATTTCTTAGACTCCTCTAAATCCCCCAAAGAACTCTGCAGGAGCTCAGAAGAGCTCTTACCCCAGAAGAAAGCAGCGCTCACCAATGCCAAACCCTGAGTTTTGCCTCGTGGAAATCATCCCAAAGCATTATGGCACCCTGCGGGCCCCTTCATCAAGTGAGGACAGTCAGCTTTGGCCAAGTTACCTCAGCATCCCAACCGCCAGAGCAGAGTGCAGTCTGAATTCCTGTCTGCCTCCAGTGCCGCTGTGACAGCAGGCAGGTCACGCTGAATCTTCCCGCTGCTTGACTCTCTGGCTGATTTATGTGATGTATGTGTTTGGGAAGTCTCCTCGCACTCCAAGTAACAGCTCCTCGCACTCCTTGGAGCTCTGTTGGGAGAACCTGGCAGTCAGGAGTAACTGGAAGGACTGTTGTATCCCTGACTCTACAAAAGCAGCTACCCATCCCTGCTCTGGCTGGAGAAAACTTAGCATTGCCTCAGACTTTGGGGGCCTTGGTTATCACCAACTCAGTCACTGAAACTAGCCAAACGCCTCCTGGCTTTGTCTTTCTGTAAGCAGACCCATCCCTCGTTCTTCTAACTACAGGGAGGGATGGCGTCACCACGCGTATGCGTTGTGAAGGGAGCACATGGCAACTTGCTCTTGAGGCCTCTCCATACCAGCTGCTTCTCCCATGATAGCACACAGCTGCAGGTCTAATCCAGTGCGTGCATAGCCCTGGCCGCTACGCCCAGGCCACAGTCTGGTTCCCCACTCTGACCTCTCCACCCACCCACTCCTTGAGGCCTCCATACTTTTTGAAACCATGGAGACCCAGCAGTATTTACACTTGTAAGCCATCTACCCAGCAGTGTTCACCAATCTCAGACCTCCAAATATCAACCGAATGAGACATGTGGGGGTCTGCAGAAAGTTGGAGGTACAGAAAAATCCACCCCTGCATTGGTCCATAGCCCAAAGCTACCAGGCCTACTAAGTCCCTGCCCAGTGCAGGGCTGGCCTACAAGGCAGGCTCCGATTAGAAGACCCACTCATGGTGATTGAAAACAGGTACTTAGGCAGATGGATTCGAGGCTCAGAAGGCTAATAAGCAACCACTCGAACAGCACACCCCAATTTCATCTTCCTAAGTGCTAACTAACAGCACTTAAACTCCCATGTCTGGAAACTGTGGAGCTCAAAATAGCCCTGCTAGCAATTACTCGCAAGGCGAATGCTTAACCTCACGTAATCCAAGATATTAACAATGAAGTGCCCACTTCCACCTATCAAGCTGACAGATTTTCAGTTGTAACTAAAGGAAATCACACACGGCTGGTTAGGAATATGTCCAACCAAACTAGATGCAATGGCGTGCACCTCTAATCCTAACGCCCTGTAGGCTGAAAATGGGAAGGATGGCTTGGAACCACTGACTGGAGAATAACCAAAGCAGCATGATGGGACCGTGTGTTTAAAAAAAAAAAAAATGGAGGGGATGGGGCTGGAGAGATGGCTTAGCAGTTAAGGTGCTTGCCTGCAAAGTCAAAGAACCTGGGTTCAATTCCCCAGTACCCATGCACAAATGCACAAGGTGGTACATGCATCTGGAGTTCATTTGCAGTGGCTAGGAGGCCCTGGTGCACCCATTCTCTCCCTCTCTCTTACTGTTCCTCTGTGAAACAAATAAATAAATATAATATTTAAAAATAAAAATGAAGAATACGTAAAGCCTTTCAGGAGTGTATTTAGCAATATCAAACAAAAGCGTTTTTTAAGGAAAAAATATGCTAAAAGAATATGTAAAAGAAGAAACCTCAAGGATGTTCATCAATGATTATTACAAGGACCAAAGAAATGGACAACCTGAATTTCAAATAATAAAATAAACTAGAACCTTTCCATTTCATGAATGATAGGCAATCAAACTGATGGTGCAGAGTTATTTCATGACATGGAGAAGTACTGCTTCTCATATAATATTAAGGGCTAGGGAGATGGCTTGGTTGGTAAAATGTTTGCTATGCAAGCACCGGACCTGAGTTTGCTCATATAGATTGCTGGGCACAGTGGCACATGTCTTTACAGAGACAGGAGGATCCCTGGAGCTTGCTGGCCAGCTAGTCTAACTGAATTAGTGAGTTCCAGGTTCAGTGAGAAGCCTTTTCTCAAAAGTAAAGACAAAGCCAGGCGTGGTGGCACACGCCTTTAATCCCAGCACTCAGGAGGCAGAGGTGGGAGGATCACAGTGAGTTCAAGGCCACCCCGAGACTACATAGTGAATTCCAGGTCGGCCTGGGCTAGAGTGAGACCTTACCTCAACAAAACAAAACAAACAAACAAAAGAAAAGTAAAGTCAAGATATATTGAAGAAGGCACCCTGTTGACCTCTGGCCTCTACAGACATACACACACATGTACACGCATGTGCACACATGAGCACCGACATCACAGGCATACACACAAAAATAACTAGACAATATTAAATGAAAAAGATCACTCTAGGGCTGGAGAGATGGCTTAGAGGTTAAGCACTTGCCTATGAAGCCTAAGGACCCCGGTTTGAGGCTCGATTCCCCAGCAACCACGTTAGCCAGATGCACAAGGGGGCGCACACATCTGGAGTTCGTTTGCAGTGGCTGAAGGCCCTGGCACACCCATTCTCTCTCTCTCTATCTGCCTCTCTCTCTCTCTCTCTCTCTCTCTTTCTCTCTCTCTCTCTCTGTCACTCTCAAATAAATAAAAGTAAACAAAAAAATTTTTTTAAATCATTCTACAAAATAGGAAAACAGAACATGTCCACTTTAAATACACATAGCTGGGCATGGTGGCACATGCCTTTAATCCCAGCAAGAGGTAGGAGGATCGCCGAGAGTTCAAGGCCACCCTGAGACTCCATAGTGAATTCCATGTCAGCGTGGGCTAGAGCGAGACCCTACCTCAAAAAAAAAAAAAAAAACTTTAAAAATATATAATATAAAAATTTGTACATAAACATGTGTAAGAGAATCTGTGTGCGTCTGAGATAGAAGGGTTAGTAACAGTTATGTCTGGGTTAATAGTGGGTTGTAGATGATGACATTTGCTCTTGCCTTGAGATATCATCTCATGTAGTGCACACTTTGAACTCACCAGGTGCCTGAGGCTGACCTTGAACATCTAACCCTCCTACTTTCCTCTCTAACTGCTGCAGTTACAGGAGTGTACCACCACATCTAGTTGATTTTATTTTATTTATTTTAGTTTTTTGAGGTAGGATCTTATTCTAGCTCAGGCTGACCTGGAATTCACTATGTAGTCTCAGGGTGGCCTTGAACTCACGGCGATCCTCCTACCTCTGCCTCCCGAGTGCTGGGATTAAAGGCATGCGCCACCACCCCCAGTTTTTTGATTTTACTTTTTCATAGAGCTTTTCTTTATTTTTAACATTTCCCACCATGAATGTGCAATAATTTTTTTTCAGAATTTTTTCACATTTTTCTAAAACCCATAACTGTTAAATCTGCATCTCTACGGTTCTGGCCTCTCTTCATTTCTCGGGAAAGGAAGGAAGGAAGGTGGGAGTTTTACCTCGGGTCAGGACATTCAACATGGGCAGAGCTAAAACCAAGTCTGCGTGAGGAGGGAGCGTCCTGAGAGGGCAACCCGCTGCGAGGCCCTCCGATGACAGGGTGCCCTGGCGGGTGTTCTACCCTGAGACCTGAGCAGTGGGAGACAAGATCTCCCTTCCTCTTAGGAGAGCCTAACATGGCTGCCGCAAAAGGAACCAAGGCAATTCAGCTGGAACTGCTAATCTCAGACACATGCAAGTGCAGAGACCTGCAGAGAAACATGTTTGGCAACCCGTTCGTCATGCAGGTCAGCACTGTCGTGGATACACAGGGCTTGGGGCTAACTTGCCCTTGGGAAGCTCTTTCAACAGTAATATCAACATAAGTTCTAAGAACCGTCCAAGGAAAGCACATACTCAACAGAGCGAGTGAGAAATAAATGAGTGATGTTTCCATACGGTCAAATTTCCTTGAATGGAAATAGTGATTGCAAATACACAACTCTTGATTTAACTTAGAAATGAAAACACTTAGCAGAAACTGTCATATCAAAAGTGGCCACTGCAGATGCACAAGGTGGTACATGCATCTGGAATTCGTTTGCAGTGGCTTAGAGGCCCTGGCATACCCATTCTCTCTCTCTCTCTCTCTCTCTCTCTCTCTCTCTCTCTCTCTCTCTCTCTCTCTCTGTGTGTGTGTGTGTGTGTGTCTTTCTTAAATAGATAAAAATAAATTTAAAAAGGAAAATAAAAATGGCCACTGGAGCCAGGCATGGTGGAGCATGCCTTTAATTCCAGCACTCGGGAAGCAAATGTAGGAGGATCATCATGAGTTTGAGGCCAGCCTGGGACTACAGAATGAGTTCTAGGATAGCCTGGGCTAGAGTAAAACCCTACCTTAGAGGAAAAAAAAGAAAGAGAGAAAGTGGCCACTCAACATTAGGGCATACTTACATAACATAAATCATAGATTACAGCTATCCAAGTTGGCAAAGCTCTCCAAAATGGAAAATCCTGGTCACTGAAAGATCAGATGTCAGTATTTAAACTCAATAATTGGTTAAGACAAAAGACTCCATAGAGGGCTGGAGAGATGGCTTAGCAGTTAAGGCACTTGCCTGTGAAGCCTAAGGACCCAGGTTTGATTCCCCAGTACCCACGTAAGCCAGATACACAGGTGGCACATGTGTCTGGAGTTCATTTGCAGTGGCTGGAAGCCCCAGAATGCTCATTCTCTCTCTCTCTCTCTCCATATTTCTCTCTCCCACTCTCAAATAAATAAATAAATAAAAGACCCCATGGAAATCTGATCTCTGCTGGGCTCAGTGTTTCATGGAATGACATGTGTCATCCACCCTGAGAGAGGGACACATGAGGATGGAGGGAATTGGTCAGATCAATAGTCAACACATGCTGTATCACAGGTCAGTCTAGGCACGGCATACTGTTCCCCACGTAGATGGACCCAGGCCTGCAGCAGACCCACGAAATGTGCGGCATGCACTTGATGAAAGGCTTGCTTTGGAGACACCCTGGAAGTCCTTATCCTCTCTGAGGACAACCTTGTTTCTTCTCACACAGTGCTATAGGAAATCTTAGAACTCAGGCTAGAGAGAGGGCTCAGTAGTTAAGGCACCTACCTGTGAAGCCAAAGGACCCAGGTTCGACTCCCCAGTACCCACATAAGTCAGATGCACAAAGTGGCACATGCATCTGGAGTTTGTTTACAGTGGCTAGAGGCCCTGATGGGCCCATTCTATCTCCCCCCTCCCTCTTTCTCTCTCAATAAATAGATAAATTAAATATTTTTTTAAAAACAGTAACTCCAAAATTCTCCATCTTCTGTGTAGTAAAGACTGGGACTGTCCGGGCCACATCATCCAGACCTACAAGATGATGGCGCTCAGGTCTGACCTCAGAACTAGGCAGAAGCACTCCACTGAGCGGAAGCATGGCGCTCCAGGGAGCCTATAAACCCCATGCTCTTGTCATCACGCAGAAATAGTCCGGCATCCAACCTACCTGATGGTGTTGAAAAATAATCCTCGGCCCTGCGATGAAGGTGACTACAGCAACAGCTTAAGGATGTCCGTGTTCATACTCTCAGCCCATCCCAGGAGCCCAGGTGAGAGAAATTGGGAGCATCCTGGAAAGGCAAGCTGGAAAGACCCATGGACTCCAAATTCCCTGAGCCCCTGACCTCTGGACACAACTGTCTAGAATGGCTATGGGGCCATAGCAGAGCCACACTGGGAGGATGACATGCACACTAAGTCCCAGCCTGTGTGGAGGAAGGGAGCCGTCAGTTACTTCCTCACTCTCTGGAGCTGTGCCCTTCCATTCTGATCTCTGTGAGGGCCATGGATAGCGAAGCCCTGATATGAACACAGAGGAGCTAGGTTATGGGAAATGGAAAAGGAAGCCCACACGCAGGTCTAGCTCAGTCGACTAAGTGTCTAGGGCCCTGTTGTAGAAAGACCAAAGCCGGGCTGGAGAGATGGCTTAGTGCTTAAGGTGCAATGCCTGCGAAGCCTCAGGACCCAGGTTCGATTCTCCAGGTCCCATGTAAGGCAGATGCGTAAGAAAAATTAAAAAAAAAAAACACCCCAAGGGAGAAACTGGCAGGAATGCCATCCCTGGTGCCCCAGGTTCCTCAGAATTTCAGGCAGGGTGAAGACAGTAGTCATTCAGCAAACACTTCTTATGTGCCAAGTGAGGGACACAGAGGTGGACTGGACCAGGCCTGCCAGCCTTCTTGGGGCTGAGGGTGTAGGGAGAACAGATGGCTGTCTTCACCTCCCCCCGCGTCTGTTAATCACGAGACTGTAGAGTGTAGCCACGTACAAGCACATGCATTTGTGCATGCACGCGCGCACACACACACACACGCATCTAGGAAAAGAAATTCTATCTCTTTCTCATAACCAAATTACTCTGTTTTCTGACCTTAAAAAAGAACAGCGGGTTTCCTTAGAAGATTTCAAACCTTATTAGCCACAGTGGGAAATGATGCTTTAATGGGGCTGTGATGGTCTGAGCCTCGGGTGTCTGTGTACGCAGCCATATTACTTAGCAACACCATAGCCGTTTAGGTTTAATTTCCTAGCTAGCCTGATAAGGAGGCTGCAAATGTAATTTGTGAGGCCACAAGCTGGGCAAACTCGTGGGGCTATTAGATGACTCACTGGGTGATCCAGGCCGCTGCGCCGAGCTCTGCGGAAGGAGAGAAATGAACTCTGATGTGGGGACTGATAGCGCTGAGGCGGACACAGCTTCCCAAGGGTCCAGGAGGCGCGCTTCCTTCCCTCCTGCTTTCTGCCATCATTCATTAAGGGAAGCTTCGCTCACCTCTCAAGTCCTGTTAGAATCATCTTCCAGCTTTCTGGACTCCTCCTGCAAGTCCAATGCCCACAGTGAGATCAGACAGAAAAGTAATACCAACGAATCACCGGAATAAAATAACAGTCGTACCAGCAATGCTAGTAGTTCTGAGCACTTGATAAACATTATTCTGGGACTTTACATGAATAATCAGTTATTTTCCCAAATATCCTGAGAAGGTGGGCACTACCAGGACTGGTTTTCCACTGGGGAAACAGGGACACACAGGGTGGCAGCCAGCTGTTAAGACAATAGAGGGTAAGGAACATGACAGCCCACTGACCACACAGCCCACAAGGGAACTGCCGTTCAGCCCCAATCAGCACGGCCATGCCTTTTGCTTTTCTATAAGAAGCAGGTTTTTAGAGAAACTTCCATGACTTTAAATGTCAGCAGCTAATTCTGTTGTTTAATGGATATCATGAGAACCAACATGTCTGCCAGCCAGACTCCCTGCCCAGGGGTCACCAGAGTGTAATCTCCTCCAGGTTAGACTGAGCAGGCATGTTCTTCAACAGATCACTCCAGTTTTATCTTTGCTTCCATGGATGGATAGTGCCCCAGCCTATGAGTGTCTCTCCCTTCACCTATGTCCTTCCTGCTGCCCCAGCTAAAGAACTTAGTGTCCGTCCTATCCCCTTCCCTCTCTCACACCTCATAGGCAAACTGTCATCAGAACCTGCCTGCACTGCTTTTAAAAATGGATCCACAGGCCTAGAAAGATGACATAGCAGTTAAGGCACTTGCCTACAAAGCCTAGGGACCCGGGTTTGATTACCCAGTAACTGTGTAAGCCAGATGCGCATGGTGGCACATGCATCTCTCTCTCTCTCTTTCTCATAAGTAAATAAAAATAAAGAAATATAATGGGGGCTGGAGACATGGCTTAGTGGTTAAGTGCTTGCCTGAGAAGCCTTGAACCGGGGTCCTTAGGCTTAAATGCACAAGGTAGTGCATGCATCTGGAGTTCATTTGCAGTGGCTGGCGGCCCTGATAGGCCCATTCTCTCTCTCTCTCTCTCTCTCTCTCTCTCTCTCTCTCTCGCTCTCTCTCTCTCCCTCTCCCTCTTTCTCTCTCTGTCTGTCACTCTCAAATAAATAAATAAAAATAAACCCAAAAATGTTTTTAAAAATAAATAAACATAAAATGTGGATCCACAAGGAGAAATGGCTTAGTGGTTAAAAGTACTTGCTTACAAAGCCTGATGACCTGGGTTTGATTCCCCAGCCCCCACATAAAGCCAGATACACAAAGAGATGCATGCATCTGGAGTTTGTTTGCAGTGGCAGGAGGCACTGGTGTGTCCACTTCCTCTCTCTCCCTCATTCTCTCTCTCTCTCTCTCTCTCTGTTTGAAAATAAATAAATAAAGTATTTTTTAAAATGTATTCACAATCTTTCTATTTCTCACAGCTCCAACATGATTAGTTCAAGCCACCATCATCTCTGACCCGGATGTCACAGCCACCAGCTCTCCCTCACTTTCTCCTTTAGCAGCCCAGATGCCTCTGTTTAACCTACACCAGATCTACCACTTCTCAGTTCAACTCAGTCCAGCAGATCTACCTTACTGGCTGAAAATCACCATGGCTCAGTACCCACAAGGCCCCTCGTGAACACCCCTACCTGCCACCTCTCTCTTCTGCACACCCTGCACTCCAGACACTTGGCTTCCTTTTGGCTGTTGCTCAAATTCACCCACTGTGCTCTGGCCTTGGACACTCATGACTCCCCTAAAAACATTCATCCAGGTATCTTCTTGGCTCATGCCCAGTCTCCACCTACTTAGAAATAGCTTCCTGGACAACTTGTACATAATAGCAGTCTCTTCCCTCCTTGCCACCTCCCTCTACTCCTCCCTATGTGCACCAGTCCATACACTTTAACCTCCCATCAGAGCATCTTTCCTGTCTGCTGTAGTCCTGATGTCTAGGGCATACATACACACTGTTCATTAGATATCTGTTAAACAAATGAGAGAATGAGTGGCTCCTAATCATTCACTGATTTAAGCACACATGTTGGTCTCATATTTTCCTCTTCACTCTATGCATCTGACATGTAGGAGGTCTACTCTCTGGCTATTATAAGAAATGTTGGGGCTGGAAAGACGGCTTAGCAGTTAAGGTGTTTGCCTGCGAAGCCTAAGAACCCAGGTTCGATTCCCCAGGACCCATGTAAGCCAGATGCATAAGGGGGCACATGGATCTGGAGTTTGTTTGCAGTGGCTGAAGGCCCTGGCAGCCCATTCTCTCCCTCTCTCCTTCTCAAATAAATAAATAAATAAAATATATTTTTTAAAAAAAAGAAAGAAGAAATGTTGAGACCTTCTGGGTAAGATGGTGGCATACTAGCCATACCAAAGCAGCCTAGGGAAGGAAATAAACAGAAACACAGCAAGATACACTCTTCTACTGAAAAGTGAAAGTGTGTAAGTTATTATCAACCACAGCAGAGAAGCAGGAGAGGCAAAGCTCTTCCAGAAAGGAGGAAATGGGCCAGAATCCTGCTGAGGCACCAGCAGCCCTGATCTGTGAGCAAAGTCTCCCATCCCCCAACCATCAGGGCCGTGAATGTCCAGAGAACTCACTCACCCCCGGCCACCCAGCACTGAGAGAGACCAGTGTGGGCACTCAGCATTGGTGAGATTGGAAGCCATCCCAAAAGGTAACAGGACCTACTTATACAAAGCCAGATACATGAGCCTGCACTGGAAGTGCTTATCTCTCTTTCCATGTCAGGAAAGGTTATGTATTACACTTGAATGGTTGGCTTTGCCCTTTTCAAATAACCTGTGTTTTGGTGTTGACTAATGTTGCCTTTGATGTTTCCTTATTTTTAGGGCCTTTGTCTTTTTCTTCTGTAATTATTGGGGGCAAGGACAAACTGGCCCCAGGCTGACTTGGAACCTGTCTCATACTAGAAATCTCAACCTCCTAGTTGACAGGACTAAGGATGTGGGGCAACACACACCCTTAGGGACCTTGACTTTACTGAATTATCTGTGTAGTTTAATCCCCATGCTTGTATAAATACTCTGTGCTGGTTTTGATTAAATGTCTATATTGCTCAGTTGAATTTTAGAATTTGCCAGTAATTGGCTTTACCCAGTCTACTACAATACTTGAATAGCAGGCAAACTCAACACTAGGGTCACTTCTGCTATTTCTCTCAGAGTATAAGAGCTACATTTGTCACCTTAAACTCCTACAGTGAAGATCTATAAAGTTGGATTTACACGGCTAAGAACACTGCAGATAATTAGAACACCCAAGCATCAAATTAATCTGAAATGCAAAAATCTCTATATTATAATATAAGAAACACAAAAACTCAAGAAAATACTTCCCTCAAGTAGGAAAAGTTATGCCAGTACAGATACAGGAAGCCTATAGAATGCCAAACAGACAAAATCAGGAAAGAACTTCTCACCATCATAATTAAACTACAAAACACACAAATCAAAGAAAATATATTGAAAGCAGTTAGAGAGAAAAAGCAAGTCACATACAAAGGCAAATCCATCAGGATCACAGCAGATTACTCAACACAAACTTTAAAAGCTAGAAGGGCTTGGAATGATGTATTCCAAGTTCTGAAAGATAACAACTGTCAACCAAGATTACTTTATCCTGCAAAACTATCCATTCAAATGGACAGAAAAATAAGGACATTCCACAACAAAAGCAGGCTAAAGGAATATTTGAAGACAAAGCCAGCTCTATAGAAAATACTTGAAAGGATCCTCCATGATGAAGAGACAGAAAAGCACACATATAAGAAACCTGGGAAAAAAACAAAATAAACACACACCTTTCAATAATAACTCTTAATATCAACAGCTTTAATGCCCCAACCAAAAGACACAGGTGGGCTGGAGAGATGGCTTAGTGGTTCAGGTGCATACCTGTGAAGCCTAAGGACCTAGGTTTGATTCTCCAGGTCCCATGTAAGCCAGACACAGGTTTGCAGACTGGGTTAAAAAGCAGGATCCTACAATTTGTTGCCTCCAAGAAACTTACCTATACACAAAAGGTGGATACTATCTTAGGATGAAAGGTTGGAAAATGGTGTTTCGTGCAAATGGGCCTAGAAAATAAGCAGGGGAAGCTATACTAATATCTGACAGGGTAGACTTCAGACCAACATTAGTTAGGAAAGATAAGGAAGGTCACTTTATATTGATTAAAGGAACACTCCAATAGGACATTATAAGTCCTAAACATATATGCACCTAACATGGGGGCTCCCAATTTCATCAAACAAACACTATTAGAAGTAAGGTCACAGATAACACCAAACACAGTTATAGTAGGTGACTTCAGTACCCCACTTTCATCAATTGACAGGTCATCATGGCAAAAAATAAACAGAGATGCATCTAGTTTAAATGGGGTCATAGAACAAATGGACCTAACAGATATTTACAGGACATTTCATCCAAATGCTGCAGAATACCCATTCTTTTCAGCAGCACATGGAACATAAACACATAAGCACATGAACATAAAATAGACCATATGTAGGGCAGCCAGGCCAAATGAGCCAAAAGGTGCAATAGTGGCATGTCTGTTATGGGGGAAACCAACCACCCTCTAATTTGACTGGAGGCCTGCTCCATGGGAGGGAATATATCCCTGATACTGAAAAACTACAACAGGGGTATTCATGAGCCCTAGGGGTGTAATGTCTGCTGCTGTCTGGCTAAATGTATATACTATGCTCACTAAACTGCCCAGTAAGCACTTCTCTTAACGTTCATACCCATATATTAATGCTCCTCTCACTTTTGGTTAGAGAACCTTCTCTTTTCAGATGGCAGTGACCTTGGGATGACTCAGAAGGCACCATGGTGCTGTGAAGAAGTGACAGAGGAGAGCTCAGCATTGAAATATCTCAATCACACCTTCCGTGGCTCAGGGTCCATTGCGGAAGAGGTGGAGGAAAGAATGTAAGAGCCAAAGGAAGGGCAGAACTCCTTATAATGTGCTCCTCCAGACACAAAATAACCTAGATATCCGTGACCTCACAGTGCCTGACACTACCTATACCAGATCATCATAATAGGAAGAAAAGATCATGACAACAAAATAAAAGAGACTGATTGAGAGGAGGAGGGGATATTATGGAGAGTGGAATTTCAATGGGAAAAGTGGGGGGAGGGAGGGAATTGCCATGGGATATTGTTTACAATTATGGAAGTTGTCAATAAAAAGTATTTTAAAATAAAAAAAAAATAATAGTAAAAAAAAAAAGAAAGAAATCACCAATTGAGATAATCAACAGTGGACACTGAAAGCCTTAAATTTGACCAATCAGACCAAATGAGCCAACGGGTGCAATAGTGGCATGTCTGTTATTGGTGGAAACCATCTGCTCCCTAATTGGACTAGAGGCCTGCTCCACAGGAGGGAGTGCATGCCAGATACTGGAAACCTACAACAGGGGTAGTCATGAGCCCTAGGGATGTAACATCTGCTGCTGTCTGGCTAAATGTGTATACCATGCTCACCAAACTGCCCAGCAAGCACTTCTCTTAATGTTCATACTCATATATATACTAATGCTACTCTCAGTTTTGGTTAGAGAAGTTTCTCTTTTCATATGGCAGTGACCTTGGGATGACTCAGAAGGAACCATGGTGCTGAGAAGTGACAGAGGAGTGCTCAGCACTGAAACATCTCTATCACACCTTCCAAGGCTCATTGCAGAAGACATGGCTGAAAGAATGTAAGAGCCAAAGGAAGGGTAGGACTCCTTAAAACGTGCTTCTCCAGACACAAAATGTCCTGGATATCCATGACCTTGCAGTGCCTGACACTACCTAGACAAGACCGTCATAATAAGAGGAAAAGATGATGACATCAAAATAAAAGAGAGACAGATTGAGCGGAGGAAAGGAATATGATGGAGAGTGGAGTTTCAAAGGGAAAAGTGGGAGTAGGGAGAGAATTACCATGGATTATTGTCTACAATTATGAAAGTTGTCAATAAAAAAATAAACTTAATAAAAACAAGAAATATATGGCTAGAGGGATGGCTTAGCACTTAAGGTGCTTGCCTGCAAAACCAAAGGACCCAGGTTCGATTCCCCAGGACCCACATAAGCCAGATGCACAAAGTGGCACATGCATCTGGAGTTTGTTTGAAGTGGCTGAGGGCAACTGGTGTGCCCATTATCTCTCCATATATCTCTATCTGTGTGTGTGTGTGTGTGTGTCTCCTGCCTCTAATAAATATAAAATATTTTTTTAAAAAAGAAATGTTGTAGGAATTTTCTGGAAAGGTCACTCCAATGCCAGTATGAGAGAAAGCAGAGAGTTTATTAACCAGGGACCAAAGAGCTTTAGATAGCTCTCCAATGAAGCTCTGACTTCAAGTTGAATTTTTTTGGGGTTTTTTTATAGTTTTTATAGCCCAGGGGAGGGGTAAGTGAACAAATACTATGTGGTAAGTTGTATATGAATTGTTTTTTGTATTCAGGCCACTCTAACAATGAACTTCATTTTATTTTTTTTATTTTTAATTTTTTGTTATTTATTTAAGAGCGATAGACAGAGAGAGAAAGAGGCAGAGAGAGAGAGAATGGGCGCACCAGGGCCTCCAGCCACTGCAAACGAACTCCAGACGCATACGCCCCCTTGTGCATCTGGCTAACGTGGGTCCTGGAGAATGGAGCCTTGAACCGGAGTCCTTAGGCTTCACAGGCAAGCGCTTAACCACTAAGCCATCTCTCCAGCCCAACTTCATTTTATTTTGTTTTAGCCTAAATTGTTATTTTGTGTGTGTGTGTGTGTGTGTGTGTGTGTGTGTGTGTGTGTGTTTGATTTTGTTTATCGTCCCTCTAGGCCCTTTCTGGACAGTTTTCCTTTAAAAATTTTTTTTATCTGTTAATAAAAATAAGTTTAACCCCTTAACAACTAACTTTTACAATAACTCAGTAAATCATTTTAGCTTTTAACTTTTTTTCTTCTTCTACCACACTGCCACCTCCACCACAGTCACTAAAGAAAATGAGTTTAGCATAATGGCAGATTTGCTAGAGACTGAAAAAGAACAAGGAGACTGGTTGATCTCATCTACCGGCTGGGTGGACTAGAAGCTTGTGATCTGTGAGTTCCTTGCCTGGCTGGATAGAGTAACAGCACAGTCCAATGCTGGTTGATTTCATCATTACCTTGATGAGACATGGAGGGTTCGTGTGCGGGTGGAACACTTTCAGTCCAGCCTGTAGCATTTCTTTCACATAGACAGGAACAACAGATACTAGTTAAATGAACCCAGTTCCATCCAGGCCTTCTAGACACTACACAGAACAACAGTGGTCAGTTGGAGGTTTCCTCTACAGAAGTCATGTGTCTCTTTCAGACAGCATAGTATGGCTGTTCCCATTAGCACCCGGATGCATCTTGCTCTAGAGCAGGAATCACCTTGATTAGCCACAGGTGATGCCCTAGATGTCCATTCTCCTTTGACCTTCTCAACCAAGAGAGTAAGCCAGGATGCCGGGATGGCCTTCCCAAAACTAAAATTCACTCAAGAAAGGAGCATAGCCAAGACTCCAGTAAGGCACAGGCATTCACCTTGGGGGGGGGGGCTTACATCTAGAGGTTTCAACTCTACAGGTGACAGAAGAGGATCTGGTAGAGTTACAGAGGTGTAGCCCTTTCTAAACAATAGGTGACTAATACAACGGGGCCATTTGTCTCTTGCTGAGGGTCTCAATGTTTGAAGAGGTCATCTTCATTTGATTGCCTTCTCTATCCCACGGACCCTTGCTCACTCATCTTTTCACGGTTGTTACGTAACTTTTAAGTCAATATGTTTCATCGTTTGTTGCAAAGGTACTTAGTATGTTCTTCCTTCTCACCCCACACTGTCATCTCCACTCCCCTCTCACTCTCAGCCTCCCTTCTGAGGATGCGACGGAACATTCCCATGGGAGTGTCCACAGCCTCTCCTCTGCTAGCCTGTGGGTGGGGGGCTGTAACTGTCAGTCTAGCTTCCCCTCCACTTCTCCTCACCCTTAGAGGGAGGATCCTTCCTTCTCAAGAGAAACAAATCAAGGGACAGAACGAGAATACATGGGAGAAGGGAGAGTGGCAGAATTGAGTGTTGAACTTGAACCATGGAGAGGCATGTTCTGGGGGCAGGTGGAGACATGCTGGAAGTGTGGGAGGCAAAGGCAGGGATGTAACCATTGTTTCTATGGTTTTTGGAATGGGATACTCTTCACAGTCTTACAGACACATCTGAGCCAAAGCGACAACAGCAAGATGGCAGCATAAGAAGCCCTGGATCCTCCTTCCTCTTACAAACCCTCCAACTCAGTGATTTCCCTTAAATTTCCTTTGCAAGAAATCCAGAGCTAATTGAGAAGCTTCTGTACACCAGGTCAGGTGAGTGCAAAATCAGACTCACTGAAGCCAGCGGGGAAAGTCTTACCAACATCCTACCCCTGCCACAGAGCCATACAATTAGGAAAACACCCTTACCACCCAGCCTCTCCAACAGGAAGGAATGGGTTGCTCATGTTTGGCATGATATAGCCTCTGGGGGAAAATAAAGGCAGCAATTTGAACTGGAAGATGCCATAGGTCTTCCTCCTTGCTTGGCAGAGTGGACAAAAAAATCTTCCAATTCTCAACTTTTCCCTAAGAAGGAAAATAGTCAATCCATGTAACCTGTGCCCCAACTGCTCCATGGATTCCTAAAGAACCAGTGTTTGTCTCACAGTCTTGGAACTACTGCAGACCTGATTCACTTCAGCCACCCAGGGGCAAGCAGGGGTAGTGGTTTAAACTGATGGGTACCATAGTTACCCATGGTCAAACTCAGCACAGAGACAGAGAGAGAGAGAGAGAGAGAACAAAACAAAACAGCTATTCCTCTACTCTAGGAAAGGAAAGTATCGATAGGGGGCCCCAGAATCTCTGGTTGGGCTGATGTCCAAATCTCTAGTTAGGCTGTTTCTCTTGTGTAAGGCCAGTGTGTGAAAACTGGGAGAAGTGCCCGCTTTGTCTGATACATAGGCATAGAATGTCAAGGAAGCTGAAAAGTCAGGCAAAGAAAATGATGCATGAAATATGTAAAATTTTCAGCAAAGAAATGGACAATATTAAAAAGTATCAAACAGAGCCAGGCGTGGTGGCGCACGCCTTTAATCCCAGCACTCGGGAGGCAGAGGTAGGAGGATTGCTGTGAGTTCGAGGCCATCCTGAGACTACATAGTGAATTCCAGATCAGCCTAGGTTAGGAGGAGACCCCACCTCAAAAAACCAAAAAAGATAAAAATAAAAATAATAATTTTAGGGCTGGAGAGATGGCTTAGTGGTTAAGCGCTTGCCTGTGAAGCCTAAGGACCCCGGTTCAAGGCTCGATTCTCCAGGACCCACGTTAGCCAGATGCACAAGGGGGCGCACGCGTCTGGAGTTCGTTTGCAGAGGCTGGAAGCCCTGGCGCACCCATTCTCTCTCTCTGTCTCTCTCTCTATTGCTTCTTCCTCTCTCTGTCACTCTCAAATAAATAAATAAATAAAAATTAAAAAAAAAATAATAATAATTTTAAAAAACTATTAAACAGGCAAGGAAGATGGCTCAGTGGGGAAGAGGGCTTCCTGCGCAAGCATGAGGGGCTGAAGGAGCCTGAGATCACCACAGCTTTATTCCCCAGCACCCAAGCAAACAGCTGGGCATGATCACATACATGTGTAACCCCAGTCCTGTGAGGAGCAAAGATTGTTGGTGCCCATGAAAAACAGCAAGTGCCAAAATCAGTGAGAGACTTGTTTCAAGGAAAAAAAAAAAAAAACACTGGTGGGTGACAGAAAAGGACAACTTCGTTCTCCTTTGGCCTCTGTACACGCATGAATCTGCATATAACACACACAGTATACAATGGAGCTGAAGAATTTAATACTTGAACTGAATACTTCACTGCAAGGTCTCAATAGCAGATCAGATCAAGCCGACAAAAGGAATCAGCAAGCTCAAACACAAGTTTCTAGAACTAATTCAGTCAGTAGGATAAGAGAAAACAATAAATGAAACAGGATGACGATGGGCTGGGGAGATGGCTACATGGGTAAAGTGCTTGCCTTGCAAGCATGAGGACCTGAGTTTGGATTCTGGAACCCATGTGAAATGCCAGGCTTGCAATTCCAGCACTGGGGAGGGAGAGATGGGAAGATCCCCAGGGCTCGCTGACCAGCTTGCCTGGCTGAATTTGTAAGTTCTGGGTTCAGTGAGAGACCTTGTCTTATAATAATAAGACGAAGAGCAATAGAGGAAGACACTTAACATTGACCTTGGGCCTCCACATGTACACACACACACATACACTCACCTGCACATGATGTGTGTCCATACTTATATGAACACACATGCATACATGTGCAACACCCATACATACATGTGCACAGAAAAATAACAGGGGCTGGAGAGATGGCTCAGCAGTTAAGGCACTTGCCTGCAAAGCCTAACAACGCAGGTTTGATTCCCTAGTACCCACGTAAAGCCAGATGCACAAAGTGACACACACATCTGGAGTTTGCTTGCAAGGGCTAGAGGCCCTGGAATGCCCATTCTCATTCTCTCTCTCTTTTGTTCATTCTCTCTCTCTTTGTCTCTGCTTGCAAATGAAAAAAGAATCACCTCACAACTGCCAGCATAGTTATTATGGAAGAAGGAGAAACAGAGATGTGAGGACGTAGAGAAACCGGAGCCCGTGCACAGTTGTTATTAGGGGAAATATTATGAAAAGCAATATGGAGTGTCCTCAAAATGTAGCTAATATTTGATCCAGAAATCCTACTTCTGGGTATTTATTCAAAAGAACTAATTTAGGGTCTCAAACAGATACCATGTTCACTGCAACATTACAATATTCTATTACAATATTCACAATAATCTAGATGTGGAAGCAACCTCAATGTATGTATGTACATACAATGGAGTACTATTCAACTCAAAAGCATAAAGACATTCTCTAGTGCTGTAACTCCATGGGAGAACCTTCAGGACAGGGAGCTAAGTGACACAAGCCAGTCACACACAAATAGTATAAGGTCCTGCTTATAAAAGATACTGAAACAGGCCTGGAGAGGAGGCTCAGGGATTAAAGGAGCTTGCTTGTAAGGCCTGATGGTCCCGGGTTTTGATTCCCTAGTACCCACATGAAGCCAGATACACCAGGTGGCGCACACATCTGGAGTTCATTTGTAGTGGCGGGAGGCCCTGGTATGCCTATACTCACTCTCTATCTACCTATCTATCTTTCAGCTTGCAAACAAATAAATAAAAATATTTTTTAAAAGATACTGACACAGTCAAATTCATAGACTCCAAGAATAGAATGATTGCTGTTAGGGACTAGGGGAGGGGAATAAAGAGCTATTAATCAAGTTTCCATTAAATCAGATTAATAAGATGGTTTTTGTTTAATATTTGGTTTTTTATTTTTATTTGTTTATTTGAAAGGAGAGAGTGGGAGAAGAGAGAGAAAGGGTACACCAAGGCCTCCTGCCACTGCAAACAAACTCCAGACACATGTGCCATGTGTATCTGGTTTTACATGGGTACTGAGGAATCAAACCTAGGCTGCCAAACTTTGCAAGCAAGCACTTTAACCTCTGAGCCTTCTCTCCAGCCCATTAAGCTAATGTTTAAACTCTAAGCCATGGACTTGAACTGATTGCCTTTTAAATTGTCTTTGGGTACTCGGACATGCATGCCTCTTTTACCATGTGACTTTCCACTTGTGCCAAAGATTGTCAAGGGTTATTATCAGGCTTAGATTTTCAGGCTGGGATATTCAAGAAGAAATATTTGCCATCTATCCTACCACTGACAACTGTGTGGCCTTGAGCACATCCCCTGGAGCAGCCTTGGTCTCTTCATATAAAAAATGAGACTGTCGGGGCCGGGCATGGTGGTGCACGCCTTTAATCCCAGCACTAGGGAGGCAGAGGTAGGAGGATAGCCAAGAGTTCGAGGCCACCCTGAGATGAGCCAGAGTGAGACCCTACCTCGAAAAAACCAAAAAAAAAAAAAAGAATGTCTTAGTCAACCCAGTCTACCAGGTATCTTATAAATGATATAATTTTCTTTCTCATAGCCCTGGAATTTGGAAGCCCAAAAATTAGAGTGCAAGTATAGTTGGACCCTGGTGAAGACCTTTTCTGGGTTGCAGATTGCTGACTTCTTACTGGATACTCCCAGGATAGAATGGGTAGGAGAGGGCCCTAGGGTTCCTTCTACAAGGGCCCACTCATTAGGGCCCCAGCCTCTCAATCAAATTACCTCATAAAGCCAGATCTACTAATCCTATCATCTTGGGGTTTAGGTTTCAACATACAAATGAGGGAGGACACATTCAGTCTTAAGAGAGTTAAATGCGAGGGAATAAGCTCTCACGTCATGTTAGCTCGGAAATGTTATTTTACGCAATCCTCGGATGGTGACAAGGACTTAACATTTAGTGAGTAGTCATTGTGTACCAAACTTTAAAAGCACCATCTTAGATTGGAGAGATAGCTCAGCAGTTAAGTGTATGCTTGTAAAGCCTGACTTCTTTGGTCCAATTCTCTAGTACCCACATAAAGCCAGAAGCACAAAAGAGGCCCATGCATCTGGAGTTTGTTTGCAGCAGCAGGAGGCCTTGGTGTGCCCATTCTCTCTTTCTGTTTGTTTAAAGTGAATAAAGTATTTTAGAAATAATATTAACAAATAAAAGTACCATCTCAAGAGGTAAAAACTCACATTTAGTTTTTTTTTATTTTTAGAGAGAGAGAATTGGTGCTCCAGGGCCTCAGCCACTGCAATCAAACTCCAGATGCTTGCACCACCTAGTGGGCATGTGCAACCTTGGGCTTGCCTCACCTTTGTGCGTCTGGCTTATGTGGGATCTTGAGAGTTGAACATGGGTCCCTAGGATTTGCAGGTGAGCACCTTAACCTCTAAGCCATCTCTCCAGCCCAAAACTCACATTTTTATCTGAGTACCAAAATCACATAGGAAGTTTAAAGTCTCTAAGAGTGGGGCATGGTAGCTGGGATTGGAATCTGATGCCTGAGCAAGCCCAAATGCAGTCATTCTTACCTGAATTATTATTGACCCAGAAGTTAAATCCAGAGGAGCCTTGTGCTAGTTTGAACGTATGGCCTCAGGCTTGAAACTTGACTCTCCAGTGGGCATAGCCTGACTGGGACAGAGATATGTCACTGGGGCGGGGGCGGATCTTCAGTCTAGCCCTAGGGTGTGGTGACAGCAATTTTGGGGCTCTGGTGGTTCATGCTTGCTGGTGCTGGTGTTTCCTGGCTGTTGGTGATGGCTGTCTTCTTGGATCTACAGAAAAGAACAACATTCATTCATCATTGACGGTATTCCCCTGAAATTTATAAGCCTGAAATAAACCCTTTCCTCCTATAATCTGCTTTTGGGAAAGTATTTGCCCAGCAATGTGAAGCTGACTGCAATACTCCTTAACACTCAGGACACTATGTTGAGAGAAATTCAGAGTGACACAAGCCCACTGCCTTTGGACCCCATACATGGACACAAATTGGTCCAGGATGATTTTTGTGTTCATTCTGTTCTTTTCCACTGTCATAACCTTGCCCACGAGCCCCTTCTGCAAACATTGATATTCATTTGCAGCAGGGACTTGCCCTGAGTCTCTTCCCCAGAGGGTTGAGACAGAAAGAGTAAGGCAGCTGGGAAGCCTAAGCTTCTACTGGGTGGAATGGGAGTAAGAGGCAGGTGAGTCAAGCCAGTTGTGTTAACAGCACACGTCAGAGGGCACAGGTCCAAATCAACTAGGATCCCCAAATAGAATAGAGTCCTTTCTACTTAATCTTAGAAACTTTTCATAAGTTCTCAAACATACACAAACTTGTATAGTGGTTCTTCACTACACAGCTTCAACAATAAACAACGATCCACGACCAGCCTTATTTCATTCATTCCAGCCTGTTTGCCCTCACCACCAAGCCCCAGCAGGATCAGTGCTCACACCAAGAGAAAGAGCCTGTCTCGCCTTCTTCCCCATAACCCACACCCTGGAACTTATCTGTACCTTTCCATGCGCCCCCCCCCAACCAGAGTCCTCCTGAAAGGAAGTTCTGGACACTTCTCTATTCTCATTGGGCTCTTGCCCCTATCAACAACCCTGTTTCATTGCTGTAATCCTCAATGATTTCTAAATGTTTTTATTCATTTAGCAGCACTGGGCATTGAACCTTGGACCTTGTGTCTGCCAGGAATGAGCTAATTCTTTTCTTTCTTTTTTTGTTTGTTTGTTTGTTTGTTTTTTTTGAGGTAGGGTCTCACTCTAGTCCAGGTTGACCTAAAATTCCATATGTAGCCTCAGGATAGCCTCAAACTCACAGCAATCCTCCTACCTCTGCCTCCTCACCAAGTACTGGGATTTAAGGCATGCACCACCATGCCCGGCTTCAATTATTTTCTTTAACATGTGACTTTCCCATCTGAGAAAGCAACAGCTCCTTGGCCATTCTACATATGGCCCCTTCTCTCACTTCCCCTCCATAGCCATCCCTTTAAAAAAATATATTATTTATTTATTTATTTATTTGAGAGAGACAGAGGGAAAGAGAGAATGGGTGCACCAGGGCCTCCAGCCACTGTAAATGAACTCCAGACACATGCGCCCCCTTGTGCAGCTGGCTTATATGGGTCCTGGGGAATCAAACCAGGGTCCTTAGGCTTCATAGGCAAACGCCTTAACCACTAAGTCACTTCCCCAGCCCAATAGCCAGCCCTTTTCAAGGAAGAATCAGTTTGTGGTTGCTACCTCTGCCCTCTTCTCCCCTCCCACACTCCCAACCACGCTCACTCCTTGAGTAGTTTTTGTGTCAACAGGTTAATGATTTCCACCTCACTAAAATCTCCTTGGCCTTTCTCCGGTATGATCCTGCTTCATCACGTGGATTTGCCTTCACTGTTGCTGTTAGGGCTTGCATCTGAAACGTCCTTCAATACGTCATGTATTGAAGGTTTGGTTCCTAATGTACAATGTGCAGAGGTGGGGCTTAGGAGAAGGAAACGAACGTTGAGGACTTGGACCTCCATAGTGATGCTCTATTGAGAGGTGATGGGACCTAGTTGTAGGTCCCTGAGGGCATGCTCTTAGGAGTTGCAGCTTGTACTGGCCTTCTCCCAAGTCCATATCCCCATCTCTGCCTTCCTTTTTTCCCATGCCCCATCATGCTGGCCGCCATGAAGTGAGCAACCTCCTAGACCATATATTTCCACTACCACCAGTTCTCTCACCTCACACCCAAAGCCATGGGCCAGCAAGCCATGAGCTGAAATTGTGGGCCAAGTACATCTTTCCTTCTGTAAGGTGATTTTCTCAGGTATTTGTTCTCAGCGACAGAAAGCTGACTGGTGCAGTCAGGTTCACATTGCTGGTAGAAATCACCCGACCAAGAGCAGCTTGTGGGAGAAAGAGGTTTATTTTGGCTTACAGGCTCAAGGGGGAAGCTCCATGATGGCAGGGAAAATGATGGCATGAGCAGAGGGTGGACATCACCCCCTGGCCAACATAAGGTAGACCATAGCAACAGGAGAGTGTGCCAAACCCTGGCATGGGGAAACTGGCTATAACACCCATAAGCCCGCCCCCAACAATACACTGCCTCCAGAAGGTGTTAATTCCCAAATCTCCATCAGCTGGGAACCTAGCATTCAGAACAACTAAGTTTATGGGGACACCTGAATCAAACCACCACACTGACTAATGCAGTGATCCACGTTTATTGCATAGAATTTGAAAAAATAGAAGGCAAATATGAACACTGAAATGACTACTAGATAAATATTGCATTGTAAGTGAATACTAAAAATAGCATTTTCCTTTTCTTCCATGTGTATGTGTGTAATATGCATGCTCACATGTGTATGGATTCACATGTGTGCAGATACACACATGTGTGTGTGCATATGTTGGAGCCAGACAGAGGCTGACATCAGGCATCTTCCTGGCAGTATCCCTTACTTAAATCTTGAATTTGCCAATTCCACTTGGCCTGAGGATCCCATCCCTGGTTCTAGGAATACAGGTGGGCTGCCATGCCCACCCAGCACTTCTGTGGGGCCTGGGAATCCTAACACTTGCATGGCAAGAGAGCACTTGATCCACTGAGCGTCTCTCCAGCTCCAGCCATCTCCCCAGGGATTTCCTTGCAGGCCAGCTCACATGGAATCCGATAGAAGTAATTACCCAATGACTATTTTCTAAGTCGTGAGTGTCACCACTTAACTTTTCACATGGTATCCCATCCGATGGACTTACCATGAGAATGCCCTATTGTTGGGTACTTAAGTTCTTTTAATTTTCAAACATTTTGAACAACTCTAAAATAAACATTCTCACAGAGATACATGTGCACACACATCCCCCCTGAATCTCTCACATTCTCTTTCTGGAAGGTTCCCTCTTCACCTTGTATACGTCCATCTCCCGCTGCTCTCCGAGTCCTGGTTTCAGACAGCCTTTGGGGAGTGGTCATTGCTCCCTTCTCCATGCTCTTCTCACTGTCCTGGGTGTTCTCGGCTCTAGTTGGTCTGCAGCTATCCCAGCCCTCTCTCCTAAGCGTTGGCGTATTACTGGATCATCCCCACTTTGGCATCCCACAGGAACCTCAGAGAGGGTGTCTGAAACTGAAGGCTCCCCTGCCCACCTGCACCCAACACGGCCTCCGTGCTTACTGTTACAGCATGGACACAAATGTCCCCATAGGCTCATGTGTTTAAATATTTGGTCCCCAGCTGGTGCCATGACTTTGGAAAGCTGTAGAACATTTGGCAGGTAGGGACTAGCCAAAGGAAGTGGATCTCAGAGGGAAAGTCCTTGAGCTTTATAGCCTGTCGGGGCTTCCTATTCTGCCAAGATGGGATAAAATGAGGATCCCCAGCCTCACCTTCCTGCTGTCATGAGCCCCTGCCACCTTTTAGAGATGGGGCCTTGATGGAGGAAGTGGGTCTCTGGGAGGCAGGCCCTATGAGCTAGAGCCTGTCCCCAGTTTCAGCTTGACACTTTTGCTCCACAACCTTTGGGTTGAAAGCAAGTTGCCTTATATTCCTGCCTCCCACCACCATGTCTTCCTGGCCATGATGGATTCTGTCCCTTCAAGCCCTGAGCCAGAATAAACCTCTTCTCTGTAAGTCACTTCTTCTCAGGTTTGGTTCACACTGATGACACAAGTGACTACTTACACCCACTTGTGTCACTGTCCTGACCTTGGTGCTCACTGCTGTCATGATTCTCCAACCCCGAATCCCCCAAATGAGATGGACATGGACCAGTCCTCACCCACCTGTGGACAAGCTCTTCAGCTTCTGCTTTTCAAATCTCTGCCAGACCATCTTTGCAGCCCCCATTGCCACTGGCCGGCGTTATCGCCCCTGAATTCATGTAGTTGCTCCTCCAACTCTCATCACGGTCCACAGTCCCCTGCTTGGAGCTTTCCACAGCCTCACGGTCAGTTCCTGGGTATGGCCCCTGTGGAGTCTTCTGTGATCTGGCCTTCGTTTAACTCTGCAAAACTCTGTCTAGGGCTGGAGAGATGGCTCAGCAGTTAAAGGAGCTTGCTTGCAAAACCTAGTGACCTGGGTTTGATTCCCCAGTACCCATGTAAAGCCAGGTGCACAAGGTAGTGCACGCATCTGGAGTTTGTTTGCAGTGACAAGAAGCCTTGGCATGCCTATTCTCTCACTGTCTTCTCTCTCTCTCTCTCTCTCTCTCTCTCTCTCTCTCTTTTTCTCTTTCTCTCCTTGCAAATAAAAAAAAAATGTCTATTCCCATCTCTATTCTTGTCCCCACATGTGTTAGAGCTCTTTAGCTAACATGCTCAAGTATGTGTTTCCATTGCACACATCCCTCCTAGATTTGACAGGGCTGTCTTCCTTAGCTTGATACTCCCACGTACCACACAGTTAAACCCAAGGGAACAAAACCATTACTAAGCCATTTCAGGGAAGATCTGTGTCCTCTCACCAGTGGTGATAGGAAGGGGACTGTGGTGTTGTCACACGGCATTCTTCTCTGGGCGGTTAGGAACTCACTCCTAGGACTCATATGACCTGGTCACCGGTGAGTGACTACAGAGCTGGATATCCCAAAAGCCTCCTTTCCTTTGTGCCCAGCTCCTTAGAAGTTTCTGGGGCCAAGGTGCCCAAACCAGCACTCCTAGAACACAGAGCCCAAGTCTACCTCTGTGACTATCTGTAGTCTCTCTCCCTCTCCCTCTCTCTCCTTCCCTTCATCCCTTCCTTCTTCCCTCCTTGAAATTTCAAATAATCAGGTACTCACTAAGCTATAGCTTCATTCATAGGGATGTTTCTATACTTAATTAAACATACATGAGAATAGAGTAGGGGGATGAGAAGGTTCATTCCCTGAAGCCCACCAGGTCCTCAAAGCTCTCTAACACATCATCTCCATGGTTGTGGATGCTGGCAGCCCATGCTTACCTACCCAATGAGAGCTGCTCTAACAGCCCAGATGGCTGGAGCTCTTTGCTATGCACGGGAGAGAACCACACAAATGTGTTGGATCCAGAGCAAGAGTCTGCCAGTCACAGCCTGCTGGCCAAATCCTACCCACCATCTGTTTTTGTATGGGCCATGAGCTATGAAATGCTTTCTACATTTTTTAATAATTGAAAAAACAATGTTCCATGCAACATATAAATTATATGAAATCCAAATGTCAGTGTCCATAAATAAAATTATATTGGAGTACAGCCACAAGGATTCATTTAACATGTTTTTCTGTGGTGGATTCCATACTACAATGGCAGACGTGGAATGGTTGTGACAGAAAACATGTCACCTGCAAAGCCTGAAATATTTACTACCAGGTGCTTTCTGGGAAAAGTTTGCTAGTCTCTGATCTGTGAGTCATGGAGAAATGAAGATAGAAAAATTCAGGCCAGATAAGGGTAGATGAGAGTAATGGTTCTTTTATTTCATCCCAGAATTCACGTATTTTACTTTTATCTTTTTTCCCCAAAACATCATCTTAAACTATAATAGCCAACAATGTTTCAAACATTACTACAGACAGGTGCTTATCTTTATTCCCTTGAATCCTTACAAGCAAATACAGATTGAGAAACATCTTTCACTTTTTTTATTTGTTTTTTCGAGGTAGAGTCTTGCTCTAGCCCAGGCTGACCTGGAATTCACTAAGTCGTCCCAGGCTGTCCTCAAACTCACAGCAATCCTACCTCTGCCTCCCAAGTTCTGGGATTAAAGACATGTGCCACCACACCTGGCAATCTTTCACTTTTTAAAAAATATTTATTTGCAAGCAGAGAGAGCAAGAGAAAGAAGATAAGAGATGAGTAATGAGCACACCAGGACCTTCTGCCACTGCAAACGAATTCCAGATGCATATGCCACTTTGTGCATCAGCCTTTACATGGGTACTGTGGATTTGAACCTGGGACTCTAGGCTTTGCAAGGAAGTACCTTGAACTTCTGAACCATCTCCCAAGCCTCTTTCACTTTTTTTTTTCAAGGTAGGGTCTCGCTCCAGCCCAGGCTGACCTGGAATTCACTATGTAGTCTCAAGCTGGCCTCGGAGTCACAGCAATCCTCCTACCTTAGTGCTAGGAAGGCATGCACCACCATGCCCAGCTCTTTCACTATATTTTTTATTTTTATTTATTTCTTTGAGAGAGAGAGAGAGAATGGGCACACCAAGGCCTCTAGCCACTGTAAAAGAACTCCAGACACAGGTGCCACCTTGTGCATCATGCTTTACATGGGTAATGGGGAACTGAACCCGGATCCTTTGGCTTTGCAGGCAAGCATCTTAACTGCTAAGCCATCTCTCTGGCCCTCTTTTTCACTTTTAACGAAGTAAAACTTTTGTTTGTCATTAGACAGTTTCTCACCCTGTAACCCAGGCTGGCCTCAACTTCACCATGTAGCTCTAAGCTGGCCTCAAACTTATAATATGTCCCAGGTTGGCCTCAAGCTCACAGCACTCATCCTATCTCAGCCTCCTGAGTAATGGGATTACAGATACTCATTTTTAAAAAATTCATAAGCATGGTGGGGGAGATGGCTCAGTGGATAAAGGACTTAACCCTCAAGTGTGAGTAGCTAAGTTTATATTCCCAAACCCAATGTCTAAAAAGCCAAAATCTGATAGACTTCTGTACTCGCAGCATGCCTGTATGATGAGAGGTGAAGACAGGGCAATTTCCTGGAGCTCAAGGACCAGCTAGAGTAGCAAATGGAACAGTGGATATCAAAACGAGAACAAACACTGCTCCTAAGCAAAACGGAAAGCGAAGACCAAAACACAAAACGTGTCCTCTGACCTCTACACACACTGTGGCACATGCGTGCCAGTACTCACACAAGAACACATCCACACATACAGCATAACATATCATACACACACACAGAAAAAAAAAAAAAACCAATCAAATAGTGACAAAGAAGCCAGGTGTGGTGGTGCACACCTCTAATTCCAGGACTCGGGAAGCAGAGTAGGAGGATCACCGTGCGTTTGAGACCAGCTTGGGACTACACATAGTGAATTCCAAGTCAGCCTGGGCTAGAGCAAGACCCTACCTTGAGAAAACAAAAACAACAACAACAACAAAATAGTGTAGCTGGGTGTGGTGGCGCACACCTTTAATCCCAGCACTCAGGAGGCAGAGGTAGGAGGATAGCAGTGAGTTTGAGGCCACCCTGAGACTCCAGAATGAATTCCAGGTCAGCCTGAGCTAGAGTGAGAGCCTACCTTGAAAAAAACAAAACAAAACACAAAAATAGTGACAAAGGACTTCTAATTGAAGCATGAGTCCTTGACCTTACACCTCTCCATCTTCCCCACAACCACTTACAAGTTTTTTAATTATTTTTTTCTGGTAGTTACTTAACTAAAATTATGTTTATTCTTTCTTGATTGATCAGTTTAGATGCTATCTAAGTCACGTTATGACAGATGACAGTGAACTCATACCTGTTCTTCCCCTCACAGTTTTTTGTTAACTCAACAACCAGTGTTTACACTGTGATTAGCTAAGTATTTTATTTATTTATTTATTTGACAGAGAAAGAGGGAGAGAGAAAGAGAGAATGGATGCTCCAGGGCCTCCAGCTACTGCAAACAAACTCCAGACATGTGTGCCCCCTTGTGTATCTGGCTCATGTGCATCCTGGGGAATCGAACTGGGTCCTTTGGCTTTGCAGGCAAATGCCTTAACCACTAAGCCATCCCTCCAGCCCTTAGCTGAGAATTTCTTATGATAAGCACCGGTGAGCATCTTTCTAGCTTCTATTTTTTTTTAAAAAAATTATTTTTAATATATATTTTTAAATATGAATTTCTATTTATTCAAGAGAAGCAGATAGAGAGAATGGGCACACCAGGGCCTCTAGCCACTGCAAACAAACTCTAGATGCATGCGCCACCATGTTCATCTGGCTTACATGAGGTCCTGGGAAGTTTAACCTCGGTCCTTTGGCTTTGCAGGCAAGCACCTTAACCACGAAGCCATCCCTCCAGCTCCGGAAATAACTTCTATTTCTTCTCTACACATCTGGAAGCTTTAGAGGAAGAATTTTGTGTACCAAAATGATCAGAAGTTCTACGTCTCCGATATCACATTTCCCTGTCTCAGTACACTGTAAGTTATCAGAGCAATTTCATAGCTATAAAAGCAGCTTACGCAGCACAGATACTGCTTGAAAAATGAATTGTCTGTCCAGAATCACAAGAAGTTAGGCAGAAGCTCCCATTCCTCAGAGTTGTGGTGTTTGCTTGTTTATTTGGTTGGTTGTTTTTTTTTTTTTAAGGTAGGCTCTCACTCTAGCTCAGTCTGACCTGGAATTCACTATGCAGTCTCAAGCTGGCCTTGAAGTCAAGGCAATCCTCCTACCTCTGCCTCTCAAGTGCTGGGATTAAAGGCATGTGCCACCACCACCACGCCCAGCTTCAGTGTTTGTTTGTTTTTTAATTTCGAGGTATAGTCTCATTCTAGCTCAGGCTGACTTGGAATGCACTATGTAGTCTCAGGATGGCCTCGAACTCATGGCGATCCTCCTACCTCTCCCTCCCAAGTGCTAGGATTAAAGGTGTGCGCCACCACACTCGGCCTTCACCATGACTTCTGCAAGAGGTACAGCTTGGGCCTTTTGCTCTGAATCCTGAGGGAAAGGATCAGGAGGAAAGGTTGAGAGAGATGGCTCTGCCTCCCTTACTGTATGTTTGGAAAACACATTGATAAAGAACAAAATACCCCCTGGCCACGGGACCCAGCCTCTGAAAGCAAAAGAGAAGCAAGCAGGCCCTGGTCCGCAGTGTTCATGTCTCCTTGCAGAAGATGCTGATGGCACGTTGAAGGATTCTCAACAAGAACCAGCCAAGCCTCTGTTAATGGCTGCTAGGGGAAGACAAGGTCATTTTCTTAACTAGTGCAGCCCCCAATAAGTTGTCCCCGCATGAGTAAACAGCCTCCCCCCGGCCCATGCGCACGCAAACGACAGTTGTTAAACTTGGTGAGTCACCAAGACAAAAGACATCAAAGGCCAGGCACTCAGGGGGCTGAGGTAAGAGCATCACCATGAGTTTGAGGCCAGCCTGAGACTGCATAGTGAATTCCAGATCAGTCTGGACTAGCGAGAGACCCTACCTCGAGAAACCAAAATAAATAAATAAATACTTTCTTTTAGAAAAAGACATCAAAGCAGGCATGGAAACGTGGCTTAGCGGTTAAGGTGCTTGCCTGAGAAGCCGAAGAACTCCTGTTCCAATTCTCCAGATCCCACATACAGCCAGACGCGACAGTGACGCAAGCATGCAATATCACGCATGCCCATCAGGCAGCAGATGCGTCTGGAAAGGCCCTGGCATCCTCAGCACCTGGGAGGCATAGGTAGGAGGATAGCCTTGAATTCGAGGCCATCCTGAGACTCCATAGTGAATTCCAGGTCAGCCTGGGCTAAAGTGAGACCCTGCCTCGAAAAACAAAAAAAAAAAAAAAAGACATCAAAGTAGAAGAGGGGGTAAGGGACTGGAGAGATGACTGAGCAGGTAAGAGTGCTCTCTGCCCAAGGGCCTGATTCTCCCTCAGTTGGATTCCCCAGCACCCATATAAACAGCTGGGCGTGTCCACGCATGCTGGTAACCCTCAGTCCTCCGGGGAGTGGAGACCGAAGAATTGTTGGAACTCACTGGTAGAGTCGGTGCTCGGTGTGTGTTTAGTGTGCACGTAGCATGCACGAGGCACTAGAACTGATCCTCGGTACCAAAGAATTGAAATGCGTGCTTTTTGCCTCAACCCCTCAGGTGGTGTTTGTAAAATCTGTTTGCTGTTGCATTTGGGCAGCCTCACTGATTTCACTGTCCCTGAAAACAGTCTTTCCAAGTATTGTACAATCAGAGTAGTAGTGAAGCATCTGCCCCATTTCTTGTAGGATATCTGTGATACTCTTTGAGACTGAATTTAATGACAGATGTATTAAAGAACCTTAGCATTGGGCTACACAGTGAAAATGCTATCTACTTAGTAATATATGACATCCTCAAAGTGATACCCAAAGTTGGTGGGATAGTGTGAATCAGGAATGCTTGCAGGAAGCAATCTGAAATAAGTGTGTACTGGGGTCCAAGAAGACAGTGTGGCAGGTGCTCAGGGTCCTGGCTGCTATGGATACCCTGACTGTACACAGGTGATGTAATCACAGCACTTAACATGCAGAAGCAAGTACAAGTCAACTGGGTAAATAGGGATGTGTTGAGTCAATTAATTTTCGAGCCATAAAAATTCTAACTATAGAGCTGGGGAGATGGGCTTAGCAGTTAAGGCGCTTGCCTGCAAATAGCAAATAACCCAGTTTTGTTTCCCCAGTACCTATGTAGGCCAGATGCACATGGTGGCACATGCATCTGGAGTTCATTTGCAGTGGCTGGAAGCCCTTGGCCCATTCATTCATTCATCTCTCTCTCTCTCTCATCTGTCTCAAAATGAAATAAATAAATTTAATTTAAAAAATTCTAACTGCAAGATAGTCAAGAGAACTGCTTGGCATGATGGCACATGCGTTTAATCCCAGGACTCAGGAGGCAAAGGTAGGAGGATTGCTGGGAGTTGGAGACCACCCTGAGACTACATAATGAATTCTAAAACAACCTGGGCTAGCATGAGACCATACCTCAAAAAACAAAACAAGGGCTGGAGGGATGGCTTAGCCGTTAAGGTGTTTGCCTGCAAAGCCAAAGGACCCAGGTTCGACTTCCCAGAACCCACGTTAGCCAGATGCACAAGGGGGCGCACGGATCTGGAGTTCGTTTGCAGTGGCTAGAGGTCCTGGCACGGCCATTGTCTCTCTCTCCCTCCCTCTCTCTCTCTCTCTCTCTCTCTCTAATAAATAAATTAAAATAAAATATTTTTTAAAAAGATATAAGAGGGGCTGGAGTGATGGCTTAGTGGTAAAGGCGTTTGCCTGCAAAGCCAAAGGACCCTGGTTCGATTCCCCAGGACCCATGTTAGCCAGATGCACAAGGTGGCACATGCCATGATCTGGAGTTCATTTACAGTGGCTGGAGGCCCTGGCGCGCCCATTCTCCCTCCCCATCCCCCTCTTTCTCTGTCAAATAAAAATAAATAAAAATAAAATATTTTTTTAAAAGATATGAGAGCCCCAGAGAGAGCGGCCGGCGCTCCTAGTTCCGGGTCAGGCCGTTCTCCCGCCTCTTGGGCCTCGGTCCGAACCTGAACGCGGTGAGGGACACCATGGACGTTGAACTTGAAATTTCAAGGACTTTGAATACTGATTTAGATATGGAAACCCTGTCTATTTGTGTAACGGCTTCGTGAACAAGGAATTAACCGGGAAGCTCTATCATCGGTCATTAAGGAACTTCACAAGGCTACTGAAGCCCCGAAGGCTGCTGAAAACATGACAAGCTAACTTCCTGGAGAAGTGTTGATGAGGTGGCAGGCTTTGCAAGAAACTCTGAAGACCGCGTTGTTGTCAAGAATGTGCGGTGAAATGACTGCACACGACAGTATAGAAAATGGTTCCTTCTTAGAAGAGCTACAAAACCATAGCTTCAGAAATTGGTGGAGAGTGGTTTATGGAGGGAACTAGCGGATGAGATGTATTTACATCTGACTTTTGTTTTTTAATGATCTCAGTGCTTTGGCACTGCTAGCTTCTTATTTACGTATTCCTTATTTACAGTGCCGGTAGCTTTACTTTTCTAAGCATTCTGGCTGTCAGATATGCGTGTCTGCTGTGCCTGGCTGAAGTTAGTGGAACCCATCAGCAGCGATGTCTAGTAGTTATGACTAACTGACATTTCTATTAGAAACTTTAATTTTGAGTTGTTTATGCATAATAACTGCATTTATGTTGCATTGGTCTGAGAGCTGACAGCATTTCAGCTACCATTTGCAAATTTTTGATTTAGAGTCCCCCTCTTTCACAGTCTTGGTTTTTAAAATAGGAACATTAGAAAACATTTCTTCTAATCTGTTCAGTGTTTTAAAGTTTTGAGCCAGATCATTTGTTTACTGACTCAAAAATGGCTTTCTAGAAGCTTAGATCGTAGGGCTGAGGAGATGGTTCACTGCATAAAGCACTTGCTTCACAAGTGTGAGAGTTTTTGGAATCCATAGATCACGTGTAAAGCTGTTTACATCCAATCAAAATATTAGTTGAGAACATTTTTATAAGAGTATATAAAGTGCCGGGTGTGGTGGCGCACACCTTTAATCCCAGCACTCGGGAGGCAGAGGTAGGAGGATCACTGTGAGTTCGAGGCCACCCTGAGACTACATAGTGAATTCCAGGTCAGCCTGAGCTGACCCTACCTCAAAAAAACAAAAGGAAAAAAAAAAGATTATATAAAGAGTATATAAAGTGAAAAGGCCAACATGCAAAATTTTACTTTTATTATATAAAAGTAAACCTAATATATCTTGAATCTTAATCACTGCATTGTTAATGTTTTTCAACAGATACATAATGTTTTCTGAAGAAGTAAGGATTTCCACTCATTAAACAAAAACTAATGAGATGTATATCAAGAATTTTAAGTATGGTTTTCCAAAACTAATTTTGCATGTCATTCTTTTTACGCCTTAAAGTTTTAAGTCATCAAAGTGATGGCTTGAAAATAAATTCTAGAAAATTTATGAGGATTGGTTCTGCTCTATTACAGAATCTCAGTGGAGTCTTATTTCTTTTTTGTAACGCAAAGATGGATTTAATCTGATTTTATTGGTGTTTAAACTTTTAACTTGTGTTGACATCACTTTAAAATGACAGTACAAGAAACATGTACTCTTCTGTAGTATTTTCTGTTGGACAAGCTAAAGTGGTTTTAATAACATTTAGTAGTAGTAAGTAGCCATCTTCCCTCCTTTTCAGAAGATCTCAGCTCTTGATCAGGCACAGTGGCGTATGCCTGTAATCTGAGTTACTTAGGAGGTTAAGGCAAAAGAATCACAAGTCTGAGGACAGCTTGGAGCACAGAAACAATACAGGGAGGCCCTGCTTCAAAAGACCAAACAAAAAAATCGTGGCTTTTGGCCATTTTGATTTTTTAAATGCCTGTCATGTTTACCAATTCAACTGAAATGTCTATTATTGGCAGAACAAGTTAGGAAACTTGTGATGTAAGGGTTCGGTAGTAATTACTGCACGTAAGCATGGGGAAAACCAGAGAGTCCTTGTCTCAGACTTACCTTTACTCAGATTTACTTATATTTCTAGGCCATGAAGATTTATAGTTCTATTCATGATTTTGTAGATTAAGTTATTTATGTATGAAGCAAAGTGGGAAAATATATTAAGAATGGGTTATGTTGGGCTGGAGAGATGGCTTAGCGGTTAAGCGCTTGCCTGTGAAGCCTAAGGACCCTGGTTCGAGGCTCGATTCCCCAGGACTCACATTAGCCAGATGTACAAGGGGGCGCATGCGTCTGGAGTTCGTTTGCAGTGGCTGGAGGCCCTGGCGCGCCCATTCTCTGTCTGTCTGTCTGTCTCTCTCTCTCTCTCTCCTTCTCTCTGTCTGCCACTCTCAAATAAATAAATAAAAATAAACAAAAAAATTTTTAAAAAAAGAATGGGTTATGTTTACAGAGGACTTCTTTAATGTGCCACATTTCTTAATTGTAAACATATTTTAATGCATTTTAGGAAAGCATTGATACAGTGGCATGCATGTTGTCATTGACAAAAATAAAACGAGTTGGTGTTACTGGCATGCATGCATGTTTGATTTATTAAATGCTTCTGTGAATTCAGTGGTGTTTCTGTGGGTAGTTTATTAAGGTATTTATTATGTGTGTGACTTTAAAAATAGGTTATGCAACTTACAACTTAGGCATTAAGCTTGAAGTATAGACATGGAATCATTCTCCCTGGTAGTGAGAGGAGATAGCTGCAATAGTGTTGCCCAAGGCTTTAACACAAAGCTGGCAATTCGAGAGTTAATGGTATATTTTTCTGTACTTCAAAGAAGAGCTTCTTAGTGGGTCATTATGAAACTTATTTACATGTTGTTCCAACTACATGATAAAGTTTTCTAATGACTGGATCAAATACCATTCTTCAAGCATTTAATTAAGATTAAAAACTCAGTTTCTCAGTCTCACTGACCACCTTTTATTGTGGTGAAATATAACATGAAGTTTGTCATTATAATTAAGTTGGGCAGTTTAATGGCATGAAGATGTTTGTAAACCTCACCATCCCATCTTTAGAACTTTCTCATCAACCCAAACTGCAACAACATACTTAGAAATAAAAACTCCTCATCCCTTGAAAAAAAAAAAAAAAGATATAAGAGAACAGCCACACCTTGCAAGAGTCAGGGGGAGGTGGATAACTCATCTGAAGGTGACTATTCTTTTGTTTTTTATTTTTATTCACTTATTTATTGCAGAGAGAGAGAGAATGGGTGTGCTAGAGCCTCTTGCCACCTCAAACAAACTCTGGATGCATGTGCCACTTTGTGTATCTGGCTTTGCACAGGCACTAAGGAATTGAACTTGGGCTACAGACTCTGCAAGCAAGCATCTTTAAGTACTGAGCCATCTCCACAGCCCTAAAGCATCTATCCTTGACGCTTAGGGGAGGGAAAGAGAGAAAGGGTATAACTTCTTTTACAAAACTATTTTACACAAAAAGAAGAGGATGGACTGGAGAGATGGCTTAGCGGTTAAGGTGTTTGCTTGCAAAGCCGAAGGACCCAGGTTCAATTCCCCAGGACCCACATAAGCCAGATGCACAAAGTGGCGCATGTGTCTGGAGTTCATTTGCAGTGGCTGGGTGCCCTGGTGCACCCATTCTCATCGGCCCCCTCTCTGCCTCTTTCTCTCTCTCTCTCTCTTAAATAAATAAACAAATAAATAAAAGGAAAAGCTATTTAAAAAAAAAGAAGAGGAGGAGGAGGAAGAGGAGAAAGAAAACAGGGCATGATGACTCACGCCTTTAATCCCAGCACTTGGAAGCAGAGGTAGGAGGATCACACTGTGAGTTCAAGACCACCCTAAGAGTACATAGTGAATTCCAGGTCAGCCTGGACTAGAACAAGGCACTACCTCAAAACTCCCCCACCCCACCCCCAAAAAGAGAGAGAAAACTATTCTATTTATTTATTTATTTACTTATTTGAGAGAAACAGAAAGAGTGAGTGTGGGTGTGTCAGGGGCTCTTGCCTCTGCAAATGAACTCCAGATGCAGGCTCTACTTCATGCACTGGCTTGATGTTGATACTGGGACATCAAACCATGCTCATAAAGCTTTGCAAGCAAGTGCCTTTAACCACTGAGCCATCTCTCCAGCTCCAGGGATAACTTCTTTTGTTTCAAGGACTTCGTCACTTGGGAATACAAATGGTCACTGTAGCATTATTTGTCATAATAATCTGGAAACAATTCAGAGGTCTATCATTATGAAAATAATCAATGCATGTGGTATTTATACTATGAAATTCAATGCAACCATTTAAACCAAGTTATAAGGATAAGATACCTAGATAGGAAAGGAAAAGTTATGTGGACTCCAAAGTGCTATAGTTATATTAAAGAACTATGGGCCATTCTATCTCTATCTGCCTCTCCCCCCCTCCCAATAAATAAATTTAATTTTAAAAACGGGCTGGAGAGATGGCTTAGCGGTTAAGGCACTTGCCTGCAAAGGCTAAGGACCCAGGTTCCATTCCCCAGGACCCACATAAGCCAAATGCACAACGTGGCACATGTGTTTGGAGTAGGTTTGCAGTGGCTAGAGGCCCTGGCATGCCCATTCTCTCTCTCTCTCTCCCTCTCTCACTCTCCTTCTGTCTCTCCCTCTCTCTCTCTCTCTCTCTCTCTCTCTGCCTCTTTTCCTCTCTCTCAAATAAATAAAATAAAATAAATATAAAATAAAAAGAACTATGGAGCCGGTGTGGTGGCACACGCCTTTAATCCCAGCACTTGAGAGGCAGAGGTAGGAGGATCACCATGAGTTCGAGGCCACCCTGAGAGTACACAGTGAATTCCAGGGCTACAGTGAGACCCTAACTTGAAAAACAAAACAAACAAACAAAAACTATGGCTCAGAGAGTGGAGGAGCAGACCTCTGAAATAATCCAACTTTGGGAGGGTGTGATAACGCATATGCTTTGGCTCAAGTCTACTTCATCCATTCATTCACTAGTAATGCATAACAAAGTAAATGCAGATGAAGTGATGTCTGCATGGATTCTCTTTAGATCCTCAGAAGCTTTTATATATTATTTGCACAATTTATAAAGTAAAACAAATATTAACAGTAGCTATTTCTCCAAAGTACCACAATTAGTTACATCAGACAAGTAGGACCAGAGATTGGAGGAGCAGACATCAAAGTATTATCAGTGAATTCTAAAAATAAATTTGAGTCAATCTAGGAAAAGTCAATACAGAATTAGAATCAGATATTAAGTAGTCATTGTGAATTAGGGAAGGCTTGATAATGTGTAGGTATGTAATTGAGTAGTCTTTTATATATATTATTTTTATTTATTTGACAGAGAGAAAGAGGGAGAGAGGAAGAATGGGTGCACCAGGGCCTCCAGCTGCTGCAAACAAACTCCCGACGCATGCACCACCTTGTGCATCTGGTTTATGTGGGTCCTGGGGAATCGAACCTGGGTCCTTTGGCTTTGCAGGCAAGCACCTTAACCACTAAGCTACTAAGTCTTTTTCTTGTCACTTTCCTCTAAGTTTTTATGATGAACAATGGTAAGAATCAAGGGGTCTAAGTAGGCTATGTTTAGAAAAATTACACCAGCAAAATAAAGCACGCACACACAGGTGATTGCAGGGCTGATTGTGTTAATCTGGAGATAGGGCCTCCTAAGGGGCCGCTTGTCTGTAGACTGAGTGATGCAGATGCCCTTAACTACTTCCACCGTGAGTGCTGGAACACACTGTGTGTGTGTGTGTGTGCACGGCTGGTCTGCCCAGATTACCTGGGTAAAAGGCTACTGGTTTCCTGGCGGGCCAGGTGCACTGGTCAGCTCAGGAGAGGGACCTGGGTGGTAGTAACAAAGAGAAAGACTTTTCACTACCTGCCTTTTTGACCTCTTAGTTTTCTGGAAGTGTGTACATTACATAGTCACATACGGTGAGAATGGAAGAAAACCAGGCTTTAGAAGGGGTCTTGCTTTAGGCTCTCTGCCCACCAGAACCCTCGTCTTCCCCTAGAGCAATCAAAGTGCTACAAAGTGGACACATCTTTTGCAGATATTTTTGCCTTAAAATGTTCACAGTAAGCACCTAATGACTCTTAAAGAACTCCAGAAGTAAATATAATGGACCTGTATGATCTCTTACAGAAGACACTTCCCATTTTAGAGTCAAACATTCTACCACTAGGAAGTACATAAAAGGGTTTGCAGTCTGCAATAAAGGTAAAGAATTCCATTCGCTGAGTGTGGTGGTTTATATCTGTAATCCCAGCACTCGGGAGGCAGAGGCAGGCTTGTGAGTGAGAGGCCAGCCTATGCTTCACTTCCCGAGGAGGAGAAAGAGGAGAGTGACTTCTGTATCTATGTTGAATATATATATTTTTAACTTTTATTTATTTATTTACTTGAGAGAGAAAGAGGTGGGGGGGGGAGAATGGGCGTGCCAGGGCCTCCAGCAACTCCAGACGCATGCGCCCCCTTGTGCAGCTGGTTTTCGTGGGTCCTTTGGCTTTGCAGGCATACGCCTTATATGTTGAATATTTTGACAATATGAAGTTTATACTTAAGAATAATTACAGGCTGGGCTAGTGAGATTGCTTAGTGGTTAAGGTGCTTGCCTACAAAACCTAAGGGCCCAGGTTTGATTCCCCAGATCCCATGTAAAGCCAGATGCACAAGATGGAACATGCATCTGGGGTTTGTTTGCAGTTCCTAGAGGCCCTGATGTACCCATCTCTCTGCCGCTGCTGCTGCTGCTGCTGCTGCTGCTGCTGCTGCTGCTGCTTCTTCTTCTTCTTCTTCTTCTTCTCTCTCAAATATTTTTTTTTTAAAGAGTAATTACAGGCTGGATGTGGTGGTATGTGCCTATAATCTCAGAACTCCAGAGACAGAGGCAGAAGAATTTCAAGTTCAAGGTCAAACTGGGCTACCTAGTACCACACTGTGTGGCATACCTTATTCCATCTGGTCATGCCAAATTAAATGCTCAAGGTTTTTAAAATTATTTTAAAACTGGTAGTCAAGCATCGTGGCACACGCCTTTAATCCCAGCACTTGAAAGGCAGAGGTAGGAGGATCGTCATGAGTTCAAGGCCACCCTGAGACACATAGTGAATTCCAGGTCAGCCTGAGCTAGAGTGAGACCCTACCTTGAAAAACCAAAATTCATAGTAGATATGCTTAGCACAAAATTCCAAGAAACAAAAGGGTTTGGGGGGGGGCATTGCTTTTGACTTTCTTTAAATTTTTTTAATTTTTATTTTTATTTGAGACAGAGAGAGGGCGAGCAAGAGAATGGATGTGGTGCCAGGGCCTCTAGCCACCAAAATGAACTCCAGACACATGTGCCACCTTGTGCATCTGGCTTACGTGGGACCTGGAGAATCGAACCTGGGTTCTTAGGCTTCACAGGAAAGTGCCTTAACCACTAAGCCATCTCTCCAGCCCCGAAAGGATGTTTACTTCCCCTTCTGCAAGTCAGGTATTGGCTCTCACTGATACTTAATGAAGCTTTTTTCTTTTCTGTGTGTTTGTGTAACCCAATTGATTTTACGAGATAGGGTCTCACTCTGGCCCAGATTGGCCTCAAACCCAGTGATCATCCTACTGGGATTAAAGGCTTGCAGCACCATCCGCGGCTACCTTGTTTTTTAAGGCAGGGTATGTCACTGGATCTGGAGCCTACTGATTTGGCTAGACTAGCTAGCCAGCAAGCCCCAAGCATCCTCGTGTCTCCACCTCCCCAGCTCTGGGATTTCAGGTGTGCACCACCATGCCCAGCTTTGAGGCGGGCGCTGGGATCTGCACTCAGGTCCTCGTGCTTACACAGTGAGCACTTTACTCACTGAGCCATCTCCTGAAACCCAAGGAAGATGATTTTGACAGCCATTAAGCCACAGACGCTCAGATAAGATTTGGAAAAGGACTTTATGTTCACATGTTCTTTTTTTTTATTTTTGTTATTTTTATTTATTTATTTGAGAGCGACAGACAGAGAGAGAAAGAGGCAGACAGAGAGAGGGAGAGAGAATGGGCGTGCCAGGGCCTCCAGCCACTGCAAACGAACTCCAGACGCGTGCGCCCCCTTGTGCATCTGGCTAACGTGGGTCCTGGGGAGTCGAGCCTCGAACCGGGGTCCTTAGGCTTCACAGGCAAGCGCTTAACCACTAAGCCATCTCTCCAGCCCTATGTTCACATGTTCTGTGCTGACATGCAATCGTCTTTCCAAACATCCAGAAAAGAGACTCTAGTGAGAAATTTTGCTCTGAGATCAGCTGCCCTCGGTTAAGGTGCATCCCGAGTGACTGTTGTACAAGGTCCCTGCTACTCAGAATTGTTTTAAATAGGTGTTGCATTTACCTTCTCACTGCTGAGAAAAAGCACCCAACCAAAAGCAGCGGATGGGAGGAAAGGATTTATTTTGGCTTACAGCCTAAGGGCAAGCTTTTGTGATGGTGGGGGAAGCAGGGTATGAGCAGAGGCTGCACATCCCCTCTGCCACAGCAGGTAAGTGAGCTGAGTTCTGCCCAGGGGGAGCTGACTACAACACCCACGAGCTCACCCACCCCATCCCCAGCAACACACCTCCTCCAGCAAGGCTCCACCCAAACTGCCATCAGTTGGAGACCAAGCATTCTGAATGTATTGGTTTATAGGGGACATCTGATTCAAACCACAATGGACTTATATTTAGGATTTTTTTTTTAATATTTGGCATAGTCCTCTGTTTAGAAGCTAACGACCCTGCAAAGAGAAAAGCTTATGTCAACACACCAAGTCAGCAAATTGGGAGGAAAAGAAAATCTCATTTGTGTCCATGGTCAGCTTATGATCAAGTTCGAGAGAACCCAGGAAAGGAAGAGAGAGGAGGGAGCCTACAACCTAAACTCAGGAGAGAATCAGCAGCCTCGGAAAGCTATCTACACACCCAGCGTGCCACCACAGGATTCCTTCCCAGCTGCCTCCTGGAGTGTGTTCACAACACTCCAACCACGTTTCCCTGGGCAGCACAGGCAGTTCCAGAAGAGAAAAGATTTCTCAAAAGGTCAGAGTTACAAGCCGGGCATGGTGGCGCACACCTTTAATCCCAGCACTCCGGAGGCAGAGGTAGGAGGATCACCATGAGTTCGAGGCCACCCTGAGACTACATAGTGAATTCCAGGTCAGCCTGGGCTAGAGTGAGACCCTACCTTGAAAAACCAAATAAATAAATAAATAAATAAATAAATAAATAAATAAAGGTCAGAGTTACAGACACATTGCTTAAAACAAACAGTAGAATGTAGCAAGTGGGGTCAGGAAACATGGATAGATGTATCAAGAATATGAAATGCATGTGCCAGGATTTACGAGCAGGTCCCAGCTGTACCTCAAAAGAGGAATAAGGGCTGGAGAGATGGCTTAGTGGTTAAGCGCTTGCCTGTGAAGCCTGTGAACCCCGGTTCGAGGCTCGATTCCCCAGGACCCACGTTAGCCAGATGCAAAAGGGGGCGCATGTGTCTGGAGTACGTTTGCAGTGGCTGGAGGCCCTGGCGCGCCCATTCTCTCTCTATCTGCCTCTTTCTCTGTCTGTCGCTCTCAAATAAATACATAAAAATAAACAAAATAAATTTTAAAAAGAAGAGAAATAAGAGACATCTATCTTAGGGCTGGAGAGATGGCTTAGTGGTTAAGGCACTTGCCTGTGAAACCTAAGGACCCAGGTTCAAGTCCCCAGAACCCACATCAACCAGATGCACGTGGTGGTGCATGCATCTGGAGTTTGTTCACAGTGACTAGAGGCCCTGGCATGCCCATTCTTTCTCTACCTCTCTCTCTCTCTCTCTCTCTCTCTCTCTCTCTCTCTCTCTGTCTCTAATAAATAAATAATAAATTAAAAATAAAATATTTTTTTTAAAGACAGCTGAAATGCAAACGTGAAGTGTGACTTTCCTCCCCACCCACTCCAGCTGCCCAAGCTGATATTCTTGCTCAGAAGGTCACGGAAATGTAACTGAAGTCAGAGGTGGGGGAAAACCCAACCACTCCTGCCTCTCAAGCTAAATCCTGGAATTCCCCAGGCATAGGCCCTCAGTAACGGGGAGTCTTCTAGGACTCATCATATCCAGTTCTGTCATGACCTTCCAGCTGAACCAGACTCTTGGCAGCCAAGCAACTCTCCAAGCTGAAGCCAAAGAAGTCACGTGGCAGTGTGGTGGATGTCACCAGACTGAAGCATGTGGAAGAGCCGTGTTCTGCAGTGGGGGAGCCGCTGGAGGTCCCACAATCCATCAATTGTCCCCACAAGCAGGGGCACGAGGTAGGGAGTGGGTTAGTTTTGAAGGTGTTTGGTGGGAGCAGAAGAGGGACAAAGGAGGGTAACGTGGGGTGAATGTAATTAAAACACATATACAAGTATGAAATTGTCAAAAATTTTAAAAAGGACAAGCCCAGGGGAAAAAAAATACAGACAGACAGACATGAACTTTGTTCCGTACTTAAGCATGGATCTGAGTTTAAAACAAAGCAGACTTACATCCAACAAAAGCCGGACCAAACCAGGCCAACCTGGACTGGGATCACACTGCATTCTAACAGCCACAAACATCCTAGCGGTAGGTGTGTGTTGAGGCGAACACACCCTTCTCTGAAAGCCAATGGCCAAATAAACAAGATGGGAGAGATGGAATGGGAAGCAAATCTATAAAGTTCTTAAGGGAGTTAAGAGATCAACTGATGGCAGTGTGTAAATCTCAGAGAAACTTGCGAAAAGTAATGAATCATAATAAGGGAACATTGACTGGACATTTGCTGTTAAAGAACTAATTTGTAACTTGTTGGGTTTTTTTTTTAGATGTAAGAGACTAGATGTATATAAAAATATATGTGTAGGCTTGAGAGATGGCTTAGCGGTTAAGCGCTTGCCTGTGAAGCCTAAGAACCCCAGTTCGAGGCTCGATTCCCCAGGACCCACGTTAGCCAGATGCACAAGGGGGCGCACGCATCTGGAGTTCGTCTGCAGTGGCTGGAGGCCCTGGTGCGCCCATTCTCTCTCTCTCTCTCTCTCTCTCTCTGCCTCTTTTTCTGTCTGTTGCTCTCAAATTAAAAAAAAAAAAATAACAAAGAATATATGTGTATAGCCAGGCATGGTGGCGCATGTCTTTAATCCCAGGACTCGGGAGGCAGAGGTAGGAGGATCGCCATGAGTTTGAGGCCACCCTGAGACTACATAGTGAATTCCAGGTCAGCCTGGGCTAGAGTGAGACCTTACCTTGAAAAACCAAAAATATGTGTGTGTGTGTGTGTGATTAATAAAGTTGAATTAGTAAAAGAAAAACTAATTTGTGTGATAGTGAATAGTATTTGGTGTACAATGTGACTCCATTTCAGTTACACAGTATAAAATATTTATGGATGGAATGGCCTCAGAATTGCTTTGCAGTAATGGAGTGGAGATATGAGGTGTAGAGATTGTAAACAAGAAGACCATGAGTTGCAACTTATGGAGTTTTGTTTGTTTTATGAGCCAGAGTTTCATGTAGCCCAGGTTGGCCTCAAATGCACTATGAGGCTGAGTATGACCTTGAATTTCTAATCCTCCTACCTCTACCGCCCAAGAGCTGGGATTACAGGCGTGAGCCACTACCTTGCTTGAGGTGGGACTTCTTGAAGCTGTGTGGTAAGTACCTGGAAGTTCATATGCTAGTTTCTCTACTGCTGTGCATGTTTTATTTTACATAATAACAAAAATAAATCAAGTGTCTTTGGGAGGAGTGTGGGAAGTTTGGGATTCATACTTCACCTTCAACTCACCCACCGAGGCGGCTCTTCTCACCCTCGGTGAAGGATCCATGCCCACCCTGATATTCTGTGTTGACAGAAAGCCTTGTTTCAACTTCTGATGACAAGGGTCTTAGGTATGCCTGAAGAAAACACACTTAGAAGTGGTAGCTGGGGCTGTGACTTGTGGTTTTAGGACTGTTTTATGCCAGTAAACATTCCTTGGGGTGAAAAGATTCAATATCCAACATCTGCAGGGTCAGTCAAGGAGTAAAGGCCACTCTAGTGCCCAATATCTAGAGTCGCGGATGGCCAGTAAGGGCGGGAGCCACTGTCCAGGGGAGAGACCAAGGGGGCATGAGATCATTGGCACTGGGCAGAAGTCAATCAGGGAAACTGTTGGCACCTCCCTGTTGGTTTTGGCAGGGCAAGCCCCACCCCTAGGCTCTTTGCCTGTTTCACCTTCCTCCCTCAACAACCCTGGCACAGGAGCAATGCCAGCTCTCGAGAGACTGAAATTATAAATTAGGATTGAGATAAGAGAGGGGCATGACTCTCACCCCAGACCTCCCTTACCCATGACCAGGAGGAATCTCGAGCTAGTAACACCCCAATCACACATCAAGGAGAAACTGTCAGAGCTTTGTGTTCTTTGGTGCTTTGTGTTACCACGGAGATGGATAGACTAACAGCCTGATGGATAAGAGAGTTTCTTAAAATGGTTATCTTGGCTAGCCATAATCAAAATAGCAGAATTGGCATGTCATATTTATACTGGTTGTTGAAAAAAGAAAGTTTCACAAGAACAAAATTATCACACTTTAATAATTTAAATAGAACCAACTTCCAGGACACACATACAGAAAATTCAAACAATGTAATTGAACAGTATATTTTAAGTGCATCAATTATTTAAAATCCCCCCCCCTCCATGGACTTGGTGTCATGGATATGAAAAGGTAATTTTAAAGCACTACAGACCAGAGTAAAATAGACAAGAGTGTTACTTCACAGGTACAAATGCTACAACAGCTGAGGCTACATCAAACATTTGTAAGACCACTTCTAGGGAACATCCCCACAGAGAGATAGATGTACAGCTAACAGTTTCTTTGGTTCTCCAAGTCACACTTGTTTTTACTTTAAAATACTAAACATGAACTGAGTGCTTAGAATTCTGCCTACAAGTGTCCAAATAGTAAACAGACTTAATGTTCCTACCAGGTTGGATTTTATAAGGAACTAAAACTCAACCACCACTGTACTTTAGAAACCCTAACTATAGAAGGTGCCAGGGGAAAGTGCTAGATTTAAAAACAACAAACAAAAAAACCCACCTCTGCCATCGTGCTTCATCACAAGCTGACAAGAATCTACGTGGCAGAGAAACACTGTCACTGGTAAAGCAAGCTAGGGGATGAGATAAAGGCCTGTCAGTCAAAAGAGAGAGTTCTTCGTGAAATAACTGAGTTTGGGTTTTTGCAAGGGAGTTCGGGTACTTTGTTTTAACTTGGCCCACACTGCCCCAGTGGAGGAAATTTTAAGATAAATAGTAGTAATAAGGCAAGTTTCCTGGACTAAAACATACCACCTGAACAGACTTACACTGAAGACAAAACCCACGTGGACCAGAAGGGAGAAAACCAGAGCCCCAGTGCATTTCCACAGCAGAGCTTGACCAAAGCACTGGGCACAGCACCGACGCAGGCCGCTGCCAGCGTGCTCCGTGCTCCTTTGGGTCCGCGAAAGCCAGGGCTGTGCAGCCCGCAAAGGGAAAAGCACGCTTACGAGATCCTGGAAATGCCTAAGAGTCTTGCGCCTTAGACGACCCGGCCACTCTCACGCCTTTGGCGACACTTTGAAAAATGTCTCGTAAGACTTGTTTTAAATGCTTTGAGGCATTGGAACATGTCAAGTACACTGACAAGAAACTTCTAAAGGGGAAACCGTGATGACTGGTTGTTGCAGTCAACATTAAGACATAAAGTAATGTTTTGTTTTGTGTTTTTTTAAAAAAAATTCAAAGGCATCTACACTCTACATGGTGTGATATTCTCATCAAGGCACAGAGAGTTAAATGTCTAAATCCCTGTATGTTGATATGAGAACAAAGTCGTAAACAACTCCAGGAACAAATTCCCTGCACTCAAAATTTAAAAGATAGAAGAATGTGCCTTTTTTTAATTTTTCCACAACTCACAGTAAAATTAAAAACGCATGCTTCACCACCTCCCCAAGGGAGATGAACCTTAGAGTTGGGTAGTTAATATATCAAAACCAAAATGCCACCGATGGTGTGATAGACACGAGCACAGCAGAGAGGAGCCTGCGTGACTTTGAGTTCATGGATGCCATGCGGCACCCTGTATGTCAATCGTTACCAGCACTTTTAACATTACGCCATTTCCACCGGAGGCGGGAAAGACAGCGTGGTGGCCAGAGCGCTCTGTGCTCGAGCTCTTTTGCTAATGAGTTGGGTCGCCCTGCGATTTCAGCCAAGCCCGTGCAGTCTCCTCCTTGCCCTCCCCTCAGGCTGTCTGAATGTCAGCGGTCGGTGCACACAGCTCACACCGTTGGCACTTCGCTTGACCGTTGCCACTGAAAAGGTGGCAAGAAGAAAGGGTTCATCCCTTGTTTAATTCTCTTTATTTGACTACCTATAAATAATTCTTAAATACGATTAGCGGCGAGGGACAAAGTCCACATCTGTACCAACTGGAAACGGGATGCACGATGAAGCCAGACCATGCACAGGCAGCGGGAGCTGCGCACTGAGTTAGCTCCTGATCAGGGTGAGGAACTCTTCCCGAGTCTTCGGGTCTTCCCGGAACACACCCAGCATGGTGCTGGTAACAGTTTTGCTGTTCATTTTCTGTACCCCTCGCATGACCATACACATGTGTCTAAAAGGCAAGATAAGAAAGGTTATTTAGATGGCTTGGCGGATAAGGCACTTGCCTGGGAAGCCAAAGGACCCAGGTTCGATACCCCAGTACCCACGGTAAGCCAGATGCACAAGGGGCACATGCATCTGGAGTTCGTTTGCAGTGGCCCTGGCATGCCCATTCTCTCTCTGTCTCTCTTCTATCTCTCTCACCCTCTCTCTCTCTCTGCTTGCAAATAAATAAAATTTTTAAAAAAGAAAAATGTTATCTAAACTTTCAAAAAAAAATGTTGTCTTAATAGTGTTTATTCTTATCAGTAAGTCTTTGATGTACCCAACAAGAAAATGTAATTTTGTTTCAGAGTGAAAACAATGTAAGTACCTACCTACAGAGATATATAAATTCTACATCAAAAGACACTCAGAACTCTTGTTTGATCCACTTTTGCTACTGGCCTCACTGGGAAGAATCCAGGCAACGTTGGTCAGTGAATCTAAGCTACTTGAAAGCAGGCAGCGCACACAGACCTGAGCCCGTGGTATGCTACAGGATGGATGAAAACCCACACGATCTGTGCGATCCTCACAATTCCCTCTAACGTAAAGAAGTGAGTATGTCTGGAGGTGATTCTGTGAGGTCAAATAAGCCTGGCACAAAAAGACAAGTGCCACATGACCTCACTCAAGTGTGGAACCCAAGAGTGCATGGTGGTTACCACAGAAGGAGAGTGTGGGGGAGAGGACAGTGCACAAGTTACAGTGCAAGACAGCAAGAAATTCTGGCCTCCTACTGTAGTGCAGGGTGACCAGAGCTGACTATTGTGCACTGCGTATTTCAAAGGGCTGGAAGAAAGGAGTTTGAATGTTTTTATCATAGAGGAATCACATGTGTGAGGAGTTAGGTACATGTAACCTGACATAAGCATTGCACAATGTGCACATCTATCATAATATAATGTTATGTCACTAGTAGGTATTATTTTTGTGTTTTTATGTTATTTTTTATTAAGAACATGCTTTAGGGGGCTGGAGTGATGGCTTAGTGGTTAAGGTGCTTGCCTGCTAAGCCAAAGGACCCAGGTTCAATTGCCCAGTACCCACATAATCCAGATGCACAAGGTGGCACATGTGTCTGGAGTTTTTTACAGTAGCTGGAGGTCCTGGCATGCCCATTCTCCCTCCCTCCCTCTCTCTCTCTCTCTCCCCCTTTCTCTCCCCCTTTCTCTCTAAAATACATAAAAATAGTATAATTTTTTTAAGAAAAGAAGGAATGTTCTCTGTAGCCAGGCATGGTGGTACACGCCTTTAATCCCATTACTTGGGAGGTAAAGGTAGAGGTAGGAGGATGGCTATGAGTTCAAGGCCAGCTGGAGAACATAATGAATTCCAGGTCAGCCTGGGCTAGAGTGAGACCCTACCTCGAAAAGCCAAAAAAAAAGAGAGAGAGAGAGAGAGAATATACTTTGTATGTTATATTATATTAAAATGAAGTGTTTTAAGTTGCCCTTTGTACCAGTTCTTAGATTTCTATTTTACAAACATGTGACAACATACTATAGGAACTGTGTGGACTAACCAAAAGCTAAAGAAAAAAGGAAGACATGAAACAGTACCCGCTGTAGATCTTTGTCATTTTGCTGTTTGAAAATAACTAATATATCCTTTTAAAAAGGAGGGAGGATGCTGAAGAGATGGCTTAATGGTTAAGGTGCTTGCTTGTGAGCCTAAGGACTCAGGTTCGATTCCCCAGTACCCACATAAGTCAGATGCACAAGGTGGCACATGTGTGTGGAGTTTGTTTGCAGTGGCTGGAGGCCCTGGCGTGCCCATTCTCTCCATCTGCCCCACTCACTCTCTCTCTCAAAATAAGTAAATAAGCTGGGTGTGGGGACACATGCCTTTAATCCCAGCACTTGTTAGGCAGAGCTGGGTGGATCATTGTGAGTTCGAGGCCACCCTGGGACTACATAGTGAATTCCAGGTCAGCCTGGACTACAGTGAGACCCTACCTCGAAAAACAACAACAACAACAAAATGTTAATAAATAAAATATTTTTTAAAAAGGAATACAGCCGGACATGGTGGCGCATGCCTTTAATCCCAGCACTCCAGAGGCAGAGGTAGGAGGATCGCTGTGAGTTCGAGGCCACCCTGAGACTCCATAGTGAATTCCAGGTCAGCCTGGGCTAGAGTGAGACCCTACCTCGAAAAACCAAAAAAAAAAAAAAAAAAAAAAAAAGGAACATAGCCAGGCTGGAGAGATGGCTTAGTGGTTAAGGTGTTTGCCTGCAATGCCAAAGCACTCAGGTTCAACTCCCCAGGACCCAAGTAATCCAGAGGTACAAGGTGGCACATATATTTGGACTTTGCTTGCAGTGACTGGAGCCCTGATGTGCCCATTTTCTTTCTTTTTTTCTTTCTTTCTTTCTTTCCTTCTTTCTTTCTCTCTCTCTCTCTCTCTCTCTAATAAATAAATAAAAATAAAATATTTTTTTTAAAAAGGAACACAGCCAATCATATAAATTCCTGCAATGATGCTTATGGCTCCATATACCACAATTCTCACAAAGGAAGAAGTTTCCTCCCATCCCTAGTCCCCGTGTCAGATACACTGTGAATGAAAAAGGAGGAACACTTTAAGGTCCGAGATGGAAAACACCAGTGACAGTTGTGGTATCAGCTGGCCCTCAAACACTGAGCGACACTGAACGTGAAGGTGGTGTGTGTACGACGGACATGATCAAGGCAGGATGGACTTACGTGGCTTCGACCACTACCCCGACTCCAGCAGGTCGCAAGGCTTCTGTGATTGCAATGGCGATCTGTTTTGTGAGGCGCTCTTGAACTGGGGATGTGACAAAGAGCTCAGTTTAAGAGTCACATAAGACAGCTGGAAGCTTTCTAGCCTCTAGAATATTTGCAATCTTAAGAAACAGTTTCCAGGCTGGAGAAATGGCTTAGTGGGTCAGGCACACTTGCCTGTGAAGCCTAAGGATGCAGGTTCGACTTGCTAGAACCCACGTAAGCCAGATGCACATGGTGGTGCATGCCACTAGAGTTTGTTTGCTGTGGCTAGAGGTCCTGGTGTGCCCATTCTCTCTCTCTCTCTAACAAATAAATACAAATAATTTTTTTTAAAAAGCAGTTTTCTGTGACATTCAAGAGCCAAGACATGCCAGCTTTTACCAGTCTATTGTTTGCTAACCGAGCCTCAAGGAAGCCCTGGGTCAGTTTTCTCACAGGCATTCTAGGTGCTGACCAAACCCCTCACCTGCCAGGGCCCCTGCAGGACAGGGGCTAGGATGGCAACTCTCCTGCATGAGCAACAACAACAAATGCTGGTTACCAAGCATCTCCATGGGATCGGATAGCACAAACACAATGCAATGGTACTAACAGAACACCTGATTGTTGAGGTGTTGGAAACCAATGACTTAACCTAAATAATAGTTTGGGGTGCTCACTAAAACAACTTGTCTTTGAATATATACAAGGGTGTTCGGTGAAGCATGCATATACTACCAGAAAATTGACAAAAATTCCCAAATGTCTATCAGAGCAGGGACTGGTTAAATCAAGCCATGGCATATACACTGTAATGTCAAAGTTGCCAAAATAAATGAGATAGTTACAAGGGGGGGGGGACTGTTTAAGATTTAAGTGAAAAAGAGAGCAGGAGGGGTGTGAGGCCAATTGTGTAAAATACAAGCCTCCTTTTACCTAAATAAAGGGTCTCATTTGAAAACGCTGGTATATCCACAGGCATGTAAGACTTCTTTGTCAGTTTTCAAACAGACTTTCTTCTTTACCATCCTAAAAGGCTTTCATTTCTATATCACATTTATTACACTTTGAATAGAACAAACATACATATTCTGTAAGAAAGTTTGCTATAACTGTAGTTAACTATATAAATATAGTGGTTTTGTTTTTGTTTTTGTTTTGTTTTGTTTTGGTTTTTTGAGGTAGGGTCTCACTCTAGCCCAGGCTGACCTGGAATTCACTATGGAGTCTCAGGGTGGCCTCGAACTCACAGCGATCCTCCTACCTCTGCCTCCCGAGTGCTGGGATTAAAGGTGTGCGCCACCACGCCCGGCATAAATATAGTTTTTTATAACTAAAGATTGTAAGTGTTTACCTTGTAGTCTTCTACTGTAGATTTCTACAATCCTAGGAGAGAGAGAATGGCATTAGTTAATCACACATTATTTGAGAGCTCGTTTGGAGGTTCTAGCAAGGCAGCACAGTTACTCGTATACCCTTGACCGAAGACCGGTCCTCCTCTGTTCAGGGAAGGTTGTCCTTTTCGACCAAGCGCGCAGCTTCGAGAGGGTCGCAATGGAGCAGTGAGGGAGGAAGGGGACACCCATCTTGCCAGCCAGATCAGCTGAATCAACTCTGGCGATCAAATGGGGCAACAGATGTCACAGCCAGGTCGTCCTCACATCTAATCACCCATCATTTGAAACGAATTCAATACAACTTTCTTATAAGACAAAAGGGACTTTCTTGAAGCTGTACTGGGAGTGCTACCATGGGAAGCAGTGAGAATACTAGATACAAGTCCCTCAAGCAGATGCAGTCTAACTCCAACACGGTGGTGCTTCCTGGTGTCCCGAAAGACAGAGAGAAAGGGAGACTGGAGTCTCCAAGTATAGCATTCCTTTAGAGGGAGCATAATTAGAGGGGAGGAACAAATCTTAGAGTTCCCAAGTCATCAATTTTAGGTGAAGTCTCAAGTGTTCTAATTAGTTAATCATATTGTTTCATAAAGTAAAAATAAAAAGGGTATTTGTTAATTAATTTAGGTCAACTACTACACCAACTAATTCTATTATGGTAATCAGATTAGAACAGATTAGACTTTTTCAGAAGTCTCACTCTTTATGATGGTTTTACATAAATACTTCGTAAGATTAACTTGCCTAAAATAAGAGCTTCCTGGTCTCACAATACAACTGTCAGGTGATGCATTCTCGCCTTTCTAGTCAGCAAAGGCAAAGATGACAACGTGAGTTACCAGTAGGTGGAAGTAATTCATGCTAAGGGCCTTTTCTTCAAAATTGGACTATCTGCTCATGAATAGGAGCTCAGTTTAAGAGTCACTTCTCCTATGAGACATTTTATGGCCCCTGCCCCCCACCTATCCACCTTGGACAAAACTGGCAACTTATTCATTCATATCTGTTACCATCAACACACTCAGTAACAGACATACCACGTTATTTATCACTCAACATGGCAAGAACTACTCTGATTCTTCATGTTGCTGGTAGGTATGGAATATGAAAATATATACTACTTTATTTTGAACAAAAACCTCAGGAAGGATAGCTTTTATATGTTACTTCTGTTGGTTTTTCAGATGATTAACTAGTCATGCAAGTATGAGATGTGAGGCTGGAGAGATGGCTCAGCCTTTAAGAAGAGATGTTATTGATTTAAAGTTAAGAATCTCCTTGTGAGGCGCTAGGAAGTTGGCTCAGTGATTAAAGGCTGTTGCTTGCAAAGTCTGCCAGCCTGGGTTCAATTCCCAAGCCATCCACATAAGGCAGACACAGACATTTTGACATGGAGGATGACAGAAGAAATAAGACAACAGAGGAATGAATGAAAAAAAAAAAAAGGAATGTCCTCAATGGGATAGGGGAGGGACAAAAGAGAATAATGGGATGGGAATATGATCAAATTGTAGTATGTTCACATATCAAAGTTCTTAAATTAAAAAGACGTGGCACAAGGGCCTGCTATTTGTTTGCAGTAACAAGGAATCCTAGTGTCCACATGTACACACACGCATGTGCACATACAAGTACATAAATAAAAATTTTAAACCCTAAAAATTCATTTGTGATTTTTTTTTTCATGAGTATAATAGAGACTATTACACAGTGGTAACATTGAGAACTGTTTTGCTCTGCAACTTTTTTTTTTTTCCTTGTTCAAGGTAAGGTCTCACTCTAGCCCAGACTGACCTGGAATTCACTATGTAGTCTCAGGGTGGTCTCAAAGTCATGGCAATCCTCCTACCTCTGCCTTCTGAGTGCTGGGATTAAAGGTGTGTGCCACCATGCCCAGCTTTGCTCCACACTTTAATATTTACTTATACTTGACAGAAAAAGAGGGAGGAATGGGGGGGAAAGAGAGAATATGGGTGCACCAGGGCCTCCAGCCACTGCAAAAGAACTCCAGACATGTACACCCCATTGTGCATCTGGCTAACATGGGTCCTGGGGAATCAAGTCTTCAAAATTGGACTATCTGCTCATGAATAGGAGCTCAGGAAAATGGCTTAACTGCTAAGCCATTTTAGCTTTGCAGGAAAATGCCTTAACTTCCAAGCCATCCCTCCAGCCCTTTTTAAAAAATATTTATTTTTATTTATTTATTTGACAGAGAAAGGGGGAGGGAGAGAGAGAGCAAAAGCACACTTTAAAAATAAGAATAAGAACTGCCTGTTCAGCTCTTTGCCCCATTTTGTGAGTGGGGTATTTGACTTTTTACTGTTTAGATTTTTGAGTTCTTTGTAGCTTCTAGAGATTAGGCCTCTGTCAGTTGGATAACCCACAAATATTTTCTCCCATTCTGTGGGTAATCTATTGGCTTTGCTTATTGTATGCTTGTCTGTAAAGAAACTCTTCAGCTTCATGTGATTCCATTGGTTGAGTGACTGTTTAAGATTGTGAGCTACTGGGGTTTTGTTCAGGAAGTCTTTTTCCATTCCTATATCATGGAAAGTACTTCCTAAATTTTCTTCCAGTAGTAGTCGAGTTTCTGGTCTTATATTGAGGTCTTTGATCCATTTGGACTTGAGTGTAGTGCATGGCAAAATGTGTGGATCAAGTTTCAGTTTCCTGCATATAGCTATCCAGTTTGTCCAGCACCATTTGTTGAAGATGCTGTCTTTTTTCCAGCCTATATTGTGAGAGACTTTGTCGAATATCAAGTAGCTATAGTTGCTTGACCCAAAGTCCGGGTCCTCAAGTCTGTTCCATTGGTCTATACTCCTGTTTTTATGCCAGTACCATGCTGTTTTTATTACTATGGATTTGTAATATAGCTTTAGATCAGGTATGGTGATGCCTCCAGAGATTTTTCTTTTGCTGAGGATATGTTTAGATATGTGAGGCCTTCTGCCTTTCCATATGAAATTTGAGATCATTTTTTCTATCTCTGTGAAGAACACTGTAGGGATTTTAATTGGAATAACATTAAATCTGTATATTGCCTTTGGTAGGATTGCCATCTTCACAATGTTAATTCTGCCTATCCAGGAGCATGGGAGGTCTTTCCATTTTCTCAAGTCCTCCTCAATTTCAGGCAGTTCACAGAGGAAGAAATACAAATGGCAAACACACACTTATGAAAATGTTCATCATCCCTAATCATCAAGGAAATGCAAATTAAAAACACTATGAGATTCCACCTTACCCCAATAAGGATAGCAAACATCAAAAAATCAAATGAAAATAAATGCTGGCGAGGATGCGGAGAAGTAGGCACACTCATCCACTGTTGGTGGGAATGTAAGATGGTACAACCACTTTGGAAAGCAATATGGAGACTCCTGAAAAAGCTGACTATAGAGATACCAACAGACTCAGTTATTCCCTTACTGGGCATCTACCCTAAAACTTTCAAACCACAGGCCAGAGATATTTGCTCAACCATGTTTGTAGCAGCTCAATTTGTAATAGCTAAGAGCTAGAATCAACCCAGATGTCCATCACTAGAAGAATGGATAACTAAGATGTGGTATATCTACACTATGGAATTCTATACAGCAGTAAGAAAAAATGACACAATGAAATTTGAGGAAAAATGGTTGAACCTGGAACAGATCATTCTCAGTGAACTTAGCCAATCACAGAAAAAAAATTGCCACATAGTCTCACTCATCTACAGCACCTAACCTGAATCTACCCAAGATACCTTACATACCCAGCAAGCATCTCGTGGACTAGACAATGGGATGGGTGGGAAGGGAGGAGAGGGCAACGGAGGGGGGACACACAAATCTAGACCCAAATGGCAATGGTACCATAAAATTCTACATCCTAAAAGGCAGACCAAATGGCTGAACTTTCACCAGGCCCTTAGAGGGAACACTTGAACCACAAGACACTGGAGAGGGTATGATGAAGACTAACCTTAATCTTCTATAGCTCCTCTCTCTCTCTCTCTCTCTCTCTCTCTCTCTCTCTCTCTCTCTCTCTCCTCTCTAACTCTTGTATATTAGTTATCTTTTTCCTCCTTTTCTTAGTGGGCACTGACCTGTAACTCCCAGTACCAGCATGTGGCTATCATCCACAATGAGCTTTTGATCAGAGAGACCTACAAGGTTTCCTAAAAGAAAGACAGATTTCTGTCCGAGTACTTGATGACCCACCAAAGGTTAGTGGTAAGACCCTACTGCTGAAGACACCTTATGTGGTTGACACGTAAAATGGAATGGCATGGCTGGAAGCTGGAAGAGAGTCAGTCCTCAGACAGTCAGCACGTCTAGTGCCAGAAGGTGCTACATGGGCGACTGGGGGAAAATGACCAATATCTGTCCAAGCAACTCATGGTCTAACCTACTTAGCAGCAAATAACCTGTTGTGATGCCCACACAAGTGCAATAGTGGCACACAGCCATGGTGGGGAACCAACTGCTCTTGATTTGGCTAACTGATCCCCTCAGTGGTACAGAACCCATAGCTGGATCTGGGAAACAAGTCAGAACCATATCCAAACATAAGCCCACTCTCCATTATCAAGCTACTATCAATCGTGGGCTACAAGAGGGCCTACACCTATTAAATTCTCTATAAAAAAAAGTAAGGTAATCTCATTTGTCCTGGTGCTAACTTACTCTCCGTTGGAGAATCTGCTTCTCTTTCTCAGATAGATGTAGATCCTAAGGAGAGAGCCACCCCATCATAACTCAAAAGGGCCCCGGCTGAAACTAAGAAAAGTTGGAGAGACAAGCAAGGGGGCTGTTTTCCTGGTGAACCGGATACCAGCACAAGGGGGAAGGAGATCAACACAGAGAAAAATCAACTCCTACCAAATCAGAGAGCCAGAGCCTCAGAGGCCCCCAACACCTCATCACTGAAGCAGACCAAAAGTAAACCCAACATGGCTCAGGGAAATTTTGCGGAAGAGGGGGCAGAAAGAATGTCAGAGCCACACGTTGGGTCATGATATGCAGAGACATTTATCTTACCCATAACTGTGGGCTAACTCCACAATGCATGACCCATATACCTCAACAAGGAGGGGTCAAGAGGAGGGAGTAGGTCACGGATGAGCCTAATAATGGTACCAAACTGACTGTATTTGCTGAATACAAAACTAATTAATAAAAAATAAAAGAAAAAAATTAAAATATATTTAAAAAATAAGAATAAGAAGCCGGGTGTGGTGGCGCATGCCTTTAATCCCAGCACTTGGGAGGCAGAGGTAGGAGGATTGCCTTGAGTTCAAGGCCACCCTGAGACTACATAGTAAATTCCAGGTCAGCCTGGACCAGAGTTGGACACTGTTAGCCTAACCACAGCAGCCATATTTTCTCTGCAGCCGCTTTTATGCTGTGTTCTCTGCAGCGTGGTATGTTACATGCAGTGGGGATTCAAATCTATTGGTCTTGTGTGGGGTTTATTAGGTGCCTGGAATCTGAAGGTTAATATTTTGAATGTGTTCTGAAAACCCTTCTGGGTTTATCTTTTCTAATACTGTATCTACCCCATTACCTGATATCTCTTAGAGCTCCAGTGAAGGCATATTAGACCTTCTCAGACTTTTGCCTCTTAAATTCTCATCCATACTGTCCACCTGTCTGTGTTGCATTTGGCATAATCTCCTCAGATGGGTCATTATGTCTCTATCTGCGCTTTATCTGTTGTTTAAATGAGCATTCTGGGCTTGGCTGTCATTTATCATATCTTTTTATTTCTAGAGGTTATATTTGGTTCTTTTTCTAATCTGCTTCAATAGCTCTGAAGTTCCTTATTCCTCTGTCAAGCCTTCAGTTTTTCATTTATTTGTTTCATATTCTGTTTTTGATAACTCCGGCCTCTGCGCTCTTTGTCCAGTTGTGTTTGCTTTCTTTTACTTTCGGTGAATTCATGTCAACTTCATTTGTAAGAATTATTTTGAAACCTACATAAAAGTGTATCAAAGAAGCCAGGCATGCTGGCATAACCCACAATCCTAGCCCTTGAGAAGATGAGGCAGGAGGATTGGGAGTTCAATAGTATATAAATTCAAAGCCAGCCTGAACGCCACAGGAAGCATAGGAAGATCTTGTCTCAGAGGGGACCTGGAGGGAGTTCAGAGAGTATGGCCTTGTTTCTGTTAGCCACCCGGAAGGCTACCTCCTTGATGTCATTGTAACTACATTATTGCCTTGGGGTTTTTGAAAGCCTAAAGTAATGATAATTCTGATGCCAGGCTTGTGAATACATGTCTCAGGGTCTTTTTCCTCTTGCCTGCTCTTCCCGATCGAAGACCATGTCCTTTCACTGGCCAAGCCCCTGGACGCTCACTGGAGTTGCTTCTGCTTCCCAGAGTGCGAGAAGTGCACACGCGTGCACTGCACGGCAGGGCTGTCCCGGCAGCCTCCTTCCCCAGTCATGGCGTCACCAGCTGAGTCTAGTGCGAAGCACTCACTGGAATAAACCTCTTCAGGCCTGAAAACTGCATTTCAAGGAGCCTATTCGAGAAGACTGTTCGACATTCATAATTTTAACAACTGCATTCATAAATGAGATTATAGCTATTTGCTAGGCTTGCCAAGCTTTGTTATCGGGAATAGGCAGCTTCACCAAATGGCTCGGGTAGTTTTACAGGGCGCTTCTATGCTCCTGAATTATAACAGAAATCTGTGGGTGCTTCAAAGGAGGAAGGAATCTCTATAAAGCTGAGTGGTTCTAGCCCCTTCCCTCAACACTGTGACTTTCCTTGATTGTCACTTGGATGTCCAGGTTCTCTCTCAGTGCTCACACCTGCAATTCCAACACTCAAGAGACTGAAGCAGGAGGATTATGAGTTCAAGGCCACCTTGGGCTACAAACCAGTAAGAGAAGGAAGGAAGGAGAAGGAAGGAAGGAAGGAAGGAAGGAAGGAGGAGGAGGAGAAGCAGCAGCAGTAGTCAGGTGTGATCTCTAATCCCAGCACTCAGGAGGCAGAGGTAGGAGGGTTGCCATGAGTTTGAGGTCACACAAGACTATCATAGTGAATTCCAGGTCAGCCTGGGCTAGAGCAAGACCCTACCTTGGGGGGAAAATTTTTTTTAAGGTTTTTTTTATATTTTTGGTTTTTTCAACATACACTCTCGCTCTAGTCCAGGCTGACCTGGAATTCATTTTGTAGTATCAGGCTGGCCTCAAATTTATAACGATCCTTCTACCTCTGCCTGCAGAGTGCTGGGATTAAAGGTATGCGCCTCCACACCCAGCCTTTTCAAAAGCCATCTTTTTTAGTCACATAGCTTCTCATTCCTAAGAGTGTGTGTGTGTGTTTACTGTTTGGGGGCGGGGGGAGGGGCAGGTCTCACTCTAGTCTAGGCTGAGCTGGAACTCACTCTGTAGCCCCAGGATGGCCTTGAACTCACTGTAACACTCACACCTCAGCCTTCAGAGTGCTGGGACTAAAGGCATACGCCACCATGCCCAGCTTTCATTGCTAAATATTAATGCATCTCTTTAATCAGACTTCCCAACAATCTGATACAATATTTTCTAGACTTACGATTTTTATTCTTTTGGAGTTTTCTAAATTATTTCAAAGAGTTTGAGCTTCATCTTAAAAACTGTGGGGAGCCACAAAAGGAACAGCACAATTAAATCCACACTTCAGAAAGAACACTCCAGAACACCAGATAGCCAACCTAAGGACCCCAGTGGAGAACTGGAGAAGAGCTGGGAGTTTACTCCACAGTCCAGGAGGAAGAGAAGAAAGGCACAGCAGAGAGTGGCAGGAGGAAAGCAAGAAGCGGGCACCTGCGGGCAGGAGGTGGGGCTGGGGTGAATGCCAGGAGCACCCAGCGGGTGTGGAGGGCTCCTCCTCACTCCTGCTCCCGAACACTAACAGATGGGAGCAAAGATTTCAGTGGAAAGATGAGGCCATGCAAGCAAACAGGAGTCTGTGACTGTGGAAAAGAGTAATGTTTCTTTATGGAAATATAATACTATAAAGCCAGACACGGTGGTGCAGGTCTGTAATCCCAGCACTCCGGGGACTGAGGCCAAAGGATTACAAACTCAAGGCCAACCTCACCTACACAGGGAGTTTGAGGCAGCCTGGGCTACATGCAAAGACTAGGCATGGTGACCCATGCTTGTAATCCCAGCACTGAGGTGGTAAAGGTAGGAGGATCAGAAGTTCAAGGTTATCCTCAGCTACATAGTAAGTGCCAGCCTAGGCTGTATGAGATCCTATCTCAAAACAAACAGGCAAGCAAGAATAAAAAGACAACTGCCACCGGGTGGGGTGGCGCACACCTTTAATCCCAGCACTCGGGAGGCAGAGGTAGGAGGATCTCCGTGAGCTCGAGGCCACCCTGAGACTCCATAGTGAATTCCAGGTCAGCCTGGGCTAGAGTGAGACCCTACCTTGATAAAAAAAAAAGAATCTAAAAATACAACATAAGCTCCAGGTATACCATCCTGGCGGAAATGGCATCGGCATACAAGAGGACCAGGCAGGTTCATGATAGCACTACTTACGATAGCCAAGTTACAGAAAGACCTCCAAAGCACACCTGATTGTTTTGGTGGTGGTGGTGGGGAGTACTTGAGATGAAGCCCAGGGTATCAGGCATGAGAGCAGGCATTTCTGTGGCACCTGCTGCCTTGTCCTGGGCACTCTCCTTGGACTGCTACTGTGCCCTTCCCTCTCGCCCTACAAGGAGATGGCACAGAAGGTGTTCAACATGACTATACCCAAAATTACCATTCCAAATTCAAGCTTTCACTATACTCACAACGCACAGTACTAACTGCTACACAACCGCAGCACATTATACTCAATTATTGTAAAGCAAGAAAAAAAAATGCCATTCAATGGCTTTTCAGCAATAAAAAGAATTTCTATTTAATCTAAGTTTACTCTAGAGTTCAACTAGAGTTGAACGAGATCAACTCGCTTCTGGCATTTTCTTGTTACTTAAGGTTTTACTGTTTGATATTTGACTTCACTGGCAACTGAAAGGTCACTCACTTAAAGGTGAGCATATAACAAACTTCGCATACAAGATTAAAATGAGCAGGGAAGTTTTGCTAACACATGCAGCTTTCTTTATTACTCTCCAATCCCTAGATATTCTTCCTTCTCATAAGAAATAAGCAGTTGGAAAAAATCTTAGTCCACTTTTCAGTTTAACAGACCCTTTATTCAATATTTTTTCAAAATATCTGAAAGTAACATACAGTCAGTTCTGTGGTTTGGTGTTCTGTTTTATTCTTAAGGGTTATTTTTGGGGGGAGTGGGTTTCATTTTGGATTTTTCAAGGCGGTGTCTCACTCTAGCTCAGGCTGACCTGGAACTCATTCTGTAGACCCAGGTTGACCTCAAACTCATGGTGCTCCCCCTACCTCAGCCTCCTGACAGTACCATCATGCCTGGCTATTCTTGAAGTCCCCATACTAATAATAAGTTTCTTTGTATTGTTTCATGGAAGTTTTATCACTTGACATCATTTCCCTTTTGTCCCAAGTTACCATCAACCCCATGATCTCACTGGATCCCTCTAGACCCCATTTCTCATAGAGTGTCAGCCATGACCGGCATCCCACGGTCTTCTATAGAAGGCTGTTCACATAAAGACCCAGGCTTAAAGGTCTGAGATATGACTCAGTGGTAGAGAATGAGTGGTAGACAGTGCCTAGAACACGTGAGCTCCTGGATTCCACCCAGCACTAGGGGTGGAGGACCAAGGCCTAAGCTCACAGTGGTCAGATAAGCTTTGTTGTAACACAGAAGCTATCCATTCCACATTTCCCATATGGGCTGCCTGTTACAGTCTCAGCAGAGGCTGAATTTCCAGGAGAATGGTGTAGACTTTGCAGTCTCACTGGAAGTGGGGGGCAGCAGACAGATAAACCTATGGCTATGTTTGCACAGTAAACATGCTGCTTTTTTTTTTATAAGGCTGTAATCATATAAATATTGTCATTTATAGTTGGCATAAAATTGGCTTTTATTACTAGTTGGGCATAAGTAGCTGAGAATGGAGGCGGTAATAAAAATTGGTGGTAGTTTGAATGTATGTATCCCAATAGAATCAGATGTTTTATTAAAACTTGGATTTCTAGCTGCCTGGCTGGAAGAGGTGTCACTGGGAGTGGAGCTGATTTCTAGCCCAAATGTATGCAGAGAAGTCTGAGCTCTGCCATAGTTCCTGCCTGCTGCTCTTTGGTGTTTGCTGGCTGTTCAGCGCTGTCCCTGCTTGGATTTATGAGTGGGAGCCAGCTCCATCCGCCACTGATGGAGCTCCCCTGCATGTGAAAGCTTGAAATAAACCCTTCCTCCCGTAAACTGAGTCTGGTGTGGATGTTCATCCCAGCAACGTGGAGCTGACAAGAAAATTACAGTAAGATTGGTTATCAACGCCCATCCTCAGTCACTCTTTAGCACTGCAATCATAGACAGATCACTGAAAGAGCTAGTTTTGAATCTGCATGCAGAGCCTCACCGCTAACAAAACATTGGCAACCAGGGTGTACTATCATTCTTTCACGGGGCTAAGTAGCCTTAGTGTGTGGTATGGCTGCTGAGCAGAAATGTGATCATAAACTGAGAAAGTTAAAATTCTCTTTAATCCACATTCTCCCCAAGTTCCTACAAACAATGAATGAGAAGGGCTGGAGAGATGGCTTAGCGGTTAAGCGCTTGCCTATGAAGCCTAAGGACCCCAGTTCAGGGTTCAATTCCCCAGGACCCACGATAGCCAGATGCACAAGGGGGTGCACACATCTGGAGTTCATTTGCAGTGGCTAGAGGCCCTGGCGCGCCCATTCTCTCTCCCTCTCTCTCTTTCTCTGCCTCTTTCTCTCAAATAAATAAATATATATATATTAAATAAATGAATGAGAAAAACGAAGGATAAACAAAAGCCAAAGGAACAGCTATACAGCACAGCCATCCGGCTGCTGAGGTGGCTCATACAGACTCCAGGGAGGACTTGAAGGAGGCGGCCACTGCAGCAAGACTGTGTCCCACTGTCAAAGTGGAAGAGAAGCAGGAGCCACAGACTACTCAGCTGGTCACAGAGATTCACTTGTTCCAAGTATGACAAAGTCACCGTAACTCATAATTCGAATTTAGCTGTAAATACAATGACCGCATGTGTAAATACAATGACCGCATGTTCATAACCTACCCTTTCATTTTGTTCTTTTGCTGCTGTTGTTTTTGTTTTTTGGTTTGGTTTGGTTTGGTTTGGTTTTTATGAGATAGGGTCTTGTTCTAGCCCAGGCTGACCTGGAATTCACTATGTAGTCTCAGGCTGACCTCGAGCTCACATGAAACCCCCTACCTCTGCCTCCTGAGTGCTGGGATTAAAGGTGTGTGCCATCATGACTGGCTTCATTTTGTTAACCTTCTCACCAACCAACCCCCCCCACACACACACATACACACACTGCAGTATTTTCTTGATAACCCAGGATTCACTAACTCTATACAAACAAATTACAACACAAAAAGATACTTTTTTTAATTTTTTTATTTACTTATTTGAGAGCAACAGACAGAGAGAGAGAGAGAGAGAGAATGGTCACGCCAGGGCCTCCAGCCACTGTAAACGAACTCCAGACGCATGCACCCTCTTGTGCATCTGGCTAACGTGGGTCCTGGAGAATTGAGCCTCGAACCAGGGTCCTTAGGCTTCACAGGTAAGTGCTTAACCGCTAAACCATCACTCCAGCCCCAAAAAGATATTTTAGAAGCAAGAAGATACTGGTGGCTGGGCCTACCAGAAATATGTGACCACAGACTCTCACACTGACTTCTAGGTAAATGAAAATGACCACGTATGTATATCACGTCTTCTTACTAACCCACATAGAGGTGGTAGATCAGGAAGTTTTTTAAATGCATGAAAGCATAGGATAAAGAGCAGAAAGGGAAGAGCTGCCATGGGCGTGGTTGCACACAACTTTAATCCCAGCACTCAGGAGGCAGAGACAGGAGGACTGCTGTGAGTTTGAGACCATCCTGAGACTACATAATGAACTCCAGGTCAGCCTGGGCTAGAGTAAAACTCTACTCAAAAAGCCAAAAAAAAAAAAAAAAAACAGAAAAGGAGACACTGGTAGAAAAGAGAGAAACATGAACTGGAGAGATGGCTTAGTCATTAAAGCACTTGCCTGCAAAACCTAAGGACCTGGTTCGATTCTTCAGAACCCACATAAGCCAGATGCACATGGTGGCACATGCATCTGGAGTTCATTTGCAGTGGCTAGAGGCCCAGCACACCCATTCTCTCAAATAATAAATAAGTAAAAATTTAAACAAAGGGATGGAGAGATTGCTAGTGGTTAAGGCATTTGCCTTTAAAGCAACAGGACCCTGGGTTGATTTCCCAGGACCCACTTAAGCCAGATGCACAAGGCGGTACATGTGTCTGAAGTTCATTGGCAGTGGCTGAAGGCCCTGCCATGCCCACTCTCTTCACCTGAGCCCCACCATCTTTCTCTCTCTAGCTGCCCTTCCTCTCTCAAATAAATAAAATAAAGTTTAAAATAAAAAACATTAAAGAAAAAAATAAAAGACCGAAACAGAAGAAGAGGGTAAGAAACAAGAGAGGAAACACTATGAATGCATGCAATGTCGAAAAACTTTTAGTGATTACAGTTCCTTTTTAAGTCCTAAGAGAACTCCTACTGGAGAGAAACCCTAGTGTGTAAGGAATAAGGGAATTCCTTCCCTTGTCCTAGTTCTTTCTGTTCAAATACACAAAAGGCTTCACAGTAAACAGAAATCCTATATATGTGTTTTGTTCTATATGTAACTGGTGGTTTGATTCAGGTGTCCCCCATAAACTTAGGTGTTCTGAATGCTAGGTTCCCAGGTGATGAAGATTTGAGAATTAATGCCTCCTGGAGGCGGTGTATTATTGGAGGAGGGCTTATGGGTGTTACAGTCAGTTTCCCCTTGCCAGTGTTTGGCATGCTCTCCTGTCACTGTTGTCCATCTGCTGTTGGCCAGGAGGTGATGTCTACCCTCTGCTCATGCCATCATTTCCCCTGCCAACATAGAGCTTCACCTCAAGTCTTTAAGCCAAAATAAACCTTTTTTCCTACAAGTTGCTCTTGTTGGGTTGGGTGTTTTCTGCCAGCAATGCGAACCTGACTGCAACAGTAACCTTTAAATACATAAATGAGTTTATAGTGGAGAGAATCCTTATGTATATAAATAATGTGGGGAAATCTTTACTTTTTTATTTTTTGGTTCTCTTTGCAGACATGAAAGGACTAACAAGAGAAAATCTATCTACATCAGCAACATGGGAAAGCGTCAAGCAACCCAGCTAAGTCTGAAAACGTGAAGATTCACACTGGAGAGAATCTCCAGTGGGGAATATGAGAGGACTGCATTGCACAGCACTCAGGATGTTCGCTGGAAAGAATCCATGTCAATGTGAAGTGTGTGGGGAAGCCCACACCCCACAGCTACAAAAGAACACACCATGGGGACAACCCTGAACAGAAAAGATGTGCAAAAGCCATCAGTCGGTGTCCATTCACTGAGGAGTGGCATCTGCTTTTGGAAGTGGACGACATGTGTCTTAAGCCTTGACCTTTCTGAGTCTGAATTGGCTAATTCCAGTCTTCTGGACTTGTTTTGCCTATAAGACTTATTACAGAAACACTAAAGTATTTCCTAAAATGCATCACATATTGTCCTTTGTAAATACATATGCTTTTCTACTCTCTGCCTGTTCCCAAAATCTGAAGACAGTACCTACAGTGAGACCCTGCCCATGTTTCCCCTCCAGCCCCTCACTGTTAACTAAATTCTCCTTAAGACCTAGAACTGGACTGGTGGTAGCCTTGGGTCTTCTCCAGTTAGAGAAAACTCTACAGAAGAAAGATTTGATCTGATACTTCAAGGACGAGCTGGGGAAAGAAGGTGGCAGGAATGGGAGAGAAAGAGATAGGTACATGTGTGTTTTAGACCCCAAGTATGACCAATTTTGCAACTCTAAGTTACAATATGACTTCTAAGGAAAGAATCTTGATGAGATAGATTCTCAGCAGATAGGGATAATTCTATGAACTTACTCTCCTCTTCACTGTTCAGCCATACTTACCTGGCAAGTTTGCTGAGGCCAAGGACTTGCTTGTTTGGAAGATAACCAATATGGACCTTCAGAGGAGAGACAGGAATTTTCAACAACATAAAGATACAGCACTTCTTTATATCAAAATAAAGAAATATAGGAAGACTACAGTATACACTCATATAAATTTATGACAGTGACAATGTATCTTTAAAACATATGAAAGCTTTAAGACTTAGAAAATGAATTATGTACATATTTTTAAATTATATAAACAGTAAAAGGAAAGCAGATGAGAACGACTTTGTTAGTGTGTTAACCGTAATTAAATAGCAAATTTAAAGTACAGTTGTGATGTTCCCTGGTAAAGTTTAATTTTTTTTCATTTACATGCAGATGTGTGTGTGCATGTGTGTGCATGTGCATGGGCCAGGATCTGTTGCCACTGCAAACAGAATGCCAATGCATTGTGTCAGACTTTACATGGGTGGCTAGGAAATTGAAATTGGGCTGTCAGGCTTTTGCAAGCAAGAGCCTTTAATCCATGAGTCATCTCCCCAGCCCTGATACAGTTAAATTCTTAATACAAATCTGAAAGTGTTTTTCTATGGAGGGAGCAAGTACTCAAGAAAGGGCAAAAGATCCTGAAACAGCATCAAGTTGTAGCCAGGAGACAATTCTTCAAATGGCAGAAACTATAAATATAAATGTTGCCATTCCATGCATCACAGAGACTTAAGAATCCCTGTAGCACAGCATCTCCATGCCCTTTCATGCTTGGCTGCCCCTTCTAAGCCATGGGAGCACCCCATCATCATGATAGGAGGAAAAGGACACCACTACCACTGAGCTCGTAGGAACATGAGCCCCGTGAACCAGGTTCTTACAGGAATGACTACAGGGCAAATCACTTCTCTCATCCTAAAAGGCACCAGTGGATATCCACTGTGTAAATGTCACCTCTTGTTGAGTCAAGCATTAAGTATTAGAAAACGCTAGTTTTCTTAAAAAAAAAAAAAGAGCTAAAACATTGTTGCGTATTTGGCATTCATTTAACCAACTATGAACTTGCAGATGCCGCTGCACCAGGATTGCCAGCATGAAACAGTTTTCATTCATTCACTGAACGCAGACCACACACCCACAAATCCATGCAGTGGTCCCTAGTGATCACTGTGTTTTAGAGGTTGGGAATTCTACCTTACTCCCTTCCTGGTGGGCAGGAGGAAAATGTAAAGAAGCACCTGAATTCTGGGCATTTAAAAGAAAACTTAGGGGCTGGAGGTTAAGTGGTTAAGTCACTTGCCTGCAAAGCCAAAGGACCCAGGTTCAATTCCCCAGGATCCATGTAAAGCCAGATGCGCAAGGTGGCACATGCATCTGGAGTTTGTCTGCAGTGGCTGGAGACCCTGGTGTGCCCATTCTTTATCTGTTTCTCTCCTAATCTCTCTTGCAAATAAGTAAAAATAAATAGACATTATGGGCTGGAGAGATGGCTTAGCGGTTAAGGCATTTGCCTGCAAAGCCAAAGGATCCCATTTCGACTCTCCAGGACTCATGTAAGCCTGCTGCACAAGGGGGCACATGCACCTGAAGTTCATTTGCAATGGCTGGAGGCCCTGGTGCACCCATTCTCTCTCTTTCTCTCTCTGCCTCTTCCTCTCTCAAATAAATAAATACTTTAAAAATAATAAATAAATAAATAAATAGACATGAAAAGGAAACTTAAAGAATTAAAAATCCCAATAGAAGGCCGGATGTAGTGGCACACGCCTCTAATCCCAGCACTTGGGAGGCAGAGATAGGAGGATTGCCATGAGTTCAAGGCCACCCTGAGACTATAGTGAATTCCAGGTCAGCCTGAGCTACAGTGAGACTCTACCTCGAAAAATCAAAAAAAAAAAATCCCCATAGAAGGGACTGGAGAGATGGCTCAGCGGTTAAGGCACTTGCCTGCAAAGCCTAAGGACCCAGGTTCAACTCCCCAGTACCTAAGTAAAGCCAGATGCACAAAGTGATACATGCGTCTGGAGTTCATTTGCAGTAGAGGCTCTGGTTGCCCATTCTCTTAATCAATCAATCAATCTCTCTCTCTCTTAAATAATTTTTTTTAAATAAAGACCATAGAGCCAGGCATGGTGGTGCATTCCTTTAATCTCAGCACTCAGAAGGCAGAGGTAGGAGGATTGTAGTGAGTTCAAGGCCACCTTGAGACTACATAGCGAATTCCAGGTCAGCCTGGGCTAGAGTGGGACCCTACCTCAAAAAGAAAAAAAAAAAAAAAAAGCCCATAGAACCAACATCTTCTGTACCACTTAAAATATTTGTACTTATGTGCTGAGCTACAGAGTATTATAAATACTTCATACTATTTTTGGTCTTCCTTAAGATCCTGTCATTTGAATGCCCATGTTAGAACATCATCACTAAACACTAGATCTAAGAGACAAAGTTAGCAAAAGCATGCACGAACACCGAGATCATTATCACAGACGGAAGCAGGATGCAACAGTGAGAGGCTGAAGACAGGATCAAGCTCCTTGGGGCTACCCCAGCCGGGCCACTAAGTCTCTACATGCTCTTGGATAAGAGCCTAATTTTCCCACCTGCAATAAAAGGCAGAGATGAGCTCAAAGGTTCCCTCATCATTAATTGTGGATTAGCAGGCCCTCCATGCCTCCTGATGTGACATAATACAAAGTCCTTAGCACCCTGTGGACTACTGTCGGAAACACTCAGCCTGATATTATAAACCTAATGTAGGTGATAGGAAATACAGAGGTAACATGAGCAAATCCAGAGAGTTGGACCATTCTACAGAATAACTAGCCAGGCCTCTTCCACTGGAGGATGTGGGGGCTATTTTTAAAGGAAAAGATATGTAAGGGACATGAACAAATGCAATGTAAATATAAATATGATTTTTTCCCCTTCTTTTCCTTCAGTGCTGAGATTGAACCTAGGGCCTCATGCATGCTAGGCAAGTGCTTTCGCTAGACCGGTAGGGTTTCACTCTAGCTCAAGCTGACTTGGAATTCACTACGCAGTTTCAGGGTGGCCTCAAACTCACAGTGATCCTCCTACCTCTGGGATTAAAGGCATGCAACACCATGCCTGGCTTCATTAACCCTTTTAAAAGTGTTAGGAGGGATAGAGAGATGGCTTAGTGGTTCAGGCACCTGCCAGCAAAGCTTAAGGACCTAGGTTTGATTCCCCAGTACCCATGTAAGCCAGATGCACAAGGTGGTGTATGCATCTGGAGTTCATTTGCAGTGGCTGGGGGCCCTGGCATGCTGTTCTCTCTTTTCTCTCTTTCTCTTTCCCTCTCTCAAGTAAGTTAATAAATGAAATTTTTAAAAGTGGTAGCAGATCGGAGCGATGGCTTAGCAGTTAATGTGCTTGCCTGAAAAACCAAAGAACCCAGATTCGAATCCCCAGAACTCACATAAGCCAGACGCACAAGGTGGAGCATGTGTCTAGAGTTTATTTGCAAAAGCTGAAGGCCCTGGCGCACCCATATTCTCCCCCCCCCCACTACCTTTTTCTCTCTCAAATAAATAAATAAATAAATATTAAAATTTTTAAAAAGCATTAGGAAATGAGGAAAATCTTACCCTCCCAATAAATGGAACGAGGTGATGTTCACACATGGAAAACATGTCTATGTCCTTCACAATAACCATCTCGTCATGATCTTCATCAAATATGGCATCATTCAAGACATCTGAAACCAGGAAAATACAAAGTGTAACAGCTACTTTACTGAATATGAAGACAGAAACATTTTAAAGAATATCAATCTGCTAAAAGACTAAGGAAATAATACTAATATTATATATAATACATTATATATGATAATATTATATGTAATATTCATAATAATAATATAGTAAATAATACTAATTTTCCACATTAAATTACCAAAGTCTCCTTTTTTTTTTTGGTTTTTCGAATTAGGGTCTCACTCTGGCCCAGGCTGACCTGGAATTCACTATGTAGTCTCAGGGTGGCCTCAAATTCATGGTGATCCTCCTACCTCTGCCTCCCAAGTGCTGGGATTAAACACGTGCACCACCATGCCCAGCAAAGTCTCCTTTTTAAGTGATGTGAAATCTTAATATAATGTCACATGAGAAATGTAGAGTTGCATATCCATTTGTAGCATTACAGAAGGAAAAAGGAAATAAAGATTAGAGATGTGGGAAGGAAGGAAAATGACGACAAAAGTGGTTATTATGGTGGTAGATATGCATCATAGTCGCTCTCTTTTTTACATTTTTAAAAATATTTTTACTTGCACATACACAATACAGAAAGAGAGAGAAAGCCGGGCATAGTGATGCACACCTTTAATCCCAGCACTCAGGGAGGCAGAGGTAGAAGGATCTCAGTGAGTTTGAGGCCACCCTGAGACACAGAGTGAATTCCAGGTCAGCTGGGGCTACAGCGAGCCCCTTCCTAGAAAAACCAAAAAGAAAGAGAAACTCGTGTGTGTGTGTTGCCACTGCAAATGAATGCCAGATCCATGTGCCACGTTTTGTATTTGCTTTACAAGGGAGCTGAGGAATTGAACCCAGGCCAGCAGATTTTTCAAGCAAGTGCCTTTAACCATGGAATCATCTCCTCAACCTTGCATTTTTACATTTTCTTATACTTCACATTTTCTCTCCAATAGATATGTACGAAGCCACCTTAAGAAAAAAAGACTAATCTCAGCCCTGTGAGGCATGAGTTTGAGACCACCCTGAGAATACATAGTGAATTCCAGGTCAGCCTGAACTAGAGAGAGACCCTACCTTGAAAAAAACAATATAAATATATATTGAGGGCTAGAGAGATGGCTTAACACTTAAGGCATTTGCCTGTGAAGCCTAAGGATCCAGGTTTGATTCCCCAGAACCCACATAAGCCAGAAGCACATGTGTCTGGAGTTCATTTACAGTGGCTAGAGGCCCTGGCATGCCCATTCTCTCTCTTTCTCTCTCTCTCTCTAATAAATAAAATATTATTTTAAAAATCTTTATGTTTACAAACTGTACTAAGTAAACTTCCGTATGTCATCTGCAAAGCAGGTCATCCAAAATAATAATAATAATAATAATCCTCCAGGAACTTTGAACTCTGACATTCTGTGACTGCAGGATCACCCTGTCCTGGATGCTGAAGATAAAGGAAGTCATCAACAGCCATCACCTTGTGACATAGCCATGGTATTGCCAACAGGCAAGTACCTGGACAGTGTTGTATATGAACATCATGCAAGATCACCAAATGAGAACAGCTACATAGAAAGGTGTTATAATCTCACTTCTGTGTGTGTATGTATATGTAGTATACATGCAAGTTTGGGGGGCAGGTGCATGTTGTGTGTACATGTGGAGGCAAGAAGTAAATGTCAGATATCTTCCTCCACCTTACGTTTTAAGACAAGGTCTCACACTGAACTGGACGTGGAGATCTGGCTAGATTAGCTAGCCAGCAAGCACCAAGGGATCCACCTCTCCAGAGTTGAAATTACAGGTGCATTCCACTATACGTGTCTTTTATGTGGGTGCTGGGGATATAAACTCAGCTCCTTATGTTTGCACGGTAAGCACTTTACTAACTGAGCCATCTCCCCAGTCCCTATAATTTCATGTCCACACAATGAACACATGCATAGGAAATCCCTGCACTGATACCTACACAGCTTGGCAGACTAGATAACACACAAACAAGCTAGTGTGTGATTTCAAGAACTCAGGAGTACCAATTCACACAGTCCAATAAAACAAGAGTGGGAGATGAATGTGGCTTTGCAACCACCCACAGCTAGTTCTTCTCAGAGAGGCAGGCTGTGTGTGAGTCACAGGAGACGTGCAGTGTCCACCCACGCTGCCTGACCTTCAGTGGCTCCGCTGCTCCTAGCACAGGGACTCCAGATACTGAGTCATCACGTAAGTCACACTCTCATGCCCTGAGTAAGGCTATTCAAAGCCTTATTTGATTGTGTGGTAGAAAAGTCATTAATGTTACCATCAGTAGTGGACAAGTGGGATTTGGACACACCTACATGGATAGCCCTGGTACCAGTGACTGCTAAAACAAAGGCAGACAGAAGATCACTGTCATTGTCTGAGTAAACACTCCCCTCCAAGAGCAGGGTTTTTTTTTATTCGTAATATTCTATCCTAACCTTTGGTCATATTTCTGAAAGTTGTATAAAAAATTGGTGTTCCCAGAAGCACCTGGATTTCTCCAAGAGCTTACTATAATGTTACTGCCATGCGTAGCTCAGCAACATCTTTAGTCATGGAAGAACTATTACCAAAAGCGAAAAAACAAAATGTTTCTTAGAATACAATTCCCACTCCTAGGTACTCATGACCACCAGATGACACATATGAGTCAACCCTTGCCCAAGTGTGGTGGCTTGCTCCTATAATCTCAGTACTTAGGAGGCTGAGGAAAGAAGGGTCAAGGCCACCCTGAGCAACACAGTTCCAGCCCAGCCTGCATTATAGTGTGAGGCCTCCTCAAAAACAAACAAAAAAAAAATGTTAAAAGGAACACAAATAATAAGCCGTATGGAAACCTACTTTTGGGGACAATGGCACACCCAGAGGCCATAGATTGTTACTAGAAAATTCTCAGTGCCAGGGATGGGATACTTTCCAGTGAGGTCTTAGCCAGGGAGGTCCCTGATACCCCCAAAGCATTACAGGCCATTGCCAAGGCCCACCAAGAGTAGATGGTAAGACCCTATTGCTGAAGACTCCGCACACTTGGGCTACAAGGTCACTGAGAAACCAAGCTGGGGCTGAGCTGAAAACCTCCTCCATGTAAACCAGATGACAGAAAGCTGGAAAAAGCTACGCTGCATGCAACTCCACAGGAGAGAAGGCATCAGTGGAAATAAACAACAGTGGACACTGCAACCCTTAAGGTTGGCCAGCCAGGCCAAATGAGTCAATAGGTACAATAGTGGTATGTCTGTTATGGGGGAAACCAATTGCTCTCTAATTGGACTGGAGGCCCACTCCATGGGAGGGAATACATCCCTGATACTAAAAAAACCTATGGCAGGGGAAGTCATGAGCCCTAGGGGTGTAACACCTGCTGGTGTCTGGCTAAATACATATACTATGTTCGCCAAACTGCCCTGTAAGCATTTCTCATAATGTTCATACCCATATATTAATGCTACTGTCACTTTTGGTTAGAGAAGCTTCTCTTTTCAGATGGCAGTGACCTTGGGATGGCTCAGAAGGCACCACAGATCCTGGCATGGTGGCACACACCTTTAATCCCAGCACTCAGGAGGCAGAGGTATGAGGATTGCCATGAATTCAAGGCCACTCTGATACTACATAGTGAATTCCAGGTCAGCCTGGGCTAGAGTGAGACCCTACCCCAGAAACAAAAGCAAAAACCAAAAAAAAAAAAAAAAAAAAAAGACACCACAGTGCTGAGAAGTGACAGGAATGTTTAATGCAGAAACATCTCTGTCACACCTTCCAAGGCTCAGGGTCCATTGTGGAAGAGGTGGTGGAAAGAATATAAGAGCCAAAGGAAGGGTAGGACTCCGTACAATACACTCTTCCACACAAAATGGCCTCGATATCCATGACTTCACAGTGCCTGACACTACCTACACAAGACCATCATAATAGGAAGAAAAGATCATGACATCAAAGTAAAAGAGAGACTGATTGAGAGGGGGAGGGGATATGATGGAGAGTGGAGTTTCAAAAGGGAAAGTGGGGGGAGCGAGGGAATAACCACGGTATATTGTTTACAATTATGGAAGTTGTCGATAGAAAAAAATGGCCTGGATATCCATGATCTTGCAGTGCCTGGCACTACCTACACAAGACCCTCATAATAGGAGGAAAAGATGATGACATCAAAATAAAACAGACTGATGAAGAGGGGGAGGGGATATGATGGAGAGTGAAATTGTGAAGGGGAAGGTAGGGGCGTGGAATTCTCATGATTTATTTTCTATAATTATGGAAGTTGTCAATAATAAAAAAGAATTAAAAAACAGGCTGCATCCTGAGATCCTGAACTCTGGGATGCAGACCTGATACACCAGCTTTCTTCTTTTTCTTTTTACCCAATGAAACTTTGTTTCACATTCCATGAGTTGATGGTCTTACTTGTGTGACACCAGACCCCATAACATCTTGGGGGCTCATCCTTGATCCACATTTCAAGACCTCCCTCCCCAACTCTTGGATGATTGAACCAGGGAAGGACCCTAATCTCGGCCCAAAAACCATATCTCCATCCATCTGCATATTCCTGGTGTTGGAGTTGGTAGCAAGCCATTGACGGGAAACTTTGCCTAGGACTGCCAGCCCCCTCCTTTATTGGGTAAGAAACCTACAGAGGTGCTTTTTCCACTCTTCTTTTTTTCTTTTTTTCCTGGTTTTTCTGGTTTTCTGGTTTTGCACATTTTCTGGGTCCAAGAGGAAAGCTGGATGCAGCATTAATTCCCCTGGACCAGGGATCACGGGGCCACTCTTGAGCTTCTTGGGCTCTGTAAGGAGATTTTGAACAGAGGTCTGTTTCTGGTTCAGTTTTGGTTTGGAAGCCAGGTGGCAGTGTCAGGAGAGCCGTTATTACTAGCATGTTTGTGTTTGGTATTGTGTTCGTTTGTATTGTCCTCATCTTTGAAGATATGGGTCAAAATCATTCTGTTGAAAAATCTCCTTTAAAACTGGTTAAAAAGCACTTTAAAGATCTTCAGGGGGAAAAAAAGATAAACATCAAAATGAACTAGGCCTATTATCCTAGTGTAGTGGTTTGATTCAGGTGTCCCCCATAAACTTAGGTGTTCTGAATACTAGGTTCCCAGCTGATGGAGATTTGGGAATTAACACCTCCTAGAGGGAGTATATTGTTGGGGGCAGGCTTATGGGTATTATAGACAGTTTCCCAATGCCAGTGTGTGGCACATTCTCCTGTTCCTGTTGTCCACCTTATGTGGGCCAAGGGTTGATATCCACCCTTTGCTCCTGCCATTGTTTTCCCCTGCCATCATGGAGCTTCCCCCTCAAGCCTGTAAACCAAAATAAACCTCTTTTTTCCCCACAAGCTGCTCTTAGTTGGGTGATTTCTACCATCAATGAGAACCTGACTGCAACACCTAGCTACGCTGGAAGCTGAGATAGGAGGATCTCCAATTCAGCATTCCAATGTGATAGCCTGATTCTACATCTTAAACCATGTGATTTTTAAATTGCTTGATAAAAATAAGTAAATAATTTTAATTTGGACAGTGCCTGGTATTTCCTCTTTTGTTTGGGCTTTAAATAAATAAGACATTGTTTATAGACACCTTTTGGTTTCTTTATTAATCCAAATAGTCCAACAGGTCTCTCCTAAAGTTTTTGTTGATATTTCATTTATTTCAAGGTTTTTTGGCTTTTGTCTTTAAAAGTCAGATTTAACTAAAGCGTGTGGTGGGCTAAAATTTTATGTAAACAAAGCCATATTTTGTTACATGATCTCATGAATATAATTACTGAGTTTATGTTCTAGGTCAACTTCAGCTTACATAGAGGATTATTGAAAAACAACAAAATTCTCTCTGAGGTAGTGACTCATAATTTGCCAGGTATTTTAAAAGATTGTAATGTCCTGTAACTTAAAGGGAGGAGGCAACTTGCCTGAGTTCTAGGCCAGCCTGCCTCAAGATAGAAACAAAAATTTGCCTTAGTTACTCCTAATAAAACCATTTCCAAATGTGTTAGAGGTATTGATAAAGATTATTCCCAAAATGGTTGTCATGTTTTGCCTGTATTCATAGAAAGTGTATTTCATGGAGTTTATTAATAGGAGCTATCTCAAATCAATGGGTTATATAAAATCTGAAGGTATATATATTGGTATTATTAAGCAAGTCTTATTGTCAGGTAGAGATTTTTTGGTGACCTAAATACTAAGGCAGGCCTTTTCTCTACAAATTTCCAATAGTAAAATGGATAACTCTTTGAAGCCAGACTATTTGCTTCTTTGTCAGTAGGTAATAAGATTAATCAATTTGGTGTAGTTTTTCTTAATAGTCTTATAAGAAAGATGGTTATGGGTTGAGATGAGATGATTGAAGGAACTGGGAAGGTATTTTTCAATGTTGGACATAGAATGCTTGTTAAAAATGCTATTTGAGCCGGGCGTGGTGGCGCACGCCTTTAATCCCAGCACTCGGGAGGCAGAGGTAGGAGAATCGCCAAGAGTTCGAGGCCACCCTGAGACTACATAGTGAATTCCAGGTCAGCCTGAGCCAGAGTGAGACCCTACCACAAAAAACCAAAAAAAAAAAAAAAATGCTATTTGAATGAAACTTAGATCAGAATGTTAAAGCATGTGGATGAAGATGTGTGCATACAGAAAGGATGCAAAAGATCTAAAAAGACCAAATTTTGCCCAAAATTAATTTCCTTTTAGAAGGAACAGAAACCTAATTTTCAGGCTAAACCTAAACACCATGCCTAAAGTTAAAGATTTTTCAACTGTTTACAGACATTTAAGGATGCTCCAAAAGTTTTATATAGGGGACATAGACTTAATGTGAATTCAGCTTACATTAGACGCAGGTGATGTCCTATGCTAGGTGGGTCACAAAGTCATAAGCACAGACGTAATTCATAGTCTTTGGAAGTCTAAGCAGGTTAGACATAGACAAGACCCCATCACCTTATGTATTACAAATGGATAAAATAAATTTCCTAGGTAAAAACAAACAACTTCAGAGTAAGACAAGGAATGTCAGGATGCTTAGCTCTCTGCTCTGTCATTTTCTTTTGCTCTTACTTACTGTTATATGCTATTGAAAATCATGACAAGCTGGGCTCTGGAGAAAGGCATGACGCCCCCTTTACCTCAGACCCCATGCAAGTTTAAGCCAGGTGTCCCCCTGACCCTGTCCAGAGACAAAATGGCCAATTGTCTCTGACAAGGAAAAGGGAATGACAAACAGCATCTAACTTTGTTTCTCTTTATAGTTCCTCTCTTTTGAACACCTAAAGTCACATCTGTTAGATGAAATTCCCAGTAGACAAAAAGTTAAATAGGTAAACTGAGTCAAGGTACTTGATCAAGTTACAAACTCTTACATAAGGCAAACATCAGACTTATCTAAAATGCACATCAGGATATAAACAGATGATTTTTAAAAAAGGCATTAAGTAAATGATGGCTTAACGGTTAAGGTGCTTATCTGGGAAGCCTAAAGACTAGTTCGATTCCCCAGCACCCTCATTCTTATTGCTAGACCTAAATCTGATTTAAAGCAGGTTCTCTGATATCCCTTCTCGAGACAGTCTTCTATACCCATCAGCCCACATGGGAGGACTGTCAGCAACTCTTGCAGACCCTCTTCCTCACCACAGAGAACATGAGAAAATCTGAAAGAAAGCCAAGAAACTAGTGTTGGGAGCCGACAGCTGCCTCATGGAGAACCCTAATGTTATTGGCAAGGTCTTCCCTTCCACATGACCAGACTGGGATCCCAACACCACTGAAGGTAGGGCGTCCCTCAACCTCTTTCGCCGGACTCTGATGGGTGCTCTCCAGGCAGCCGCTCACTCAGCACCCTACAAATTTGTCTAAGGTGAATGAAGTGACCCAAGGGTCCACAGAATCCCCTGCTGCTTTCCTAGAAAGGTTGCAGGAAGCATATAGGACACACACACCCATAGATCCTGAGGCCTCTGAGAATAGGCGAACTATTAACATTGTGTTTGTAACTCAGTCCGCACCAGATACTAGAAAGGAGATTCAGAGAATCTACTTGGAGTGAGGGCTACTAACAGCAGAAGGTAAAGGCATTAAAAACAAAAAATAAAATTTGGACTTATTGGCTGCCATTTGGGCGCCTGCTGAAGTAGCCATAATCCATTGTCCGGCTCATCAGAAAGGGGAGACCACAGACACAAGAGGGAACAGACTGGCAGAACTAGCAGCAAAGAGTGCTGCCTCTCAGCGTCCCTCAGATTGTCTGGTCACCCTCCCGGCACCCACTCTTCCTGAGCCACCAATATACAAGGAACAGAACCTACAGCTCACCTCTCGTCTGATAAAGGAACAGACCCCACAAAGATGGCATCAACTTGAGAATGGACGGTTGTTGCTGCCCTAAGTCCTAGGGTGGAGTCTGGCTAAGTAGCTACATGAAGGAACTCACTTAGGAAACAACAAGCTAGCCAAGTTTTTCTTCCCAGGTATGGACTCAATCAAGGACATCACCACCAGGGGTCAGACCTGCCAACAGACAAATGCCTCCTCTGGTAAGGTGCCACCAATGGAGGCGAGGGAGTGGGGAACAGAGCCAGGTAGATACGGGAAGTAGACTTCACAGAGGCAAAGCCAGGTCAGTATGGATATAAATATCTACTTGTTTATGCTGCTACCTTTTCAGGATGGGTGGAAGCTTTCCTGACCAAGTGTGAGACAGCCCAAATAGTGACTAAGAAATTGTTAGAGGAGATAATTCCCCGCTGTGGGTTGCACCTCAGGATAAGATCAGATAGTGGGCCTGCCTTTCTGTCAAAAATCACTAGGGAATTGACCTAGACATTGGGGATTAATTGGGAATTACATTCAGCTATCATCCCCAAAGTTCAGGACAGGTAGAAAGGATGAATCAGACCTTGAAGGAGATTTAAACTAAATTAACCCTAGAGACTGGTAAAGGATAGGTGGGACTCCCCTTAGCCCTGTCAAGGGCCAGGTGTACCCCTTATATAAAAGGAATTACTCCATTTAAAATATGTATGGAACCCCTCCCCCTACAATCCTTTCCCAGATGGGTCTTGAACAGATAACTGACTTTACTAATGAAAGGCTTCTTTCTTTTTTTAAAAAAAATTATTTATTAGAGACAGAGAGAGGGAGGGATATATATATATATATATAGAGAGAGAGAGAGAGAGAATGGGCACGCCAGGGCCTCTAGCTACTGCAAACGAACTCCAGACACATGGGCCACCTTGTGCATCTGGCTTATGTGGGACCTGGAGAATAAAATCTGGGTCTTTAGGCTTCATAGGCAAACACCTTAACCACTGAGCCATGTCTGAAAGGTTGCTTTCTATCCAAGTCTTACAAAGAGTCCAGGAGTCCATTGTTCCAGCAATCAAGGCTGCTTTTCAGACATAACCTGTTTGCCCCCATCCCTTTCATCTTAGGACAGAGTTTGGATCAAGAGACACCATATTGGGACATTGGAAGGGCCCCCACCAGGTCATCCTAACCACCCCAACAGCCATGGAAGTGGAGGGGACAAAATAGAAGAGGATTAGACTTACTTTTCATGAAACAAGGGGGCCTATGTATGGCTTTAGGTAAAACTTGTTGCTTTTATGCCAATCAGTCAGGAATAATCTGAAATACACTGGCTTTAGTTAGATAAAATCTCAAAGAAAGAACTTCAGAGACAAGCCACTAGTAATTGGTTTCAATCTATGTTTAGTTGGTCTCCATGACTAACTTCCCTTGTCTCTTCTATTGCTGGCCCCTGATACTGCTGCTCTTAGGCCTTACCATAGGACCTCTGCATTATTAATGCTCCAAGTAGATATATAGACACAATACACCCCCTTAGATAAAAACACCCTAGACACTGTTCTTCATGAGACAAGGCTTTGACTTAGTGTCATATCAGAGGGGGAAATGGAAAATGGAATGTGAAAGGAATGGGATTATCCTCTGTGCAATGTACCATGACCTCCCTGTATCTCTTTGTTTCTAAATATCTTTGTGATTACATGGCATAGAATATTTCTTGCCTCAGTTCTGCCTATGTGACCTATGTAACCTTGTGACCTCTTGTAATAGTCCCCCCTTGTTTAACAGTATGTAATTTTGTGGCTTAACTCCCAATCCTGTTTTTACTATATATATATATCATGTTGTTATTTCCAATAAAAGCTGACACTCTGAACAGTTCAGGGCTGCATCCTGAGATCTCTGAACTCCAGGATGCAGACCTGATGCACCAGCTTTCTTCTTTTCCTTTCTTTTTACCCAATAAAACTTTGCCTCAAATAAATAAAAAAGAAAGAAAGAAAAGAAAAGAAAACAGAGTCAGCCCTTGAGTTAGGCTAAGTCAGGATCTGATGTCACTTACTAGATGCTGAACCACAGGCAAGGCAACCTGTGCCAGTCTTCCATGCCAAAAACTGGGTGTGAGTACAGTGCCAGCTTCACAAGGGTATTGTGAGGATTAAATGTGTTCTTGGGCTAGAGAGATGGCTTAGCAGTTAAGACACTTGCCTGCAAAGCCTAAGAACCCAGGTTCAATTCCCCAGTACCCACATAAGCCAGATGTACAAGGTGACACCTGTGTCTGGAGTTCATTTTCAGTAAATATATAAATAATAAGTAAATAAATAAATATTTTTAATGCACAGGAAAGTTCCCCTCATGTCTTGCACAGCAACATTTCAGTTAACGATAGACTATATATACAACAGTGGTCTGACAAGATTGAATCTCCCAGTAATGTCAAAGTCATCTTAATTCATGTAAGTACAATCTGACATTTGCACAAAGAAATTGCCTAGTGACACTGTGACTGTACTGTGTATGAGATTCTAGGAAAAGTAAGAGTCTAGTCACAGAACACAGACAGATAGTTCACCATGGGGCAGAGACCCAGGAGAGGATTTAGCTGCAAAAGGCTGAGAAGACTCTTTAGGGATGATGGAAAATGTCCTCTTCGTTGTACTGGTGATTACACAAGTGTCAAAACTGACACTGGAGCTGGGCGTGGTGGTGCACGCCTTTAATCCCAGCACTCAGGAAGCAGAGGTAGGAGGATCACCATGAGTTCGAGGGCACCCTGAGACTACATAGTGAATTCCAGGTCAGCTTGGACCAGAGTGAAACCCTAAACCCTACCTTGAAAACCTAAAAATAAAAATAAAAATAAAAACTGACACTGGGCTGGAGAGATGGCTCAGTGATTAAGGCATTTGCCTGCAAAGCCTAACGACCCAGGTTTGATTCCCCAATACACATGTAAAGCCAGATGCACAAAGTGGCTCATGCATATGGAGTTCATTTGCAGTGGCTGGAGACCCTGGCACACCCATTCTCTGTCTGTCTGTCTTCTATCTCTACCTGTTTGCAAATAAATAAATAAAAATATTTTTAAAAACTCACACAATCCGGGCATGGTGACACACGCCTTTAATCCCAGCACTTGGGAGGCAAAGGTAGGAGTTTGAGGTCACCCTGAGACTACATAGTGAATTCCAGGTCAGCCTGGGCTAGAGTGAGACCCTACCTCAAAAAACCAAAAAGAAAATAAAGCTCACACTGTACATATAGTATTGGTAAATGTTAGTTGTACCTTACTAAAGCTAACTTTACAAGTATTTTTAACTGTAGCATGACATATGGCCTTTTGTGTAACATCTAAACATTTATATGTTCATGTCCAAAAAGACACAATGAAAGGATAGTGAAGATACTAATAGAATGATTGCCTATAAAGGAGTAAGAGAATAGGAAAGAAGAATATGGTGGAAATGAGCCATCTTTGAAGATAATTTATTATGTGGTTTTGCTCTGAACTCACATAAATGTTTACATACTCAAAATAAAACCAAAAAGAAAAGCACTAATTACCTCCATATGGCTTAATGCTTTCTGTGGCGGCTGCCTGTGTCCCATTTCATTAAAATGAACCCAGATGATAACTTGACCTAGCCAAATCATTTTTCTTCAATAATGAAGTTTCCCAGCTACATTTACTTGTATTTTGCTCCAACATATCTGAAAGCTGCCATCTTGAGGGTAATAAGAACAAAGCTCTATCACAGATTGTTTTAATTTCCTGCCTGTTATCAGCATCGAGAAGGTAACCCTGGAAACGAGAGTTTATGGCATTCTGCTTCCTAATCAGAAGCACAAAGAAAACCAGAGCGGCCTCCTGAAGTTCAAGGTTTGTCCACAGCACTGCCACTGTCCTTCCTCGTGTCGTGAATGCCTGAGCAACCACTGCTGAGCAGCCATCCCCCAGGCCGTAGCCCGCCGGGACCCCTTCCTGAGGGGACAGTCAGGCCCCTAAGTTCAAGGTGGTCTAAGCATCCTTTGAAGCAGAAGCTCCAGACTCTTCCTGTGGGTGTGTTAAAATACAAACTGCTAGAGCCTCTGAGGCCCTATAGCATAAAAGCTGTTTGCTATGGCTGGGGAGGTGGTTCAGCAGTTACCGGTACTTGCTTGCAAAGTCTGCCAGCCAGCATTCAGTTCCCCAGTTCCCACATAAAACCAGATGCACAATATGGGCACCTATGTCTGGAGTTCATCTGCAGAGGCAAGAAGCCTTAAGACCCCCATATTCGTTCATTCATTTTCTCCCAAATAAATTAATATATTCTTAATTTTTTTGTTATTTTTATTTATTTATTTGAGAGCGACAGACAGAGAGAAAGAGGCAGATAGAGAGAGGGAGATAGAATGGGCGTGCCAGGGCCTCCAGCCACTGCAAACGAACTCCAGACGCATGCGCCCCCTTGTGCATCTGGCTAACGTGTGTCCTGGGGAGTCAAACCTCGAACCGGGGTCCTTAGGCTTCACAGGCAAGCGCTTAACCGCTAAGCCATCTCTCCAGCCCAATATATTCTTAAGAAAAAAAAACTTTTTGCTTTCTACCTCCTATCTGGAAAGAGGGAATAAAATCACTACCCGCTTTCATTTCCACCATGACAGTACACCTTCCAATGCGCATAGCCTCTTACTCTTTATCAAGATATAACCAATGTCTGTAAAACTTGACCATAAGAAGCATGAACCTAAACATCTCCCACACTTATAATGGCAGAAGCAAAGACAATGACAGACAACTGGACCCACCATCTGCACAGCTCTAATACGCAACACAAACTTACTTCACTAACTGTGGGTGTAAGCCAGGTATGGTAGCGCATGCCTTTAATCCCAGCACTCAGAAGGCAGAGGGAGGTGGATCGCTGTGAGTTCAAGGCTATCCTTAGACTACATAGTGAATTCCAGGTCAGCCTGGGCTAGAGAGAGAGAGAGATCCTGCCTTGGGAAAAAAAAAAAAAGATCCAGTACATTGTAAAGAAAATAAAAGTTTGGTTATTTTAGAAATTTTCATGCCTGTCATTCTTGACAGAATAAATTCACGCACGTCTCTTGAGCTATTGAAATAGGTGTCGTGGCTTCTCTCACGACAGAATTGGCATGCACGTTCATTCATTCAACAAATGCAGCTATTCCCATCCTCTCAGCCAGCCTTGACGCCCTGCACCAATTAGTGAGGGTTCAAGTTTCCACATGATGTGATCTTTGTAGCTGTCTTCATGATGGCAACAGTATTTATAAGATAAGAGAAATACTGAAACGAGGAAATGAAAGCACACATAATCTCTCCACCCACACATAATTATTTAACTGCCTCATAGGGAAACTACACAGAGTGGTTTAAGATGTAGAATACTGAAGTAGAAGGACTGAACAGAGACCCATGTTCGAATGCAGTGTTTGTTCGTATTATGGGAGCTGGACTTCACTGTTCTCATGGGTGAGAGGATGGGTGTGGAAGAGGCTTCTAACGTGACTCCCAGTTTCCTGGTTCACACAACTCCTGGAGCACTGAAAACCAGTGCCAAGCTATATAGTTACCTTCCTGCGCCACTGGCCTGCTTTTAAGATGGGTGCTACAGGGTCCAGGAGTTTCCTGTACTGAGGTGGGGGGGGGGAAGCACCCATGTTAAACTATTTAGATTTATTCACAGATTAAGCTAAAAGGCTGCTACTTATATAGACAATAATTCCTTGGCTCGCTAACTGAGCCAAAGAATTCTCACCGGTCTTAGTTTACACCTCAAAATGTTCCTGATAGATCAAAATTAGAGTCAGTGAGGCTATCCAAGAGGGGAGGTACATTCAAGTAGCCACTTAAAAAGGAATATACTTGATATGTTTAGGGTTTTGTTTTTAATTGGATCATTCTGTATATCTTTCACAATCCAGCTGTTAAGCTGAAAATAAAATTCACAAAACAGATGGTGATAATAGGGTCTGTTTCACAGCAGATCTAAGGAAAGAACTAATGCAATGATCTCATAAACTACCCATGTGCTTCATAAAGCTCTTACCGTCCTCCATCCACTCATACCAAGAGAATTCATACAGATGATGCCATGATCCATAATCCTATCCAGAGAACCCTGAGAAAACCGGACTTACTCACAGGCTGCGGGCATGAATCTGGGGTTACATCTCTTTAAAAACCCAAGAAAGGGGATGAAAACATACGTTATCTGGTAGAGTGCTTGCCTAGCATGCATGAGGCCCTGGGTTCCTTCCCCGGTATTGTTAAAGACAGACACACTCTGATGACCAGTGGGGTAGGAGCTAAGGATTCTGAGACATGGCATTAACAAAGGATTGCAAACTACCCCACTGCCAGCCACAATTTGCTTTTCCGCTCCCCGTTCTTGTCTTTCTTTCTCTCATTTCTTTCCTTCCCCATCCCTCTTTCCCCCTCTTTCTTTCTTTGAGTTGGGCTGTGGATTGAAACCAGAACCTCATACATACTAGGCAAGCACTTTGAACTACACTGCCAGAGCCCCTACCACTTTATATATAGATAAATAGATAGATAGATATTTTATATATATATATATATACATATATATACATATATATACATATATATATGTATATATATATACACACACACACACATATATATATACATATATATATATATGGAATTGCCCGGGTTGGTCTTGAATTCACTGTGTAACCTAGGCAGACCTTGAACTTGCAATTCTCCTGCCTCGTCCTCTTGAGTAGCTGGGATTACAGGTAGGAGCCTCTATGCCTAGCATAATCTGTTATCTCCTAAAGCCAAACAGTGCAATGCCATGCCATAAGCCCCACTGCAGTCACCAAGTCGGAGGTGGGGACTCCTGTGGGGTACCTGAGCTCTGGAGCCTGGAGACAGAGGGGAGACAAGGATGATGTCAGAGCAAACTTTATCCAAAGCCAAAGGGCCACAGGCTCCAGTGAACAGAGAAGGAAAAAACCTCTCATTAATAAGCTGCACCCCACCCTGGAAGACCAGCCGCTGAGAGACCAGGGGAGGGTCACTCAAAACCAGCTCCAAGAGTTACATAGTCAGGTTCTCACAGCTCCTGAGCTGAACATATCGGACCAGGACCTCAGAAACTTGCTTCAGATCTGAGGAAATAAGACACCTAGGTATGAAGATTATTTGGAAAATGACTATAAGTTAGCCTACAAAATCAGCACATTACATGAAAGAAAACTGTGGGCTAAGAAAAGAAAAATGGTTATATTATAGATTATATTTTGGAAGGCTGAGACAGAAAATCACTTGGGCCCAGGAATGTAGGGCCAGCCTGTGCAGCACAGAGAGACTTCATCTCACCCAAAAATAATAATAATAAAAAAGATCTACATTCAACCAAGGCCTTAAGTTTGTTGAGAAGAAAAGAGGGAGGATTTCCTAGAAGGAGGAAAAGGAAGGGAAGTAGTACGTGAGATATGACGCTGAGGTGTCAAACAAGACCTGGGGAGATGGCCTAGTGGTTGGCGTGCTTGCCTGCAAAGCCAAAGGACCCAAGTTTGATTCCCTAGTACCCACAGAAGGTCAAATGTACAAGGTGGCACACATGTCTGGAGTTCATTTGCAGTGGCTGGAGGCCCTGGTGCGCCCATTCTCTCCCTCTTCCCCCACCATATCTGCCTCTCAAATAAATAAATGACTAAATAAAATATTTTTTTTAAAAAAAGCAGTGTCAAACAACAAAAGGCCAAGAGGTCTGTCCAGGTAGTTATGCAAGGAATAGAAACTCGATCCCCTTTTATTTTACAGCATTTTCCTTTTTTATTTTTTCAAGTTAGGGACTCAGTCTAGCCCATGCTACAGTTCCAGGCTAGCCTCAAACTCAGATGATCCTCCTAACTCGGTTTCCAAAGTGCTGGGATTAAACGCATAGCCCAAATTACAACATTTTTATAACTGGTTTAATAACTGTTTCTCATTTCGTTCAGGGCTGTCACATTAGTCACAAAAACAAGTTAGAGGTTAGTTGTCATGGCCTACACTAGTAACTCCAGCACTTGAGAGGTAGAGGTAGGAGCTCAAGGTCACTCTCAGCTATATAATAAATTCCAGGCCAGCCTGAACTACATTAGAACCTGTCTCAAACAATAAAACATCACTAGAGAGATGGTTCAGTGGCTAAGGTGCTTACCTGAAAAGCCTAATGACCCGGGTTCAATTCCCCAATACACACATAAAGTCAGGTGCACAAGGTAGGGACATGCATCTGGCATTCATTTGCAGTAGCTGGAAGCCCTGGCATACCCATTTCTCTCTATCTCCTATCTCTCTCAGCTTGCAAATAAATAAATCTGAAAAATCATTTTAAAAAATAAAACAAAAAATAGGGCTGGAAAGATTGCTTAGTGATTAATGCACTTGCCTGCAAAGCCAAAGGACCCTGGTTCAATTTCCCAGGACCCACGTAAAGCCAGATGTACAAGATGGCTCATGCATCTAACGTTCGTTTGCAGTGGCTGGAGGCCCTGGTGCACACATTCTCTCTCTCTTTTTCTCTTCCTCTCAAATAAATAAACCAAAACGCTTTGAAAAACAGTTATCATGTCCATTTTACTGATTCTGTTGATTCTGTTATTTAGAAGCAGGCTGAGCCATCTCTCTAGCCCTGACTCTGTTATTTAGAAGCAGGCTGAGCCATCTCTCCAGCCCTGATTCTGTCATTTGGAATGTTAAGTACCTGAGAGGAAGAAAAGCCAACAAGTTAACAAGTCAGCCAAGCAGAGCAAGCTGGATCTTGACCTTCGTCCTCTGACTCTAGACAGAGCCGGGCTCTCCAGCCTTCATGAACCTGAACCTGAACCTGACCTAGAAGTACGGACCTGAAGGGGCTGAGCCCAGAGGCAGTCTTCATGGGCCATGAGGTGACAAGACCTAGGGGAAATAACAATGAAGGAACAGGAGAGAGCAAATCCAACTTTTAGAACAGTAATTTAGTCACGGAGGTTGGAGAGGGCAGGATCAAAGTGGCCATCAGCACGGGTGCAGTCACAATATACTGTGTCACCAACTATTTATCTGGCTTTTATGAGGGAAAATTTAGTAATTTCATGCAGCTTTGACCTTTGCTTTCTGAAAACTGAAACAGTTTCATAGAATAGTAGAATTCCATTAAATCTTCAAACTAATAAAAAAAAAGGGGGGGGACTTCTCTAGAAGTTTATCCTATAAAGCCAAAGAATCATTTTTGTAATTTTTACTTTTTATTTTATTTGAGAAAGAGGCAGAGAGAGGAGTGAGAGAGAAAGAGGAAGAGAGGAAGAGAATGGATGCACCAGGACACCCAACCACTGCAAATGAACTCCAGATGCATACGCCACCTGTGCATCTGGCTTACGTGGGTCCTGCGGAATTGAACCTCTGTCTTTGACTTTGCAGGCAAGCGCCTTAACTGCTAAGCCATCTCTCCAACCCGAAAGAACCTTTTACCACCACCTAGAAGTGTGTAAATCTTCAAGATTCAAATAATGTGTGCTTCCTGGTTGTGACACCCTTGGAGGTCACAGTGTCCCTACTAAAAGCATTCTCCCTGAATTACATCAAGTCAGACATCACTGCCATTTTCCCAGTTATGATGGCTGCAGAAACTAATTAAATGAGCCAGGCGTGGTGGCACACGCCTTTAATCCCAGCACTAGGCAGGTAGGAGGATAACCGTGAGTTCAAGGCCACCCTGAGACTACATAGTGAATTCCAGGTCAGCCTGGGCTAGAGTGAAAACCTACCTCAAAAATAAACAAACAAACAAACTAATTAAATGAAAGCAAGAAAAATAGACCAATCGCTGAAAGACAACTGCTCTTGATTAAAACATAAGCACATGCAAACATATTCCTCACTTCCTCACTGCATTCCTTTTTAAAAAACCATTAGTGAGAGATACTTGAGAACGGGCATGGTGGCATGAGCCTGCAGTCAGTCACAGCACTTGTGAGGCTGACACAGGAAGACTGCGAGTGGGACCAGCCAGCCTTCATAGAGAGACCCTGCCTCAAAACGAACAAACAAAAAGGCATTTAGACTGAGCATGGTAGAGAGTGACTTTAATCCCAGCGCTTGGGAGGCAGAGGTAGACAGATCGCTTAAGTTCAAGGCCAGCCTGGGAGTACAGAATGAGTGCCAGGTTCAGCCTGGGCTACAGTGAGACCCTATCTTGAAAAACCAATAAATAAATAAATAAGGGCTAGAGAGATAGGTTAGCAGTTAAGAAGCTTGCCTGTGAAGCCTAAGGACCCAAGTTTGATTCCCTCAGGACCCATGTAAGTCAGATGCACAAGGGGGCGCATGCATCTGGAGTTCTTTTGCAGTGGCTGCAGGCCCTGGTGCACCCATTCTCTCTCTCTTAAATAAACATACATTAAAAAAAAAAAGGAGGGCATGGTTGTACGACACCTTTAATCCTAGCACTAAGGAGGCAGAGGTAGGAGTACTGACAGAAGTAGGAGGGTTACCGTGAGTTTAAGGCCACCCTTGAGACTATGAATTTCAGGCCAGCCTGGGCTAGAGCAAGACCCTACATTGAAAAACCACAGCAAGGGCTGGAGAGATGGCTTAGTGGTTAAGCACTTGCCTGTGAAGCCTAAGGACCTGGTTCGAGGCTTGATTCCCCAGGACCCACATAAATCAGATGCACAAGGTGATGCATGTATCTGGAGTTCGTTTGCAGTGGCTAGAGGCCCTGGCACACCCATTCTCTCTCTCTCTGCCCCTTTCTCTCTCTGTCTGTCGCTCTCAAATAAATAAAAATAAACAAAAAACTTAAAGAAAAACCACACCAAAAAAATTAAAAATAAAAACAGTTAAAGCATGACTCTGAGTATTAACTTTCTTGGTATTACAGTTCTCAACTAATTTAATAACTACTTTTCTAGTTGATATGAAGCCTTTACTATTCAATAATTTTATTTATTTGTAAGTAGAAGAGAAACAGAAAATGGCAAAGGGAATGGTAGTGCATCTGAACTCCAGATGCATGTGCCACTGTGCACATATGACTTTATGTGGGTACTGGGGAATCGAACCTTGGCTGTCAGGCTTTGCTGGCACCTTTAACTACTGAGTCAGCTCTCCCAGGCCAAGATCTTTATTGATTGACTAAACTCTACAGTGCAATAAAATTATCAGCTGGTTAACCTCTGGCGGAAGGAACTCATTTCTGTGGGGTTTGGAGAGGAGAGCCCTTCAATAAAGTCTTTGTCTAATTGAAGGAACAACAGGTTAGAAGACCACCAACCGTGTAAAATGATGAGGAACCTTTTCCGGACATCCGCATCACAAGAAAGAAAGATTTCTCTTAACACAGAAACTATTTGCATGGCATGAATGTTTCAAAGTAAAACAGAGAGAGCTCTTGACACTGAAGGGATACTCAGGCTGTTTGCTGGGTCCCCAGCTACTGGAAATTAAGAGAGTAAGGGGTATGGCCACACCAAGGCACATAAAGCGCTGTAGAACAACTCACTTCCTGGTGTGGCTGTCCTCCCCGCAGCCCAGTACCAGAATGGCCAGTCTAGAGTCACAGACCAGTGAGCAGAGATGCTAATAAGCCCAGCAGTAGTCATTCTCCCAGTCTCAGCGGAATATTTGTTAACAGCAAACTAGTCTTAGAAAAGCCTACGAGGTCTTGGGAGTGGGTCAGTGAACAGAATTTCTAGCATGCTATACATGAAGCTGAATGACTTGTATCCTGCCTCTTACAAACTACCTCACACCTTTAAAAGGTCGGTTTATTGTGGCGGAAAAGGGCTAGAGGGGAGAGACAGGGTCATGAAATAAGAACTAGCATGGGAGAAGCATGGTGTCCACACAAGGTACCAGCAGCTGGAGGCCCTCTGCTCACCTGGTCACTGATCGGCAGGTTGTTCTGAGGGGTAATTGGGGAGGCACGTCCGTGGCCACCCACGCATGAATGGAAGCACATACTGAAGGGTGGGGGTGAGTGAGGTCAGATCTACAGTATGCATGCCTTACAGGAAACTATGAGATGGGCAAAGTCCTTGCTGAGTTAGCAACCTGCCTTGTGAAGTCTAGCATGCACAGCCCTTCACCATTGTTAATGTACACCTTACCACAAGTCCATAAACTATACAGGAATGATCTGTTTTCAATATTTTATTTTTATTTACTTCTTTGACAGAGAAAGAGGGAGAAAGTGAAAGAATGGGCACACCAGGGCCTCCAGCCATTGCCAACGAACTCCAGGTGCGTGTGCCCCCTTGTGCATCTGGCTAACGTGGGTCCTGGGGAATCAAACCTGGGTCCTTTGGCTTTGCAGGCAAATGCCTTAATGGCTAAGCCATCCCTCCAGCCCAGGAATGATCTATTCTAGTGAGATTCCTTGTTAGGATTTTCTTATCTTCTGTGTATGTTTATGTTGTGATGTGCGGGTGCGCATGGTGGTCAGAGAACAATCTTAGGTGTTGGCCTTCGTCTGCCACCCTGTTGAGACATTTTACTCTTACTGTTTGCTGCTGTGTGTGCCAGGCTAGCTGGCCCATGAGCTTCCAGGGGCTCTTCTATCTCCCCCTCCCATCTCGCTGTACGAGCACAGGGATTACAGATGCTTGCACTGCCATGTCCAGCTTCACGGGAGGTTTTGGGATCCAAACTCTGGGTCTCACACTTACACAGCAAGCACCCTACCCACTGAACCATCTCCCCGGGCCTGGAATGTTTTCCAGTGGCTTCTGTTGAACCGAGTTCTGCTTTTTTTTTCTTTTCTTTTTTTTTTTTTTTTTTTGGTTTTTCAAGGTAGGGTCCCACTCTAGCCCAGGCTGACCTGGAATTCACTATGTAGTCTCAGGGTGGCTTCAAACTCTCGGTGATCCTCCTATCTCTGCCTCCCGAGTGCTGGGATTAAAGGCATGCACCACCACACCCAGCTCAAGTTCTGCTTCTTACACAGAACAATTATTAAAATGAATGCATGTTGCATGAGTCACATGCTCTTGGAAGGCTCAAACATTTAGACCAAGGAGACCTCCAAAGAATTCAACCCAGAACTCAGTAACAGTCAACTTCCTCACCTACGCCTGGGTGCTTATCTACAGATCTCTAGGTTAGCAATCAAAATCAGAGGACTTTTTTTTGTTTTATATTATTGTTTGTTTTTTTGTTTTTGCGAGGTAGGGTTTCACACTAGCCCAGACTAACCTGGAACTCACTATGTAATCTCAGGGTGGCCTTGAATTTATGATGATCCTCCTACCTCTGCCTTCTGAGTGATAAGATTAAAGGTGTGCGCCACCATGCCCGGCTATTTTATATTATTCTTAAGATTATATTTACTTATTTATTATTTGTGAGGGAAAGAGAAAATGAGCATACCAGAGCCTCTTGCTGCTGCACACAAACTCCAGACACATGTGCTCCTTTGTACATCTGGCTTTACATGGGAACTGGGGAATTGAACCTAGGCCATCAGGCTCTGTAAGCAAGCACTTTAATCACTGAGTCATCTCTCTAGTCCTGGTTTTTTTTTAATATTTTATTTATTTTTATTTTTTAGTTATTTACTTGTGTAAGTGCATGTATATATGTATATGAGCACATGCGTGCCACGCAAAAACCACTTTGCTCCTGGCTGCTCCCTGTAAGCACAGACCACGGCTGCTCAAGGGCCAAGAGCAAGCTGCTCATCATTGCAAGCACAGTTAGCACAAGGCAGAGAGCCGCAGATGTCTGACACATACGCATACACATACTGGATCTTCGGGTCTAAAGACACAAAACCCAGTATATAAATTTAAGATATAAAAAATTTTTGTGGAAGATTTACTGGCTGAAATGAGGATTGCACATGTCTTTCCTAATGAAATGATATTAACAGAGATGAATCTTGTAGGCATTCGAAGTGAAACAAGCTCTTTTGATGCTACTTCACATAGCATTCTGTGTATTCTAACACAGTGAACCCTGACAATGACCCTGTGGGATAGATGGATGCTAATATGCCCAGTTTACAAATGAGGCAATTGAGGCTGTATTTTTCTATAAACCAGCCATCTCTCCAATCTCCTCCTTCTTGTAAGAGGCCAGGCAAAGCACGTATAACCACCATATACAAAAAAGAGAAAAGTGAGCCGGGCGTGGTGGTGAACGCCTTTAATCCCAGTACTCAGGAGGCAGAGGTAGGAGGATCGCTGTGAGTTCAAGGCCACCCTGAGAATACAGAGTGAATTCCAGGTCAGCCTGGACTAGAGTGAGACCTTACCTCAAAAAAAAAAAAAAAAAAAAAAAAAAAAAAACAAGAAAAGAAAAGTGACAATAATTAAGTTCAGACAGGCCAGTAGTTACACATCTAATAAAGAGACAAGGTCACAGTCAAACAACTTCAGTCACACATAGCTTAATAGTGGGGATATTTCTTTTGTTTTTGAGACAGAGTCATGTAGCTGAAGGTGGCCTTGAGCTTCTGATCCTCTTGTCTGGAACTGCATGGTAGAATTACAAAAGTGTGCTACCATGCCAGGTTATGATGGGGACATGTTCTAAGAAATGTGTCACTAAGCAGTTTGTCACTGTGTGAATACCATGGAGCATACTTATACAAATCTGGACAGTAAGGCATGAGAGATGGCTTAGCAGTTAAGGCGTTTGCCTACAAAGCCAAAGGATCCAGTTCAATTCTCCAGGACCCACATAAGCCAGATGCGCAAGGGGTGCATGCATCTGGAGTTCGTTTGCAGTGCCTGGGGGCTCTGGCACGCCCATTCCCTCTCTCTCGCAAATAAATGAAATATTTTTTTAAAAAATCTAGACAATAGATATGACTATTATACACCTAAACTATATGATATGCATATATATGGTGTATATATGTATATCTGTGTGTATGTATGTATATATAATTATATATTAAATTATCCATAAATTATTGTATATCCACATATAAATATATATGTAATATACATACACACATACATATACCTATTCCATTGCCTTTAAGGCCATGATGAACAAATCAAGCATGAAGAAAATACTGTGGTCATGTGACACAGTAAACACCAGAGGGAAGGCAGCTTTGCAGGCGCAGCCCAGCATCATGTTTTATAGTAGATGTTTTTGTTCATTTTTATTTATTTGAGAGCGACAGACAGACAGAGAGAGAGAGAGAGAGAATGGGCGCGCCGGAGCCTCCAGCCACTGCAAATGAACTCCAGATGCGTGTGTCCCCTTGTGCATCTGGCTAACGTGGGTCCTGGGGAATCGAGCCTCGAACCAGGGTCCTTAGGCTTCACAGGCATGCGCTTAACCGCTAAGCCATCTCTCCAGACCAAGTAGATGTTTTTGAATATGAGCCCATCCTGCAAGAGTGAGAGGTTCAGTACAGTAATACATACGCCAGTGCCACACTGGTGTATTATCTGTAGAGTTCTAGGAATCACACATGACTATGAGCAATGCTTTTACACAGCTGGCAGCACTGCAGATCCACTCTGGTGCCACAAGCCCTGTGAGTAATGCACTGCACTGAAAGGACTATGAGGTCTCAAGACAAGAGGTTTTTAACTCCATATAATTTTCTTTTGAGACAGGCTCACATATATCCTAGGCTGGCTTTAAGCTCACTGTGTAGGCCAGGAAGGCCTTGAACCCCTGCTATTCCTACCTCCACCTCGTTAGTCCTGGGATTGCAGACCTGAGTTACCACCCCCAATATATGCAATGCTGGCCATCATAGCTAGGTAGGTAGCTACGTCCCTGGACTTCCATTAAAATATTATTGGAATCACAGACATACATGCGGACTAATGATGACTGAAATGCTATCAGACACATAGATGAACATATATTTTCATTAACTTCAGGTTAAATATTTTTGGTAGTACACACTGCACTGTCATAATTTGGGAATTAGCCACTAAGAAGAATTACAACTCTTAAGCCAGGCGTGGTGGCTCAAGCCTTTAATTCCAGCACTCGGGAGGCAGAGGTAGGAGGATCGCTGTGAGTTCGAGCCCACCCTGAGACTACATAGTGAATTCCAGGTCAGCCGGGACCAGAGTGAGACCCTACCTCAATAAACCAAAAAAAAAAAAAAAGAATTACAACTCTTAGTTCTAGATGTAAAATAGGTTTGCCCAGTATTTTTAGCTACTTGAAAATACATGTACATACTTCAAAAACTGGGCTGGAGAGATGGCTCAGCCATTAACGCACTTGCCTACAAAGCCAAAAGACCCAGGTTCAATTCTCCAATACCCACGTAAAGCCAGATGCACAAAGTGGCGCATGCATCTGGAGTTTGTAGCTAGAAGCCCTGGCGTACCCATTCATATTCTTTCTCTGTCTCTGTCTCTTTCTCTCCTTCTATCCCCCCCTCCCTCCCTCCTTGGAAATAAATTTTTAAAAAAATTAAATGTTAAAATACAGTTGACCCACATATCCATTTGAACTGTGAGGTTTCACTGATACATGGATTGTTTTGGAGATTTGTGACAATTTTTTTACAAAAAACATGAGGCATGCTGAGCATAGTGGTGCACGCCTTTAATTCCAGTACTCGGGAGGCAGGGGTAGGAGGATCGCAATGAGTTCAAGGCCACCTTGAGACTACATAGTGAATTCCAGTTGAGCTGAGCTACAATGAGACCCTACCTTGAAAAAAAAAATAAAACATGAGGCTGGGGAGATGGCTCAGGGGATGATGATGTGCCACACAAGCGTGAGGTCCCAAGTTCAGATCTCCAGTAACCATATAAGGCCAAACATGGGAGTACATGTCTAGATCCTAACACTTCTATGGGGAGACAGAAGGTGGAGACAGGAGAATACTCTGGAAGCTCACAAACCAGCTGGCCTGGAAACACAGAGGTGAGCAAGGGACTCTGCCTCCAACACAGTGGAATGTGGGGACTGACACCTGAGCTTGTTCTCTGACCTCCCCATGTGCACTATAGCATGAGCACACCTGCACTCACACTTATTTATGTACCATATACACACAAACGAAAAGCCAGGGCTGGAAAGATGGCTCAGAGTGTAAGAGCATTTGACGCAAGCATATGGGCCTGAGATGGCCTGAGTTCGATTCCCCAGGACCCACATAAACAGCTGGGTATGGCCAGGCATGTCTACAACCTCGGTCCTATGACAAGTACAGACCAGAGAATCACTGGGCTTGTGAAAACCACAGCTTTGTGTTTAGAGAGAGACTCCATCTCAAGGAAATACATATTTGAAAAACAGAGAAAGAACACTCAACATTCTCTTCTGGTTCACCCCACATGTACGTACACACCACCACCACTATGCCATACAAACTACCCATGCTAAAAAAAAAACAAAAGAAGACAAGCCAGCTAGCCTAGAAATACGGTAAAAAAAAATAATAAAATAATAAAATAATAATAACAATAAAGTACCCACGTAAAGCCAGATGCAAAAGGTAGTACATGCGTATAGTTTGTTTGCAGTGGCTGGAGGCCCTGGCATGCATCCCATTCTCATTCTCTCTCCCTCTCTCTCTCTCTCTCTCTCTTTCTGTTTTAATAAAATATTTTTAAAATTTGTGCAAATTTATGCAAATATAGACCACAGAGCCACAGTCATATAAAAAAAAAAGTATTGGGCTGAAGAGATGGCTTAGTGGTTAAGGCACTTGCCTACAAAGCCAAAGGACCCAGGTTCGATTCTCCAGGTCCCATGTTAGCCAGATGCACATTGTGGAGCATGCATCTGGAGTTCATTTGCAGTGGCTAGAGGCCCTGGCGTGCTCATATTCTCTCTCTCTCTCTCTCTCTTCCCATCTGTATCTAATAAATAAATAAAACAATTAAAAAAATTTTAAGTATAAAACCACAACTGAAAAAACTGTAGAGAGGGGACAACAGTTCAGTGGTAGAGTTCTTGCCCGGCATGCACAAGGACCTGGGTTTAATCCCTAATCCCCCCACCCCAACACACACACACAGTCACTAAAATCCATGCTACAGGCCTGTAAGAATTTCCCAACACCCTCTCGTCGCTATTGTGAAGGCAAGTGCCGCAGTATCTGCTCATCACTTCCTGAACAGTCCCTCCCTCTAGTAAGCGGTGCATTCCAATAAAGAGTGACTGTCATGGTTTTAAAGGGTTTTGACATGAATGACACAAATAAACAATTCATGTACTAATCTACTGTTTGCTATTGATAAGGGTTCCTATCAACTGAAGACTATTAGTTTTAGGGGGAGTGGAAAATTGTACATAATTTTTATTTATTTATTTGAGAGCGACAGGGAGAGAAAGAGGCAGATATAGAGAATGGGCGCACCAGGGCCTCCAGCCACTGCAAACGAACTCCAGACGTGTGCGCCCCTTGCGCATCTGGCTAACGTGGGTCCTGGGGAATGGAGCCTCAAACCAGGGTCCTTAGGCTTCACAGGCAAGAGCTTAAGCGCTAAGCCATCTCTCCAGCCCTGTACATGAATTTTTGACTATGCAGCAGTTGGTGGCCCCTGTCATAGTTGTTCAAGGGGCTGGTGTTCAGGGGAAAGTGTTGCTTCTACCCATGTCTGCATTCTAAGTAACTCATATTCCCTGACTGGAATAACCATTGGGGCATCTTCCATAACACAAACAGCAATGTCTCAACACACCTCTTTTCCTTACAAAATATAATTTCTCTATCATTTAGCCATTGTAAGAGAATGGAAATTGAGGCCATTTCCATTAAGAGCTACAGGAACCAACCTGTGTATCATTTCATGTACACAAGTGTATATGTCAAATTCTCAGAGAAAGGATTTCCAAGTAGGAAATAGGATATGTTCATTTATATTTCATGATGCTACTAAATTACCATCCACATACTCTCAACAATATATCTATTTCCTTATAACTTCATGATACAGTATCAAATTTCTGCATGTTTGTCTATCTAACAAGAAAAACTGTAAATAATATTATTGAGAATGAGGCAATCCCATTTCCGTGTCCCAAGAGTACTTTGGAGTCCCTTAACTAAGACCCCCCCCCCCCCACGTGTCCTGGCAGTTTCTAGTGTTGCTCCTCATTCTCTTAGCATTTCCCACATCTCTCCTGAGCATGATCAGCCTGTGTCTACTTGTGATTGTTTCTTCCCAGCTTATATTTGATTCCATTTGTGTTTGTGCTTAACATACGAAAATTCTTAATTTTAATGATTTTTATGGTTTCTAAACTGAATCATAAATAGCTTTCTGCTGCAGAATTAAAGAAATGTATTAAAGAAATGGATAGCTAGATGTGCTGACACACGCTCTTAACCCCAGCACTTGGGAGACAGAGGTAGGAGGATTACCGTGAGTTCTAGGCCACCCTGAGATCACATAGTGAATTCCAGGTCAGCTCAGCCTGGGCCAGAGTAAGACCCTACCTCAAGAAACAAAAAAAATATATTTATTTGAAAGGGGGAGAGGGGACACACGCACCACAACCACAACGCCCAGCAAAATATTTTTTTTCCCTTAAAAAAAGGACTGCTCCTAAAATCCCAGGTTCACAATCTAGACAGTGGCCCTCTCCTGGCAAGTTTTAGTACTGCAGTTGAATTCAACCAAATATTGGACTCAAATGACAAGCATTACGCAAATTTGGGGGATGCAGGGCATGGAGGAGTTTCTAGATCCAGACAAAGCAAACAGCAGAAGAAAGGCAAGGGGAAGAGAATCATCAAATAAGCTAGTGAGACACTGTGAGACCCGGGAAACATTTTCACTGCAAGCACTTTATCAACTGAACCATCTCCTCAGACCCACAATTAAAGGGGCTGGAGAGATTGCCTAGTGGTTAAAGTGCTTGCCTGCAAAGCCTAAGGACCCATGTTCTGCTCTCCAAATCCCACATAAGCCAGACACACAAGGTGATGCAAGCATGCAGGGTCTCACATGCACACAAGAGGGCACACACATCTGGAGTCTGATTGCAGTGGCTGGAGGCCCTGGTGTGCCAATTTTCTCTCTTGCTGTTTCATTAAAAAAAAAAAAAAAAATCCCAGTTAGGGGCTGGAGGAATTTCTTAGTGGTTAAGGTGCTTATCTGCAAAGCCAAAAGACCCATGCTCAATTCCCCAAGACCCACGAAAGCCAGATACCAAGGTAGAGCATGCATCTTAAGTTCTTTTGCAGTGGCTGGAAACTCTGGCGCACCCATTCTCTCTGTATCTGCCTCTTTCTCTCTCTCTCATGAATAAACAAATATAAATTCCCAGTTACAGCCAGGTGTGTGCCTAGCACTTGAGAGTTCAGAGGTAGGAGGATCACTGAGTTCAAGGCCAGCCTGAGACTACATAGTGAATTGCAGGTCAGCCTAGGCTAGACCCTACCTTAAAAAAAAAAAAAAAGCATTCCAGTTAGTCTTATGAATAGAATTTGGTAGTCATATGGATTGAATTGTATCCTAACCCCTGCCAAAAAAAAGATACTAAAATCATTAGCCCAGATTCCTTAGACCATGGCTTTATTGGTTATGGCATTGTTGCAGATGTACTTAGGTAAATACCGATGAGACACACTGGAATTTGACCCTGACATTGGATTTGACTGCTGACAGCAGGTGGGGATGGAGAGATGAGGCTGTGGCCCAGGGGAGATGAAGGGCCAAGCTCCACCATGAGACGCTGGAAAGAGGCAAGGAAGAGCCCCCCCCCCCCAGGACAGGTTTCAGAGGGAACAAGGATTCATGTTTTGTTTTTCATATTTTTATTTATTTATTTGCAAGCAGGGAGAGAGAATGGGCATGCCAGGGCCTCCCGCTGCTGCAAACAAACTCCATTTGCATGCGCCACAGTAAGTCTGGCTTTACATGGGTCCTGGGGAGTCAAAACTGGACTGTTAGGCTTTGCAGGCAAATGCTTTAACTCTTTTTTGCTGTTGCTTGGTTTTTTTTTTTTTCTTGTTTGTTTGTTTGTTTGTTTGTTTTCAAGGTAGGGTCTCACTCTAGCCCAGGCTGACCTGGATTTCACTATGTAGTCTCAGGGTGGCCTCGAACTCATGGCGATCCTCCTACCTCTGCCTCTCGAGTGCTGGGATTAAAGGTGTATACCGCCATGCCCGGCTATGCTTTAATTCTTGAATCACCTCTCCAGCCAGGGAATAGGGTTTTGTTGACTTCAATCTCATAGTTTTAGCCTCCATGACTGTTACACCATTGGTTTCTGCTTTTTGAATCCCCAAGCTGGAGCATTGTGCTATGGAAGCCCTAGGAAACCATTATAAGTACCAACTCAATAGCCTGCTTGTCATTTTGAAGTTACCTGTGGTGCCTTCACCTCCCAGTTCATACCATTTCTTTCTGTTAGAGGATAAATGTGCTTCTGAAGTCTGGGACATTGTCAACATGAGGAAAACATGGCAGCCTGAATAAGACAAGCTAAAGTCAAATTTAGGTAAAAGTGTGACAGAAGAGTCAAGACTTACCTGGACTTCCATATTCCCATAAATTCAAATAAAGGACAATTGAGGCAGGAGTGGTGGTATATGCACATTCTTTTCATTTATTTATTTATTTATTTATTATTTTTAAAAAAATATTTTACTTTTATTGCTTTATTTGAGAGAGAGAGAGAAATAGGCAGAGAGAGACACACAAAGAGAGAATGGGTACACCAGGGCCTCCTGCCACTACAAACGAACTCCAGATGCATGTGGGTCCTGGGGAATCGAACCTGGGTCCTTTGGCTTTGCAGGCAAATGCTTTAATAACTAAGCCATCTCTCCAGCCCTCATTTTTTATTTTTTTTTTATTTTTTTGAGATAGGATCTCACTGTAGCTCAGGCTGACCTGGAAACTCACTCTGTGTCCCAGGCTGGCCTCAAACTCACAGCAATACTCCTACCTCTGCCTCCCATCAAAGGTGTGTGCCACCATGGCCAGTGGATCTTTATGAAAATAACTACAGTGATAAACCCTTTGCCAGACAAGCCAAAAGAAAAAATAATAAATTGATAAAATTGTAGATGGAAAAGGAGACATACAACAGATGACAATGAAATTCAGAAATCATTAGAATACAACTTAAAGGGCTGGAGACATGGCTTAGCAGTTAAAGAGCTTCCCTGCAGAACCAGAGGACCTCAGCTTGATTCCCCAGGACCCACGTAAGCCAGATGCACAAGGTGGTTTGTAGTGGCTGGAGGCCCTGGAGTGCCCATTCTCTCTCTCTCTCCCTCTTTTACTCCCCCAAATAAAAATATTTTAAAAAAATAATATGGCTTTAAGACTATATCCTACTAAATCGGAAAATCTTTAAGAAAGGAATGGATTTCTAGATGCATGACCTACCAACATTAAGCCAAGATGAGATGAACAAAGTTAATGGATCTATAAAAAGCAACAAGACTGGGGGGGGGGGCTGAAGAGATGGCTTAGTAGTTAAGGTGCTTGCCTATGAAGCCTAGGACCCAGGTTCGATTGTCCAGTACCCTTGTAAGCCAGAGGCACAAGGTGACACATACATCTGGAGTTCTTTTGCAGTGGCTGGAGACCCTGACATGTCCATTCTCTCTATCTTCCTCTTTCTCTTTGTTTCTCTTTAAAATTAATGAATAAATATAAAAATAAATAAATGAATATTAAGAAGATAGAAGCAGGAATAAAATCTCCCAACTAAAAAAAGTCCAGGACCAGATGGATTCACTGTTGAATTCTAAAACCCTTTAAAGAACTAACACCAGGCTTCTCTAATTATTCTTGCTCTAGCCCAGGCTGACCTGGAGTTCACTATGTAGTCTCAGGGTGGCCTTGAACTCATGGCAATCTTCCTACCTCTGCCTCCCAAGTGCTGAGATTAAAGGCATATGCCACCACGCCCAGAACATTCTCTGATTATTCTATGAAGTAGAAAAGGCCTCTATGCTTGCAAATAAATAAGGAAAAGAAACAATGCTACCCAACTCTTTTTATAAAGTCAGTATTACCTTGATACACAACTCAGATATAGAAAGAAGAACAAAAAGTTATGCACCAATCTCCATGATTAACATAGATGCAAAATTTCATAACAAAATACTTGCAAACTGAATTCAAGAACACATCAAAAAGATCATTTACCATGATCAAGTTAGTTCTCTATTCCAGAGAAAAAGGGATGGCTCAACAAATGGAAACCAGTAAATGTAATAAATAGATCACATAAATGAATCCAAGCACAGAAATCACATGTTCATTTCAATAGATGCTGAAGAAGCTTTTGACAAAATCCAGAATTCCTTCATGATAAAAGACCTAGAGAGGGCTAGAGGGATGGCTTAACAGTTAAGGCGTTTGCCTGCAAAGCCAAAAGACCCAGGTTCAATTCCCCAGGATCCATGTTAACCAGATGAACGAGGGGGCACACGCATCTGGAATTTGTTTGCAGTGGCTGGAGGCCCTGGCGTGCCCATCCTCTCTCTCTCTCTTTCTCTGTCAAATAAATAAATAAATAAGACCTGGAGAAACTAGGAATAGAAAAAACAGCAACATAAGTGTATAGGCAATAAACCTATAGCAAACATAAAACATACTAAAAGGAAAAACACAAATCAATTCCACTAAAATCTATAAGAATGTCCACTTTCTCCACTCTTATTCAATACATTGCTTGAAATCCTGTCTAAAGAAACAAGATAATAAAAGGAAATAAAAGTTCTACAAATAGCCAGGCATGGTGGTGCACACCTTTAATCCCAGCACTTGGGAGGCAGAGGTAGGAGGATCACTGTGAGTTCGAGGCCACCCTGAGATTACATAGTGAATTCCAGGTCAGTCTGAGTTAGAGTGAAACCCTACCTCAAAAAAAGTGGGGGGGGGGGTTGCTACAAATAGAAAAGGAAGTCAAAGTATCATTATTTGCAGGTGATATGATTCAACACATTAAAGACTCCACCAGAAAATGCTTAGATCAGATCAACACTTTCAGCAAAAAAACAGTATACAAAATTAACATATTGAAAATCAGTATACCATTAACAAACATGCTGAGGAAGAAATCAGGGACAGTCCCATTCACAGTTGCCTTAAAAAAGAAAAAAAAAAAAAAAAAAAACTTAGCCAGGTATGGTGGCGCACACCTTTAATCCCAAGCACTTGAGAGACAGAGGTAAGAGGATTGCTGTGAGTTCGAGGCCACCCTGAGACTGCATAGTGAATTCTAGGTCAGCCTGAGCTAGAGTGAGACCCTACCTCAAAAAACAAAAACAAAACAAAACAAAAAAACACAGAATAAGCCGAACCAAAGATGTGAAAGACATTTCTAACGAAAATGTTAAAACATGGAAAAAAGAAATTGAAGATAACATTCGAACATGGACAGACCTCTCATACTCATAGATTAGAAGAATTAATATTGTGAAAAATGGCTATTTTACCAAAGGAAATCTGCAGATTGAATGCAATCCCTATCAAAATCCCAGTGCCATTATTCACAGAAATAGAAAAGGCAGTTTCAAAATTCATATGGGAGTCCAAAAGACCCCAGACAGCCAAAAGAAGCACGAGCTAAGAGTACTGCTGGAGGCATCACCAGAACTGACTGCAATCTATACTACAAAGCCACCACAACAACAAAACAAACAGCACAGTACTGACACAAAAACACATGGATCTCTGAAACAAAATAGAAAACCTGACATAAACCTACACAGCTACAGCCATGATTTTTGACAAAGATGCAAAACATACACATTAAAAAAAAAGACGGCATCAAGCCAAGCATAGTGGGGCAGAGGGAAGTGATAGGAGGAGAGCCGTGAGTTCAAGACCACCCTGAGTATACAGAGTGAGTTCCAGGTCAGCCCGGACTTCAGCGGGACCCTACCTTCAAAAACTGAAGAAAAAAAAAAAGACAGCATTTTCAACAAATGGTGTTAAGAAAACTTGACATCTACATGTAGAATGAAATAAGATCCTCTCTCTCTCACCCTGTACATAAATCAACTCCAAACAGATCAAAGACCTGAAGCTTAACACTGAGAGAAAGAAAGAAAAACACTTCAAGACAGGCGTGGTGGGGCATGCCTTTAATCCCAGAGACAGAGGTTGGAGGATTGCCATGAGTTCAAGGCTACCCTGACACTACATAGTGAATTCCAGGTCAGCCTGGGCTAGAGCGAGACCCTACCTTGAAAAGCCAAAAAAAAAAAGAAAGAAAGAAAAGAAAAACACTTCAAGATATAAGTATAGGTAAGGGCTTTCTGTACAGGACTCCAGTCATTCAGGAAATAATACCAACAGTTGACAAATTGGACCTCATAAAGTGAGAAAGCTTCTGCATAATAGAAACAGTGAACAGACAGCCTGCAGAGTGGGAGAAAATTGTCATTAGCTGTGTATCTGACAAAGGATTAATTTTTTTTCCTAATTTATTTGACAGAGAAAGGGGGGAACAGAAAGAAAGAGAGAGAGAGAACAGGCATGCCAGGGTCTCCAGACCCTGCAAACAAACTCCAGACACATGCACCTCCTTGTGCATCTGGCTAAGGTGGGTCCTGGGGAATCGAACCTGAGTCCTTTGGCTTTGCTGGTAAATGCCTTAAAAGCTAAGCCATCCCTCCAGCCCCAGGATTAACATTTAGAACATGCAAAAAACTCAAAAAAATTAACAAGAAATCAAGCAACCCAATCAATCAATAGGCTAGTGAAATTAACAGACTATTCTCAAACTCATAAATTAGAAAATTAATATGAAATAATATACATGAAAAAAAGTTCAATCTCACTAGTCATCAGAGAAATGCAAATTAAAACTACATTGGGGGACTGGACAGATGGCTTAGCAACTAAGGTGCTTGCCTGAGAAGTCTAAGGACCACATTCGACTCTCCAGCTCCCATGTAAGCCTGATGCACAAATATGAGGCAAGCACAAGGTATCACATGCCTACTAGGTGGCACAAGCAGCTAGAGTTCAAATGCAGTGGCTGAGGTCCTGGCAAGCCAATTCTGTCTCTCTCACTCTCTCTCGCTCGCTCTCGCTCTCACTCTTTCTAAAATAAAATTAAAAAAAAAATTAGCACAGGGCATGGTGGTGCATGCCTTTAATTCCAGAACTCGGGAGGCAGAGGTAGGAGGATCGCCATGAGTTCGAGGCCACCCTGAGATTACATAGTGAATTCCAGGTCAGCCTCGGCTAGAGTGAGACCCTACCTCAAAAAAAAAAAAAATGTAAGAGCCAAAGGAAGGGTAGGACTGCTTACAACGTGCTCTCTCCAAACATAAAATGGCCCGGATATCCATGACCTCACAGTGCCTGACTCTACGTACACAAGATCATCATAAGAGGAGGAAAAGATCATGACATCAAAATAAAAGAGAGACTGATTGAGATGGGGAGGGGATATGATGGAGAATGGAATTTCAAAAGGGAAAGTGGGGGGAGGGAGGGTATTACCATGGGATATTTTATAATCATGGAAGATGTTAATAAAAATTGAGAAAAGTAAAATAAAATAAATGAACTGGTCAAAAGAAAGAAAGAAAATATATAAGGCAAACAAGTTCCATTCATCTTCAAAGTTTCACTTTTGCTTGACACTTTTGAGTATCCAGTAATATTTTCTATTCCAACAGTCTCCCATTCCCATCAGGAAACAAAGAGAAAACAGATGTTCAAAAAAAAAGAGGGCTGAAGAGGAGGCTGAACAGTTAAGGTGTTTGCCTGCAAAGCCTAAGAACCCCAGTTCGGTTTCCCAGTACCCACGTAAGCCAGATGCCCAAGGCGGCACATACATCTGGAATTTGTTTGCAGTGGCTAGAGGCCCTGGTGCATCCATTCTCTCTTCCTTCCTCCCTCCCTCCTTCCCTCCCAGGATCAGCCTGTAATACTAGATTCAAAGGGCAGCCAGGCCCTGGGAGAGGTGCTGGTATCTCCTACCGGCTCCCACCGGGCCCACAGCTACAGGAATGAAGAGAAACAGGGAGACTTGCACAACCCTGACGCAGCCCTGTCATGGATGACCGCACATGCTCCCATGGAAAGTAGGGAAAAGGGACGGCGGGGAGAGAAGCTGCAGTGTAGAGAAAATGACAAAATTCCTAGAGCATCAGAAATGAGCAGTATGAGGGCTGGAGAGATGGCTCAGCAGTTAAGGCACTTGCCCGCAAAGCCTAAGGACCCAGATTCAATTCTCCAGGTCCCATGTAAGCCAGCTGCACATGGTGGCACATGTGTCTAGAGCTCATTTGCAATGGCTAGAGGCCCTTGCGACCTTGTGCCCTTTTTTTTTTCGGGGGGGGAGGGGATAGGATCTCATTCTAGTCCAGGCTGACCTGGAATTCACTACGTAGTCTCAGGGTGGCCTCAAACTCATGGTGATCCTCCTACCTCTGCCTCCTGAATGCTGGGATTAAAGGTTTATACCACCATGACCAGCTTGTGTCTTCTTTTTAATATATTTTATTTATTTATTTGAGAGAAAAAGAGAGAATGGGCACACCAGGGCCTCCAGCCACTGAGAATGAACTCCAGATACATGCGCCCCCTTGTGCATCTGGCTTATGTGGATTCTGGAGAGTCAAACCAGGATCCTTTGACTTTGCAGGCAAAGGCCTTAACTGCTAAATCATCTCTCCAGACCCTTGTGTCTTTTTTTTTTAATAAATATTTTATTTACTTGAGAGAGAGAGAGAGAAAGGAGCAGAAAGAGAGAGCGAGAACTGGTGCACCAAGGCCTCTAGCCACTACAAACAAACTCCAGATGCATGTGTAACCTTGTACATCTGGCTTTACATGGGTACTGGGGAATCAAATCTGGGTCCTTTGGCTTTGTAGGCAAATGACTTAACCACTAAGCCATCTCTCCAGCCTAGTTTTGCTTTTTGGTTTTTTTTGTTGTTTTTTTTTTTTTTGTTTTGTTTTAATTTGAGAGAGAGAGAGAGAGAAATGGGCAGAAAGAGAGAGAATGGGCATGCCAGGACTTCCAGCCATTGCAAACAATGCATGTGCCACCTTGTGCATCTGGCTTAGGTGAGTACTGGGGAATTGGACCTGTGTCCTTAGGCTTAATTGGCGCCAGCCTTATCTACTAAACCATGTCTCTAGGCCTGTATTTTCTACAGACTTAAGATATGCCTCTGTCATCTGTGGTGGTTTGATTCAGGTGTCCCCATAAACTTACATGGTCTTAGGCGTTAGGTTCCCAGCTGATGGAGATTTGGGAATTAATGCCTCCTGGAGGTAGTGTGTTGTTGGGGGCAGGTTTATGGGTGTTATAGCCAGTGTCCCCTTGCCAGTGTTTGGCACACTCTCCTGTTGCTATTGTCCACCTTATGTTGGCCAGGGGGTGATGTCTACCTTCTGCTCATGCCATCGTTTTCCCCTGCCATCATGGAGTTTCCCGTCGAGTCTGTAAGCCAAAATAAATCCTTTTTCCCAAAGTTGCTCTTGGTCGGGTGATTTCTGCCAGCAATGCTAACCTGTCTGCAACACATCTCTTACCAGCACCCTTCCTTCTTTCTCCCACTGAAGTTGGTCCAAGACATGGGCCACCATCATAATAGGTTCATTCCTTTAAGTTCAATATCATCCTTGTCTTTTCCATTTTGTCTTCTCTTTAATGATCTCCTAAATGGAGGCATTCAAACTTCTGTCTACAACCCACAGTCAGGATACACTTTACATCTAGAGGCAGTGACCACACACACACACCCTACCTATAAGACATACATAGAAGTTCTTGTACATTCTACTCCATCGTATTCCCTGCATGCAATTAATCCATCTCTCAAGTCTCAAATACTCAGTAGAGAGGTGCGCTGATTCATCTGGCTGTGTTGCGACATAAGGAAGTACTCAGAGCTCAGCAGCTGGGCTGCCTGCTCCTACCATGTATACGCTGTCAGCCTCTGTGCCTCACCTCAGTTTCCTCATTATAAGGGTAAGAAAATAATGCTCAACCTCAAAGCTGAGTGTTAGTTAACACTATTCACACAAAGCACTTAAGCCCATTAAGAAACATTCAGTTGAACCAGGCTTGGTGGCGCACACCTTTAATCCAGCACTTGGGAGGTAGAGGTAGGAGGATTGCCATGGGTTCCAGGCCAGACTGGGACTACAGAGTGAGTTCCCAGGTCAGTTTGGGCTCCAGGGAGACCCTACCTCAAATACAAAACAAAAAAGAAATCATTCCATTGATAGCTAGCTATAATCTTAAGTGGTCCATGAACTTTTTATTGTGATTAAAAAAAAAAAAATAGAGTCCTCAAGCCAGGTGTGGTGTGGCACACGCCTTCAATCACAGCACTAAGGAGGCAGACGTAGTGAGATCCCACCTCGAAAAACCAAAATATTTTTTGTTCATTCCTCATATTAAGCATTTTTACACTGGACAAGTCAGTGGTATGCCTATAAAAAAGAAAGGCAGTCTAGATCCAGAACATTTTCATCACCCTAAAATGAAACTCCATAGGCATGAAGCTGTCCTTCATCTTCCCCAGCTGACAACAATCTCCACGTTTCTAGGTCCACGGACTTTTAGCTAATAAATTAAAAATTGGCTAAAGCCGCTTTCTACTGGAGAATGAAGTGTGCAGTAGGTTCTTAGTCCTCTTTAGCGAAATTGGCTTAGGAGACAAGCTTCTGCTAATCATTTCTCAGGGTGAGTCAGTCACTTTAGATAATTCTGTGACTTGTGTGGGGCCAGAAATCCCTCTCTGTTGGAGAAATGAGATCCATGCTATGTGACAGACCACTCTCCTGAGCGAGGCCTTGGAGGAGACCACCTTCTACGTGTGCAGAGGCCATGCTAAGACACTTCACTACATCCTGGAATGTGGAACACACCAAGCCTCCCAAACACTAAGCTCCCAGAAAACCACTGTTCTTCAGGCTTTGCATTTTGAAACCCTGCTTTTGAGACTAAACTTTTCCCACAGAGGGGTAAAAAAGTGAACCCAGGCAAGGAACTAGCAGAGGTTCACATCTTTGGCGCTAGGATATAGTATCATTTCCTCTTGGGGACCCCACCCTTCTCACCCTCTGACTTCCCACCCTTCCTTTGGGGTGGGGAAGACTGGGCAGAAATAACTTGGTCCTTCCCAGGATGTGTTCTCCATCGCACGACAGACTTCCAGGGAAATGAAAGAAACAGACTAGATGGTTACCTTTCAAGACACCACTGGGGTTTTTTTTGTTTGTTTGCTTTTTCTTCCTAGGAGAAACAAAGGAGGCAAAGACGATGGAGACTGGAAACAATATCTTTGAGCCCAGCCAAAAGAATCAGAATATTGAAAATAAATAAAGGCCAACACTGCTCACTGGACAAACAGGCAGCAAGGACCTGTGTCATTTTCCACTTCCTCTCCACCCTGCCTCAGCATCCTACCCACCCCAAATGACTCCCCACCCGCTGCGAGAAAGCCGCAGCCTCAACAGCACTGGGTCAACCTGGCTGATTCTAGCCAGGGCGGTCAGGGGTACAAGTCCCAGGGGCTAAGACTCTAGGAGCAGCCCCAGGGAGTCACTTGATTTATTTTGAGAGAGCAAGAAGGAAGCTGTCATTCACAAACTAGCCCAAGAACCGCCCAACACACACACACACACACACACCACTCACACCACCACCAACCCTTCTCAAACTCCAGAGAAACGTGTTTCCTGATTTGTCCCAAATTTGAGGAAAAGTCCCGAGCTGGAGTAAACTTGAGGTGGCCAGATAGGAGTTACAACTCTCTGCAGATTCCAGACCCCCGTAGGGATCACTTGGGATGCTCCGAGTACTCGAAGCTCCCCCACCCCCACCCCCAGCCTACCAAAAAGCATGGGATTTCAAGGGAAGGCATGAGCCACCGCTTCCACAAGTGGTGTTTGCAAGTGCTCACGGATCTGCATGCAGCTCCGGTGCTTGGACGAGTAGGGGTATCCCGGAACCCCAGCCGCCCGGAGCTCAGTGCCAGCGGCGCCCGCACCTCCGGAGGATGAGTCCGGGAGCCGGGAACACGCGCGAGGACGAAGGCAGCGGGTCCCCCCCAAGTGCGCGTGGGGATTGCGCCCTTACCGGAGTCCCTGGGCTCGGCCCCGCGGCGACGACAGCCCAGGGCCAAGGGTGGGGCTGGGAAGGTGACCAACCAGCACTGGGTTTCTCCAAGAATGAGGCAACTCGGGAAAGTTCCCGAGCCGGCTCCCGCCATCCCCATCCCCCGACCCCCCCCGGTTCTCTGCGCCCCGCACAGACCTGAGATGGTCTCTTGGTAGCCCTTGGTGAAGAACTGCATGGCGGTGGCCGCCCTCCAGGGCGTCTTGAGCAGCCCCTGCCGCTGCGGGTCCTCGCCCAGCGAGCGCAGGATGGACGAGTAGGCGGCCGCCAGGTTGGGGAGGTTCAGCTCGTTGTCCTCCTCGCTGCGGGGCCGGTCTTCCTTCCAGCCGTCCGCCGGCTGCGCGCTCTTGGCCTCGGGCCGCGGGCACTTGTCCACCGGCCGCGACGACGAGTCCCGCTCGGGGAACCCATTGGTGCACCGGGTGCCCCGAGGCTTCTCCGCTGGTACCGGGCCCTTCTCCATGGACCCAGGGGACGCTTCGAAGGCTGCAAACGACCTGTGGCCGGCTCACCGGAGGTCCACCCGCGGCAGGACGCACTCTTGAGCCAGGGACAGCGGCCGCCTGGGGAGCCCCCGCGCGCACCTCTCTCTTTTATAGCCCCGGGCGAGTCGGCCGGCGCCGCGGGGCGTTCCTATTGGCCAGAGCCCGCCCTGCGTCACGGCGCTCGCCCCGCCCCGTCGCCCGGGTCCTCGGCCGAGGCTCCCCAAACCCCCACGGTGGCGAAAGACCTGCTCCAGGAGCCAGGAAAAGGGCAGCCGGACACAGCGGGCTGCATCCCTTGGCTTTAGCATGCCGTGATGCTGTTCCGAAGAGACGGGAGTCTGGGAAGCTGTAACGTCGATCCGGGACAGACTGTCGGGACACCCCGTCCACTCTCACTTTTCATAGGGCAAAGGGGGTGCTGCCTCGGAAGCTCCCTGCTCCCCTGGCTCTGGGAGTCATGAGCCAACAGGTGACCTTCCCCTAGTGAAAAGAACAAGCTAAGCCTGTGATAGATAAGCAACTCCTGTGCTTTTAAAGAAGAGATCCGGCGTGTTGATCTCTAATCCTGGCACTGGGGAAGCTGAAGTAGGAGGGTCTCTGTGAGTTCAAGGACAGCCTGGGCTAGAGTGAGACCCTACCTCGAAAACAGATAGATGAAAGATGATAAACGATGATAGATAAATAGATCAATCGATCGATCGATCGATCGAACGAACAAGAGAAACTTCGTCAATAGTTTATAATGTGGGCTGGAGAGATGGCTTAGCAGTTAAGGCACTTGCCTGTAAAGCCAAAGGAACTAGGTTCAATTCCCAGTGCCCACGTAAGCCAGATGCACAAGGTGGCACATGCGTCTGGAGTTCATTTGCAGCGGCTGCAGGCCCTGATGCCCCCATTCTCTCTCCCTCTCCCTCTCCCTCTCCCCCCCCCCTCTTTCTCTTATAAATAAAAATTTAAAAAATAGTGTATCATGTTCACCTGCCACCCTAAACAACCCTCTGGCCATTGTCAAGGCATATGTCATGTTAAATGGCCCTTATGTGAGTCCCTATGCCTAGAAAGCTAGTATTTGTAAAGCAGCCAGATCTTAACCTATTTAACTTCCAGTGCCCCTTGTCTTTGACAATAACTAGGGGAAGTATATTTTCTTTCCTTACCATAAATTTGATAATAAGTAAGAAGTCCCAGACAGCTACCCCCTCCAGTGTGTGTCCCTATGTAATATGTCAGAAACCGCATGAGGGCAAACTAACCAGCGACGAGAACAAAGATTTCTGTTCTTGAGACTGACAGAACTGAAAAGTATCTCCAGACTAAGGATTAGGAATAGAGTGAGAAGGCACAAGGCACACACCAGTCTGCATTCACCCATCCACTGCATAAACTACCTGATCAGCTTCCCCAAAGAATGAAGAAAGGCTGGAGGGATGGCTTAATGGCTAAGGCGTTTGCCAGCAAAGCCAAAATGACCCAGGTTCGATTCCCCAGGACCCACGTTAGCCAGATGCACAAGGGGGCACACATGTCTGGAGTTCGTTTGCAGTGGCTGGAGGCCCTGGCATGCCCATTCATTCTCTCTCTCCCTCCCTCTTTCTCTGTCAAACAAATAAAATTTTAAAAAGGGTGGGTGGGGCTCTTTAGGGCTAGAATCCCTGCTAATTTTTTTGTTTGTTTGTTTTTGTTTTTCGAGGTAGGTCTCACTCTAGCTCAGGCTGACCTGGAATTCACTATGTAGTCTCAGGGTGGCCTCAAACTCACAGCTATCCTCCTACCTCTGCCTCCCGAGTGCTGGGATTAAAGGCGTGTGCCACCACAGCCAATTTAGTGGCCAGAATTTTGACCCTGGAAAAACTGATTTTTGGGCTGGAGAGATGGCTTAGCGGTTAAGCGCTTGCCTATGAAGCCTAAGGACCCCGGTTCAAGGCTCCATTCCCCAGGACCCACGTTAGCCAGCTGCACAAGGGGGCGCACACATCTGGAGTTCGTTTACAGAGGCTGGAAGCTCTGGCATGCCCATTCTCTCTCTCTCTCTCTCTCTCTCTCTCTGCCTCCTTCTCTCTGTCGCTCCCAAATAAATAAATAATTTTTTAAAAAACTGATTTTTTTCTTTAAAAAAAAGAGTTAAGGCTATCATTTAAAACCCATTTGTGTTTTGTGAATGTGCAAGGGTAGAAATGTGGGTTGATCGATCTAAAGTGACGTGCAAAGACCATTTCTCCAGATGCTGGTACAAATTGTGAAATGTTATTGATCAACTGAACTCTTTACCAGTGACATCTGCTTTGATTGTTTACTTTTCTTTCTGGTTTCTTTTCTTTTTTTTTTTTTTTTTAAGTAGGGTTTGCTCTAGCCCAGGCTGACCTGGAATTCACTATGTAGACTCAGGGTGACCTTGAATTTACAGCGATCCTCCCACCTCTGCCTCCCAAGTGCTGGGATTAAAGGCATGCATTACTATGCCCCCATGCCCAGCTGATTATTTTCTTTGAGATTAAAAAAATGAACATTACATTTTGCTCACTGGAGAGATTATTCCATAGTCCCAAGCATGTGGTTGACACACGTCTTTAATCCCAGCACTTGGGAGGCAGAGGTAGGAGGATTGCTGTGAGTTGGAGACCAGTCTGAGACTACATAGTGAATTCCAGGTTAGCCTGGGCTAGAGCTAGAGTGAGACCCTACCTCAGAAAACCAAAGAAAAAAAAAGTATATCAAGCTAAATCTCATTTATTTGCTTCAGAGAGTTTCTGGTGCTAACTTTTCTGAAACATAGACTAGTATTAGTTTAAAGATATTTGTTTAATTTTTTTTGAAAGTGTCTCATGTAGCCCAGGCTAGAAGAGGACCTTGGACTTCTGAGCCACTACAGCTCATTTATATTGATACTGAGGGTCGAACCCAGGCTGAGGGACATCACTAGTGAAATAAGTATTAGTAGGCTTAGGATCAGAAGTCCCTAGAACAATGCTAAACTAGTCTCTCGGTAATCTGTAATGCATAATTCACTTATTGTCTGGCTATTCCCGGTGTAATCTTGTTCTAAACATTCAGGAAAGAAAAATGAACATTGCTTGGCCCCAGAGTCACTTTCAGCCTAAAACAGAAGAAATGGGGCTGAGGACATGGCTCAGTTGGTAGAGTGTTTGCCTAGCATGCTCAGAACCCTGGCTCAAAATCTGCAGCACAACATAAACTGATAGTGCATGCCCGTAGCCCTGGCATTTGGAAGGGTCAGGAGTTCAAGGTTATCCTCAGCTATACAGAGAGTTCCAGGTCAGCCTGGGCTACATGAGACTGAGATAATTGAGGGTGACTGGGCACAAAAAGTGAAAGCAGGAAATGTCCAAGAGCCTACCCTTGCAGTCTTCACTTTTTCTAGAGGCCAGAGAAGGAAGGATCTCCTTATCTGGTACCTAAAGGAATTCTCCAGATGTTTTTCCATAAACAACCCGGGTCCCTCTCGAGGGCAGGAGTTCTCTTTTCCAAAAATTAAGCTTCCTGCAGGGATAAAAGCTGAACCCGGCACCTGGGTTGGTTAGTTCACCCCTCAAAACTTGGCATCATTGCTGGTTAGCTCAGCCCCCATTCAGAACCTAAAAATGACCCAGTTTGGATCTCTAGGTGGACTTTACCCCTTCCTGCCTTCTCATGAGCAAGAGCTCTTCATAATCTCCCTCTGGTCTTTGGACTTCAATTCTTTGAATTCATAAGACAGGTGTGATGGTGCATGCCTTTGATCCCAAACCCTAACTCAATAAAACAAACAAACAAAAAAAACCCAGGGACCACTCCAAAATTCTCGTATTATATTGGTTTGTTGGCCTATTATATTGGTGCATTGGCAAGGAACACCAGAATTCTAGTTTCAAGACCTTGTCTAAAAGGATTTTTTGTTGTTGTTGTTGTTTGTTTTGGTTTTTTGAGGCAGTCTAATGTGGAACTCACCCTGCAGCTCCAGGCTGGCCTTGAACTTACAGTGATGCTCCTACTTCCGCCTCCCAAGGGCTGGAACTAAAAGTGTGAGCCACAGCCGGGCGTGATGGCTCACGCCTTTAATCCCAGCACTCGGGAGGCAGAGGTAGGAGGATTGCCGTGAGTTCGAGGCCACCCTGAGACTCCATAGTGAATTCCAGGTCAGCCTGGGCTAGAGTGAGACCCTACCTTGAAAAGCCAAGAAAAAAAAAAAAAGTGTGAGCCACCACATCCAGCGTCAGAGCCTTATTTTTAAACATAGTTATTGAAGTCCCATATATGTTAGATACCAAGCTGCATAAATCAAGAAATCTGAACAGTCCTTGGAAAGCCCATCACTTTCCTAATATTTTTTACCGTAAGCTCTTTGAATTTGCCTTGGTGGAATGGAAACCCTAACTTTGTGACATGGGAAGGAAGGCTCAGGGGCTCCATAATGAGATGAGGAACCTATCAAAAGCCAAAGGCCCCTCACAAGGGAAGAGTAGACAAGCCCAAACCATTGCCTGTTCTAGCAGAATAGCTAAAAGATTGAGAAAGGAGCTGGGCGTGGTGGCACACACCTTTAATCCCAGCACTGGGGAGGCTGAGGTAAGAGGATCACCATGAGTTTGAGGCCACCCTGAGACTACATAGTACATTCCAGGTCAGCCTGGGCTAGAGCAAGATCCTACCTCGAAAACAAACAAACAAACAACACCAACAAAGAAAAAAGATTGAGAAAGGACCTGCTAAGGCTGGACACTGGCCCAAACTTCACTATCCCTCACAGAAGAAGGGGTGAAGTTGGGGGAATGTGGGGCAGGTGCCTTCCTTATAATGGGGGACATGGAGCTGTCACTATCAATAATACCAGAGAAATAAAGGGTAAAGACACTCAGGCATGGGCAGAAGGCAGAGATAGCATCACAAGAGAAACACAACAGAGAAACAAAACCACACTGAGGGAAAGGAGCCATATGTAATGAGTATCTTTTACCTACAAGGCTTAGGACTTCGTAGTTCAGAGTTTTGGGGGTTTGGAAATATCTGCATGGGCTTTGCTAGGCAAGCATCCCTAATACAAGCACCTGAAATCCGCTGTGGAATCCAAACAGGTACTCAAAAAGTCTTCGATATTGGAGCAGTTTGGTTTTCAGAGAGATGAGACTCTAAGTACTATGAGTTTTGTTTTGACTTTTTAGTTTAAGGCTTTTTTTGCATGTTGTGTGTGTGTGTGTGTGTGTGTGTGTGTGTGTGCATTGCAGAGGGGAGTGTTTGCACATACATGTATATATGTACCTATGCAGCACCCCATGTGCTCACCTAAGTGGCCAGAGGTGAATGTAGAGGGGCCTGCTCCATCTCTCTTCTGCCCATTCTTTGTTTGGAGTTGTTTTTGTTTTGTTTTGTTTTTCTTTTTTTTTTTTTCACGGTAAGGACTCACTCTAGCCCCGCCTGATCTGGAATTCACTCTGTAGTCCCAAGCTGGCCTCAAATTCCAATGATCCTCCTACCTCTGCTGCCTAAGTGGTGGGGTTAAAGGTATATATGACATCCGGCCTGCCCATTCTTGTTTGAGCCAGATTCTCTTATTGATCCCAGAGTTTGAAGTTTTTTCAACAAGCTTCTATGGGACTGGAATTACAAATGGCCATGGCTGTGCCCAGCTGCTCATGTGGGGTAAGGAAGAGTCTCTCTTGCCTCCTTAGGCCCTCATGCTTACGTAGAAAGTACTCTTAACAGCTGAGCATGTTGGAACACACCCTTCATCCCAGCACTTGGGAGGCAGAGGTAGGAGGATCGCCATGAGTTTGAGGTCACCCTGAGACTACATAGTAAATTCCAGGTCAGCCTGGGCTAGAGCAAGACCCTACCTCAAAAAAAAAAGGAAAGAAAGAGAGAGAGAGAGAAAGAAAGGAAAGAAGAGAGAGAGAGAAAGAAGAAAGAAAGAGGGAGAGAAAGAAAGAAAGAAAGAAAGAAAGAAAGATAGATAGAAAGGGGGCTGGAGAGATGGCTTAGCGGTTAAGCACTTGCCTGTGAAGCCTAAGGACCCCAGTTCTAGGCTCGATTCCCCAGGACCCACGTTAGCCAGATGCACAAGGGGCGCACGCGTCTGGAGTTTGCTATGGCTAGAAGCACTGGCGCACCCACTCTCCTCTCTCTCTCTATCTGCCTCTTTCTCTCCCTGTCTGTAGCTCTCAAATAAATAAATAAAAATAAACAAAAAAAAATTTAAAAAATAAAAAATATAAAAAAAAGAAAGGAAGGAAGGAAGGAAGAAAAGAATGAAAGGAAGAACACTTAACTGCTGAGCCATCTCTCTAGCCCTTGGTTTAGTTTCTTGTTGTTGCTGTTTTCTGGAGGTAGGTCACACTTTAGCCCAGGATAGCCTGGAATTCACTGTGTAGTCTCAGGGTGACCACAAACTCACTGCACTCCTCCCAGCTCTGCCTCCCGATGGACATGTGTCCACAAGGAGTGTCATCACCAACATACCCCTGTGTGACAGAGAGGTTGTCTCCCCTGTCTGCACATCTCCACTCCTTTCTCCCCATCTTTCGCAATTAGACGGTAGCTATGTGGGGAGATGTCTAGTTTGCCCAGAGTAGATTTGTTTTCTAGTCAACAGATGCTTTCAAGCAGTAATTTAACTGTCAATGAAGAGTAAATAAAAGGTGCTGCAAACACTGTAAGATTTCAGCAATTCATGGAAGCTCGGCTGTTTCTGAACGGATCTCCCTCTCAGTTGCCTGGGGAACTGCATCTTAATGTCACACACCCAGCAGTTCTCTCCAGAACATAATTGTGGTTTATCTGATGCTTGGTTAAAGCTGTTCAAATGCTTGGCTTCTGGCGAGTGTTTCCTAAAATCGCCATGACAGTGATTGGTCGGAAGCAATTTTAATACATTTTTAAATCCCATTAACTTGTTAAATAACCAGAGAAAGGACCCTAGATAAATTGGAAATATCTATGTTACCATATGCATTTAAGAAGATCCATGTGAATCTGTGATAATCTGGCTAGCCTTATTGTGAGCTCCAAGTCAATGAGAGATCCTATCTCAAACAAACAAAAAAAGGTCTGGAGAGATGGCTTAGCGGTTAAGCGCTTGCCTGTGAAGCCTAAGAACCCCGATTCGAGGATTTATTCCCCAGGACCCACGTTAGCCAGATGCACAAGGGGGCGCATGCATCTGGAGTTCATTTGCAGTGGCTGGAAGCCCTGGCGCGCCCATTCCCTCTCTCTCTCTATCTGCCTCTTTCTCTGTGTCTGTCGCTCTCAAATAAATAAATAAATAAATGAAGAAAAAAAAATTAAAAGAAAATTTTTGTTCATTTTATTTACTTATTTATTTATTTGAGAGTGACAGACAGAAAAGAGGCAGATAGAGAGAGAATGGGCGCACCAGGGCCTCCAGCCACTGCAAATGAACTCCAGATGCATGCGCCCCCTTGTGCATCTGGCTAACGTGGGTCCTGGGGAATCCAGCCTCGAACCGGGGTCCTTAGGCTTCACAGGCAAGCGCTTAACCGCTAAGCCATCTCTCCATCCCCCAAAAAATATTTTTTTAAAAATGGACAACATTCCTGAGGAATGACACCCAAGGTTGTCCTCTGGCCTCCACATGCACACACATGAACATGCTCACACATATTTTTAATAAAGAAAAATACCCTCTAAAAACACATACTTACATGTGATATGGATGTTCAGTATGTGCAAAACAGTCCATGTGGAAACAGTGCTAAGATACCCCAGGTAAGGTTGCTGTTTGGGTAACAGCTGTGGCCCTGTAACCTTGAGTCCAGTCGTGATTGAAAACTTGGATAGGACATAAAGCCTATGTGTTCCTTTTCAGTACTAAAAATACAAATCCAAGGCTGGGGAGATGGCTCAGTCAGCTTGCTTTGCTAGCATGAGGACCTGCCTTAGATCCACAGAATCCATGAGAAAACAGTCAGGGGCTGGAGAGATGGTTTAGTAGTTAAGGCACTTGCCTGCAAAAGCCAAAGGACCCAGGTTGGATTCCCCAGTGCCCACATAAAGCCAGATGCACAGGGTGGCACATGCGTCTGGAGTTCATTTGCAGTGGCTGGAGGCCCTGGCATGCCCATTCTCTCTCTATCTTCCTCTCTCTCTGCTTCTTTCTCTCCCTCTCAACTTAATAAATAAAAAAAACTTATTTATTTGAGGAGGAGAGAGAGAGAGAGAGAGCGAGTGAGAGAGCATGCACATCAGGGCCTCTAGCCACTGCAAATGAACTCCAGACACACGTGCCACCTTGGGCATCTGGCTTACATGGGTCCTGGGGAATCAAACCTAGGTTCTTTGGCTTTGCAGGCAAGAGCCTTAACCGCTAAGCTACCTCTCCAGCCCTAAATAAAATATATATATTTTAAAGTCAGGCTTGGTGATGCATGCTTATAATAATCCCAGCACTGGGAAGGCAGAGAGGAAAGGATCCTCTGGGACTCACTGACCAGTCTAGACTAATTGACAAATTCCAGGCCAGTGAGAGACCCTTTCTCAAAATAGGCGTGGTGGCACATGCCTTTAATCCCAGCACTCACGAGGCAAAGGTAGAAGAATCACCATGAGTTCAAGGACACCCTGAGACTACATAGTGAATTCCAGGTTAGCCTGAGCTAGAGTGAGACCCTACCTTGAAAAACAAAAAAAAGAAAAAAGAAAAAAGAAATAGGTGGATGGATCCCAGTGTGGCAGTGCACACCTTTAATCCCAGCACTCGCGAGGCAGAGGTAGGAGGATTGTCATGAGTTTGAGGCCACCCTGAGACTACATAGTGAACTCCAGGTCAGCCTGGACTAGAGTGAAACCCTACCTCAAAAAAAATCAAATAATAATAATAATAATAATTTTTTAAAAATAGGTGGATGGAGTGTGAGGGAAATAATACCAAGATTGTCCTCTGGTCTGTGCACACACACATACACACACACAACTAAAAACATGAAAATGAGCATGCACACACAGAAAAAATGTAAATCTAATAGTCAATAATAAATACAAAACTATTAATAAGGAAACCCTTAATGGTGTGCTTCTCACTTTTAAAGGAAGTGGTAGAGAGATGTATGAATATAAAGAAGGTAAAGAACGCAGAGAAACCTTCAGCTAGCAACCAGATCACAATGTCAACCAGAAAACTCACCCTGGAGTAAGCTTCATGATTGCCATGTCTCTGGAGAGGGGCCAATGGTCACCCATCCTCGACTTAAGTAGCGCATTGCATCCCTCTGTACATGCAGACCATGTGCCAGGAATATTAAAAAAAAAAAAAATACTAGAAAAGAGAAAGCAAGTATTACACTGCAGTTGAGAAGAAACATGTCAGGCATGGTGGCGCATGCCTTTAGTACCAGTACTTGAGAAGCCTAGGTAGAAGGACCTCTGTGAGTTCAAGGCCACCCTGAGACTACATAGTGAATTCCAGGTCAGCCTGGGCTAGAGCGAGACCCTACCTAGGGGAAAAAATAACAAAAAACTTCTCTCTCTCCTTCCTTCTTCCCGATTTCCTGATAAAATTATAGTGTGTTATGTGGACCTAGTGGTGCACACCTATAGTCCCAGTACTTAAAAGACTTGCATGGAAGGTCAGAGGATCATTGTGAGTTCAAGTCTAGCCTGGGCTACAAATGAGACCCTGCCTCCAAAACAGAAAGAACAAAGAAAAAAAGCAACACTATAATGTGTTACCATAGGAACAGGCCTGCCTTACATTGGCAAACCTGTTCTGGATGGAGAAAAAGGAGGTTGGAGTATGGGGAGAATTTCCCTGAGTGGCAGGAGCTCCTGGTCTACTTCTGAGCAGTGCCACCATTGGCCACAGAGAGTCCCGGCCTTGGGAGCAGCTGTACGGCTGAGTTATGAAGTTTAGAGGACAGATGAAAAATTGCTTGCCTTGGAGACCTGGCTGGCTTGGCCAAGGAGCATCTCAATGGCAATCAGATGGACATAATAATTAAGACTTTTTCTGTCTCCCATGTACCCTAAGAGTCTCCAAACTCATTCAGTGTAGTCCTCACAAAAAAAGATTAGTACACTTTCATAAACTGAGGTCAGGATGAAATTAATTTAGAAAAATAGGATAGGGAAGATGGCTCAGGGGATAAAGGAACTTGCTCGGAAAGCCTTCTGGTCCAGGTTTGATTTTCCAGTACCCAAGTAAATCCAGACACACAAAGTGCTGTGTGCGTGTAGAGTTCATTTGCAGTGGCTCGAGGCCCAAGTGTGCCCATAAACACACACTCTCCCAAATAAATAAATCAGAATATTAGCCAGGCGTGGTGGTGCACACCTTTAATCCCAGCACTTGGGAGGCAGAGGTAGGTGGATCGCTGTGAGTTCAAGGCCACCCTGAGACTACATAGTGAGTTCCAGGTCAGCCTGGACTAGAGTGAGACCCTACCTCGAAAAACAACAAAAAAAAAATCAGAATATTAAAAAGGAAATAAAATCTGGGTGTAGTAGCACATGCATTTAATGTCAGCCCTTGGGAGGCTGAGGTAGGAGGATTACCATGAGTTCAAGGCCACCCTGAGACTACATAGTGAATTCCAGGTCAGCCTGGGCTAGGAGTGAAACCCTACCTCGAAGAAAAAAACTTCAGACCTTTTAAACATCTCTGTAAAGTGGATGACAAAAATACCACATACAGCTGAAGCTCAAGCAGCCTTGCAGGGAGCCCAAGTGACCCCCTCCAAGGTTACACAACTATCAAATCACGTATCACTGTCCCAAGCCTGGAAGTCATATTATTCCCATTTGCTCCTATTTGGCAATAGGTATCAAGAACACAAGGGAGCTGGAGAGATGGCTCAGCAGTTAAAGGCACTAGCTTGCAAAGCCTGACAGCCTGGGTTTGATTCCCCAGTAACCATGTAAAGCCAGATGTACAAAGTGGCACATGTGTCTGGAGTTCATTTGCAATGGCTGGAGTCCTCACACACTCTGTATCAAATAAATAAAACTTAAAAAAAAAAACAAGGAACACTGTAGCCCTGCCCTCCACACACTTAAAATCTACCTGGGACCTCAAATATTTCCCCTAAAGGTGAACACCAAAAAATGTTTTCACTGGAAAACACACATCTGATTCCCACAAATGGATTTTTTTAACATTTTTTATTGACAACTTCTATAATTATAGACAATAAATCATGATAATTCCCTCTCCACTCTCACTTTCGCCCTCACAAATCTACCATCTATCATATCCCTTACCCCCTCTCAATTAGTCTTTCTTTTATTTTGATGTCATCATCTTTTCCTCCTATTATTAGGGTCTTGTGTACATAGTGCCAGGTACTGCAAAATCATGGATATCCAGGTCATTTTGTGTCTGGATAATTGCATTGTAAGCAGTTCTACCCTTCCTTTGGTTCTTAACATTCTTTCCGCCACCTCTTCCACAATGGACCCTGAGCATTGTATGATGTGACAGAAATGTTTCAGTGCTAAACACTCCTCTGTCACATCTTCTCAGCACTATGGTGTCCTTTGAGCCCATCCCAGTGGTCACCACCATCTGAAAAGAGAAGCTTCTCTAACCAAAAGGGAGAGTAGCATTAATACATGGGTATAAACATTAAGAAAAGTGCTTACAGGGCAGTTTGGTGGGTATAACATATGCATTTAGCCTCTGCAGCTCATGACCGCCCCACACCATTAAGCTTTTGACTAGATTTTCAGTACCAGGCATGTATTCCCGTCCATGGAGCAGGCCTCCAACCCAATCAGAGAGTGGTTGGTTTCCTCCATAACAGACATGCCACTATTGCACCAGTTGGCACATTTGACCTGGCTGGCCAATCTTAGGGCTTACAATGTCCAGTACTGTTTGCCACGGTTGATGACTTCTCTGTACTATAGGGCTGTATGCAGTGTAGCTTTTTTCCAGCTTTCTGTCAGCTGGTCCACAGGGAGGAGGTTTTCAGCTGAGCTCCACCTTGAAACTTTTTTGGGGGGATGGGGTGGGGTTCGAGGTAGGGTTTCACTGTAGCCCAGGCTGACCTGGAATTCCCTATGTAGTCTCAGGGTGGCCTTGTACTCATGCCAATCCTTCTACCTCTGCCTCCCAAGTTCTGGGATTAAAGGTGTGCACCACCAACAACTTGAAACTTTTTAAAAATTTATAAAAACTGTTTTATTTATTTGAGAGACAGACACAGAGAGAGTGAGGTAGAGAGAGATAGAGTGAGTATGGGTGCACCAGGGCCTCCTGACACTGCAAGTGAACTTCAGATACATGAACCACTTTGTGCATGTGGCTTTACGTGGATACTAGGGTACTATACAGCCTTGTGAGAGTTAATCTCTCCACACTGCAGTTTTCTCACTGAAAGAAAGGGAAAAGTTGTTTTGAAAATTAGAACGCCTTTAATCCCAGCACTTGGGAGGCAGAGATAGGAGGATCACTGAGAGTTTGAGGCCAGCCCTGAGACTACATAGTGAATTCCAGGTCAGCCTGGGCTAGGGTAAAACCCTACCTTGAAAAAAGAAAGAAAGAAAAGAGAGACAGAAAATTAGATATAGGGCTGCAGAAATGGCTCAGCAGGTTAAAGCGCTTGCCTGCAGAGCCTAATGATGCTCCAGCACCCACATAGAGCCAGATGCATGCACCTGGAGTTCGTTTGTAATGGCTGGAAGCCCTGGTACAACCATTCTCATTCTCTTTATCTCTCTCTCTCTCCTCTCTATTTCTCTCTGCTCACAAATAATAAATAGATAAATACAAATTTAAAAACAGAAAATTAGAAATAATGTATGCAATGGGCCCTGGCAATTGTCCCCAGACAATAATTTTTGGGTTGACAATAATGCACAAGCACCCTCTACTCTTCTCTTTCCTCTAAGTAGTCTATCAGTTTTAATACAAAGCAGTATCAGGCCTTTCATCTAAGACTTAAAAAAAAAAAAAAAAGGCCAAATGCTGTTTGTGTGGCTGCACCTGTCTGTTCACTTACTTATTGTCGCCATTTCCTGGAAATCAATATGATTGTTTGCCTCGGGCCATAGTTTCCCAGCAACACATATTTGAGCCAATTCAGGTGAATTTTCTCTGTCATTTATAGTCACCTGGCTCCTGCATCAAGCGGCTCTTTATATGCCTCTATCAATATTAGTACTATGCCTGCTGAAGAGAAATGAGCAAATGTTATGTTTAGACCCTGACTCTTTCCCGGGACGCTGAGCTTAGAATGCAGAGCACAGAGCCGTCGCTGAGCTGCCACAGGCTCTGCGAAGGCACACGAGCAGAACGGGTCCGTTCCCAGGGATTTCTGATCCGAAGGAAAAGGTGTGGTCTCTCCGTGAATCCTCAAAGTCATTGTTAAAAGTCATGAGAGACCTAGGCAATCTTTCGCTTTCATGTGCCAGGGCTCCCCTGACATTTTCGTTTTCTTCCCATCAGGACCGACTGGCAGGTACCTTTAAAGCAAAACAGCAGTCAAGATATTGCCCAGCCATGTACCAAACCGTGTGTGAATTTCCCACGTTTTAAGTATAAATATTCTTCATTTTTGAATTCTATTTATCCTCCAAGGATTTAAGAGGGGAAAATGTTCATGTTACTTAAATCCCCCCAGGCAGGGCATTACTTTACTTCTCATTAGGTGTGTGTGGGGTGGGGGGGGAGGGATGTTTGGTGATCACCAAGCAAGCTTATAGTATTCTAACAATGATACAAACTTTTATTGGGCCTGGTGCCTGGTATGGTGGAGCACGCCTTTAATCCCAGCACTCGGGGGGCAGAGGTAGGAGGATCATGGTGAATTTGAGGCCACCCTGAGACTACATAGTGAATTCCAGGTCAGCCTGAGCTAGAGGGAGACCCTACCTCAAAAAACCAATATATATATATATATATGTGTGTGTGTGTGTGTGTGTGTGTGTGTGTGTGTAACAATTATTTTAATAGACTTAAACCACCTCACCCAACTTTATTTTTCTGATGCTTACTCTTTTTTAATATTTTATTTTTATTTATTTGTTTATTTGAGAGAGAAAGGAAGAGGCAGAGAGAGAGAGAGAGAACAGGTGTACAAATGAACTCCAGATGCATGCACAGCTATGTGCATCTGGCTCATGTGGGTCCTGGTAAATTGAACCTGGGCCCTTGGCTTTGTAGGCAAGTGCTTTAACCACTAAGCACTAAGCCGTCTCCCTGGCCCTTACTTCTTTCTTTTTTTGGTGGAGGGTTGAGGGTAGGGTCTCACTCTAGCTCAGGCTGAACTGGAATTCACTACATCACTATGTAGTCTCAGGGTGATCTCCAACTCAGGACAATTCTCCTACCTGTGCCTCCTGAGTGCTGGGATTACAGGTGTGCGCCACCACACCCAGCTACTTCTTTATAAAAAGTATTTTATTTGGGCTGGAGAGATGGCATAGCGGTTAAGCGCTTGCCTGTGAAGCCTAAGGACCCCGGTTCGAGGCTCGATTCCCCAGGACCCACGTAAGCCAGATGCACAAGGGGGCACATGCGTCTGGAGTTCGTTTGCAGTGGCTGGAAGCCCTGGCGCGCCCATTCTCTCTCTCACTTTCTATCTGCCTCTTTCTGTCTCTATCACTCTCAAATAAATAAAAATCTTTTAAAAAAACATTTTATTTAACCAACTTTATTTTTTTTCTATTTTCTGTTGTCATCATTGTTTTGTTTGCTGAGACAGAGGCTTACTATGTAGCCCAGGCTGACCTAAAACTGCTGAGTGCTGGGATTACAGGTATGTTGCACCATGCACCATGCCAGACTTGCTGTATTTCTTTGGCTTTTTAATTTGTGTGTGTGTGTGTGTGTGTGTGTGTGTGTGCATGTGCACAAATATGTGCAGCAGGGACTCTTCCTGAGTGCGTCTGACTTTATATGGGTGCTGGGGAATTGAGCTCAGGCCATCAGACTTTGCAAGCAAGTGCATTTAACCCCTGACCATCTCTCCAGCCCCATGCATTTCTTTCTTTCTAAAGAAATATTTTTTTAAATTTATTTGAGAGAGTATGGGCATGCCAGGGCTTCTTGCTGATACAAACTCTAGACACATGCTCCACTTTGTGTATCCACTTTGTGAGCACTGGGGAATTGAACCCAGGCCACCAGGCTATGCAAACAAGTGCATTTAACCACTGAGCCATCTCTCCAGTCCCTGTACCTTTTTTTTTTTTTTTTTTTTTTTTTTAAGGTAGGGTCTCATTCTAGCCCAGGCTGACCTGGAATTCACTATGCAGTCTCAAATCCATGGCAATCCTCCTACCTCTGCCTCCCTGTACTTCTTTTTAATCAGCTTTCCTATGTACAGTTATGTTTTACTTTACCTTGTTATATTTCATTAATAACCTGCATTTTACTACTATATGAATTTTTCTACACTACAACAAAATTTTCACTCTTTTATTTTTAATTTTTATTTTCTTGGTTTTTTTTGAGGTAGGGGTGTCACTCTAGTACAGGCTAACCTGGAATTCACTCTGTAGTCTCAGGGTGCCCTCGAACTCACAACGATCCTCCTACCTCTGCCTCTCTCCAGTGCTGTGTTTAAAGGCATGTATCACCATGTCCAGCTTGTTTTTATTTTTTGTTTTTTTTAAATATCTCATAAGAAAGCCACTTTATATGCCATTATCACTAGATTTTAAATTAAATTTATTCTCTGATACATTAAGAAGAAAAACTGAGCTGGGCATGGTGTTATACACTTTTATTCCCAGCACTTAGGAGGCTAAGAAAGGAGGATCACCATGAATTGCAGATCAGCCTAGGCTAGAGTGAGACCCTGATTCAAATAAACAGAACATGGGCTGGAGAGATAGCTTAGCAATTAAGGCACTTGCCTGCAAAGCCTAATGATCCAGGTTTGATCCCCAGTACCCATGTAAGCCAGCTGCACAAGGTGGCGCATACAGCTGGAGATCGTTTGCAGTGGCTGGAGGCTCTAGTGCACCAATTCTCTCTCTCTGCATGTCTCTATCTCATAAATAAATAAATAAAATATTAAAAACAATACAAAAAATTAATAAAGAAATATGATGTTCCAATACATGTACATACTATGTAAAGTTTAAATCAAGTTAAATATAACTGTCCTCAAACATTGTCATTTCTTTTTTGTTGTTTGTTTTGTTTTGGTTTGGTTTTTGAGGTTGGGTTTTGCTCTAGCCCAGGCTGACCTTGAATTCACTACGTAGTCTCAGGGTGGCCTCGAACTCATGGCGATCCTCCTATCTCTGCTTCCCGAGTGCTGGGATTAAAGGCATGTGCCACCATGCACGGCTTATCATTTCTTGTTTTTTAAATATTTTTATTTATATATTTAGAGAGAGAGGGAGAGACAGAGACACAGATAGAGAGAATGGGCATGCCAGGCCCTCCAGCCACTGCAAATGAACTCCAGATGCATGTGTCCCCTTGTGTGTCTGGCTTACATGGGTCCTAGAGAATTAAACCTGGGTCCTTACGCTTCTCAGGTAAGTGCCTTAACTGTTAAGCCATCTCTCCAGCCCTCTTTTTTTTTTTTTTTTAATTGTCTTTTCTTTAGGGTGAAGACTTTCCAAACAGCTTCTTGTAGTCTTCTAAAATGCAGTACACTGTTGAGATCTGTACTACTGATCACTGTCTATCACTGTATCTTTTTTTTCCCCCAGTTTTGCAAGAGCACAGGTGAGATGAGGTAGGGGTTACTAAGGGAGCTTTAGCATTTACTGCCCCCAAACAAACAAACCAGCAAGCAGCAGCCACCTAAGTCAGAACAGTACATCCGGCAGCAGTTTAGAGTGGCAGCAGGTCAGCCTGACCTGACCCTGTGTGCGTCTGACTTCTGCCATTGTTTAGGCAGTGCCGCCTGTTCAGGAGCTTGGGCAGCATGCTGTATCACTGTATTCATCACCATGCTGTACAATAGCAGCAGAACTGCCCCCTCTTTTTTTTTTTTTTTTTAATTGTCTTTTCTTTAGGGTGAAGACTTTCCAAACAGCTTCTTGTAGTCTTCTAAAATGCAGTACACTGTTGAGATCTGTACTACTGATCACTGTCTATCACTGTATCTTTTTTTTCCCCCAGTTTTGCAAGAGCACAGGTGAGATGAGGTAGGGGTTACTAAGGGAGCTTTAGCATTTACTGCCCCCAAACAAACAAACCAGCAAGCAGCAGCCACCTAAGTCAGAACAGTACATCCGGCAGCAGTTTAGAGTGGCAGCAGGTCAGCCTGACCTGACCCTGTGTGCGTCTGACTTCTGCCATTGTTTAGGCAGTGCCGCCTGTTCAGGAGCTTGGGCAGCATGCTGTATCACTGTATTCATCACCATGCTGTACAATAGCAGCAGAACTGCTTGTTCTCATCCAAGTGCAGCTTCATATCCACAGGGCAACTCTCCTCTGCCCCTTCCTCCCCCTACTCCCCCCGGCCTCTGGTAACCGCCATTCTACTCCCAACTTCCATGAGATCCGTTGAAAATCCCATCTGTGCGTGGGATCACTTAGTGCTTTTCTTTCCATACCTTGCTTTTATCACTTAACACAATGATCTCTACTTCCATAATGCTGTTACACGTGATAGGCTTTCATTCACTTTTGTGCATCTGGCTAATGTCGAACATGGGTCCTTGGGCTTTACAGGCAAGCGCCTTAACTGATAAGCCATCTCTCCAGCCCCTGGTCTTATTTTTTTTTTTAAGCTGGAGTCTCTTTTTACTGATTCTGGCTATTCTTGCTCCCCTATGGGACTGGGGTTACAGGCACACATGGCCATGCCCAGCTGTTTACATGAGATCTGGAAATCTGAGCTCAAGTGGTCTTACTCAAAGGACCCAAACCAAAAGGCACTGACTGAGCTGGAGAGATGCTTAGAGGTTAAGGCACTTGCCTACAAAGCCTAAGAACTCATGTTCGAATCTCCAGGGCCCACGTTGCCAGACACACAATGTTGCAAGCACACAATGTCGCACATGTGCACAAAGAGGCGCACATGTATGGAGTTCATTCATAGTAGCTGAAGGCCCTGGTGTGCCCATTCTCTCTGTCTCTCTCTCCTTCTTGGTGATCACTAGCTAGCCAGTCTAGTCTCACCAGTATGCTCTTTTCCAATGAGAGACTGTCTCCCAAAAAGGTGTATGGCATTCCAGAGGAATGATACCTATGATTGCCCTTTGGCCCCCATATGCATTTTTGCCCACTTGAATCCACATATATTTGAATACGCTCCTGGGTGCATACCACACCCATATAGGATTTTTAAAAAAAATGCCTCAGGTGCTGGAGAGATAGCTAAGCAGTTCAGGTGCTTGCCTGCAAAGCCAAAGGACCCAGGTTAGATTCTCCAGGACCCACATAAAGGCAGGTGAACAAGGTGGCGCATGCGTCTAGAGTTCGTTTGCAGTGGCTAAAGGCCCTGGTGTGCCCATTCTCTGTCTCTATCTGCCTCCTTCTCTCTCTCTCTCTCTCTCTCTCTCTCTCTCTCAAATAAATAAATAAATAATATTGAGAATGGAAACAGATGAGGAGGGTGAGCAGGATTTTTAAAATAATTCCCTCAGGGAGGCAGAGCTGAGGGTAGAACTGAGGCTTTCCGTTATAAGCTCCCTTTTCAGATGTGATTTTTAAAAACTTTTATTTATTTATTTAATTTTGAGAGAGGAAGAGGCAGAGAGAGAGAGAGAATAGGCACGCCAGAGCCTCTAGCCACTGCAAAAAACTCCAGACACATGCACCACCTTGTGCATCTGTATTATGTGGGTTCTGGGGAATCTAACCTGGATCCTTTGGCTTTGCAAGCAAGCACCTTAACTGCTAAGCCATCTCCCCAGCCCCTCATATATGATTTTTAAAATCGTATGTGTGAGTCACTTTGAATAATTATGAATGTATAGATATGTAACTATATGATATATATTAATTACATATTATATTACATTTTACAAAGATAAAAAGAAAACACTTTTAATTCATACATGATAACGATTGACCTAAAGTAGGCAGAGAAAACAAATGATGCAAACATTAATATTTAGGGGATCTGCCTCAGTATAGTTACAAGTGTATGGAAATTTTTTCTCAAATTTTCTTTAAATCTGAAATTACAAATTATTATATGTGCCGAAGTGAGCACATGAAATTATAAGTTACAAATGTTTTCCTTAGCTGGAAGTGGTGGCACACGCCTTTCATCCCAGCACTCAGGAGGCAGAGGTAGGAGGATTGCTGTGGGTTCGAAGCCACCCTGAGACTACATAGTGAACTCCAAGTCAGCCTGAGATAGAGTGAGACCCTACCTCGAAAAACTAAAAAAAGAATAGGGTTTGAAAGATGGCTTAGTGGTTAAGGCGCTTGCCTTCAAAGCCAAAGGACCCAGGTTCAATTCTTCAGGTCCCAAGTAAGCCAGATGCACATGGTGGCACATGTGCCTAGAGTTCATTTGCAGCGGCTAGAGGCCCTGGCGTGCCCATTCTCTCTCTCTTTCTGTCTCCCTCTCTCTGTCTCAAATAAATAAAAAAAATATTTATTAAAAAAGAAAGAAAACCAATAATAATAATAATAATGATTTTTTTCTTGCTAGGCATGGTGATGCACACCTTTAATCCCAGCATTCAGGAGGCAGAGGCAGGAGGATCACCAAGTTGGAGGCCACCCTGAAACTACATAGTGAATTCCTGGTCAGCCTGAGCTACAGTGAAGCCTTACCTTGAAAACACAAAAAAGGGCTGGAGAGATTGCTTTGCAGGTAAGGCATTTGCCTGCAAAGCCAAAGGACCCAGGTTTGATTCCCCAGGACTCACGTAAGCCAGATGTACAAGGTGGTGCATGTGTCTGGAGTTCGTTTGCAGGGCTAGAGGCCCTGGCGTGCCCATTCTCTCTCAAGTAAATAAATAAAATATTTTTAAAAGTTTTTCTTCCTTTTCTGCATTAGGCATTTAAAAATATTTTACTTATGTATTTATTTCAGAGAGAAAGGGGAGAGAGAAAGGGAGAGAGGGGGAGAGAATGGGTGTACCAGGGCCTCCAGCCACTGCAATAGAACTATAGACGTTTGCACCCCCTTGTCCATCTGGCTTACGAGGGCCCTGGAGAGTAGAACCAGGGACTTTTGGCTTTGCAGGCAAATGCCTTAACTGCTAAGCCATCTCTCCAGCCGTGCATTAGTCATTTTAACATCTATATGAAAACTAAAAATAGGGACTGGAGAGATGGCTTGGTAGTTAAGGCGCTTGCCTATGAAGCCTAAGGACCCAGGTTCAATTCTCCAGATCCCATATAAGCCAGATGCACAGGGTGGAGCATGTATCTGGAGTTCGTTTGCAGTGGCTGGAGGCCCTGGCATGCCCATTCCCCCCCCCCACACTCCCCTTCTCTCTTCCTCTCTCTAATAAATAAATAAAAATATTTTAAAAAATAAAAAAATAAAAACTAAAAATAAAATCACTTCTTAGCCTCTTGTCTAAGATCACGTGAAAAACAACTTACAGCTAGTTTAAAATGTAGAGTTCACTATGAAGTTTTTTTGAATATATTATTTATTTATTTGAGAGTGAGAGAAAGATTATATATATATATATGTGTGTGTGTGTATATATATATACATATATATATATATAGAGAGAGAGAGAGAAAGAATGGGCACACCAAGGCCTTTAGCCACTGAAAATAAATGAACTCCAGAAGATGTGCTACCTGGCTTTACATAAGTACTGGGGAATCAAACTCGGGTCCTTAAGCTTTGTGGGCAAGTGTCTTAACTGCTGAGCCATCTCTCCAGTCCTCAACTAGGAAGTCTTGTTTGAAATAACATTTAAGACATTTGAGAACCAAAGAAACAGTCCTGCTCTTTGTAGGGAACTGTCCCTGTGTTGTCTGGCAGGACTTGGAGACTGATTGAGAAGCGCAGGCTGGCCAAATTGCCTGCAGGCATAAGTGGACCACAGCAGGCACGGGAGCTTGTTGCCTGTCTGAGTCTCTTCCAGAGAGAGGCTGGCAGTTCCTGACAAAGGCAAGATTGGCCCTGCTGGGTTAGGAGATAACTTTTTTTTTTTTTTTGATCACATGCAACATGTTTCTTAAGGCTGTTCCCTACACATTGACCCACAGCATAAGCTAATTTGATGGCTCTTAGAATAAGTCCAACGCTTTCTTTTTCACTTGTTTTGACTGGAAATTAATCTTGTTTACAACAGACACTTCAGGGTTCGGAGTGTAGTTCAGTGATAGAGCGGACAGTGTCCCCAAGCATCTGCACCCTAGTACTGCAAAAGCAAAACAAGACATACACTTCACTTATTAATAGCATTTATTTATTGAGTGCCTAGCATGTAAGAGATAACCATGTTACAGACAAGGAGGATGAGTTTAGGAAGGCCACATGATTTACCTTAAGTCATACGATAGCTCCCTATTTTAGATGTTTATGAGTACAGAGTAAGGGAGAGTATCTTAAAAGCAAAGAGTGGATCAGGGAGATGACTCAGCAGTTAAAGGAGCTTGCTTGCAAAGCCTGCTGGCTAAGGTTTGATTCCACAGTACCCACATAAAGCCAGATTAAAAAGTGTTACATGAATCTGGTCATGATTTGCAATGACAAGAGACCCTGGTGTGCCCATACATACATGCAAATAAATAAGGCTGGAGAGATGGCTTAGCTGTTAAGGCATTTGCCTGTGAAGCCTAAGGACCCAGGTTCTATTCTCCAGGTCCCACATAAGCCAGATGCACATGTATCAGGAGTTCATTTGCAGTGGCTACAGGTCATGGCGCGCCCATTCTCACTCTCTATCTTTCTCTCTCTCTCCATCTGACTCTAATAAATAAATAAATAAAACTAAATCTTTTAAAAAATAAATAATAAATATTTTTAAAAGTAAAGGACTGCTGTGAGTTTGAGGCCAGGCTGAGACTACATAGTGAATTCCAGGTCAGCCTGGATTAGAGTGAGACCCTACCTCAAAAAACAAAGAAGGTGGGGTGGGGGCTGGAAAGATGGCTTAGCAGTTAAGCGCTTGCCTGTGAAGCCTAAGGACCCCAGTTCGAGGCTCCATTCCCCAGGACCCACATTAGCCAGATGCACAAGGGGTCACATGTGTCTGGAGTTTGTTTGCAGTGGCTGGAGGCCCTGGCATGCCCATTCCCCCCCCCCCACACTCCCCTTCTCTCTTCCTCTCTCTAATAAATAAATAAAAATATTTTAAAAAATAAAAAATAAAAACTAAAAATAAAATCACTTCTTAGCCTCTTGTCTAAGATCACGTGAAAAACAACTTACAGCTAGTTTAAAATGTAGAGTTCACTATGAAGTTTTTTTGAATATATTATTTATTTATTTGAGAGTGAGAGAAAGATTATATATATATATGTGTGTGTGTGTATATATATATACATATATATATATATAGAGAGAGAGAGAGAAAGAATGGGCACACCAAGGCCTTTAGCCACTGAAAATAAATGAACTCCAGAAGATGTGCTACCTGGCTTTACATAAGTACTGGGGAATCAAACTCGGGTCCTTAAGCTTTGTGGGCAAGTGTCTTAACTGCTGAGCCATCTCTCCAGTCCTCAACTAGGAAGTCTTGTTTGAAATAACATTTAAGACATTTGAGAACCAAAGAAACAGTCCTGCTCTTTGTAGGGAACTGTCCCTGTGTTGTCTGGCAGGACTTGGAGACTGATTGAGAAGCGCAGGCTGGCCAAATTGCCTGCAGGCATAAGTGGACCACAGCAGGCACAGGGAGCTTGTTGCCTGTCTGAGTCTCTTCCAGAGAGAGGCTGGCAGTTCCTGACAAAGGCAAGATTGGCCCTGCTGGGTTAGGAGATAACTTTTTTTTTTTTTTTTGATCACATGCAACATGTTTCTTAAGGCTGTTCCCTACACATTGACCCACAGCATAAGCTAATTTGATGGCTCTTAGAATAAGTCCAACGCTTTCTTTTTCACTTGTTTTGACTGGAAATTAATCTTGTTTACAACAGACACTTCAGGGTTCGGAGTGTAGTTCAGTGATAGAGCGGACAGTGTCCCCAAGCATCTGCACCCTAGTACTGCAAAAGCAAAACAAGACATACACTTCACTTATTAATAGCATTTATTTATTGAGTGCCTAGCATGTAAGAGATAACCATGTTACAGACAAGGAGGATGAGTTTAGGAAGGCCACATGATTTACCTTAAGTCATACGATAGCTCCCTATTTTAGATGTTTATGAGTACAGAGTAAGGGAGAGTATCTTAAAAGCGAAGAGTGGATCAGGGAGATGACTCAGCAGTTAAAGGAGCTTGCTTGCAAAGCCTGCTGGCTAAGGTTTGATTCCACAGTACCCACATAAAGCCAGATTAAAAAGTGCTACATGAATCTGGTCATAATTTGCAATGACGAGACCCTGGTGTGCCCATACATACATGCAAATAAATAAATAAGGCTGGAGAGATGGCTTAGCTGTTAAGGTATTTGCCTGTGAAGCCTAAGGACCCAGGTTCTATTCTCCAGGTCCCACGTAAGCCAGATGCACATGTATCAGGAGTTCATTTGCAGTGGCTACAGGTCATGGCGCGCCCATTCTCACTCTCTATCTTTCTCTCTCTCTCCATCTGACTCTAATAAATAAATAAATAAAACTAAATCTTTTAAAAAATAAATAATAAATATTTTTAAAAGTAAAGGACTGCCATGAATTTGAGGCCAGGCCGAGACTACATAGTGAATTCCAGGTCAGCCTGGATTAGAGTGAGACCCTACCTCAAAAAACAGAAAAGGTGGGGGGGGGATGGAAAGATGGCTTAGCAGTTAAGCGCTTGCCTGTGAAGCCTAAGGACCCCAGTTCGAGGCTCCATTCCCCAGGACCCACATTAGCCAGATGCACAAGGGGTCACATGTGTCTGGAGTTTGTTTGCAGTGGCTGGAGGCCCTGGCGCGCCCATTCTCTTTCTCTCTCTATCTGCCTTTCTCTCTGTCTGTCACTCTCAAATAAGTAAATAAAAATAAACAAAAAAAATTTTTAAATAAACAAAAAATGGGGGGCTGGAGAGATGGCTTAGTGGTTAAGGCGTTTGCCTGAGAAGCGGCACATTCGTCTGGAGTTCGTTTACAGTGGCTAAGTGCCCTGGTGTGCCCATTCTTTCTCTCTCTCTCTGTCTCCTTCTCTCAAATAAATAAAATAAAATACAAAATTATAAAAAATATTTAAATCTATTTGAGAGAGAGAGTGTGTAGAGAGAGAACGAATGGGTGTGCCAGGGCCTCTAACCACTGCAAACGAACTATAGACACATGTGCCACCTAGACCATCTGACTTTACATGGGTACTGGGGAATCAAACTGGGACCTTAGACTTTGCAAGCAAGCGCCTTAACTGCCGAGACATCTCTCCATCCCTAAAGCCATCTATTTTTTTGCAATTTTTTTTTTTTTTTTTGATTTTTGAAGTAGGCTCTCACTGTAGCTCAGGCTGACCTGGAATTCACTATGTAGTTGCAGGGTGGCCCCAAACTCATGGCAATCCTCTTACCTCTGCCTCCTGAGTGCTGGGATTAAAGGTGTGCACCAGCGCGCCTGGTTTTTAAATTTTTTATTTTATTTTTAATTTTATTGCTTTGGTTTTTTTGAGGTAGGGTCTCTCTCTAACCCTGGCTGACCTGGAATTGACTATGTAGTCTCTGTGTAGCCTCAAACTCATGGTGATCCTCCTACCCTGCCTCCCCAGTGCTAGGATTAAAAGGGTGTACCACCATGCCCAGCCACCATCTTTTAAAAAATATTTTTATTTATTTATTTAATAAAAAGAAAGACAGAAAGAGGCAGACACAGACAGAGAATGAGTATGGGAGCACCAGGGCCTCCTGCCACTGCCAATGAACTCCAGAGGCATGCACAACTTTGTGCGTCTGGCTTTACATGGGTACTAGGGACTCGAACCTGGGCCAGCAGACTTCACATGCAAGCACTTTCAACCTCTGAGCCATCTCCCCAACCTCCATTTACTATATTTTTTCCTGAGGTAGGGTCTTACCCTAGCTCAGGCTGACCTGGAATTCACTATATAATCTCAGGGTGGCCTCGAACTCATGGCGATCCTCTTACCTCTGTGCTGGGATTAAAGGCATGTACCACCATACCCGGCTCATTGTCATGCAATTTTTTTTTCTTCGAGGTAGAGTCTCAGTGTAGCTCAGGCTAAACTGGAATTCACTATGTAGTCTCAGGGTGGCCTCTAACTCATGGTTTTCCTCTTACCTCTGCCTCCAAAGTGCTAGGATTAAAGGCATGCGCCACCACGCCCGGCCTGTAATGCAATTTTTATAGTAACAGAACAAATCAAGACACTTAAAAAATATTATTTATAGCTGGGCTTGAGGGGATGAAATAACCCAAGATAACATGGCCCTGGATCTGCAGTGTCCATCCATTGCAGTCAGGTTCACATTGCTGGAAGAAAACACCGACCAACTTGTGGGGTGGGGGGTACTTTGGCTTCCAAACTCCAGGGGAAGCTCCATGATGGCAGAGGAAACAATGACATGAGCAGAGGGTGGACATCGCCTCCTGGCCAACATCAGATGGACAACAGCAACAGGAGAGTGTGCCAAACACTGGCAAGGGGAAGCTAATCCCACCCCCAACAATACACCGCCTCCGGGAGGCGTTAATTCCCAAATGTCCATCAGCTGGGAATCTAGCATTCAGAACACCTAAGTTTATGGGGGACACCTGAACCAAACCACCACACCACCTCTTGAAAGCCCTTGAAGTTCTTTTCAGTCAGTCAGTCAGCTTTGTAGAATGCTTAATGTAGGTGTGGCTTTTCTGAAAATTTCAGTTAACACTAGTATCAGTTATAATTAATCTCCTTGGTTCCAGCCCCTCATCTCACTCCTGCCATAGCTTGCAGCTCCTCTCAGGTTCCATCAGGCTAACTGTGCCTTTTCCTCAGCACTGGCTCCTCGCTGCATCCTCTTATGACTTGTGATCCACGGACCAGAATATCCTCTGTGGCATCACCCGAGAATGGGTTTGAAGTGCAGAATCTTGGCTAGAGAGATGGCTTAGCTGTTAAGGCACTTGCTTGAGAAGCCTAAGGACCCAAGTTTGATTCCTCAGTACCCATGTAAATCCAGATGCACAAAGGTGCCCTGGCATACCCATTCTCTCTCTTTCTCTCTACTTGCAAATAAATACAGTCTTTTAAAAATTTCAAAATCTCATGCCCCTCCTTCACCCCTGACCTACATCTTTATGGGCTGTCCACCAACATTTGAACCTGCACAGGAGGCCTCACTGGCCTCTCTCTTTTTTAATATAAAAGTTTATTTTAGAGCTGGGTGTGCTGGCGCACACCTTTAATCCCAGTACTTGGAAGGCAGAGGTAGGAGGACTGCCGTGAGTTTGAGGCCAGCCTGAGTGGGCTGGAGTAAAACCCTACCTCGAAGAAAAAACCAAAAGTTGATTTTATTTATTTATTTTTTTGCAAGCAGAGAGAGTGAGAGAGAAGAGGGCTAGACAGAGAGAATAGGTGCACCAGGGCCTCTAGCCTCTACAAAAGAACTCCAGATGCATGTGCCACTTTGTGCATCTGACTTTATGTGGGTACTGAGCAATCAAACCCTGGCTGTTAGGCCTGGCAAGCAAGCACCAGAACTGCTGAGCCATCGCTCCAACCCCCCCTCCAAAAAATCTTTATTTATTTGTAAGCAGAGAGAAATAGAGAGAAGAAAGACAGAATGGGTGCACCAGGGCCTCCAGCTGCTGCAAGTGAATTTGAGATGCATGTGCCACTTTGTGCATCAGGTTTTATGTGGGAACTGGGTAATTGAACCCTGGGTGTTAACCTTTGCAGACAATCACCTTAACCACTGAACCATCTTTCCAGCCCCACTTTTTTGAGGCAAGCCCAACAAACTGACCTTTTTATGCAAGAGAACAAGAGCAAGAGAGAGAGAATTGGCATGCCAGGACCTTCAGCCACTCTAATTGAACTCTAGACATGTGTGCTGCCTTGTGTGTATGTGTGACTTTGTGTGCTTGCATCACCTTGTGTCTGGCTTATGTGGGTCCTACAGAGTGGAACATGGGTTCTTAGGCAAGTGCTTTAACCACTAAGCCATTTCTCCAGTGCCCCTCCCCCTTCTTTTTTCTTATTTTGAGGTAGGGTCTTGCTCTAGGCCAGGCTGACCTGGTATTCATTATGTAATCTCAGGCTGCCCTTGAACTCACAGCAATCCTCCTATCTCTGCCTGCCAAGTGCTGGGATTAAAGACATATGTCACCATGCCCAGCTTCCCTCCCTCTTTTTTTTTTTTTTTTTTTTTCAAATGTTGTAGTCAGTTCCATATTGCTGGGATGAACATCCAAACAAGACACAGTTTATGGGAGAAAGGGGTTAATTTCAAGCTTACAGACCCAAGAGAAGTTTCATCTTTGGCTGAAGAAACTAGGTCCCATTCATAAATTCAAGTAGAGAGAGAGAAACCATCCAGAAAATGGCAAAAAAAAAAAAAAAAAAAAAAAAGCAACAAGCACAAAACCAGCACCAAGCAGTAACCCTGCCAGAGCTCAGACTTCTCCGTATACCTTTGGGCTGAAATTCAGATCTGCTCCCAGTGACACCTTAGGGCTAGACTCCAGGATCAGCCCCCCAGTGACACCTCTTCCAGCAAGTTGGTTGGAAATACAAGTTACAAGTTTAATTTTAACACCTTCATCAATGGTGGACATACATTCAAATTACCACAGGGTGTATGATAGTTAGAATGTTAAATGTCCACCATAGACTCATGTATTTGAATACTTAATCCCCAGCCAGTGATGTTGTTTGGAAAATTGTGGAACCATTAGAAGGTGAAGCCTTACTGAAGAAAGAGTGTCACTGGGAGAGGGCCTTAAGGTGTTACAGCCCAGCCCTGCTGGCTCTTGTTACTTCCTCCCTGCTCATGTGAAGATGTGACACAGGATCCCTGCTCAGGTCTGCCATGCCTCTCCTGCCATAACGGACACTTCATCTGCAAACTGAAAGCCAAAATAAACCCTTTTTCTCCCTTAAGCTTCTTCTGGTGGATATTTTGTCCCAGAAATGATAAATTAACTGTTAGAGCAGGTCTTCCTAAATTTATTAAATTTTCTCAGGCATGGCTGTCTTACCACTCTCCCTTTCACTTTATTATTGATCTCATGGGTTGACCTATTTCTTCTCCATTATTTAATGGGACCTCTAGAGAGGCAAAAGGAAAAACTGTTTGTAGGCAGTAATACAGCAAGCGATTCCTCATTTTCAGACTCAAGCCTTAACGCACTGGGGTAACAGATAAATCTTACCATCTCCTGTTTTGTTTGTCTGTTGGCTTGTATTTCGCAACTTTCTGCTCTGAACAGCAGATGTGAGAGGGGATGACAGATGCTTATAAACTTAACCTGGCAAATCTGCATGCTAGGGTCTCTCGGTACCTTTTGGTTGATTGCTTTTGCACCTGGAAAAGACAGACAAGCTGCTGCCTGTAAAACCAAGGGCCACCAGTTTGCCAGAAAATACTAGCACTGAGCAAATCAATTAGAAATTCCAATAAAGATGGACTGGAACGGCTCAGCAGATGTGCAGAACCATCTTTCTTTGTTCTGGCTGTTTTCTTTCTTTCTTTTTCTTTCTTTCTTTCTTTTTAACTCATTATCCATCTTGTTTTTCAAAAAAAAAAAAAAAGACTTATTAGAGTGATACAATTCATGAAGCACTGAACCACTGGCCAGGACATTCTTTCAGAAATGAGCCCAGGTATACCTGCATAGCTTTCCCACAAGTCATTATCACCAAAAACTACCCAAATCCCCAAGGCTGGGTATAATATTCTTGCTACAATCCACTGAACGGTCACTTAAAAGCACTGTGGGCAGAGGTGTCTCCTAGGTCTTCCCGTCTCCATTAGCTACAGAGGAATTGTTCAGGGACTTTCTTCTTCTGCTTTCCTGAGACCGCATCGTCCTTCCAGTCTACCAGATGCACTCTGATGGCGGCTCAGTGCACGTGGGTTGCCCTGAACAGGGAAAGGCAGAAGGGGCACCCACCCTGGTGCCCTCCTGAGCACGACATTCCAGCACTACAGCCTGGAGCAAGATAAGTAGAACGAGGGTCATAAGTAGAACGAGGGTCAAGGGGGGGGGCGCTCCAATAGCCCCATGCCTTACCATCCGCCAGTCTTCTTGCCACCACTTACCTTCATGCGCCCTGGCTATGTTATTTTTTTTAATTATTTTTTATTTATTTATTAGAGACCAACAGAGAGAGAAATGAGAATGGGCACGCTAGGGCCTCCAGCCACTGCAAATGAACCCCAGATGCATGCGCCACCATGTGCATCCGGCTTACGTGGGACCTGGAGAATCGAACCTGGGTCCTTAGGCTTCGCAGGCATATGCCTTAACTGCTAAGCCATCTCTCCAGCTGCCCTGCCCTCCACTATGTTTTTTATTTTTATTTTATTTTTAGCAACACAAACTGCTACTGAATATTTTTTACAGCCAGTCATCCAAGTATTTGTGGAGATTAATGTCAATGTTATGAATGTTTCACAGATGGATGAATCAAAGCTGGTAACATAACAAACTAGTTCCAATCTTTAAAACTTTTTAAAAATTTTGTTTACTTGTGTGTGGGGGAGCACATTGCCACAGCATGCATGCCCTGGCCTACATATGGAAGTCAGAGGATAACCTGGAGGTGTCTGTGCTCCACCTTTGACACAGGGTCTCTTGCAGCTGTAATCTAACTTCCACACAGCAAACGAACGTCGGTCTAGTTGGCCCACAAGCTTCGGCTTCGCCTGGCTACACTTCCACTGGGATCACAGATGTATGAGCCATCTGGCTTTATGCAGATGCTGGGGAATTGAGCACATGTCAGAAAGCTTTGCAAGCAAATGCCTTTAACCTCTGAGCCATCTTCCCAGATCCTGGTTCCAACCTTCACCATTTGGGGCCTTTGAGTTTTATCTGGCTGAAAACAAATGTTTTCAGTAAGACACTAGGCATGACCTACTAAAAGTGGCTGAGGGCTGGAGAGATGGCTTAGTGATTAAGACACTTGCCTGCAAAGTCTAAGGACTTAGGTTTAACTCCCCAGTACCCATGTAAGCCAGATGGACATGGTGGCAGATGCATCTGGAGTTTGCAGTAGCTGGAGGGGGTGCCCATTCATTCTTTTTCTCTCTGTCTCTAATAAATAAAATAAAATAAAATGGTCAGGCGTGGTTGCGCATACATTTAATCCCAGCACTGGGGTGACAGAGGTAGGAGGATCACTGTGAATTCGAGGCCAGCCTGAAACTACATAGTGAATTCCAGGTCAGCCTGGGGCCAGAGTGAGACTCTACCTCTAAAAACCAAAAGTAAAAGATTTGTTTTAAAAAGTGGCTTAGCCAGACATGGTGGTGCATGCCTTTAATCCCAGCACTTGGGAGGCAGAGGTAGGAGGATCGTCGTGAGTTCAAGGCCACCCTGAAGACATAGTGAATTCCAGGTCAGCCTGGCCTAGAGTGAGACCCCACCTCAAAAAACCACACACAAAAGTGGCTTAAAACCGTGGTTCTCACAATTGGCTGCATGTTAGAGCCACTGGGAAGCCTGGCTCCTTTCTGGGGAGTTCCACTTAGGGTGTGGCTGTGGCATTGATAGTGATTCTCCTGTGCTGCCAAGGTGTGCCCATACACACACACATACGTCACTTCACCAGAAGTCTGAAGGTGGCATTATACTCATGGCTTGGGCACTGGGCACTGTGTCATCAAGGACTAAAGTTCTTACCAACTACTTACTTTCTTTCTTTCTTTCTTTCTTTTTTTTTTTTTTTTTGAGGTAGGGTCTCACACTAACTCAGGCTGACCTGGAATTCACTATGTAGTCTGAGGGGTGGGAGGGTCTCGAACTCACGGTGATCCTCCTTACCTCTGCCTCCCAAGTGCTGAGTGCTGGGATTAAAGGCGTGCACCACCACGCCCGGCTTCCAACTTTCCTTTTAGTCATTCTCAGTCTGTTGCCAGTGTCTCCACTCTCACATATGACTGCTTTAGCTCTGAGCATAAAAGACTCAAGTACACTGAAGAACGTGGAGTTAAAATCATTTCCCAGGCTGGAGAGATGGCTTAGCAATTAAGTTGCTTGTCTGTAAAGCTTAAAGACCCAGGTTCAATTCCCCAGTACCCACATAAGCCAGATGCACAAGGTAGTGCATGCATCTGGAGTTCATTTCCAGTGGCGAGAGGCCACCTGTATATATATATATTACTTATTAGAGAAAGAGGCAGATAGAAGGAGAGAATGAGCATGTGTATATCCTCCTAGTCAATGTTTGTGCATATGTCCTTTGCTTATTTTTTAGTTTGCTTGGTTTTTGATTTTTTGAGGTAGGATTTCACTCCAGCCCATGCTGACCTAGAATTGACTACATAGTCCAGGGTGGCCTTAAACTCACAGTGATCCTTCTACCTCTGCCTCCCAAATGCTGGGATTAAAGGCATGCACCACCATGCCCGGCATCATTTTTTTAAAAAAAATGTTAAAATATTTTTTTTAAATATTTTATTTTTGACAGTGAGAAGGAGGCAGAATGAGAAAGAGAGAGAGAGAGAATGGGTACACAAGGGCTTCCAGCCACTGCAAACAAACTGCAGATGCATGCATCACCTTGTGCATCTGACTTACGTGGGTCCTGGGGAATTGGCTTTGCAGGCAAGCACCTTAACTTCTAAGCCATCTCTCCAGCCCCTTATTTTTAAAAAAATATTTTATTTGGGCTGGAGAGATGGCTTAGCGGTTAAGATACTTGCTTGCACAGCCAAAGGATCCCGGTTTGACCCTCCAGGATCCATGTAAGCCAGATGCACAAGGGGGCACATGTATCTGGAGTTAGTTTACAGTGGCTAGAGGCCCTGGCATGCCCATTCTCTCTCTCTCTCTGCCTCTTTCTCTGAAATAAGTAAAATATATTTTAAAATATTTTATTTTTACTTATTTATTTATGAGAAAGATAATCAAGACAGGTGGTGGGGGAGAGATTGGGCACAGCAGGGCCTCCAGCCACTGCAAACAAACTCCAGATGCATACACCATGTGCATCTAGCTTACATGGGTTCTGGGGAACTGAACCTTGGTCCTTTGGCTTTGTAGGCAAGTGCCTTAACCATTAAGCTATATCTCCAGCTACTGTACTCATTTTCTAATTGGATTGTATGTTTGAGGTTTTGTTTTTCAGTGCAGAGTTGGACATTTTCTATATATTCTAAATATACCAGCTAGTATTTTATCAGCCACTCTTAACATTTGGAAGAGAAAGTATGCCATGAAACATCTCTATCTCTCAGAACCACATTAATACTCCTCCCTCTCAAAAAACTATCTCTATCAATTAAAAGCCAGCTGCCCTCAGAGGATCATCTGCAGATCATTTCCAACCCAAGGCAAAGTATCCTGTCATTAATCTGCTTCATACTACTTCTCAGGAATACACAACTACCTTTTGAATATGTATTCAGTATATATTGAAAGTGTAGAGAAAAAACCGTGGAAATGATGTTTCTTTCAACTCTAAACTTTTTTTTCAGCCACTTTTATTTATTTGTTTTTCGAGGTAGGGTCTTACTCTAGCTCAGGTTGACCTGGAATTCACTATGTAATCTCAGGGTGGCCCTGAACTCATGGTGATCCTCCTGCATCTGCCTCCCAAGTGCTGGGATTAAAGATGTGTGCCACCATGCCCAGCTCAGCCACTTTTAATATTTAGCATATTGCAGGCCTAAATAGAATATGGCAAGAACGCTGGGGTGTAGCTCATTTGGTAGGGTGCTTCCCAGCATGCATGAAGCCCTGGCTTCAAGACCCTGCACGGCAGAAAACTGGAATCTCAGCACTGCTCAGGTGGCGGAGGCAGGAGGATCAGGAATTTAAGGGCCTCCTTGGCTACATAGCGAGTCTGAGGCCAGCCTGGGCTACATGAGTCAGTCTCTCTCTCTCTCACACACACAGACACAACTTCATAAGAGCAGCTCTGAAACCCATTTTGACTTTTTTTGTTAACAGAATCTTGTTAATGATATAACTTAGAACTACTGAGAAAAGGAGAGGAAATACTTCTGCCCCAATTGCAAATGTGTGAACAAAACAAATGCTGTTGTTCTTAAGCCATTAACTATCGAGTTGGTTATTCATTCATGACTGGAACACACAGACTTGGCAAATGCCCTCACAATATGAGCTGGCTTTAACTTTCTGCTCTCCATCTGGGTGGGCCGGAGTGGTGGTGCACGCCTTTAACCCCAGCACTTGGGAGGCAAAGGTAGGAAAATTGTCATGAGTTAGAAGCCAGCCTGAGACTACATAGTGAATTCCAGGTCAGCCTGGGTTAGAGCGAGACTCTATCTCAAAAAAACAATATATATATATATATTTGAGAGAGAGAGAGAGAAAGACAGAAAGAGGCAGACAGAGAATGGGCACGCCAGGGCCTCCTGCCACTGCAAAGGAACAAGACACACGTGCCAATTTGTGCACCTGACTTTACATAGGTACTAGAGAATCGAACCCATGCTGTTAGACTTTGTAAGCAAGCAAACACTTTTAACTGTTGAGCCAGCTCTCCAGCCCCAAATCAGCTTTTAAACTGGAATAATTGCCCCTATAATGCTATGTAAACTAAGTTGATGCATATGGTTATAAAACTGCAAAAATAACTTCATCTGAAGTTGCTTTTAGAGAATAAAATTAATTTGTATTACAGACAATGAGCTAAAAATAAGCAGTGTTATTGATATCATAGTGGTTAAGGCACTAATTTATTTCTACTTCCATTGTATTTTTTTTTTTTTAAGTTTTTTGAGGTAGGGTCTCACTCTAGCCCAGGCTGCCTGGAATTCACTATGTCATCTCAGGGTGGCCTCGAACTCACGGCAATCGGCCTACCTCTGCCTCCCAAGTGTGGGATTAAAGGTGTATATCACCACGACTGGCTTCATTTTATTTTTTATATATTACATGCAAGTAGAACGAGATAGGAGTCAGACAGACAGAATGGGCATGACAGGGCCTCTAGCCACTGCAAATGGACTCCAGATGCATGTGCCACTTTGTTCATCTGGCTTTACATGGGTACTTGAGAACTGAACTTGGGTCGTTAGGCTCTGAAGGCAAGCACCTTAACCACTTAACCATATCTCCAGCCCCCACTTTATTTTATATATATACAAAATTTTTTTTTGGTTTTTCAAGGTAGGGTTTCACTATAGATCAGGCTGACCTGGAATTCACTATGTAGTCTCAGGGTGGCCTCAAACTCACGGTGATCCTCCTACCTATGCCTCCCAAGTGCTGGGATTAAAGGCATGTGCCACCACGCCTGGCTTATTTTTAAATATTTTATTTTGGAGAGAATGAGAGAGAGAAATAGGCAGAGAGAGAGCTGGGTATGGTGGTGCACGCCTTTTTTCTCAGCATTCAGGAGACAGAGATAGGAGGATTGCTGTGAGTTCAAGGCCACCCTGAGAATACATAGTGAATTCCAGGTCAGCAAGACCCTACCTCAAAAAAAAGTACACAAAAGAGAGAATGGGCATGCATGTCAGAGCCTCTAGCTACTGCAAACAAATTCCAGACACATGCACCACCCTGTGCATCTGGCTTTACGTGGGTATTGGGGAACTGAACTCAGGTCCTCAGGCTTTGAAGGCTAACGCTGTAACTGCTGAGTCACCTCTCCAGCCCCTCTACTTCCATTTTAATAGTTAAGTCCTAGTGTGGCGGGCGGGGGGGGGGAGGGGGACTAGAAAAAAGTCAGGTTAACTTAAAAAAGTTATTTGGGCTGAAGAGATGGCTTAGTGGTTAAGCGCTTGCCTGTGAAGCCTAAGGACCCCGGTTGGAAGCTCCATTCCCCAGGACCCACGTTAGCCAGATGCACAAGGGGGCGCACGCGTCTGGAGTTCGTTTGCAGTGGCTGGAGTCCCCGGCATGTCCACACTCCCTTTCTATCTGCCTCTTCCTCTCTCTGTCTCTCTCTTAGTCTCTCAAATAAATAAATAAATAAATGAAAGAGAATGGGCATGCCAGGGCCTCCAGCCAGTGCAAATGAACTCCAGACGCGTGCATCACCATGTGCATCTAGCTTACACGAGTCCTAGGAAATTGAACTGGGGTCCTTTGGCTTTGCAGGCAAGTACCTTAACCACTAAGCCATCTCTCCAGCCCCAAGCTTAACTCTTATATAGAAAAGAAAAAAAAAAAAAAGATACTTCTTAGCTTCTAATTTCTAATTTTAAGTTGGAGCAAGCCAATATAAAAATTTCCCTTCAAGGGCTGGAGAGATGGCTTAGCGGTTAAGCGCTTACCTGTGAAGCCTAAGGACCCTGGTTCGAGGTTCATTTCCCTAGGACCCACATTAGCCAGATGCACAAGGGGGCGCACGCATCTGGAGTTTGTTTGCAGTGGCTGGAAGCCCTGGCACACCCATTCTCTCCCTCTCTCTCTCCCCTCCACTCTTTCTCTCTCTGTCTGTAGCTCTCAAATAAATAAATACAATAAACAAAAAAAAAAAAGTTAAAAAAAAATTCCCTTAAAGCCAGGCATGGTGGTACATGCCTTTAATCCCAACACTTGGGAGGAGGACATAGGAGCCACCCTGAGACTACATAGTGAATTCCAGGTCAGCCTGAGCTAGAGGGAAAACCTACCTTGAAAAACCAATAAGTAAATAAATAAAATTCCCTTCAATGAAATAAAAGTAGATTTTTAAAAAAGCCCTTTTGTAAATCCCTAATATTACCAGGTTCCTAAGGATCTGAAATACAACACTCAAGGATTATAGCCTTAAGAATTATATACTGTGTTCACAAAAGGAAGCTAAGTATATGCTTTTCAAAATATTATAAATAGGAAGCTTAGCAGTTAAAGGTACTTGTTTGCAAAGCCAGCCACTCCAGGTTCATTTCCCAAACCACCCATGTAACTGGATGCAGAAACTGGCACAAGTGTCTGGTGTTTGTTTGCCGTGTCAAGAGGTCCTGGTGTTCACACACAAACATAAATATTTAAAAAATATTATAGGGGCTGGAAAAAAAGTCACTGAGCCATTCAGGCACTTGCCTATGCAGCCTAAGGACCCAGGTTTGATCCTCCAGTACCCACATAAGCCAGATGCATAAGGTGGCACATGTCTGGAGTTTGTTTACAGTGGCTAGAGGCCCTGGTGTGTTCATTCTCTCTCTCGCAAACAAATAAAATATTTAAAAAATCTTATAGGAGCTGAGTGTGGTGGCACATTCCTTTAATCCCAGCACTTGAGAGGCAGAGGTAGGAGTATAGCTGTGAGTCTGAGGCTAGCCTGAGACTACATAGTGAATTCCAGGTCAGCCTGGCCTCGAGCGAGACCCTACCTTGAAAACTAATGTGTGTGTGTGTGTGTGTATGTATCAAACTTTCCTTCATGATTCTGAAATTGCAATCAATTCATATGTATTTAGAATCAAACCTTGTGAAAACACAGGATGGAATAGGAAATAGGTAACATTTGTACAAAACATAACTATGTGTAAGAAATAAAGCCCTTTTATCTCATTGATTTGTGTAACAACCCCATGACGTAGGTACTATTACTCATTTTATAGATGAGTGAGTGAAGGTGAGAATGTGCCCAAGGTTATCCAGCTATTAGACAGTGAGTGAGTGCGTGAGTAGGTCTTCAAGTTCAGACTGTCTGGTTTTAGAATCTGCTCCTCTCATGGACTGTCATGACTCTCAATACCAGCCACTAGTTTAAAAAATATCAGAAACATAGACTTTCTATCGTAAATTATTTGGGATAAGAAATATCCTTTTGGCTACTGTACATTTTCAACCTATTTTGTTCCTTTCAACCTTTCAACCTACCACCCTTGATGGTAAGTCACTTCATTTACTTTACTATGGCCCGAGTCTGTACTTTCTCCCTATGTGCCTGCTTTTGTTTGTATTAATTTCTTCAGAATACACAAAATGGGGCTGGAGAGATGGCTCAGCGGTTAAAGTGCTCGTCTGCAAAGCTTAACGACTCAGGTTTGATTCCTCAGTACCCACGTAGGCCAGATGCACATGGTGGCACATGCATCTGGAGTTCATTTCAGTGGCTAGTGGCCATTTTCACTCCCTCCCTCTCTCTGCTTCCTAGTAAATAAATGAAAATTTACAAAACAGACAAAATGCATGGAACAATTAAATTTGCTTATTCAAATAAAAAGCAGTTAAACACTTTCCCTTCTACTCTCTCTCTCTCTCTTTTTGAGGTAGCGTCTTGCTTTATTCCAGGCTGACCTGGAATTCACTATGTAGTCTCAGGGTGGCCTTGAACTCACAGTAATCCTCCTACCTATGCCTCCCAAGTGCTGGGATTAAAGGTGTATGCCACCATGCCTGGCTTTTTTTTTTTTTTTTTTTTTAAGATGGGGTCTCCCTCTAGCCCAGGCTGACCTAGAACTCATTCTGTAGTTTCAGAATGGCCTCAAACCCATCGCGATCCTCCAGCCTCTGTCTCCTGAGTGCTGGGATTAAAGGCGTGTGCCACCATGCCTGGCTTCTTCTCTCTTCTCAAGCTTTCAAAGACTGGCTTGGCAAAGCACTGCTGACGCTGATGACCAGGGCATTGCGCAGCTGGACACGGCCACTCTCAGAGCAAGGCCTTCAGCTCTTACTACTGTGTGGGAGAATGCCAAAGGTGAAAAGTACAATGTAAGCATAAAATAAGTTTTCTACAAATGTTTCCAACTCTTAGAAATAAAACTTTATCATATCAAGCCAAATACAGAAATGAGAAAGTTTTATTTACCTAAAAAAAACCCAAGCTATACAGACATAACTGAAAACCACACATAAAAAATTCCAAAATATGCAGTATAAAATACTTCATTTGGAAGATCATTTACATGTCAGGGCTCACATTAAAAACCATGGTCCCTGAGGTCCAGCACATAGAGACATAGAGAGCAGTCAATGGTAACTCACTTAGGAAGGCGATGACCCTGGTACTTCTAATACGTGACATAAACAAAACAAAGGCAACGCTTTCAAGGCACTGCAACGTGCACAGGTTTTAATACTCTGGATTTTAAGGATCTTTTTTCTTAAGTTAAGAAACAAAGTAAAAATGGCTTCCAGTGTGATATGATGGTGGTCTCTAGTCAGGAATCACAATCACAGTGCTTCTGCTCTGGGCTGTCATTTGCAAAGGTAATAGCTTTTGCACATGCTGTTTCTGACACCAATATCATTACTACGTTAGCTTTACTTTTTGTGGTGCTAAAGATAAGGCCCAGGACCCTGTACATACTAAGCAAGCACCCTTCTGAGGTGAGCAGATGGCTTTAAACTCGTTAAAATACATACATAACAATGTATTTCCTAAAGAAGAAAATAAATCCAGGTTTATCAAAAAGATGAGCAAAAAACCCATTGTTTTCCTAAGATCACTTTTCCTCTATTCCTGCTTAAATGCAAAAGCTGCCAACTTCTGGTTGGTGCAAAGACCTGAAGCCTTCGTCTTTTTGGGCAACCTCAGGTTCTCCTTTGCTGCTTCCTTCTGCTCTTCCGTTTCTACATTTTCATCCACATGTTTTCGCTTCTTTGCTTCAGCTCCATCACTAGCAGTTTCTCCTTTGGCCTTGTTAGTCCACGCCTTTCCAAAATGGGGTGGAGAGAAGTTTTATACAATTTAAAAAAAAAAATAGCATGGAAATGATCTCGTTACTTTCACAGATAACATTACAACAGATTTCAAGTACAAATTCTCAAAATATATACGAATATACATAAAAAACCCCAACTCAAAATCTCTAATCATCAGGTACATGCAAAACAAAACTACAATAAGTCACTGGTTATTAAGCCTGGGTTCAATTCCCCAGTGCTCATATAAAGCCAGACGCACAGTTGTGCATGAGTCTAGTTTGTGTGCAATAGCAGGAAGCCCTGGTATGCTAACATTCTCTCTCATATAAATAAAGATTTGCAAACAAGATGTCTTAAACACACAGAAGGTAACTCCAAACAATAACATCAAGAACCAAAGAAACTGGGTATGGTGATATATACCTGTGATCCTACCACCCTAGAGGCTGAGGCCAATCTGATCTACACAGAGGATCTGAGACAAGTCTGGACAACATAGCAAGATCTGAACTCAGAAGCAAATAAAAATAAATATTGATTACATTTTAAGCATTCAAAATCACAATCAAAAGATGAGAATATAGTTCAATGGAAGAGTGCCTACCTAGCATGCATAAAACCCTGTGTTCTAATCTTCAGAACTACAAAAACACTTCCAAACCTCAAAGTACAAATTTTGTTGATTCCTTCCTCTTCTGCAATATAATTCATTCAGAGGTCAATTTTTCTAATTCTTTAGAATTTTTATTACTTTACAAATACTTATAAAAAGATATAAACTTTCTAAAGGGTTCTAAATGAGGTAATAAGTGGTTAGGCCAGTTTCTAGCTTCCTCATTATATAACATCTTCCCTCATATAAGTCAGTGTATCAAAACCAGTGTCCATGTCAGTAGGTATCTGTTCTATTCACTGCCTCTCTGGGGAAGTAAAGTCTGAGGATTTAACAGGTATACTACCCACGTTCCTTTCCCTTGCAACAGAAAGCTACTCCTTCCTTCCTGCGCATGGCAGCAATTCACCAGCCAGCAGGCTACTTGTCCTAATTTCCCTGTGAAAGGACACACCAAAGGGAGTACTCATGTCTAAGCAGGTGGAAGGTTTTTTTTTTTTTTTTTAAGTATTTTATTTATTTATTTATTTGACAAAGAAAAAGGGAGGGAGAGAGAATGGGCGCACCAGGGCCTCCAGCCACTGCAAACGAACTCCAGCCATGTGTACTCCCTTGTGCATTTGGCTAACGTGGGTCCGTGGGTCCTGGGGAATTGAACCTGGGTCCTTTGGCTTTGCAGTCAAATGTCTTAACTGCTAAGCCATCCCTCCAGCCCTAAGCAGGTAGAAGTTTTTAAGTTCTACTTGCTCAGACTAGAAAGCCATATTCTAAAAATGGAAGTTTACTTATTGGCCTTATTTATTTATTTATTTATTTATTTATTTATTATTGCTTTCAACTTATAACAAAACATCTACTCTTGGAGTTACTTCCCTAACTAAAACTCTGCATTTATATTAACTGCCAAAAACTTAACCATAGGTACTTAGTATTACTAAAATTCTGCCTGAAGCTGATATTTCACATTTCATTTCTCCTCTAAGAGTTTCAGGGTATATTCAATTTTCCAAAGAAAAAATTATTTCCATAATAAATTTTTAAGCCTGAGAAATTCACCAAGCTCTCAATCTCAGTATAATAATCCTTACCTTCCTTTCTTCAGGTGATAATACTCTAAATCGAATCATTCCTTCTTTTATTATGTCTGCTTCATCTGAAAAGTCAGGGTTTTCAGACAAAATACTGCTTCTATTTTCTTCCAGCCACATCTGGAACCCAGTCTTTGGCCTAAAATAATAAGTATGTAAAAAAAGAAAAAAGTATGCTTAATACAAAGTTTAAAGTGCCATGAGTTTTTAGTAATTAATCATTAACCTTTGTATACTATAAAATGACATAATTAAACTTGTCAATATTCCTATTACTTTCAATTGCCTAGAGACCACAGGATTAATGAGCTGAAAACTCCTTTGCAAGTTTGATTCAGAAGGATCACTTATATATTCATATTTTCCAAGTACAGCAACTGTGAACTCTGCACCCTCAGCTCTTCTGTTTACAGGCTCAAGGTCTCCAACCTTGCTTAGCCCCTCTGGCCTGAAAAGTTCTTCGAGCTGTCATCCATAGGCGCTTTCACCATTTCCCAAAGCAGCTAGCTGAGATCTTACTGACTTCTCAAGACCTTTTCCCTTACCTGACCCCTGCTCTCAGCTTGGACCTGGGTGCTTCCATGTACCACCATTAGGCAAAGTATGCACACAGCACATATGTAAATAATACTGCATTCTACTTTCTTAATTAAATTTCAAGGAGGGAGGGAGAGGAGAGAGGGAGGGAGGGAGGAAGGGGCTGCTGCTAATGAACTCCAGATGCTCTGCGTCTGGGTTTACATGTGTACTGGGGAAATGGAACCGAGGTCGTTAGGCTTTACAGGCAAGTGCCTTAACCGTTGCGTTAACTGTCATCTCTCCTGCCCAAGCATTATACTTCAGATTGTCCTTAGGTCATTAATAAAGATTTAATGCAGATATTTAACAGTTTCTGAATACTTACTATCTGCCAGACAGCCTTCTAAACACTTTATGTACATTACCTTATTTATACAGCAAAGCCTTATGATTTGGAAACAATTAGTATCTCAATCCATTAATTTTGAAAAGTAAATCTAGGTGAAAAAAATTTTTTTAATAATTTTATTTATTTGCGTGTGTATATGCCATGGTCTCTTGTCTGCAAACAAATGCCTGCCTGGCTTTATATGGGTGGTTTGGGAACTGAATCGAGGCTGACGGGCTTTGTGAACAAGTGTCTTTAACCACTAAGCCATATCCTCGGCCCCCAGATTTATTTTTCATCCATGTCTTTTTGTCTCTTTTGCTCTTTCTCCTCATGTAACTTATTAAAAAACAAACATAAATGAATTACAAAAGATAGTCTGAGTTCCAGGTCAGACTGGACTAGAGTGAAACCCTGCCTCAAACAAAACAAAACAAAATTTTATATATAACTATATCTATTTGTTGTTTCGTTTCAGTCAATACTTGTGCCTTCCTTAACATCACAAGAGTTCAAATGTTCATTACTAGTACCCATTATGACTTTTAAGAAAGAAAAGATATATAATTCACATTCTGAATAATGGTGTTGCTACGATATGCTTTTGACACAGTACATTTCTTTTTAAATATATATTTTTTATTTATTTGAGAGAAAAGGAGGCAGATAGAGAGAAAGAGAGAGAGAATGGGCACGCCCGGGCCTCCAGCTGCTGCAAATAAACTCCATATGCATGTGCTACCTTGCACATGTGGCTTATGTGGGCCCTGGGGAATTAAACCTGGTCAGTTTGGCTTTGCAGGCAAATGTCTTAACTGCTAAGCCATCTCTCCAGCCCTGACACAGTGCTTTTTTTTTTTTCTTTCGGCTTTTGAGGTAGGGTCTTAGTCTAGCCCAGGCTGACCTGGAATTCACTATGTAGTCTCAGGGTGGCCTCGAACTCACGGCGATCTTCCTACCTCTGCCTCCCAAGTGCTGGGATTAAAGGCATGTGCCATTGCGCCCAGCTGAGGCAGTGCATTTTAAGTGAGTTCACTGACCTTTGGTTGTCAGAGTTTTGAGGACACAGAGCTGGGGTTTCAGATAATGTATTTTCAGGATTTTCTTCTTTGACTTCCTCAGTTTTATCAGTCTGAGAAGTTCTTTTCTGGAAATAGGATGTTGCAGATGCCTACAAAAACAAACATTGTAAGCATTAAAGCTAGCAAAACTTCATATGTTACCACCAAGCTCTAAAATATGTGAAGAAGCATTTATAATTATTTACAACTTGTATACCAATAACCCAAAGTCTTCAGTTCTCACTTGAAAATAAACATTCAGGGCTGGAAAGATGGCTTAGTGGTTAAGGCGCATGCCCGCACACCCAGGTTCAATTCTCCGGGTCCCACGTAAACCAGATGCACATGGTAGCACATGGGTCAGGAGCTCATCTGCAGTGGCTAGAGGCCCTGGGGCACTCATTCTCACACACACTCTTTCTCTCTCCCTCTCTCTAATAAATAAATGAAAAATAAATTAATTAAAAAAAGAAGAATATAAATATTAACATATGTGCAAACAATAAACAAAAGAAAACAAAACCCATACTTCAGGGCTAGAAATACACCTCAGGGGTACAGTGCTTGCCTTGCATGCACAAGGTCCTGAGGTCAATCCCCAGAACTATAAAACCAAAGAAATAGAGCCATATTTCAAATTCCATATAGTCTAAATGAATAAAATTATACAAAATGAAAAAGATAAATGATAGATTTATTTAACTGATGATACACCAAGAATGAACTACATGACAGTGGGCAAATCTAGACAACAGAATAAAAAATTCTTTCTATATATACTGTAACAGTCATTATTAAACAAGGATATGTATCAGAACCACCTGGAAGGTTTAAAAAAGAAGACAGACAAATGTCTGAGTCTCTGGGAACAAGTGCATATACATTCAAAAAGGGGTTCTGAAGAAAAACTGTATGAATCCACTCCCTTAGCTACACAGTTGGTGAGAAACCACTGGTACCTCGTACCCTATGCCTGGAAGAGAGCATGTGCTGCTTACTGCAGATGGGCCATTACAACAGTACCTGCTTAGACTTTGGCTTGGGAATCAGAGGCTTTATAACTGTAGATTTTTCAGTATTTGCTGCTCGATTAAGTGGAGTGGATTTCCTGGATGACTTGTTCATATTGTCTAAAATATTAGTTGAGCGAGCTGAATTCACTGACACTGCTGTTTCTTTGGAATTAACCAGTACCTAAAGATAAAACTAGCGTTAGCATTTTATGCTTAAAGAAGAATACAAAACTCCAGAGAGATTTATTTTTCCTCTAAATTTCTATAAGTTTATACTGTTGGTCTTTGGAAATGAATTCATATTATTGTTCAAATTATTCATAGCATTGATGGGTATATGCAAATGCCACATCCCAGAGCAAAACAAGGACTATCTTTCACAACTATCAGTACTTAGAAACTAAGCAGAAAATATAATTTAGACCAAATGTGAACCAATGCCTCCCTTTCCCTCTTTTTTTTCTTTTCTTTTTTTCAAGGTAGGGTCCCACTCTAGCCCAGGCTGAGCTGGAACTCACTCTGTAGTTCAAAGCTAGCCTCAAACTCACAGTGATTCTTCTATCTCTGCCTCCTGAGTGCTGGGATTAAAGGCGTGTACCACCACGACAAGCCAATGCCTCTTTTTCTTTATTTTCATAATGATCAGTCTTTAAATCTCTGACAGAAAGTTATTTGATGATTTGGAAATCTCTTTGAATAGACATGTATTCAAATAATAGAAAATATCACTGGAGGGCTGGAGAGATGGCTTAGCGGTTAAGGTGGTTGCCTGCAAAGCAAAAGGACCCAGGTTCAATTCCCCAGGACCCATGTAAGTCAGATGCACAAGGTGGCACAGGTACCTGGAGTTTGTTTGCAGTGGCTAGAGGCCTTGATGTGCCCATTCTCTCTCAAATAAATAAATAAATAAATAAAAAGAAAATATCACTGCAAAGAGGTTACCTTAAAGGGATTTACTCGTCCTTGGCTGCTAGAGGTAACTGCACCTTTCACAAGAAAGAAACCCTTACTTAACAGTAGTTTATGTAGAAAAAAAGGTACTTTATAACTTTAAAACAATTAAATACAGATGACCTCTTTCCAAAGCAAAATAATGTTGGATGGAAACTGACCCAATTTGCCACCCTTCTCTCTTCTGTGACCATGCCACAGTGGAGCTGTAATGTAGCGAAGGTTAGTAATCCTTTTACTCTGGACCCTGCTCACTCTGCCAAGAAACTTGGATCTATTAATCTAATGTCTCTTGGCCCATCTTTGACTTTTCCCTTTTATTAGCTCAAGTCTCTCAACTTAAAAACAAAAATCAAGGGCTGGAAAGATGGCTTAGCGGTTAAGGTGCTTGCCTTCGAAGCCTAAGGACCCAGGTTTGAGTCCCCAACACCCACGTAAGCCAGGTGTACAAGGTGGCTCATGCGTCTGGAGTTCATTTTCAGGGACAAGAGGCCCTGGCATGCCCATTTTCTCTCTCTCTATCTGCCTCTTTCTTTCTCCTAACTAACTAACTAAATAAATAAATTCAATGAAGTACTGTAAAAAACAAAAATCAAACCATTTATTCCACAATCCTTCCAGCATTGTTTTTTTTTCCCCCCTCGCATTCCCTTATCCAGTGAAAATGTTCTTTCTTCGGCTCCCCTGCGCCCCCCCCTCCAGGCAGGGTTTCACTCTAGCAGGCTGATCTGGAATTCACTATGTAGTCTCAGAGTGGCCTCAAACTCAAAGTGATCCTTCTACCTCTGCCTCCCAAGTAGAGATTAAAGGTGTGTAGCATCACACCTGGCTCCCCTCCCTCACCCCTGTAAGGTCTCACTCTAGCCCAGGCTGACCTGGAATGCACTCTGTAGTCCCAGGTTGGCATCAAACTCACAGCAATACTCCTACCTCTCCCTCCCAAATGCTTCAAAAACTGGTGACACTGACACCTTCACTTCCTCCCTGGCCCATATATCGCTCCATGATTATACAACTTGTGGCCTTAATATACTACAGCCAGTCTCCAATCATCTGTGTCACCAAGTCTGGTGGATAGTTCTCAGTCCTTTATTTAACCTCTTAATGGCATTCGATACAGTAGACTATTCTTTTTCATTTTTTGTTTTACTTTTTCCAATTATTTTTATGGTGAATTTACTCTGGTGCCACAAGTTTTTGTTTCTTCAGTTTTCCTGAGATATCTTTAAAAAAAAATATTGTATTTATTTATTTATTTGAGAGAGAGAAGAGGCAGATAGAGAGAATAGGTGCACCAGGGCTTCCAGGCACTGCAAATGAACTCCAGATGCACATGTCACTGTGTGTATCTGGCTTACGTGGGTAATGGGGGACTGAACCTGGGTCCTTAGGCTCTGTAGGCAAGTGCCTTAACTGCTAAGCCATCTCTCCAGCCCTAGGATATCTTTTACTTCTGTGCAGCCTCCTCGTCTGGATTAAGAACAATCTGTTCCTTTTCAGTGAGGATCATCTCAATGTACCAGTGAGAGCTCATGTGTGGACTAATCCGACCATGAGCTAAGTACAGTGATGCATCTTGGGTGTGTTGTTCTCTTGGATAAGCTCAGTGACCACAAAATCCACATCTAAACCCTTATGTTCAGCATTACTGTCTGCATTTTTAAGCATGCATAGCAGAAATTCCGCGATCTTTGTGGTCCACCAACTTTGTGTCCAGGCCCACTGTTTAGCATGGGCACACCTACAAACTCCACCACTGTACTGCCAGGATGGCACATACTGCTTCTTTAAGTGACATCTTTGATACCTGGTGGCTTTTCAGATATGCATATCCTTGATGGCCTAAACTGTTTCATAGGTTTTTTTTTTAAAAAATATTTTATTTATTTAAATAAATTAGTTAATTTTATTTGTGTGTTTTTGTTGTTGTTTTTGTTTTTTGAGGTAGGGTCTCACTCTAGCTCAGGCTGACTGGAAATTCACTATGTATTCTCAGGGTGACCTCAAACTCACGGTGACCCTCCTACCTCTGCCTCCCAAGTGCTGGGATTAAAGGCGTAAGTCAACACACCTGGCTTAAAGATTTTATTTTTTATTTATTCATTTGAGAGGGAAAGAGGGAGGGAGGGAAGGAGGGAAGGAAGATGGGAAAAGAGAGAGAGAGAGAGAGAGGGAGGGAGAGAGAATGGGCACACCAGGGCTTCCAGCTGCTTCAAACCAACTCCAGACGCATGTACCACTTTGTGCATCTGGCTTACGTGGCTCCTGGGGAATCGAACCTGGGTCCTTTAGCTTTGCAGGCAAGCACCTTAACCGCTAAGCCATCTTTCCAACCCTCACATGTGCTCTTAAAAGTGAACATGAAGATTTGAACCCCTTGATTTGCATGATATTGTGGGGTTTTCTGGGTCAAGAGAGTAGAGAACCATTTCACAGGTCACCTCAGGCCGCTGACAGGAAGAGCTTTTTCTTAATACTATGGCCTCGACTTTTTTTTTTTTTTTTTTTTTTTTTTGAGGTAGGGTCTCACTCTAGCCCAGGCTGACCTGGAACTCACTTGGTAGTCCAGGCTGGCCTTGAACTCACAGTGATCCTCTGCCTCCCAAGTGCTGGGATTAAAGGCGTGTGCCACCACACCTAGCTGGCTCTATACATTTTCTTTTAAGTTCTTCTTCTTTTTAAATGTTTTATACTACTTTTGCTTCTGGCTTTACATGATTGCTGGAAGTCAAACCTGGGCTGGCAGGCTATGCAAGCCAGTACCTTTAACAGTAGAACAATCTGCCCAGGCAACACATTTTTCTTTTTGAGACAAGGTCTTGTTATGTAGCTCAGGCTGGCCTTGAACTTGCAATTCTACTGCTTCAACTTCCTGCATGCTGGGTGATATGTGCACCATCATGCTCGTACAGCACACTACACACTTAGACATTTTCCCAGGCATATATGATTTTTTTTTTCCTTTTTGAAGTAGGGTCTCACTCTAGCCCAAGCTGACCTGGAACTCACTCTATAGCCCCAGCTTAGCCTTTAACTCATGGTGATACCCCTACCTCAGTCCCTTGGGTGCCGAATTAAAGATGGATGCCACCATGTTTGGCTCTATATGTAACTTTAAAAAAAAATTTACTGATTTGTGTGTGTGCATGTGCTTACACACATAGGCAGGATTTCTTGCTAATGCAAAACTCCAGGTACATGTTTCACTTTTGTGTATCTGGCTTTACATGGGTGCTGGGATGTGAACCTGGGGCAGCAGGCTTTGCAAGCAAGTGCCTTTAACCACTGAGCCATTTCTCCAGCTCCTGTATGTAATTTTTATAGTATCAAAATAACACGTTTAAAAAAGTGCAATGGCACTATAAAGTATACTTTTCAAAATTCAGCACCCCCTACTCTAACCTTCTCTATCCCCAGCTCCACTGTCTACAGTTTCTCCAGCACACCACATGTTTTTTAGTGAGACTCAAACCTAGGTTTCCAGCTGTGTTCAAAGACTTTTAAGGCAAGGATCAATCAAGTCTGTCTACTTGAGTTTTGTATACTCTATCCAACAAAATGCCCGACACACAGCAAGAACTGAATAAAATGTGTTCAGTGAAGCCAGACATGGCGGCACATGCCTTTAATCAAAGCACTTGGGAGGCAGAGGTAGGTGGATCACCATGAGTTCAAGACAACCCAGAGACAACACAGTGAATTCCAGGTAAGCCTGTACTAGAGTGAGACCCTACCTCAAAAAACCCAAAAAGTGTTTAGTGATCAGTTTCACAGCAAAAGTTGATAAACCTTACAGTAACAGCCAGGTGTCGTGGTGCATACCTTTAATCCCAGCCCTCGGGAGGCAGAGGTAGGAGGATTGACATGAGTTCGAGGCCACCCTGAGACTACATAGTGATTCCAGGTCAGCCTGGGCTAGAGTGAGACCCTACTTTGAAAAGCCAAAAAAAAAAAAAAAAAAAAAAAAAAAAAAAAAAAAACCAGTAACAGCAACAAACAGGTCCTAGAAAGGTATATTTGAGTACATATTCGTATTAAAAATTACTTGTGGCCCCAAATTGGATATCTATGTGGGCTTTACTCCACTCTGCCTTTTCATAGGCAAGAGCTCTCTATACTCTCTCCTCCTTCCTTCTGTTAACTTCTGGGCTCCTCAATCCCCCTCTTGCCTCCTTGGGCAAGAGCCCTGCATTTCTTCCTTCTTGTATGTTCTCCATTTCTGGGAACCTGGATTATGCCTCCTTTTGGACATGAGCTTTGTCTTCCTTCCTTAAGTTCTCGCTATAATATAATAAAACATGTGAATTAAAAAAAAAAAAAAAACACGACCTGCAGGTTCAGAAGATGGTTCAGTGGTTAAAGGTGCTTACTTGCAAAACCTGCCAGCCTAGGTTCAATTCCCCAGTACCCACAAAAAGCTAGATGCACAAAGTGGCATGTGTATCTGGAGCTCATATGTAGCAGCAAGAAGTCCTGGTGCACCCATGCTTGCTCTTTATCTCTCTCATAAATAGAAATATTTGGGCTGGAGAGATGGCTTAGTGGTTAAGCGCTTGTCTGTGAAGCCTGAGGACCCTGGTTCAAGGCTCGATTCCCCAGGACCCACGTTAGCCAGATGCACAAGGGGGCGCACTTGTCTGGAGTTCGTTTGCAGTGGCTGGAGGCCCTGGTGCGCCCATTCTCTCTCTATCTGCCTCTTCCTCTCTGTCGCTCTCAAATAAATAAACAAAATTTTTTAAAAAATAGAAATATTTAAAATAAGCTGCTTGAAGAGATGGCTTAGCGGTTAAGGCACTTGCTTGTGAAACCTAAGGACCTAGGTTCGATTTGCCAGGACCCACATAAGCCAGCTGCACAAGATGGCGTATGCATCTGAAGCTTGTTTGCAGCAGGTGGAGGCCATGGCACACTCATTCTGTCCCTCTCTAGAAAAAACAAATAAAATAAGTACTTAAAAAATTTCCTAAACCTTATAAATTTACAAATATTTCTCACTAGATGCAGCACTGGTAGTACGGCAGAGAGCAGCTGCCTTTGAAGTATTTCTCACCTGACTTAACAGCTGGCATGTCAGAAGAATTTGTACTTTGTGATGAGTTCTGCCCTATAATTAAAAAAACAAACAATACAATACAATGTAATTGAGGAAAATAGTCATCCTTGATATTCAACATTCAGACAATACAGATGTCTTGAAAAATCCTGGGAATTCAATTTCTCTCAGCCAAGCAAAATGGGAAAAGCCACAGCCATGACATTTCTAAGCTGTCGCTGCTTCGAAAACGTCTTACCATGTTTATGTAGCACTGGTTTGTCTTCAGTGTCATCAGCCTCCCGTCTGTCCTCCGCATCTTCTTCAACTTGACCTCTGGGCCTTGGCTGACTCCACTCTGTAGCAGTTCTATTGCAACTAGAGGATGGTAATATACAATATGCAAAGACCAGTTTCATATTCAGGGCAATAACGGAAAAATCAAACTGATTTTTTTTTTTTTACCCAGCGTTCAACTTTTTTCTGAAATCCTCTTCCTCCTCCTCCTCTTCTGTTTGGGTTGCTGCCAATTCAGCTGCCTTCTCGGCAGCTAGCTCACTAAGTTTCTGGGCCAGTATCAATTTCCGAGAGCGAGAAGCATATTTAATGGCTAAATTCACAGCATTTTGAGTCATTAGATCAGCAAGCTCCACGCAGCGAAATTCTCGCTCCAATTTACAAGAAAGCTAACCGAAAAGAAAGAAATCAAACCATGGTAAGTAAAACTTAAAAAAAAAAAAATCATGAATGTAAAAGGGAGACAGAGAAAAGTTTTCTAGATGTTCTATTTCACTGATTCTATGATCACATCTTAACACCTATGAGACTGAAAAGCATCTGACAATCAATCAATGAGCGGCAGCATGTTTGTCTCTTAATGACTTACATGAAAAAAGGATGGCTGGGCTGGAGAGATGGCTCAGTGGTTAAGGAGCTTGCCTACAATGTCTAAGGACCTAGGTTTGATTCCCCAGGACACACGTAGCCAGATTCACAAGGGGGCACATGCATCTGGAGTTCGTTTGCAGTGATTGGAGGCCCTGGTGCACCCATCCTCTCTCTGACTCTCTCAAATAAGTTATATATATATATATTTAAATGATGGCATATTTTCAATCAATGCTCTCTTAGATTTACTTAAATATCTTTTACATCTGTTTCCCAACTTCTACCCACCCCAATAGGGCAGGGAATTCAAATAAATGAATAAATAAATAAATAAAACTTTCAAGGTAGGGCCTCACTCTAGCCCAGGCTGATCTAGAACTCACTCTAGTTCCAGCCTGGCCTTGAACTCACAGGGATCCTCCTACCTCTGCAACTGTCGGGATTAAAGGCATGTGCCACCACACCTGATAATAATACATAAATCAGTTACAGGGCTGGAGAGATTGCTTAGTGGTTAAAGCACTTGCCCGTGAAACCTAAGGACCCAGGTTCAGGTCCCCAGTACCCATGTAAGCCAGATGCACATAGTGGTGCATGTGTCTAGAGTTTGTTTGCAGTGGCTGGAATCCCTGGCATGCCCATTTTCATTCTCTCTCTCTGCCTCTTTCTCTCAAATAAATAAATAAAATTAAAAATCAGTTACAAGCCAGGTTTGGTGGCATACACCTTTATTCCCAAAACTGGGGGTGGGAGGTGGGGGCAAGGCTGAGATAGGAGGATCTCAGAGTAGAGTGAGTTCCAGTTTAGCCTGGGCTAGAGTGAGACCCTGCCTCAACACAACAACAAACATTAGTTACTACTTCATTCAGAATTGGCAAATCTGGGAACAGACAATCTTAAATTTTTAAGTGTGAGGAGGCCAGAAAGATGGTTCTGCAGTTAAAAGTTGCCTGCTTGCAAAGCCTGCTGGCCTGGATTCAATTCTTGTCACTAATATATGCCACATGCAAAACGTTGTGCAAAGATCTGATGTGCCTCTACAGCAGCAAGTGGCCCAGGCAAGCCCATAAACACACACCACGCAAATAGATAAAAAATGTAAGTGTCATATTGTCTATGATCTTCAATTATCAGCAGCAGCAATAAAACTTCCAAACTGATAAACATGTCCATTTTATTGTTGCTTTTTTTGTTTTTGTTTTTTGAGGTAGGGTTTCACTCTAGTCCAGGCTGACCTGGAATTCACTATGTAGTCTCAGGCTGGCCTTGAACTCACAGTAATCCTGCTACCTCTGCCTCCCAAGTGCTGGGATTAAAGGCGTGTGCCACCACGCCTGGCTCAAATTTTTATACTTAATATAAAGTGAAGAGTATTCTTTCATTTTATTAGAAAATACTGACTTCCAACTGGTATGGATTTGGGGAATTCACACTGAGGCACCTCAAGTTCAAAGTGGGTTCTTGATGCTCTGAAGAACACTAACGGTCTTGTCACTCATAGTGTAGTACTTTAGTGGCACATCCCATACCTGACCTACCAGCACCAGAAACTACATACTCACCTAGATCTCCTCAAGCTGTTTGGCATCACCTGTCCAAGAATCCTTTATCCTCATCATTATTATTCGTGTGTGTGTGTGAGTAGGTCCTTGTTTGTCCACCTCATTTTGAGGCAAGATTTCTCTGCTCTCAATTATACCTCTGCTATATTTGCAGCACTGCCAATACCTTGCCGGAATATCCCCCAACTTTTACCTCATACAGCAGCATGGCTCTGGCAAAACCCACGAGTGCCCAAAAACCTGACAAAGTTGTTAAAACTGTCTGATCCTGGAGATCTAAAGACAACCACCCATGCCTAAGCTTTGTGGAGTGTGTTAAGAGAAGGAGCCACAACAGTGGTTCTCAAATTTATTAAGCATAATAGTCACCTGGTGCGCCTACTGATACACAAATGAGTGGACAAAGCACCAAGAAAGTTTATTTCTGCCCATGAGTTTAGCTACAAGGAAATATTTCAACTGCAATGGTCAGAGAGAAACAGAACTCTTCTTTTGCATGTGCATTTATGTGGGGTATGTGTATATGCATATTCTTATACATGTGTGTGAATGTGTACATGTGGTACACATGCATGTAGAGGCCAGAAGTCAATGTCAGGGGTCTTCTTTATCATTTGCTCCCTGCCTTATTCTTTGACACAGGGTCTCTTGCTGAACCAGCAGCTCACTGATGAGAAATAGATAAGCTAGCTAATGAGCCTCAGGGATTCTGTTTGCACCTATTCAGCTCTGGGATTAACAAGCATGAGCCACCACATCCAGTTTTTTAATTTAATTTTTATTTGACAGAGAAAGAGGGTGGGAGGGAGGGAGAGAGACAGAATGGGTACTACACCGGGAGAGAGACAGAATGGGTACTACACCCAGGGCTCCCAGCCACTGCAAACAAACTCGAGATGTGTGCGCCTCCTTGTACATCTGGCTAACATGGGTCCTGGGGAATACAACCTGGGTCCTTTGGCTTTGCAGGCAAACGCTTTAACCACTAAGCCATCCCTCCAGCACCCAGTTTCTTTTTTCTTCTTGTTTGTTTTTCGAGGTAGGGTTTCACTGAAGCCCAGGCTGTTCAGGAATTTACTCTGTATTCTCAGGGCGGCCTTGTACTCATGGTGATCTTCCTACCTCTGCCTCTGAGTCTGGGATTAAAGGCATGCGCTATAACGCCTGGCTCACACCCAGCTCTTTATGTGAGTACGGGGCTACTGAGTCATCCCCCAGCCCAGAAATAAAACTTAAAAAAATATTTATTTACATTTCTTTTTTCAGCAGGGTCTCACTCTTACTCAGGCTGATCTGGAACTCATTCCCAAGCCCAGGCTGGCCTCAAACTCATAGCTCCCAAGTGCTTGGTTTACACACATGAGCTACCATATCCAGCTCAGAAACAGAACTTTTAAGAGAAAAACATCACTGGATACAAAAGCTAGGAATCCAAGATTGTGGGACTTAGTGCTCATTCATAGGTCTTTAAGAATGTTAATTTATAGAACAGCAACCTTTTTCAGTTTACTCACCGCAAGCATTTTCATTAAAAGTTCCTGCTGCTCTTTTATTGCTTGATTTTTTGTGCTTTCTTCATATTCATAGCCATTTTTAGCTAAGTAATCAAGGTGGTTGTGAAATATAACTGAACGCCAAAACTGTTCCTACAAAAGTTGGATAAAATTGCTTACAGTCAAACATTACTTTAATAGCAGACAATTATCAAGCATTTATCTTGAGAGTCTTTTTTTTTTTTTTTTGGTTTTTTGAGGTAGGGTCTCACTCTAACTCAGGCTAACTTGGAATTCACTATGTATTCTCACGATAGCCTCAAACTCACAACTATCCTCCTACCTCTGCTTCCCGAGGTGTGTACCACCACGCCCAGCTTGAGATGTTAGTTTTAAAATAAAATGTTTTCTGAAATCTCCCTTTCTATATGCATATTTTACGACTCAGATTTCAATGTGGCCTTCCAGTTTGACTTTAATCTTGTCTTAAATAAATGTACATTTTAGGGTTTCCTAGCATAGTTTATATAGCTTATGTTCAGAGAACTTAGCAAACTGGTGTTTTTGTGTTCCCCTTCCCCTTTCCTTACCTTTCCTTTCCTTTCCTTAGGTAGTGTCTCACTCTAGCCCAGGCTGACCTGGAATTCACTCTATAGTCTCAGGCTGGCCTCGAACTCAGAGTACACCCTACCTGCCCAGCAAACTAGTTTTGTAGAAGATGATGTGTTTCTTTTTTAGAGTAACTAATTACAAGATTTCAAATGACTGATAATGACACAAGCTAGGCCTAGAGAGGGGTGAGTCAGGTGCTTACAGCCAAATATACAGAGGGCTTGCTTGGCTCAGCCAGGGGCGGCCTCACCTTAGTAGGGCCCTGACAGTCGTAACCATTAACTTAAGTCCTTGGAAGCTGTGATGGCAACCATACCAGGTGACCTGGTGTTCACCGTCACTACTTCTTTAATTATAGGGTAATAAATAACTCAGCCTTAGCCTTCCTAATAATTTTTAAATGTCTGTGTCACAGGAATTTCAGAGTATTAATTTCAGAGTATTATGGTAAGACTTCCACATACCTCCATTTGTCCTTTCTCTGTTGCAAGCTGACAGTAAGGAAGCTTAAAGGATAATATAGCTACAGCAGGACGTGGGAGGGTGGGAGGAAACCGAGAGCCTTTACATGGGATACACCTGTTAATAAAGAAAAACATACTACCTTAAAAACATTTGTTACAACATCACAAGAACTGCTCAAATAAAAACTTTCCACAAGCTAGTAAATATGAATAGTGATACTATTCCCAACAGCTGGCTTGATAATATGTAATAAATTGATCTGTCTAAGAGTACATTAGATCTGATTAGGTATAAAGATTCCATGCATTTCAAGAATTTCAAAAATCCCAGATCAGGCTAGCTATATGAAATACCAAATGCTAAATGCAAACCAGCTCTCTTTATATTTTCCTTAGCAAAATGCCTATTTTCAAAACACATGAGGCTGGAGAGGTGGCTTAGTGCTTAAGGTGTTTGCCTGTGAAGCCTAAGGACCCAGGTTTGACTCTCAGAACCCATGTAAGCCAGATGCAGAAGTTGATGCATGCATCTGGAGTTTGTTTGCAGTAGCTAGAAGCCCTGTGCATCCATTCTTTCTCTCTCTCTCATAAATAAATAAATAAAATAAACATTAAAAAACTTAAATCAAAGGTTGTATATGCTGGTAGAGAAGATTGCATCTTTCCTGACTACACTATGGGAGATATTCAACTTAATTTATACACAACAACTCTCAGCTTATGCACTTCAAGTGATTTAATAGAAGACCACTGAAAAGCCCTTAGTAAACACTGAAATTACCATGGACAAATCTTTTCTTTCCATAAAGGTGTTTTAAAACTATAGTTCTTTGGCCAATGCTTACTAATACTCACCATTTAATTTATAGCAAAGCCTTTAGTCAGGGTTTAAAATCAAGAGGTTTTAAAAGATAAATGCTAAGGAAAAAAAAACAAGCCCTTGGATTTGAAACCATTTTCATAAATATATCCTCTTCTTAAATGCCCATGAGAGTAATTAAAAAGTAGACACAGGAGTAGTTAGGCATTGCAGACAAGCTCCTTAACTGATGAACCATACCTCCAACCCTGTTCACACCACTTTTTTAAAAAAATATTTTATTTATTTATTTGGGAGAGAGAGAAAGAGGCAGAGAAAGAGAGGGTGTGCCAGGGCCTCCAGCCACTGCAAACAAGACTCCAGATGCATGCGTCCCCTTGTGCATCTGGCTTATGTGGGTCCTGGAGAATCGAACCAGGATCCTTTGGCTTTGCAGGCAACTACCTTAACCACTAAGCCATCTCTCCAGCTCCTGTTCACGCCTCTTTTAAAACATGTACTCGAAAGGCTGGGCGTGGTGGCGCACGTCTTTAATCCCAGCACTCGGGAGACAGAGGTAGGAGGATCACTGTGAGTTTGAGGCCACCCTGAGACTCCATAGTGAATTCCAGGTCAGCCTGGGCTAGAGTGAGACCCTACCTCGAAAAACCAAAAGAAAAAAAAAAACAACCATGTACTCGAGCTGGGCGTTTCCCCTACGCAACACTGCCTTCCCAGGGGAGCACATGGCGCACACCTTTAATCCCAGCACTCAGGAGGCAGAGGTAGTAGGATCACTGTGAGTTCAAGGCCACCCTGAGACCCTGCCTCGGAAAAAAGAAAAAGAAAAAAAAAAGGTACTCAATAGCATTGTGATTTTACAAGCCTACTCTTCCAATTTTGTGTGTGTGTAATATAGCACATGTAGTCTATACTATAAAATCCTTGTGAAATGAACATGACTAGAAAAAAAAATCTAGGTTTTATGTTCATTACATAACTTCAGTTATTAAAAACCTAAAGAGCAAGCTGGGTATGGTGGCACATGCCTTTAACCCCAGCACTTGGGAGGCAGAGGTAAGAGTATTGCTGTGAGTTCAAGGCTATTCTGAGACTACATGTTCATTTCACAAGCCCCTGCACCCAACTTTACGTGAGTTTTGGGGATCTAGACTTGGATCCTTGCTCTTATATGGCAAGCTTCTTCATCCAGAGAATCATCTCCCCAGTGCAAACTAGTAGTGTTATTAAGACACAATTCAAGTACCAGAGTTTACATGGAATGCACCGTTGTAATACCATTTCACAGGATATACAATTCAGTAATTTCTAGTATAGTCACTTATGTATTATCTCAATCCCACAATATTTTCATTACCCCCTAAACGAAATCCCATACCTAGTTACTCCACAGTCCCTGTTCTACTGTCTCACCAACCTCTCCCCCTTAGAAAATACTAGTACTTTAGGTTCATTGTAGGTATGTTTCAGTAATTTATACCCTTCTTTATGTCCAATATTTTTTTGCATGTGTGTATGTGTTCATATGGAGGCTAGAGGTAGACATCAGGTACCTTCCTTGATCACTATTTTCTGAGCAAAGGTCTGCCATGTGAACTCAAGACTTACCAATTCATCTAGTCGAGCTAGCCAGGTTGCCCTGAAGGTTCCCTGCCTCTACCTCCTAATGCTAGGATTATAGATGGGCCACCATGTGCAACCAACCTCTACATGGTGCTGGATGGAGGTCCAAATTCTGGTATTGACACTTGCACAGCAAGTACCTCATCCATGAAGTTATCTCCTCAGCCCAACAGACAGCATTTCACTTTTCCTTTCATAAGCTCCTAGACATCTGCACTGTTTCTACTTCTTAGCTATTATAATATACTATAAACAGCCATCAGGAACCCCACTGACAGGGGCGCCCTGCCTGAGTATGGAATGACCTAGCGGACAGTCAGTCTCTAGGAGAGCTGAGTCCATTATTCATGTGGCAGAGCCTTGGGGATTTACTTAAATCTCTTTTATCTCTAAAAAGAGACCACCTTTTACTTTCCTTCAAGGTAGGGTCTGGCTCTAGCCCAGGCTGACCTGGAAATCACCAAGTAGTCCCAGGGTGGCCTTGAAGTCATGGCGATCCTCCTACCTCTGCCTCCTGAGTGCTGGGATTAAAGGTGTGAGCAACCATGCCCAGCCTCCAAGTCTAAGTTTTTGTATGCATATGTATTAAATTCTCTTGGTATGTACCTAAGAGTAGAATAGTTGAGTGGATCATATAGTAAGTCTGTTTAACTTTTTTTTTTTCCAAGATAGGGTCTCACTCTGGCCCAGGCTGACCTGGAATTAACTGTAGTCTCAAGGTGGCCTCAAACTTATGGCAACCCTCCTACCTCTGCTTCCTGAGTGCTGGGATTAAAGGTGTGTGCCACCATGCCTGGCTGTTTAACCTTTTTAGGAGCTGTCAAACTATCATTTAATTTAATTTACATATGTGTGTCTTATGTGTAGGAATTGATCCCATGCTTTACTGAGATACACCTTCAAACTCAACTGTAAATTTAGATCCCCGCAGACCAGTGCCAGTGAATTCCAATTTCTTATTTTATTTATTTAGTTTTTCTAAGGTAAGGTCTCACACTAGCTCAGGCTGACCTGGAATTCAATATGTAGTCTCAGGGTGGCCTTGAACTCACGGCGATCCTCCTACCTCCGCCTCCCAAGTGCTGGGATTAGAGGTGTGCGCCACCATGCCTGGCTGAATTCCAATTTCTCCACAACCTCAATAACACTTGCTATTGTAGATCTTTGGATCTTACTAGTTTAGTGGGTGTGAAATATTTTTTTGTATTTCTCTAACATTAAGATGTCAAATAACATCTGGTGGCGCATGTCTTTAGTCCCACCACTTGGGAGGCAGAGGTAGGAAGGATCACCATGAGTTCAAGGCCACCCTGAGACTACATAGTGAATTCCAGGTCAGCCTGGGCTAGAGTGAGACCCTACCTCAAAAAAACTTAAAAAAAAAAAAAAAACAGATAGATAATCTTTTATCTTTTTCTAGGTTGTTAAGAGTTAATTTTTTTTTTTTTTTGGTTTTGTTTTTGTTTTGAGGTAAGGTTTCACTCTAGCTTAGGCTGACCTGGAATTCACTATGTAGTCTTAGGATGGCATTGAACTCATGGCGATCTTCCTACCTCTGCTCCTGGGATTAAAGGCACGTGCCACCACGCCCGGCTCAAGAGTTTCTTTTATATTTTGGATGTAAGTTCCTTATTACATATATGATTTTCTTCACTCTCTTATTCTTCTCTTTTTTTAATTTTTATTTGAGACAGAGAGAGAGGGAGAAAGAAGAGAGAGAGAATGAGCATGCCAAAGCCTCTAGCCACTGCAAATGAACTCCAGATGCATGTGCAATCTTGTGCATCTGGCTTACATGAGACCTAGAGAATTGAACCTGGGTCTTTAGGCTTCAGAGGCAAGCGCTTTAACCACTAAGCCACCTCTCTAGCCCTGCTTCACTCTTTTTAAAATCTATATAGTACGCTGGGCTGGAGAGATGGCTTAGCGGTTAAAGTGCTTGCCTGCGAAGCCTAAGGACCCAGATTTGATTCCCCAGAACCCACACAAGCCAGATGCACGCGGTGGTACATGTGTCTAGAGTTTGTTTGCACTGGCTAAAGGCTCTGGTGTGCCTATTCTCATTCTCCCTCTCTCTCATAAATAAAATAAAATATGCATAGTATTCAAGGAGATATTATATTAAAGGTATGTGGAGATGTGTGTGTAGAAGACCTTTTAAATGTATCCTATCTCATAAGTGCTAGCAGCAGCAATTTCATAAAATTTTTTTGTTAGTCTCAGCTGAAACCACAGAAGAATTGGGGAAATGAGCAAGAGTGCTGCTTTCTTAGTTAAGCTGATATCAGCACAAGGGTGATCGAGAAAGATGCTGAGAACACTCAACACCTACCAAACCAGAGATCCAGATGCTTCTAAGTGCCCATCACTAAAGTAGACTTAAAATACTCCCAGGATGGGAATTTTGCACAGACATTGCTTCCCGGCCCCATAATGCATGTCCCACAATCACCATGGGGTTGACCTGCATCCCCAACGAGGAAGACCTCTTCAGAAAAGGGGCAGGAAGGAGGAAAGGATGGTACCAACATGTGATGTTTACATACGAAATATGTCCATATCTAATAATAAAAAATAAAAATTTGTGTTAATTTCTTTCTTTCTTTCTTTTTTTGTTTTTTCAAGGTAGAGTCTCACTCTAGCCCAGGTTGACCTAGAATTCACTATGTATTCTCAGGGTGACCTCAAACTCTCAGCGAGCCTCCTACCTATGCCTCCTGAGTGCTGGGATTAAAGGCATATGCCACCACAACTAATCTGATAAAATTTAATGTATGTATACATGAAACGAAGCAATGATGGCACATATGATCTGTAATCATAGCACTCGGAAGGATGAAGCAAGAGGATCATAAGTTCAAGGATAGCATAGGCTACATGGTAAAATCCTATCTCAAAAAGCAAACAAAAATAATTTAGGGCTGGAGATATAGCTCAGTGGTACAGCACTTTCATAGCATGTACAAGGTCCTGGGTTCAATCCCTAGCACCCTAAAAAAATAAAAACAGCAGGTAGGAGGATCACCGTGAGTTTGAGGTCACCCTGAGACTACATAGTGAATTCCAGGTCAGCCTGAGTTACAGTGAGACCCTACCTCAAAAAAACAAATAAATAAATAAATAAAAATAAAAATAATTAGGGCTGGAAAGATGGCTTAGTGGTTAAGCACTTGCCTGTGAAGCCTAAGGACCCCGGTTCAAGGCTCGATTCCCCAGGACCCACGTTAGCCAGATGCACAAGGGGGCGCACGCGTCTGGAGTTCGTTTGCAGTTGCTGGAGGCCCTGGTGCGCCCATTCTCTCCCTCTCTCTCTCTGCCTATTTCTCTGTCTGTTGCTCTCAAATAAATAAGTAAATAAAAACAGATCATAATGTGGATATGAATCCCTTAGGAACTTGTTAAAATGCAGCTTCTGATTTAGAAGGTCTGACACAACCTGAGATTCAGCGTGTCTGGCAAGCTGCCTGGTGAAGCCGAGGTTGCTGATCCATGGGTGACACATTAATTTTTCTCTTTAATATTAGAGAGAGTGTGACAGAGAGAGAATTGCACTCCAAGGCCTCAGCCACTGAAATCGCACTCCAGATGCTTGCAGTACCTAGTGGGCATGTGTGACCTTGCACTTGTCTCACCTTTGTGCATCTGGCTTAACATGGGATCTGGAGAGTCGAACATGGGTCCTTGGGTTTTGCAGGTAAGTGCCTTAACTGCTAAGCCATCTCTCCAGCCCCATGGGTGACATTTTAAATAGCAAGTATCAGAATATCTGTAGGACAAATCCTCAAAGTAAAATGACTTGGTGCAAAGGGTAACAATTCTGGCAAACTGTCCCAGTAAGAATTGTACTAATTGCCAGGCTTGGTGACACATGCCTTTAATCCCAGCACCCGGGAGGCACAGGTAGGAGGATTGCCGTGAGTTTAAGGCCACCCTGAGACTACATAGTGAAATACAGATCAGCCTGGGCCCGAGTGAGACCCTACCTCAAAAAACCAAAAAAGAGGGTTGGAGAGATGGCTTAGCAGTTAAGACGTTTGCCTACAAAGTCAAAGGATCCTGGTTCAATTCTCCAGGACCCACGTCAGCCAGATGCATAGGGGGTGCATGCACCTGGAGTTCTTTGCAGTGGTTGGAGGCCCAAGAGCACCCATTTTCCCTCTCTCTCTCCCTCTTTCTCTCAAATAAATAAAATATATTTAAAAAAAAAACCAAAAAAGAAAAAGAAAAAAGAATTGTACTAATTTATTCTACCATACTGTAGTTGTCTTGTCCTCCAAAGCCTTACCAATCAAGAATATTACCAAGCTTGCCGGGCGTGGTGGCGCACGTCTTTAATCCCAGCACTCGGGAGGCAGAGGTAGGAGGATCGCCGTGAGTTCGAGGCCACCCTGAGACTCCACAGTGAATTCCAGATCAGCCTGGGCTAGAGTGAGACCCTACCTTGAAAAAAAAAAAAAAAAGAATATTACCAAGCTCTCAGTTTCTGATAATGCAAAACTTTTTCTTTTGTTTTTTTGAGGTAGGGTCTTGATCTAGCCCAGGCTGACCTGGAATGCACTACATAGTCTCAGGGTGGGCTCAAACTCACAGTGTTCCTCCTACCTCTGCCTCCTGGAATTAAAGGTGTGCACCACCACGCTCAGCTTTAAAAGTTCTCTTTTAGTTCTGATTTGTATCTATAGAGTGATATTAATCATCTCATATATTTGATACTTACTTATACTTCATTTTCTGACTACTGCACCTTACTTGAAACTACATTTACAGCTCCTGTGACAATACTCCTCTGGTAACTTTTCATACTTCACTGTCCTTTTTCTTTTTTTATGAATTATTTAGTTTATTTAGGGAGAAATCATAATATGTGAGTTTTATTTAGGGGAAATTGGTATCTAGGAAAAGGCTGGAGGCAGTTCCATACACATGTCGGAAAGCCCCCTCAAATAGACCAGAGAGGATTAAGACATAGTGAAGGACTCAAAGATAAATCTTACATATAATCAAAGTGAGAGGGAAAGCATGACACAGATAGAAGGCAAGAAAAAAAAAATACCAAAGGCAAGATAAGTGTTCTTCCCTTCCTAGGCAGGTTAGCTCCAGCCAGGCTGGAAAGGAGGGACAGACTCACATGGATGTTCATACCAGGTCACCAGACAAAAGGAAGAAGAGAGGGCTAGAGAACATCCAATCAGGGTGAGCTTTGTCATCAGGTTCAGGTTCAGGTGTGCAAGCAGAGACTTGATTGGTTCACTGTCCTTTTACTTTTTTAAAATTTTATTTATTTGAGGGAGTGGTAGAGGGAAAGAATGGGCACACCAAGCCTCCAGCCACTGCAAATGAACTCCAGACACATGCACCACTTTGTGCATCTGGCTTACATGGATCCTGGGGAATTGAACCTGGGTCCCTTGACTTTGCAGGCAGGTGCCTTAACCACTAAGCCATCCCTCCAGCCCCTCACTGTCCTTTTTCTAATTCAAAATATCCTACTCTAGGTCTGAAGAGATGGCTGAACAGTTAAGGGCATTTGTTTGCAATGCTTGATGGCCCTGGTTTGATTCCCCAGTACCCATGTAAGCCAGATGCACAGTGGCACATGCATTGGAGTTCGACTGCAGTGGCAGGAGGCCCTGAAACACCACATGCTATTTTTTCTCTCTCTTTGCATATTAAAACAAGAAAAACAAAACAAAAACTCTTACTCCAATAACCTCCAGGGAGTCAAATTGACCTCTAAAGGTTGACATTATTATAAAATAAAAAAATCCTATGTAGTCTTGTAACTCCCAATTTGTAAGCCCTGAATTTTTATCTCTGAATTTAACTCACATAAAAAGTCAACTGAAAACAAATCCAAGTGCTGGAGAGATGGATTAGCAATTAAGGTGCTTGCTTGCAAAGCCAAAGGACCCAGGTTCAATTCTCCAGGACCCACGTAAACCAGATGCACAAGCTTGTACATGCATCACATTTGTTTGCAACAGTTGAAGGCCCTGGCATGCCCATTCTCTCTCTCTCTCTCAAATAAATAAATAAAAATAAAATATTTTAGGCTGGAGAGACACTTGCCTGTGAAGTCTAAGGACATAGGTTCGACTCCCCAGAACCCATGTTAGCCAGATGTACATGGTGGTGCATGTCTGGAGTTTATTTTCAGTGGCTAGAGGCTCTGGCATGCCCATTCTCTTTCTCTCTCCCCCTCTCTCATAAATAAAAATACAGAAAAAAATTTAAAAAAATAAAAATACTTTAGAAAATAAAATATTTTAAAAAGAAAACAAATCCAAGTAAACATACAATGTCGGGCATTGTGGCACATGACTTTAATCCCAGCACTCAGGAGACAGAGGTAGGAGGACTGCTGTGAGTTCCAGGTCAGCTTGGGCTAGAGTGACAGCCTACCTAGAAAATACAAAAAAAAAAAAAAAAAAAAAAAGTTTTAAAAAAATATTTTATTTATGTATTTGAGACTAAGAGAAAAAGCAGAAAGAGAGGGAGAGACAGAGAGGGAGGGAGGGAGACTGAGAGAGAATGGGTGCGCCAGGGCCTCTAGCCACTGCAAATGAACTCCAGATACATGTATCACCTTGTGCATCTGGCTTACATAGGTCCTGGGGAATCGAACCTAAGTCCTTTGGTTTTGTAGGCAAGTGCCTTAACCACTAAGCCGTATCTCCAGCCCCTCAAAGCTTTTTTTTTTTTTTTTAGAGAGGAAACCTGAGGATGCCATAGTGGTACATGTCTATAATGCCAGCACTCAGGAGGCGAAGGCAGCAGAAGTGCTACATGTTTAAGGCCAGCATGGGTTCCATAGCAAGAGCCTATCTCAACCTCCGCACCCCTGAAAGAGTTAACATTTCATATTCTGTAACAGCTCACCTTAGTTGCTGGGGACTTTCATGAATACCAACTACCCAGTAGTGATCAGATTTTCCTTTGCAGTGTTCTCTTGTGTTACATATAGGAGTCCATGTATTACCAAGCCCTCTGTTAAGCATTCGAACACAGCCTTCCGAATCCACGTAACAGGGAGTACCTAAATAGCAATGATAAAAAAAAGAAATTACTTGTAGATACAACTAGGTATTAGTAAATAAATCCTATGGTAAAAATACATACCAAGAATTCAACTTTCATTTTAAAAGCAAGAAAAGGGCAAATAAGGATTACTTCCTATAAAATTTCATAACCACACAGACATAACTGAAGAAAATTTACCCAAATAAATAGAATAAAAACTTAGAGCTTCCGTGAGAACTATGCCACCTGCTGGACTATAACAATCATTTTTAAGTCAATTTCAATTTCAATTTCTGAAAAGATTGAACATATATATGAAGTTTGTTTGCAGTGGCAGAGGGGCCTGGAACATTTTCTCTCTCTCTCTCTCTCTCTCTCTCTCTTGCTGCTTATAAATAAATAAATAAAATATTGTAAAAATAAATAAAGAAGGTTGGGTGGGGTGGCACATGACTTTTATCCTAGCCCTTGGGAAGCTGAGGTAGGAAGATTGCTGTGCATTGTAGGCCACCCTAGATCACAAAGTGGATTCCAGGTCAGCCTGGGCTAGAGTGAGATCTCACCTTGAAAAACCTAAATAATAAATAAATAAATAAGAGATTGTTTCCAACCTATGCTGCTCCTACTTCAGGAGGTACAAGTCATCAAATTATCCCCTTTCTTATCTGCAAACCTTTTCTTCATGGGCTAGATCTGAATGTTACTAGGAAAAAAAAAAAACCCCTATAGACATGGAACGTAGGAATAGTGATGTAATTAAGGCATAAATGACTACTATAAGAGCCCAATAAAAACAAATCTGAAGATGGCTGACAAGTAAATCAATTAGTAAGTAAAGGTCATGAGTCCCTCATAATTGAAATATGTAAGCCCACTGAGACTTAACAAGGCTTTAAATATTTTATTTTTACTTATTTATTTATTTGACAGAGAAAGGGGGGGGGAGAGAGAGAGACACAGACACACACACACACACACACGCACACAGAGAGAGAGAGAGAATATGGGCACAACCGGGCCTCTAGCCACTGCAAACGAACTCCAAGACACATGTGCCCCCTTGTGCATATGGCTAATGTGAGTCCTGGGGAATCGAACCTGGGTCCTTTGGCTTTGTAGGCAAATGCTTTAACAGTTAAGCCATCCCTCCAGACCTTAACAAGGCTTTAAAATAAGGGGTTCCTCAAAGTCCTTCAAATCACCTGTCATAAAAGGACTGTCAACTAGAAATATGAGGCACAAATGTATATTTAATCTCACAGTGGTTCTCTCCCTCTCTTTTTTGGTTTTTTGAGGTAGGGTCTCACTGTAGCTCAGGATGATCTGGAATCCACTATGTAGTATAAGGGTAGCCTTGAACTCAGAGCAATTCTCCTACCTCTGCCTCCCAAGTACTGGGATTAAAGCGTGTGCCACCACACCCGGCTCATATTCTTTAATACTGTCTTTAAAATCTGGAGAATTTTGGGCTGGAGAGATGGCTTAGAGATTAAGGTGCTTACCTGAAAAGCCTAAGGACCCAGATTTGATTCCCCAGAGTCCATGTAAACCAGATGCACAAGGTGGCACCTATGTCTGGAGTTCATTTGCAGTGGCTAGAGGCCTTGGTATGCCCATTCTTTCTCTGTCTATCCACCTCTTTCTCTCTCTCAAATAAATGAATAAAATAAAAAAATTTAAAAAGAATTCTCTATTTATAGCATATCTTATTCAGATTAGCCACATGGATAATGGTTACTGTACCACAAGTATAGCTCTAGAAAGTTCCTAATTTATATATAGAACTTACTGGAAAAAAAAATTTACCAGTGGTTTGTATCTCCTCTTTGCTATTGAATAAATTAATACTGGAGATATATAGTTCTCTTTGTTAGTATTTTAATTAGAATTCTTAAGGAAAAAAAACTTATACACGAAATATGATTACCATGCTTAACAACTGCAGTTTTCAGATGCCATATTAAAATTAAGAAATTTAAATGTAAAATACAGATAATTATCTTTAGAGAAACTAAGACTAAAACATGAAATGATTTCCTTCTTGAAAATCTCTTTTTTTTTTTCAAGGTAGGGGCTCATTTAAGCACAGGCTGATCTGTAATTCATTCTATAGTCCTAGGCTGGCCTAGAATTCAGTGATTCTCCTATCTCTGCCTTATGAATGCTGGGATTAAAGGTGTTTGCCACAACATCCAGCTTGAAAAATGTCTTTAACATAAAGAAAAAAAATCTTGCCTTCAGCTGAAAACCCAACCCATGTAAGGTAGGATTTCCTTGTAAGAGGAAGAGGGTCACCATGCAAAATTTGTTTTTTCTTTTGTCCCAGCTCTAGCAGTTGAACTCCAAGGCACTGATCTCCATCAAATCCTGTACCTAGAGAGAAGACATACATATAAATTAGATATCAAAGGCTATTTAGCTATAATAAGAGTGTGGTTTATATTCTGTGACTTTATTTTATTAAATTCTTTAAAAGCTTTTTGTGTGTGTGTGGTTTTTTGAGGTATGGTCTCACTGTACCCCAGGTTGACCTGGAATTCACTATGTAGTCTAAGCGTGGCCTCAAACTCAAGGCAATCCTCCTACCTCTGCCTCCCAAGGGCTGGGATTAAAGCCATGTGCCACCATGGCCAGCAGAAGCTTATTTTTATTGCCACTCACATTCAGGCATATTATAAGCAGAATACCATGTTACACAGGCTATTTCTTTAAAGATTTTATTTATTATAGATAGAGAGAGAGAGAGAGAGAGAGAGAGAATGGACACATCAGGGCCTGTAGCCACTGCAAATGGTTTACGCGGGATCTGGAGAATCAAATTGGGGTCCTTAGGCTTCGCAGGCATGTGCCTTAACTGCTAAGCCAACTCTCCAGCCCAATACAGGCTATTTATATAAAGTAGTTATAAGTGGTCATTCATACACTCAAGAAACATTTATGGAGCATATAATGGATGCCAAACATTCACCTGGGTAATAGTGTTAAATGGTAAACAAAGTCATTGTTTCATGAAATTCATGCTGGTAGGAGAAAGACAAATTAAAAAACAAAGGAAGGGCAAAAACTGCTATATATGAATTTAAATACTGTGATATAGAGTGCCAGACTGAATGATTATTTTATATTGGACAGAGAAGTTACAGCGTTTATGACAATGTAACATTTAAGCTGAACTATGGATTGGAGGCTGGAACCAGCCATGCAAATGTCAGGTCACGGCACACTGTATGTGGTACAGGGCTTTTAAACTTTTTCTACTCATGATCTCTCTCTCTCTCTCTCTTACTCTCTCTTTTTGGGGGTGATTTTCAAGGTAGGGTTTTACTCTAGCCCAAGCTGACCTGGAATTCACTATGTAGTCTCAGGGTGGCCTCGAATTCAAAATGATCTTCCTACTTATGCCTCCCAAGTGCTGGGATTAAAGGCATGCACCACCACACCCAGCCTCTCATGATTCTCTTGCCCAAGAAAGTTTTATACCACCCCAGGTATATAGGTATATAGAGGTATATAAATTAAACAAGTGGGTCTCAAACTTGCTATGTAGCCAAAACTGACCTTTAACTTCTGAGTCTCCAACCTATACCTCACGAGTGCTAGGATTACAGATGAGTGTCGCCATGCCTAGTTTATTCTGTGCTGGGGATTGAACCCAGGGCATCATGCCTGCTAGGCAAGCACTCTACATCTCATGTGGCTTGTTTATTTTCACATAAAGAATTAAAAGGAACTTGCTTGCTGATTCAATTGTCCAGCACACACATAAAGCTGAATACAAGAAGTAGCACATACATCTGGTGTTAATTTACAATGACGAGACCCTGGTACATGCACATGCAAATAAATCTGTGTACCACCACACCCATCAAATAATTTCTTAAAAATATTATTTATTTATTTATTTATTTATTTATTTATTTGCGAGCAGAGAGAGATAAACAGAAGACAGACAGACAAAGAGAATGAGAATGGGCATGCCAGGACCTCCAGCCATTGTAAACAAACCCCAGGAGCATACATCACCTTGTACATGTGGTTTTACGTGGATACTGGGGAAATGAAATGGGTCCTTTGGCTTTGCAGGGCAGCACATTAACCACTAAGCCATCTCTCCAAAGAACCTATATTCAATTCCCCAGTATCCACGTAAAGCCAGACGCACAGGTGGTGCATGCATCTGGAATTCATTTGCAAGTGGCTAGAGGCCTAGGTGTGCCCATTCTCTCTCTCTCTTAAGTAGTCTCTTATTTTGGCTTTCAAGTAGAGCTCATTCTAGCTCAGGCTGACAGGGAATTCACTATATCATCTCAGGCTGGCCTCAAACTTATAGCCAGGCATGGTAGCACACACCTTTAATCCCAGCACTTGGGAGGCAGAGGTAGGAGGATAACCATGAGTTCGAAGCCACTCTGGGAGGACATAGTGAATTCCAGGTCAGCCTGAGCTACAATGAGACCCTACCTTGAAAAAAAAACAAAAAATAAAAATAAAAAGTTGTCAGTGAGTGAAAAAGGGAGGAGGGCGGTAGGGATGGCACAGATGCCCAGAGAAAAAAAGTGTTTCCAATGGAACTGTTTAAAAAGAAGAACAAGGGCTAGAGAGATGGCTCAGCCATTAAAGGTGCCTGCTTACAAGGCCTGACAGCCTGTGGTTCAATTCCCTATTACCCACGTAAAGCTAGATGCACAAAATGGCACATGCATCTGGAGTTTATTTGCAGTGGAAGGAAGACCTGGTGTGCCCATGATCCTTCTTTCTGTCTCAAGTAAATAAAAAAGAAAACAAAACAGCAAACCTAGAGTAGGAACCTTGATAGGACCTAGTCTTAATAGAGGTGAGGAATGAAGACAGGTGAAGAGGTAAGAAATAAGAAGTAGCAATTTTTGAAAAGTGACATTCACAGTTGTTGGGTCTTCCTTACTATGATAGGTTTTTTTGAGGTATTTAAGCTCTGAAAGATGTGCTTGCCAAAAGATAAGATTTACCTTGGAATTCTCAGTAATACAGTCTATAAGCAAAATGTTCTCATTTTCCTTGTCAATGAATACAATTGTACCAATGCAAATACTAAAAACACATATAAGACTATAATCCAAAACAAAGAGAGCAATCACAACAAAAATGCCCAAGTAGCTTTCATTTTACTTTGTAAAATTACAAGAGACTGGGAAAAAACCTACCTCTGTGATAAACAATAAAAAGCTGTTCTCCATGTCCTGCCATTGACACTACAGGTCCAGGAAGACAGAAGACCTCTTTCTGAACACCTCCAATAGAGAAGAGCCGAAGGAGTAAGGCACTAGTGGCGGCGGCAGCCCACCCCTGACCAAGACATATGGCTTCAATATCTTCATCCTGAGGCATATCTACTAGCCACTCTTTGCTGGAATCCCAAGAACTGAAGTGTAGGCAGTGAAGTTTGCTAAAAATTAAAGCAAGAGAGAAGCAACACAACCTTTACATGTGACATTTTTATATATAACTTGTCATAATATTAACACTTTATTTTATTATATTACTAGAATTGATTTTTAAGAAAATAATTACATGGGCCAGGGAGATGATGGCTCAGCCGTTAAAGGCACTTGCTTGCCTAGTACCCACACAAAGCCTGATGCACAAAGTGGTGCATGTGTATGGAGTTCCTTTGCAGTGGCAAGAGGCACTGACATGCCCATACTCTCTCAAATAAACAAACTTTTTTTAAAAAAGAAAATAATTATGAAATGGTGGGGGATTTGCTGAAGATAGGCCTACTCCCTTGAACATGCTAGGCAAGAACTTTACCACTGTGCTATACCACTAGACTCATAAAATAACCTGAAAATCAAAGATGTGAAAACCATGAAGTTAGGCCGGGCGTGGTGGCACACTCCTTTAATCCCAACACTCAGGAGGCAGAGGTAGGAGGATCACCATGAGTTTTAGGCCACCCTGAGAGCCCATAGTGAATTCCAGGTCAGCCTGGGCTAGAGTGAGACCCTACCTCGGAAAAAACCAAAAAACAAATAAATAAATAAACCATGAAGTTTCATGTCTTTTTATTCTTATTTATTTATTTATTTATGTATGTATGTATGTATGTATGTGTGTGTGTGTACACATTGAGTGAGTATATGTGAGTATGTGTGAAGGCCAGAGGTTGACATGGGGGAGGGGTTTCCTCAGTCCTTCTCTACCTTTTTCTCTCCTTTCCTTCCCTTTCTTCCATTCTCCCTCTATCCCTGTCTTTCTTTCTTTCTTTTGGAGGTAGGGTCTCACTGTAACCCAGGCTGACCTGAAACTCATTCTCTAGTCCCAGTTTGGCCTTGAATTCACTGTGGTCCTCCTACCTGTGCCTCCCAAGTGCTGGGATTAAAGACATGCGCCACCATATCTGGCTCTTAAATTGTACTTTATTTGTTGTTGTTGTTTTTTGAGGTAGGGTGTCACTCTAGCCCAGGCTGACCTGGAATTCACTTTGTATTCTCAGGGTGGTCTTGAACTCACAGCGATCCTACCTCTGCCTCCCAAGTGCTGGGATTAAAGGTGTTCACCACCATATCCGGCTTAAGGAAAAAAAAATTGTTTACTTGAGAGATAGATATAGAGAGACTGGGCATGCCAGGACCTCTAGCCACTGCAAGCAAATTCTAGGTGCATGCATCTGGCTTTACGTGGGTACTGAGGAACCAAACCTGGGTCCTTTGGCTTTGTAGGCAAGTGCCTTAACTGCTTAGCCATCTCTCTAGCCCTTAAATTGTATTTTAAAAAATACTTAACAATATAAGAACATGCTGATTGGGTTGGAGATTGCTCAATGATGCAAGCATGAGGACCTGAGGAAGCATGAGAGACCACTGTAGTTTGATCCCTACGAGGCACATACTCAGCTGGGTGTGGCCATGTGCACCACTAACACAAGCCCCATAGAGGAGCAGAGACGCATCAGAGCACAAGGGGGAAAACAAAAAAGCTCTGGGATTAGTAGACTGTGACTCAAATAAGAATGATAGATCAGGGCACCTGACATCCTATTATGGCCACCACAGGGGAATACACCTGCCAAAGGCAACCACATGGCACATATACATGCATACACCATACACACACACACACACACACACAAAAGAAAACACAAAACATGCTCACAAAATAATCTTAAGTGGGAAAAGAGAGGCTAACATCTGCAAAGTGTAACTCCACATCATAAATGTACATACCACCACAAATACTTTAAAAAGATAGTAAATCCTCCTGCCTCAGCCTCCTGAGTTCTGGGATTACAGGTATGTGCCACTATGAACAGGGTCCCAATTGCTCTTAGTGCAAGAGGGATTACTGATTATTAACTGATCTTACGTTGAACAAATAGAATACAAAAACCTATTTAGTAACACACGAAAAAAAGTATCAAAACATTAAGCAATAGTTCTCTCACTGCAAAAAAAATTAACATGAAATATAAAAAAGTGAAAAGATAGCTCAATCACACCTAACACCACCAGCAAGACTACAAACTACTACTAAAAGTTGAAATATTTCCAATCCTTTTCCTTTGCCATTTGGAATAAAGATACTGTTAAGAATTTGGAGTCAGGGGTAATAAGGACCTTCTGAATCCTTTGGAAAAGGTAACATTATATAGAATGGTGAAATATGTTTAAGAAGAACAAAGAGGAAAGCTAAAATCAAAATTGCATATGGTCTAATTATACAAAGTACTCTGAGTTGCAGACATTGACTCACAGGGGACTTAGTAACTAGTTTATTTATTTCATAGTACTAGTGATTGGTCCTGGGGCTTATGCATGCAGAAAAGTGTGTTTACCTCTCAGCCGCACCCTCCAGCTACTGATTTAACCTAATAAACTGATTTAATTAACAACAGGTATTGACTTGATTTTATGATGTGTGAATTGAGAGACTACAGTGTTTTCCAAATGCAGTATTATACTCTCAATCACTTGAAGGTCTTATTTAAAAGTCAGGTTCTAGCCGGGTGTGGTGGCACACACCTTTAATCCCAGCACTCGGGAGGCAAAGGTAGGAGGACCACTGTGAGTTCGAGACCAGTCTGAGACTACATAGTGAATTCCAGGTCAGCCTGGACTAGAGTGAAACCCTACCTCAAAATAAATAAATAAAAGGCAGGTTCTGGGGCTGGAGAGAGATGGCTCAGCAGTTAAGGCACTTGCCTGCAAAGCCTAAGGACCCGAATTCAATTCCCCAATACCCACACAAAGCCAGATGCACTATGTAGCGCATGTGTCTGGCGTTCATTTGCAGTGGTTGGAGGCCTTGGCATGCCCATTCTCTCTCCCCCTCTCTTTCTCAAACAAATATATTGTTTTAAAAAGGTAGGTTGTGATTAAAAAGGTCACATCTGAGGTTTTAAGTTCCCCAATGGCCCACATCACTAGTTTGCACACTGCACTTTGAACAGCAAAGAATAAGTATAGCTCATCAGAAGGACTGAAATTATCTGGGAGATAGTAAAATCTATCAAGTGTATCAAGAAAAGAGATCATAAGGGGCTGGAGGGATGGCTTAGCAGTTAAGGCACTTGTCTGCAAAGCCAAAGGACCCAGGTTCAATTCCCCAGGACCCACATAAGCCAGATACACAAGGTGGTGCATGTGTGAATAAAATTTGTTTGCAGTGGCTGGAGGCACTGGTGCACCTATTCTCTCTCTCTCAAATAAATAAATAAAAATAAAACAGTAAAGAAAAAAAAAAAGGCTTGTAAGCTTAAAAAACGACCATGAGAGAAGAACCAAGCTATGATGCTACATATACAAAAAAAAGAAAATAGTGCTAATTTTTTTTTTGTGTGTGTGGTTTTTTGAGGTAGGGTCTCACTCTAGTCCAGGCTGACCTGGAATTCACTTGGTAGTTGCAGGGTAGCCTTGAATTCACAGCAATCCTCCTACCTCTGCCTCGCAAGTGCTGGGGATTAAAGATGTGTGCCACCATGCCCAGTTTCTAAATCTTTTAATTAATTAATTATTTTAGACAGAGCCAGCGAGACAGAGACAGAGACAGAGACAGAGAAAAGTGGCATGCCAGGGCCTCCGCTGCAATCGAACTCCAGCCACTTGCACCACCTTGTGGGCATGTGCAACCTTGTGCTTGCTTCACCTTTGCGTACCTGGCATATGTGGGATTTGGGGAGTTGAACATGGGTCCTTAGGCTTTGCAGGTATGCGCCTTAACCTGCTAAGCCATTTCTCCAGCCCTTAATTTTTAATTCTTTTTAAAAAATTATTTTATTTTTATTTATTTGGCAGAGAAAGAGGGAGGGGGAGAGGGAGAGAATGAGTACGCCAGGGCCTCTAGCCACTGCAAAAGAACTCCAGACACATGTGCCCCTTGTGCAACTGGCTAATGTGGGAATTGAACCTGGGTCCTTTGGCTTTGCAGGCAAGTGCCTTAACCACTAAACCATCTCTCCAGCCTAATTTTAAAGTCTTTTAATTTATTTTATTTGTTTATTAGAGGGAGGGAAAGAGGTGAGAGAGAGAATGGACATGGGCATGCCAGGGCCTCCAGCCACCACAAACCAATTCCAGAGGCATGTGCCACCTTGTACATCTAGTTTACGTGGGTCCTGGAGAATTGTACCTGGGTCCATAGGCTTTACAGGCAAGCACCTTAACTGCTAAGCCATCTCTCCAACCCCCCTGCCCTTGTTTTTTCAGGTAGGGTCTCACTTTGGTCCAGGCTGACCTGGAATTAACTATGTAGTCTCAGGGTGGCCTCGAACTCACAATGATCGTCCTACCTCTGCCTCCCAAGTGCTGGGATTAAAGGCATGTGCCACCACGCCCGGTTCAGCCCCTCCTTTTTTTTTTTCTTCAAAGTAATGGTTTATAACTAAGCCATTATATATTTTTTAAATGTTTATTTATTTATTTGAGAGAGAGAGAGAGAGAGAATGGACGCACTAGGGCATCCAGCCACTGCAAACGAACTCCAAATGCATGTGCTGCCTTGTGCATCTGGCTTATGTGTGTCCTGGAGAATCAAACCAGGATCCTTTGACTTTGCAGGCAAATGCCGTAACAGCTAAGTCATCTCCAGCCCTCAGCCCCTCTTTTTTGAATAATACTTAGAAAAACAATTTATTCCGCATCAATGTGTTCCCACCATGATGTAACGTGGTGTGCATGATGCAGTCTACGCGCAAGCACGTGCCCTTGGAGCACCCATAGGCTCACTTGCCTGCGGCAGGGGTAATGTGCGCTGCAGAGGCTAAAATGGAGCACCAGATAAACTGCTCCATAGCTCTTCCATCTGGTCTTATTTTCACCTGGAATCTCCTTTTACTAATTCTGGAGGTTACAGGGCTCCAAATATTCTTGGATATGGCTCAACACAGGACCGAGGCTGCAGGTGAGAGGCCACACTCAGCTGTTTTACATAGCAACTAGAGATAAGAACTCCGGAAGTCTCAGACCTCCTCAGACACTCACGCTTGTAAAGGAAGCACACTTAACTGCTGAGCCATCTCTCGAGCTCCTATCATGACATTTTCATTTTCTTTATTTTTTAAATATTTTATTTACTTGAGAGAAATAGAGACAGAATGGGCACACCAGGGACTCCAGCCTTGCAAACACACTTCAGATGCATGAGCCACCTTGTGCATCTGGCTTACATGGGTCCTGGGGAATCGAACCTGGGTCCTTTGGCTTTGCAGGCAAACGCCTTAACTGCTTCAGCCCTATCGTGGAATTTTCTATTTACATCCACTTATCTATTTGTCTGTCTAGTGAAGCATGTGAAGAAGTTCAAAATCAATTAAATAGAAACAGAAAATTAAGAAATACTACGTCTTAGTGTGATTTTATTTTAAATTTATTTTTTCAAATAGCGATGCTAAAACTAGCTGGTTATGGTGGTGCACGCCGGTAGGATATTGCTGAAGAGGTAGAGGCAGGAAGATCAGGAGATATCAAATCTAACCTTCAGTGGAAAGCAAAACAAAACAAGACCCTAATCAATAGTTACCCAAGGCTAGGACACGACTATAATGAGATGAGAAAACATTTTGGGGTAATAAAAGAAAATGAATATTATGACTACCAAAGTCAGTTACCAAAGTACAGACAATTCTGTCAACACATCAAATTATATTTAAAATGGGCACATCTTAATATACATTATGCCAAAATAAAGCTGATTTTTAAAATGAAAGTTTAGGACTGAAGAGATGGCTTAGCAGTTAAGGCGCTTGCCAACAAAGCCAAAAGACCCAGGTTCAATTCCCCAGTACCCATGTAAAGCCAGATGACAAGTTGGCACATGTGTCTGGAGCTCATTTGCAGTGCAAAGAGGCCCTGGTACACCCATTCTCTCTCTTCCTCTCAAATAAATAAATAAAACATATATATTTTTTTAAAGTTCAGGGCTGGAGAGATGGCTTAGCAGTTAAGGTGCTTGCCTGAAAAGCCAAAGGACCCAGGTTCTAGTCCTCAGGACCCACATAAGCAAGATGCACAAGGGGGCGCATACGTCTGGAGTTCATTTGCAGCAGCCAAAGGGCCCCAGCATGCCAATTCTTTCTCTGTTTCTCTCAAATAAATAAACAAATAAAAACATTTTTTTAAAAAAAGTTCATACTGAAAGGTACCTAGAAGGATACACAGAATAGACCTGAGAACAGAATTTAGAAGGGTACTTTCATTTTCTAAAAAGTCTATACTTTTTTGCAATGAGATTTGTTACATTTATGATAACACTAACAACAGTATAAAAATGACTCTACCTCTTGTGCATTATTAATTTTAATCTGTAGAAAATGTAATAAGGAAAAACAAAGCAAAACAGTCACATGGTTAAGATCTTATGTGCATGCTGGTGATGTATCAAAATCATCTTTCTGAAATTTCATACTAAAAAATGATACAAATTGATCTAACAGTCCTTCCTAATAATTTACCTTGGTAGTTCATCAGTGCTTTGACATGCCAGCAAAATAGCTTCGTGGGAAAGAGTTGCCACTGTGTAATTCAAAGTGTTTGATAAGTGTGTTGCGTGGTGTATGGAGGTATCGTGGAATTCCACATCTATGGCATTGTCTTGCTCATCATTGTAACAGCGAATAATTCCAATAGAGTTCCACACCTACAAGTATGTAAGAATAAATAAATAAGAAAAGCTGATTTCCTAAAGCTTGTATGCTACAAGAGTACAAATTTAAGAATACTATATATTCACTGTGCACCAAGGTGTAAGCTATGGGAGCTTCCACATCTCACCACACTCAGAACAGTTTCACATAGCAGTGGTTACATCTCAGCTGTAGCTACCATTCTTCTCCTCAAGTATTCAGCATTTAAAATAAACATACATTTCTACCATTAACAAAGTACTTTAGAGCCAGGTGTGACGGCAAACACTTTTACTACCAGCACTTGGAAGGCAGAAGTAGGAGGATCGCTGTAAATTCGAGGCCAGCCTGGGAGTACACAGTGAGTTCCAGGTCAGCTTAGGCTAGAGTGAGACTCTACCTGGAAAAAACAAGAAACAAACAAACAAACAAACAAAAAATAGGGCTGGAGAGATGGCTTAGTGGTTAAGTGCTTGCCTGTGAAGCCTAAGGACCCTGGTTTGAGGCTCGGTTCCCCAGGACCCACGTTAGCCAGATGCACAAGGTGGTGCATGCATCTGGAGTTCGTTTGCAGTGGTTGGAGAGCCTGGCACACCTATTCTCCCTCTCCCTCTCTTTCTCTCTCTCCCTCTTTCTCTGTCACTCTCAAATAAATAAATTTGAAAAATAAAAAAGTAATTTAGGGCTGGGGAGATGGCTTCATGGCTTGCAAAGCCCAACAGCCTAATTTAAATTCTCCAGTTTCCATGTAATGCCAGATGCAAAAGTGGTGCATGCATCTGGAATTCATTTGCAATGGCAAAAGACACTAGTGTGCCCAGTTGCCCTATCTCCCTGCTTGCAAATAAAAAAAATTTAAAAATAAAATAAAACAAATAAGTAAGAGCCAGGTGTGGTGGCACATGCCTTTACTCCCAGTACTGGAGAGGCAGAGGTAGGAAGACCATTATGAGTTTGAGGCCAGTCTGCAACTACAGAATGAGTACCAGGTCAGCCTGGCCGCCTGGCCTAGAGTGAGACCCTACCTTGAAAACAAACAAACAAAAAAATTTAAAGTACATATGGCTTTTAAATCACCAAGTTATTAAATTCTTCCAAAGAAATATTTCAAATTTTAGTTTATTTACAGATATCAATACTAATGAGAACAGATTTTTTTTTTTTTCCCTGTTTCATCCAACTTTTTAGGATAAACAGATACTTTTTTTGTTTGGTTTTTCAAAGTAGGGTCTCACTCTAGCACAGGTTGAACTGGAATTCACTGTGTAGTCCCAGGGTGGCCTCCAACTCATGATGATCCTCTGACCTCAGCTTCCCAAGTGCTGGGATTAAAAGGTATGCACCACAACATCTGGCAAAACACAGATAATTTAAGGCAACATAAATTGATAATATTTGGTATCAATGTGTGATGTATGCTATAGGCTTTATTTTCTAATAAAAAGTATGTGTGTATGTGTATATGTGTGTGTGTGAATATATATATATACTTTTTTTTTCCCCCTGGTTTTTCGAGATATGGTCTCACTCTAGCTCAGGCTGACCTGGAATTCACTATGTAGTCTCAGGGTGGCCTCAAACTCATGGTGATCCTCCTACCTCTGCCTCCCAAGTGCTGGGTTTAAACACTGTGCACCACCACACTCGGCTAAAAGGGTTCATATTTTATCTATAGTAATATTAAATATAGCTATGACCAATATTGATATGAATAAAATATACAAATGTATTACTTGATGAGCAATAGCTTTTTTTTGGTTGGTTGTTTGTTTGTTTTTGGTTTTTCAAGGTAGGGTCTCACTCTGGCCCAGGATGACCTGGAATTCACTCTGTAGTCTCAGGGTGGCCTTGAACTCACAGCGATCCTCTTACGTCTGCTTCCTGAGTGCTGGGATTAAAGGTGTGCGACCCCACACCCAGCTCAAGCAACAGTTTTATTATGAAACATTACTCAGTGTGTACATAAAAATTATGCCAGGACATTTTTTTAAAACTTTTTTTTACATTTATTTATTTAAAGAGAGAGAGGGAGAGGGAGAGAGAGAGAAAAAATGGGCATGCCAGGGCCTCTAGCCACTACAAATGAACTCCAGATGCATGTGCCACCTTATTCATCAGGCTTATGTGGGTCCTGGGGAAATCGAACCTGGGTCCTTTGGCTTAGTGGTTAAGGCACTTGCCAAAAAACAAAGGACCCAAGTTTGATTTTCCAGGACCCACATAAGCCAGATGCACAAGGTGGCACATGCATCTGGAGTTCATGTGCAGCAGCTGGAGTCCCTGGCATATCCATTGTCCATCTGCCTCTTTCTCTCAAATAAATAAACAATAAAGTAAAAATAAAAATCTTCAGAATGAAAAACTTAAATGAAGAGAAAATAGTAAATTTTTCAAGTTCTCAAACTTGAAGCAAAAAGCTAATATATCCACTCATTTATTCAAGAAGTTTGTATTGGGCTGGAGAGAAGGCTCAGTAATTACGGTGCTTGCCTGCAAACCCTAAAGATCCAAGTTCAATTTCCCAGTAACCACATAATGCCAGATGTACAAGGTGGCTTATATGTCTAAAGTCTGTTTGCAGTGGCTGGAGGTCCTGGTATACCCATTCTCTATCTTCCTCTTTATCTCTAAAATAAATAAATAAGTCAAGCCTTTAATCCCAGCAACTGAGAGGCTGAGATAGGAAGACCACAGTGAGCTTAAGGCCACCCTGAGACTACACAGTGAATTCCAGGTCAGCCTTGACTACACAGAGACCTTAGCTTAAAAAAAAAAAAATCAAATGAACAAAAAATAGTCTCCATATTCATAAACCTTATATTGCAGTATGTATAGGGGACATAAGTAGTTTTTCTTTCTTTTTTTGTAAACAACACTTCTTGTATGAATTGCCTTTAACATACAAATTTTCTAAAAAGTGTTAAAACTATTGTCTTTTTTTTTTCCTCCCCCAAGGAAGGATCTCACTCTAGCTCAGGCTGACCTAGAATTCACTATGTAGTCTCAGAGTGGCCTCGAACTCACGGTGATCCTCCTACCTCTGACTCCTGAGTGCTGGGAATAAAGGCATGGCTCACTGTCATTTTCAAGGTAGGTTTCACTTTAGCTCAAGCTGACCTGGAATTCACTATGTAGTCATCTTTTAAATAAAAATAAATATAGCCAGACATGTGGCATACACCTATAGTCCCAGCACTGAGGTAGTAGAGGCAGGAGGACTATCCCAAGTTCAAGGCTAGCCTGGCAAACCTAGTGAGTTCCAAACAAGCCAGGGCAATACAGCAAGCCCATATCTCAAGAAACAAACAGATAAAACCTTAACAAGTATAATATGAATATAAGGTTCAGAAGTACTCCAAGATATGCAATATTATCTATGGAGATTCACTGTCAGTTTACAAAACATAATTTTATTTAACTAGATTTTCAATGACAACTTGAAATAAGATTAATACTACTGGGCTGGAGAAATGGCTTAACAGTTAAGGTGTTTGCCTGCAAAGCCAAAGGACCTTGGTTTGATTCGGACCCATGTACGCAAGATCCACAAGGGGACACATGCATCTGGAGTTTGTTTACAGTGGCTGGGGTTTCTGGTGTGCCCATTCTCTCTCTCCCCCTCTCTCTCAAATAAATAAAAATAAGGTTTTTTAAAAAAGATTAAACTAATAATGATAAAATAATTCAGAAAATTGAGCCAGGTGTGGAGGCTTACACCTTTAATCCCAGCACTTGGGAGGCAGAGGTAGAAGGATAGCCAAGAGTTCAAGGCCACCCTGAGACTACATAATGTATTCCAGGTCAGCCTGGGCTAGAGGGAGACTCTACCTCAAAATAACAAAATAAATAAAAAATTAAAATAAAATTATAATCGACCTAAATGCTCCAATCTATTTACTTAAGACTTTTAAAAATAATTTTTTGGGGGGGAGTCTAGAAAGATGGCTTAACGGTTAGCACTTGCCTATGAAGCCTAAGGACCTAGGTTCAACTCCCCAGAACACACATAAACTAGATGCACATGCACCTGGAGTTTGTTTGCAGTGGCTAGAGGCCCTAGCGTACCCATTCTCTCTCCTTAATGAGTAAATAAAAATATTTAATATATATATATAAATCTAACAAGCTGGGTGTGGTAGCACATGCCTTTAATCCCAGCACCCCGGAGGTAGGAGGATCACCTGTGAGTTCAAGGCCACCCTGAGAATACAGAGTGAATTCCAGGTCAGCCTGGGCTAGAGTGACACCCTATCTCAAAAAAGACAATATATATATATATATATATATATATATATATATATATATATATATATATATGTATGTATAAATCTAACAAAGTACAGTGTGAAAAACTGTTTAAGAAGTTGGTGTAGCTCCAAATTTACCATGAATCTGTGAGTGAGATGTACAGGTGTAGAACTTGACTGGAATGCCTTTTGTCGAGGAGTTGGCATGGGCCCATCATACAATGGCCTTTGAGATTTTACAAGAGGCAGACTGTGAGTATTGGTTGCTGGATCATCTTCCTCTTCTCTGAGAAGATCAGTTTTCAACATCGACACATCTATAATACAAAGAATTATGTGAATCACAAATACCAATGACCTGGAAAAAGAAGAATATTACAGAGTTTAAGGATGTCTTTATTTTACTTAATCATAACTGACACTACCAGCCTCTGTAGTGATAGTACAAAAACACTGTGGGTAAAGATGATGGTGCTTTATGTTAATCAAGGCTGTGGTACCAAACTCTTGGTAGTGAATGCATTATTACCTAATACCAACTTACAGTAAAACATACAGATTGACCATATATTAGGACACAAAGCAAATCTTAACAAATACAGGAAAACTGAAATAATTCCTTGCATTCTATCTGACCACAATGGAATCAAACTATATATCAAGCTGTAGCAAAAAACAGCCATAGAGCATATACAAAATCATGGAAACTAAACAATACACTACTAAATTATGAATGGGTCAATGAAGAAATCAAGAAGGAAATCAAAAAATTCGTAGAGTCAAATGACAATGAGAACAAAACATGCCAAAACCTTTGGGACACAATGCAGGCAGTCCTAAGAGGTTAATTTATAGCTTTAAGTGCCTATATTAAGAAATTAGAAGCCGAGCGTGGTGGCTCACGTCTTTAATCCCAGCACTCGGGAGGCAGAGGTAGGAGGATCGCCATGAGTTCAAGGCGATCCTGAGATGACAGCGTTAATTCCAGGTCGGCCTGGACCAGAGTGAGACCCTACCTCGAAAAACCAAGAAAAATAAAAGAAAGGAAAAGAAATTAGAGCCAGGCGTGGTGGCACACGCCTTTAATCCCAGCACTTGGGAGGCAGACGGAGGAGGATCGCTGTGAGTTCAAGGCCACCCTGAGAATACATACTGAATTCCAGGTCAGCCTGGACCAGAGTGAGGTCCTACCTCGAAAAGGCAAAAAAAAAAAAAGGAAAAAAGAAATTAGAAAGGTCTCAAGTAAACGACCTAATGCTTCACCTTAAAGCCTTGGAAAAAGAAGAACAAGGCAAACCAAAAATCAGTAGACGAGAAGAAATAATAAAGATTAGGGCAGAAATTAATGAAATAGAAACCAAAAAAATAATCCAAAGAATCAATGAAACAAAGAGTTGGTTCTTTGAAAGGATAAATAGGATTGATAAACCCTTAGCAAATCTGACCAAAAGAAAGAGAGAAGAGACACAAATTAATAAAATTAGAGATGAAAAAGGTAACATCACAACAGATAACAGAGAAATTCAAAAAATCACAGGGACATACTATAAAAACATATACTTCACTAAGTATGAAAATCTGAAAGAAATGGATGATTTCCTTGATCTATATGACCTACCTAAATTAAATCAAGATGAGATTAATCACTTAAATAGACCTATAACAAGATTGGAGATCCAAGCAGTTATCAAAAATCTCACAACTATAAAAAGTCCAGGCCCAGATGGATTCACTGGTGAGTTTTACTAGACCTTCAGAGAAGAACTAACACCAATGCTTCTTAAGCTTTTCCATAATATAGAAAAAGAAGGAATACTTCCAAACTCCTTCTATGAAGCCAGCATCACCCTGATACCAAAACCAGGTAAAGATAGAACACAAAAAGAAAATTACAGACCAATCTCCATCATGAACATAGATGCAAAAATTCTCAACAAAATACTGACAAACAGAGTACAAGAATATATCAAAAAGATCATTCACCCCGACCAAGCAGGCTTTATCCCAGAGATGCAGGGATGGTTCAACATATGCAAATTCATAGATACCAACAGACCCAGTTATTCCCTTACTGGGCATCTACCCTAAAACCTTTAAACCATAGGCCAGAGAGATTTGCTCAACCACATTTGTAGCGGCTCAATTTGTAATAGCTAAGAGCTGGAATCAATCCAGATGTCCATCACTAGAAGAATGGATAACTAAGATGTGGTATATCTACACAATGGAATTCTATACAGCAGTAAGAAAAATGACACAATGAAATTTGAGGAAAAATGGTTGAACCTGGAACAGATCATTCTCAATGAACTTACCCAATCACAGAAAGAAAATCGCCACATAGTCTCACTCATCTACAGCACCTAACCTGAATCTACCCAAGATGCCCTACATACCCAGCAAGCATCTCGTGAACTAGATAGACAATAGGATGGGTGGGGAGGGAGGAGAGGGTAAGGGAAGGGGTGAGAAACACAAATCTAGACCCAAACGGCAATGGTACCATAAAATTCTACATCCTAAAAGGCAGACCAAATCGCTGAACCTTCACCAGGCCCTTAGAGGGAACACCTGAACCACAAGACCCTGGAGAGGGTATGATGAAGATTGACCTTAATCTTCTACAGCTTCTCTCTCTCTCTTCTCTCTAACTCTTTTATATTAGTTATCTTTTCCTTCCTTTGCTTGGGGGGCACTGACCTGTAACTCCCAGTACCAGCATGTGACTATCATCCACAATGAGCTTTTGATCAGAGAGACCTACAAAGTTTCCTAAAAGAAAGACAGATTTCTGTCTGAGTACTTGATGACCCACCAAAGGTTAGTGGTAAGACCCTACTGCTGAAGACACCTTATGTGGTTGACACGTAAAATGGAATGGCATGGCTGGAAGCTGGAAGAGAGTCAGTCCCCAGACAGTCAACGTGTCTAGTGCCAGAAGGTGCTACATGGGCGACTGGGGGAAAATGACCAATATCTGTCCAAGCAACTCATGGTCTAACCTACTTAGCAGCAAATAACCTGTCGTGACGCTCACACAAGTGCAACAGTGGCGCACAGGCATGGAGGGAAACCAACTGCTCTTGATTTGGCTAACTGAACTCCTCAGTGGTACGGGACCCATAGCTGGATCTGGGAAACAAGTCAGAACCATATCCAAACATAAGCCTGCTCTCCATTATCAAGCTACTATCAATCATGGGCTACAAGAGGGCCTACACCTATTAAATTCTCTATAAAAAAGTAAGGGTTATCTCATTTATCTGGTGCTAACTCACTCTCCGTTGGAGAATCTGCTTCTTTTTCAACAGACGTAGATCCTAAGGAGAGAGCCACCCCATCATACCTCAAAAGGACCCTGGCTGAAACTAAGAACAATTGGCGAAACAAGCAAGGGTGCTGTTTTCTTGGTGAACTGGGTACCAGTACAAGGGTGAAGGAGATCAACACAGAGAAAAATCAACTCCTACCAAATCAGAGAGCCAGAGACCCAGAGGCCCCAACACCTCATCACTGAAGCAGACCAAAAATGAACCCAACATGTCTCAGGGAAATTCTGCGGAAGAGGGGGCAAAAAGAATGTCAGAGCCACGTGTTGGGTCATGATAAGCAGAGACATTTATCTTACCCATAACTGTGGGCTAACTCCAGAATGCATGACCCATATACCTCAACAAGGAGGGGCCAGGGAGCGGGGGTAGGACATGGATGAGCCTAACAATGGTACCAAATTGCCTGTATTCGCTGAGTACAAAACTAATTAATAAAAAAAAAAAAAAAATTGAGGGAGAGACGGGTTTCAAGGTAGGGTTTCACTGAAGCCCAGGATGATCTGGAATTTACTCTGTATTCTCAGGGTGGCCTTGAACTCACGAAGATCCTCCTACCTCTGCCTCCCGAGTGCTGGGATTAAAGACGTGTGCCACCACGCCCGGCTTTATAAGTTTTAAATATTTTTTATTTATTATTTGAGAGTGTGTGTGATAGAAAAACAGGAAAAGAGAGAGAATATGAATGAATATGGGCATGCCAAGGCCTCTAGCCATTGCAAACAAGCTCCAAGCACACATGTCACCTTGTGCATCTGGCTTTATGTGGGTATTGAAGACTTGAACCTGGGTCCTTAGGCTTTGCAGGCAAGTGCAATAACTACTGAGCCATCTCTCAAGCCCCCTCAAATATATTTTTATATAGACCAGGGATCAAACTGGTCTTGGGTATATGCACAAAAAAAAAAAAACAAAACTGTATCCTCTAAGTGAACTTTTAGGGAGAAACCCCTATTTACCATCTTACGCCTATATATAAGTCACATAACTATAATTAAAAATCAGATGCATCATGGGAAGAAACAGTGCAGTAGAGAAAACATTATATAACCCAAGTCTATCAGAGACCCACCCAAATTGTGCCCCTAGCACCCAGCCCATCTTCTTTTAAAAATTCTAGAGAGGTCCCAGATCACTTCTTAGTGCCCTCAAGTACTGGAGTGGCCTGGTGCCCCTTGCAGGGTATTTAAACCTTTAATATTCCTTTGCCATTAATAAAATTTCTTGCAGCTTAACTACTTGTGTGGGTCTTTCATCAATTCTTTGAGTAAGACCCCAATAACCTGGAAACATCCAGAGAGCCAGAGATACGGCTGACCACTTGTAACAAATCTACCTGTCTTCCATGTATAATATTACAAATAATGCAATGGCACTGTTTTTACCATTTTTTTGTTTAATTAAAAAATTAGGGGCTGGAGAGATGGCTGAGTAATTGAGGCATTTGCTTGCAAAGCCAAAGGACCCACGTAAGCCAGATGCACAAGGTGGTGCATGCGTCTGGAGTTCGTTTGCAGTGGCTGGAGGCCCTGGAGCGCCCATTCTCTCTTTTTCTCTCAAATAAATAAATAATAAAGTTTTTTTATTATTATTTAAATAAAAGAAACTACATTGGTCATGTTCTTTAAAAAAAGAATTATTATTCATGGGCTGGGGAGATAGCTCTGTGGCTAAAGGCACTTGCTTGCAAAGCCTGCCAGCCCAGGTTTGATTCCCCAGTACACATGTAAAGCCAGATGCACAAAGTGGTACATGTGTTTGCATTTGTAGTGGGCAAGAGGCTCTATTGTACCCATACACACATTCACTCTCTAATAAATTAATTAAAAATGTTTATTTTAGCTGGGCATGGTGGCACATGCCTTTAATCCCAGCACTGAGGCAGAGGTAGGAGGATCACTGAGTTCGAAGGCAGCCTGAGACTACATAGTGAATTCCAGGTCAGCCTGGGCTACAGTGAGATCCTTTCTCAAAAATAAAAAAAAAGTTGGGCTGGTGAAATGGCTTAGCGGTTAAGGCATTTGCCTGCGAAGCCTAAGGACACTGGTTCGATTCCCCAGGACCCATGCAAGCCAGATGCACAAGAGGGTGCATGCATCTGGAGTTCGTCTGCAATGACTAAAGGCCCTGCGCACCCATTCTCTCTTTCTCTATGTGCCTCTCTCTTTCTCTCTTAATTAAATAAATAAATAGATGAAAAAAAATTTTTAAAGGGGCTGAAGGCTATGGCATGCCCATTCTTTCTCCCTTTCTCAAATAAAATAAAATAAAATAAAATAAAATTTTTACATGAGCATATTAAAATTAAGTGATAAATTTTCATTTAATTCTTCATATACTATAGACTATAGCTTCAAACACAAATGTTCTTTATTTAGAGGTCCTTAAGATGTTTTTAGAACAGGACTATTCAACTATAAATCTATATGATTTAATGAGAACAACTCACCACTATACATTTGGCATTTTACTTGATAAGGTTTAAATGTGCTGTTTTAGCATGCAAGTTGTTGCAATGGGCACTTTATTTGAAGGTTTTATTGTCTCAGTTTCTTTAAAAGGTATAGTATCATGCAGGTTATTTATTTCTTTCCAATTAAACTGTAGTTTGTATCTTTCAAGGATCTTGTCTATTTCATCTAAATTGTTGATTTTTGGGGCACAAAATTGTTCATAATATTTCCTTGTGATCCTTTTGATATCTATAATAGTGGTATCTTATAAAAATTAACATATAATTTTAAACTTTCTAATAGCCATATTTAAAAAGTAAAAGAAGCAGGAGTAATTGATTTTAATAATATACTACATTATAATAACATTCCAGCAAAACTCAAGGAGAAAAGGCTAAGACATTTTATATTCTATTTTTTATATTATTTTCAAAATCTTATTTGGTTGCATTATAATAAGTCATACTACATCTAAACTTGAACTAGCCACATTCTGCATGTCTAACAGCTATACACAACTAGTTACTAGCATAGTGATTAGCAAAGGGGTAACCTCTCTGTTTTTGGGTAGGGTCTCGCTCTAGCCCAGGCTGACCTGGAATTCACTATATAGTCTCGGGGTACCCTTGAATTCATGGCAATCCTCCTACCTGGTGCTGGGATTAAAGACATGGGCTCTGACACCTAGTCCTGTCCATTCTTACGTTATTAACTTGTGTTTTCTTTTGCTTGATTAATCAGGCTAGACCCATGGATATTACTGGTGTTTTCAAATAACTAGACTTTGTTTTCAATGGCTTTCTCAATAGTTTTTCTTTTTCTTTTTTGTCTTGTTTTGAGGCAGGGTATCACTCTAGTCCAGAATTCATACCAATATTCCTATGTCAGCCTTCTGAGTCAAGGATTATAGGCGGGAGCCACCATGCCTAGATCTCCAGTTTCTTTCTTTTTTTTTTTTTTTCTTTCTTTCTTTCTTTAGTTTGACAAAGTGGAAACTTAGATCATTCATTTGCAACTTTCTTTTTTAGCATAAGGATTTAGAATATAGCTCTAAGTGCTATTTTAAGGTGGACATGGTTGCTTCAATTTAAAAAATCAGAACTAACGAACAAGGGGGATTACCACATGCACAAAGTCCAATTCATACCAACTGAGTTTTCTTCATCTTCTAGGATGTGGCTGCGCTGTCTAGGACGACCTGAAGCAAGCATGAGACCATCATCATCCTCATCATCATGCATCAACCCTTTGGAAAAAGCAGGGATCTCAAGTGCATTGTCATGTAGAAAATCTCCACCATTACTTGCATCATCTCCATCAAAAAGATCATTGTAATCCTTTTCCACACTGCTAGGCACCTTAACAAATTAATATAAATTAATACACACTGGAAAAATACTTTGGTAAATTTCAATTATTCAAAAGGCATTTTTCATGTTGTTGTTGTTTTTAAATGAGAGAGAGAATTGGTGCTGGGGTCTCCAGCCACTGCAACCGAACTCCAGATGTATGTGCCCCCTTGTGCGCATGTGCAACATTGCACACTTGTGTTACTGTACATCTGGCTTACACAGGACCTGTGGAATTGAACATGAGTCCTTAGGCTTCACAGACAAGACCTTAACTGCTAAGCCATCTCTCTAGCCCTCATGTTTTTAATTTGGTGCTGGGGATAAACTCAGTTCTTTATGCATACTAGGAAAAGGTTCTAGCACTGAGGTATACTCCCAACCTGCAAAGCATTCTTTTTTTGTTTTGTTTTTCGAGGTAGGTTCTCACTCTAGCCCAGGCTGACCTGGAATTCACTATGGAGTCTCAGGGTGGCCTCGAACTCACGGCAATCCTCCTACCTCTACCTCCCAAGTGCTGGGATTAAAGGCATGCGCCACCACACCCAGCTCTTTTTTGTTTTTTAAAGAAGGGTCACACTCTGTAACCCATGCTGGCCCTGAACTCACGGTAATCCACCTGCCTGTGCCTCCCAAGTGCTAGGATTACAAGTGTGAGCCACAATGCCCAGCTATTTGTTTAAGACAAGGTCTCTTGTAGCAAATGCTGACTTTTTGAACTCCTGATCCTTCTGCTTCTACTTTCCACATGTTAGGATTTGCCACCATGTTCAGTTCCCCAAAACAGTATTTTAATATCAACTCTACCAAGTAAGCAATACCTGTGATACAACAATAATCAGGGCGAGGGAGATGGCTCAGTCAGTAAAGTGCTTGAGGATTTGGACCTCCAAAACCCACATAAAAGCCAAGTATGACACTCAGGAGGCTGAGGTAATGAGGATCACTGTGAGTTCAAGGGCAGCCTGGGAGACAGAGCGAGTTCCAGGTCAGGTTGGCCTAGAGTGAGATCCTGCCTCGAAAAAGAAACAGAAAAAGATAATAAAGCCAATAGAATCATAAGATTTAATCAGTATTTCCTATGAATATGAACATATCACACAGGAGTTGTGTCACTATACACAAGTTTTTAGATCACTTACAAGGTAGAATACTAAGTAGATACACTGCAAAGGTTGTAAATTACTCCTACAAGACTATGAATCATACAAATGTTAAACCAACACAAACCTAAGCTTTGAAACTAAGACTCTAACCCAAACAACTTTAAAGGTATTAGTTATATTTACTTCCATCTTTAACTAATGTTTAATTAAATGAGAGAACAAAGTACTATTAAACTATACATCCAAAAATATGATGAATAAATAACTAAATGTTAAAAGATATTTAACTATGCCAGCTATAGTCCTAAAAGTTTATGAACTAAAGTTAGCCAAATTTTTTTTTATATTTTCTTGCTGATTTATGCTGAAGTCTATAAAATGTCAACCAGTGTTAAGACAGAAATATATACTATGATAAAGCAAAATAGTAAAAATAATCAATTCTAGATGGGGTTAGAGATTTCATACATGACCTGTGAATTGAAATGGTTTTTCTTTTCTTTCTTTTTTAATTATTTCACTAAGTTACCCAGGGTGCACTTGAACTTACTATGCAACCCAGATACACCTCAAACTTGAAAAAATCCTGCACTGAGTAGTTGGGATTATGGGAATGTGCCACCATGTCTAGCTAAGAATTTTCTTTTCTTTTCTTTTATCTTGGGGGGGGGGGAAGGGATTCGAGATAGGGTCTCATTCTAGCTCAGGCTGACCTGAAATTTACTATGTAGTCTCAGGGTGGCCTTGAACTCATGGCAATTCTCCTACCTCTGCCTCCCAAGTGCTGGGATTAAAGGTACATGCCACCATGCCTGGCAGATCCAGCTTTTTGAGAAGCTAGTTTCTAATCGTCTTTCTATTCTATTTGTCTCGAGATTTTTCTTTTTCTTTTTGTTTATTTGCAAGCAAAGACAGAGTGGGGGATTGAAATTTAAAAGAAAACGAGGTAGTTTATGCGTGTTACATATCCATATGAATATAGAAAAACTTGTAAGGGACTGTTTTATCATGTGTACATTACCTTACTATTTGACATCTTTTCACTGGAGCCACAAACATTTTCCAGAAGTCCAAGGTTTCCTTCTCCATCAGTGTAGCATATTCGACCACAAGTAGGATGCCATGCCAGGCCACAAATTGAATAACCTTTCTCGTGTTTCACTCTAAAAATTAAAAGGTGGGCTCTTAGAAATTCTGCAAGTTGGGTTGAAGACGTTACTGAGTGGTAGAGCACTTACATAGCATGTATTCAATTTCCGGAACCAGAAAAAATGATAATAATAATCATAATCCTGTCAAGAAAACTATAAATTGCATACTTCTTTAGATTTATGTAAAAAAAATTTTTTTTGTTTTGTTTTTCTTTTCAAGGTAAGATCTCACTAGCCCAGGGCTGCCCTGGAATTCATTCTGTAGCATCAGGCTGGCCTCAAACTCACATTGATTCTCCTGCCTCTGTCTCCTGAGAACTGGGATAAAAGGAAAATTTTAATTAGAAAAGACTAAAGGGCTTTCACAATGTAAAAGCTATTCCCATCCTGATTAGTTATTTCCACTTTGATTAATAATCAATGATTATTATCAAAGATTTTGAGAGAATGGCCCAGAGAAAGAACACTTGCTGCACAAGTATGAAGACCTGGCTTTGATCCCTAGCACCCACATTAAAAAAAAGCAGCATGGCTGTACATGCCTGATACCCTAGCACTGAGGAGGGTGGAGATAGGAGGATCTCTAGGGCTCTCTAGTCAGCCAGTGTCACTGAAAAATGGGGAGCTTTGGGTTCAGTGAAAGAATGTAGTGGTTCGAATGTAAAATGTGCTTCATAGATTCATGTGCTTAAACACTTAATCCTCAGTTGGTAGTGATGTTCAGGAAGGTTGTGGATCCTTTAGGAGGTGGAGCTAGAGGAAGTGTGCCATTCGAAGCTGGCCTTGAGGTGCTGCAGCCTGGTCCTGTTTACTTTTTCTGCTTCTTCTCTGTTAATGTAACACTGGCTTTCTGATCTTGCCATGCTTTTCCAGCCATGTTGGACTCTACCCTCTGGAACTTTAAATAGAAATCAATCTTTTCCTTCCCTAATCTGCTTCTGGTCAGGTATTTGTTCACATCAGTGAGAAAGTAACATACAGACTCTGTCTCAGGGAAATAAGATGGACAGCATTAGAGGCGGACACCCCATGTCATCCTCTGGTCTGTGCACTGCACGCACATGGGGCACACATCTCCACATACATGTGCATACAGCATACCACATAGTACATACTAACACATCAATAAAAAAATAAAAAACTTTGACAATCATCCCAATAGGAAGATGATGAGGGGATATGATGAAGAGTAGAGTTGCAAAGGGGAAAGTGGGGGGGTTATCATGATTTATTGTCTATAATTATGAAAGTTGTCAATAAAAAAAATTTTTAGCTTTGAAATGTTTGCTAGCAATACAAAAGCAAATAAAAATGAGCAGAGAAGTACAAAATACTAAACCATACCTTTCCATGCATTCTTTGGTTTCCACATTCCAAACTATAATTGAACCATTAATGCTACCTGCAGCTAAATATTGTCCACAGGGAGACCACGTTACTATGTTGAGGGTCTACAAAAAAAAGTTAACAATAACAATGTTGTATAATTTAAAACTACTCATTTTACTAATCAAATTTAAATATTTAAGTTCTTAGTCTATATTATTTCTACTTATGTCTGATAAACAAATAAGAAAGCATGTTTGCCTGGTGTGGTGGTGCACGCCTTTAATCCCAGCATTCGGGAGGCAAAGGTAGGAGGATCGCTGGGAGTTCCAGGCCACCCCAAGACTACATAGTGAATGCTAGGTCAGCCTGGGCTAGAGTGAGACCCCACATGAAAAGCACTTGCCTGTGAAGTCTAAGGACTCCAGTTCGAGGCTTAATTCCCCAGGACCTACATAAGCCAGATGCACAAGGGGTGCATGCATCTGGAGTTCATTTGCAGTGGCTGAAGGCCCTAGTGTGCCTATTCTCTGCCTCTTTCTCTATCTGCCCCTCTCAAGTAAATAAATAAACAACAACAACAAAAAAACTTATTTTTAAGCTTTCTTTTACAAAAACACTCACCTATCAGCAGCTATGTTTCTTGGCTTCCCATAATTAATTATACCCACCTGATCTTAGAAGTGAAATATAAAAATGCTATCATCTTGGAAAAAAGACTACCAGACATCCTCTTTGCATTCTGCATCATTAAGAAGACAACTGCCATGAGTGGTGGTACACGTCTTTAATCCCAGCACTCAGGAGGCAGAGGTAAGAGGATCACAGAGAGTTCAAGGCCATCCTGAAACTACACAGTGAATTCCAGGTCAGCCTGGACTAAAGTGAAACCCTACCTCAAAAAAAACAAACAAACAAAAAGACAACCAGTAAGTGATAGGAACCTCAGGAAATCACTGTGATCTATTGAGCCTATGTTTTTTATTTGTATCATATATGTGTGAGAGAATACAGACCAATAACTTTCTTTTTACTCTAAAATTCCAGAGAAATGAGAAAATAAAACGGATTAATAACCTTTCTTCCTCTAAAATTCCAGAGCCTATAACCACAAATCATTATTGAAATTCATTTTACAATAAAATTGCAAGAATAACTTGACCTAATACTATGTTAAGGTTAAATGTGACGTCTCATAAATTTTGTTATCAAATCTTACACGGAAAGTGTGGGATGGCAGAAGGTCTCCATCTCCCATGCTATCTAACTACAATTACATTTGGTGAGGAATGTATTAAATACCCTGTAGCTACTGAAAGTGTCACTTACAAAACCTACCTGAGAGATGAAACTATCTGAAAGGTCAAAGGCATTATTCCAAGTTTCTCTTCTGTACAACTTTACAGATTTTTCCACAGGAACTGCTAATAACTATTTGGAAAGATAAGCAAAAGTTTCCATTAAATACAATTTGTAGATTTCTTTAAAAGCAGAAAATTCAGAAGTTTACAAGCAAATTTGAATTTCAATTGCAATTAACAAAACTCAGAAAATAACTTAAAAAAATTTTAGAGGTTTTATTTATTTATTTGAGAGCGACAGACAGAGAAATAAAGATGCAGAGAGAGAGAGAATGGGCACGTCAGAGCATCCAGCCACTGCAAACAAACTCCAGATGCATGCGACACCTTCTGCATCTGTCTTATGTGGGTCCTAGGGAATCAAGCCTTGAACTGGGGTCCTTAGGCTTCACAGGTAAGCACCTAATGGCTAAGCAATCTCCCCAGCCCTAACTTAAAATTTTGATAAACAAAGCTGGGTGCGGTGGTGCACGCCTTTAATCCCAGCACTCGGGAGGCAGAGGTAGGAGGATCGTCAGGAGCTCTAGGCCACCCTGAGACTATATAGTGAATTCCAGGTCAGCCTGGGCCAGAGTGAGACCCTACCTTGAAAAACCAAAAAAAAAAAAAAAAAAAAAAATTTGATAAGCAAAAAACTGGCAACTTGGGGAAGATGGTTCAGCAGTTCAAAGCACTTGCTTCTAAGCTTGTCAGCCCCAAGTCTGACTCCCACATAAAGTTGAATGCAAGTGATGCATGCAAGTGTCCCACACCTATGTAATCCCAACATGCCTAAATCAATGGGAAGAGGCGCTACACTGGTGCACACACAAGGAGGAGAAGAAGGAGAACCCCATTTCAAATCAGGTGGAAGCAAAAGGTAAACACCCAAAGCTGTCCTCAGATTACACGCACACAGTGGCACCCCCACACACATATACACACATGCCACAACATACATACATAAAGATATAATTTTAAAATTAGCAACCATCAATTACTTGCAAAAAAAGAGAACTATTACCTACTAACATTTTAAAAATATGATTTCTAAAGGAATCCAACCTCACATCTAAAAATTCACAGCATTTACTAAAAAGAGAGCTGGAGCTAAAAATTAGTCTCACTTAATAAAAGGAAGTAACACCAGGATATTATTAATATCTTGAGGAAGAAAGAAAGAAATAAATTTACTTTTCTGTCATATATTTTTTCCAAAGAAACAGATTAACAGAAGAAAAAGAAAACTGTAAAGAGTTGGGGGTATAGCTTAGTGGCAAAATGGATGCTTAGCACAAAAACTCAAAAAAGAAAAAACAAACCCACAAAGCCTGCATATTTTTCCATGTCTATAAGAAAAAGGTTGTTAATAAATAGCAAAAATATATTAACTTTATTAATATTTTGATTATTTATTTATTTGAGAGAGAGAGAGAGACAGATTAGGCACAGAAGAGCCTCTAGCCACTGCAACGAACAAACTCCAGATGCATGCGCCACCTTGTGCATTTCACTTTACAAGGGTACTGGGGATTTGAACCAGAGTCCCTAGGCTTCACAGGCAAGTACCTTAATTGCTGAGCCATATCTCCAGCACAACTTTATTAATTTTTAAATTAACTGATGCTTTGAAAAAAAAAATACACACACACAAACACATATTTCCTTTCCTAAATCCTACTTCTACCAATCAATTGCAAATGTAACCATAGACTATAGAGGAATATTTAAGCATTTATAACTATTTAAGTACATATGTATTTTTCTATTAATAAACAGTAGCTAGTCTCTCTATACCTAGTATTGAACAGCTTAATGGTTTATACTTAGCAATGTATCCTAAAGATTATTCTGTAGGATAACATAAAGACATACTAACTAACAGCTAGAGAGAATTTCACCTTCAGGAATACTAAATTTTTTTGTTGTTGTTTTGTTTTGTTTTTAAAGACAGAGTCTCACTTTAGCTCAGGCTGACCTGGAATTCACTATGTAGTCTCAGGGTGGCCTTGAACTCACAGCAATCCTCCTACCTCTGCCTCCCAAGTGCTGGGATTAAAGGCATGTGCCACCACACCCAGCTCCTAAAATTTATTTAAATGAGCAATTAAGATATTTCCAATCTTCTACCATGGTATGATATATCTGTTATACATATTCTGCCATATATATATATATATGCATACATATATATATATATATTATATATGTATAATATACATATACATATGAATGAAATATACCTATAAGTAATACTGAGTCATCTATTCTAATCAAAACTTCCAAATCCTTTTCATACTGCATATAAGCCTGTTTCAGAGTTGTTCCATTTAGAATGAGCTAAAAAATATATAAAATTAGTTCATGTAAAATGTATGCTTCAAAAAGGATCTTCAAGAATTTGTATTTCAATATTATTTGTCTTGTGAGTCTAAAAATATATAATCTAAAAGAAATTACAATATAAAAATTATTTTTACATTAAAAGTTAGCATAAAGGTTGAAAAGTGTCATTTACCTTCCCATTTTTAGGCTGCCAGGCAAGTCTGCAGATGGACTTTGCATTTACCACATCACTGCATTTTTGTAGTAGTGGCCAACTCATAGCACAGGTCTAATTAAAGAAGAAAGAAAGAAAGAAAATTGTATTTTCCTTTATCAAATCTCCCCCCAGATACATGCAGAACTGAATATTTAGTAGTTTCTTCCACTTGATAGGTTTCAGATAAAAGGAATCAGTGCACTTGATTATACCTGATGAACCTATATTGTCTTAAGTTCTTGTGATATAGACAGTACAAATCTTAAAGAGTATTTTCTGCATAATAAGCAAACACTATACCCCTCAATTTTTTTTTTTAATTTAATGGCATCAAAAATAAATAAAACAGGGGCTGGAGAGATGGCTTAGTGGTTAAACGATTGCCTGTGAAGCCTAAGGACCCTGGTTCGAGGCTCGATTCCCCAGGACCCACGTTAGCCAGATGCACAAGGGGGCGCACGCGTCTGGAGTTTGTTTGCAGTGGCTGGAGGCCCCGGTGCGCCCCTTCTCTGTCTCTCTCTATCTGCCTCTTTCTCTCTCTGTCACTTTCAAATAAATAAATAAAAATTTTTTAAAATTAAAAATAAATTTAAATATATAAATAAAACAGCTGGGCATGGTGGTACAGGCCTTTGATCCCAGCACTCTGGAAGCAGATGTAGAAGGATTGCCATGAGTTTGAGCCACCCTCAGAATACAGAGTAAATTCCAGGTCAGCCTGGACTAGGGTGAGACCCTACCTCAAAAATAAGTAAATAAATAAAACAAAATGTTGGGGCTGGGGAGATGGATCAGTGGTAAAAAGCCCTTGTTTGCAATGCCTTTTGGTCTAGGTTTGATTCCTCAATATCCACATAAAGCCAGATGCACAAAGTGGTACATCCATCTTGAATTCACTTGCAGGGCAGGAGGCCCTGGCATGACCACTCTCTTTTTCTCTTTCTCTTGCAAATAAACAAAATATTGAAAAAATTTAAGCCGGGCGTGGTGGCACGTGCCTTTAATCCCAGCACTTGGGAGGCAGAGGTAGGAGGATTGCTGTGAGTTTGAGGCCACCCTGAAACTACATAGTAAATTCCAGGTCAGCCTGGGCTAGAGTGAGACCCTACCTCAAAAACCAAAACCAAAAAAAAATTGAAAACAATTTTACTATCAAATGTTAAGATACAAAATGAGACCTAAGTAGTTAAGGAATGAGGGGAAGGAACTATGGCTCCAAAGGGATATCTGCGATGGTTATTCTTCTCATCAGCCACATCGTCTCTAGAAATGACAAATTAACTCTTAATGTCGTAGAAAGATTTAACTGTTCCCCATGGCAGTACAGAGATCATTTTCTTCAAATAACCTTTACAAGTTATACCCAGTTGAGTTAGTTATCTATGTTGCTATCCAAATCAAGTGTGGCCTCTCTTCTTTTTCTTTTACCAACATCTAACACCATGCCTAACACATGGTAGTTATCATGTAAATATATGTCAGAATTGCCCTTTTGATATACAAAACTTAAAAGTAAAATACGAGGCCGGGCATGGTGGCACACGCTTTTAATCCCAGCACGTGAGAGGCAGAGGTAGGAGGATCGCTGAGAGTTCGAGGCCACCCTGTGAGACTACATAGTGAATTCCAGGTCAGCCTGTACAAGAGTGAGACCCTACCTCAAAACAACAACAACAAAAAAAGTAAAATATGAATCTAAAGCTCCCTTTGTGACCAGCTATAAAAACAATTAGTTTTCAACATACTTTTGCATGAGATTGTTCTAGAATCATCTGCTATTCAAAGATTATATAAAGAAAAATGGCTATTTTGGCCCAATAATACAACATGTAACACCCACTATATGACAGAAATGGGCACAATGCTTTGAACTCAAATTTACTAGTTTACCTGATCTGAAATGTGCCACACTCTGACAGATCCATCACAACTAGCAGATGCCTGTGAGAATAAAGAATACATTCTGTGTAATTACAGCCACAATTTCACAAGAAAATTGGTTCAACTGACTCAAACAAATAACCTTTTACCAATGGGGTGAAATTTTCTGCCAATTTTCTCAGTTTTAAACACACTCAGGAAACCCATAAAGAGAAGAAAAAAGCAATTACCAAAAAGATATCCTGAGGATCAAAAGAAAGACTTAAAACAGGGGCATCATGTCCTCGAAATGTTTTCTGTTGGCTGTTATCCATCACCTCCACAATCTTGATGAGAAAATCACTGTGAACCATAGGAAGAGCCACATGAATAAATGCCAACGCAAAACCTCTCCCAAAAGCTATGGCTTAAGCACTTCAAAACCATAAGTGGGTGATAGAGAGATGGTTCAGCAGTTAAAGGCAATTGCTTATAAAACCTGATGGCCTAGGTTCAATTCCCCAGTACCCATATAAACACAGATACACAAAGTGATGCATAAATTTGGAGTTCGTTTGCAGCGGCAGGTGGCCCTGGCATACCCATACACTTGTCTTTCTCTTGCTTTTTCTCAAATAAATAACCACCTTATATTGGCCAGGGGGTTATGTCCACCCTCTGCTCATGCCATCGTTTTCCCTTGCCATCATGGAGCTTCCCCTTAAGTCCATAAGTCAAAATAAACCCCTTTTTCCCAAAAGCTGCTCTTGGTCAGGTGATTTCTGCCAGCAATGTGAACATTACTGCAACAGTAAAGTTGGTACCAAAGGAATGGGATTGCTGCTAGACACCTGATTGTGTGGCTTTGGCCTTTTGGAGATGATTTTCAAAAGGAATGTGGAAGGATCTGAAACCCTGGCCTAAAAGATACTTTGCAGAGCTGTAAGTACAGCTTGATGGACTATTCTGGTCAGAGATGAAAGACCTGAATGCAGCAAGAACTATAGGCTATGAGGTTTGGCTTGTGAGGGTGAGAAAGAGCTTTGCCTGGACTGGGCTAGAAGCAGTTTGTGTAAGAGGCTTGCTGTTATGCCTGTGTCCTAAGAAGTTGTGCAGGGTTGCTTTGCATAGAAATGGACTGGTGTAAGCAGAGGGATATGGCACAGAAAGAAATCTTTGGGCTAAAACTTCTACCTGTTCAGCTGCAATTGTATGAGAGATTACAACCTTTGAAACTGGCCAGCTGACCTGCACTGAGGCAACAGGAAGAATGTAGACTCTTTTGAAGAAGCCTAAATACTCAAGGAGTATCCTGTTCTTCAAAGTCTACTTCATTAACCCCTAGTTTAACAAACTGGCATCATATCTGGTATTATGGAGTATAAGAAATGCAGGAAAGTTGGGTGTGGTGGCGCACGCCTTTAATCCCTGCACTTAGGAGGCAGAGGTAGGAGGATTGCAGTGAGTTCAAGGCTACCCTGAGAATGCCGAGTGAATTCCAGGTCATCCTGGGCTAGAGTGAGACCTTACCTCAAAAAAACAAAGGAAAAAAAAAAAAAAAAAAGAAATGAAGGAATGAGAGGGTCATTGAATTTGCAACACTGTCCTGTGCTTTGGAAAGGCCATGGGCAATGTGATGCAGGTTTGCTTCATGCCTGCATGGAGACCCGATGGAGCTGTGAAGATTGACCATGGGTTGCAGTGGAGACCCAGGGGAGATGCCAGGACTATGAGATGGCTGCTAAGGAAAGCTGCTGGCCCCGATGAAGTTTTCTAGGACTTTGAGTAGCCTAGCTGGAAGGGTGGAATTAGAACTCTAGAGAATTGTTGCTGGTTAGAATTATTGGACTTGGAGACTTGTCACTGGCTATAGTTGGTGGACTTGGAACTACAGAGTTTGATGCTTGCCCTGTTTAAAAATTGCATTTGTTGAGTATTTCTTTGCTATACCCAATGTTATCTTTTTCAGTGTCAATGTTTATTCTGTGCCACTATGGGTCTTTGGGAGTTTTTTTGGTATTATGGCTCAGTTAAAAGACCTTGGATTATGGGGTTGTTTAAACATCACTAGGGTTGATTAAGAAAGAAACTTTTGCAGGGTGTGGTGGTGCACACCTTTAATCCCAGCATTTGGGAGGCAGAGGTAGGTAGACCACCGTGAGTTGGAGGCTACCCTTAGACTACTGAGTGAATTAGAGGTCAGCCTGGGCTAGAGTGAGACCCTACATCGAACCACCCCCCCCCCCAGATTGGGGACTTTTAAAGCTGGACTGAATGTACTGCATTTTACATCATGGACGGTTACCAATTTATGGGGGCCAGGAGAGGAATATGATGGTTTGATTCAGGTGTAAACTTCAGTGTTCTGAATGCTAGGTTCCCAGCTGATGGAGATTTGGGAATTAAGGCCTCCTGGAGGCGGTATATTGTTGGGGGTGGGATTATGGATGTTATAGCCAGTGCCCCCTTGCCAGTGTTTGGCACACTCTCCTATTGCTATTGTCCAACTTATGTTGGCCAGAGGGTGATATCTACCCTCTGCTCATGCCACTGTTTTCCCATGCCATGATGAAGCTTTAGAAGAATGAAAGCTATAATTTCTTTATAGCAACTTGCAAAACCTGCCACCCACATTTAATGATTTGCCTTATCATTTTGCGCAACATAAAAGTTAAAACACAAGGTAAGATTCCCAATTAGGTTAAGATGCAAAGTAGTTCCTAAACAGCTTCTTTAGATACACTGTACTAAGAAAGAGTACTATGTACTTCACTACATCTAAGGAACTTCACCAATTCAATTTTCTTCTAAAAACCCAAGAGTCAAGGGATTCTACAAAAGTCCTGGGCGTAGGCTTGACCTAGGGCAAGTTCTAAAATTTATACCAGGCTATCACATTTCTCCAATTTTTTTTCAGCACTTACTGAAAAGATTATAAAGCAATATATTTTAATTCATAAAACATTAGAAGCTTATCCTCAAAAACTTTTACTAGGTATGACAACAAATGAAAATAAATGGACAATGAATGAGGCTTTTGCCTTCTTCTACTTCTTTTTCTGCTATCACAGCTTTACCTTGATCCAGCCGCAACGTTAGCACCATCTGGACTAAAGACCACATGGTTTGCATTTGTAGTGAAGCGTGTCAATATGCCATCTGGAGCTCCGTCAGGAAATGTGTGGACTTGAACGGTATTGTTAGAAACTGCAGTGACCAATTTTCCATTCTAAAAGAAAAATAGTAAGGTCTTATCTACTACATGAGCTTGATTATAGAAAACAATACAGCATTCTCTAAATAAAAAAAAATTATTAAAAATAAAGGTAATACACAGTGGTATTATAATTCCAAATCAGTTGATAGTATTGCCATAGTAAAAACATCCCTGGGCTGGAGAGATGGCTTAGTGGTTAAGATGCTTGCCTGCGAAGCCTAAGGACCCAGGTTTGATCACTCTCCAGATGCCAGACTCACAAAGGTGATGCAAGCACAAGGTCACAAATGCACACCAGGTGGTGCAAGCGTCTGGTGTTCAATTGCAGTGGCTAAGATCCTGGTATGCCAATTCTCTCTCTCTCTCTAAAAACAGAAAATCCCATCAAAAAAAACAAAGGCGGACTGCAGGGATGGCTTAGTGGTTAAGGTGCTTGCCTGCAAAGCCAAAGGACCCAGGTTCCATTCTGCTGGACCTAAGTAAGCCAGATGCACAAGGTAGAGCATGCGTCTGGAGTTCATTTGCAGTGGCTGGAGGCCCTGGCGTGTCCAGTCTCTTTGTTTGTCTCTCTTAAATAAATAAATAAAACAAACTTACTCCATTTCTTCCTGCTTACAAATAAAATTTTTTTAGGGTACACCTTATGTTGGCCAGGGGGTGATGTCCACCCTCTGCTCATGTCATCATTTTTCCCTGCCATCATGGAGCTTCCCCTTGAGCCTGTAATCCAAAATATACCTCTTTTTCCCCACAAGCTGCTCTTCGTTGGGTGATTTCTACCAGCAATGAGAACCTGACTGCAACAGTAAAGTGGTACCGAGGAGTGGGGCTGCTGCTAGACACCTGACTATGTGGCTTTGGCCTTTTGGAGCTGATTTTCAAGAGGAATGTGGAAGGATTTGAAACCTCAGCCTAAGAGATGCCTTGCAGCGCTGTAAATACAGCTTGATGGACTATTTTGGTCAGAGTTGAAAGACCTGTATGCAGTAAGAACTATGGACTGTGCGGTTTGGCTTATGAGGGTGAGAAACAGCTTTGCTTGGACTGGGCTAGCAGTTTGTGTGAGAAGCGTGCTGTTATGCCCAAGTCCTGAGAACTTGTGCAGGGTTGCTTTGTGTAGAAATGAACTGGTGTGAGCAGAGGGATATGGCACAAAAAAAAAAAAAAAAAAAAAAATCTACGGGTGAACTGCTGCCCATTCAGCAGCAATTAAGAGATTACAACCTTTGAGATTGAGCCAGCTGACCAGCACTGGGGCAACAGAAACAATGAAGACTTTTTTGAAGGGGCCTAAATGCTCAGGGAGTGTTCTGTTCTTCAAAGTCTGCTTTATTCCCCCATAGATTAACAAACTGGGACCCTACCTGGTATTGTGCAGATAAGAAATGCAGGAAAGAGAGGGTCATTGAGTTTGCAACATGGTCTTGTGTTTTAGAAATGGCCATGGGCAGTGTGAAGCAGGTTTGCTGGTTGCCTGCATGAAGACCCCATGGGGCCCTGAGGATGAACCGTGGATTGCAGTGGAGACCCAGTGGAGATGCTGGAACCATGAGATGGCTGCCAAGGAGAGCTGCGGGTCTGGATGAAGTTTTCCATCTTTTGCAGTGAGAATGTTTATTCTGTGCCATTATAGGTTTCTTAAGTTTAGTTTTTGGTATTATGGTTCAGTTAAAAGACCTTGTATTATGGGGATGTATGAACATCATTAGGATTGGTAAAAACTATGGGGACTTTTGAAAATAGACTGAATACATTACATTTTATATCATGGATGGTTAACAGTTTATGGGGACCAGGGGTGGAACGTTGTGGTTTGATTCAGGTGTCCCCCATAAACTTAGGTGTTCTGGAGGTTAGGTTCCCCAGCTGATGACAATTGGAAATTAAATCCTTCTGGAGGCAGTGTATTGTTGGGGGCAGGCTTAGGGGGTCATAGCCAGTTTCCCCATGCCAGTGTTTGCCATACTCTCCAGTTGCTATGGTCCACCTTATGTTGGCCAGGGGCGATATCCACTCTCTCTGCTCATGCTGTCTTTTCCCCTGCCATCATGGAGCTTCCCCCGCGAGCCTTTAAGCCAAAATAAACCTCTTTTTTCCAGAAAAAAAAATTGGGGGGGGGGGAGGCCAAGCTGGGCATGGTGGTGCACACCTTTAATTCCAGCACTTTGGAGGGAGAAGTAGGAGGATCACAATGAGTTTGAGGCCAGCCTGGGACTATAGAGTTTATTCCACGTCAGCCAGAGCTAGAGTGAGACCCTACCTCATATAAAAACAAAACAAAACAAAAGGTCTTACATAGTTCATGACAAGAGAATAATGATCAGTGTACAACTTTCCTAGACCACATTAATAAGAAAAATTTGACTGCTTTAGAAAACTTAATTCTACCTCTACCAACCAATCTTACTTCTGGTAAGAAACACAGTTAAATAAAATTTTCATGGACCACAAATGTCATCAAAATGAGAAGACTCAGCCAAGCGTGGTGGCACACGCCTTTAATCCCAGCACTCGGGAGGCAGAGGTAGGAGAACTGCCATGAGTTTGAGGCCACCCTGCGACTACATAGTGAATTTCAGGTCAGCCTGGACTAGAGTGAGACCGTACCTTGAAAAAACAAGAAAAAAAAATGAGAAGACTCAAGAGAGCTTTTCTGAGAAAACAGTTTCAGTAAGGAAAAGCATCACCAGTAGGATGAAGTCTGAGAGCAAAATCCACTGCAGGGATGGGAAGCTATGTCTGTCTGCAAGCCAAGGAATGTTGATGACCATCACCAACAGTGCCTGGAACTTAGGCAAGGAACAGATTCTCCCTCAGAGCTTTGGGAAGAGCCAGTCTTCTTCTTCTTCTTTTCCAAGTAGGGTCTCACTCTAGTCCAAGCTGACCTGGAATTCATTATGTTGTCTCAGAGTGGCCTCAAACTCACGGATATTCTCCTACCTCTGCCTCCCAAGTGCTGGGATTAAAGGCGTGTACCCCCATGCCCCCTAATTTTGATATAGAGTATCAATCTGCTCTTTTTTTGGGAGGGGGTGTTTATTTGTCTAAGATAGGGCCTGGATCACACTACATAGCCCTGGCTGGCTTCAAACTCAGCAATTCTCCCCAGACACAACTCAAACTTCAACTTGCTCCCTAAAGTTTTCCCCTTTGTGATTTTCCCACAATTTTCCCACACTTCATTACTAGGATTAGCAATATTTTTCATCACTACCAATCTTACAGGGAAAAAAATAAACAATAGTTTGGTTTGTAAATATTTATTAGTGACAGTTAGTTTATATTTAATACATGCTGGCCATGTGTATTTTTTTCTTCTGGGAATGTATTTTCCATTGTATATGACAATTTTAAAGAGAATATAGTTGGGCATGGTGGAGCACACCTTTAATCCCAGCACTTGGGAGGTAGAAGCAGGAGGATTGCTCTAAGTTTGAGACCACCCTGAGACTACATAGTGAATTCCAGGTCAGTCTGGGCTAGATCAAGACCCTACCTAAAAAAAAAATAAATAAATAAGGACTGGAAAGATGGCTCAGCAGTTAAGATGCTTGCTTGTAAAGCCTAATGGCCTGCATTTGATTCCCTAATATCCACGTAAAGCCAGATACACAAGGTGGCATATGTATCTGGAGTTCATTTGCAGCAGCAGGAAGCCCTGGTCCACTCATTCTCTTTCTCTCTCCCTCCCTCTTCTTGTAAATAAATAAAAATATTTTTTTTATTAAATAGAAAAGGCAGATAGAGAGACAGAAGAGAATGGGCGTGCCAGGATCTGTAGCCACTGCAAATGAACACTCGACACATGCACCACCTTGTGCATCTGGCTTACATGAGTACTGGGGAATCAAAATTGGGTCCTTAGGCTTTGCAGGCAAACGCCTTAACAGCTAAGCCATCTCTCCAGCCTCCTGAGACCTTGTTTTTGTATAGTGGTCAAGCTCACAATCAAGAGACTGGCATCTGGTGAGCACCTTCTTGTTATGGCTGAAGAGCAAAGAAATGGCAATGAACTCACTCCTACAAAACAAGTCCACTCTCGTAATAATGACACTAACCCATGTGTGGTGGTTTCAATGTGACAGTTTGAATATATGGCCCCATGGACTCAGTCATTTTTGATTAAACTTCCTACTTGAGCCCTTAGCAGGCAGATCCTTGCTACTGTGGAAGAGGTATATCATGGGGGGGGGGGGGGGCTGCGGATCTTAGCATCTAGTCTTAAGGTGTGTTTGTGGGGCGGGTTAGAATTCCAGCCCAAAGGTGTGTAGTGGGCAGTTTGAGCTCTGTCAGTTCATGCTTATTTGTGGTATTGGTTGTTGGTGGTCTCTCTGCGTGGACCTATGAATGGGAGACTTTTTCCACCTTTGATCGTGTTCCCCTGGACTCTTTAAGCCTGAAGTAAACCCGTCCCTTCCAAAAACTGTGTCTGGTTGGATGCTCATCCCAGCAACAAGGAGCTGACTGCAACACTATTCATGATGGCGAGTCCTCATGGACTAATGGTCTCTCATTAGGCCTACTTCTCAATTCTACTGCTTGGAAGATGAAGTTCCCAACACAGGCTTTGATTTGGGAAGTGGGTGCATATTTAAACCATAGCAATAAGTAAAAAATACCAGAGTGACCCATTATAGGAAAAAAGGGAGCATCTTAACTTTTCTTTCTCTCTCTCTTAATATTTCATTTATTTATTTGAGAGGGAAAGATTATGAAAGAAGCTGAGAAAGAGAGAGAATGAATATGGGCACACCCAGGCCTCCTGCTACTGTAGACAAACTGGAGATGTATGCACCACTTTGTACATCTAGCTTTCTGTGGGTACAGAGGAATCAAATCTGGGTCGTCAGGCTTTGCAAGCAATGCCTTTAATCACTGAACAATCTTTCTAGCCCCCTAAACTTTTCTTAAAAGTATAATTTTCTTGCATGTATTTTAACTGGTTCATCATTAATATCCAATAATCAACTTTAATAAAGCTTTCACATTTTTTGAAAATTTTTGTTCCATTTATTTATTTGAGGGGGGAGCACATAGAGAATGGGTACACCAGTGCCTCTAGCCAGTGCAAATGAACTCCAGATGCATGTGCCACCTTGTGCATTTGGTCTACGTAGGTATTGGGGAACTGAACCTGGGTCCTTAGGCTTCATAGGCAAGCACCTTAACTGTTAAGATATCTCTTTAGCCCAAACTTTTATATTTTACTTTAAAAGTTCTTAATAAGTTATGGCACTCTTATATATCATGAATATTATTTCACAAGAAAAACAAACAAAAAGAAACATCTAGCTTGGGTGCCTATAATCATAGTATCCAGGAAGCAGAGGCAGGAGGATTATAAATTCAAAGACAGTCTTGATTATATACTGAGTTCTGAAAGAGACCCTATCTCAAAAAAGTGAAATGAGAGCCAGGCATGGTGGTGCATACCATTAATCCCAGCACTCAGGAGGGTGAAGTAGGAGGATTATTGTGAGTTCAAGACCAGCCTGAGACTACATAATGAATTCCAGGTCAGCCTGGACTAGAGAGACCCTACCTCAGGAAAAAAAAAAAAAAGTGAAAAGACTGGGTGTGGTGATGCACACCTTTAATTCCAGCCCTTGCAAGGTAGAGATAGGAGAATCACTGTGAGTTCAAGGCCATCTTGGAACTACAGAGTGAGTTTCAGGTCAGCCTGGGCTAGAGCGAGACCCTACCTCAAAACAAACAAACAAAATCTATTAAAAAAAAAAAATTTCTTTGGCTCTCTAATTGGACTGAATGCCCACCCTATGGGAGGGAAAACATGTCGGGTACTGAAAACCTAATCAAAAGCCTATGGCAGGAGAAGTCATGAGCCTTAGGTGTATAAAGCCTGCTCTTGTCTGGATAAATGCATATATTACTCTCACCAAACTGCCCTGAAATCACTACATTTAATATTCATACTCACATGTTAATGTTACTCTTACTTCTGGTTAAAGAACCTTCTCTTTTCAGATGGTGATGAGCACTGGGATGACCCAAAAGGCAACATAGTGCTGAGAAGAAGGGACAGAGGAGTGTCCAGCACTGAAACACCTCACACCCTCCAAAGCTCAGGGTCCGTTGCGGAAGAGGTGACAGAAAGATTGTAAGAGCCAAAGGAAGGGTACCACTCCCTACATACAACTGTCCAGACAGAATTTGGCCTCGATATCCAAGACCTCACAGTGCCTAGCAATACCCACAAGACCCTCATAATAGGAGAAAAAGATGATGACATCAAATTAAAAGAAAGACTAATGGACAGAGGGAAGGATATGACAGAGAGCAGAGCTATGAAGGAGAAAGTAGGGGAGGGGAGGGAAATACCATGGTTTGTTATCTATAAGTATAGAAGTTGTCAATAAAAAAAAATATAATAAATTTTTTTTTCTTGCAAGCATACAAATCACATGCCAGTATCATTTCACATCAACTGATACAACTGTTGCTACTACCTTCAAAGCACATGAATAAGCCTTTTCTCCAACATTAATGGACTTAGGATCATCGTCATCCAAATCTTCCCAAATCCTCACATCACCGTCACTTCCACAAGTCACAATACAACTGTGAAGGAAACACACACACACATTAAAAAGTCACTCAGCTTCAGTAATATTTTTTGAAATGCAACCTGTATAGATTTTTCTTTCTTTCCTTTTTTTTTTTTTTTTTTTTGTTTGTTTGTTTGTATTTCAAGGTAGGGTCTCACTCTAGCCCAGGCTGACCTGGAATTCACTATGGAGTCTCAGGGTGACCTTGAACTCACAGCAATCCTCCTACTTCTGCCTCCCAAGTACTGGGATTAAAGGCATGTGCCACCACCCGGCTCCTGCATAAATTTTTAAACAAAATTAAAATACTAGCCAATAGTTTCTCCTCATTCTTTTAATTAAACTTCAGTAACAATGAGTGAGATGAAAATAATTTAATGTTCTTCCTTGACATAAAATTATTTCTTAGTTATAATGGAAGAGTGTACACTGGGACTTTACTTGGCATGGGCAATTCAGGAAATGAAAAGGAAATAAAGACTGGAGTCATTTGATTAAACCTAAGATCAGAGTAAGGAGCTCGGACCCTCTTCTATCTGAATTAGACACCACCACCACTGGTCTCAGTTGGCCAAGAATACTGGTCTGTGCATACAATTCATTATCTATGCCAGAACTTTTACTGTAAACATATCAGCATTAGTTCCACAAAAATTGGCTGGAATGGGTTTGGCAGACTTAACAGAGTAAACACACATGTCTTAGTAGTATAAACACATGCAATAAATAGAATTCTCACTTTAACATATGGTCAAACTGAGAAATGACCAGTGAAAACTCATCTCCATTTTGCCAACTTTATTTTTTTAAGGTACGCCTCAAATTCAAGGACTCCCATATGCTAGGAAGTGTCTTACAACCCTTTCTTTATTTGGTTTATTGAGATAGGATCTCATGCAGCCCAGGCTAGCCTCAAACTCACTATGCAGCAGAGACTATCCTTGAACACGAGATTCTCCTGCAACTACCTCTCAAGTGCTAAAATTACAGGTGGTGCCACCATGCCTGACTTCAAAAAAAAGAGTACATTTGGAAGCCAGAGGAAAACCTCAGGTGCTGTTACTGAATAATTAATTCTAACTTTAATTTATTTAAACATAATTAACTGCACGTGACTAGCAGCCAGCATTAGACAGTACAACACTTTAAAATTTTCAGTTGTCCCAAAGTAATTTTCCTCATTTTTAGTTTTTTTAATTTATTTGAGAGAGAGAGAGAGAGAGAAAGAGAGGAAGAAAGAAAATGGCACGCCAGGGTCTCCAGCCACTGCAAACAAACTCCAGATGCATGCACCACCATGTGCATCTAGCTTATGTGGGTCCTAGGGAATGAACCTGGGTCATTTGGCTTTGCAGGCAAGCTCTTCAACTGCTAAGCCATCTCTCCAGCCCAAGCAGAACTTTTTTTTTTTTTTAGCAAACTGATGTTAAATACACAAAATTTACCAACACCAAAGGACCTACTTTCTCTACATACTGGCCATAATCAATTAGGATTTTTACAAACTTTTAATTTTCTTTTTACTGTTTTAGACTTTAGTTACATAATTTTTTTTTCCTTTACACATTTGTCAACTAAATTTTGAAAAGAAAATGTCATTTTTTTCAACTGGGAATGGTGGCACATACCTGTAATCCCAGCACTTGGGAGAGACTGAGGTAGAAGGACCTCTGGGCTTTTACAAAGTGAGTTCCAGGTCGGCCTGAGCTAGAGTGAGACCCTATCTCAACCCCTCTACCCCTGTAAAAAAAAATCCTTCTCCCTGTTCTCAACGGTTTAGGTGCTAAATCAAAAATTTCACTGTAAAGCCAGGCATGGTGGCACACACCTTTAATGCCAGCACTTGGGAGGCAGAAGTAGGAAGATCACCATGAGTTTGAGGACACCCTGAGACTACAGAGTGAATTCCAGGTCAGCCTGAGCTAGAGTGAGAACCTACCTTGAAAAACAAAAACAAAAAAAAACAAAAAAAGAAAGAAAGAAAGAAAATTTACTGTATCAAAAAGGGGAAAAAGGATGGAGAGATTTTTTCAGTGGTTAAGGCACTTTGCCTGCAAAGCCAAAGAACCCAGGTTCGATTCCCTAAGACATATGCAAGACAAATGTACAATGTGACACATTTGGCCCCATTCTCTCTCTCACTCTCTCCTTGCAAATAAGTAAGAATATTGTTTTTTTTTTTAAAGATGGAGGCTGGTGAGCTTGCTTAGTGGTTAAGGCATTTGCCTGCAAAGCCAAAGGACCCAGGTTCGATTCCCCAGGATCCACATTAGCCAGATGTACAGGGGGCGCACACATCTGGAGTTCGTTTGCAGTGGCTGGAAGCCCTGGTGCGCCCATTCTCTCTCTCTCTTTCCCTCTTTCTCTGTCAAACAAATAAATAAATTAAAATTAAAATTAAAAAAGAGATGGGGCCTGGAGAGATGGTTTAGCAGTTAGCTGCTTGTCTGTGAAGCCTAAGGACCCACATTTGAATCTCTAGGTCCCACATAAGTCATATGCACAAAATGGTGCATGCATCTGGAGTTCGTTTGCAATGGCTGGAGGTCTTGGCATGTCCATTGTCTGTCTCTCTCTCATAAATAAAAATAACTCTTAAAAAAAATTTTTTTTAACTGTAAAACTCAGTAGCAGAGGCCAGTAAGTTAAACAGGAGATATTAAGGGAAGAGAAAGGAAGGGAGGAGGGTACCTAATAGGTTGGTATTGTATATATGTAAGTAGAAGAATAGATTAATGGGGATGAAAAGGCCCAAAGTGAGGTCAGGGGAAGAGATTGAGTAAAGGAAAGGTGGAGGGAGGGCTAATCAAAAATCTAAGAGGATACAAATAAATCATATGGAATCCTCCGGTTTTGGACAATGGAACACTCAGGAGCCATAGATCGTTGTTAGAAAATTTTCAGTGCCAGGGATGGGATACCTCCAGTGAGTTGTTGGCCAGGGAGATCCCTGATGGCCCCAAAACATTATAGGCCATTGCCGAGGCCCTTGGTTTCCCATCAGGAATTGATGGTAAGACCCTACTGCTGAAGACTCCACATACTTGGGCTGCAAGGCCACTGAGAAATCCTGCTAGAACTGAGCTGATAACCTCCTCCATGTAGACCAGCTGACAGAAAGCTGGAAGAAGCCATTCTGTATGCAGTTCAATGGGAGAAAGAGAAATCACCAGTGAAGATACTCAACAGTGGACACTGCAAGCCTTATAATTGGCCAGCCAGGCCAAATGAGCCAACAGGTGCAATAGTGGCACGTCTATCATGGTGGAAACCAACTGCCCTCCAATTGGACTGGAGGCCCGCTCCATGGGAGGGCATACATCCCTGATACTGAAAACTTAAAACAGGGGTAGTCATGAGTCCTAGGGGTGTAACATCTGCTGATGTCTGGATAAATGCTTATCAAACTGCCCAGTAAGCACTTCTCTTAATATTTATAACCTTATGTTAACGCTACTCTCACTTTTGGTAGAGAATCTTCTCTTTTCAGATGGCAGTGACCTTGGGACGACTCAGAAAGTATCACAGTCCTGGAAAGAAGTGACTGGAGTACTGAGTAACATCTCGATCACACGTTCCAAGGCTCAGGGTCTAATGAGGAAGAGGTGGCAGAAAGAATGTAAGAGCCAAAGGAAGGGTAGGACTGCTTACAACGTGCTCCCTCCAGACATAAAATGGCCTGGATATCCATGACCTCATAGTACCTGACACTACCTACACAAGACCATCATAAGAGGAGGAAAAGATCATAACATCAAAATAAAAGAGAGACTGACTGAGATGGGGAGGGGATATGATGGAAAATGGAATTCCAAAGGGGAAAGTCGGGGGAGGGAGGGAGGGTATTACCATGGGATATTTTTTATAATCATGGAAAATGTTAATAAAAATTGGGAAAATAGATAAATAAATAAATAAATAAAATAAAAATAAAAAAGAAAAAGAAAAAGACTAGAAAAGAGTTGACCAAAAGTTAAAAAAAATTTTTTTCTTCTTCCTGTTCTCAACAGTTTAGGTGCTAAATTGAAAAAAAATTCCTGTAAGTTGCTGAGCATGAGACTAGCTTTATGATTACCAAGGCATTTCTAACACTTAGACTCTATCTTCACATAACAATGTACCTTCCCCAATCTGACCACTCCACTCTAATTCTACTGAATCTTACTGGCTTCTTTGACAGGCACCATCTCCATAGCTTCATCTTTTAAAAATATTTTATTTGAGACAGAAAGAGAGAGAGAAAGAGACAGACACAGAGTGTGTGGGTCTGGCGGAACTCCAGCCACTGCAAACTCCAGACTTATGCACCACCTTGTGTATCTGGCTTTATGTGGGTACTGAGAAATCGAACTCAAGCCATCAGGCTTTGCAAGCAAGCACCTTTGACCGCTGAGCCATCTCTCTAGGCCAACCTCATCTTTTTTTTTTTTTTAATCATTCCTTTGAGTTGAGCTCACTGCTTCCATTTAAGTGGTGGCTGATGTCTACAGTTCTCTTGCACTGGAGGTGGGCATCCATTGTAATTAATTATCACCTCTTTCCTGATGCAACACTCTTCAACTCTGCTATTTAGATACCAGATCCTGAAGGGAAATTCCTGTTGCCAAGTATTTTAGCTTTTGGCTTACGGTTAGTCTCACCCCAGCATCATTCCTATCATAATTCATAATATTCGTGGAGAGGAAAACTCTGATACACTAGCTTCTCCTCTAACGATCCAGTCTTCTACCTCATCCAGTACTCCATAGGAAAGGCATTTAGAAAGATAAAAGAGGATAACCCTAGAAAAGTATCCTCATTTAGGAGTGAAACAGAAGAAAGTCAGTTTTAAAAGTCAGAAATTTAAAAGAGCACAAAAAGAAACAGTGTCACTAAAGTCAAGGGAGGATGTCATAAACAGAGAGACAGACCACTGAGCTGACAAGTAGTCTCTAGTGTCTCATTAAATTAATGTATGACAGAGAACATGAAAATATTGGCGGGGAGGCGTGCTCGCATTTTTCTTTTCTGAAAATACGATTTCAAGTTGTCTGACATACTAAAACTACCATGACATGACACTTGGAAACAACCAAGTCTAAGGAAGTGCGCTCTCCAATGGAGAGCTCCAAAGTACAACTATCTGCTGCAGTCCTCTTAGGCTGACTGTGTAAACGCAGCAGAATAAACGCTGCAATATACCTGAATCGTCCGCCCGCCATACAGCCTTACCTTCCAGAATCATCAAAGCAGACATCCGTGTGTCCTTCCGTGTGCCCGTATCTCATGGGCTTCTGTGTGGCCGGCATCTCCTTCCTTCCCTACGGGAGAGCGTTCTAGTCTGGAGAGATGGAGGAAAGGGGGGAGACCCCCCGGCTCTCCGCAGCCCCGTCGTCGCTCCAACCCGAGTAGCACCAGCAAGACACAGCGGCGGGTCCGTCACGCAGGAAGGGGACACGCTTCTCCTCGGCAGGCTCCGGGGAACTTGAGCGAGCAAGCGCTCCGGACCACGGCGTCCTGAGGAAGAGCGCACGCCCGCGCCGGGACCCGTTTCCCGCGCTCCGACGCGCGGCCCTCGCACTGCGCCTGCGCGGCCCGCCCACGTCCAGCGCGAGGTCCGGACGGAGGTCGCGGGGTGATGGCGTCAGCCAGCCGCGCGCCGCCCAGGAGGCTAACAGCCGGTGGCTGGGGGCGGCCGAGAGAGAGGAAAGGAAGGAGCCGAACGCGGAAGTGGTGGCGGCGCCCTGGGGAGCGGGCGGAGACGGTGATCGCGGAGCCCGGGCGTCGAGGAGGGGCGGGGGTTGGCCGGAAGCCCTGGGCCGTGTGGGGACGCCGACGCGAGGTGCGGGAGCGGCCGGCCGGAGCGAGCGCCGGGGTGATGGCCGGGGCGCCGGCGAGGGCGGCGGTGTGTCGGGCGGCCCGAGTGGAGCCGCGCTCGGGGAGGTGAGTGGGGGCAGGGCGGCCGTGCTGGACCGCGGGGCGCTCGCTCCCGCCTCGCAGGCTCTTCTCCCGGGAGCCCATATCCGGCTCCTGGGAGCCATCCGTCCTGCCCCTTGCTTGGGGGACAGTTAGGAATGGTTCTGGGCACGTTGCCTGGACGGACCTCCTTTCATCTTGACATCCGTGCTGCCTTCATCGTGTCCCTCGCGTGGACTTGCCCGCGTCCCCCAAGTCCCGTCCCACCCGGAGTTGGCCGGAGCGCGCGCCCGCGTCGGAAAGCGGAGGGAGGATCGAGCGCGCGGCGCGGCGCTTCCCTGGGTCCGTGGAGTCCGCGCCCAGGACCGTCAAGTTCGGACCCTTTCTGTCTTCACGCTCTCCGTGTTCGTAGCCTGGGCTCCGAGGAACACTTTTTTTTTTTTTTTAATAATGACATTCTTTTTCTTCTCTTTTCTTTTTTCCCCCCCCTTAGGACCTGAGAAAAAAATTTTTTCTCCCGGTGGTAGAGATTTCCCTGCTCTTTAGTTCCATTTTGAAAAGTGACAATAGTACACAAAACCGTGTGCTTTGTTATGGTGGCGTTGTGTGAGGCGTTTGAAGTGCGGATGAGAAAGGAAGGGTGGTTGAGTTAAGAAGAACTTAGGATTTGTGGGAAAACAGATGTTGATTTCCCACAAGACCGGCTCTCTGGGATGATGCTTTCTGAGTAAACTTAATTTTATGTGCAGATCATTCTGTTTGTGGATGAACTGATTTATGATTTCTTTTTTGCCCAAATAACTTCATTAGGTAAACAGTGGCGTTCAAGTTGAACTAATATTTGACTATTGAATAGCCATGATTAAATTTTTTCAGAGTGCAACATAAAAAAATCCATAATTTAAATAATTATGCTTAAGTGAGATTTAATATCTGTGATACTATACGATTTTAAAACTAGGTGTCTTCACACATATCTACTCTCTTGGTAATCAAGCACATGGTTCATAGGTTAAAGAAGTATTTGTTTTGCAGACTTAACCTGTACAAATAGTCCTAGGTTTTAATTTTAAATCTGATTCATTATATGACCTTGAGTATGCTTCTTTACTTATGTAAATGTCATGTTCCTTTTTAAGATAGGGATGATATTTAATTCTACCAAATGGCTAAGGTACATAGGAGATGCTCATGAATAATATTATTGGAGTGCTTTGGGTCAATTTGTACTGTTTTCATGTAAAGTCGGTCTTAAACGAACCAGTAAAAATTTTCAAATATTTAAAATGTATCCTCGCTTTTGGTAGTGCAATAATGTCCTCACAGTTCCATTTGTTTCAGACAAATGTCTACAAAATTGTAATGCTACCTTCAACAAGTTCACTAGGGAAATAAGTCATTCAAGCAGTATGTACAAGATAATAGTGCAGTAATGAGACCTGTGTAAGTTAAATTAAATAACTGTATCGCAAAATTGTCCAACTGTTTAAAATAACATGGCTTTTGAAAAATAAACCAGTGTGGCTGTATCTCTGATAAGGCTGTCAAAATTTTCCAAATGAGCCAGGCTTGGTGGTGCATGCCTTTAATCCCAGCACTCTGGAGGCAAAGGTAGGAGGATCCCTGTGAGTTCATTGCCAGCCTGAGACTACAGAGTGATTTTCAGGTCAACCTGGGCTACAGCAAAACCTTACCTGAAAAAAAAAAAAATTGCCAAGTGAATGCATTCAGCATTAATCTCTTAGGAGGAGATAGCTCTTTGCAGTAACTGAAAATAATGCCACAGTGAGATTCAGTCTTAGAGAAAGTGAGTTTGCTCTGAATGGCCATGTTAGTACCTTTAGGCTCCCAAATATTGTTAGTCTCAAGGACAGCAGGGTGAAAAAAGTGTAGATATATTACCACGCCACCAGTGAGAGCTATCTACATAATATCATATAATCAATCTTGAATGTTTTATCCAAGACACTGTCAGTATTGCCTTACAGAAGGAGGGTTTGGGGGTTGGGTTTTTTTTTTGTTTTTTTTTTGAAGGAGTTTTTAAAATGTTTTTTTGCAGTACAATACATACTTGATGTAAAAATCACCAGTCCTGTGGAAGATAAAACTGCAAGAGAAAATAACATTAATTGAGGAGAACCAGGTATTTAAAAAAATAGCACTAATGGAAGATTAAAAATCTGAAGATATTTCTGTATGTATAGTGTGAGCCTAACTTATTTATTCTGGGAGCAAATAATATTGGTATAAACCACGTAATAAGTGCAAATGGGAATATAGTAAAAGTCACCTCGCAACCAGTTCTCTTGGCTTAGAACAGCTAGCATTTGATACTTGTGTTACATTGGCAGTACTAGATTGAATAATAACAAAGCAGGTTACTAGTATTTCATAGGTTGAAAAATTAAGACTTAGAAAAGTTGTGATTTACCAAAATTCATACAGCTACCACTTGTCAATGCCTAGGTCTTCAGTAATCCAAGGTAATCTACCATACTGCCTCTCCAGATCATAGTTCTTGCCTTCAAAGTTAGAATTTATCCTGGTATGTGGCGCACGCCTTTGATCCCAGCACTTGGAAGGCAGAGGTAGGAGTATCACCTTCAGTTCAAGGCTACTCTGAGACCACATAGTGAATTCCAAGTCAGTCTGGGCTAGAGTGAGACCCTACCTTGAAAAAAAAAAAAAAAAACAGTTAAAATTTAATAAAGGGCTGGAGAGATGCCTTAGTGGTTAAGTGGTTAAGCGCTTCCCTGTGAAGCCTAAGGACCCTGGCTCCAGGCTCGATTCCCCAGGACCCACATTAGCCAGGTTGCAGTTGGAGGCTCTGGCACACCCATTCTCTCAATTTCTATCTACCTCTTTCTCTGTCTGTCGCTCTCAAATAGATAAAAATAAACAAAAATAAATTTAATAAAAGCATCAGGACGTTCTAGAGGCAGTGAGGGTGGTACATGTGCTAGGTGGTGGATTTGAACGTCTATGTTGGTCTCAAGTTAGATTCTGCTGCTTCAGCTTCCTCAGTGCTGGGGCTACAGGTGTGTGCCAGTACATTAGCATAAAAAGTACTTGAAACCTAGAGTCCTGTTTTTCTAACATGTAGGTGGAACTTGTTACCCAACCTTAAATGTAATCATATGTAATTATTATTTTATATATTTTATTGATTTATTTGTTTGAGAGAATGGGTGTGTCAGGGTTTCCAGCCACTGCAAACAAACTCCAGACATATGCACCACTGAAGAAATAAAAAAAAAAAAAAAAAAAGAGGGGCTGGAGAGATGGCTTTGCAGTTAAGCTGCTTGCCTGTGAAGCCTAAGGACCCAGGTTCAGTTTCCCCAGTACCCATGTAAGCCAGATGCACAAGGTGGAGCATGCGTCTGGAATTTGTTTGCAGTGGCTGGAGGCCCTGGTGTACCCATACCCCACCCCATAAGTAAAATAAATAAAAATATTTTTTAAAGAAAGATCTATAATCAGTATTTTTTCAATTTTTAAATTTTTTTTGTTTACTTTTATTTATTTAATTGAGAGTGATGGGCAGAAAGAGAAAGAGGCAGATAGAGAGAGGAGGGTTGCCATGAGTTTAGGGCCAGCCTGAGACTACATAGTGAATTCCAGGTCAGCCTGGGTTAAAGTGACCGGAAAAGGAAATAAAAAAAAAATTTTTTAATTTATTTTCAAGCAGAAAGAGACAGACACAGATAGAATGGGCACACCAGGGCCTCCAGCTGCTGTAAACAGACTCTAGACACATGCACCAGTTCTGGTGCATCTGGTTATATTATTTATTTATTTGAGAGAGAGAGAGAATAGATGTGCCAGGGTCACCAGCCACTACAAATTAACTCCAGATACATGCACTACGTTGTGCATCTGGCTTTCGTGGGTCCTTTTAACTTTGAGAAGTCAGGTTTTTTTTCTGCTTGCTTTTCATTCTAGATTAGCCCACTTTAATTGACAAATTTCTAGACATTTCTCTTTATCATTAGCTGAAAGGTCAAAGAATGTACCTTCATTTTAATGTTTCCCAGAATTTCCACAAAAAGAATTTGTGGTAAGTACAAAAAGCTATATCTCGAGCAGTGTTTAATTCAGTCAATGTAACATTTTTATGGTTAAAAAAAATAACACTCCATTTTCACAATTTTGAAATGGCCACCAAAGCCAAGTGTGGTGGCGCACACCTTTAATCCCAGCACTTGGGAGGCAGAGGTAGGAGGGTCACCATGAGTTCGAGGCCACCTTGAGACTCCATAGTAAATCCCAGGTCACCCTGGCCCAGAGTGAGACTCTACTATGAAAACCAAAAGAAAAGAAAAGAAAAAAAAAAGGCCAGCATGCAGTATGATAGAGCACTAAAATTTATTCCTCCACAGAATGTGTTAATGTCTTTTAGAACTACTACCTGCTAAAATGCAGGTTGGGGAGTGCTAACATAACCAAGTACCGGGAAAAGGAGGGAAGGGGAAGAAGTAGTGTATTAAATCAGTGAGCCCCACCATCCAGTTAAGTTTTATCGGACCTGGCTTTCTCTTTAAAGGATCTACTCTGACATATTTTCTGGAAAATTAATGTGTATTGTAATAAAAAAAAATACTTTAATTCACATTTTCCTCATGAGCATCCCTTTTCCTGTAATGTATCAACAGATGTTCATCTGTTTCTATTAAGTAAATTCCATTTATTCAGCCTAAATACCTCTCCAGCTTCCAATTCAGATATCACTGACTCTGATCCTAATGCTTTCATCAAGTTTGAAGCCAATGATGGCAGCAAAACATGGAATCATAGATTTGATAGGGAAGGTCCCAGAGCTGAATTGATATTAGAGTATTAACTTGTTCGTGAATTTTTTTGTGTAGAATATTGAGTTACTTTTCAGATCATCAAATTTATTTCAGTTGGGTATTTATTTGAAATCTGGTCTTAGATGTGTATCAGCATGGTGGACATAAATAGCTCATTGAATATGCTCGGTTATCCAATATCATAGAGAATACTCATTAATTTTATAGATATTTAACCATTTAACTACTGAGTTTTAATTATTTTCTTTTTTAAAGTATTTTATTTATTGTTTGAGAGAGAGAGGATGGACACTGCCCATGAACTCCAGACACGTGCACCACCTGTGTATGTGGCTTACATGGGTACTGGGGAATCAAACCCAGGTCCTCAGGCTTCACAGGCAGTTGCCTTAACCGCTAAGCCATCTCAACAGCCCTTAATTATTTTCTGAAGTCTTGAATTAAAATTATGTTCCCTAGTAGGACGTGGTAGTGCACACCTTTAATCGCAGCACTTTAATCGCAGGGGAGACAGAGGCAGGAGGATCACCATGAGTTTGAGGCCAGCCTGAGAATACATAAATTCCAGGTCGGTCTGGGCTAGAGCAAGACCCTACCTTCAAAAACCAAAATAAAATAAAGTAAAATTACCTTCCCAGCCTTATTCAGGAGAGCTTAGTATTAAATCTTGTGTCAGTGAAATTGCTGTATGAGTATTGGCTTTGTTATCTATTCTAAGATGGTCATGGAACTCTGACCAAATGGCTACTGAATCATAGAAGTTGTTTTGTTGAAGTGGCTATTTTTGTTGTTTTATGTTTTAGTTTTGTTTTTTTGAGGTAGGGTCTTGCTCTAGCTCAGGTTGACCTGGAATTCACTATGTAGTTTCAGGCTGGCCTAGAACTCACAGCAGTCCTCCTACCTCAGCTTCCTGAGTGCTAAGATTTCATGCGCCACCACGCCTGGCTGCCGAAGTGTCTTTTATATAAACTTGCCTTTTAGATATTTGCCTCTTACTCATTAAGAAATAATGATTATTTTTAAATGACACTGCTTATTCCCCAGGGCTGTGTGTTACATAGCTCCCTTCATAAAAAATTAATTGTTGAATTAGGAGCCAAAGCAGCTTCTCCCAAGGGGTTATAGAAAAAAACAACTGGGGGCTTCTTTGCAGCTATCAGAGATCTTCAGTTTGTTAGCTTCTCCTGCCCATGGCCCTACCACCCTGATCATGCCCAGTCCTGTCAGCTACCATCTTGCAAAGTTCTGTCTTTGATTTCTGTTCTACATCAAGTTGGTAATAAAACCACCTAATATTTTACATCTCTTCTCTATGCAAAGTTTGGTTAAAATTTCAAGAATTGGGCTTTGAATATAGCTCAGTGATAGAGCAGTTGTCTAATATGTGTGATCCTTGGATTCAGTCCTCAGCACTGCAAAAAATAATAATCATAACAATAGAATAAAAGGCCAGGAATTAATGACAGACTATTTGGAACCCTTATTCAGATTTAGAGCTCTCCTTTTCAAAAAACATTCAGATTGTATAAGTAGAACACTTAAGTACCTTTGTTAGAAACTCTTCTTTATTTCTGTATATGACAATTAAAATAATATGACTCTTACTAAAAAAATATGTTTTTTAAAATACTTTATTTTTATTTATTTGAGAGAGAGAGAGAGATACAGAAATGGGCAGGTAGAGAGAGAGAATGGGCACACCAGGGCCTCCAGCCACTGCAGATGAACTCCAGATGCGTGCACCCCCTTGTGCATCTGGCTTACGTGGGTCCTGGGGAGTTGAACCTAGGTCCCTTGGCTTTGCAGGCAAACGCCTTAACTGCTGAGCCATCCCCAGCCCAAGAAAGAGGTTTTTTTTTTAATGACTACTTTCTTGCTAATTCCTAAGTATGAAGCAGCCCACTAAATGTGTTTATAAAATTCTATCTGCCAAGTAAATTCAGAGTCACTTGTTAACTCAGCGAAGATAATGAGATTTAAAACACTGGTCATTTTAGCCGGGCGTAGTGGCGCACGCCTTTAATCCCAGCACTCGGGAGGCAGAGGTAGGAGGATTGCCGTGAGTTCGAGGCCACCCTGAGACTCCATAGTGAATTCCAGGTCAGCATGGGCTAGAGTGAGACCCTACCTCGAAAAATCGAAAAAAAAAAAGAAAAAAAAAACACTGGTCATTTTGTGAAAGAAAAATTCTTAACTCCTCTTAACAGTTCAACAATTTATTTACATACTTGACAATTTGCAAGCATTGTGTATAATAAAATTTCTAGTCATATATTATTACAACGTATAGTAACAATTCTCATGTTTAAAATACTACTGTCCAAAAATCTATTCCAGTATCATGGAAACAATTTCAGTATACTGAAAGTGAATCAAGAAATGGAGAGGGCTAACCTAACCTCAACATTTCCAGACTCCCACTCTTCCCTCAAAGGTAGCATCAGACAAATTACCGTACCACAATAACTGGTAGTAACATTGTCAGCCATACATTCAATTTCATGCATTTTAATTTTTAGGACACAAAATATGTCAAAATTTTCTTTCTACTTTGAAAACTGTAACATGATACTCTGGACAATACTTTATAAATGGAGAATTTTGTAGTCTGATGTGATGTCAGCCTGTAATCCGAGCACTCAGGAAGCAGGATGATGAAGAGGTGGAGTACCAGCCCCAAAACTTGGTGTCATGGCTGCTTAATTCAGTCTGGTTAGCTCAGTGCCCATTCAGAATTCAGAATGACCCCAATTTGTGTCACAGGGTGAGCTTTACCCCTTCTCACTTCCCTCATGGTGGGAGGTCTCTGCACTTTCTCCTCTTTCCTTCTCTTAATCTAATAAAGTCTCTTTAAACTTTAAAAAAATGAGGTGGGCCGGACATGGTGGCGCATGTCTTTAATCCCAGCACTTGGGAGGCAGAGGTAGGAGGATCACTGTGAGTTCAAGGCCACCCTGAGACTCCATAGTGAAGTCCAGGTCAGCCTGGGTTAGAGTAAGACCCTACCCTCAAAAAAAACCAAAAAGGAAAAAAAAAAAAAAATGAATTGGCTGTGAGAGATGGCTTAGTGTTTAAGGTACTTGCCTGCAAAGCCTAAGGACCTAGGATTGAGTCCGCAGAATCCACATAAGCTAGATGCACAAGATGGCACATGCATCAGGAGTTTGTTTGCAATGGCTAGAGGCCCTGGAGTGCCCATATCCTCTTTCTCTCTCTCAAATAAAATGTTAAAGATATAAAAGATAAAGAAAAAAATGTGGAGTACAGCTTGGGCTACATAGTGAGATCTTTCAAAAACCAAGAGCTACACACTGGGCCTTGTGGTGCACACCTTTAATCCTAATACTTGAGAGGCAGAGGTAGGAGGGTCACTGAGTTCAAGGCTACCCTGAGATTACATAGTAAATTGCAGGTGAGCCTGGGCTAGAGCAAAATCCTACCTGGAAAAACCAATAAATAAATAAGGGCTAGGGTTGGAGAAGTGGCTCAGCAGTAAAAGGCATTTGCTTGCAGAAGCCTCATGACCTGGGTTTGATTCCCCAGTACCCAGGTAAAGCCAGGTGCACAAAGTGGCACATGCATCTGGAGTACGTTTGCAGTAGCAGGAGGCTCTGGTGTGCCCATTCCCTTTCTATTTTTCTCTCACTCTTCTTAAATAAATCCATTAAAATGTTAAAAAAAAAAAAAAAAAACACTAGGAGCTGGGCATGTAGATCAGTAGGAGAAAGCTTGCCTACCATGAATAGGCCTTAAGTTTGAACCCCAGCATTCATTTATACACTAGAGGAAACTGAGTAGGCAGAGTTTGTATACAAATGAGATTTTACTCCCTATTTGGGTTGTCTTCTGGTTTTTTACTAGTTTTCCAGCTACCTGCCTCTATAGAGAGGTCGTTTCTCTTTGGTTATTCTATTTCTCTAGCCAGATTATCTTCTGCCATTCAATTAGGGATGTTATAAGTCTGGCTGCTGGACAGAAGAGATCAAGAAACTTTCATTTAGTTATTCTGTTTTTAGTCCCTAGCCTCCCCTTTACCTACTGCTATGTCTGGTATCCATAGTCCTAATCCTTTCTGATTCAGTTTCTCCAAATAACAAATGCTGCCTCCTCCACTAAAGGTGTCGGAACAAGAACCTGAGAAATCTTTCAGTGTACATCCCATCTCTCCCTGTTTTCTAGCCCTACTTTCCTGTAGCTCCTGGGGCCCGTGAGTCCTGAACTTGGCCTGCTTTGTTGGCTTGCTTTTTACTCATGCCATCTCTGCCTGCTGTCACCCATCTGTACCACTGAGTCAGTAATTGCTCCTCTATTTTCTGTCCTCATATTTTGCAGCTCAGTTTATAGATGTCTCTTTTCAACTGAAGATGACATTTGTGGGGTGTTTTTTTTGTCTTTTTGTTGTTGTTTTTTGTTTGTTTTTTAGTTTTTTGAGGTAGGGTTTCACTGTAGCTCAGGCTGACCTGGAATTCACTATATAGTCTCAGGGTGGCCTCGAACTCGTGGTGATCCTCCTACCTCTGCCTCCCGAGTGCTGGGATTAAAGGCATGTGCCACAATGCCAAGCTTGTGTGTTTTTTTAACATTTTATTTTTATTTATTTATTTATTTGACAGAGGAAGAGAGAATAGGTGTGCCAGGGCCTCCAGCCACTACAAATGAACTCCAGACACGTGCACACCCTTGTGCAGCTGGCTAACACGGGTCATGGGGAATCGAACCTGGGTCCTTTGGCTTTGCAGGCAAATGCCTTAACCGCTAAGCCATCCCACCAACCCACATTTGTGGTTTTACAATCAGGAAAAAACAAAAAGCTACTTTCATTTGGGGGGGGGGTAATCACATTATACTATTCATAAAGAATTTTTTTTGATATCTGGTTGTTTTTGAAGAGAAGTTGAGAAAGATTAAGGCATAGTCCTGATAAAAGTGGAAATGTCCTCAAGAATAGAAGAAATAAAAGAAGAAATTCCACAATTAGAGGTAGCAAGGAAGAAGAAAATAGGAAGCTCCACCCAATGGGATGAAGTTGGTCATTCAGCTAATAACCTGCTCAAAAACTTCATATTATTCAGCCTACTTTGTTGTTGGTTTCTGCTTGTTTATCTTTTGTTCAGTAGAATTTAGTCAATAAACAGTCAAAGAGTACTGCTCAATATAATTTTGGTAGTACTAAGTTATGCTGTTGCTTGGAAAATTAGATAAAACAAGCACATGCCTTTAATCCCAGCACTGGGAGGCAGAGGAAAGAGGATCACTGTGAGTTTGAGGCCACCCTGAGACTCCATAGTGAATTCCAGGTCAGCCTGGGCTAGAGTGAGACCCTACCTCAAAAAAACAAACAAAAAAAGATAAAAGTAGGGTTCTAAATGACTATACAAATGAGCTTGCTGTATCAAAATATTAGGTATAATCTCCAGCTGCTATTGGGTAATTAGAAGTCTGCTCTCTCTATGGGAAATAGACAATTAGTTCATACCTTTAAGCAGTTGTCAATCATATTTGCCAATATGGATGCTTGTTTCAAAGACTACTACTTTGGAAATGGTTTCAAGTGTCTACCCACATTGCTTGATGATGGGGATTTTTAATGTTCTTGGATTAAACAACCTAATCATAATTAACGGGTTGAGTGAACAGTTGTTTTCAGACACATAATTCAGCTTTCATTTGCAAAATATTTGGAATTACAGAACCTCTTCTCTGTCTTTACTTTTGCCTCATTACAAATATGTAAGCAAATTCTATTTGCAACCAGTTATTACTATTAGTTTTCATGAAACTCAGGATATTTTGCATTGTGAACTCTAGTCTAGCCAAGGAAATGCCCTATAGAAATTTACCTGCTTGCTTTCAAATGATCAAGTCTACAAAGGAATGTGTAAGTTAAATACCTAATTCAACAAAGTACATAGGCTGACAATAATTTTAACCAGTTACTTAAAGTAGTTGGCAAAACTGCATTGGGAATGCTTGCTTGGCATTTCTTTTTTCTTTTTTAATATATATGTGTATTTTTAAAAATATTTTATTTGACAGAAAGAGAGGAAGAGGCAGAGAGAGAAAATGGGTGCGCCAGGACCTCCAGCCACTGCAGACGAACTCCAGATGCATGTGCCCCCCCTTGTGCATCTGGCTTATGTGGGATCCTGGGGAATTGAGCTGGGGTTCTTAGGCTTTGCAGACAAATGACTTAACCTCTAAGCCATTCCCACAGCCCCTTTTTTTTTTAAAATGAGAGAGAGAGAATTGGCACAGTAGGGCCTCCAGCCACTATAATCGAACTCCAGATGTGTGCAGCCCCTTGTGCACATGTGCTACCTTGTGTGCTTGTGTCGCTGTGCATCTGGCTTATGTGGGACCTAGAGAGTTGAACATGAGTCTTTAAGCTTTGAAGGCTAGTGTCCTAACTGCTAAACCATCCCTCCGGCCTTTTCTTTTTTAAAATAAATTTTATTTGTTTATTTATTTGCAAACAGAGAGGTAGAGAGAAGAGAGACAGAGAGAGAATGGGCGTGCCAGGGCCACTGCACATGAACTCCAGACGCATGCCCCCCCGTGCATCTGGTTTATGGGTTCTGGGGAATTGAACCTGGGTCCCTTGGCTTCACAGGCAAATGCCTTAACCACTAAGCCATCTCTCCAGCCCTTGCTTGGCATTTCTATTATTCAGTGATAATTGTTTGTATAATAAATTCTAAATGCTTTACAATTTAAATTTGTTGGTATTTTAGTAGGAAAGGAGAGAAGGAAGTGGAGAGACAATATAGGATAGTGGTTCTCAAACACAAGCTCATAGATGAGTAACTGTCTTGTATAAAAAATGCATTGCACTATTGTAAATTACAAGAAATCAATGTGGTGGTACTTGCCTATAATTTCATCACTGGGGAAACAGGGGAGCAGGAATATTGCTGCAATTCCAAGGCCCAGTGGTCCACATAGTGAAGTCTAGGCCCACCAGGACTGGAACAACAAGATCCTATCTTGGAAAGGGGGGGGGAGGAGAAAGTAAAACCCTACCTCAAAAAAACAAAAAAAGGAAAGAATATGGGGTGAAATAGACACAGAAATTATTCACATTTAGGCATATGGAAAACAGCAGAGATTTGGCCTTCTCTGATCCATACTGAAAATTAGCTATAGGAGAGGAATGGAATGGCACAGCAGTCCATTAAAATGGGGAAAAATGGGGCTGGAGAGATGGCTTAATGGTTAAGGTACTTTCCTGTGAAGTCTAAGGATCCAGATTCGATTATCCAAGTCCCAGTAAGCCAGATGCTCAAGGTGATGTATGCATCTGGAGTTCATTTGCAGTGGCTTACAGACCCATTCTGTGTGTGTGTATGTGTGTGTGTGTGTCTAATAAATAAATAAAAATCTTTTTTTAACTGGGGGAAAATGCCTGGGGCTGCCTTTTAACACAACCATTATACTCTTTTTCATGAACTAAGTATGCTTTTTCAACCTGTGTCTAAGTGGAGCTTAATACTTAAACTATAGAATATAGAAATGTTGCTAATGACTTTTTTCCTTCCTTTTTCTTAGATATGCCCAGAAAGCTCCCAGAAGAAATATCCTCACAGAAAAACTGAAAAAGCAGTACTTGTAACACTGAAAATTGTGGATTATTTGTAAAAATGGCAGAAAGTAGTGAAAATAATAGTAAAAGTGTAGATGTCAGGCCTAAAACAAGTCGGAGCAGAAGTGCTGACAGAAAGGATGGTTATGTGTGGAGTGGAAAGAAGTTATCTTGGTCAAAAAAGAGTGAAAGTTGTTCAGACGCTGAAACAGTGGATGTTACAGAGAAAACTGAAGTTCCTTTGAGGAGCCAAGAAAGAAATCACAGCTGTTCCTCCATTGAGTTGGACTTGGATCATTCCTGTGGGCATAGATTTTTAGGCCGATCTCTTAAACAGAAACTGCAAGATGCTGTGGGGCAGTGTTTTCCAATAAAGAACTGTAGTAGTCGGCACTCCTCAGGGCTTCCATCTAAAAGAAAAATTCACATCAGTGAACTCATGTTAGATAAGTGTCCTTTCCCACCTCGATCAGATTTAGCCTTCAGATGGCATTTTATTAAGCGACACACTGCTCCTATAAGTCCAAAATCAGATGAATGGGTAAGCACAGACTCTTCTCAGAGTGACCTGAGGGATGCTCAGCTAAAACAGAGAAGAAACATGGAAGAAGACATACACTGTTTCTCACATACCAGTGTTCAGCCTTGTGTCATAACTACCAACAGTGCTTCATGCGGAGGTGGTCCCAGTACTGGCTCCATGATGAACCTGGTTTCAAATAACAGCGTAGAAGATAGTGACATGGAGTCAGATGATGAGATTATAACACTTTGCACAAGTTCCAGAAAAAGAAACAAACCCAAATGGGAATTGGATGATGAAATCCTACAGCTGGAAACACCTCCTAAGTACCACACCCAGATTGATTATGTCCACTGTCTTGTGCCAGACCTCCTTCAGATCAATAACAATCCATGCTACTGGGGAGTTATGGATAAATACGCAGCTGAAGCTCTCTTAGAAGGAAAACCAGAGGGAACCTTTTTACTTCGAGACTCAGCACAGGAAGATTATTTGTTTTCTGTTAGTTTTAGACGCTACAGTCGTTCTCTTCATGCTAGAATTGAACAGTGGAATCACAATTTTAGCTTTGACGCACATGACCCTTGTGTCTTCCATTCTCCTGACATTACTGGGCTCCTAGAACATTATAAGGACCCAAGTGCCTGTATGTTCTTTGAACCACTTTTGTCAACTCCTTTAATTCGGACTTTCCCTTTCTCCCTGCAGCATATTTGCCGAACAGTCATTTGTAATTGTACAACTTACGACGGCATCGATGCCCTTCCAATTCCTTCTCCTATGAAATTATATCTGAAGGAATATCATTATAAATCAAAAGTTCGAGTACTCAGAATTGATGCACCAGAACAACAATGCTAATTTAGTTAGGGATGTGAGAATAATTTGTATGCCTATTGTCATTTAATATTTTATTTTATCGTGCCTCCTTGAATTTTCCTACAAAGGCAGTTGGAGTGCAAAATAAAACTCTGCCGTAAGTTTTACTTCCAGATCTGTTTATTTTTCTTACAATACACTAATTGTTGTAATAGATATTTGTAAGCAGTTGTTTGGTTTTTGTTTTTACCATGTAGATTGTATACTTCATTTTCCCTCTTAATTTATATGTGGTTCAGGTATATTTGAAATTTGAAAGCACTGCAAATACATTTGAATATTCTATATATTTTTAAAAATAATCTTATGTTCTTTCCTACATGTAAACTGTTTTGCTAATCTATGTCATCGATATTCCTATATCCAAATAGTTTTTCTATCCCCTTTTCATTTTTAAAATTCTTCAGTAAAAGATGTGTTGTAATTAACCCATAATAATCTAATTGTCTTTGTAATTTACTTGTAGTAATGTTGGGTAACAAAGTGGTTTAAAGTCAGACTTAATGTGTTCTCATTTTAAGTAGTTACTGAAACAGGATTATTAACTTTGTTATTAATCTGGTCAATGAGAAATGAGAATGCAACATTCTAGAGGTGGATTTATTCTACAATATAGCAGGATCACATTATTCCCAAATAGGTTTTTTTCTTAACCTGGAAGAGTTAAACCATCTTCAAAACATAAATTTTGTTCACTGGAAGCTTTATTAAAAACAACATCAATAGTAGTAGTAGGTTGTAGCTACTAAGGCTAGTAGTGTTTATCTGTATAAATTTATGAACTGTTGTATCTGCTTGGCTCTCTGAAACTCTGAGCCTGTTACTTTGAGAAAAATATGCAGTTTCTGAACAGCCACAAATTTCTGATGGTAACTAAAGTAAACTAAGTAGCTTTTCATTATTTTAAATTGAACTTGAATAAAGTTTTAAGAAATACATATGGAGCTCAATATTGAGGATTGCTTAATTTTCTTCACATTTGAAATAATTATTCCCATCTTCATAATTGTCATATCGTTAATGTGGCTTCAAAACTAGGAGGCATTTTGATTGTTACTGGCTTCATAGAATACTAGACAGGAGAACAAAAACAATACTTTAAATTTACTGTCTCATAGGACAGCATTTTTCGAGACATCATTTGTCCAGTGTAACGAAGACAGATGGAATGATATCCTCTCTCTTTTTTAAAAGAACCAGTGAATAATCTGGACAGATTGCCCAATTTTTTCTTTTGGTAAACTGTCCTCTATTTTAATACAGTAATTATTTTATGATGTGTATATTTTGGGGGAATATAGGGGTCATTAGAGATAGAGACTCACTATATAACCAAGAATGACGCCTCAAAATTGAGATCCTGTGGCCTTAGCTTTGGCCTCTTCATTTTTTCTTAAATTACTGTGAGCTACTACACACAGCTAATAATCAATTCTTATTTGAGATATAGAGATAAAAAGATAGAATGGGTATACCAAGGTCTCTTGCCATTGCAGATAAACTCTAGATGCATGTGCCACTTTGTGCATCTGGCTTTACATGGGTACAGGGGATTAGAACCTGGGCCATCAGGCTTTGCAAACAAGTACCTTTAACTGCTGAGCCATCTCTCCAACTCATCAATTTCTTGATGTAAGTTTTGAGTCTAGTCAGGGCTACATAGTGAGACCTTGTCTCAAAACAAAAACCAAAAATAACTTTTTATTTCTGGGTTTTTTTTTTTTTCAAGGTAACATCTCATTTTAGCCCAGGCTGACCTGGAACTAACTATATAGGCCCAAACTGGTGTCATACTCACATTAATCCTCCTACCTCTGCTTCCTGAGTGCTGGGATTAAAGGCGTGTACCACCACATCCAGCCAAAAACTTTCTAAGCGTGCATTGGATTTATGTTGAAGTAGCATTTTTTTGTCTTCAAGTGGTGTGCTAACATGAGGATGGCATTCTTCCACAGCAGCTTCAGCTGCACATGGTGGTTTATAGCTGTAATCCCAGAAGTTGAAAGGTTGAAACAGGAAAATTGCCATGAATTCCACACTGGCCTAAGCAACATAGTAAGTTCCAGGTCAACATGAGCTACAGAATGAGACTGTCTGAATACCCCCACCTAACAAAAAAAATCTATTACCATTCTCTTCTAGCATTTTTCTTCTTGGGAGTCTAATAATTGTCTTTGTCTCCAGGAGAGGTAGCTACTAAAGGTACACCTCTTGTAGCAGTGAGGAACCTCAGGATATCAGAACACCAGGGTCAGGATATGTATGCCTTCTAAAGATGATACTTGTCTTTCACTGAAGTAGAAACATCTCTTACTACCTCATCTTTATTGTGGCACCCTTGTAGATCCTGAGATGCTCATCTTACTAAGCAGTAGAACACTTCCAAAGTATCAGTCTTTGGTGAAAGAAAATTTATAGTGTAGTAAGAATGTACTTAACCATCATTGTAATTTTTTACCAGAATTTGATAAGGTTTTCTGTTTCTGTGAAACAATTATTTTAAACATTTTTATTTTAAAAGTAACTTTTTATCAGTACAGAAATATATAAGGATGATGGCTATCTTATGAATATTAAGAGGTAGTTTTATTTTTAAAAAAATGAAATATGTTGTCTTTTATAGTGGTAAAGCCAGTGTTTGTAACAAAGTGCAGACCTAAGGAGCTTTTCATGTAATTCAAATTAGATGCTGTGATATATATTCTCTGCATATTTTTTTCTAGTTTAAGGTATTAACTGCTGTTAATATTTTTTAAATATTGCCATATGTGTAGCTTTGAATCATCTATTAAATGAGAACAGGGAAGAGACCTATTTACTCTGGAACGGTAAAACACTGAGGGACTGGAATTTAGAGAGATTAATGACCCACCTTTCTCAGTTTTGTGGGTGTGCATGCACCACTTCTGTGCATGTGTGAAGAATACATCAGTATTCAAAAACTAACTCAAAAGAATGTTTAAAATATACCTACTGGGATGGAGAGATGGCTTAGCAGTTAAGCACTTGCCTGTGAAGCCTAAGGACCTCAGTTTGAGGCTTGATTCTCCAGGACCCATGTTAGCCAGATGCACAAGGGGGCACACACATCTAGAGTTCATTTACAGTGGCTGGAGGCCCTGGCGTGCCCATTCTCTCTCTGTCTCTCTCTGTCTCTCTCTCTCTCTGCCTCTTTCTCTGTCACTCTCAAATAAATAAATGAAAATAAACAAAAAAATTTCTAAATAAAATATACTTACTGGGCTTAAGTAGTTAAGAAAATGGGAGGAAATGTTCAGATGGAAATTTTGTAATGCTTGAATGTTGGAAACATTTCAGAAGGTTAAATTCCAGAGTTGAAAAGGCATTCAGCATGTTGGAACTGTGTAGAGCTTATTGATGAGAGGATGAAGCTTGAAGGAAACAAGATAAAATATTAAAATTAAGAATTTAGGCATTACCTCAGGGAAAAGCCTTGACAGTGAAAGGGAGCTACTTTATTGCTAATAGCTAGTCTGGACCAGACACTTAATGTGCTTTGGGAATCATCCTGTGCTAATCAGGAAATAAACTTGACTCTTCTATTTTCCTCTGAAACTTTTCAGAACATACTCTACCCTCTTTCTAAACCTAGTACACCTTGAGTCATATGGTTATTGCTGGAATATGCTGAGATTGTTTTTAGATTCCTTACACATTTTTCTGTGAAAAATCATATATGATCTTTCTATATCCATATCATTCACTTCACCTAAATAATTCATAGAAGGAATAGTTTAAGGGGAGACCTAATAGGAAGATTAAAGGAAGCTTTTAGTCAGCCTGTGGCTGGATTTATTGATTTGGTGATCAAATCCATATTCTTTCCTGAATTTCAGCTAATGGCTGACTGTGGTCAAAGAATGACTTTCAGTTAAACTTTTGACTTATTATAAATAATAAAAAGAATGTCTGAGTAATTAGAAATCCTTTAAAAGAACAAATGTGGCAAGTAGGACTCAGCATCATAAAATCACATTTCTTTTTACAAGAAAAACATAAACCTTTGTCATTTATTTATGAGCCAAAGCCATTAAGCTAAATAAGTTATTGACTTCCTGTCTCTGAAATTTGGGACATTTTATAGATCCGTGTGATAAAGCACTTCCTTCCTATGAAACAAAGATTTGAGATCTCTTTTCATTAAAAATATTTGTCAAGGGCTGGAGAGATAACTTTGCTGTTAAGGCACTTGCCTGCAAAGCTAAGGACCCAGGTTTGATTCCCCAATACCCACTTAAGCCAGATGTACAAGGTGGCACATGTGTCTGGAATTTGTTTGCAGTGCACCCATTCTCTATCTGCCCCCCACCCCCAAGTAAAAAACAATTTTTTTTAAGAAATTTGTCAATTGCAAGGCGTGGTGGCACACACCTTTAATCCCAGCACTTGGGAGGCAGAGGTAGGAGGATTGAGGGGAGTTCTAGGCCAGCCTGAGACTACATAGTGAATTCCAGGTCAGCCTGGACTAGAGCCAAGACCCTACCTCAAAAAAGCAGTGTGTGTGTGTGTGTGTGTGTGTGTGTGTGTGTGTGTCGTGCATGTCACTTTTAGCTATAATCAGAATCCAATAAACAGCTGTATGTTGATTTTAGTAGGGTAAACTTTACAAGAATATAGACATTGGACACTCCCGAAGACAAAATAATGTTAAGATAGTCTGTATTATTAGGTAATTTAATGCCCAAAGGAATAAAAATTGTGAGTCAAGAAACTTTCTTTAAAAAGAAAACCACCATTTTATTTGAAACATCACTTTTGGATTCGTTTTTGTAAGAAATGAACAGAAAGCACTAAGGTTTCATTATTGATGCCTACTAAAAGTGATCAGTATTACTCAAGTCTGCATATACTATTCTAATACATTAAAATATTGGACATAAAAATGGAAGTAAATTTTAGGGAAATGACTTATAATGGTTATAGTCAGTGGAAAGGCATTTAGAGTAAAAAAAGTTCTAACTCAAAACTAAAGTTTTTTGTTTTTTCAAGGTAGGGGCTTGCTGTAGCCCAGGTTGACCTAGAATTTGCTATGTAGTCTCAGGGTGGCCTTAGGGTTCCTCCTACCTCTCTGCCTCCCAAGTGCTGGGATTAAAGGCATGCACCACCATGCCTGGAAAAGCTAAAGTATTTTTAATTTACTTTATAATTTTTAAAAATATTATTTATTGCAAGCAGAGAGAGGTAGAAGAGAGAATAGGTGTGCCAGGGCCTCCAAACAAACTCCAGACACATGTTCCACTGTGCATCTGGCTTTATGTGGGTACTGGGAGATCAAACCTGGGTCGTTAGACTGTATAGGCATAGGCCTATACCTGAGTCATCTCTCCAGTCCCTACTTTGTAATTCTCAATAGATTCGTCACTCCTAAATCATCTTTTTCTTCATTTCCTATAAAGTGCAGGTAATGATACTGCCACTTTGAGTTTCCTGAAAGTTAAACCTTTGTTGAGAGATGACCCTTGGAACAGATCTCAAAATATTTGTTATACAGCCATCATTCAGTATTAATTGAACAATGATGAATTTTCAAAATGTCCCCTTAGTGGACAGACCCTGTAAAATCATATTCACTTTTTTTTGTTGTTTTGTTTTTCGAGGTTAGGGTCTCACTCTAGCTCAGGCTGACCTGGAATTCACTATGTAGTCTCAGGGAAGCCTCGAACTCACAGCTATCCTCCCTCTGCCTCCCAAGTGCTGGGATTAAAGGCCTGGCCATATCATTTTTAATTTGTAAGGGGCTTTCTTGATTTGATCTGACAGAAATACCAATATAATTTTGATTTATGGTTTAGACTACAGTTAGATGAACAGTTGCAATTTCCTGCTGCCTTTCGTAACTTCTTTGTAAATTGTTCACTTGTTTTAAAAGTTTACGTTCTCAGCCGGGCGTGGTGGCACGCTCCTTTAATCCCAGCACTCTGGAGGCAGAGGTAGGAGGATCACCGTGGGCTCGAGGCCACCCTAAGACTACATAGTGAATTCCAGGTCAGCCTGGACTACAGTGAGATCCTACCTCGAAAAAAAAAAAAAAAAAAAGTTTACATTCTCTGGGGGAAAAGGTTGATTTCATTTGCAGGAAATGATGATTTTTGCCATGATTATAATCAAATCTAAGCTTCCAGACTTGAGAGCCATGGTGAATCTCGAGGAAGTTTACTCAAATTATGCTAGCTTTGCTAGAACTGGATAAATTCTGCATAAGCCAAGAATGAACAATGTATACTTGAATAAACAGAGTTTAATAACTTCACAAAGTGATGCTTGTCAGTCATGTGTATGTGACCCATCCCTTACCCCAAAAGAAATAGACTATTTCCACTTTCTAATTTTGACAAATGTTTCTGTTTAATTTGATGTGAATAGATTTTCACTTAATATGTGAAATCTAAAAGCTTTGCATTTTTTTAAACATACAACCCTGCCTCACATTTAACTTACAGTGTGAAAAAAAAAGAAATAATCTGTATTTCTTACATAACTATGTTAATTCTTTGCTTATAATGTATCAGTTTTTTGGTCTTAAGAAGTCAAAGCCAAGCTGCAACTAAATGTATAAACTTTATGAGGTGAAACACCTAAAAAGCACAGATCTGGAGGTGGGCAGATCACACCACATTGCAGGTCCAACACTAGCAAAAAGCTGAAAGGATTGAGCAGTGCAGTTCAGAAACAAGATGGTAAGAAGGAACTCCCTGTCAACAAGAACGCATGGGACAGGAAAGACCTGGCTTTAGAACACCCGTCATGCTCTCGATACTGGCATTTGCACAAAAAATACATAAGCTGTCACTGATAGACGAGGTCAGGACTAGCATGAGATAAGGTACTCTACTTGGGCAGTTTTGTTTTGTTTTTTTGAGGTAGGGTCTCACTCTAGCCCAAGTTGAGCTGGCCTCAAACTCATGGCAATCCTCCTACATCTGCCTCTGCCTCCTAAATGCTGGAATTAAAGGCATGCTATCACACCCGGCCAGGCACAGTAATCACAGTTTTAAGTTACGGCTAAATCATTACTGATTCTTCCTGTTAGCCCAGGCTTCAGTGAGTCTGCAAGTCACTGATGATTCATTGCCTCCTTTTGAAGGGATAGGCCCACTTCAGTGGTGTAATTTTCCACAGATAATATTCTCATACAAAAATAGATTTTTTTCTGGGCTGAGGTAGGTCTACTGCTTTCTTCAATATGAAAATTGCATGCTGTAGTGCATAGGTACACTCAGGTGACTTCTACGAGGGACGCAGATGTCCACCCAGTAACTAGCAGGCTTCTTGAAGGTTTAGATATTTTGTTAAAATCATCTGGGCCTAGCAACAGGTACTTAATGCTTATTCACAAATGAACGTATGCCAGACATGGTTACACACCTATAGTCAAAGCAGTTGGGAGGCAAGTTCATCACGAGTTCAAACCTGGGCTACGTAACGAGAGACATGTGAGAAGCGTTAAGAGAAATCTATAAAGGCAGTTGTCTTTTTAGCAAGTAATAAGCCACTGGCAAATGTCTTTCCCTTCCTGCATTCAATATTTTTTTTCCCTTTTTTTTTTTTTTTTTTTTTTTTTGGTTTTTCAAGGTAGGGTCTCACTTTAGCCCAGACTGACCTGGAATTCACTATGTAGTCTCAGGGTGGTCTCAAACTTAAACGACGATCCTCCTACCTCTGCCTCCTAAGTGCTGGGATTAATGGCGTGCACCACCACGCCCGGCTTGCATTCATCTTTTTAACTCAATTGAGGACTCGGCCTTGAGTCTGGGTTTAAAAAAGAAAAACACTAAGCATAGGGAATTCAGAATCTGCTCCCAAGCCCATGCGTTAGCAATTTCCCTCGCTTGGCCTCCAGCGTCACTTGAGCAGGCGTCGTCTTTCTGGGATTTCCCGCCTTTCGCCCGGGCCCGCAGTCCCGCGGGAGGCCAGCGGGGGCGCGCGCGGGCGGCTCGCGCGGGGCCGAGGAGGGCGGGGCCGGCGCACCGGCGCTTCCTGTTCCGGCGTGCGCCGCCGCTGCCGTCAGTCCCTCCGCCGCCGGGGTTCTTCAGTGCCATTTCTCTCCGACCAATCGTCGCTACTACGTGGTCGCCGCCGCCACGAGCTCGGATCCTGCCGGGTGAGGCCGCTGTGGCGGGATGGGGTGGCGGAGGGGGAGGGAGAGACGGCGGGAACCGAGGGGCCGGACTCACTCCATTACTTAGGCCGCGGGCTCCAGGGAGCCGGGGCCGGGCGTTCGTCGGCCGCCTTCCCTGCTCGGGGCTCCCCCCACCCCCGACTCCGGCCGCCCCCCCCCCCCCGGGGGTAAGACGGCGGAGCTGGCTGACGTCGCGCCGACGGCTTCCTGGGCGGGGGGCGGGGCGGGAGCCGGGCGGCCCCTCCCCCACCCGTCCGGGGCCGGGACCCGCTCGCAGGCCGGTTCGCTCCGGCTGATCCCGGACTTCTTCCTTTGTTCGATGGGTCCTGTAGGGCTGCTAGTGCACCCCCCCCCTCTGCCCCGAACCCCCCAAGCCTCCCACTTCCGGTGTCCTATCAGTCATTTCTCCTAAAAAGAAAGCGAGGGCCCGAGTGGATTCTGGCGCTTTAGACTGTTGGCATTGTGACCCGTTCTGGCTCTCACTATTGAAACGACGCTTACATGGATGACTGGCTACCCGAGACCAAATGCAACAGTGCGCAGTAACAGCGTCCTTTATTTTAGGGCTTCGGAGCAGAGAGCGTGCGTGATAGCCTAAACGGCTGGACCATTTCTCCTCTGCTTTGAATACCAAGAGCTGTGCTTTTAGCAGATCTAATGTCGAAGCATCAAACCAGACTCCATCGGAGAAATGCTACAATCTCACTACTAGGGGTAGTTAGCTGTGAGGGGCTGTTTTGAAACCGAATCAGCATCGCAAGGGTAGCTTTCAAAAGTATTTGACAAGGTTCTTTGTTTAGCAGTGCTCTTCGGGTGGGGGGAAGAGTAGACGTTTTCCCGCTACTAGTATCTCAGGAGCCCTCTGTACAAAAAAAAAAACTAGCTTCAAAAACTTTTGAGTCGAGTTACATATATGTCCAGAAGCGATTGGTATGCCCACCTTCGTTCTCTGTACTGAACTCCTTGGAGCCAGTATGTTTTGGAATTTAGATTTTAGGGGGACAGTATAAAAGAGAGGTGAACATCCCCTTGTAGAGTCAAGGGCCCTGTAATTCAACATTAGTATTTGTGCATGCTGGGGCTGTAGTTAAATGGTTTGATTGCTAACCTTGGCTGCGTGAGGTCCTGGGTTCAATTCTCAAAACTGAAAGAAAGAAAAAAAACTAGCAACAGGTATGGAGATCGAATCTGTAAGTGGTGATAAAGAAAAACCGTAAATAGCTTCGGGTCAGATTTTGCTCGTGAGTTTTGTGCCACATTTGACAAATCTCCTTTTCAAAGGTTTCTGGTTCGAGGACAACAAGCAATGATTTACGGACTGCTTTAACAGTTGTAAAAGCTAACGGTCTGAGGGTTTTGCTCTGTTCGGCAATGACTGAGATATTCACTTATTTATAGAAGTCTCAGCACATCTGTGAGGCGGGTACTATACCTTTGTACTAAACCTAGGAGGTTTGGAGAGCTGGACTTGTCTACAGCCCGGCCAGGCAATGAAGAGCTGTAGTTACTCTGATAGCTTTATTTTGTGTGTCCATATACAAAGGAAGATAAGAGGATTTGATATTTGTAGCTGTCCCACTATTTCATTTTCTTTTTCTTTTTGGTTTTGTGTTTTTCGAGGTAGGGTCTCACGCTGTAGCCCAGGCTGACCTGGAATTCACCGTGAACTCTCAGGGTGGCCTCAGACTCACAGTGATCCACTTACCTCTCCCTCCTGAGTGCTGAGATTAAAGGCGTGCGCCACCACGCCTGGCTGTGCCATTATGTTCAAGCACTATTTTAGGTACTTGGTCAGATAGAATCCCATTTAGTCTCCATACAACATTAATCCATTCTGTGTAGATGAAGAAAATGAAGTAGATTCAGGCAGGCTGTCCCTCGTCTAAGGCCTCTGCTGACAGTTTTGTGATGCTTTCTTTTTTTGTTTTAGGAGGTAGGGTCTCACTCTACCCCGCCCAGGCTGGCCTGGAATTCACTATGTAGTCTTAGGGTAGCCTCGAACTCTCAGCTGTCTGCCTACCTCTGCCTCTCCCTTCCAAGTGCTGGGATTAAAGGTATGCACCACCACACCTGGCTTTTTTTTAAAAAAATGTATTTTTATTTATTTACTTGAGAGAGAGAAAGAGAGGCAGATAGAATGGGTACACCAGGGTCTTCAGCCACTGCACACAAGCTCCAGATGCATGCACCACCCTGTGCATTTGGCTTATGTGGCTGGGGAATTGAGCCTGGGTCCTTTGGCTTTGTAGGCAAGTGCCTTAATGGCTAAGCCATCTCTCCAGCCCTCTCATTTTTCTTCTAAATTGCAGGCACCATTTCTTATGAGTATCCATGCCATACTACTATTTCCTCAAGTTTTGCAGTGCCTAGCACATATGTTCCAGTAAATATCTGAATAAATTACGAAAGGTATTACTGAGAGTTGTTACAAGGGCTGGGGAGATGCCTTAGTGGTTAAAGGCACTTGTTTGCAGGCCCTGCTGGCCCAGGTTCAGTTCCCCAGTATCCATGTAAAGCCAGATGCACAAAGTAGCACATGCATCTGGAGTTCCTTTGTAGTGGCAGGAGGCTCTGGCATGCTCCCCCCCCCCCCCGTGTGTTTGCTAAATAAAAATAAAATATTTTTTAAAACAGAACATTCCTTAAACTGCTATGAAAAAAAGGGATGTAATCGGATAAATTAGCCAGCACTAAAAAAAAGTAACAAAAAAATTAAAAATATTTTTACTTATTTATTAGAAAGAATGTGTGGGACCTCTAACCACTGGAAACGTACTCCAGATACATGCACCACCATGTGCATCTGGCATACATGGGTTCTGGGGAATCAAACCTGGGTCCTTAGGCATCACAGGCAAGTGCCCTAACCACTAAGCCATCTCTCCAGCCCCGCAAAAAAACAATAACATATTCTAATTCAGTATTTGTTTTCATTACAATGCATGCCATCTTCCCTTCCCCCAATGCTAAAAAAAAATTCAACACAAAAATCCTGATATCCTTTAGTTTTTGTTGAGTAAATATGTGCCTATTTTTATAAGTCATTGTGCTGCAGGTATCTGTAAAATTGCTAGTAATTGTAACTTATACAGATGGGACATGTTCTGTTAAGCTTGCTTTTTTGTCTGTACACTAAGTGATGTTAAGGTAAAGGATCAGTTTTGTTTGTTTCTTGAAAAAGGGTCTTGCTGTAGCCCAGGCTTACGTGGAATTCACTATGTAGTCTCAGACTGGCCTGAACTCACAGCGATCCTCCTACTTCTGCCTCCCAAGTGCTGGGATTAAAGGCCTGTGCCACCATGCCCAGCTAAACTTTTTAAAACATATTTTCATTTATTTATCTATCTGCAAAGAGAGAGATAGAGAATGGGTACACCAGGGCCTCCTGCCACTGCTGACAAACTTTAGATAACCACTCTGTGCATCTGGCTTTATGTGGGTACTGGGGAATTGAACCCAGGCCTCCAGGCTTTGCAAGCAAGTGCATTAACTGCCGATTAATCTCTGTCTAGCCCAGGCTGACCTAGAATTTATCTAGTCTCAGGCTGGCCTTGAATCACAGTGATCCTCTTCTGCCTCTTGAGTGCTGGGATTCGAGCCATACGCTACCACACCTGGCCAGCCCAGTTTTCTGAAACTTTGAGTGATTGAATTACTATTTTTACTTTGAATTTTCATTTTTGCTCCAGAGGCCATAAGAATTACCAAAATGTTGTGTTTTACTTTTCTAGTGTATGTCAAAAAGAAACTTGCACTGTTTTCTAATTGCTATTCTCATCTCTCAGAAAACCTAAGTATTTTTCAGATGATGCATAGATAATACCATAAGGTGGTAATGGAAAGTTTTGAAAGTAATCCTTTATACTTAAAGGGAAAATAGAAAACTTTGGTTTTTGAATTAGAGTCTTGCTATGTATGCAGTCCAGGCTAGTATCAAATTCAACAGCCTCCTGCCTCAATGCCCAGGGCTCCAAAGTGTTGAGATTATAGGTGTACACCCAGACAGATGACCATTTTTTCATGGGGAAAAAAAAATATCCTTGATTATAAGGGCTTAGCGGTTAAGGCACTGGCCTGAGAAGCCTGAGGACTCAGGTTCTATTCCCCAAAACCCATGTAAGCCAGATGAACAAAATGGTGCATGCATTTAAATTTAATTTGCAGTGGCTAGATTAGAGGCCCTGGCCTGCCTGTTCCTCCACCCCCCCCTTTCTCTCATAAATAAATAAATAAATAAATATTAAAAATAAAAAAGAGCTAGACCTTTAATCCCAGCACTCAGGAGGCAGAGGTAGGAGTATTGCCAAGAGTTTGAGGCCAACCTGAGACTACATAGTGAATTCCAGGTCAGCTTGGGCTAGAGCCAGACCCTACCTCGAAAAAACAAAAAATAAGTAAAATAAAATAAAATAAAAAAGAGCCAGGCATGGTAGCACACACCGTTAATCCCAGCACTTGGGAGGCAGAGGTAGGAGGATCTCTATGAGTTCAAAGCTAGCCTGAGACTACATAGTAAAAGCCAGGCATGGTGGCACACGCCTTTAATCCCATCACTCGGGAGGCAGAGCTAGGAGGATCGCCATGAGTTCAAGGCCACCCTGAGACTACATAGTGAAATCCAGGTCAACCTGAGCTAGAGTGAGACTTTACCTCCAAAAACCAAAAAGAAAGAAAGAAAAAAAAAGAAATCCTTGATTATTAACTTGTCCTTGACATGTTCAAAGCTGGGTTTGCCTCTTAATAGCATAATTGAAGTGCTTTAGACTAGCCTTTTGAAAACCTAGGGATTCTTACATTCATCAGCTTTGCTTGTGTTGAGTCACTGATATGCACCTGTTTTTGTTTGTTTTAAATCAAAGAGCAAATTGTAACTGGATGCTTCTAATTAACACCTTATCCTATGCATGGAGAGCAGGTTGCTTTACTAAGGCAGTAGAACGGAAAGTGCCCTGTTTCTGATTCTTTTGATTAGAACAAAAGAGTAATACTAAAAATGTGAACAGTGAGAAACTATGAAACTGAATGGCTGCTTTTAGAGTCTCTGCTTGAGAAGTAATGTGAATTTTAATACCTAACCATGTTCTGTTTCAGAAAAAGGTCATCTTGTTTAGAAAGTATGTCAGTCTTGGGTTGGGGAAATGGCTCAGTGGTTAAGGCATTTGCCTGTGAAGCCTAAGGACCCCAGTTCAATTCCCCAGGTCCCACATAAGCCAGATGCACAAGGGGACACATGTGTCTGGAGTTCATTTGCAGTGGCTGGAGGCCCTGGCGTGCCCATTCTCTCTCTGTGTCTCTCTGCCTCTTTCTCTCTCTTTGTCACTCTCAAATAAATAAAAAGAAAATGAACAAAAAACAAAAAATAGCCCCCGGTGTGGTGGTGCATACCTTTAGTGTGTGTGGTTGGGGGGGAGTGTTGTTTTTTTGAGGTAGGGTTTCACTCTAGCCCAGGCTGACCTGGAATTCACTATGTAGTCTCAGGGTGGCCTCAAACTCACGGCAATCTTCCTACCTCTGCCTCCCGAGTGCTAGGATTAAAGGCATGCGTAACCACGCCCAGCTGTTTTGATAATTCTTAATAAAAAGCAAATAATTTAGTGGTTATGGTTTAAGGTTCTTGTCCTTTTCCTTTATTATTCATGATAAATCATAGTTTAAAAATAGAGTTATTGCCAGGCATGGTGGTGCACGCCTTTAGTACCAGCACTCAGGGAAGCCAAGGTAGGTAGGAGAATTGCTGCGAGTTCAAGGCCACTGTGAGACTACATAGTGAATTCTACATCAGCCTGTGCTGGAAGGAAACCCTACCTCGGGGTGGGGGGGTGATAAAATTTGAGATTTCTACTTAAACATACAAAACATTTGCAGGAGAGTTGGAAACAAGATCACTGTGCTCCTATATACTCTTAACATTTAATTAAGCCCTAGATGATGAAGAAAAGAAAGACACTTAAGAATAAAATAATTGAGTAATGTTACTGTTTACAAAAGTATTGCACTAAGGGCTTGGAGAGATGGCTTAGCAGTTAAGCGCTTGCCTGTGAAGCCTAAGGACCCCGGTTCGAGGCTCGATTCCCCAGGACCCCACGTAAGCCAGATGCACAAGTTGGCACAGGTGTCTGGAGTTCGTTTGCAGTGGCTAGAGTTTCTGGTGTGCCCATTTTCTCTCCTCCCCCCCCCCCCCCCCCGCTGTCTGGTGCTCTCAAATAAATAAATAAGTAAAAATAAACAAAAAAGAAAAAGAAGCCGGGCGTGGTGGTGCACGCCTTTTATCCCAGCACTCGGGAGGCAGAGGTAGGAGGATCGCCGTGAGTTCGAGGCCACCCTGAAACTCTATAGTGAATTCCAGGTCAGCCTGGGCTAGAGTGAGACCCTACCTCGAAAAACCAAAAAAAAAGGGGGGGGGATTCAAAAAAAAGTATTGCACTAAAGTTTTCATAGCCTTTCTAATGTGTGGGTACCCATTTGTAGAATGTCATGAAAGAACGAGCCTCTTGCAGCTCCAAGGAAAGTTAAAGAAATTTCATGAGAAATGTATAGGATAGCTGAGCAAAAGACCAAAGGCAGGTGTGGTGGTACATGCCTGCAGAAGGCTGTGTCAGGAGGATTCCTTGAGCACAAGTCCAGGGTCCACCTGGGAAACACAGTAAGAACCCTTTTGAAAAGTGGTAGAAGTAGAGGAAGAAACAGAATAGTTGTCAAGACAGACCTCTGGTCAACTTTTTACAAAATAATCTGGGAACTGAGCATGGTGGTGCACACCTTTAATCCCAGCACTCAGGAGGCAGAGGTATAGGAGGATTGCCATGAGTTTGAGGCCACCCTGAGACTACATAGTAGTGAATTCCAGGTCAGCCTGAGCTAGAGTGAGACCCTGTCTCAAAATATATATATATATGAAAAAAATAAACTTGTATATTTAGGATCATCTGGGAGGGGGAAAACATATATATAATATATATATGCTAGCTGGTACCAAAATCTTTAAAATATTTTTATTTATTTATTTGCAAGCCAAGAGGGAGAGGGTGCACCAGGGCCTCCAGCCGCTGCAAAGCAACTCCATATGTATGCATCATCTTGTGCATCTGGCTTTACATGGGTAGGCTTTGCAGGCAGGCACCTTAATCTCTAAGCTATCTCCCCAGTCCCCCAAAAGTGAATGCTATAGTGCAAAGAAAAGAATAGTGTCCATGTGCTAAGGAGATGGTTCAGTAGTTAAAGACACTTGCTTGCAAAGCCTTCTAGCCTGGTTTCCATGTAAAGTCAGATACACAAAGTGGACATGCATCTGGAGTTCATTTGCAGTGGCAGGAGGCTCTGATGTGTCCATACTCCCTTCCTTTCTCCCTCCCTCCTCCTCCCTCCTCTTCATCATTTTTTTCTCTCTCTCTGCTGGCAAGTATTAGAAGGCTAGAGCCCACAATACGTGTGGGAATAATTGAATCTGCAGAACCTGTCTGTTATGCCTGGGCCTCTGAGCTCATCAGACTGCATGGCGTTGGCACTAGCTCCAGCACCTTCACATGTTAATTTGTTAAGCTTCCTTCCTCCAGCTGTAAATTAGACGTGATAAAGACTTTTGTATCATAAGGAAAATGCCTGTTTCTGGTAAGCATTCAGTAAAACTAGTTGCCAGTGATAATAGTACAGTAAAGGTAGCTTGTGCAGTTAGTTGAGAAGTGCTAGTTTATTTGGTAACTATTGCTCACGAAAATTGACAGTTTTTTTTATTTTTATTTATTTGAGAGAGAGAACGAGGCAGATAGAGAATGGGTAGGCCAGGGCCTCCAGCCACTACAGATAAACTCCAGACACATGTACCATCTTGTGCATCTGGCTTATGTGGGTCCTAGGGAATTGAACCTGGGTCCTATGGCTTTGTAGGTGACCGCTTCAACTGCTAAGCTATCTCTCCAGCCCTGAAAATTTAAACAAGTTAAACTATCGATATACTAAAAGTAGTTTTTTTCTTTTAAAATAAATCTTGGGGGCTGGAGAGATTTCTTAGTGGTTAAGCACTTGCCTGTGAAGCCTAAGGACCCTGGTTCGAGGCTCTATTCCCCAGGACCCACATTAGCCAGATGCACAAGGGGGTGCAGGCAGCACGCCCATTCTTTCTCTCTCTCTTCTCTCTCTCTCTCTCTGCCTCTTTCTCTGTCACTGTCAAATAAATAAATAAAAATAAACAAAAAATGTTTAAAATAAATCTTGGAATTGTAGTTTTTGTAAATAGATCAGGAAATTGAGACATCACATGTAGAGAAGTATTAACATGCTACACAAAATTAAAACTTGTAAGACTGATCTGGGCGTGGTGGTGCATGCCTTTAATCCCAGCACTCCAGAGGCAGAGGTAGGAGGATCGCCATGAGTTCGAGGCCACTCTGAGATTTCATAGTGAATTTCAGGTCAGCCTGGGCTTAAGTGAAACATTGCCTCGGGGGCAAACAAATTCTGAGCGTTAAAAGGAGCTTGAGAAAATCTTGTCTCATAACAGCTAGTTTTCCCTCTGTCTAATGAAAACTGTAATGGGGTGTGTTTTACTTTTAAGTAGTAAAATGATCAAAAGTAAAAAGATGATCTGCTACCTTATTCTAGTCATATAAAGTCAAAGAAAAGACAAATGTAAGCCAAAAAATAGCGACTGGTGACTAGTGATTGGAGGGATGGCGTAGCCGTTAAGGCATTTGCCTGCAAATCCAAAGGACCCAGGTTCAATTCCCCAGTACCCATATAAGCCAGATGCACAAGGGGTGCATGTGTCTGGAGTTCATTTGCAGTGATTGGAGGCCCTGGCATGCCCATTCTCTCACTCTCTCCTCCTCTTTCTCTGTCCAATAAATAAATAAAAGTAATTAAAAGAAAAAGAAAAAGGTTTCTGGCACAATGGAAATGTTCTGTGTCTTGTTTGAGAGGTTCCAGTTGTTAATATGAACACCTAAGACTTTTGCCTTTTATTCTTGCTGATTATACTTCGGTTTTTTTGTAAATATTTGTTTTTGTTTTTTTATGAGAGAGAGAAACAGAGAAAGAGAAGGGTGTGTCGTGGCCTCTAGCCAGCAAATGAACTGCAAATGAACTCCAGACACATTCACCACACTGTGCATCTGGCTTACGTAGGTGCTGCCAAATCGAACCTGGGTCCTTAGACTTTGCAAGCATCTTAACCACTAAGCCATCTCTCCAGCCCTATACTTAAATTTAAAAATTGGTGGGGCATTTGTCTCCCTTGCACAAAGCCCTCCCATACTTTAATCAGTCAGTAAAATAAAAACTGAAAAGTAGCCCAATAGTAGTAGCAAATCACAGAAAATAGAAGTGTAAATAGGTTGTTAAATTAAAGATAGTCGACTTATCACTTAAAGAAACTGTAGATTGGGCTGTGGTAGAAGGCACACAGTGGCTACTTGGAAAGTTGAAGTAGGAAATGCTACCGAGGGTCTCCTAATCACTCAAGACTACTTGAGGCCAGACTGGGCAACAAGTGCCCATTGGTAGATAATCATTTTTCTGATGTTTATCCCTAGAAATGATAAAATTGAGTTACATGAACTTCTATGGAAGTTTTTGCCTAAATACAAAAATGACATAAATCATGATTTCATGTAAGTAAAATAATGTATGGCATATGTGCAGAAAATTCTTGTAAAAATGTATAAGAAATGTTAAATACTGATTTTGAATTTTTCTTTTTTTAGGAAAATGTCTGATGAATTTTCGGTAAGTTGATGTGTTTATCCTTGATGAGATTGTTTTTGTTTTGTTTTGCTTGTGGATGTGTGTGGCCTGTGCATTTGTGGGTGCCCTTGCAACACCGGATGTGCTCACCTGAAGTGGCTGGTATAGAATGGTGGGTGTCCCGCTCCATTGCTGTGCTGCTCCTTACCACCCGTCCTCAAGGTAGGGTCTCCCTCTAGCCTGAGCTGACCTGGAACTCAGTAGGTAGTCTCAGGCTGGCCTTGAACTCACAGGATCCTTCTACCTCTACCTCCTGAGTGTTGGGCTTAAAGGCATGCACCGCCATACCTGGCTGTTTTTTTTTTTAACATATATTTTTTTATTTACATGTGTATACATGTGCACTAGGGTCTCTTGCCGCTGCAAACAAACACCAGAATATAGGAAACATGTTTGGCTTCCATGGATGTGCTGGGGATTGAATCTGGCCTATCAGGCTTTGCAGTCAACCCTTTTAAACACTGCACCATCTTCCTGGCCCTTGGGGTTTCTTTCTGGTCCCAGAGCTTAGTGTTTTTTCATGAGCTTTCGGCACTTCTCAGGTCTCTGCTCCCCTATAGGACCTGGATTACAGATGCACAAGGCCACATCAAGCTGTTTATATAGGTCTTGGGAACCAAACTCCAGTGGTCTCAGGCCCTCATGCTTGCACAGGAAGTGCTCTTAACTGCTGAGCCATCTCTCCAGCCCAGATGGTATTATTATTTTGTTTTATTTTATTGGTTTTTCAAAGTAGGGTCTCATTCTAGCCAAAACTGACCTGGAATTCACCCTGTAATCTCAGGGTGGCCTTGAACTCATGGCAGTCCTCCTACCTCGGCCTCCTAAGTGCCAGGATTAAAGGTGTATGCCACCATGCCTGGCCTTGTTTTATTTTTGAGGCAGGGTCTCACTCTAACCCTGGCTGGCCTGGAACTCCCATCAATCCTCCTGTTTGAGCCTCCAGAGTGCAGGAATTATAAGCCTCCGTGTCCAGCTTGATAAGAACAAACCCACCATGATCCTAACTGTAGGACGTCTAAATCTTTTAACTTAAAAAGAGCTTTTTTTGTGATGTGGTCTAGATGGGTGATTACCTTTATTTACATAGATATATGTGTTTGTTAAGTATCTGGGGATATTTATGTATCCTTAAATGAAAAAGTTTTTTGTTTTATCTCTTATCTAGTAGTACTAATGATACCAATATTTATTGAAAATTAATGGTTAGACATAGTGGTAGTAAATGCCTCTAATCCAACGCGTAGGATGATTAGGAGTTCAAGACCAACCTCAGCTACAGTAGACCCTATCTCAAAAAACTTCATTTAAAAAAAGTTTTGAGGCAAGCCCAAAAGACTGGCCATTTATTTATTTATTATTGATAGCTTCTATACTTACAGAAAATAGACCATGATAATTCATTTATTTGAGAGAGAGAGAGGAAGAGGCTGAGAGAAAGAGAGAATGAGCATGCCAGGGCCTCCAGCCTCTACAAACTAACTCCAGATGCAGGCGCCCCCCCTTGTGCATCTGGCTTACATGGGTCCTGGGGAATTGAACCAGGGTCCTTAGAAGACTGGCCATTTTTGTAATGGGAGCACAAGAGAGAATTGGTGTTCTGGGGGCTCCAGCCACTGCAGTCGAACTCTAGACATGTGCACCTTTGCATGCTTTTGTTACTTTGTGCGTCTGGCTTACATGGCACCTGGAGAGTCAAGCATGAGTCCTTAGGCTTCGCAGGCAAGTGCCTTAACTCCAGCCCTCAAAAAAATTTAAAGTGCATATATTTCATACCAGGCACTATATTTAGTAGATTGCAGGAACTCTCATTTAAAGCTGTCATTAAGCCTGAAATGGTTTCCAAAAGTGTATGTGATTTTTTTTTTTTGAAGTAAAGCCAGCAGTCATATCTAGATCTCGACTCTAAATTCTATTACTGTACTTTAGATTTATACAGCACAGAGTGAACTTCCCTGGAGAATGTATACTATAAAGTTGATATTCAGAGTAGCACTTCAAGTTTTAATTAAATCATTTCTTTTCAGTTTAGCCTTTGAAGATGTTACTCTGGCTAATAATTCCTGAGCATTGTTCATAATCAATATGGAACCATGTTTGCTTTGACTTGTCCCTGGATAAGACATATCTGTTTTGTATTCCAGTTGGCAGATGCACTACCTGAACAGTCTCCTGCCAAAACCTCTGCTGTGAGCAATACAAAGCCTGGCCAACCTCAGGGCTGGCCAGGTTCCAGCCCTTGGACTAACCCCAGTGCCCCACCCTCTGTGCCACCCGGACTCCCGCCAAGTGCAACGCCCTCCACTGTGCCTTTTGGACCAGCACCAACAGGAATGTATCCCTCTGTGCCTCCCAGCGGACCACCGCCAGGACCCCCAGGATCCTTTCCTCCTTCTGGACCATCATGCCCCCCACCTGGTGGTCCTTATTCAGCCCCAAGTGTGCCAGGCCCTGGCCCCACAGGGCCATATGCACCAAATATGCCCTTTCCAGAGCTACCTAGACCATATGGTGCGCCCACAGATCCAGCTGCAGCTGGTCCTTTAGGTCCATGGGGATCCATGTCTTCTGGACCTTGGGCACCAGGAATGGGAGGGCAGTATGCTACTCCCAATATGCCATACCCGTCTCCGGGGCCATATCCCACTCCTCCTCCCCCACAAGCACCAGGGGCAGCACCACCTGTTCCGTGGGGCACTGTGCCACCAGGAGCCTGGGGACCGCCAGCACCATATCCTGCCCCTACAGGATCATATCCCGCACCAGGACTCTATCCTACACCGAGTAATCCATTCCAAGTGCCTTCAGGACCTTCTGGTGCTCCACCAATGCCTGGTGCCCCCCATGTAAGTGTTGCTTTTATTTCACATGCATTAAGAGTCACATAAAGCCAGGTGTGGTGGCGTGCACCTTTAATCCCAGCACTTAGGAGGCAGTGGTAGGAGGATTGCCATGAGTTCGAGGTCACCCTGAGACTACATCGTGAATTCTAGGTCAGCCTGGGCTAGAGTGAGACCCTACCTCAAAAAAAAAAAGAGCCGGGCGTGGTGGCGCACGCCTTTAATCCCAGCACTCGGGAGGCAGAGGTAGGAGGATCGCTGAGAGTTCGAGGCCACCCTGAGACTACAGAGTGAATTCCAGGTCAGCCTGAGCTAGAGTGAGAGCCTACCTCGAAAAACCAAAAAAAAAAAAAAAAAAGTCACATAAGTACAGCCGGGTGATTGTTTATCCTCAGTTCTTCATGGGAGATTAAAAAGCTTTAAAATTTTTACAAAGGACATGACTCTGTTTAATGGAGTAAGTTTGAAAACTTCAAGTATAGCATTTAAAAGTATGAGAGCAGCTGGGTATGGTGGCGCACGCCTTTAATCCCAGCACTCTGGAAGCAGAGGTAGGAGGATCACCATGAGTCCAAGGCCACTCTTGAGACTACATAGTGAATCCCAGGTCAACCTGGGCTAGAGCAAGACCCTACCTTGGGGAAAAAATATATGTATGGGTTGGAAAAATGGCTCAGTGGTTAAAGACACTTCCCTTGCAAAGCTTGGTGGCCCCAGTTTGATACCTCAGCCCCCATATAGTGCCAGGTACATAGAATGGCACATGCATTTGGATTTCCTTTGCACTGGCAAGAGGCCCTTTTGTTTGCTTGGTTGGTTGGGGGTTTCTTTTGAAGTAGGGCCCAAGCTGGCCCTGAACTCAAGGTGATGCTCCTGCCTCAGCCTCCTAAATGCTGGGATTAAAGGCATGCACCACCATGCCTGGCTGAAAAGCATTCTACTTCTTTTGTTTTTTTTTTTTTTTTTTTTGGTTTTTTGAGGTAGGGTCTCACTCTAGCCCAGGCTGACCTGGAATTCACTATGGAGTCTCAGGGTGGCCTCGAACTCACGGCGATCCTCCTACCTCTGCCGCCCAAGTGCTAGGATTAAAGGCGTGCACCATCACGCCCAGCTTGCATTCTACTTTTTTTTTTTATTTCATTTTATTTTATTTTTAAACATTGATTTTTATTTATTTGAGAGCGACAGAGAGAGGGAGAGGGAGAGAATGGGCACACCAGGTCCTCCAGCTGCTGCAAACGAACTCCAGATGCATGCGCCCCCTTGTGCATCTGGCTAATGTGGGTCCTGGGGAATCGAGCCTCGAACCGGGGTCCTTAGGCTTCACAGGCAAGCGTTTAACCTAGGCCCTCTTTCCAGCCCATTTTTAAACTTTCTTTTTTTATTTAATTTTTTTAACATTTTACTTCTAATAACAAAATTAAAGCACTTTACTTCTCCCATGAAGTGTAAGCCAAGTGAGTTTCCAAACAGTCTCTTTAGTGGGGGGGGAAATCTGTTAGCTCTTAACCAACACAATAACTAATCATATCTCCATGTGGATTAATTAGACATTCACCTCAGCTATAAAGGAAAATACTCTTTTTAACTACTTGCTTATTTATTTTTAATATTTTACTTTATTTATTTGAGAGAGAGAGAGAAAGGGCACATGAGGCCCTCCACCTGCTGCAAATGAATTCCACAGACACTTGCACCACCTTGTGTATCTGTCTTACATGGGTCCTGGGAAATCAAACCTGGGTCCTTTAGCTTTGCAGGCCAATGCCTTAGCCGCTAAGCCATCTCTCCAGCCCATATTTTATTTATTTATTTTATTTGAGAGAGAGAAATTGGGCACACCAGGGCTACTAGTCACTGCAAACAAACTCCAGACACATGTGCCACCATGTGCATCTGGCTTACGTGGGAACTGGGGAATGGAACCTGGGTCCTTAGGCTTCCCAGGCAAACACCTTAACTGCTAAGTTATCTCTCCAGCCCAAGGAAAATAATCTTAATAAAGTGCTCCCAAACTTCATTAAAATAACTTCTTCCTATATATATTTTCAGGAAAAGTTACTATTTTTGTAAAATATGCCAAAGTAAATTAAGTGATTTGCTGTTTCCATTTAGTGAACAGTACCTTTAGAAAGGCAATAATAGACCTCATTTACAAATTCTAAAGGTTGACTTTTTCTTTTTTCTATTGCAGTCTTATCATTAAGTTAACAGTGGATGACGAGATGACGCTTTGCTTTATGAAGTACATGTATATGTGCATGTGAATGCATATATGAAAATTGCTGGTTTCACTATGAGAGGGCATTCATGAAAGAACAACTCTTGCACCTCAGAGAAGATACCTACTTCTTGTACATGGATGTATGGAACATCAAATAGATACAATAAGATAAAAATGTAGACACCAATCATTCAAATGTTAATTGGTTTTTGTGGGAAACAGTGATTATGTATATTGAATAGCTCTTTGATAAGATTTGTTTAAATCACGAAACTACCCTTAAAGTCTAAAATGGTGTGGGTTATTGTTAAAATCTATAATTTAATTGGCAAGTTATTTCAAGTTTGCTGAAATCACCCTCACCCCCAATAACCTGGAAAGCAGTCACCTAATCTGAACATGGCTTCTCCTTATTTTGAGCTCCTCTATGGGCTGTGTTAACTTGGGCCTATTATGGTTATGTTTCAGATTCACATTTTTTAACTTGTCAAATGCCTAGTTCAGTAGCCAGCCAGTGTTCATTTTTATCCTTGAGCTTCTAGTTAAAGCTTCTGAACTGTTTCATTTTTGCCATTTGGGTCATAACGCACTGAAATCTGCCATTTATAAAACTTCTTGTGTATGTGTGGTGCTGGAGGTGGAACCTAGGCCCTCATGCATGCTAGGCCACCACTGAGCTACACCCCTTTTACAAGCCAACATGTATGTAAAGTGTATTCTTGGAGAATCAGTGATCTCTTTGTATTGCTTTAGAATGGATTATGAAGGAAAGAATGATTCCTTGTTTGGAACCTTGAACTAGATACCCTAGGACTGGCTTCATTGCAGTGAGACGGCTTTTACTCAGCCCACCCTGCCGCCTCCCTACCCCATCATTCCTTCAGTCCTTTAGAAAGAGCACATCCGTGATTCCTTCCTCTCGTGGAAGACTGGCACAATAGAGATTTATTGTAGGAAAATATAACAGTTTTGTTTAGAGAACATTAAGTCCTACAGATATGACTGCTCTCTTTGTACAAGTGTGAATTAAAACTGCATTAGAGTCAGGTTAAGCTATGGAATTGTTTCCTGAGTCTGTAAAGTGTGTATGGCCATCAGTTCTGTTCTGTTTGTTGGCAGGTAGATAAGTAGAATTGAGAACCACCTTTGAAGAAATTACTTCCTAGCACAACAGTAACAATAACAAATTGTAGATTTCTGCAACAGAGTTTAAAGCAGTGAGACTGTATTGCTCAGATAGCGTTCATTATAACAACCAGAGCAGTCCTGGTAGCTTTGTGATACCTTGCCTCTAAATCTGAATCAGTCTTGGATTTGGAACTGATCTTGATCTTATTTAGCAAATAACATTTTGAACTTTTGAATGTATCCATTGGGCTTCTAAAATGTATTGTGAATAACTCAGAACAATATAGAAAAATTTATGCTTGAGTTCTGTTTTACTTTGAAATAAAATATTGAGTAGTTTACTTCTATAATTAAAATGTCAAGAATATTGAATGCTGCCAATTTAATGTTTTTGATAGCTACCTACCTCCTTTTAAGAAAACAGTGGTCCCCTTTGAAATACACATTGAGTGTTGAAGCCTCCATTACTTTAGGTAGATGATAGGTGCAAACTTGCAGGGTTGAGAAAGGTAGAAGCTGATTTGATTGTTTGGACAGTGTTAGACTGAGGAATGTCCTTAGCCCTTATGATAGCAAAATGATCTTCTTATCTTTCACTTCTTTTCAAGGACTGGTGATAGATGTCTACCTGTCACTAGGACTCTTACCAAAGTAGCCTTAAGTCTACAAGGCAGGTGACCTTAGGTGTCCTAGCTTCAGTTACCAGTCAATATCAAGATGTCAGCTAGGGAAGGATAAGCTGTAGGGAAAGAAGACACCAGCAGAAATACCGCTGTAGTTATTCTGGCTGCCCTACGGTGGATAAATGTGTGATTCTGAATTCAGTATCTCCTGTTAACATCAGAGAAGATAGTGTGACTGAGTGTGAGAATCTAGTTGTGGAGTCCATTGAGTATAGAAGAAATCTTTTGCTAAAGGATAGGAAGGACCATGAACCCAAGACTTAAGATTACTACTCAGAAGTATGTAATAAATGGAGTGACCTGTCCACATGGTGCATGCTGGGTAATACTGCCATTCACTTTAAACCTTTGTTTTCAAGGGCTTTGCAACTAGTGTTTGGTTCTTTTAGCATGAGACGGGAAATCAAAGGAATCTTACTTGCTTTTGTTTATTTTTATTTTCACAGAGCATTTCTCCAGTTGTCCACAGGGTAGAGTAGATAGAGATGTCTCAATTCTTAGAGGTACTCTAAGTCAAAAACTATTTCTGGGCTTCAGGTAGAGTTAAAAGCAACAAGTTCAGAGAGCAAATGAAGAAAAAGATTATGGAAAGGGCTTGAGTTTCTTCCCCCTACCTAACAAGGAAATGAAAGTGCTTTTAAAACAAGTCATGCTAGACTGACTTGGGGTTTCAGGGAGTACAAATTGCAGAATATACTGACATGGACTTCAGACAATTTTTTAATTAATTTTATAGGGCTAGTTGAGATGTATTCTCATGAGATGAGAAACATGAATGGTGTTTGAGTTGGAGTCTGGTTTTAAAATGTTGGTCCCAAAATAACAATGGAAAATATACCTCAGAACCATCTCTCAGAATTGTCCAGAATCCAGTACTTCTTAAAGGGCTTCAGATACCATGTCTTGTCTGCTCTGGCCTTGCCTGCCGTGTTTTTGTGCCTCTGAAGACACTTTTTACAGCTCTGGCTGTTTACTTGTGTAAAGTAATATATTGATTATTCACAACATCCATTTTCAATTGCCCAAGGACTGCTGCCTTCATTTTTCTTGTATCAGAGAATAATAGGGCAAACAAGAAAAGGGGTGACTTTGCCCTCAATCATATCACTACAATGAAGTGCTTTCTAGAAGTTTGCCCATGCTATATATTATTACCTCATTAACACTATCTTTGATCCTCAAGTAGGCAGCTTTGGAAATCGGTGTAGATTGAAAATAGCTCTACTCAGTTTCTAGTAAGAAACTGCTGGGTTTACATAACAGTTGCCTATACTTCTAGAAAGTTAGTGCCAATGTCTTCCTCACCCTGAATGATGTAGAGATAAAAGCTGGCTTTATCAAGCGCCAGGTTTACAAACTAGAAATTAAGTTTAAGCAGAGGCCTTCCATTAAGTTTTTGAAAAGAGAAGTTTAAACTCAGATGAATAAAACTGGTGAGACAGGAGTCGATGGGCTCCAGGGAAGTCCGTGCCCTTGGTAAAGCAGTGGCGCTGAACACTGGACACTTGGTTTTCAGAATGCCAACAAGTAAAACAAAACAGAAAATGGTAAATAATCAGTATTGAAATGACATGCAAGCTCTGGCTATAGAGCTCATCTGTGGACAGTTTTGTTCACTCAGCATGCATGTCTGTGATGAGGTGCTGTGCTGAAGGCCAGTCATGAGAGATGGAAGCAATCCCTGTCCTTGAGGCTCAGTCTAGGGTTGTTGACCTTACAGAACTCGCTACTTACACCCATGACTGGTTACCTAGGTACAAAGTATTAGATAGCTGCTGATGGAAATTATCAGTCTGCTTTGGAGCATTTTAAAGGACAAAATGTGATATACTGTTTGTTTGGTTTTTTTTTAGAGTCTCTTTAAAGAGTGTAGTGTTCATCAGTGCAACTATTCAAGTGTGCAAAGTAATGGTATATTTCTCCTTTTCCTCTTTTGGATAAAGGCACTTTCCCTGCCTGTCACTGATTAACAGATACTGACTTTTTGCCATTAAATAAACTTGATTTCTTATGTGTGCTATATAAAGGGTTTTTTTTTTTCTTGAAATTGTGATTTTTTTTTCATTTACTTAATAATGGCAAAATTAGTGTGTGTAATTGTCTATGCATTTTAAGTTAAACTGCCTAAAATGTGATTTGAGACGTACACCTTTGTACTATGAACTGTAAGCAATCTGAGATGTTAGGTTTTATCACATGCTGCTGTATTTGTAAACAAAGACAAATGTTGCTTTAAGAAGTAATTATAATTAGGAGTAGGCTATGGATGTGATACTTAATATTTTTTAAGATAAACTTGTTGCTTTTGTGTATTATGCCTGAAATCTTTTTCTTAAAAAAAAAATATTTTCATGGTTTCACGGTTTCTCCGTGTATTTTGTTCTCCAAGCCCAATTCTGGGCTTTCTTGAGCAAGTCTAGAACCCAGTTAATTGCTTTTTGATGTCCTGAAGAAAACAAGAGCCTGAGAGACAGACGGGCATGGTGGCGCACGCCTTTAATCCCAGCACTTGGGAGGCAGAGGTAGGAGGATCACCATGAGTTCAAGGCTACCTGAGACTACGTAGTGAATTCCAGGTCAGCTCTGAGCTAGAGCGACACCCTACCTCAAAAAACCAAAAAAGAAAACACGAGAGCCTGAGATACCTCTACCTGTGACCTGCACTCACTAAGGAATTTCAACAGGCTGCCCAGGAAGAGCTTGCTTCATAAACCCCCTTTCAGCAACAGGATGTCTATTGTGGGGACTGCCTCCTCCCAGCAAGGCAAGGCCACTGTTACCAGGTGATCTTAATGTGTAAGAGACCATCACCTCTTCCCTCCATTTTCTGTTGAAAACCACAGCTATAATTGCTGCACATATATGGAGAGTCACACGGAAATAAATGTAGTTGACCCGTTTTCTTTCCACAGGAATTTGCTAGCCTTAGAACTCCAGAGAAAGTAGGCTAAGAATGAATGAAAAATTTGGAAGAGATTGCTGCTTTTATGATTGAACAAAATATACCTTTTTAATGGTTTTCCAAGGTAGGGTCTCACTCTAACCCAAGCTAACTATACATTTTATAATTGTTTCTGATAGTCTATGTTCCTGAAAGTGCCCACCTGAAATGGAGCTAAGAAATAGTGAAATAGCTAGGTATGGCTGTGCACACCTTTAATCCCAGCACTGAGGAGGTAGAGGTGAGAGGATTGCTGTGAGTTTCGGGTGAGGTCACCCTGAGCTAGAGCGAGACCCTACCTTGGAAAAAGAAATAGTGAAATAAATGTGAGACCATTCTAGAGAAGGGCCAGAGTTGGTTTGATTTTGTTTGCCTTTTTTCCCCCCTCTTGAGTATTTTATCTGAGAAAGGGGAAGAAGTAGAGGGAAAAAGTGAGCGCACCAGGGCCTCCAGCCATTGCAAACAAAGTCCAGATGTATGTCCCACTTTGTGCATCTGGCTTATATGGGCACTGAGGCATCGAACCTGGGTCCTTTGACTTCGCAGGCAAGTGCCTTAACTGCTAAACCATCTCTCCAGCCTTATTTATTTTATTTGTTGGTTTCTCGAGGTAGGGTCTCACTCTAGCCCACGCTGACCTGGAATTCACTATGGAGTCTCATGGCGATCTTCCTACCTCTGCCTCCCGAGTGCTGGGATTAAAGGCGTGGGTGACCACGCCCGCCTTGTTTTTCTTAAGGAGTGCTGCCATGCTACAAGCTCATGGAAGCCTGGGTCACCTGAGCCTGGCAGGTTCTTTTTACTGCCATCTTTGTGCTCTTAACCAATCCTTTTGCAATGGATTCCTAGCTCTTTATTTCAAGTGAGAGATGCTGTGAGGTGATATATGTAGCCTCCCATTACATTTGTGAGCCCTTTTCGTGCGCTCATTTGGACAAATGAAGCGGTTTCTCTTCATACTGTTTTGCAAAGCTCTAAGGTTCTGAGACGAGAGGGGATTGGTGTGAAGAGCTTAGTCTTCGCCCAGCCTGCCCCTTTCACTGGAGCAGTTCGCTCTCCCACTTTAGGTACTTAACAGTAAGTTGACAGTGGGTAAAAGGATTGTTCTTTGTAAAACTATTGTTTTGCATTATTACCCTGACTCCTAGTTGAGGTGTATCTAATCATAATCACAGGTTCCTAAATAATCTAATCTCAGGACATACTAGATTCTAAGCCATACTGAAGTATTTTGATTTCTGTCAAATCTCATTTTACTGGTAATTTAGGCTGGTGTTAAAATGGATTAAGGTGGTTTAACAAGGTAGCCCCACGAGGCATGGTGGCATACTAGTACTTGGGGCCAGAGGTAGGAGGATCACTGTGAGTTCAAGGCCAGCCTGAGACTACCTAGTGAATTCTAAGTTAGCCTGGGCTAGAGTGAGACCCTACCTCAGAAGAAAAAAAAAAAAGATAGCCTCTTTTTAGAGATAGAAGAGATTTTAAGTAAATCCCAAAGGCTCTGCCACATGAATAATGGACTCAGCTCTCCTGGAGACTGACTGTCCACTAGGTCATTCCACACTCAGGCAGGGCTCCCCTGTTAGTGGGGTGCCTCGATGGCTGAAATTATATTTGCCTTTTCTGGGAGACATTCTGCCTTGTTGCCCTGAGGTAAACCCTGCCTAGGTATCAAAGCTGGGAAAGACTTTCTAAGATAACGCTCAACTCCTTAACGTTTTAGATAAAGAGGCAAGCCAGAGGCATGGAGCTTCAAGTACAGTCCTGCTTCTCATTAGGCTTCCTTTCCTTGTCTTGGATACCATTGTTCATTCCAACTCTAGCCCAGGGTGACCTGCATCTCAGTCTGTAGCTCTGTGGCACACACCTTTAATCCTAGCACTTCAGAGGCAGAGGTAGGAGTGATGGCCCATGACTTTAATTCCAGCACATGGGAGCCAGAGGTAGGAGGATCTCCATGAGTTCCAGGCCACCCTGAGACTACATAGTGAATTCCAGGTCAGCCTCAAAAAACCAAAACCAAAACAAAAAGGGAAAAGAATGGATATGTCAAGGCCTCTTACCAATGCAAATAAACTGATTCCAGACACATGTGTCACTTTGTGCTTCTGGCTTTAAATGGAAACTAAGGAATCAAACCCAGACTGGCAGGCCTTTGAAAACAAGCTTCCCAGCCCTTACTCATTGACGTATTTGCATGTGTATGTGCACGCCCACCACTCTTGCTACATCAAACACCTGTTTGGCGCCAGGTGGGCAGCTGGAGAATCAAAACTGGCCTGGCAGGCTTTGCACCCAAACTAGTGCTTCTAACTGTTGAGCCATTTCCCCAGCCTTCTAGATGATTTTGATTTTCTTTCGGTTTTTTGAGGTAGGGTCTCACTTTAGCCCAAGCTGACCTGGAATTCACTATGTAGTCTCAGGGTGGCCTCGAACTCACAGCAACCCTCAGCCTCCCAAGTGCAAGATTAAAGGTGTGTGCTACCACGCCCGGTTTATTCTTTTTTGTTTATTTGATTGGTTGGTTTTGAGTTTGTTGTTTTTTTTTTTTTTTTAAGAGGTAAGGTCTCACTCTAGCCCAGGCTGACCTGGATCTCACTCTGTAGTTCCAGGCTGTCCTCAAACTCACAGCTCTCCTACCTCTGCCTCCCAAGTGTTGGGATTAAAGGCGTGTGCCATCAAGCCCAGCTACCAAAGGACTCTTTTTTTTTTTTTTTCCGGGTAGGGTCTGACTGTAGCCCAAATTGTCCCGGAATTCATTATGTACTCTCAGGGTGGCCTTGAACTCACGGCAATTCTTTTGCTCATAAATGCCGAGATTAAAGGTGTGTGCCACCATGCCTTTTTTTTTTTTTTTTTCATGATGAATGCAGCACAAAATATCTCAAGTATGTGGCTGGAGAGATGGTTTAGCGGTTAAGGTACTTGCCTGCAAAGCCAAAGGACCTAGGTTCGATTCCCCAGGACCCGCATAAGCCAGATGCACAAGTTGACACATGCATCTGTAGTTCGTTTGTGGTGGCTGGAAACCCTGGCACGCCCATTCTCCCTCCCTCCCCCTCTTTCCCTTACATACATACATACATACATATACACATAAATAAAGTACTAAATGAAATGAATACCTGTATGACTTCTTTAATATTTATTAGAGAGAGAGAATGGGTGCGCCAGGGCCTCCAGCCACTGTAAATGAACTCCAGACACATGCACCCCCTTGTGCATCTTGCTTATGTGGGTCCTGGGGAATTGAACTGGGGTCCTTAGGCTTTGCAGTCAAATGCCTTAACCACTAAGCCATTTCACCAGCCCGTTTTAATTTTTTTCTTTTTTTAAAATTTTTTTGCATGTTTATTTATTTGAGAGCGACAAAGAAAGAGGCAGATAGAGAGAGAGAGAGAATGGGCGCGCCAGGGCCTCCAGCCACTGCAAACGAACTCCAGATGCATGCGCCCCCTTGTGCATCTGGCTAATGTGGGTCCTGGGGAATTGAGCCTCGAACCGGGATCCTTAGGCTTCACAGGCAAGCACTTAACCGCTAAGCCATCTCTCCAGCCCCAAACCATCTCTCCAGCCCAATTGTTTTTTTCGTTTTTAAAAATTATTTTATTTGGGACTGGGGAGATGGCTTAGCAGTTAAGGCATTTGCCTGCAAAGCCAAAGGATCCTGGTTTGACTCTCCAGGACCCACGTAGCCAGATGCACAAGGAGGCGCACACATCTGGAGTCCGTTTGCAGTGGTTGGAGGCCCTGGCGTGCCCATTCTCTCTCTTTCTCTCTGTCTCTCTCCCTCTTTCTCTCTCAAATAAATAACATATATTTTACCAGGCATGGTGACGCACGCCATTAATCCCAGCACTTGGGAGGCAGAGGTAGTAGGATCGCCATGAGTTCAAGGCCACGCTGTGACTGCGTAGTGAATTCCAGGTCAGCCTGGGCCAGAATGAGACCCTACCTCAAAAAAAAAAAAAAAATATATATATATATATATATATATATATATTTTAAAGTTAATTCAAGGCCTGGAGAGATTGCTCAGTGGTTAAAGAGCCTGCCTACAGAGCCTAAGGACCCAGGTTTGATTCCCCAGTACCCACGTTAAGCCAGATGCACAAAGCAGTGCATGCATCTGGAGTCCATTTGCAGAGGCTAGAGGCCCTGGTGTGCCCTTTCTGTCTCTCTCTCCCTCCGTCTCCCTCTGCTTGCAAGAAATATTTAAAAAATAAAAATAAAAATAATTAATTTGACACATCTGTTCTCAGCACACTGTTAGACTGCAGCAGTGTGTTCATGAAGTCCTAAGCAGCTCATTGACATCAGTTTGAATCCAAAGTGGGACCTCCTATACTCCAAGCTTGAATATGTATTCACTGCCAGCCCTTTTCATGACAAAGAACTTGAGAGTCACATCTGATCCATGAGGAAAATTACCATTCTCTCTTTTTTTTTTTTTTTTTTGGTTTTCCGAGGTAGGGTCTCACTCTAGCCCAGGCTAACCTGGAATTCACTATGTCCTCTCAGGGTGGCCTCGAACTCTCACACAACTCATACTCTATAAAGAAAGGATGGGTGGGAGAGAGATGCAGCTGGGGAAGGGTCCTCAGGACTTGATAGACACTGGTACAATATGCCATAGAGCCAGGCGTGGTGGCGCATGCATTTAATCCCAGCACTCAGGAGGCAGAGGATAGCCATGAGTTCGAGGCCACCCTAAGACTTCATAGTAAATTCCAGGTCAGCCTGAGCTAAAGCAAGACCCTACCTTGAAAAACCAAAAACCAAAATAAAACAAAAAGAAGCCATAGAGAATGACTGCACATGAGCATTTGTTCTATTTAACAACAAAGGTACACAATACTCATCTACGTGTACAGTTGACATGTTTTTAAAAACCATATGGGGGCTGGAGAAATGCCTTAGTGGTTGATTGTGCTTGTGTGCAAAGCCTGCAGGCCTAGGTTCGATTCCCCAGTACCCACATAAAGCCAGATGCACAAAGTGGAGCATGCATCTGGAGTTTCTCACTTTTGAGGGAGAATTAGCCAGGTAGCTTTATTTTCAGGCTGTCAGGTAGAGGACTGGCCCAAAGAGAATCCAGCCTTTGATCCAGTCTAGACTGACCTTACTCAGGTGTGCTGGCCTCTTCCTGAGTCCAGACCAACCAGCCCTCTCTCAGAGCTCCTGAGCTTGAGAGTGAAGCCCACTCCAGTAAGCTATAAATCGGGATTTAACAGTGGCCAAAGCCTTCTTTATTTTTTCTCTCAATTTTTATTAACACTTTCCATGATTATAAAAAAAAATATCCCATGGTAATACCCTCTCTATCCCCACTTTCCCCTTTGACACTCCGTTCTCCATCATATTCCCTCCCTATCTCAATCAGTTTCTATTTGATTTTGATGTCATGATCTTTTCCTCCTCTTATGATGATCTTGTGTAGGTAGTGTCAGGCACTATGAGGTCATAGATATCCAGGGCATTTTGTGTCTGGGGGAGCATGTTGTAAGGAGTCCTACCCTTCCTTTGGCTCTTACATTCTTTCCGCCACCTCTTCCGCATTACACCCTGAGCCTTGGAAAGTGTGATCGAGACGTTATTCGGTACTCTAGTCACTTCTTTACAGCACTATGATACCTTCTGAGTCATCCCAAGGTCACTGCCATCTGAAAAGAGAAGATTCTCTACCCAAAGTGAGAGTAGCATTAATATAAGCGTATGACTATTAAGAGAAGTGTTTACTGGGCAGTTTGATAAGCATAGTGTATACATTTATCTAGACATCAGCAGATGTTACACCCCTAGGGCTCATGACTACCCCTGGTTTAAGTTTTCAGTATCAGGGATGTATTCCCTCCCATGGAGCGGGCCTCCAGTCCAATTGGAGGGCAGTTGGTTTCCACCATGATAGACGTGCCACTATTGCACCTGTTGGCTCATTTGGCCTGGCTGGCCAATTATAAGTCTTGCAGTGTCCACTGTTGAGTATCTTCACTGGTGATTTCCCTTTCTCCTATTGAACTGCATGCAGAATGGCTTCTTCCAGCTTTCTGTCAGCTGGTCTACATGGAGAGGTTATCAGCTCAGTTCCAGCAGGATTTCTCAGTGGCTTTACAGCCCAAGTATGTGGAGTCTTCAGCAATAGGGTCTTACCATCTATTCCTGGTTGGAAACCAAGGTCCTCGGCAGTGGCCTATAATGTTTTGGGGGCATCAGGGACCTCCCTGGCCAACAACCCATTGGAAGGTATCCCATCCCTGGCACTGAAAAATTTCTAGCAACGATTTACGACTTCTGGAAGGAGTCCCACCCATCCTTTGCCAGTCTCTAGGGTTTAGTTGAAGTTTACTTTCAGGTCCAATTCATTCTTTTTACTTGTCTTGAACTTTGGGGATAATAGGCACAATGTAGTTTCCAATTAATCCCCAACATCTTGGTCATTTCCCTAGTGATTTTTTTTAAATTTTTTGTTTATTTTTATGCATTTGAGAGCGACAGACAGAGAAAGAGGCAGATAGAGAGAAATAGAGAGAATGGGCATGCCAGGGCCTCCAGCCACTGCAAACATACTCCAGACGCATGCACCCCCTTGTGCATCTGGCTAACGTGGGTCCTGGGGAATTGAGCCTCCAACTGGGGTCCTTAGGTTTCACAGGCAAGTGCTTAACCGCTAAGCCATCTCTCCAACCCTCCCTAGTGATTTTTGACACAAAGGCAGGCCCATTATCTGATCTTATCCCGAGGGACAACCCATAGTGGGGGGGGTGGAATTATCTCCTCTAACAATTTCATAGCTATTTGGGCTGTCTCAGACTTGGTGGAAAGCTTCCACCCATCCTGAAAAGGTATCAACATAAACAAGTAAATATTTATATCCATACTGACCTGGCTTCACCTCTGTGAAATCCACTTCCCATTATCTACCTGGCTCTGATCCCCACCTCTCTCATCCCCATTGGTGGCACCTTACCAGAGGAGGCATTTGTCTGTTGGCAGACCTGACAGGAGGTGGTGATGTCCTTGATGATTGAGTCCATACCTAGGAAGCAAACTCTTATTAGTTAGGAAGCTTGTTGCTTACTAAGTGAGTTCCTTCATGTAGTTGCTTAGCCAGTCTTCATCCTAGGGCATGGGGGGCAGCAACAGTCGTCTATTCTCCAGTTGATATCATCCTTGTGGGGGTCTGTTCCTTTGTCAGATGAGAGGTGAGCTGTAGGTCCTGTTCCTTGTACGTTGGTTGCTCAGGAAGAGTAGGTGCCAGGAGGGTGACCAGACAATCTGATGGTTGCTGAGAGGCAGCACTCTTTGCTGTGAGGTCTGCTAATCTGTTCCCTCTTGCTTCTGTGATCTCCCCCTTTTGATGACCCGGACAGTGGATTATAGCCACTTTAGCAGGTGCCCAAATGGCAGCCAGTACATCCAGAATTTTATTTTTATTTATGTCTTTACTTTCTGTTGTTAATAGTCCTTGCTCCTTGTAGATGGCCCCATGTACATGTGCCATGACAAAGGCATAATGGCTGTCTGTGTAGACATTCACTGTCTTGTCTTTTCCCAATATCAGAGCGTTGGTCAGTGCTATCAGTTCAGTTTTCTGAGCTGATGTACCCCTAGGCAGGGCCTCAGCCCAGCCCACAGGGTTTCTTCCATAGCCACCATAGCCACCCATGAACACCTGATTTCAACCAGGACAAAGCTGCCACCATCAGAACACATCACCAGATCAGGGTCCAGCCAGGCCACAACTGTCAGGTCTGGGTAGAGTCATTGGAGTCTACCTGACAACCAGACTTGTTTTACGCCTACAGATTTTATATAACCCATTGATTTGAGATATCTCCTACTAATAAACTCCATGAAATACACTTTAAAGTTATAAGCCATGAATACAGGCAAAACATGACAACCATTTTGGGGATAATCTCTATCGATACCTCTAACACACTTGGAAATGCTTTTATTAAGAGTAGCTAAGGCAGGACTGGAGAGATGGCTTAGCAGTTAAGCACTTGCCTGTGAAGCTTAAGGACCCCGGTTCGAGGCTCAATTCCCCAGGACCCACGTTAGCCAGATGCACAAGGGGGTGCACGTATCTGGAGTTTGTTTACAGAGGCTGGAAGCTCTGGCACGCCCATTCTCTCTCTCTCTTTCTCTCTCTCTCTGCCTCCTTCTCTCTGTCGTTCTCAAATAAATAAACAAACAAAACAAATTAAAAAAAAAAAAAGAATAGCTAAGGAAAATTTTTATTTTTGTCTTGAGACAGGCTGGCCTAGAACTCAAGCCAGTTGCCTCCTCCTTTTAAGTAACAGGACATTACAATCTTTTAAAATACTTGGCAAATTATGAGCTACCACCTTAGAGAGAGAATTTTGTTTTATTCAATAATCCTCTATGTAAGTTGAAATTGACCAAGAACATATATTTATGATATCATGTAACAAAATATGGCTTTGTTTACATGTAGAAAGCAAATTAAAGATAAGCTAAAGGTGCCCTCTGGTGGCCATTCTGTTAAATGCCAGCTAATCAATTGAACAATAAGTATTTAGTTTTAAGACTTGGTCACCCCATTTTGTTTTTTTTTTGTTTGTTTGGTTTTTTTTTGTTGTTGTTGATTTTCAAGGTAGGGTCTTACTCTGGCCCAGGCTGACCTGGGATTCACTATGTAGTCTCAGGCTGGCCTCGAACTCATGGTAATCCTCCTACCTCTGCATCTCAAGTGCTGGGATTAAAGCCGTGTGCCACCACACCTGGCTGATTTTTTTTTTTTGTTTGTTTATTTTTATTTATTTATTTGAGAGTGACAGAGAGAGAAAGAAGCATTTAGAGACAGAGAGAGAATGGCATGCCAGGGCATCCAGCCACTGCAAATGAACTCAGACGTGTGTGCCCCCATGTGCATCTGGCTAACGTGGGTCCTGGGGAATCGAGCCTCGAACAGGGGTCCTTAGGCTTCATAGGCAGGTGCTTAACTTCTAAGCCATCTCTCTAGCCATGATCTTTTTTAAGATCTTTAAAGTGCTTTTTAACCAGTTTTAAAAGAGATTTTTTCAACAAAATGATTTTGACCCATATCTTCAAAGACAAGGACAAGACAATTGAACACAACACCAAACACAAACATGATAGCAATAATGGCTCTCCTGACACTTCCACACAGCTATGAAACCAAAACTGAAACAGAAACAGACCTCCATTCTAAATCTCTGAACAGAGCCAGAGAAGGTCAAGGGCAGCCCATAGATCCCTTGTCCAAGTTAACTAATGCTGCATCTAGCTTCCCTCTTGGACCAAGAAAAGCACAAAAACCAGGAAACCAGGGAGAAAAAAGCACCTCCGGAGGTTTCTTACCCAGCAAAGGAAGGGACCAGATGTCCTACGAGAAAGCTCTCCATCACTGGCTTGCTACCTGCTCCAACACCAAGAACATGCAAACGGGTGGAGATCCAGCTCTCAGGCCAAGATTGGAGGTCTTTCCCCAGTCTGGTCACCCCAGAGTTGTGGGGGGGAGGTCTTGAAATGTGGATCCCGGACGAGTCCCCAATACTTTGTGGGGTACAGTGTCACACAAGTAAGACCACTGTCTCACAGAATGCTGGGTAAGAGCCGATGCACTAGGACTACACTCTAGCGGTCGAGATCTCTGAGTGCAGCCCCAAACTGCTTGGAGTGCCAGCTTTTATTGGAGAAAACCACATGTTTATTGTATAAACAGAATGGGAAAGTAACTGTTAAACAAGGGGGGTTATTACAAAAAAGTCACAATGCAAGAAACATTCTATGTTACGTAATCAAAAAGGTATTTAGAAACAGAGAGGTACAAGAAGGTCATGGTACACTGCACAGAGGGGTTATCCCATTCCTTAGATAACAGAAAACACCTGCATTTTGCAATGAGGCCTGTGGTAATGATACCTGAAACTTCTCCTTTATCTGTGAGGAAGATCAACTTGGGTGATGGCCTACATTATGTGTGTCTAAAGGCAAGGGCTGCACAGAAGAAAGTTTAACCAGGTCTATTGTGTCCCTTTACTTTCCATTTTCCAAGCTTCACATTCCATGAGAGAGCCTGTCTCAAAAAATAAGGTGAATTTAAAAAAAGGGTGGGAGCTGGGTGTGGTGGTGCACGCCTTTAATCCAAGCACGTGGGAGGCAGAGGTAGGAGGATTGCCATGAGTTCAAAGCCAGGCTGAGACTATATAGTAAAATCTAGGTCAGCCTGAGCTAGAGCAAGAACCTACCTCCAAAAACAAAATAAACACACACACACAATGGGTGAGAGAGATGGCATAGCACGTAAGTTGCTTGCCTGAAAAGCCTAAGGACCCAGGTTCAATTCCCCAGAACCCACATAAGCCAGATGCATATGGTGGCACATGTATCTGAAGTTTTCCAGCAGTGGCTGGAGGCCCTGGAGCACCCATTCTCTCCTTCCCTCTCTCTCTCTCTAATATATAAATAATTTTAAAAAATAAGGTGGACAGTGTTTCAGTCAGGTTTGCATTTCTGGCAGAAATCCCTCAACCAAGAGCAGCTTGTGGGGAAAAGAGGTTTATTTTGGCTTACAGGCTTGAGGGGGAAGCTCCATGATGGCAGGGGAAAACGATGGCATGAGCAGAGGGTGGACATCACCCCCTGGCCAATATAAGGTTGACAATAGCAACAGAAGAGTGTGCCAAACACTGGCATGGGGAAACTGGCTATAACACCCATAAGCCCACCCTCAACAATACACTGCCTCCTGGAGGCATTAATTCCCAAATCTCCATCAACTGGGAATCTAGCATTCAGAACACCTAAGTTTATGGGGGTCACCTGAATCAAACCAGCACATTCTGCCCCTGACCCTCATAAACTGATAACTATCCATGATGTAAAATGCAATGCATTCATCAAACTTTAAAAGTCCCCATATTTTTTTAATCAATTCCAATGATGTTTATAAATCCCCTTAGTCCAGAATCTTTTTTTTAAAATTTTTTTTGGTTGTTGTTATTTTTATTTATTTATTTGAGAGTAACAGACAGAGAGAGAAAGAGGCAGATAGAGAGAGGGAGAGAGAATGGGCACGCCAGGGCCTCCAGCCACTGCAAACGAACTCCAGACGTGTGCGCCCCCTTGTGCATCTGGCTAACGTGGGTCCTGGGGAGTCGAGCCTCGAACCGGGGTCCTTAGGCTTCACAGGCAAGCGCTTAACCACTAAGCCATCTCTCCAGCCCAGTCCAGAATCTTTTAACTGAGCCATAATACCAAAAAATAGCCTCAAAAAAAAAATCCATAATAGCACAGAATAAACATTCACACTGCGAAAGATGACATTGGGCATAGCAAAGAAATACTCAAACAATACAAGATGTAAACAACCAGGGAAAACATCAAACTGTAGTTTCATGTCCAACAACTCTATCCAGTTACAAATCTCCAAGTCCGATAATTCTAACCAGCAATAAGTCTCTGGCATTCCAATTCTGCCCCTCCAGCTAGGCTACTCACAGTCCTAGAAAACTTCATAGGGGCCGGCAGCTCTCCTTGGCAGTCATCTCGTGGTCCAGGCATCACCACTGGGTCTCCACTGCAGTCCACGGTTCATCCTCATGGCCCCATGGGGGTCTCCATGCAGGCATCCAGCAAACCTGCTTCACACTGCCCATGGCTGTTTCCAAAACACAAGCATGTGTTGCAAACTCAATGACCCTCTCTTTCCTGCATTTCTTATACTCCACAATACCAGGTAGAGTGCCAATTTGTTAATCCAGGGGGGAATAAAGCAGACTTTGAAAAACAGAACACTCCTTGAGTACTCAGGCCCCTCTGAGAGTCTACATTCATCGTGTTACCTGAGTGCAGGTCAGATGGCTCAGTCTCAAAGGTTGTAATCTCTCAGTTACAGCTGAATGGGCAGCAGTTCACCCAAAGATTTTTCTTTCTGTGCCATATCCCTCCGCTCACACACACCAGTTCATTTCTACGCATAGCAACCCTGCACAACTTCTCAGGACATGGGCATAACAACAAGCTTCTCATACAAACTGCTAGCCCAGTCCAAGCAAAGCTCTTTCTCACCCTCGTAAGCCAAACCTTACAGTCCATAATTCTTACTGCATTCAGGTCTTCCTTTTTTTTTTTTTTGATTTTTCGAAGTAGGGTCTCACTATAGCCCAGGCTGACCTGGAACTCACTATGTAGTCTCCGGGTGGCCTCGAACTTATGGCAATCCTCCTACCTCTGCCTCCCGAGTGCTGGGATTAAAGGCGTGTGCCACCACACCCAGCTTCATTCAGGTCTTTCAACTCTGACCAGAATAATCCATCAAGCTGTACTTACAGCTCTGCAAGGCATCTCTTAGGCCAAGGTTTCAAACCTTTCCACATTCATCTTGAAAATCAGCTCCAAAAGGCCAAAGCCACACAGTCAGGTGTCTAGCAGCGACCCCACTCCCCGGTACCAAAATGTGAACCTACTATTGCAGTCAGGTTCGCATTTTGTTAAAAATCACGCAACCAAGAGCAGCTTGTGGGGAAAAAAAAAGAGGTTTATTTTGGCTTAGGAGCTTGAGGGGAAGCTCCATGATGGCAGGGCAAAATGATGGCATGAGCAGAGAGTGAACATCACCCCCTGACCAACATAAGGTGGACAATAGCAACAGGAGAGTGTGCCAAACACTGGCATGGGGAAATAGGCTATAACACCCATAAGCCCACCCCCAACAATACACCGCCTCCAGGAGGCCTTAATTCCCAAATCTCCATCAGCTGGGAACCTGGCATTCAGAACTCCTAAGTTTATGGGGGACACGTGAATCAAACCACCACAGGCAGTGATTGAGGAAAACACCTGGCATGGCTCTATGACCCCCCCCATGTGCGCCTACATGTATGAACACCCATATACACATATACCCCAACAAAAGCACCAAGTATGGTTGTGCACATCTGTAATCCCAGCACTGAAGAGGCAAGAGGCAATAGGATCGCAAGTTTGAGGCTGCTTGGAGCGCATATCAAATAGTAATAAATACCACACATGAGAACCCCCAGTTTCTCTTGAACTCGTTGAGAAAGGTAGACAGGCATAATTTGTGGTGACTTTCCTGAGTCCATCCTTTGTACGGTCTTCTTCTTGTAGGCTGATTGCTGAAAAATCTCACGTGAGAAAGCTAACAATTAAGCCAGGTGTGGTGACTCACACTTTTTTATCACAGCACTCAGAAGGTTGGATTGCCTTGAGTTCGAGGCCAGTCTGACCTATAAAGTGAGTTCCAGGTCACCCTGGGATAGAGTGAGACCTTGCCTCAAAAAGAAAAGAAAGAGAAAGAAAGCTGACATTGGTCATTCAGAACCTAAACATATGCTGGGCATGGTGGTGCATGCCTTTAATACCAGCACTTGGGAGGCAGAGGTAGGAGGATCGCCATGAGTTCGAGGCCACCCTGAGACTACATAGTGAATTCCAGGAGAGCCTGAGCTAGAGTGAAACTCTACCTTGAAAAAATAACAAAAACAAACAAAAAAACCCTAAGTTCAGGGCTGAGGAGATGGCTCAGTGGTTAAATGCACTTGTTAGGAAAGCCTTCTGGCCTGGGTTCGATTCCTCAGTATCCCCATAAAACCTACATCCACAAAGTGGCACATGTGTCTGGAGTTTGTTTGCACTGGCAAGAGGCCCTGGCATGCCCATTCTCACTTGTATTCTCTCTTTCAAATAAATAAATAAAACATTAAAAAATAAAATAAGCAGATGGCAGTGACCTTGGGATGACTCTGAAGGTATCATAGTGCTGGAAGGAAGTGAGTGGAGTACTGAGTAACATCTCGATCACACCTTCCAAGGCTCAGGGTCTAATGCGGAAGAGGTGGCGGAAAGAATGTAAGAGCCAAAGGAAGGGTAGGACTCCTTACAACATCCTCCCTCCAGACATAAAATGGCTTGGATATCCATGACCTCATAGTGCCTGACACTACCTACACAAGACCATCATAAGAGGAGGAAAAGATCATGCCATCAAAATGAAAGAGAGACTGATTGAGATGGGGAGGGGATATGATGGAGAATGGAATTTCAAAGGGGAAAGTGGGGGGAGGGAGGGTAGCACCATGGGATATTTTTTGTAATCATGGAAAATGTTAATAAAAATTTAGAAAAAATAAAATAAATAAAATAAAATGAAATAAGGTCCCAGGCATGGTGGTGCTCACCTTTAATCCCAGCACTCAGGAGGCAGAGGCAAGAAGATCACTGTGAGTTTGAGGCCACCCTGAGAATACAGAGTGAATTCCAGGTCATCCTGGGCTAGAGCAAGACCCTACCTTGAAAAACCAAATGACAATAATAAAAATAAAAAGGAAGCTGAGTGTCCACAGGATCTACTTAGCTTACTGTCCATTCTGCACCACGAAATGTTCTTGGGAAAGAGCAAAACTGACTCACAGACCGAGCATACCAAGTCCTTCCACCCCTGAACAAAGGAAGTCACTATGAAGCAATCCTTTCTACCAGGCATGTATTAGGCCAGTACAAAGAGAATGAGAATAAATCAGGAGACAATGAGATGCTGGTTTTTATTGCGATACTACGGTAAGTAGGGAAAATGAGAAAAACAATGAACACAGACAGGTTTGGCATTCTGCCCATCTAAATCCCTTCCACTGCTAACTAGCTCTGCCACCTTGCATGAGTTACTGAGCTCATCACTGCCTTCACTGATTTAGCTATAAGACTAGGATTACCATAATATATGAGAATTAAATGAAGTAAGCTATGTAATGTACTTAGTGCCTGACATCATATGTGAGCTTATCGTGGGCCTGGAAGGCATTTTTCTAGCTATTGGACTTACAAGAATGGTAGGGTTTAGAAGTGAACAGAGGGCTGGAAGGGATAGCTTAGTGGTTAAGGTGCTTGCCTGTGAAGCCTAAGGAGTCAGGTTTAATTGCCTAGAACCCACATAAGCCAGATGCACAAGGTGGTACAGGTGTCTGGAGTTCATTTGCATTGGCTAGAGGCCCTGGCACACCCATTCTCTCTCTCTCTCTCTCTCTCTCTGCCCCTCTCTATCTATCTATCTATCTGCCTCTCTCTCAAATAAATAAAATATTTTTTAAAAATATTTTTTATTTACTTATTTATTTGAGAGAAAGAGGCAGAAAGAGAGAGAGAGAGAGAATGGGCGCGCCAGGGCCTCCAGCCACTGCCAACGAACTCCAGATTCATGTGCCCCCTTGTGTGGTCCTGGAGAATCGACCCGGGATCCTTCGGCTTTGCAGGCAAATGCCTTAACCATTAAGCCATCTCTCCAGCCCCAATAAAATATTTTTTAAAAAGTGAACAGAGCCTTTTCATGCAGCATGACGTCCATGATGTGGAAGCTCAGTTGCTTGGCAGGCACCAAAGAGCATGTTACAGTTGCACAGCCTCTACTTGGGACACTAATGATGGACCAGATGGTCTCTGGAGTTATGATCACCTTCTCACTGAATCCTCGCAATATCAACAGAGGGACAGACCAGTGCGGGCACAACAGAGAAAGGCCTGTGTCTAAGGGAAGGAAGCTCACGAGGGAATCCGCTATCACCTTACTTACTTGCTGGTCATATGTTGTGAACCAATTGAGCATCCTGTTGGGTAATGGGGGATAAATTAGGGGAAATGCAAGTTTGGGATGTGAGCTGTTAGGGAGTTGTGAGGGACAGGCATGTGCTCTGTCCGTGGAGGAACCAAGTCCAGAGTAACAATTCATCCTCTGGAGGCGGGGTGGGGGAGGGAGAGTGCTCCCCACATTCCAGAGACTGGCCCCGCCCTGAGACAGCTTTCCACACATCATCTCCATGACGTCAGCAGGCCGGCAAACACAGCTTGCTTCTTGGCTGAACTTCCCCCTTCCCTTCCTCCTGGGTTTGGGAAGAACACAGCAGCTATTCATTCCCGCTAGGAGCCCTAAACACCATATTGAAAAAGGAGGATGCTAGGCTGGTGCACGTCTGCAATCCAGAGCTAGAGCAACAGGACCCTGAGTCACACTACATAGTGACACCCTGACAGCAAAGGAGAGGCAGAGGTGGGGGGGGGCAAGGAGAGGAGGAAGGAAGGGAGAGGAGGAGGAGGGGGGGGGGAGGCAGGGCACGGTGGCGCATGCCTGTAATCCCAGCACTCAAGAGGCTGAGGTGAGAGGATTGCCTGGTCTACATAGTGAGTCACAGTTCAACTTGGGCCACAGAGACACTGTCTACACATAGAGACAGAAGAGGAGGAGAGGAGAGGGGGCAGGAGGGGAAGGGAGGGAAAAAGAGGAGAGGGAGGGGTCAGGACAGAAGCACTGCTCCATCAGATACCTTTGGTCCGAAGCCCATAAGAAAAGTCAGCCCTTGCCCAGCGGTGGTAGCGGACATTCTGACTGGGGACAGATAAGAGGCATTGCTTGCAATGTGTGGAGGGTCTGCACTGTGGATAAAGGCAGTCAAGAAGACCTTGACCTAGGACCAAAGAAGACTAGTCGCCCTAAGATAAATGAGCAACAGTCTGTAACCATTTATGGCAGAAGTACCCTTAGCATCGTGTGGTTTAGGAAATGGGACATGATTTATTATTTCTGGATTTATCTCCCAAAAAGTTAGAAAAATCTTTTTTTTTTTTTTTTTTTTTTTTTTAGGTAGAGTCTTGCTCTAGCTCAGGCTGACCTGGAATTCACTTTGTCTCAGAGTGGCCTTGAACTCACAGCAATCCTCCTACCTAGTCCTCCCAAGTGCTGGGATTAAAGGCATGCACCACCACGCCTAACTCTAGAAAAATCTTTAATTGAATTATTTGGTCTGTTCACACCCCCAAGTAATTTCCGTTCCCCTGTCTTCATTTTTCTTTCTTTTTTTTAAAAAGTATTTTATTTACAGGTCAGCCTGAGCTAGAGTGAGACCCTACCTTAAAAAAAAAAAAGTATTTTTTTATTTATTTATTTATTTTTGGTTTTTTGAGGTAGGGTCTCACTCTAGCTCAGGCTGATCTGGAATTCACTCTGCATTCTCAAGGTGGCCTCGAACTCATGGCGATCCTCCTACCTCTGCCTCCCAAGTGTTGGGATTAAAGGTGCGTGCCACCACGCCCGGCCCTATTTATTTATTGAAAGGAGCAGAGAGAGAGAGAAAGTGAAAGAGACAATGCGCATGCCAGGGCCTCTAGCCAGTGCAAATGAACTCCAGACACGTGCTTCACCTTGTGCATCTGACTTACATGGGTTCTGGGGAACTGAACCTGGGTCCTTAGGCTTTGAGGGCAAGCGCCTTAACTGCCAAGCCATCTCTCCAGCCTTTCCTTCCTTCCTTCCTTCCATTAAATAGAAACTTTGCATAGATACATCATATGTTGGTACCATCACTTCCCTCCTCCCTGCCCCCTTTCCACTGAGGACCCTCGTCAGTGGGGTTGCTGGTACTCACCATGAAGTTGTGGGTTATAAGATGTGACAGCAGCAGTCGGTCATTGTGGAGGGTGTGGGGGGACAGTACCTCTGAATATTCCCTCCCAACCTGTGGCTCTTAAAAACTTTCTGCACCCCCTTAGCAAAATTCCCTGAGCCTTGGTGGGTGTGTTGTTTTAAATTTTATTTGATTTTTATTTATTTATTATGAGAGAGAGAATGGAATGAGTGTGCCAGGGCCTTTAGCCACTGCAAATGAACTCCAGACACATGCGCCAGCATGTGCATCTGGCTTGCATGGGTCCTGGAGAATCGAACCTGGGTCCTTTGCCTTTGCTGACAAGTGCCTTAACTGCTGAGACATCACTCAAGCCTGGTGGGTGTGCTCTGAGTGTACTTCAGTGTTGAGCTCTCAGCAGCTTCTGGATTTCTGCTTTGGTGTGTTTTGAGTGTCCTCAGTGTCTGTCTCCATCACCCTGGTGCTGGTTGTCAGGCTTCTGGAGGAAGCAGCACTCTTGCTTATTTCACCAATTCTTCTGTGGTTTCACCTGGGCCCTGGATTATGTGTGAGGGGCGGTTTATCTCCTGACAGGGAGTCAGCTTTTTTTTTTTTTTTTTGTCTTATTGATAGATTTTGGTTGCCCTTGGTTTTTGCTGCCTTTTGATTTCACCACACACACACACACACACCTCTAGCATGGTTATGAGTCCGCCATCTTGACCAGAAATTCCTTCTTCATTTTTTTTCTAATCCAAAACAGCAGAGATATAGAGATAGTCAAATAGATAGATAGATAGATGATAAAGATAGAAGAGTATACATGGTGTGCTGATCTATGTGTGATATATGCACATGTGTGCAGATGCATGCTCTGTGTGTGTGCGTGCAGTGGCCAGATGAAGACTTCAGGCATTGGTTGTGTCAGTTGCACACTTCCTTGAGAAGCTCCGGAGATTCTTTGGCAACAACAAAAGAAAACATGGAGCAGTGGCTGTGACCACACATCAGAGGTGAACACACTGCCAAACCAGAAGTCCTGAGCCTACCAGCTTTCCTGGCTTTCTTTTTTTTTTGGTTTTGTTTTGTTTTGTTTTGTTTTGTTTTGTTTTGTTTTGTTTTGTTTTTGGAGGAGGTAGTGTCTCACTGTAGTTCAGGCTGACCTGAAATTCACTATGTAGTCTCAGGGTGGCCTCGAACTCACAGCGATCCTCCTACCTCTGCCTCCTGAGTGCTGGGATTAAAGGTGTGCGCCACCACACCCGGCCCTATTCCATTCCTGGTTTTCTTTTCTTCCCCTAACAGAGACCTTGGAGGAAAAACAAAACCTGTTCTTGTTGCTGGGACAAGATATCTGACTCACTTCCTAGGTGATTCTAGGTTCTGTCAAATTGACAATCAATATGAGCCATCTCAATGGGCCTGTCTGGAAGAAGCCTCTAGAACACCACCCCATTCTGTGATAGAAAGGAGAAGGGGAACAAACATCCTTCAGCTATTATGTTCTCAGACAAGACCAGAAAGGGGCCTTTTGCAGCTCTTTCCACAATTTTTTTTTTTTTTTTGAGAGAGAGAGAGAGAGAGAGAATAGGTAGGTACATCAGGAGGGCCTATAGCCACTGCAAACAAACTCCAGATGCATGCACCACCTTGCACATCTGGCTTACATGGGTCCTGAGGAATCGAACCTGGGTCCTTTGACTTTGCAGGCAAGTGCCTTAACTGCTAAGCAGTCCCTCCAGTCCTCTTTCCACAGATGCTTTCAAAAGAAAAATAGGAATCCAACTGGTGAAGATTGCTGTGGTCCTTGGAGCTGGTGGTGACATCAGAGGTCTCCCATTTCCAGGTTCAGTGGATCAGAATACAGAGAAAATGAGAATTCTCCATGACTCCTTCACCACCAAGCGCAATTTCTTCTAAAACCTACTTGTGGCCGGGTGTAATGGTGCATGCCTTTAATCCCAGCACTCAGGAGGCAGAAGTAGGAGGACCATCATGAATTCTGGGCCACCCTGAGACTACATAGTTAATTCCAGGTCGCCAGGGATGGAGCAAGACCCCACCTCGAAAAAAAAAAAAAAGATGGGGTCTGGAGAAGATGACTTAGCGGTTGAGACACTCACCTGCAAAGCCAAAGGACCCCAATTCGATTCCCCAGGACCCACGTAAGCCAGAGTCACAAGGAGGCGCACGCATCTGGAGTTCGTTTGCAGTGGCTGGAGGCCCTGGTGCACCCATTCTCTTTCTCTCACTCTCTATCTACCTCTTTCTCTCTCTCTCTCAAATAAATAAATAAATAAAATATATTTTTTAAAAAGATGGGGAAGTTGACAAGCTCTGTCACATTTCCCAGATGGTCATCTGTGAAATGTCTCTCAGCTACTCTGATGAGCCACAATGACATGTACCAAGACTATAAAGCATATGCTGGACATGGTGGCGCAGGCCTTTAATCCCAGCACTCAGGAGGCTGATCACTCCTGGGGCAGGAAGATCGCTGTGAGTTTGAGGGCAGCCTGACACTACATAGTGAATTCCAGGTCTGCCTGGGCTACAGTGAGTGCCTATCTCAAAAAAAAAGAAAGAAAGAAAGAAAGAAAGAAAGAAAGAAAGAAAGAAAGAAAGAAAGAAAGAAAGAAAGACAAAGAAAAAAGATTACAAAGTAGCTTCATTAAACAGCTAACAAGAAAATCATTCAGTTTGGATACTTTCATATTGACAGCTACTTTCATGATTAAAGCTAATAGATAAGGTTCGCTATAGACATTTTAGGAAATACAGACTGTGAGGCAAGAGTCATCAGCAGGTTGGGGTGCTTACACTTGGTAGTCTCCAAGGGACCCATGAGTAACTTCTGGCCACTCACAGAGCATGTGGCCCTAGAGTGTCCTTTGTGTTAGTGAGCGAGGACTCTGTTATACTGGTTTGTCAGGATTGCTTTCCACATACACCAAGGCTCGTGAGGTACACCTGGTTTCAACACTGGAGGCCCAAGTTTTGGTTGCCGTGGCTGGGTGCACAGCAGGATATGCCTAGATCACCAGTTCCCCATAAAAGCTGTCAGCTCTGAGACTTGCACAGGCTTTCCTGGGTGAAGACATTCCACACTTGTTCTGTGATCCCTGGCTAGAGAGTATTGCTATATGGCATAGGAGAGGCCTGTGTTGAATCTCTCAGGACCCATTGGATGCATATCTTTTTCCTGCTGTTTTTTCAAAAATTTTGTTTATTTATTTATATATTTGAGAGAGAGAGAGAAAGAGGCAGATAGAGAGAGAAAGGGCATGCTAGGGCCTCTAGCTGCTGCAAATAAACTCTAGACGCATGCACCACCTTGTGCATCTGGCTTTACACTGATACTGGGGACTTGAACCTGGGTCCTTTGGCTTTGCAGGCAAGCACCTTAACCACTAAGCCATCTCTCCAGCCCTCTGCTGTTTTTGTTTGGTATACATTGCTATAATAAATTTTCATAGTAAATATATTTTAAGACTCAGATTTTTTTTCTGGTGAATTGTTAACATGAAATATAAGTAAAAACATAAAAGAATGAAAATCTCTTCATCTAGAGACTTGGTCAGTTTATCTATTTTTAACAGAAAAAGAGGCTTACTTGGTACACTGTGAAGGGGCTGAAGACTATGCAGTAACAAGCATACTACCCACCAGCTAGCTTTAAAAGTAGATTTTAAACTGGGCGTGGTGGCGCACACCTTTAATCCCAGTATCAGGAGGCAGAGTAGGAGCATCGTTGTGAGTTCAAGGCCACCCTGAGATTACATAGTGAATTCCAGGTAAGCCTGGGTTAGAGGAGACCCTACCTTGAAAAACAAAACAAAACAAAACAAAACACAAAACAAAAAAGTTGATTTTAAGCCAGGCATGGTGGCTGTTGCAGTCCAGTTCACATTGCTGGTAGAAATCACCTGACCAAGAGCAGCTTGTGGGAAAAAAAAAAGAGGTTTATTTTGTTTACAGGCTTGAGGAGGAAGCTCCATGATGGCAGGGAAAACGATGGTATGAGCAGAGGGTGGACATCACCCCCTGGCCAACATAAGGGACAACAGGAACAGGAGAGTGTGCCAAACACTGGTAAAGGGAAACTGGCTATAACACCCATAAGCCCGCCCCCAACAATACACCACCTCCAGGAGGCATTAACTCCCAAATCTCCATCAGCTGGGAACCTAGCATTCAGAACACCTAAGTTTATGGGGGACACCTGAATCAAACCACCACAGTGGCATATACCTTTAATTCCAGCACTTGGGAGGCAGAGGGAGGAGGATTACTGTGAGTTCAAGGCCACCCTGAGACTACATAGTGAATTTCAGGTCAGCCTGGACTAGAGCAAGACACTACCTCAAAAAACAAAATAAAACAAACAAACAACAACAAAAAAAGTAGATTTTAGAGCTGGAGGGATTGCTCAGCAGTTAAAGGCACTGTTTGCAAAGCCTGATGGCCTAGGTTTGATTCCCCAGCACCCATGTAAATCCAGGTGCAACAGGCGATGCATGCATCTGGAGTTCATTTACAGTTGCAGGAGGCCCTGATGGATACATACTCACTCTCTCTGTGTCTGCCTCTTTCTTTTTGTCTCAAGTAAATAAATTTAGAAAAAAATTAAAAAGTAGATTTGGGAACCGGAGAGATGGCTCAGCAGTTAAGAGCGCTTGCCTGCAATGCTTAATGACCCATGTCTGATTCCCCAGCACCCACGTGTTGCAGTCGGGTTTACACTGCTGGCAGAAATCACCTGACCAAGAGCAGCTTGTGGGGTTAAAAGGTTTATTTTGGCTTACAGACTCGAGGGAAACTACATGAGGGCAGCAGGAAATGATGGCATGAGCAGAGGGTGAACATCACCTCCTGGCCAACATCAGGTGGACAACAGCAACAGGAGAGTGTGCCAAACACTGGCATGGGGAAACTGGCTAGAATACCCATAAGCCTGCCCCCAACAATACACCGCCTCCAGGAGGCATTAATTCCCAAATCTCCATCAGCTGGGAACCTAGCATTCAGAACACCGAAGTTTATGGGGGACACCTGAATCGAACAACTACACCATGTAAAAGCCAGATACACAAAGTGGCACACGAATCTGGAGTTTGCAGCAGCTGTTGGCCCTTGAGTGTCCATTCTGTCTCCCCTTCCCTTCCCTGCCCTCCCCTGCCCTCCCCTTCCCTCTCCTTCCCCTCCTCTCCTCTCTCACTCTCACATTTTCTTTCTCTCTGCTTGCAAATAAATAAATAAATATTTTTAGCTGGGTGTGGTGGCACATGCCTTTAATCCCAGCACTTGGGAGGCAGATGTAGGGGGATTTCTGTGAGTTCAAGGCCACCCTGAGACCACACAGTGAATTCCAGGTCAGCCTGGGCTAGAGTGAGACCCTACCTCAAAAACCCAAAACAACAACAACAACAACAACAAAAATTTAAAGTGGATTTTAAAGCAAGTGTGGTGACACACACCTTTAATCCCAGCACTCAGGAGGCAGAGATAGGAGGATCCCCATAAATTCAAGGCCACCTGAGACTACATAGTGAATTCCAGGTCAGCCTGGACCAGAGTGAGACCCTACCTTGAGAAACCAAAAAAAAAAAAAAAAAAAAAAAAAAAGAGAGAGAGAGAGAGAGAATGGGCACACCAGGGCCTCTAGCCACTGCAAAGGAACTCCAGACGCATGTGCCCCCTTGTACTTACGTGGCTTATGTGGGTCCTGGGGAATCCAACCAGGGTCCTTTGGCTTCACAGGCAAATGCCTTAACTGCTAAGCCATTTCCCCAGCCCCTAGAAATATATATATTTTTCTATTTTAAGTCATCATCAAGATGTATTGAACTTTGCTTTGGTGACACAATGATGGTTTCATCTATGATTTAGTCTTTGGTTTGGAATCTAAGTGTCTTGGTGTTTCTTGTGGGAAGAGACAGGACCCACACAGAGTTTCTTGGGTTCAGCCAACTCACAAGCCCCAGTTGCGAGGCTGATGAATCTGGAATGTATGGGTCAGGCCAGCATGCTGGAACCTCTGGGCAAGTTCATATGCAAGTGTGAAAGCCGTGCCCTGGGAGCTGAGGGTCGGGTCTCTACATTGCAGTTCTGAGACAGAACAAACTCCTTCAGGAAGCCTCAGGGCCTCCAGCCACTTGCAAATGAACTCCAGACGCGTGTGCCACCTTGTGCGTCTGGCTTACATGGGTCCTGGGGAATCGAACCTGGGTCCTTTGGCTTTGCAAGCAAGCACCTTAACCACCAAGCCACCTTTCCAGCCCAGTGATAGTTCATCTTGATTGTCAACTTGATGGGACTAAGGATCAGCTATCAGGCACATCTCTGGCCATGCCGTGAGGGAGTTTCTAGATAGGGTTGAGGGGAGAAGACTTACTCTAAATGTGGGCAGCACCATGCCATGGGCTGGCATCCTGGAGAGAGCTGAGCACTAGCTTTCTCTGCTCTCTGTTTCCTGACCGTGGCTGCGATGTGACCAGCTACCTTCTGCTCCTCTCACCACGCCTTCCCCACCACGATGGACTTGTCTCCTCGAACTCTAGAGCTAAAATAAACCTTTCCTTCCTCAGGTTGCTTCTTGTCAGATATATGGTCACTGCAATGAGTAAGGAATACAGAGGCCCAAGTCCATAATGAAGGGTGATATGCTGCACTCAAAGTCTATTGATTTAGGGGTGGAGAGATGGCTCAGCAGTTAAGGCACTTGCCTGCAAAGCCTAAGGACCTGGGTTTGATTCCCCAGTACCCACATAAAGCCAGATGCACAAAATGGCACATGCATCTGGAGTTTATCTGTAGTAGCTAGGGGCCCTGGCATGCCCATTCTCTCTCTCTCTCTCTCTTTCTATCTGTATCTTTCTGCTTGCAAATAAATAGAAAATATTTTAAAGTCTATTGATTTAAATGTATTTTTGTTTGTTTGCTTGTTTGAGGCAAAGTCTCACTCTGGCCCAGGCTTACCCAGAACTTACTCTGTAGCCTAGCCTGGCCCTGAACTCATGCTGATCCTCCTACCTCAGCCTCCTTGGGATTAAAGGCATAAGCCAGCATGACTGGCTTAAATGTGCTTAACACTATACAACAATTTTCAAACTGCCTTTCTGTGTGGACTACCATCATCAGAAAGCTAATACACAATCCCAGGAAGGCTTCATTTGCTTCTCTGAGCAGGGAAAATTCAGAGGGGTTGACTTTTGGCATTAAGCATGTTGTTTAGCAACTTTTCACCAGCCGACCTGAACTTTTAGGAAGTGAAATGGAAAAGACAGAATTACCAACCTGATGACCCACAGTCATTCAGGGAAAAACCTCTGCTCTGTGAAGGAACATCAAATCAGCGCTTTCACTGCGACGTCCGGGTCTCCTGACATGCTGACAAAGGCAACTTTAGTGGGTCAGGTCCGAACAGGTCTTTGGTTTTAAGGGATTGAAGTCTCTGCTGAGGCGGAAGGGGATGGAAATGAACCTGTGTGTTCCCTAACAAAGAGGCGCTTGTGCCATAGTAGCTGTGTGTGTCAGCGTCAGGGAATCCCCGCCTCCTGGGAGCCAAGAGGGAGTTGCAAAGTATCGATCCAGCCTGGAAAACATTCTGCTAGGGACCCGTGCTCTTCCCTCCAAAACAATGACGGGTTCTGTGTGCTAGCAGCATAGCTCAGAAGAAAAGAGAAACGAAATCCTGTGTCTTCATAAACACTTGACTAACAAAAAAGTATTTCGGATTTTAGTTACCAGAAGTAAACAGTTGTCAAAAATGCACACACTGTTCTCTCTCTCTCTCTCTGCCTTTCTCTCTCTCAAATAAATAAATAAAAATATAGTTTAAAAAAGGGGGCGCTGGAGAGATGGATTAGTGGTTAAGCACTTGCCTGTGAAACCTACGGACCCCGGTTCGAGGCTCGATTCCCCAGGACCCACGTTAGCCAGATGCACAAGGGGGCGAATGCATCTGGAGTTCGTTGCAGCAGCTGAAGGCCCTGGTGCACCCATTCTCTCTCCCTCTCTCTCTCTTTCCCTCTCTCAAATAAATAAATGAAAGTATATTTTTAAAAAATGCACACACTGGGTCTGGGAAGATAGTTCAGTGGTAAAAGGCACTTGCTTGCAAAACCTGCTAGCCCAGGTTCAATTCCCCAGCCACCCATGTAAAGCCTGACACAAAAAATGGTGGAAGCATCTGGGTTTGTTTGCAGCAGCAAGAAGCTCTAGTGCATCTCCTGCCAACACACACATATAAATACATCATTTAAAAAACATTTTATTAATTTATTTGAGAGAGAGAGAGCGAGAGAAAGAGGGAGAGAGTCAGCGTTCCAGGGCCTCCAGCCACTGCAAATGAACTCCAGATGCGTGTACCACCTTGTGCATCTGGCTTACATGAGTCTTGGAGAATTGAACCGGGATCCTTTGGCTTTGCAGGCAAATGCCTTAACCACTAAGCCATCTCTCCAGCCCCAAATATGTAAAAATTTTAAAAATGCACACACTGAAGCTGGGTGTGGTGATGCATACCTCCCAGCACTTGGAAGGCAGAAGTAGGAGGATTGCTGTGAGTTTGAGGCTATCCTGAGACTACATAGTGAATTCTAGGTCAGCCTGGACTACAGTAAGACTCTACCTCGAAAAACAGAACAACAACAACAAAATAAACCAAACAAACAAGCCATAGAGCCGGGTGTAGTGTCACACACCTTTAATCCCAGGAAAAAAAAAAGGGCTGGAGAGCTGGTTCGATGTTTAAAGGCATTTGCTTGCAAAGGTTGATGGCCTGGGTTTGATTCCCCAGTACCTACATAAAGCCAGATGCACAAAGTGGCCCACATGTCTGGAGTTCATTTTCAAGATGCCCTGGTGCATTCTTTCTTTCTCTCTCTCTCTGTCTTCATAGTAGGATTTCAGTCTAACCCACACTGACCTGGAATTCACTATGTAGTCTCAGGGTGGCCTTGAACTCATGGTGATCCTTCTACCTCTGCCTCCCAAGTGCTGGGATTAAAGGCGTGCACCACCATGCCTAACTAACCTTCATTTTTGGTGATTTACAATGCAAGATAATTTTTGTTTCAAATTAAAGATTGTATTTATAGTTGGCATCCTTGTTTATCACAAGGAAATGCTTTTTTAAAAACATTTTTATTTATTTATTTGACACAGAAAGAGGGAGAGAGAGAGAGAGAATGGGCACGCCAGGGCCTCCAGTCACTGCAGACGAACTCCAGATGTGTGTGTCCCCTTGTGCATCTGGCTAATGTGGGTCCTGGGGAATCGAACCTGGGTCCTCTGGCTCTGCAGGCAAATGCCTTAACCACTAAGTCATCCCTCCAGCCCACAAGGAAATGTTTTTAAAAGTTTTAAAAATTATTCCTTATGCTGGAGATATGGCTCAGCAGTTAAAAGTGCTTGCTTGCAAAGTCTGACAGCCTGAGTTTGACAACCCAGTACCCACATACAGCCAGATACATAAAGTGGCACATGCATCAGGAGTTCATTTGCAGTGGCAAGCGGCCCTGGTGCGCCCATCCCCCCCACTCTATCTCTGCTTGTAAGTAAATGGATAAGTAAATCTTTATCAATTTTGCATATGTGTGTGTGTTAATATACGTGTGGGCACACATGTATGTGGTGGCCAGACAACAACCTTAGGTGTCATGTTCAGGTTTATCGTCTCAGCCTCCCCATAATACAGGTATATGCCACCATGACCAGCAGTTTACATGGGTCCATATGCTTCTGAGCTATCTCTACACCCCCCCTTTTTTTTTTGGTGTATGTGTATAGTAGGTGTGCTGTGTGTGTTCACATGGTGTATGCACATATTTGTGCAGATGTGCACGCCCTCTGCTCATGCATGTGGAGGCCAGAGGACAGTGTCCAGTGTCCACCTCTATGGCTCTTCTGCCTAAGTCAGAGGCTCTCACTTTGCCTGAAGTTCACCGTTTCTTGGTTAGACTGGCTGACCAGGGATTCCCCCCCCCCATTCTCTTACCTCCTCCCCCTTCAGCCTTTGAGTTACAGGTATGTGTGGCCATCTCTGGCTTTTTCTTTTCCTTTTTTTTTTTTTTATGGAAGGAAAGGCTTGTAACAAGCTTTATTTCCTATAAATTAATTACTTAAAAATCATTAATCACAAATTCACCAGTCAGTCATGTAGTGCTTGTCACTGTAGCAATTTCAATACAAACTCCATGAAGTTAAGTATGAGACAGAGCCTTAGTGATACAACACGATGGAGCTTAGCCAGTGTTATTCCGCAGTATTATTCAAATTATGAAGGAATGAATTCATAGCCTACCATATTTGCAACCCAAGGACTATAATCTTTGTCATCCTTAATAGCAACATGATGCATTTAGCCAGTCTTAAAAATCTAGCTCTCCCATCCAGTATTTAAAATTTTTTTTAAAGTTCTTTGTTTTTTTTATTTTATTTTCTCAATTTTTATTACCATTTTCCATGATTATAAAAAATATCCCATGGTAATACCCTCCCTCCCTCCACTTTCCCCTTTGAAATTCCATTCTCCATCATATCCCCTCCCCATCTCAATCAGTCTCTCTTTTATTTTGATGTCATGATCTTTTCCTCCTCTTATGATGGTCTTGTGTAGGTAGTGTCAGGCACTGTGAGGTCATGGATATCCAGGCCATGCCTTTTTCTTTTTTTATTTTTTGAGGTAGGGGCTCACTCTTGCCCAGGCTGGCCTAGAATTCACTATGTTGTCTTAGGCTGGCTTTGAACTCACAGTGATCCTCCTACCTCTGCCTCCTGGGTTCTGGGATTAAAGGTGTGCACCACCATGCCTGGCCCATGCCCCGCTTTTTTACCTGGGTGGTGGGGATCAAACTCAGTTCTTTATACTTCTATAGCAAGTACTCTTACTCGCTGAGCCATCTCTCCAGCACGAAGAAGAGATTTTTATTTTGTAATATCTTAATCATATGAAACAGAACAATGGAAAGTAAATGAATAAACAAACAAACGAATGAATAAATAATTAATTAATTAAAAATCTTCAAAGCAACATATGGATGAGTTTGACAAACCACTGGGCACCATAGGCTAGCCATGTTGACATATAAAATTATCCATCACACGGTTTTAGGCTTTTTTTGTTTGAAGAGAAAAGGATATGTGGAAGCAAAATGTGACGTACTCAAGACTGTAAACCCCAAAACGGCCCTGGGCCAGGTGAAAAAGCCCATCCTGTGAGTTGGCAAATCTCCAGCCACAGCCATGCAAGTGTGTCACTGGCCAGAAGAGGGCGCTGCCTCCACTCCTTCGGAACCAATAGGTCAGGGAGATGTTGACACTACTTTGAATTAATTATTCTGTACAGCCCTTGATTTAGCTTAGCATAACCCTTGGTGTAAGAAATAAGTGCTTGTGAACTTACAGTTTCTGTTTTAAAATTTTATTTATGAGACAGAGTGGGTGCCCCTGCTCCAGAGTCTCCTGCAGCAGCAAAGGAACTCTAGACACACGCACCACTTTGTGCATCTGGCTTTATGTGGGTACTGGGGAATTGAACCCCAGCCATCAGATTTTGCAAGTAAGTGCCTTTAACTGCTGAGCTCTCTTTTCAGCCCTACCTCTGGTTTCTCTATGGGACCAAAGCATCTCATTGATAACCCTAAGCCACTGTGTTCAATAATGTAAAAGGCAGGGGACTTTGTCCTTGGCCTTTCATAGAGTATCATAGTTGAACCAAGCAGGCAGACCCCATGCAGATGGTTTTTCCAGACTAGGAAAACTCTGGATGATCCTGGGGGTAACAGAGGAGCCTGGGGCATTTAGTGACTGAGCAAAAATATTGGGAGGAATCTTCTAGCAAAATACTGAGCACCCTTTTGAGGTGTTACCCATGGTAACTGGGTTTGAGCAAATGTTGCAGGGCCCTCTGCCAGTACAACTCTGCCTAGCTGAGCAGTCAAATCTAATCTGGATTGCTTTTTGTTTGTTTGTTTTGTTCATTTTTATTTATTTATTTGAGAATGACAGAGAGAGAAAGAGGCAGATATATATAGAGAGAGAATGGGCGCACCGAGGCCTCCAGCCGCTGCAAATGAACTCCAGATGCGTGCGCCCCCTTGTGCATCTGGCTAATGTGGGTCCTGGAGAATCGAGCCTCAAACGGGGGTCCTTAGGCTTCACAGGCAAGCGCTTAATAGCTAAGCCATCTCTCCAGCCCATGGATAGCTTTTTTTTTTTTTTTTAACTTGTGTGTAAGTGTGTAGTGTGTGTGTGAGAGAGAGAGAGAGAGGGAGATGGTATAAGCATATGTTTGAGCCCTTGCAGTGCCCCATGTGTTGGCCTGTGGCTGGGGGCACAGGCCCTCCTGTGGTAGCTGGAGCAGAACTTCAGGTGTCTTGCCCATCCCTCTTCCACCCATTCCTTTATTTATTTTATTTTTTTATGTTTCATTTATTTATTTATTTTTCTTGAGGTACAGTCTAACTCTAGCTCAGGCTGACCTGGAATTAGTCTCAGGGTGGCCTCAAACTCACGACAATCCTTCTACCTCTGCCTCCCAGTGCCGGGATTAAAGGCGTATGCTACCACACCCAGCTACTTTTATTTATATATTTGTAAGAGAGAGAAAGAGGCAGATAGAGAGAGAATGGGTGCACCAGGCCTTATAGCCACTGCAAATCAACTCCAGATGCATGCGCCATCTTGTACATCTGGCTTATGTGGATACTGGGGAATTGAACCTTGGTCCTTAGGCTTCACAGGCAAGTGCATTAACCACTAAGTCATCTCTCCAGCCCTTCTACCCATTCTTTTTTTTTTTTTTTTTTTTTTTTTTTTTTTTTTTTTTTTGGTTTTTTGAGGTAGGCTCACTCTAGCCCAGGCTGACCTGGAATTCACTGTGTAGTCTTAGGGTGGCCTCGAACTTATGGTGATCCTCCTACCTCTGCCTCCCAAGTGCTGCGATTGAAAACATGCACCACCATGCCCGGCTCTTCTTTCTTTCTTTCCTTCTTTTATTTGACAGAGAGAGAAATGGGGGAGAGAGAGAGAATGTGGGCATGCCAGGGCCTGCATGTGCCACCTTGTGCATCTGGTTTACATGGGTCCTAGGGAATAGAACCTGGGTCCTTTGGTTTCCCAGGCAAATGCCTTAACCGCTAAGCCATCTCTCCAGCCCTTTATTTTTTTAACATTTGTTTATTTTTATTAATTTATTTGAGAGCGACAGACAGAGAGAGAGAGAGAGAATGGGCGCGCGACAGGGCCTCCAGCCACTGCAAACAAACTCCAGACGTGTGTGCCCCCTTGTGCATCTGGCTAACATGGGTCCTGGGCAATCGAACCAACGTCCTTTGGCTTTGCAGGCGAATGTCTTAACCGCTAAGCCATCCCTCCAGCCCCCCTTCTACCCATTCTTATTTGAGAGGTAGTTTTTTTTTTTTAACTGATGCCGGAGCTTGCTGTTTTTCATGAGCTGGGGTGCTTCCCTGGCCTCTGCTCCCCTTTGCAGGGCTGGGGTTCCAGGTACACATGCGGCGTCTGCCCAGCTGTCTTCAGGGAGTCTGGAGATTCCAACTCCAGCAGTTTCTGGCCCCCTAAGGCACTCATGCTTGCGCAGGAAGTCACACAGCTGCTGAGCTGTCTCTCCAACCCTTCATCTGGATTCTTAATTAGAAATGGAAACCCACATAAGTATAGTCGTGTTTCAGTTTTCATTAATAATTAAAAGCTCTCTCCTTAGCTTCCATTTTAATGACAGCTTGGCGTTTGTGTCACATGAGTCTTTGCAGAGGGCTTTCCCATGCCACAGTAAGAAGTAACGAAGGTACTAGTTATTTCCTGTTTACAGTTGAGGAAATAAAGAGGGTGAGTGGTTTGCCTTGGCTTTCTATGAGCTGAGCCTGGGAGGTGATGTCAGTTCTGTGTTCTTTCCCTAACTAACATGTGGCGTTTCCAGTGTCCAGGAGGACCACTTGAGCCCAGTGTGGGCAAAGTAGCAAGATCCCATATCAAAAACCAAACCACAGGGCTGGAGAAATGGCTTAGTGGTTAAGGCGCTTGTTTGCAAAGCGAAAGGACCCAGGTTCGATTCCCTAGGACCCATGTAAACCAGTACACAAGGTGGTTCATACATCTGGAGTTTTTGTTTTTTGAGGTAGGGTCTCATTCTAGCCCAGGCTGACCTGGAATTCACTATGTAGTCTCAGGGTAGCCTCAAACTCACGATGATCCTCCTACCTCTGCCTCCCAAGTGCTGGGATTAAAGGCATGAGCCACCTGACATTCAATCAATCTTTTTAAAAAGCATTTATGGGGCTGGAGGGATGGCTTACCACTTAAGGCATTTGTCTGTAAAGCCAAAGGACCCAGGTTCGATTCCCCAGGACCCATGTTAGCCAGATGCACAAGGGGGCACAAGCGTCTGGAGTTCATTTGCAGTGGCTGGAGCCCTGGAGTACCCATTCTCTCTCTCCCTCCCTCCCTCCCTTTTTCCCTCTTTCTCTCTGTCAATAAATAAGTAAAAATAAAATATATTTTACAAAAGCCTTTATTTATTATTTATTCATTTGTGTCTCTGTGCATGTGTGTGTGTGTATGATTGTCTAGCTTTATGTGGGTGGCTGGGGAATTAAATCTGGGATGTCAGGCATTGCAGCAAGTGCCTTTAACCAATGAACTATCTTCCCAGCCCCTAATCAATCAATCTTTTTTTTTTTATTAGTTAGTTTTGTATTCAGCAAATACAGTCAGTTTGGTACCATTATTAGGCTCATCCGTGACCTACCCCCTCCCCTTGGCCCCTCCTTGTTGAGGTATACGGGTCATGAATTGTGGAGTTAGCCCACAGTTATGGGTAAGCTAAATGTCTCTGCATATCATGACCCAACATGTGGCTCTGACATTCTTTCCACCCCCTCTTCCGCAAAATTTCCCTGAGCCATGTTAATCAATCAATCTTAACTGGATATAGCCTAGTCAGCTAGTCAATTGGTTAGAGCTTAATCTAGTTACTTGTTTTCAGCTTAGTAAAAATAGAAAGCTAAGGGGGCTGGAGAGATGGTTTAGCAGTTAAGGCACTTGCCTGCGAAGCCTAAGGACCCATGTTCGACTCTAGATCCCATGCAAGCCAGATGCACAAAGGTTAGGCAAGCACAAGGTCACACATGTCCACTAGGTGGCACAAAAGTGTGGAGTTCGATTTCAGTGGCTAGGCCCTGGTGTGCCAATTCTCTCTTCCTCTGTCTCCCTCTCTCTCTCTAAGAAAAAAAAAAAAAAAAAAAAGACAGCTAGGGCTGGAGAGATTGCTTAGCAGTTTAGGCACTTGCCTGCAAAGCCTAAGAATCCAGGTTCAATTCCCCAGTGCTGACACAAGCCAGATGCCCAAGGTGGCCCATGTGTCTGCAGTTCATTTGTGATGGCCATAGGCCCCAGCATGTCCATTCTCTCTCTCCTCTCTCTCAAATAAATAAAACATATTTTTAAAGTAGACAGCTATCTTGATCTGCCTTTTTCTCTCAAAGACTGTTGGGTAGGTGGTAGAAGCTAATCATAAATTTGGAATCATAGCCAAGTAGTTTTACATCTTACCGTCGCCAGCCTCAGGGAGACTCGCTTGGTGGCGGATGGTTGAAATAATGGAGGCAGGAGTCAACGCAGGATGGAGTTGGGTCAGTGGTCAGGACAGCCTCGGGAGACAGCTGCAGACAGAACCACACAGCTGGGCACCTTTACCAAGGAAGCATCTGACAGTTGGAACCAAGTTCTTCAATGTGCCTGGCCTGTGGGGGAGGGGACCCAGCTTCCAAGAGCTCGGGGTCACCTGCTGCTGGTCTTGCTAGAGGAGCAAAAGCAGCAAGCTTGGGGGGATTGGCCCTGGAGACCCCAGCAAGAGAAGAGGCTGGTCTCCTGCGAGTTTCCCTAGGAGACGGGATTCCGGCTGATTTGCCATTGAGCCAAAGAAAACAGACAGGAGTGGAACACAGGGAGAAAAATCAGCACTGGCAGCGAGCAAAAGAGGGCCATACCAGGACCCCTTTCTGGGCCAACCTTCTCGGAGAGGACAGGAGCGTGGGCGATAACGCAGGAATGGCAGGGTCCCAGTCGAGTCCCTGCCCATCGCTGTCCCTCTCACTCAGGCCTGCTGGTGCCTGTTATCTCGCTGTTAGCTCATTCCACTTGGGTTAGTAAGCAACACCAGGCATAGCTGTGCTCTTCTGAAGTGCGGTCTCTGAAAGGGATCATCCTTTAAACCGGTTTAGGATGTATGCCCTCAAGGTGACTAACTATTCTGTGCTAGGGACGTGCACGAGGAAGCCGGTTACGCTGGAAAGCAAGACCTCAGCCAGACGAACTAAGGAGACTCCATGCCAGCTGTAAGTATCTGCTGCACACCTGGAGGGGAGCTGGCGCTGAGACAGTAGGACAGTAGAAACATGCACCATGCTGTCCCCTTGCTTCAGGAGCTCTTAGCCTTGCTGGGGGAGGGGGGGAATCCAAGCACAATGAAGACACAGAACAAGCGAGCTGCTAGCCAAGTCAAGGGCTGCTTGCAGAGCGGAGCCCAGTACTGTGTGTCAGAGATCCCGTCCAGGAGCCCGCCTGGGTGAATCACACTAGCCCTCTTCATAAGGGAGCAGCCCTCACCGCCTCACTGTTTCCTAATATGACCGCGGGCGGAGCTTGGTTTCTGCCCTGCACTTGAGTTCTGTCTAGACTCTATTCAAAGGGAGGTATTCATCAGCTTGACAGTGTCTAGGGACCCATGCACCTTTTGTGCTTGGCCGCCACGCCTCCCTCCGTTCCGGCCACTTGCCAAGCGTTGGTGGTGGGCTGCGTGGTTTCACATCTCTACTGCATGCCCACAGGACACGCGCTCCTGTCCCCATCATGCTCACAAGGCACCCTTGTGAGAAAAACCTCACCAGTCCCTGGCTCGGGTTCTCACTAAGGAGGAAGGAATGTGCCATGGCTAAACTGGAGGAAAGAAACAAGAACTAGGAAACTAGCCCACTGTGCTGGGGCATACTTACCACGCCCGCAGTCACGAGGCAGGAGAATCAAAAAACCAAGGCAGGGGCTGGAGAGATGGCTTAGCGGTTAAGGTGCTTGCCTGCGAAGCCTAAGGAACTAAGTTCGATTCCCCAGGACCCATGTAAGCCAGAATATGCACAAACTGGCAAATGCATCTGGAGTTTGTTTGCAGTGGTTGGAAGTCCTGGCGTGCCCATTCGATCTCTCTTTCTTTCTTTGGCTTCAAGACTAGATTATCTTTATTGTTATTATTATTATTATTATTTGAGGTAGGGTCTTGCACTAGCCCAGGCTGACCTGGAATTCACTATGTAGTGTCAGACTGGCCTCAAACTCATGGCGATCCTCCTACCTCTGCCTCCCGAGTGCTGGGATGAAAGGCGTGCGCCACCACGCCCAGCTGTGTAATTATTATTTTCTTTCTTTCTTTCTTTCTTTTTTTTTTTGGTTTTTCAAGGTAGGGTTTCAATCTAGTCCAGGCTGACCTGGAATTCACTATGGAGTCTCAGGGTGGCCTCGAACTCACAACGATCCTCGTACCTCTGCCTCCCGAGTGCTGGGATTAAAGGCATGCGCCACCACACCCGGCTATTTTCTTTTTATTACGGATATACTGAGTATGGGTACATCATGTGCTGTATCCCTTGTCCCTCCCCGCATTCCACTGGGACCCTCCTCAGTGGGCTTGCTGGTATTGCCTATGGGGTTGTGAGTTATATGCTGTGAGAGAGCAGCAGTCAAATATTGGGGAGTGGGGCAATGGCCTGGGTATGACATCCCAACCTGTGGCTCTTAAAATCTTTCTGCTCCCTTTTCTGCAAAAATTCCCTGAGTCTTGGTGGGTGTGTTTTAAGTATGCTTCAGTGATGAGCTCTTAGAAGCCTCTGGATCTCTGTTTGGTGTGTGTCGAGTGTCCCCAGCACTCCTTCACCCTGGTGCTGATTGTCGGACCCACCGTGGAAGCAGCACTCTTACTTGTCTCCCCAAGTCCTCCATGGTTTCCCTTGGGCCTTGGTAGAAATGTGAGGGGTGGTTCATCTCCTCAGGTCTTACTACCTTCTGAAAAAGAAAAACAGATTCTCCAACAGACAATGAAGTCAGCTTAGGTTAAATTGGGTAAGCGTTATTAATTTAGGGAGAGTTTGATGGATGTAGCCCCTCTTTTAACCAAAGACTAGTGGGAGCTTGACATCAGAGAGCACAATCTTTGTGTCCATAGGATTCTGACCTGGTTCCCAGTTCCAGACATGAGTTCTTTTCCACTGGGAAGATCTCTTAGCCAATCAGAAAGCTATTGGTTACCCACCAAGGCTGTGTGCCACCATTGCACAATTTTTATTGGTATTGCATTAAATCTGTTTATTGCTTCTGGTAGAATTACCATTTTCACAATATTAATTCTACCTATCCAGGAGCATGGGAGATCTTTCCATCTTCTCAAGTCCTCCTCACTTCTTTTCTTGAATGTTTGTTGTAATTATTTTTTTTTAATATTTTATTTGGGCTGGAGAGATTGCTTAGTGGTTAAGGAGCTTGCCTGTGAAGCCTAAGGACCCAGGTTCGATTCCCCAGTACCTACGTAAAGCCAGATGCACAAGGTGGCACATGTGTCTGGAGTTCGTCTGCAATGGCTAGAGATCCTGGTACACCCATTCTCTCTATCTGCCTCTTTCTATCCAATAAATATATTAAAATATATTTTATTTATTTATGTGTGGGATCACAAATTATATTGTGTGCTATTGATTACAGAAAAAAAAATGGTGACTTTTCTATACATTTCCAATTTTTTCCTTTGTATCAGTTGATTAACTGGTTCAAAAACAGAGATAACATCTCCATAGGACGCTGCAATCATGAAGCACCAGTTGCTCACGCTTCCCACAGAGCAGCAGTGGTCGCCGGGGTTCACGCGTGTCGCAGGCTCATGTTTGCGCCTCAGTCCTGCAGCAGGCTCAGTGACCCAGGATCCACAGCCACCTCCATCCACCCTCCTCAGGAAGGCAGAGATAGGAGCCGAGTGCTGAAGCGGCTGAGCTGGAGCCCACCACACCCCACCTCTTCCTTTTTCTTTGTTTTGTTTTTGTTTGTTTTGTTTTCTAAGGTAGGGTCTCATTGTAGCCCAGTGGAATTCACTATGATTAAAGGCATGCACCATCACACCTGGCCCACCTCTCTCTCTCTCTCTTTTCTTTTTTTAGTTTTTATTTTTTAGTTTTCCTAGATAGTGTTTTGCTATCTGGAATTCACTATGTAGTCTCAGGCTGACCTCAAACTCAGCCATCCTTCCACTTCTGCTTCCCTAGTGCTGGGATTAGAGGTGTGCACCACCACATCTGGCCCACCTCTCTCTTTTTATCAGCCTCTTTCTCTTCCCCAAATAAATAAATAAAATATTTATTAAAAAATTAGGCCACTGATTCATTAATTCATGTCCTCAAGCCGGGCAAAACACTACAACATTGGTTGTCTCCGTCTTGGAAGAAATAAAGGAAGGACTTTCTAAGAGTAGCCATCAAGGATCAGACACAACTGGCTTTCCTTTCATGTTGTTTTTTTTTTTGTTTTTTGTGGTAGGTCTCATCTAGCCCAGGCTGACCTGGAATCACTATGTAGTTCAGGTAGCCTCAAACTCCGAGATCTCCTACCTCTGCTCCAAGGCTGGGTTAAGGCATGGCACTGACATCCATCTTTAAAAAAGCATTTGTGTGGAGAGATGGCTTACCACTTAAGGCATTTGTCTGTAAAAGCCAAAGGACCCAGGTTCGATTCCCCAGGACCATGGTAGCCAGATGCACAAGGGGGCACAAGCTTCTGGAGTTCATTTGCAGTGGTGGAGCCCTGGAGTACCCATTTCTCTCTCTCCCTCCCTCCCTCCCTTTTTCCCTCTTTCTCTCTGTCAATAAATAAGTAAAAATAAAATAAATCTATACAAACGCCTTTATTTATTATTTATTCATTTGTGTCTGTCTGCATATGTGTGTATATATGATTGTCCAGCTTTATGTGGGTGGCTGGGGAATTAAATCTGGGATGTCAGGCATTGCAGCAAGTGCCTTTAACCAATGAACTATCTTCCCAGCCCCTAATCAATCAATCTTTTTTTTTTTCCTTATTAGTTAGTTTTGTATTCAGCAAATACAGTCAGTTTGGTACCATTATTAGGCTCATCCGTGACCTACCCCCTCCCCTTGGCCCCTCCTTGTTGAGGTATACAGGTCATGAATTGTGGAGTTAGCCCACAGTTATGGGTAAGCTAAATGTCTCTGCATATCATGACCCAACATGTGGCTCTGACATTCTTTCCGCCCCCTCTTCCGCAAAATTTCCCTAAGCCATGTTAATCAATCAATCTTAACTGGATATAGCCTAGTTAGTCAGCTAGTCAATTGGTTAGAGCTTAATCTAGTTACTTGTTTTCAGCTTAGTAAAAATAGAAAGCTAAGGGGGCTGGAGAGATGGCTTAGCAGTTAAGGCACTTGCCTGCGAAGCCTAAGGACCCATGTTCGACTCTAGATCCCATGCAAGCCAGATGCACAAAGGTTAGGCAAGCACAAGGTCACACATGTCCACTAGGTGGCACAAAAGTGTGGAGTTCGATTTCAGTGGCTAGGCCCTGGTGTGCCAATTCTCTCTTCCTCTGTCTCCCTCTCTCTCTCTAAGAAAAAAAAAAAAAAAAAAAAGACAGCTAGGGCTGGAGAGATTGCTTAGCAGTTTAGGCACTTGCCTGCAAAGCCTAAGAATCCAGGTTCAATTCCCCAGTGCTGACACAAGCCAGATGCCCAAGGTGGCCCATGTGTCTGCAGTTCATTTGTGGTGGCCATAGGCCCCAACACGTCCATTCTCTCTCTCCTCTCTCTCAAATAAATAAAACATATTTTTAAAGTAGACAGCTATCTTGATCTGCCTTTTTCTCTCAAAGACTGTTGGGTAGGTGGTAGAAGCTAATCATAAATTTGGAATCACAGCCAAGTAGTTTTACATCTTACCGTCGCCAGCCTCAGGGAGACTCGCTTGGTGGCGGATGGTTGAAATAATGGAGGCAGGAGTCAACGCAGGATGGAGTTGGGTCAGTGGTCAGGACAGCCTCGGGAGACAGCTGGAACCACACAGCTGGGCACCTTTACCAAGGAAGCATCTGACAGTTGGAACCAAGTTCTTCAATGTGCCTGGCCTGTGAGGGAGGGGACCCAGCTTCCAAGAGCTCGGGGTCACCTGCTGCTGGTCTTGCTAGAGGAGCAAAAGCAGCAAGCTTGGGGGGATTGGCCCTGGAGACCCCAGCAAGAGAAGAGGCTGGTCTCTTGCGAGTTTCCCTAGGAGACGGGATTCCGGCTGATTTGCCACTGGGCCAAAGAAAACAGACAGGAGTGGAACATAGGGAGAAAAATCAGGACTGGCGGCGAGCAGAAGAGGACCATACCAGGACCCCTTTCTGGGCCAACCTTCTCAGAGAGGACAGGAGCGTGGGCGATAACGCAGGAATGGCAGGGTCCCAGTCGAGTCCCTGCCCATCGCTGTCCCTCTCACTCAGGCCTGCTGGTGCCTGTTATCTCGCTGTTAGCTCATTCCACTTGGGTTAGTAAGCAACATCAGGCATAGCTGTGCTCTTCTGAAGTGCGGTCTCTGAAAGGGATCATCCTTTAAACCGGTTTAGGATGTATGCCCTCAAGGTGACTAACTATTCTGTGCTAGGGACGTGCACGAGGAAGCCGGTTACGCTGGGAAGCAAGACCTCAGCCAGACGAACTAAGGAGATTCCATGCCAGCTGTATCTGCTGCACACCTGGAGGGGAGCTGGCGCTGAGACAGGAGGACAGTAGAAACATGCACCATGCTGTCCCCTTGCTTCAGGAGCTCTTAGCCTTGCTGGGGGAGGGGGGGAATCCAAGCACAATGAAGACACAGAACAAGCGAGCTGCTAGCCAAGTCAAGGGCTGCTTGCAGAGCGGAGCCCAGTACTGTGTGTCAGAGATCCCGTCCAGGAGCCCGCCTGGGTGAATCACACTAGCCCTCTTCATAAGGGAGCAGCCCTCACCGCCTCACTGTTTCCTAATATGACCGCGGGCGGAGCTTGGTTTCTGCCCTGCACTTGAGTTCTGTCTAGACTCTATTCAAAGGGAGGTATTCATCAGCTTGACAGTGTCTAGGGACCCATGCACCTTTTGTGCTTGGCCGCCACGCCTCCCTCCATTCCGGCCACTTGCCAAGCGTTGGTGGTGGGCTGCGTGGTTTCACATCTCTACTGCATGCCCACAGGACACGCGCTCCTATCCCCATCATGCTCACAAGGCACCCTTGTGAGAAAAACCTCACCAGTCCCTGGCTCCGGTTCTCACTAAGGAGGAAGGAATGTGCCATGGCTAAACTGGAGGAAAGAAACAAGAACTAGGAAACTAGCCCACTGTGCTGGGGCATACTTACCACGCCTGCAGTCACGAGGCAGGAGAATCAAAAAACCAAGGCAGGGGCTGGAGAGATGGCTTAGCGGTTAAGGCGCTTGCCTGCGAAGCCTAATGAACTAGGTTCGATTCCCCAGGACCCATGTAAGCCAGAATATGCACAAACTGGCAAATGCATCTGGAGTTTGTTTGCAGTGGTTGGAAGTCCTGGTGTGCCCATTAGATCTCACTTTCTTTCTTTGGCTTCAAGACTAGATTATTTTTATTGTTATTATTATTATTATTTGAGGTAGGGTTTTGCTGTAGCCCAGGCTGACCTGGAATTCACTATGTAGTGTCAGACTGGCCTCAAACTCATGGCAATCCTCCTACCTCTGCCTCCCGAGTGCTGGGATGAAAGGCGTGTGCCACCACGCCCAGCTGTGTAATTATTATTTTCTTTCTTTTCTTTCTTTTTTTTTGGTTCTTCAAGTTAGGGTTTCACTCTAGTCCAGGCTGACCTGGAATTCACTATGGAGTCTCAGACTGGCCTCAAACTCATGGCGATCCTCCTACCTCTGCCTCCCGAGTGCTGGGATTAAAGGCATGCACCACCACACCCGGCTATTTTCTTTTTATTACGGATATACTGAGTATGGATACATCATGTGCTGTATCCCTTGTCCCTCCCCGCATTCCACTGGGACCCTCCTCAGTGGGCTTGCTGGTATTGCCTATGGGGTTGTGAGTTATGTGCTGTGAGAGAGCAGCAGTCAAATATTGGGGGTGGGGCAATGGCCTGGGTATGACATCCCAACCTGTGGCTCTTAAAATCTTTCTGCTCCCTTTTCTGCAAAAATTCCCTGAGTCTTGGTGGGTGTGTTTTAAGTGTGCTTCAGTGATGAGCTCTTAGAAGCCTCTGGATCTCTGTTTGGTGTGTGTCGAGTGTCCCCAGCAGTCTTTCACCCTGGTGCTGATTGTCGGGCTCACCGTGGAAGCAGCACCCTTACTTGTCTCCCCAAGTCCTCCATGGTTTCCCTTGGGCCTTGGTAGAAATGTGAGGGGTGGTTCATCTCCTCAGGTCTTACTACCTTCTGAAAAAGAAAAACAGATTCTCCAACAGACAATGAGGTCAGCTTAGGTTAAATTGGGTAAGCGTTATTAATTTAGGGAGAGTTTGATGGATGTAGGCCCTCTTTTAACCAAAGACTAGTGGGAGCTTGACATCAGAGAGCACAATCTTTGTGTCCATAGGATTCTGACCTGGTTCCCAGTTCCAGACATGGGTCCTTTTCCACTGGGAAGATCTCTTAGCCAATCAGAAAGCTATTGGTTACACACCAAGGCTGTGTGCCACCATTGCACAATTTTTATTGGTATTGCATTAAATCTGTTTATTGCTTCTGGTAGAATTACCATTTTCACAATATTAATTCTACCTATCCAGGAGCATGGGAGATCTTTCCATCTTCTCAAGTCCTCCTCACTTCTTTTCTTGAATGTTTGTTGTAATTATTTTTTTTAAATATTTTATTTGGGCTGGAGAGATTGCTTAGTGGTTAAGGAGCTTGCCTGTGAAGCCTAAGGACCCAGGTTCGATTCCCCAGTACCTATGTAAAGCCAGATGCACAAGGTGGCACATGTGTCTGGAGTTCATCTGCAATGGCTAGAGATCCTGGTACACCCATTCTCTCTATCTGCCTCTTTCTATCCAATAAATATATTAAAATATATTTTATTTATTTATGTGTGGGATCACAAATTATATTGTGTGCTATTGATTACAGAAAAAAAAATGGTGACTTTTCTATACATTTCCAATTTTTTCCTTTGTGTCAGTTGATTAACTGGTTCAAAAACAGAGATAACATCTCCATAGGATCCTGCAATCATGAAGCACCAGTTGCTCACGCTGCCCACAGAGCAGCAGTGGTCGCCGGGGTTCACGCGTGTCGCAGGCTCATGTTTGCGCCTCAGTCCTGCAGCAGGCTCAGTGACCCAGGATCCACAGCCACCTCCATCCACCCTCCTCAGGAAGGCAGAGATAGGAGCCGAGTGCTGAAGCGGCTGAGCTGGAGCCCACCACACCCCACCTCTTCCTTTTTCTTTGTTTTGTTTTTGTTTGTTTTGTTTTCTAAGGTAGGGTCTCATTGTAGCCCAGTGGAATTCACTATGATTAAAGGCATGCACCATCACACCTGGCCCACCTCTCTCTCTCTCTCTTTTCTTTTTTTAGTTTTCCTAGATAGTGTTTTGCTATCTGGAATTCACTATGTAGTCTCAGGCTGACCTCAAACTCAGCCATCCTTCCACTTCTGCTTCCCTAGTGCTGGGATTAGAGGTGTGCACCACCACATCTGGCCCACCTCTCTCTTTTTATCAGCCTCTTTCTCTTCCCCAAATAAATAAATAAAATATTTATTAAAAAATTAGGCCACTGATTCATTAATTCATGTCCTCAAGCCGGGCAAAACACTACAACATTGGTTGTCTCCGTCTTGGAAGAAATAAAGGAAGGACTTTCTAAAAAGATGAAGAATGAAAAAAACACGCTCCAAGGGTGTAGCCATTTGTCAAGGCCATCAGATCACTTACTTGGGATTTGTGCCTTTCATTGTATACAGTTTTTGTTGTTGTTGTTGTTTTGGTCTTTCAATGTAGGGTCTCACTCTAGCCCAGGCTGACCTGGAATCCACTATGTAGTATCAGGGTGGCCTTGAACACTCAGAGATCCTCCTACCTCTGCCTCCCAAGTGCTGGTATTAAAGCATGTGCCACCATGCCCCGCCTCATCATATACAGTTTTTCACTAAAAAAATTATAAACAGAGTTGGAGAGATGGCTTAGCGGTTAAGCACTTACCTATGAAGCCTAAGGACCCGGTTTGAGCCTCTATTCCTCAGTACCCATGTAAGACAGATGTATAAGGTAGCACATGCATTTGGAGTTCGTTTGCAGTGGTTGGAAGCCCTGGTGTGCCCATTCTCTCTCTCTCTCTCTGCTTCTTTCTTTCTGTGTGTGTCTCTCTCTCAAAAAAAAAAAAAAAAAAAAAAAGACTTATAAACAACTAAACTCTAGTTAGATTTAGTTTTAGCAATGCTTAAAAAACGTGATTCTAGGGCTGGAGAGATGGCTTAGTGATTAAGGTGCTTGCCTGCAAAGCCAAAGGATCCAGGTTTGATTCCCTAGGACCTACTTAAGCCAAAGACACAAAGTGGCCCATGCATCTGGAGTTCATTTGCAGTAGCTAGAGACCCTGGTGTGCCCGTTCTCTTCCACTTTCTCTCTCCCCCCTCCTTCATTCTGTCTCTCTCAAATAAATAAATAAATTATATATATATATATATATATATATATATATATATATATATATATATATATTTTTTTGGTTTTTTGAGGTAGGGTCTCACTCTGGCCCAGGCTGACCTGGAATTCACTATGTAGTCTCAGGGTGGGCTCGAACTCACAGCAATCCTCCTATCTCTGCCTCCCGAGTGCTGGGATTAAAGGCGTGCGCCACCACGCCTGGCTCAAATAAAATATTTTTTAAAAGCATGATTCTAAACCAGATGGGGTGGCAGCTCATGCATATAACCCCAATGCTTGGGAGGCTGAGGCAGGTGGCATCAGTTCCAGGCCAGTCTGATCTACATAGTAAATTCAGGACAGCCTTGACTACAGAGTAAGAACCTGTTTCAAAAACAAAAACAAACAAGCAGCAACACAAAAGACTAGCAATTTTCAAACACCTTCACAAGCTTTACATTAATGGGAGCCAGATCTCTTACTGTTAGGGAAAGAAGTCACAAATATGGAACAGGATTAGAGTAGGATTTATCAATATAAATTCACATTTTCCAACACATGTCTATGTTTCTGTTCCTGTACAGAAACATGTATGTATGTGTATGTATGCATGTGTGTATATGGTATTATCTAGACATCCAGTAAGAAGTCTGGAAGATGGACATTCCAGGAGGAATGAGCACATTTAGTATCTGATATTGATTTCTAAATACCTAAGTAAATATTTTGAAAAAAGAAAAAGAATAGCCAGGTGTGGTGGGGCATGCCTTTAATCTCAGCACTCAGGAGGAAGAGGTAGGAGGATCACTATGCGTTCGAGGCCACCCTGAGGCTACAACATAGTGAATTCCAGGTCAGCCTGAGCTAGAGTGAGACCCTACCTCAGAAAACAAACAAAAAAGAAAAAACTAAAGACAAAGAATGCTCACTTTCTATGTACAGAGCCATAGCTTCAACCTTTAACACTGAAAAAAAAATATATAACTTTCTGGAATAGGGTGTGGTAGCCACACCTGTAATCCCCAAGTAGTTGAGAGACAGAAGCAGAATTGAAAGTTCAAGGCTGTCTCAAAAGTAAAATAAAATAAAATAAGAGGACTGGAGATGTAGCTAAGTGGTAGAATGTTTGCCTAGCATGTGAGAGGTCCTGGCTTCAATTCCCAGGAACTTCCCCCTCCCTAAAACCTACTGAACTTCTTATCACAAACCAGCCTTGTGAGGGATTGTTCAGGACTTCCTAGCACATCTATGTTTCCAGGATCCAGCTATTGGTTCTTTGTAGGAGGTAACTGAGAGCTCTCGTGCCTGTCTGTATGTCCACACCAAACATGTTTCCAATTATGTTCCCAAAAATGTGGAATTTAAGGGTGGAGGGGGAGTGGCATGGTGAGTAAGAGCGCTTGTCACTCAAGCATGAGGGCCAAAAAGGGCCTGAGTTCAATATAACAGCACCCACCTAACCAGCTCGGCATAGCCATGCACACCTGTAATGCCAGTCCTGTGGGGAGCGGAGATAGAGAATCTTTGGGGTTCAGTGGTCAGCCAGTTTGACCAAAAACTGCAACTACAGGTTCAGCAAAAGCCTATCTCGCTGGGCATGGTGGTGCACACCTTTAATCCCAGCACACCAGAGGCCGAGATAGGAGGATCGCTGTGAGTTTGAGGCTAGCCTGAGACAACATAATGAGTTCCAGGTCAGCCTGAGCTAGAGAGAGACCCTGCCTCAGAAAACCAACGAGACAAAAGTCTGTCTCAAGGAAAACATGCATCCCTCCACTCTGCTCGCTGCAGGTGCACACAGGGCACATCTGCACATACATGTGCGTACACCATGCACCACACCACACACACACAGCACACTACACATACTACCCATGCATGTGAGAGAACAAAAGAGAACTTGGACTGCAAACACTAACAGCTCAGGTTCAATTTCCCAGTACCCATGTGCAGCAGACAGCTTCAGGTTCGCTGAGATGAACTTCCAGACCAGACACAGTTATGGAGGAAGGGATATTTATTGAAGCTTACAGATCCAGGGGAAGTTCCATAATGGCAGAAGAAGCTGGCCTGCCTTCACAGGCCCAAGCAGAGAGAGAGAGAAGCACAAGCCTAAAAGCCACACAGCTCACTTCAGGAACTCCAGCTAGGCACACTTTGCATAACTTTAGATCGAAATCTGAAACCCACCACCACACCTTAAGATCCACCCAGTGACACTGCCTCTAGCCAGGTGGCTGCAGATGCAAACTACAAACAATAAAAAAACTGAATATATTGGGGGCCATCTATTCAAACCACCACACCATGTAAAACTAGATGCACAAACTGGTACATGTGTCTGGAGTTTGTTTTTAGAGACTAGAAGCCCTGGCATGCCTATTCTCTCTCTCTCTCTCTCTCCTAGTAAATAAAATAAAATAAAATAAAATATTAAAAGAACAAAGAAAAAGAGACAAAAAAAAAATGTGGAATCCACTGGGAACCTGGAGATGTAGCTCAGTAGTGGAACACTTGCTTGGTATGCAGGAGGCCCTGGGTCTGATCATAAGCACTGAAACAAAAGAAGTTGGGCATTTTAGTTTCAGAAAAATCCCCTTCAAAATTCTCTTCTTGGGCCAGGTGTGGTCCCAGAACTTGGGAGGCAGAGGTTGGATGATGACTCTGAGTTCAAGGCCACCCTGACACTATTTAATGAATTCTAGGTCAGCCTGGGCTAGAGTGAGACCCTACCTTGAAAAAAAAAAAAATCCTCTTCTTCCTGTTATCCACTGAGTTGTTAAATATTTTCCTCTATGGGGTCAAAAGATAAATTAAATATGGGGTATAAAGTATTAATGAAAGCAAAAGTGTTTAGTGAAATTGTTTCAGCTCCTTGGCTTTATAAAAATTATAAATAAAGCTATCAATTTTTTTTCTAGATGATGCCATTGTTTTGATTTTAAAACATAAAGCCAGGCATAGTGGCACACACTTTTAATCCCAGCACTCAAGAGGCTGAGGTAAAAGGATTGCTGTGAATTCAAGACCAGCTTGGGCTACAGAGTGAGTTCTAGGTCAGCCTGCGCTATAGTGAGCCCCTGCTTAAAAATAAAATAAATTGGGAGCTGGGCGTGGTGACACACGCCTTTAATCCTGGCACTCAGGAGGCAGAGATAGGAAGATCTCCGTGAGTTCGAGGCCACCCTGAAACTACATAGTGAATTCCAGGTCAGCATGTGCTAGAGTGAGGTGAGAATCTACCTTGAAAAACCATAAATAAATAAGTTAATTAAATTGGTCTGGGAAGATGGCTCAGTGGTTACAGGCACTTGCTTGCAAAGTCTGATGGCCTAGTTCACTTCCCAATACCCATGTAAAACCAGATGCACAAAGTGATGCATGCATCTGGAGTTTGTTTCTAGCAGCAGGAGGTCCTGGAGAGATGTCTCAGCTCATTGTCTCTTTGTGTCTCCCTCCTTCTTTCTTGGCATCTCTCAAATACATAAATAAATATTAAAAAAATAAATTTCTTTTTAAAGAAATCACTATTTTAAAATATTTTATTTATTTATTTATTTGCAAGCAGAGAGAGAGAGAATGGGCATGCCTCTTGAGGGCACACTAGGGCCTCTTGCCAGTGCAAAGAAACTCCAAATGCATGTGCCATTCTATGTATCTGGCAGCATATGGGGGCTGGGGTATCGAACCAGGGTCACCAGGCTTTGCAAGCGTCTTTAATCACTGAGACATCTCTCCAACCCCCAAATAAATTTCTTTTTAAACTTTTAAAAAAAATTACTTATTTATTTATTTGAGAGAGAGAATGGGCATACCAGGGCCTCTAGCCACTGCAGATGAACTCTAGACACGTGCACCACCATGTGCATCTGGCTTACATGGGTCCTGGGGAATCGAACAGGAGGTCCTTTGGCTTTGCAGGCAAAAGCCTTAACTGCTAAGCCATCTCTGCAGCCCCCCAAATAAATTTCTAATTAAGGGCAACTAAATGATTTGTAGCATTTTTAAGGTCAAGTCCATCTATTCAATGTTCTCTGTCTTTTGTACTCTTCCTGTAAGTTTGCTACTAAAACACATTAAGCTATAATTTTTTAAATTATTTATTTGTTGTGTCTGGTGTGAACACCAGACTTGAACACCACTTTTTGCATCTGGCTTAAGTGGGCATCTTGGGAATTGAACCCAGGCCAGCAGGCTTTGCAAGTAAGTGCCTTTAACCACCAAACCATCTCCCTAGCTCCTACTACTGCCATTTTATACCTGGGCTTGATTTTGCACCCACAGTGGTCCTGGAATCACCTTCCCTGACCACAGGGAATGGATACCACTTTAATCAAGTCATCAAACCCAGCATCTCCATTTTAGTACAGGCCCAGTATCTAATATATATTCAGAGAGGGACACACCATTAATCTGGTCATATCCCTACCAGAAATGCACACCTTGAATCTAGTCACGAGGAAACATAAGGAAAACCCAAAGTAAAAAGACGTTCTACACATAAGCGACCTCTAGCCTGAAAAATATCAGGGTCAGGGAAGCAATAGCAAAAACAAGAGTCTCAGAAATGTTCCAGAACAAAGGAAAATAAATAGACCTGGCAACTAAATGCTCAGTGTTCTTGGATATGATCCTGGGCTCAGGGGGGAAAAAAAAGTACAATTCTGTTGTAGCAATTGAGGAACCAGAAAGCTGTAATACGTTAATGTTAATCTCTGATTGTATTAACTGTACTGTGGTTATGCAAAGAATGTGTTTTCTTAACCACTGAGCCATCTCTCCAGCCCAAGAACATCTTTCTTAAGAGCAGGGTGTAGGGGCACATATTTGTAATTCCAGAGCTTGAAAAGTAGAGGCCAGAGGATCAGAAATTCAAAATCATGCTTGGCTATCTAGCAAAGTTGGAGCCCAGCCTGGGTTACATGAGACTTTGTCTCAACACAAAGCAAAACAAAATATAATGTCTTTCCTTGTTCTTGCGACATGCACACTGAAGTATAGGGGGGAAAGGACACCATATCTCCAACTAACTCTGAAGTGTTTGGGGAGAAGTGGTTGCACTGCCCTCATGAATGGAGTTCCCCTGCGCGTGGGTTAGTTATCATGAAAGTGGATTGTTATAATGTGCCCTGCCCTGTTTGCCTGCTTCTCTTCCTTCCTTCCTTCCTTCCTTCCTTCCTTCCTTCCTTCCTTCCTTCCTTCCTTCCTTTCTTTCTTTCTTTCTTTTTTTCATTTTTGTTAGTTTCAAGGTAGGGTCTCACTTTAGCTCAGGCTGACCTGGAATTCACTATGTAGTCTCAGGGTGTCCTTGAACCCACAGTGATCCCCCTACCTCTGCCCCCCCTCCCCGCCTCCCTGAGTGCTGGGATTAAAGGCATGCACCACCATGCCCGGCTTTCTTTTTTTAAAAAAAATTATTATATTTATTTGATTTCTTTCTTTCTTTCTTTCTTCTTCTTTTTTTTTTTTTCCAAGGTAGGCTTTCACTCTAGCTCAGGCTGACCTGGAATTCACTATGGACTCTCAAGGTGGCCTCAAACTCACAGCAATCCTCCTACCTCTGCCTCCCGAGTGCTGGGATTAAAGGTGTGCGCCTCCATGCCCGACTCATTGTATTTATTTGAAACAGAGAGAGGCAGACAGAGAGAATAAATAGGTCTTACAAGGGTACTACAGGACGAAGCCCAGTACCATCTACATGGGTGCTGGAGACTGGAACCCAGGCTTTCAGGCTTGGCAGCATCTGTCTGCTTTGTGGTTCACAGGGACCTTTTGCTCCTTTGCTCTCCTTCATGAGTTAAAGTGGCACAGGACTCAACCTATTCTTGGGCTGCCCAACCCCCAAAAGTATAAGCCAAAAAAATCAACCTTTTTTCTTTGTAAAATTATATATTTGCAAGCAGAGAAGAGAAAGAGAGAGAGACAGAGAGAGAGAGAGAGAACAGGTGGGGGGGGGGGGCTCTAGCCGCTGCATGTGCCTCTTTGTGCATCTGGCTTTGTGCGGGTACTGAGGAATCGAACTTAGGTTGTTAGGTTTTGCAGGCAAGTGCCCCAACCACTGAGCCATCTCGCCAGCCCCCTCTGTTTTTTTTTTTTTTTTTTTTTTATAAATGATGCAGCCTCAGGTAGTCTGTTGTAACAACAGAAAATGGACTAAGATGGTTGGTTCATTAAAGATTGCTGGAATTTCTCATACTGCTCTTTCCATTTTTCTGAATGGTAGAAATTATGTATAAATTGAAAACAAACACCAACCCAGGCCATGGATGTAGTCAGTAGCCAACAGCATTGAAGCTGGCAACCAGTAGATCTGTATTTCCTGCTGGGGCTGGAGCCAACCCAAAGTGTGACATTCCAGAGCCTGCTGGTGGGGACAGGTAGCCACCCCCCAGGTAGGCTTAGCCGGCCAGAACATACATTATGGAAATTCTGTCAACACTAGACCACAAACTGGGGCACATTTCCTGGCAGAGCCACCTTGTCCTGAGAGCAGAGGCCTTACAGCTGTTTTGTGTCAAATGATTCAGAGTCACAGTGGTGTCGCACGCCTTGAATCCGTGCCCTCGGGAGGACCGCCAAGCTGAAGGCCAGCCTGAGCCTACATGGTGAATTCCAGGCCAGCCTAGGCCAGAGTGAGACCCTACCTTGAAAAACCTAAAAACCCAAACAAAACAAAATAGAGCCACAGTGCTACCGAGAATCCTTAGTAAGTATGTGAGTTGTGCTTGGAGTTAATCTCTTACATAGAAGCAATATTCTTAGCTAAGTCTGCTTTGGCTAGCCCTTTAATAAGTAGAATATATTTGCCTACTTGCAAGGCGGCCCTTCAGTCTCACCTATGAACAAGGCTCAGTCAGGTCTTCCTGTTTCGTGAGCGCAGTCATGAAGGCGGATGCTTTTCCCTAAGCAGTTTCTTCCTGAGGAAAAGCACACATCTAAAGCTAACTCTACCTGAGGTTAGCGGTGGCCTTTTGTCTCCCCTCTGTCTGTGGCCTGGTCTTGACAGGGATCTAGTTAGATAGCTTTGTGATTAGGCAGGCAGCTAGGGAAAGGCTCACAAGAGAAATCTTAGGATGTCACCACTGGTCTGCTTCAGCAGGACTGGAATTCAGTGTCTATTCCTGTCTCAATCCAATCAGTGCTCTCTCTCTCTCTCTCTCTCCTTACCCGGGTGTGTTGTGTGGACCCCTTCTCAGTGCCCAGGCCAATCGACTCTCCCACTGTAACCAGGTGTGCCAACCTCTTTTGGAGACAGCCCCCTGGCCCCAAATAAATAGAGATTTATGAAGAGCACCCTCTCTATTCCCTTTCCCTGCTCCTTGGTATTCATCTGTACATGCCAGAGTCTCGGGGTCTCAACACTGGTAAGACCATTCTGGGCTGACAGCCTGGGAAAAGATATTTTTTTTCTTTCTTTCTTTCTGTTTTTTTTTCCCCCCCTGAGGTAAGGTCTTGCTCTAGCCCAGGCTGACCTGGAATTCACTATGTAGTCTCAGGGTGGCCTCGAACTCACAACCATCCTCCTGCCTCTGCCTCCCAAGTGCTGGGATTAAAGGCGTGTGCCACCACGCATGGCCTCTTTCTGTTTTAAAAAAAATTTTATTTTTATATATTTATTTACGAGAGAGAGAGAGAGAGAATGGGCATGCCAAGGCCTTTAGCCGCTGCAAACGAACTCCAGACACATGTGCCACCTTGTGCAATCTGACTTAGATAGGTTCTGAGGAATCAAACCTGGGTCCTTAGGCTTCGCAGGCAAGTGTCTTAACCACAAAGCCATTTCTCCAGCCAATATATTCTTTTTCTACTATTTTTACGGCCTTTTAATTTTTTAAAGCACAAGCCTTTTTAGAAAATCCCTTCTTAGCTGGGCATGGTGGCACATGCCCTTAATCCCAGCATAGGCTACAGTGAGACCCTACCTCGAAAAACTGAAAAAAGAAAATCGCTTTTCATGTTTTTTTCCCAGGCCCATGCACAACTCCCATGTAGGCTCTCAGACCACAAAAGTGCATCAATTCCCCTTTCTTTGCTTTTTGGATTCTCCTTTACTTCCCTGAATCAATGCAATAGTTTATAAACTAGCCTTCTCAGTCTGTTTTATTTCAATCATTTGTTAAAAACAGATAAGAACTCAGGGTTTGGAGTTTAAGGACTTTCTCTGAACCCCCAAACCTCCATTACAGTCTCTAAATTGCTAATCATATGATATCCTCCATTTTAACCCTAGAAAGCTATTTTTGTTTGTATTTGTTTTTGTTTTGTTCGAGGTAGTGTCTCACTCTAGCGTGTGCTGACCTGGAATTCTCTATGTAGTCTCAGGGTGGCCTTGAACTCATGGCGATCACCCTACCTCAGCCTCCCAAGTGTTGGGACTAAAGGTGTGCATCACCACGCCCAGCCCTGAAAGCTTTATTAAAAAAAGATTATTATTAAATTTATTTGCAAGAGAGAGAAAGAGGGAGTGTGGGCATGCCAGGGCCTCTTGTCACTCACTACACATGAACACCAGATGCATGTGCCACTTTGTGCTTCTGGCTTTACATAGGTACTAGTGAACTGAACGTAGGGCACAGTCTTTGCAAGCAAGCACATTTTACCACTGAACAATCTCTCCAGCCCCCTAGAAAGTTTTTTTGGTCCTCTATTTTATTTAATGTATTTTTTTTTTATTTGTGAGAAAGAAAGAGTGAAAAAGAGAGACAGAGCATGGGCACTCCAGGTTCTCCTGCCCCTGTAAACAAACTCCAGACACATGTACCACTTTGTGCATCTGTCTTTACGTGGGTACTGGGAAACTGAACCCAGGCCATCAGGCTTTGCAAGCAAGGGCCTTAACTGCTGAGTCAACTCCCCAGCCCCATTTTTTGTTTTTGGTGTTTTGGTTTGGTTTGGTTTGATTTTTTTTGTTTTTTTGTTTTGTTTTGTTTTGTTTTGTTTTGAGGTAGGGTTTCACTCTAGCTCAGGCTCTCCTAGAATTCACTTTGTAGTCTCAGGGTGGCCTCAAACTCACAGCGATCCTCCTACCTCTGCCTCCCGAGTGCTGGGATTAAAGGCGTGCACCACCATGCCCGGCTGGTTTGGTTTGGTTTTTCAAGGTAGGGTTTCACTCTAGCCCAGGCTGAACTGGAATTCACTATGGAGTCTCAGGGTGGCCTTGAACTCACAGTGATCCTCCTACTTCTGCCTCCCCAGTGCTGGGGTTAAAAGTGCACCCCACCACGCCCAGCTTTTGCTTGTTTTAACTTGATTGTTCCACACATTAAAGATGAAGTCCTTGAAAGTTAAGACAGGCTTTTTCACATAGCCACTAAGTAAATATCTTTTTCGCAAAACAAGAAAATGTCAGTTTAGGAATCATTTCAAAAAGCATACATCCCGGGCTGGAGAGATGGCTTAGCAGTTAAGGCACTTGTCTGTGAAGCCTAAAGACCCAGGTTCAATTCTCTAGGACCCACATAAGCCAGATGCACAAGGTAATGCATATGTCTGGAGTTGGTTTGCAGTGGCTAGAGGTCCTGGTGCATCCATTCTCTCTTTCTCTCTATTTGCCTCTTTTTCTCTCAAAATAAATAATAATGATAAAAAAAAAACGTATACCCCAGGCTGGAGAGATGGCTCAGAGGTGAAGGCACTTACCTGCAAAGCCTAACAACTTGGTTTGATTCTCCAGTACCCATGTAAAGCCAGATGCACAAAGTGGCACATGCATCTGGAGTTCATTTGCAGCAGTTAGAAGCCCTGGTGCACCCATTCTGTCTCTCTCCCTCCCTCTGTCTCTCTCTACTTGCAAACAAATAAATTTTTTTAAAGCATACTCCAGGCTGGAGAGATGGCTAAGTGGTTAAGGCACTTGCCTGTGAATCCTGAGGACCCAGGTTTGATTCCCCAGTACCCAGGAAAACCAGATGCACAAAGTGGAACATGCATCTAGAGTTCGTTTGCAGTGATTGGGGGGCCTGATGCGCCCATTCTCTCTATATATCTGCCTCTTCTCCTTCCTTCCTTCCTTTATTTATTTATTTATTTGGTTTCTCGAGGTAGGGTCTCACTCTAGCCCAGGCTGACCTGGAAGTCACCCTGTATTCTCAGCGTGGCCTCGAACTCATGGCGATCCTCCTACCTCCGCGTCCCGAGTGCTGGGATTAAAGGCGTGAGCCACCGCGCATGGCTCCCTTCATTTATATAAATAAATAAAATATATTTTTAAAAAGTGTTAGAAAGTATATCCCTCCTTGTAAATTCACGGTCCTCACACCTCTAAGACTAAGCTGATGGGGCAGGGGGTGCAGAGATTCACCTCTCCCCTAGCAGAGGCCAGCTGGCCCTCCACGAGCTCCCAGCTCCCATGTGGCCGGGCAGTGAAGGTACCTCCGCCCTTGGAGCACCTGGCCACCAAACCGCCAGCCTTGCCTGCAGAAGGCCTGGAAAAACAGCAGTGCTTCAGAGCCAGGCTGAGTCATGTGGGTGTGGACGCAGTTGGATTGCATTCTTGCAACACACCAGCTGACAGACAGACTCTAGATTGAATTGTGTAACTCTTTACAAGAGACGTTCATAAAGCCTTTGCTAGCTCTGGGAACGTAAAATAAAAAGTCCGTCCAAAGCCCAGGGTGAGTCAGCACTATAGGGGGTTAGGGTAGCTTAGCTTGGGACTCACCCACTGGGGGGGGGGGATCTGAAGGCTCATGCAGAGTTGGAGCATGAAACTTGATTTATAAAAAGGCCAACGATCAAGGAAAAGTGGCTGCGAAGTGAGGTCCCTCAGCAAGTCCCCAAGCCTCTGGTCTGTCTGGCTTTTGCTACTGTTGGTCTTGAACCTGGACAGAACTTAACAAGCAGAAGGTCGCCCTCCATACCCCTGAGCCACAGGCAGGGTGGAGCACTTTGGAATTGAGGTCTGTTCTAGGGCACTATTAGTTCACATCTCTGAAGCTAGAAGAGAAAACTCCAGTTCATTGGAGCCAAGTGGACCTGAGAGGCAGGTGGGCTGGACCCTGGTTACCGCAGACAAGCCTTGTAAGCCTGTATTCCTGAAGCACCGAGGCATTGTCTGCAGGCAATGACATGAAGAGGCTTACCTGGCTGAGACAAAAGTAGTAATGAGGGGCCTGGAGAGATGGCTTAGTGGTTAAGCACCTGCCTGTGAAGCCTAAGGACTCTGGTTAGAGGCTCGATTCCCCAGGACCCACGTTAGCCAGATGCACAAGGGGGCGCACGTGTCTGGAGTTCATCTGCAGTGGCTGGAGGCCCTGGTGCGCCCATTCTCCCTCTATCTGCCTCTCTCTCTCTGTCTGTCGTTCTCAAATAAATAAGCAAAAGTAATTTTTAAAAAAGTAGTAATGGAGGCTAGAGAGTTAGCTCAGAGGTTAAGGCACTTGCTGGCAAAGCCAAAGGACCCAAGTTCGATTCTCCATTACCCATGTAAAGTCAGCTGTACAAGGTGGTGCATGTGTCTACAGTTCATTTGCAGTGGCTAGAAGTCCCTGGTGCGCCCATTCTCTTTTTCTCTCTCTTTTCCTTCTTTTCTTTTTTACTTAGTATCGAGAGAGAATGGGTGCACCAGGCCCTCTAGCCACTGTAAAGAAACTCCCGACGCATGTGCCATTTTGTGCATCTTGTTTGTGTGAGTACTGGGGAATTGAACCTGGGTCTTTTGGCTTTGCAGGCAAGCACCTTAATCACTAATCAATCTCTCCAGCCCCCCTCTCTGTCAGTCTGCCTGTGCCCCTCTCTCTCTCCCTCTCTCAAATAAATAAATAATATATTTTTTAAAAAAGTAATGAGGAAATGCTTCCAGAAGATCAGAAGTAGGACTCCAGCAAGAACACAGAGACTGGGCTGGAGAGATGGCTTAGCGGTTAAGCGCTTGCCTGTGAAGCCTAAGGACCTCAATTCGAGGCTCGATTCCCCAGGACCCACGTTAGCCAGATGCACAAGGGGGCGCATGTGTCTGGAGTTCGGTAGCAGTGGCTGGAGGCCCTGGCGCACCCATTCTCTCTCTCTCTCTTTCTCTCTCTCTCTCTCTCTCTCTCTCTCTTTCTCTCTCTCTCTCTGCCTGTTTCTCTCTGTGTCTGTCACTCTCAAATAAATAAACAAAAAAATTTTAAAAAATTTAAAAAAAAAAAGAACACAGAGACTCACACCCCAGTGTGTAATGGCCTCACCCGGCTTTAGAGGGAACATCTCCTCCCCACCCGCATATCTGAAGCCTGGTATGTAATTAGTGTTGAGACTCTTGTATTCACACCTATGATCCAAGTATGGGGAAATTGACACTGTCTGCTTCAGCCTTTGCTTATTTTCCTCCTGCTTCCTGAACTGAGCTGAACAATGCAAAAGAAAAGGAAGAGAGAGCTGGGGAAGATAGCAGCAGAAGTCCTTCCTGTCTGGTGACAAGTTAATGGTGGAATCAGAGCATGGAGTGGCTGACTATGCCTTGCTGGTCATAGAGGCCCAGGACCTGTCCAGGACCCAGGACCTCGAGCCAGTATACAGATATGAACTAGATCAAAACTTGTTAAACTTTTTCCACTCATGACCTCTTTTTGCCTGAGAAATTTCCACATGACCCTAGAAAATTTTATATACTATACATAGGTATATAAAATAGATATGCAGGGCAGGGAGCTGGTTCAGTGGTTAAAAGCAGTTGCTTGCAAAGCCTAATGGGTTGAGGATGTGTCAAGAGGGCCCAAGTGTGCCCATACATTCTCTCTCTCTCTCTCTCTCTCTCTCTCACTCTTTTTCGAAGTAGGGTCTTGCTCTAGCTCTAACTGGCCTCAAACTCACAGTGATCCTCCTTCCTCTGCCTCTCAAGTGCAGGGATTAAAGGCATGTATCACCACGTCTGGCTCTCTCTCTTTTTCCTGCATAAATAAATAATAAGTGATTATTTATTTATTTGAGAGAGAAAGAAAAGGAGGCAGATAGAGAGAGAATGGGTGCTCCAGGGCCTCTAGACACTGCAAACAAACTTCAGAAGCATGAGCCACCTTGTGCATCTGGCTTATGTGGGTACTGGGGAATCAAACCTGGGTCCTTAGGCTTTGCAGGGAAGTGCCTTAACTGCTAAGCCATCTATCAAGCCTAATTTAAAAAAAAAAATCTTTAGAGCTGGAGAGATGGGTCAGTGGTTAAAGGTGGTTGCTCGAAAAGCCTGATGGCTGGGGTTTGATTCCCCAGTACCCACATGTAGCTAAATGCACAAAGTGGCTCACATGTCTACAGAAGCAAGAGGCCCTGGCATGCTCATACTCTCTCTCTCTCTCTAAAATAAATAAATAAATATTTTTAAAAAAATTTTTTTTGGGGGGGGCTGGAAGAATGGCTTAGCAGTTTAGGCACTTCCCTGCAAAGCCTAGCATCCTGGGCTCTATTCCCCAAACTGACCTGGAATCCACTATGTAGTCTCAGCCTTGAACTCACGGTGATCCTTCTACCTCTGCCACCCAAGTGCTGGGATTAAAGGTGTGCACCACCATGCCAGGCTCACTGTTCTGATTTTTTAATCTTCAATGCTTAGAACACTGCTTTGCATGCATACACAGTATAAAATGACAGTATGTTGAAGGCCATTGCAGAAATTGTTGGAAATTCTGTCCTAATTCCAAACCTAAATTCATTGAATAACTCTTCATGAAACTCAAGTCAGCAGCAATTCAAACCTCAGTTTTTAAAATTCAGCATTCTGGGGCTGTAGAGATGGCTTAGTGGTTAAGCACTTGCCTGTGAAGCCCAAGGACCCAGGTTCGAGGCTCAATTCCCCAGGACCCACGTTAGCCAGATGCACAAGGGGGCGCACGTGTCTGGAGTCCGTTTGCAGTGGCTGGAGGCCCTGGTGTGCCCATTTTCTCTCTCTCTCTCTCTATCTGCCTCTTTCTCTGTCTGTCACTTTCAAATAAATAAATAAAAATAAACAAATTTTTTTTTAAATTCAGTATTCTGCCCGGCTTGGTGGCACATGCCTTTAATCCCAGCACTCAGGAGGCACTCCTGCACCCATGCCTATGCACAGAAATAAACTTACGTACACACATGCACTCACACCTACACACACAAATAAACATACATACACACCTGTGCACACATATAGCCATATGTGCATACCCCCACACACATCCATGCACGCAAATAAACATACGTACATACCTGTACACACACCCATGCACACAGATAAATATACACACTTACACACGCTGTGCAAACAAACATATGCACACACACTCGCACACACAAATAAACATACATAGATATCTGCACGCACACACCCACGCACACCAATAAACATACATACACATGCACACAAACCACACCCATAAACATGAGAGAAACAAAAAAAAAATAGAAATAGCATGTGCAACAAATCCAAGGTGCTTCCGGCGTGCTAGCTCATATTGCGTCATGTGACTTCACTGCCGCCTTGTTTCTGACACCACATGTGCATTTTGCGCCGTGCCTGCTGTCCATCACCCCGGCAAACGCCGCCTGGAACACCTTGCTCAGATTTGAGACTATTGCATGTTATGAACTGAACTGTGTTCCCTGGACACACCAAGTTTTATAGAAACATAATGGTTTAATTACGAAAAACAAAGACTTAAATATTTTCCTACAGTCATGCCTCAGTATACGTTAAACCATATTCATGTACTAGATTGTGTTAGAACATTAGATTTGGGGGCTGGAGAGATGGCTTAGTGGTTAAGGCGCTTGCCTGCAAAGCCAAAGGACCCAGGTTCAACTCCCCAGGACCCACGTAAGCCAGATGCACAAGGTGGTGCATGCATCTGGAGTTCGTTTGCAGTGGCTGGAGGCCCTGGTGCACCCATTCTCTCTCCCTTGATCTTTCTTTCTCTATGCCTCTGTCTCTCAAATAAGTAAATTAAACTAATTTTTTGTTTGTTTGTTTGTTTGTTTGTTTGTTTTGTTTTTCGAGGTAGGGTCTCACTCTAGCTCAGGCTGACCTGGAATTCAACATGTAGTCTCAGGTGGCCTCCAACTCACAGCAATCCTCCTACCTCAGCCTTCCAAGTGCTGGGATTAAAGGCATGCACCACCATGCCTAACTCTTGGCCAGATTTTTTTTTGTTTTTTGTTTTTTTGTCTTCTTTTTCCAAGATAGGGTCTCACTGTAGCCCAGGCTGACATGGAATTCACTGTGTAGTCTCAGGTGGCCTCCAACTCACAGCAATCCTCCTACCTCAGCTTTCCAAGTGCTGGGATTAAAGGCATGCACCACCATGCCTAACTCTTGGCCAGGTTTTTGTTTTTGTTTTTACTTTTTTCCAAGATAGGGTCTCACTGTAGCCCAGGCTGACCTGGAATTCACTAGGTAGTCTCAGGGTGGCCTCGAGCTCACAGCGATTCTCCTACCTCTGCCTCCCAAGTGCTGGGATTCAAGGCGTGCACCACCATGGCCCACTTTAAGTAACTAACTTTTAAAGAAAAAAGAAAGATGATATCCAAGGACCTCAAGCCTGCCCCCAACAATACGCTCTCTCCAAGAAGCATTAATTCCCAAATCTTCATCAGCTGAGAACCTAGCATTCAGAACACCTAAGTTTATGGGGGACACCTGAATCAAACCACCACAGTATCTAAAGCCCTAGGGTGATGGTAAGGGTAGAAATAATAATAGTCTTAGCAGACTGGAGAGAGAGCTTAGAGGATAAGGCCTTTGCCTATAAAGCCTAAGGACCCAGGTTCCATTTCTCAGGACCCACGTAAGCCAGATGCACAAGGTGGCACATACATCTGGAGTTCCTTTGCAATGTTTAGAGGCCCTGGCATGCCCATTCTCTTTCTCTCTTTCTCAAAGTGAATAAATAAATAAAATATTTTTTAAAATAGCCTTAGAAGACCAGCTGACAGAAAGCTGGAAGAAGCCATTCTACATGCAGTTCAATGGGAGAAAGAGAAATCACCAGTGAAGATACTCAACAGTGGACCCTGCAAGCCTTATAATTGGCCAGCCAGGCCAAATGAGCCAATCGGTGCAATAGTGGCACGTCTATCATGGTGGAAACCAACTGCCCTCCAATTGGACTGGAGGCCTGCTCCATGGGAGGGCATACATCCCTGATACTGAAAACTTAAAACAGGGGTAGTCATGAGCCCTAGGCATGTAACATCTGCTAATGTCTGGAAAAAGGTATATACTATGCTTATCAAACTGCCCAGTAAGCACTTCTTTTAATATTCATACCCTTATATTAATGCTACTCTCACTTTGGGTAGAGAATCTTCTCTTTTCAGATGGCAGTGACCTTGGGATGACTCAGAAGGTATCATGGTGCTGTAAAGAAGTGACTAGAGTACCGAATAACGTCTCGATCACACCTTCCAATGCTCAGAGTCTAATGCGGAAGAGGTGGCGGAAAGAATGTAAGAGCCAAAGGAAGGGTAGGACTGCTTACAATGTGCTCCCTCCAGACATAAAATGGCCTGGATATCCATGACCTCATAGTGCCTGACACTACCTACACAAGACCATCATAAGAGGAGGGAAAGATGATGACATCAAAATAAAAGAGAGACTGATTGAGATGGGGAGGGGATCTGATGGAGAATGGAATTTCAAAGGGGAAAGGGGGGGAAGAAGGGTATTACTAGGGGATATTTTTTATAATCATGGAAAGTGTTTTAAAAAATTGAGAAAAAATAAATAAATAAATAAATTATAGAATCAGTATAAAAAAATAAAAAATAAAAAAATAAAAATAGCCTTAGAAATAATGATGGTGACAAACCAACCTGCTGCCATGTACTTGTGTCAGGGATGGAGAGTAGAAGAAAAGGTAGGAGGAATGTCCTAGAAGCTGGAGGCCCAAAGGAATCTGATGAGAGTCTTTTTTTGTTTGTTTGTTTTTTGTTTTTGTTTTTTTTTTTCTTTTTTTTTTTTTGAGGTAGGTTCTCACTCTAGTTCAGGCTGACCTGGAAGCCACTATGTAGTCTCAGGGTGGCCTCAAACACTCGGAGATCCTCCTACCTCTGCCTCCTGAGTGCTGGGATTAAAGACGTGCACCACCACGTCTGGCTTTTTTTTTTTTAATTTTCTTCCTTTTTTAAAACATATCTATTTATTTATTATTTGAGAGAGTGAATGAGAGAAAGAGCCAGATACAGAGAAAGAGAATGGGCGCTCTAGGGCCTCCAGCCGCTGCAAAGGGAACTCCAGATGCATGCATCACCTTGTGTATCTGGTTTTATGTGGTTCTTGGGGAATCAAACCTGAGTCCTTTGGCTTTGCAGATAGCACCTTAACAGCTAAGCCATCTCTCCAGCCCCTGGAGAGGTTCTTATTGTAGTTACTTTGTGGTGGCCTCATCATTTCACGTTGGTTCCCTTAGACCTGTCCACGTCCTGGGGAGTCCTGCCTTCCTCAGGACTCCTCATCGGAACCATCTCAATGGATTCTGTCTCTGCCTGGGCTCTTACTGACACAGATCTTAATCAGTTGTCTATGTCTTTTTTAAAAAAAAATATTTATTTTTATTTATTTATTTGAGTGAGAGAGAGAGGGAGAGAGAGACAGAGAGAGAAAGAATGGGCACACCAGGGCCTCCAGCCACTGCAAACGAACTCCAGATGCATGCACCACCTTGTGCATCTGGCTTACGTGGGTCCTGGGGAATCGAACCTTGGTCCTTTGGCTTTGCAGGCAAGCACCTTAACTGCTAAGCCATATCTCCAGCCCAGTCTCTCTATCAGTCTTCTGTGCTCTTCCTCACATTAGCCTCTTCTTCCAACTCCATCCTGTGGCAGGGACCTGAGCATTTCCCCAAGAACAAGTGTGACTTTTAGTCATCACTGACTGATTCTCTGTACTGCATTTCCCTTCTCATTGCTTGGACAAAGCACCTGACCAAAAGCAGCTGATCAGAGGAATGGGTTTCTTTCAGCTCTCCAAGGGAAGTTTCTTCAGGGCAGGAAAGTGGCAGAGCAAAGCCAGGCATGGTGGCGCACGTCTTTAATTCCAGTACTCGGGAGGCAGAGGTAGAAGGATCACCATGAGTTCAAGGCCAACCTGAGACTACATGGTGAATTCCAGATCAGTCTGAGCTAGAGTGGGCATCACATCTTGTCATATCAGTTGGAAGGTAGCAGCCAGAGTGAGTTAGCTGTACCCAGGGGGTCTAGGGCTATAACATCCCATGGCCTGCCCCTAGCAATAAACCTCCTCCAGCAAAGTTCCACCTCCCAAACTACCACCAGCTCGGGATTGAGTATGAGGCCTAATCACATTCAAACTACCACACTTTCTCCCTGAGCCCCATAGCAAATAAGTCCCTATATCCTGAGAGCCTGGGGCTTCCACCCACAGAATCCCTCGTGTCCATCTCTCCTTTCCCTTCCTACAGCTTTTCCTTTCTATTTGGCCCCTTCTTACAGAACTATAATAACTATACTGAGTCTCTTTCTCTCTCCTCCCTCCCACCCTTATATCTTTTTTTTTTTTTTTTTTTTTTTTTTTTGGTTTTTGGTTTTTCGAGGTAGGGTCTCACTCTAGCCCAGGCTGACCTGGAATTCACTATAGAGTCTCAGGGTGGCCTTGAACTCACGGCGATCCTCCTACCTCTGCCTCCCGAGTGCTGGGATTAAAGGTGTGCGCCACCACGCCCGGCTTCTTTTTTTTTTTTTTACAAGCATGCACCACAATACCAAGTTTGTGTAGTGTGGAAGGTTGAACCCAGGGCTATATCCATGCTAGCTTAATACTACTAACTGAGCTACACCCCTAACCCCAAAGCCTTTGAACCTTAAGGCACCTCCTTTTCACCCTAATCCACACTCTTTTAGACTAATCTTCCTAAAGCTGGAGCTTTCAAACTTCCTTGATTATGTCACACTACAAGAAATATAGTATATTTTACTTCACAACTCTGAATACACACACACACACACACACACACACACACACACTTCACACAGCAATACTATACTCTGATTCTTAGAAATTCATGATCTACTTAATTAGCTTTGCAACCAATTATGGAAAACACTGCCCCAAGCTGTAGCTGAGATTATGTCACTATGCCAGTGAAAGCTTACAGTCCACCTCTGCCATCCAGTGAATTTGGTGCAAACTGTTCAAGCTGTCATTAAATGTCTTGAAAGATAAGCCCAATTTGTCCAAACATTTTTCATCTTGCCTCTATTTGTACCATTTAGCCTCTCTAAGCCTTAGTGGTATAATGGACAGTATGGAATGGGAATGAACAATCCCTGAAAGCCAGGGGTAGACCAGATGGTTTATTTAGTTTCCGTTTCCTCTGTGGGTGCTCAGTGTCCCCACATGTCTGTGGCTTTGCCATTTTCTCCACTTAAAAAGCATTTAATTTATTTTCTTTTTAAATATAAATTCAGAAGGGTCAGTCTTTATTTATTTATCTATTGAGAGAGAGAGAGAGAGAGAGAGAGAGAAAGAGGCAGATAGAGAGAAAGAGAGTGGAGTTCCAGGGCCTCCAGCCACTGCAAACGAACACCAGATGCATGCATTATCTTGTACATCTGGCTTATGTGGGTACTGGAGATTTGAATTTGGGTCCTTTGGCTTTGCAGGCAGAGAAAGAGAGAGAGAGGAGGAGGGAGGGAAGGAGAGAGCATGGGCGCACCAGGGCCTCCAGCCACTGCAAATGAACTTCAGGTGCATGTGCCACTTTGTGGATCTGGCTTTACATAGGTTCTGGGGAATCGAACCTGGGTCATTAGGCTTTGCAGGCAAGTGCCTTAACCACTGAGCCATCTCCCCAGCCCCATCCCCTTTCTTGCTGTATGTTAAAATCTGATCATGGTTCAGCAAGAACAAAGGGAACAGGAAAGAAAGGTCAGAACTCAGTAAGGGAACACTGTCTGATGAAACTGATATGATATCCATTCTCTCTCTCTCTCTCAAATAAATAAAAGCAATTACATTGTTTAAAAATTTATTTATTTATTTATTTGAGAGAAAGAAAGAGGCAGACAGAGAAAGAGAGGGTGAGAATGGGCGCACCAGGGCCTCTAGCCACTGCAAATGAATGGATGTGTGTACTCCCTTGTGCATCCGGCTTATGTGAGACCTGGAGAATCGAACTGGGGTCCTTTGGCTTTGCAGGTAAAGGCCTTAATCACTAAGCCATCTCTCCAGCCCATAACTTTTTTTTGTTGTTGTTATTGTTTTGAGGTAGGGTCTCACTTTAGCCCATGCTGGCCCATAAATAATTTTTAATGAGATAGTAAAAAAAAAAATACCTGGCTTCTGGGGCCGGGAAGCAGGAGGCCAGCCCTGGAGAGGGCTGGTGAAACCAGAGTTTATGACAAAAAAGTTGAGGTCAGTGGATAATGAAGATGTGGCACATTTACACAATGGAGTTCTACTCAGCAGTAAAGAAAAATGATGTTATGAAATTTGCAGGAAGGGCTGGAGGGATGGCTTAGTGGTTAAGGCATTTGCCTACAAAGCCAAAGGACCCAGGTTCGATTCCCCCAGGACCCATGTTAGCCAGATGTACAAGGTGGTGCATGCATCTGCAGTTCATTTGCAGTGGCTGGAGGCCCTGGTGTGCCGATTCTCTCTCTCTCTCTCTCCCTCTCCCTCTCCCTCTTTCTCTGTCAAATAAATACATAAATAAAATTTTTAGGAAAATGGATGGATCTGGAAAGGGTTATACTTAGTGAGGTAACCCAGGCCCAGAAAGCCAAATGTCACATGTTCTCTCTCATATGTAGATCCTAGCTACAAATGATTGGACTTCTGTGTGAGTAGGAATAAAACTCAGTTGCATAGGCCAGTAAGCTAGAAATGGGATATAAAGGGAATATAAAGGGTGGGGAGGGGGTGCTTAATAGGATGGTATTGTATATATGTAAGTAGAAGAAGAGATTAGTGGGGGTGAAAAGGCCTAAGTGAGGTCAGGGGAAAAGATTGAGTAAGGAAAGGTGGACGGAGGGCTAATCAAAATCTAAGAGGAAGCCGGGCGTGGTGGCGCAAGCCTTTAATCCCAGCACTTGGGAGGCAGAGATAGGAGGATCACCATGAGTTCAAGGCCACTCTGAGACTCCATAGTCAATTCCAGGTTAGCCTGAGCTGGAGTGAGACCCTATCTCGAAAAACCAAAAAAAAAAAAAAAAAAAAAAATCTAAGAGGATATAAATAAGTCATATGGAAATCCACGTTTCTGAACAACTGAACACTCAGAAGCCATAGATTGTTACTAGAAAATTTTCAGTGCCAGGGATGGGATACCTTCTAGTAAGTTATTGGCCAGGGAGGTCACTGATACCCCCAAAACATTGCAGGCCATTGCTGAGGCCCTTGGCTTCCCACCAGGAATAGATCGTAAGAACCTATTGATAAAGACAAGGGCACTATGCGGACCTTGTTTAATGCCATACAATCCACTGCTTCTGTTTGCCCTTGACTTTGAATTGAGCCAGCAGCTTTGATCGGCCCTGAGCGTCCACACCCAGAACAGTCTTCCTGCCTTGTGAGCTGTGAGAGCATTTGCTGCCAACTCAGCCAAGTCCAGGCCACTTGGCTGCAGTTCTACCCATGGCTGTGCCATGTGACCCAAAATACCAAGATACTAAACGAGGGGACCGACCGGCCAGTAGCAATGGGAAGAGCAGGGGATCCCTAGGGAAGCTTTTATGCTTGGGCACATGACAAATATTTCTAAAGCCAGAATCATGCGTAGGAGGTGCCACAATGTGCAAACACAGAAGCACATTGTGATAATAGGAGGAATTGCCAGAGCCCTTAAAAAGCACACACATAGCTGGGCGTGGTGGCTCACGCCTTTAATCCCAGCACCCTGGAAGCAGAGGTAGGAGGATCTTTGCGGGTTTGAGGCCAGCCTGAGACTACATAGTGAATTCCAGGTCAACCTGGGCTAGACCAAGATCCTACATCCAAAAAAAAAAAAAACAAAAACAAAAGAGGGCTGGAGAGATGGCTTAGCGGTGAAGGTGCTCTCCTGCAAAGCCACAGGACTTCAGTTTGATTCCCCAGGATCCACGTAAGCCATAGATGCATAAGGTGATGCATGAGTCTGGAGTTCTTTTGTAGTGGCTGGAAGCCCTGGTGTGCCCATTCTCTTTCTCTCTCTCTCTCTTTCTCTCTCTCTCCCTCCCTCTTTCTCTTTTTCACTTTCTCTCTCAAATAAATAAAATAAAATAAAAAAGAATTTGGCTTTAAGGAACAATGTCAGAGGGACCCATCTCTTTGTAAGCTGCTAATACAACTTTTGTTTGTTTGTTTGTTTTAATCAGAATCAGACATTTAATGGCACACACTCCTCACATATGGCTTTGCTCTTCCAAAACTTATGACCTTAAAAGTAGGACATGACACATTTTAGGAACTATCTTGGCCAGCCTCCCCCATCCCACAGGAGATTATTAAGTCATAATGTAGAAAAGTTAAGGACAAGGTATTTTCTTAGCACAGAAGGCCACTGAACTTAATTTGCTGCCTGACAAGTGGTTAGTTTGCTAACACATCTTTTTGTTTTGTTTTGTTTTTCAAGACAGGGTCTCACTGTAGCTCAGGCTGACCTGGAATTCACTATGTAGTCTCGGGGTGGCCTCGAACTCACAGCGATCCTCCTACTTCTGCCTCCTGAGTGCTGGGATTAAAGACATGCACCACCACTCCTGGCTGCTAATACATCTTTGAAGTGTTCCACATCAGAGGTCCTGTAAGGCTAACTGACCACTGAGGCAAGACCTTGCTGGGTTTTGCTTAGTCAGACTTTTCCTGAAGTATTACAGATCTGGGGTTAAGGAGATGGCTCAGCGGTTAAGGTGTTTGCCTGCAAAGATTAACGACACAGTTTCCATTTCCCAGGACCCATGTAAAGCCAGATGTACAAAGCGGTGCATGCATCTGGAGTTCATTTGTACTGACTAGAGGCCCTGGTGTCCCCAATCTCTTTCTCTCTCTCTCTCTCTCTCCTTGCAAATGAATAAAAATATTTAAGTAATACAGATCTGTTTCAAGGAGCTAGAAATGTAGTTCGTTAGCACAGTATGTGCCCAGTATGCATGAAACCATGGGTTATATCCCCAGTACCTCAGAGAGAAAGAGGGAGAGAGAGAATTTAGCACTTAATCCTACTGCTGAACAGGAGTTTCATCCCTTCTAGAAGTAGGACTCTTAGTCCTGTGGCCTCTCCTTGTTCCCATGTGGTAAACACAATTTCGACTCCAGAGGTGACTGATAATTGAAAATGTGAAAGGGGAGGGTGAGGAAGTGGGAGTGCCATAGTTAGAGAACCACTTAGTCTCCTAGGAATTATTGATGTGCAAAAAATGCCTACCCTTTACAAAAAAGCAGATAAGCAAACCAAAATAAGCAGAACGAAAAACAGAATGTGTGCTGTCATTAGAGGAATAAAGATGTGTTTCCCTATCAGCTGCATCTTAATTATAAAGCGGCATGAACACAAGGATGGAGAAGTTATCACTCTGGTTTCTGGCAAACAGCTATGGAAGTTTCTTTTCTCATAGGCTTGTAGCAAAGGAGAAGTCATTAAGATGTTTTAGTCTATGAGGAATAAAGACACCAGGGGAAGGAACACTGCCCACTGCCCAACCTGACCACATTTGCTTTGAAAAAGTAGTACAGCTCTCAACATAGTTATCTCAGACAGTTTCTGCTCACCAGAGGAATGCTGGGAAAGACCTGGTGACTTCGTGTCACCTTGGGTGTTAGCTCCCAACAGAAGAGAAAATTATAAAGGAAGTGCTCTTTCTATCACTAATCACTGAACTTTGAAATCCTCAGTCATATGACTTATAATGTGCATTTCTAGAGGAAATGACTGTTGTCCTCCTGGCTTTAAGACTGAAGCTTGTGGTATAGCCCTGCAATGAATTCTGGGGAATCTGGTCACGATTAGGCTACCACTTCCTTCGTGCTCTGCCCAAACTCTCCATCAGCCTGCTTACCGTCAGCTAAACTGCTCTGTCTCCATCCCCCACTTTCAAGAACATCAACCCCAGTGAATCCTGCCTGTCTGAGAAAAAGAGATGTCATGTGGGCATGACAGTACACACTTGGGAGGCTGAGGCAGGATCATGAGTTTGAGACTATATGGGCTATATAACAAGACCCTGTCTCAAAACAAAAATAACATGCCACTCATCCACTGAAATCGTTTTACTTAACATGTCTTCTTCCCTCAGTTCCTGGCATTTTGATAGGCACTGGCATTTAAAATGGTGACCCAAAGATGAGAACCCTGGGCTTCTGGTAAGAATCCCAACAATAGCTGGGCTTGGTGGCACATGCCTTTAACCCCAGCACGTGCAAGGAGGATCACCGTGAGTTCAAGACCAGCCTGAGGCTGCATAGTGAATTCTAGGTCAGCTAGGGCTACAACAAGACCCTACCTCAAAAAATAAAAAAAGATTTAAAAAGTCCCAACAATAAATGTGAAATTCACTCTGTAGAGAGGGCTTTGTTGTTCCAAATTCATTCCTCCTCAGCCCTATCCTGGCCACCTGACCCTTCTTCCTACTCAGTAGAGCACTTTCTGCTTCCTCTCTTAGCCTTGCCTTGAGTATCTGCAAAATACAGCTTTATATTCCTCAACTTTCTTTCTTTTTTTCAGCCAGAGTTCTTTATTTTTTTATTTATTTATTTTATTTTATTTATTTTGGTTTTTCAAGGCAGGGTCCCACTCTAGCCCAGGCTGACCTGGGATTCACTCTGTAGTCTCAGGGTGGCCTCGAACTCATGGTGATCTTCCTACCTCTGCCTCCCCAGTGCTGGGATTAAAGGCACTCGCCACCATGTCCGGCTATTCTTTTTTTTTTTTTTTTTAATTTTTTTTGTTGTTGTTGTAGTTGTTGCTTATTTGAGAGCAACATCAGAGAAAGAGGCAGATCAAAATAGAGAGAATGGGCACGCCAGGGCCTCCAGCTGCTGCAAATGAACCCCAGACTCGTGTGCCTCGTTGTGCATCTGGCTAACGTGGGTCCTGGGGAATCAAGCCTCAAACCAGGGTCCTTAGGCGTCACAGGCAAGTACCTAACCATTAAACCATCTCTCCAGCCCTTTATTCTTTTTTTTTTTTTTTTTAATGCAGGGTGGTGCTTGCCTATACCATACTCCTGGAATGGTATCTCCAAATGGTTGGCAAGGCCCTCTTCATGACTGGATCTTGCTGGCAGCCTGTGTTGTTGCTTTCAGCCTCTGCTGGAGAGAGGGTACCCACAACGACCCCTGTCCGTAATTGTTCTCGTCTTTCCAGCGTACTCCTTTATCCTTACGTAGCTTGGGACTAGTGTTCCCCAGCATTCCATTCTCAGTCCCTTATCCATCCTGGGATACTTTTTACTTTTATTTTTCTCTGTTTTAAGGTAGAATCTTGCTCTAGGCAGGATGACCTGGAATTTACTATGTAGTCTCAGGGTGGCCTTGAATTCACGGAGATCCTCCTACCTCTGCCTCCCCAGTTCTGGGATTAAAAGTGTGTGCCACCACGCCCGGCCATCACTTGCAGGCTCCAAGGACATTCTCTTTTGACTCCAACTTGAGCCTCTGCTGACTTCAAGCCCACCCTTTCTCTTCCACCGTTACTTGTGATTACATTGTTGAATTTCAGATCCATGGGCGTGCAAAATAAAATTCTTGGTTTTTTTCCTTCCAACCCATTCTTCTCTTCTCAAACAATAGCACCTCTTTCCATGAAGAGACTTCCAAATTATCTGTAACCATACTTTCCCCCCTTGTTCAGACATCTTATTTGCCCTTGAAACCCGGTAGAGTTGACTTTGAGTGGCCCATCCCAAGGAGAGATGGCAAACACATTTCATCTAACGTAGCACTATTGACTGGGCAATGTTTTGAGGATTCTTAGACTTTGCAGGCAAACGCCTTAACCACAGAGCTATCATCTCTCCAGTCCTGTTTTGAGGATTCTACAGTAGCATCTGGCCTAAGCCAGAAAACAGCACTGTGACCAGGTATCCGCTCGGCCTTGGATGGTGGAACACACACTTATTTACTGTGTTTGTGTACCCCTCCCCAGTGACCAAACGGATCTCAGCCCTTCCTGTTCCTGTTCCCATTGCCCAGGGTACTTCTTCTTTTTATGGTTTTATTATTTATTTGTGAGCAGAGAGAGATAGACAGGAGAGATAAGATAGAGATAGAGAGATAGAGATAGAGAGAGGGAGAGAGAGAGAGAATAGGTGTCCCAGGGCCTCCAGTCACTGCAAGGAACTCCAGACACATACACCACCTTGTGCATCTGGCTTTACGTGGGCCCTGGGCAATCAAACTCAGGTTGTTAGGCTTTGTAGACAAGCGCCTTAACCTCTGAGCTGTCTCTCCAGCCCCATTCCTCACTCTTAGCATGGTTGTGAGGATACCATGAATTGAAGGAATAGAAAACACCTAGGTTAGCTCCTATCATGTAATAACCCCAATGATGGTTGTGCTTATTGCTACCACACCTTACTCCCCTTAGCTTTGGCCAGGGTGTTCCCTCGGCCTTGCCCCACCTTCCCCCACTCTCAGGAAGAATAAATTGTCCTTTGCTCTGCCCTCCCGTAGCATGTGCCATACATATTCTTCCATTTCAGCAGGTATCCAGTTACCTTGTAGTTTGTCGTTTGTGCGTGTCTGTAATCCAGTACATGGGGGCTTCTCAGCGACAGAGATCATGTTTTTTTTTTTTTTTTTTTTCTCCTCCTATGCTATTTCTACCAGAACGTATTGGCAAACAGAGGCAGTACTGGGTAGTAGTAATGGTTAGAGTTGAAACTATTGGTCATCCCCACTGGAGATTCCACTTTATTTCTTGGACTACTATAAGCAACAGCAGTTAAGTCCTTTCATGATCTTTTACAAGTATTTTTTCAGGAATAGCTTTTCTGGCTCTGACTTTATTTTGCCTCCAAGATGGGATCTTATTTATTTATTTATTTATTATTTTAAAAAAGGTAAGCCTAACAGACTGGCCTTTTTTAATGAGAGAGTAAGAGAGAGAGAGAGAGAGAGAGAGGGAGAGAGGGAGAGAGCTGGTGCGCCAGGACCTCCAGCCACTGTAATCGCACTCCAGACACATGTGCCACCTTGAGCTTGCATCACCTTGTTCATCTGGCTTACGTGGGATCTTGTCTTTAGCTTTCCGAGGCAAGTGCCTTAACTGCTAAGCCATCTCTCCTTCCCCAAGATGGGATCTGATTAACTGACATGTTACAGTGCAACTTCTCATGTCCATAAGCTTAAATTGCATGTTTCCAGGTCTAAGTTCCTTCTGACTCCAATTTTATGCTCGGTAGAGAAACAAATGCAAGTTCCCTGTTCCTCTCGAAGACTCTTAACCTTCTTTCTTTCTTTCTTTCTTTCTTTCTTTTTTTTTTTCTTTTTGGTTTTTCGAAGTGGGGTCTCACTGTAGCCCAGGCTGATCTGGAACTCACTCTGTAGCTCCATGCTGGCCTTGAACTCACAGTGATCTTCCTACCTCTGCCTCCCTCCCAGCTGACCTTCATTCTTTTTCATCTTAATTTCTGGTGAGCCTAAGGGCACATAGCTCTGAGGTTTCCATGACCGTGACTATCACCACCGCGAATGATGACAAGGCCTGAGGAGAGCCCTGACTCACAGGTCAGCGGGGAAGGACTCGCCTCCTCTGGAGAGTGCCTACAGTTTGCTGTCTTGCTCCGTGGGTGGGTTTTAGAGTGCAGTGTGCTCTTCTTGTCTGTAGACTTCCACAGTTTATAATAAATGGCCAGCCTTAGCCATGCTGCTCGATGTCTCTGAGAAGTCTGCAACCTTGATTTTTTGTCCTTATGGGTTCAAGGAAATGAACCCTGCAATGAGCATGAAATGCCCTTCAAAAGTACAGCAAGACTTTGGAGGCACAGGCAGGAGGATTGCTGTGAGTTTGATGCCAGCCTGAGACTACATAGTGAATTCCAGGTCAGCAATACCCTACCTCAAAAAAAAAAAAAAAAAAAAAAAGTGCAGAGAGCCACGCTCAGTGGCACACACCCAAAATCCCAGCATTTAAGAGATAGAGGTAGGAGGTTTAGGAGTTCAAGGTCATCCTTGGCTGCAAAGTTGGCAAGAAACCAGCCTGGTCGGTACCTAAGAGTCTGTCTCAAAAACCAAGTGCAGAGGGGAAGGCCTCCTCCAGGTTCTCTGAGTCTGCACAGAGATTTTGATGCTTGCGGGCCAGCAGAACCATTGAAAATATGTGCAGTGCGTTGCCATTATGGAGCTCTGGAAGGCTCTCTCAGCCAGAGCCCGTCCGTCCTGTTTGGCCACTCCCTGCCCCAGCCCTGACAAGCCCATAACTCTGTTTGCACTGTGAGCACTTCCGGTCCAGGGAGGTGATGCTTATCAGTAGAGCGGCAAATGTCCTTGCCAGCTGCCCTCCCTCTCTGCTTTCTCCAATGCAATAGACGGGCAGGGCGAGAAGACGCACTCAGAGTTGAGTTTCAGACTTTAAAAAATATATTTTTTTATTTATGAGAGAGAGGGCGGGGGGGGAGAGAGAGTATGAGCACACCAGGGCCATTAGGCACTGCGAACAAACTCCAGATGCATGTGCCACCATGTGTTTCAGGCTTATGTGGGTTCTGCGGAGTTGGACCTGGGTCCATAGGCTTTGCAGGCAAGCACCTTAACCGCTAAGCTATCTCTCCAGCCCGAGTTTTAGGATTTTGCTTTTTTTTTTTTTTTTTTTTTTTTTTTGGTTTTTCGAGATAGGGTTTCACTCTAGCCCAGGCTGACCTGGAATTCACTATGGAGTCTCAGGGTGGCCTCGAACTCACAGCGATTCTCCTACCTCTGCCTCCCGAGTGCTGGGATTAAAGGCGTGCGCCACCACGCCCGGCTGATTTTGCTTTTTTTTTTGATAAGGTTTTACACTGTAGCCCAGTCTGGCCAGGAGCACTCTGTGTAGCCCTGGTTGGCCTTGAATTCGAAACAAGTCCTCTTTCCTCAGCCTCTTGAATGCTATTACAACAGGCGTGAGCCATCATGTCCTGCTGTTGTTATGACTCAGGCTTTTTTTTTGTGTGTGTGTGTGTGTGTGTGTGTGTGTGTGTGTGTGTGTGGTTTTCCGAGGTAGGGTCTCACTCTAGCTCAGGCTGACCTGGAATTCACTATGGAATTTCAGGGTGGCCTCGAACTCACGGCAGTCTTCCTACCTCTGCCTCCTGAGTACTGGGATTAAAGGCGTGTGCCACCACGCCTGGCTAACTCAGTTTTTTTTTTTTAATATTTAATTTAATTTATTTATTTGAGAGAGAGAAAGAGTCAAAGAGGCGAAGGGGGTGGGGAGAGAATGGGCGCATCAGGGCCTCCAACCACTGCAAACCAACTCCAGACGCGTGCGCCCCCTTGTGCAAACGCCTTCACCGCTAAGCCATCTCTCCAGCCATGACTCAGTTTTGGCAACTTGGGGCTATAGCCTTACTAAGGAAGCCTATGTATCCTTAGGGGGAAAGAAGAGCACGATTTGGGAGTAAGGAAGAGGTGGGACGGTGCTGAGGGGCGAGTGCAAATGGTATGACAGACTTGGAGAACGCAACAAGTAGAGGCCAGAGTTCACACATCTTGCTCCAGGGATGGGCGCTCTGTGCGAGGCCAAGCTCCGAGGCAGGGGCCCGGGCTGCTAGCCAGAAAGGGGCTTCCCAACACCACGCTGTCAGAGACTTCCCGGGGATTCGTGGGTGGGCGGTTTGGGCTGCCCCGGGAAGTCCTGGCTCATGAGTCATGTTGTAGCCATGGCAACAGCACTGGAAACCAAGGCTGTCTGGCTCAAGCCTGCATCAGCGCACACATCAGGACCCAGCCTCGCGAGCCCGAGGGCCTGGGGGTGAGACTGCTCTGCACTCATTGGAGCCCCTGGTAGCAGGTGACCAAAACCAGCCTCAGCAAGTCTAAGCAAAAACAGGTGTTTGAAAGGGGCTGGGCAGTGTGGTCAAGAGTGACACAATCCAAGCGCAGAAATGAGACTAGGAATTTAAGTATTTCATGATTCGCCCTGGGTATTGACCATTTCCTCCATCAATCCCCCGCTCTTCCTCTTCCTCCTCTTCTTCCTCTCTTCTTTCTCCTTGTCTTCTTTTTCTCCTCCCCTCTCTTCCTCCATTCCTTCCCCCTTCTCTTATTCAATAGGGTCTCACTATCTCACCCAGCTGCTAGCTCTTTCTTTTTTTTTTTTTAAGGTAGGGTCTCACTGTAGCCCAGGTTGAATTGGAATTCACTATGTAATATCAGGGTTCTATCTCTTTTTCCTTGCAAATAAGTAAATAAAAATAATTTTTTAAATTATTTATTATTATTATTATTATTATTTTTTTTTTTTTTGGTTTTTCGAGGTATGGTCTCACTCTAGCTGGGGCTGACCTGGAATTCACTATGGAGTCTCAGGGTGGCCTCGAACTCACAGCAATCTTCCTACCTCTGCCTCCGGAGTGCTGGGATTAAAAGCGTGTGCCACCACGCCCGGCTATTTATTTATTTCTTAATGTGTGTATGCACGCACATGTTTGTGTAGGTATCTCTGTGTGGATGTGTGTGATGTGTGGGTACAGATGAACATGTGAAGATTTGAGGACCGACTCTGGATGTTTCTCCTTTCATCTTGCTTGAGGTAGAGCCTCCCTTATTGTTTTTGCTGCTGCATGTATGCAAGTCTAGCTGGCTTGTGTGCGTCTGCAGTCGTCTGGCTCTGCCTCCCATTGCCATAGGTGCATTGGGATCACATGTTGTGTCTGGCTTTGCATGAGTCCTGGGGAGTAGAACTCGGGCAGGCAGGCTTGCAAGTCAGCATTTTTCTTTAGGTACTGAGCCATCTCCCTAGCCCCTTAGTTTTGTTTTGTTTTTAAATTTTTTAAATTTTTATTTGTTTATTTGAGAGAGAGAGAGAGAAAATGGGTGTGCCAGGGCCTCTAGCTGCTGCAAACGAACTCCAGATACATGTGCCACCTTGTCCATCTGGTTTACATGGGTACTAGGGAATTGAACCTGGGCCCTGAGGCTTCACAGGCAAGTGCCTTAACTGCTAAGCCATCTCTCCAGTGCCCCTTTTTAAATTTTTTTAAAAATTTTTTATGTGTTTGAGAGAGAAGCAGAGAGAGCGAGAAAGAGAGAGCACCCCTTAGTTTTATTTTTTAAATGTTGGTTGGTTATATGGCTCCATAGTTAAAGTGCTTGTCATAGAAAGCATAGAAAGAGTACTAAGTTCAGATCCCCAGCACCCATGTAAAGTGCCGGGCATGATGGCACATGCCTGTAATCCCAGCGCTGAGGAAGAGACAGGAAAATCACTAGGCCCTGCCGGATAGCTAGCTGAGCCAATCAGCGAGCTCCAGGCTCAATGAGAGACTCTGTCTCAAAAAACAAGGTGGAGAGAGACGGAGGAAGACACCTTTGGCCTGCCCATGCACACACACGTGTGTATCCATATGCATACAGACACTGAACATGCACCCACAAGTATATTAGGGTACAAAGTAACATGGTTTCCTTTAGTTGTGAGGAGGGAGGAAGAAAATGGGTGTACTAGGGCCTCCAGCTGCTGAAAAGGAACTCCAGATGCATGGTGCCACCTTGTGCCTCTGGCTTTGCATGGGTTCTGGGGAATTGAACCCAGGTTGTTAGGCTTTGAAGGTAAGCACCTTAACTGCCGAGCCATCTCCGCAGCCCTTTGTTCTATTTTTCATATTTACAGGGTGACTATAAAATCTTTGGCTCTATTTTCTCCTCCAACTTGCTCTTGTTTTTCTTTCCTCACCCTTGGAGAGTTCCCCTTTTTGTTCTTAGATCTTTCTCTCGCTCTCTCCTGGCTTCCTCTAACTGAAGTACCCTCCTCTAGATGCCTGCTAGACCTTCTACCAGCTTACTCAAAGTTCCTTCCACCATGGGTAAGATGTCTCTCTCATAATCCTTGCTTTTTTTCCTTTTGTAAATCAGGGGTGTACAATCTCTGTGTCAGTAGAAGCCATCTAGGCTGCTGTTTGAGGGATACACTGGGCTTATCGCTTTATTCAGACAGTACAGTGATCTGTGTATAGAAGTTAGTCAAAGATCCTTTACTCATTTTATGAGACTGTCTCTTGCACTTATCTTGGAAGAGCTTATATAAGCTTTGGGTTGGGTCTTAATGAGCCATTTAGCACATGTATACAAATTATAAACTCCCAGACACTCCCTGATGAAGCAAGATCCTTTTGTTAGCTTCACCTGGCATGAAATGGACACCGAAGGTTCATTAGGATGTGAAAGTGAAGAGAAAGGGAATTCTGATCACAAGAGTACTGTAAGCAAGCCCTCTAAGTAACAAAGTAACAAAGGCACAAGCTTTATTTATCCCTAAAGTGACCAAAGAGTACCAGGAAGGCAAGACTGTGACTCATCTCTTGTCTCCATAGCAATCTATTTGGCTATCCACACTCTTGTTATTGGCAGCTAACCCTCAGAATGGCTTTATGACTCAAAGTCTTAAGGTCTGCAGCATTTTCCTAAGAAGCAAAGGGCATCTGTGTGAGTAAATCCCTTGGAATATCCATCAGCTAATCATTTACTATGGATAACCCATTCAAGTCAATTGGTTGCCAGGCTACCTTGTAGAGAAGAGTTCACGTTCTCATTACATTGCCAGCTGCACGGTGACTTCTATGTGCAAGATTCGAGGGGGCAACAAGGCAGTGATGATACCAGCCACTAAAACACTTTCAAATCTACCCTAGAGAATGCCAACATGCCTTCTCAATGCCACCAAATGCTTCCCGTGGTCATTCCCCTATGATTGTGGAAGAATGGATGAAATAATTCATCTATACACCATGAATTAGTTGGTTACTGTAGTTAGTACTGGAATTCTGTAGGAGCTAGATGACATCTGGATTTCTCCATGGTTTACATAAGCCCGTCTCTACAATGATTCTTTTGCTCCTTGAACACGGTGCCTTAGACTGCTTGATCATTCTGACATGCTGTCAGGACTTCTGCATCCTGCTCCTCAGCAGGAAGGAGCTTGGATAAGCCCACCTCCTTCCCCGTGTCTTAGCCCATTTGGACTTCTCTAACAAAAATAGACAGGTGGGGCTGGAGAGACGGCTTAGCGGTTAAGGCACATGCCTGAGAAGCCTAAGGACACAGGTTCAGTTCTCCAGGTCCCACGTAAGCCAGATGCACATGGTGGCACATGCTTCTGGAGTTTGTTTGCAGTAGCTAGAGGCCCTGGCATGCCCATTCTTTCTGACCCCCCACCTGTCTCTCTGTCTCTAATAAATAAATAAATAAAAATAAATTAGAAAAAAATTAAAAAATAGACAGGTGGTTTATAAACAACACATATTTCTTTGTCATTATTCTGAAAGCTGGGAAGTTCAATGCCAAGGCCAGCAGATTCAGTCTTTGGCTAGGGCCTGGTTTCTGGCTCACAGAGGGGCCCTCACACTGCATCCTCAGAAGGTGAAAGGGATAAGAGTTCCTCTTGGACTTCGTCTATAAAGGCATTAATCCTTATGACTTCATCCACTCCTACCATCATTACCTTCAGAGTTAGAATTTCCACATGTGAAGTTTGGGGCAATACAAGTGTTCAGACCATAGCTCCCTGACAGTAAAAGTGAGACAACTTATGCATTTGCTTCTAACAAAAAGAGAAGGTAGAGTTAAAAAGAGAACATACAAGGCTGGAGAGATGGCTTAGTGGCTAAGGTGCTTGCCTGCAAAGCCTAAGAACCCAGATTCAATTCCCCAGGACCCACGTAAGCCAGATGCACAAGGAGGAGCATGTGTCTGGAGTTCACTTACAGTGGCTGGAGGCCCTGGTGTGGCCATTCTTTCTCTGTGTAAATTAACTCTTTCTCTAGTAAATTGAATTTAAAAATCAAAAGAAAAATTTAAAGAGAACATACAAAATTTGAATTTTCTGTGCAAAATTTATCAGAATTCTTTCATAGCAGCTTCATAAGGGAATTACTTTGAGTGTAGGTAGGTTCTATTGATCTAAAAGTACTCAATTTTTAGTGGCTTTTTTTTTTGAGACTTGGCAGTGAAAATGCTCTTTAAATATTACAAACATAACAATGTGTTGATTGGCTTTTTTTACACTCATGTTTTCTCTTGAAATATTTTATCTATCATCTATTTATCTATCTTTATTTATTTATTTTGGTTTTTCGTGGTAGGGTCTCCCACTGTGTATTCTCAGGGTGGCCTCAAACTCACAGCAATCCTCCTACCTCTGCTTCCCAAGTGCTGGGATTAAAGGTGTGAGCCACCATGCCTGGCTATCTATTTTCGAGACTAGGTCAATGTGGCCATGGCTGACCTTGAACTCACTATACAGCCCAGGCTAGCCTTGAATGTTCCAGGTGATTCTCCTGTTCCAGTCTCCCAAGTGCTGGGATTACAGGCATGAGCCTCCACACCTGGCTTTGTTTTCTCATTTTTAGGTGCCAACTATATGCCACTGGAATTCACTGATGAATAGGACAGCAAAGGAAGTAGGAAGCAGGGAGAGGAGAGGAAAGCAAGGTAGGCTGAAGCCGCTGCCTCGCAGACATAACGATTAAGGCAATTCCATTCCTTGCTGATAAGTTGATAAAAGCTGAGGAAGAAACATTGGATTGGGGTAAGCGGTTGAGCAGCATGAGACACGGAGTGAAAGAACCGGGAACTGCAATGCTAAGCAGATGGTCAGAGGAGATTCCATAGAGCAATGACTCAGAGGAGGTGAGAGTCAGTCACAGGATCTGCCAGGTGCCCGGATGTGAAACCAGGAGTCTTGAATGTGAGAGGAACAGCAGGGAGACCCTTTGTGGCCAGGGTTGGGTAAGGGAGAAAGTCAAAGGAAGGAAAGCCAGAGTTAAATTCCTTTTGGCGTGGTGGCGCATGCCTTTAATCCCAGCACTCAGGACACAGATGTAGGAGGATCACCGTGAGTTCAAGGCCATCCTGAGAGTACATAGTGAATTCCAGGTCAGCCTGAGCTAGAGTGAAACCTGGGCTTCACAGTAAAGTGCCTTAACCATTAAGCCATGTCTCCAGCCCCCATCTTATTTATTTATTGTTTTTTTTTCAAGGTAGGGTCTCACTCTGGCCCAGGCTGACCTGGAATTCACTATGTAGTCTCAGGGTGGCCTCAAATTCACAGTGATCCCTCTACCTAGTGCTAGGATTAAAGGCATGGGCCACCACACTGCCTTTTTAAACTATTTTATTTATTTATTTATTTATTTATGAGAGAGAGAGAGAGAGGGAGAGAGAGAATGGGCATGCCAGGGCCTCCAGCCACTGCAAACAATCTCCAGATGCATGTGCCACTTGTGCATCTGGCTCACATGGATGCTGGGAAATCGAACCTGGGTCCGTGGGCCTTGCAGGCAAGCTCCTTAACTGTTAAGCCATCTCTCCAGCCCCCTTCCATCTTATTGTATCAATGAAATTGAAGCATAGTAACTAGTGAGAAGTCCACATTTCCTGTTTTCAATTTTGCTTTCCTGAAAGAACTTACTGCTCAAAACATATACCACAGAACACATCTAACCATACTACAAAGCTACATCACTATGCCCATTGGTCAGATCTAACCAGGCCTCCTTTTTCCACTGTGGTTCTTGCAGGTTTTCCATAGCCCAATACCTGCACGTACAAGGCCCTCCCCTGCTCAGTGCACCTTGCCAGACTGGCCTAAGCAGACCCTTTCTTAGGTTAACAAACCAGTATGCCAGCCCCATTTAACTGCGGCAACTGCCATGTCCCTTGTGAAACTCCTATTACCTGCCTACTATTATCAGCCTCCCAGGGGCACCCTTGTTCTACGAGTGCTGAGGCCTCCCCAGAGCCCGTGTCTGCAAGGAGCCTGCAGGGCCTACTGAACGTGCTGTTTCTCTCAAAGCTTTGCAAATTGGTCCCGGTCCACTTTCTATAAATTGCAACCTAAGAAAAGCCTCCCTGGCTCTTGGTCGTTACTTATTCCTCCAGCACCAAATTCTTCCCTCCTCTAACCAAAAATCCAGAGGCTCCCAGACATAGCAGCTGGAGGCGTCACAGGATCTTGCAGAATCCCACTGTCAGACCGGAAACCCTGAAAGAGCATCCGGTTCCTCCGCAATCCAAAATGATGTCACCTTGTGGCCAATTGTTACTTCCATTTCTTCTTCGTTCGGAGGCAAGGTCTCATGTAGCCCAGGCTGGCCTCTTTCTCCGTATGTAGCCAAAGATGACCTTTAGCTTCTGAGCCTCCTGCCTGTACCTCCTGAGTGCAGGGTGTGTGTACACTGCTGGGGATCGAAGCTAGGCTTCTGTGCATGCTAGGCAGGGACTCTGCCAACGGACTTGTTCTTTCCATTTCTAAATGGCCCCTTCCAGTGTCTCATGAATCTAATTTTTGGTCATCCTTTTCCTTTCCTTTCACTTTTCCTTCCTCTTTTTTCTTCATTAGTCTCTTGAATAGTGAAAGGCTTGCCTCTGCAGCCCTAACATATTTTCAACCTGATCTATGTTATGGTCATGGTCAAATGTAATTCTCTGTTCATAAATCCCTAAAATGGGATTTAGAATAATAACTACTCTATGCCAATGTATATATGTAAAGACCTAGGCTTCCTGAATATTTTCTGATGTAATTATCTGAAGCCCCTCCCCCCCCCAAAAAAAATACCACTTGAACATCCTTAACCACTTGACTCAGTTTTTGCCCAACTAAATGCTTCCAAACAGGTTAGCAGCTCTCTCACAGCCAGGGCTCTTGGAGATAACCACCTTTCAGCAGTCACAGCTTTGTCTTGTTTCTGCCTTTACCAAAGGTACTTCTGATTTCTCTCCTCCTGTGCAAGATTCTCCCTCGGTCTCTGGGAAAACAGACTTCCTGGAAAGCAACTGATTCATTCTGCCATCCATCCCAAAGCATTTACTTGCCGGGCGTGGTGGCGCACGCCTTTAACCCCAGCACTCGGGCGGAGGTAGGAGGATCGCTGTGAGTTCGAGCCCACCCTGAGACTACATCATGAATTCCAAGTCAGCCTGGGTCACAGTGAGACCCTACCTCGAAAAACAAAACAAACAAACAAAAAATTTACTTAGAACACATGACACACCACAACCCCAACAGAGGCAGAGCACGCAGGGGAGGCAAACAGCAAAACCATTCACTGCTTGGGGCTGCAGAGATGGCTCATGGATTAAACGTGTTTTCTTGAAAAGCCTAATGGCCTAGGATGATTCCCCAGTACCTACGTGAAGCCTGATGCACAAAGTGGTGCATGTATCTGGCGTTTATTTGCAGTGGCAAGAGGCCCTGGTGCACCCATACCTACCATTCTCTCTCTCTCAATAAATAAATACATACATACATACATACAAATGAGCCAACTCTCGGTTATAGGTTTGAGAGGCACCCAAGACAGTCAAATTCAGACCAGGCATGAATACAAGCCCAAGAATGTGGAAACCTCCTACTTACATCTCAGGGGTCCCCCTCTACCCCACACACATGAATGCAAGCCCAAGGACGTGGACACCTCTTACCTACATCTCAGGGACACACACACACACACACACACACACACACACACACACACACACACACACACACACACACGGGTCACTGCTGCCCTTCTAGGAAAGGCTTTGGGGCGCATGCCTGTCGAGCCAGCGAGCGGGCCGCTGGGTCTGGAGTCCGGTGCGTCTGTAGCAGCGGTGCAGGAGACCTGGGGGCGCGCCCGGCCCTCCGGGTCCACCCACCCCCGCGCCCTGGCTGGGGTGCGTCCCTCCTGCGCCCCGGGGCGATGGCTCCGGGCGGCTCCAGGCACGTCCCCCGCGAGGGGAGGGTGGGCAGGGCCGCTGCCCCGCCCCGGGAGGCCGGGCCGCGGGTACTTGAGCGCCGAGCCGCCGCCCCGGCTCCCGCAGCGCCGCGCCAGCATCCCGGGGAGCGAGCAGCGAGCAGCGCCGAGGCCAGGTGAGCCGCTCGGGGGCCGCGGGGCTGGGCGAGGGGCTCGGGACGCCGCTCGGTGCGGCTTGGGGAGAGCCGGCGGGCGGCCCAGGCTCGGTTCTCCCGGGTCTGCTACTCGGGGACACTCTTGGGGCGGCGGGAGCGTCTGCGGGCATCTGCGGGACACAGGGCACCCATGCGGCACCCGGGAGGTGACTCAGCCAGGGTCCCACTCTGCACGCAGAGTGCCCGCCCCCCCAACTCCCCAGCCCACGACCTCCTTCCTCCCAGTCTGCTGGGACCCACCCCGAATGGAATAGCTCAGCTGCCCTCCTCAAACCAAGCCATGCCCCTAAGCGTGGCTCCAGGAACCAGGTCTCCCGTCCCGGGACCCAAGGGTGGGTCTCCTGGGACCCCCTGATTTGGCTAGCCTGTCACTTTGGGGCATCTTGCTGAGCCTGCAAGGAGAGGAGATCTTGCTGTGGAACACCGGTGACTTCTACCAGGTCCAGCAACGGCAGGGGCTGCAGCCTCTCTCTGAATGCTGACCCCACTGGAAACGGTGCTGCGTGTGTGGAAACGAGTGGGCATGCGTCCAGCTTGTTAAAGATGCAGTCCCGAAGCTTTTGCAAGTCAAATGACTCATCCGTGTCCAGTGTGGCTGATTTGGTTAGTCAGTTCTCAAATCCAGGTTGAGGAAGTGTTGGGTGTGGCTCAGTGTTAATCTTAGGGTGCAGGGCCCTAGTTGGGGAGCTTTTTAATTTTAAACGTATGCTGAATTATCAGTTGTTCATGTGAAAGCACTAAACTTCCTTGCTGCCGGGGTATCGATGACACAGGGATTGAGACTGCGACTTAGGTTTCAGGGTCACCCTTGCTCGGCTAGAGTGATTGCTGTTCCAGAGGCTGGAATATTTGTCAAGTGACTCTTGGGAATTGGGTTGCCGGACAATGAGGACATCTGTATCTCAGTGACCCACTGTTTGTTGGGAAAGGAAGAGAAAGAAGCCAGGCTCAGTTACCGCGGAAGAAAATGGTTGCGATCAAAGCATGAAAAAAAACTCACTAAGTTCCAGAACTCTGAACTTGTTTGCCTCAAGTTTAGAAACCTCACAAATTAGAAAAGTATGTGTTTGCATAACATTTATTTTTGCTTTTTTTTTTTTTTTTTTTTTTTTTGAGACAGGATCTTACTTTGCAACCCAGATTGGCCCGAAAATCACAATGTAGCCCAGGCTGGCCTCAATCACTCTTTTTTTTTTTTTTGGTGTTTCAAGGTAGGGTCTTACTCTAGCTAAGGCTGACCTGGGACTCACTATGTAGTCTCAGGGTGGTCTTGAACTCACGGCGATCCTCCTACCTCTGCCTTCTGAGTGCTGGGATTAAAGGCGTGCTGCCACGCCCGGCTACCTCAATCACTCCTGATGCTCCGCTAGCCTCAGCCTCCCACATACTGGGATTGCAAATATAAACCACACACCTGGCTGTTCCATAAACATTTTACTAATAAAGACTTGCTTTCTGCAACAATAGTTTCCTTTTTGAAGACTCAAGAACTTGAGCATGGAAGCTTTTGGGTTTTGTTGTTTTGTGGGGTTTTATGTTTTTGTTACTTTTTTGATTTTGATTTTTCAAGGTACGGTATTGCTGTAACCCAGGCTGACCTGGAAATTCACTTTGTAATTTCAGGGTGGTCTCAAACTCACAGCGATCCTCCTACCTCTGCTTCCGGTGTGCTGGGAATAAAGAAGTGGACCACCACACCCAGCTGTTTTGTTGTTGGGGTTTTAAGAATATTTTATTTATTTATTTATGTGTAAGAGAGAGAGAGAGAATGGGCACCAGGGCCTCTAGTCATTACAAATGAACTCCAGACGCATGCACCACCATGTGCATATGGCTGACGTGGGTTCTGGGGAGTTGAACCTAGGTCCTTAGGCTTCCCAGGCAAGGCCCTTAGCCACTAAGCCATCTCTCCAGCCCTGTTTTGCTGTCTGCCTGTCTGTTTTGTTTGTTTTGTTTGAGACAGGGTCTTGCAATGTTGCCCTGGCTGGTCTGGGACTTGTCTTGTATGTGCAGTGCTCCTGCCTCGGCCTCCTGGGTTCTGGGCCTACAGGCATGTGCCATCATGCCCTGCTCAGGACATTCTGAACCCTTTCTGAGTAGAGTGTGGGATTCTAAAGATGGTCATCCCAAAAGTGCCTTGACTTCACAGGATGTAGTTAGTTCCTAAATTCAACATGTTTGGGGGTTCAGTTTAAAATCTGCACTTATTCCATATTCTGAGGGGAATCTTGATGGGGGTTCTTGAAGGCTTAGAGCTTAGAGGCGTTAGGAGATGCCTCACTAAATTACATAGACTGCAGAGGAGGGAGTACTACTTGATGGACTAACCCAAAAAGCTGGTCATATTCAAGTAGGATGGGTGCATCTTGCTCTGTCCCAGGGTTCTTAATAATCATTGCTACTTCACTGTCTCAAAAATCTACACAGGTGCTTTATAAAAACTTTTCACTTTGCCAGATGTGGTAGTATGTGTCTGTAATCCCAGCACTCAGGAGGCTGGGGTAGGAAGACCTCAAGTTTGAGGTCAGCATGGGCTACATAGAGAGTTTTAGGCCAACCTGGGCTACATAGTGAGACCCTGTCTCAAAATAAATACATAAATAAAATAAAGACATTTTCCTTTTTGCTAAGTGAGCTCAAGAGACCCCCGTTGGTCCCATCTATGAATTAGGTACCTATTTGCCTAGCACCCTCAGTAGCCAATCTTCACTGCAACACGGATCTGTATTCACATAGTGTAAGTTGAGAATTCCATGTTGACCCTAACTACCAAATGGCTTGCAAACATATGTGCCTGAGACTCATGGCAACTCGTCTAAAGGAAGGCCTTTCTTTTTTTTTAATTTTTGTTTATTTTTATTTATTTATTTGACAGCAACAGACACAGAGAGAAAGGGGGAGAGAGAGAGAGAGAGAGAGAGAGAGAGAATGGGCACTCCAGGGCCTCCAGCCACTGCAAACAAACTCCAGACACATGCGCCCCCTTATGCATCTGGCTAACTTGGGTCCTGGGGAGTCGAGCCTCGAACCGGGGTCCTTAGGCTTCACAGGCAAGCACTTAACCACTAAGCCATCTCTCCAGACCAGAAGGCCTTTCTTTACTATAGTTGTCTGAGACATGGATTCCTGCTGAGGACACCTGGGTAGTAGACTGCTCTTTATGTCTGGGGTCTGCGCTGTTTAGTCTCCTTGCATTCTGAGCTGGTAAATTAAGCCCATCAGGGCCCTTGTGTGCTATGTAGGTTCTAGTTCAGTGTTGACAGGGGTCATGTGTTCTCCCTTGACTGCTGCTTAGCTTTTCCAAAGGGGGGAAAAATCGGTAACTAAGAAGCATGAAGTAATTTTACCTTCCTTGATGTGGGGAACCCTGATGGGAGAGTCCTGGGAAGGGACTCGTGTTTGTCTGTAACTCAACTCACAGACTGTGTGGCTTTGGAAAGTGGATTTCACTCAAGCCTTGGTTAGTGTTTCTGCAAGGGTGGGAAGTGCCTGGCCTGCGCTCCTGGGACAGAGTGTGGGAGGGCCCAGGATCCCTGAGGGAATATGTTCATTGGCTACTTTACAGTTTGTGTAAAGGCCAGGACCTTTATGAGCAGAAATTCCAGAATTCCTGAGAACCCAGACAACTGAGTGATTGCTAGGTGGGCCCAGCAGATTACAGTGGGTAACTCCTCTCTATTAAAGGGAAAGATACCAATTAACAGCTGATTAAAATAGTCTGTATTAGCCAGGCGTGGTGGCTCATGCCTTTAACCCCAGCACTCGGGAGGCAGAGGTAGGAGGATCACTGTGAATTCGAGGCCACCCTGAGACTACATAGTGAATTCCAGGTCAGCCTGGACCAGAGTGAAACCCTACTTCGAAAAAATCAGAAGAAAAAAAAAAAGTCTGTATTCTGAGGCTGGAGAGATGGCTTAGCAGTTAAGGCACTTGCCTGAAAAGCCAAAGGACCCAGATTTGATTCCCTAGTACCCACATAAGCCAGCTGCACAAGGTGGCACATGTGTCTAGAGTTAATTTGCAGTGACTAGAGGCCCTGCATGCCTATTCTCTCTCTCAAATAAATAAATAAATAAATAAATAAAGGAACAGAAGGCTGGGTGTGGTGGCATACGCCTTTAATCCCAGCACTTGGGAGACAGAGGTAGGAGGATTGCTGTGAGTTCAAGGCCAACCTGAGACTAAAGAGTGAGCTCCAGGTTAGTCTTGGCTAGAGTGAGACTCTACCTTGAAAAAGTTAAAACAAAAACAAAAAGGAATAGAGCAAGAGAATGGAGAGATGGCTCAATGATTAAAGGTACATCATTGCAAAACCTGCTGACCAGGGCTCAGTTCCACAGCTGCTCATGTAAAGACAGATGGGCATTCGTTTGTAGCAACAAGAGATCCTGACACGCACAAAGACACACACACACACACACACACACACACACACACAAATAAATAAAAACTTTAGCTGGGAATGGTGGCACATGTCTTTAATCCCAGCACTCAGGAGGCAGAGGTAGGAGGATCGCTGTGAGTTCAAGGCCACCCTTTGACTATATAGTGAATTCTAGATCAGCCTGGGCTATGGTGGGATCCTACCTTGTAAACCTACCCACCCCCCAAAAAAAAAGAAAAGAAAGAAAGAAAAGAACAAAAACAAGTTAAAACCCAGCAAACAACTAGAAAATAGCTTAGTTGGTAGAGTGCTTGCTGGCATGTATGAAGCCCTGGGTTTGAATCCTAGTATCTCATAAACTGGAAATGGTGGCAAATACCTGTAATCCCAGCATTTGGAAGTGGAGGCAAAAGATCAGGAGTTTAAGGTTGTCCTCAGTTTGACGGAAGCCTGGACTATATGAGTCCCTATTTCAAAAAAAGGGGGTGCTGGAGAGATAGCTTAGTGGTTAAGGCACTTGCCACTACTCGGTTCGACTCCCCAGGACCCACACAAGCCAGATGCACAACATGGTGCATGCATCTGGAGTTGGTTTGCAGTGGCTGGAAGCCCTGGCATGCCCATTCTCTCTCTCTCTCTCTCTCTCTCTCTCTTTCACTCTTTCACTCTGCCTCTTTCCCTCTCTCAAATAAATAAATAAAAACAAAATATTAAAAAAGAAGACACTTATATGAATATATAACCCCTTCAGAGACCTTAGGTTATTAACCTTGTCTTGAAAAGAACAGGTTATAGTCCTTTTCTTTTTTAAAAAACTGTTTTTAAATTATTTTATTTATTTGAAAAGAGAGACAGAGAAAGGGCGCACCAGGGCCTCTAGCTACTGCAAATAAACTCCAGATGCATGTACCACCTTGTGCACATGAACCTAGGTCCTTAGGCTTCACAGGAAAGTGCCTTAACCACTAAGCAATCTCTCTAGCCCTATTATCTTTTTCAGGAAAGAGATCTGAGGCTAGAGATATGGCTCAACAGCTAAGGCGCTTACCTGAGAAGCCTAAGGACCCAGGTTTGATTCCCTAGTACCCACAAAGCCAGATGCACAAGGCAGTGCATGTATCTGGAGTTTGTTTGGAGTGGCTGGAGGACCTGGTGCACCCATTCTCTTTCTCTTTATCTGCCTTTCTCTCAAAATAAGTGAATAAATAAAACATTTTTTTAAAAAAAAAGAAATCTGATGGTTGGAAATTGACCCAATTAAGATAGTAGATTCTGGGTTGGAAAGATGGCTCAGCAGTTAAGGCACTTGCCTGCAAAGCCTAACGACCTGGGTTTAATTCCCCAGTATCCGTATAAAGCCAGATACACAAGGTGGCACATCCATTTGGAGTCTATTTGCAGAAGCTGAAGAGCCCTATCATGCCCATTCTCTCTCTGTGTTTCTCTTCTCTCTGTCTCTTTCTGCTTGCAAATATAATAAATAATTTTTTCAAAATAGTACATTCTGTGTTTTTGGAAAAATAGTTTATTGGTTAAAATGTGGCTGTAATTAGCAGTGTGACTGTGCACAATGGCATCCTGTGTTTAGTGTAGCTGTGTGCCAAATGAGTCACCAGTTAGCGTCTGAACAAAAACACATCTCATTTTTTGTTTACGATTTCAACATGCTCTGTAGTTCTGGATGAATCAGCCGAGAGTTAATTTCTCAGTGAAGTAATGAACACTCTCAAAAGACTATACTTTAAGACATCAAAGTGTGAGGTTTTTATTAGTACAGAATGAGCTTGGAATCAGGAGTCAGGAGACATGGGTCCTTGTCCCTGAACTAACAATGAGCCGATGACTTTGGGCCACCACCTTAGCTCTCTGAACCTGTTTCCTCACCTTACAGTGGAGTATTTTCCCCTGGTACTGGAGTAAGAGTTCTAACAGAATAGATACATAAAAGCACTTTGCAAACTGGAAATTGCCACACATACTCAGGGCATCATTATTCTAATGGGCCTGTAGAATGTGTCACAACACAGTCCAAACTGTCACCCAAGCCTGTGTGAGACAGTGGAATCTGCTTAGTTTTCCAAACTTCAGTTAATCTGGTTGGAAAATCAATTGAATATCCTGATCAGAGGCTTTGGAAAGAGTACGTGTTCAAAGTAGAAATAATCCTTTGAGGGGCTGGAGAGATGGCTTAGCAGTTAAGGCATTTGCAAAGGTTCAATTCCCCAGGACCCACGTAAGCCAGATGCACATGGTGGCACATGCGTCTGGAGTCCGTTGGCAGTGGCTGAAGGCCCTGGCATGCCCATTCTCTCTCCCTCCCTCTCTTTCAACTAACTAAATAAATAAAGTAGTTTAAAAAAATAAAAACTAAAAAAAAGAAATAACCTTGAATTTCTAGTATATTCATTCTTTAAGCACATCTTAATTCTATTGGAGTTACATTAATGTACTTTATGAAGCAAATGTTAGATTGTTAGCTAGTTTTTGTTGTTGTTATCATTGTGGGGTTTTTTGTTGTTGTTTTTGGTTTTGTTTTTTCAGGTAGGATCTCGCTGTAGCCCAGGCTGACCTGAAATTCACTATGTCGTCTCAGGGTGGCCTGTAACTCACAGCAATCCTCCTACCTCTGCCTCCCGAGTGCTGGGATTAAAGATGTGCACCACCACGCCTGGCTTGTTGTTTTTTGTTTTAACTATTTTATTTGTGACAGTCTTGCTATGTAGTCTGGGCTGGTCTAAAATTCGCTATTTAGACCAAGGTGGCTTCAAACTCAATGCATCCTCCAGCCTCTGCCTCCTTAGTGCTGGAATCACAAGTCTGTGCCATCACACCTGGTGACCTCCCCCCACCCCCCCCGGGGTCGCCTTTTTGAGACAGGCTTTCCCTATATAACCTAGGCTGACCTCATACTCGTGCTCCTCCTGCCTCAGAATCCAGAGTGCTTGGATGATAGGTGTGCCCCAACCTTCCTTGTGAAAGTTGCCTAATTTTAACAACTGAAAGTCCCGGTTGGTTTTTATTGCCCTGCGTGTGTACATTTGGGAAGGAATAAACATGCTAACTAGCCAAGATTGGCGGTTCTCAGCCATCCACGGTTTTGCTTCAGGGGATATTTGGCAATGTCTGAAAACAGTGTCACAAGTTATAGGGTAGCGTGCTCCTGGCATCTGATGGATTGAAACCAGAGATTCTGCTCTCACGTACTGTGCACAGAGCAATGACCAGCCTACAGACAGCCTGCAGTGACAATGATGCTGAAGTTAGAATACATGCTTCTGCGCAGTGAGGACATTTAAAAGAAGTCGAGGGCTATAACGTTATTGCTGTCTTTGGGATGTTGTCCATGGGCAGGAAGCATGTAATTAAGGGTGCTAAGCTCTCTGCCCACCATGAAGTTCAAGATTATTTCCTGACAGCATCCAAAATAGGAAGTTTTTTTTTTTTTTTTTTTTTGATGTTTTGTGGAAGGATCTCACTGTAGCCAAGGCTGACCTGGAATTCATTATGTAGTCTCAAGCTGGCCTTGAGCTCACTAGAGGTTTTATTTTTCTTAAGAAATGTCCTAGGCCAACTGGGATGGCTTATGCCTTAATCTATTAGCACTTGGGTGACTGAGGCAGAAGGATTGTCGTGAGAGCTTAAAACCTATAAAGTATCACAAGTTGGCAAATCAGGAGAAACAGATTCTTATTTTTTAAATATTTTATGATTATTTATTTGACAGAGAAAGAGAGAGGGAGAGAATGGGTGTGCCAGGGCCTCCAGCCACTGCAAACGAACTCCAAATGTGTGGGCCCCCTTGTGCATCTGGCTAACGTAGGTCCTGGGGAATCGAACCTGGGTCCTTTGGCTTTGCAGGCAAGCGCCTTAACCGCTAAGCCTTCCCTCCAGCCTGAGATTCTTATTTTTGGTGGTAGCAATATGACTGGAAGTGATTGAAAGTTTACAAGGAACTTGCCACGGCTGTAATGGTGCATAGCTGCCCTCTGGTGGCTGGGCATGTAACTTGGTGCTAGAGTGTCTATAGTCCACCCAAGGCCCCATTGTCACAAGGAAAAAGATAAAAAGGAGTTTCCAAAATTGCTCTCTGTGGCTCCCGGTAGGAGCTGCTGGAACTTGAGCAAGTTCAGGGCATCTTATACTGCTAGAGGCTCGGATCAGTTTCAAGAGGAAGTAGGGCAGATGTCCCCAAACCAGCTCTGTGGCAGCTTTGGGCCTATTTGTTTGATAGTATCTAACCTCAAAATACTTTTTTTTTTTTTTTTTTTTTTTGGTTTTTCAAGGTAGGGTATCACTCTGGCCCAGGCTAACCTGGAATTCACTATGTAGTCTCAGGCTGGCCTCGAACTCACAGCGATCCTCCCAAGTGCAAGTGCTGGGATTAAAGGCGTGCGCCACCACAAAATAAATAAAATATTTTTTAAACAAGAAAAAGAAAACAAGTGCCTGTAGATAGAGAGCCAGGTCCCGACTTGAGATCTGATCTGAGGTGATTGGAGATCAGAATACAGTGAAACAGCATATGGAATCCCAAAGTCTAATTTTAGCCTTTGGAGCTCAAAACTATTCATGGTGGGGAAAATTTGTTGTTTTGAGGTTTTATACTTTGCCCATGTTTTTTCTCCTTAGATCACAAACGCCTGTTGTCTGGTAAATTGTTTTGTGATTGTTTTCCATCCCTTAATTGTTTCTGTCTTCCTTTCCAGCTGAATGATGCATTAGCTGGCTCTGGGAACCCAAACCCCCAAGGATGGCCTGGGGTAGGGGGCTACCCAGGTGCCACTTACCCTGGAGCCTACCCTGGCCAGGCTCCCCCAGGGGCTTATCCTGGGCAGGCTCCCCCAGGGGCTTATCCCGGGCAGGCTCCCCCAGGGGCTTATCCCGGGCAAGCTCCCCCAGGGGCTTATCCTGGCCAGGCTCCCCCAGGGGCTTATCCTGGCCAGGCTCCCCCAGGGGCTTATCCCGGGCAAGCTCCCCCAGGGGCTTATCCCGGGCAAGCTCCCCCAGGGGCTTATCCCGGGCAAGCTCCCCCAGGGGCTTATCCCGGGCAAGCTCCCCCAGGGGCTTATCCCGGGCAAGCTCCCCCAGGGGCTTATCCCGGGCAAGCTCCCCCAGGGGCTTATCCGGGCAGGCTCCCCCAGGGGCTTATCCCGGGCAAGCTCCCCCAGGGGCTTATCCCGGGCAAGCTCCCCCAGGGGCTTATCCCGGGCAAGCTCCCCCAGGGGCTTATCCCGGGCAAGCTCCCCCAGGGGCTTATCCCGGGCAAGCTCCCCCAGGGGCTTATCCCGGGCAAGCTCCCCCAGGGGCTTATCCCGGGCAAGCTCCCCCAGGGGCTTATCCCGGGCAAGCTCCCCCAGGGGCTTATCCCGGGCAAGCTCCCCCAGGGGCTTATCCCGGGCAAGCTCCCCCAGGGGCTTATCCCGGGCAAGCTCCCCCAGGGGCTTATCCCGGGCAAGCTCCCCCAGGGGCTTATCCCGGGCAAGCTCCCCCAGGGGCTTATCCCGGGCAAGCTCCCCCAGGGGCTTATCCCGGGCAAGCTCCCCCAGGGGCTTATCCCGGGCAAGCTCCCCCAGGGGCTTATCCCGGGCAAGCTCCCCCAGGGGCTTATCCCGGGCAAGCTCCCCCAGGGGCTTATCCCGGGCAAGCTCCCCCAGGGGCTTATCCCGGGCAAGCTCCCCCAGGGGCTTATCCCGGGCAAGCTCCCCCAGGGGCTTATCCGGGCAGGCTCCCCCAGGGGCTTATCCCGGGCAAGCTCCCCCAGGGGCTTATCCCGGGCAAGCTCCCCCAGGGGCTTATCCCGGGCAAGCTCCCCCAGGGGCTTATCCCGGGCAAGCTCCCCCAGGGGCTTATCCCGGGCAAGCTCCCCCAGGGGCTTATCCCGGGCAAGCTCCCCCAGGGGCTTATCCCGGGCAAGCTCCCCCAGGGGCTTATCCCGGGCAAGCTCCCCCAGGGGCTTATCCCGGGCAAGCTCCCCCAGGGGCTTATCCCGGGCAAGCTCCCCCAGGGGCTTATCCCGGGCAAGCTCCCCCAGGGGCTTATCCCGGGCAAGCTCCCCCAGGGGCTTATCCCGGGCAAGCTCCCCCAGGGGCTTATCCCGGGCAAGCTCCCCCAGGGGCTTATCCCGGGCAAGCTCCCCCAGGGGCTTATCCCGGGCAAGCTCCCCCAGGGGCTTATCCCGGGCAAGCTCCCCCAGGGGCTTATCCCGGGCAAGCTCCCCCAGGGGCTTATCCCGGGCAAGCTCCCCCAGGGGCTTATCCCGGGCAAGCTCCCCCAGGGGCTTATCCCGGGCAAGCTCCCCCAGGGGCTTATCCCGGACGGGCTTATCCTGGGCAGGCTCCCCCAGGGGCTTATCCCGGGCAGGCTCCCCCAGGGGCTTATCCCGGGCAAGCTCCCCCAGGGGCTTATCCTGGCCAGGCTCCCCCAGGGGCTTATCCTGGGCAGGCCCCGCCCAGTGCCTACCCTGGCCCAACAGCACCTGGAGCGTATCCTGGACCAACTGGACCCACTGCTCCTGGAACCTACCCCGCCGCTGGCCCTTATGGCGCCCCCGCTGGGCCACTGGTAAGAAGTAGTCATTTCATGAACTTGCTGTGCAGAGCAGAGGACATGATGGAGACCCAAAGCTTTACAACTTTAAGGCTGCTGCGTCGAGCCACTTCTCAGGGTCCAACCGCAGGGTGTGTTGGTCTAGTAGAAGACAAGTGTTAGTTCTGTTACTTCTTGGTATGCACAGATGACAAGGCATTGATAAAAAGTGCTTAGTGGGCCAGGTGTGGTGGCGCACGCCTTTAATCCAAGCACTGGGGAGGCAGAGGTAGGAGGATTGCTGTGAATTTGAGGCCATCCTGAGACTGCATAGTGAACTCCAGGTCTGCCTTGGGTACAGCAAGACCCTGCCTTGAAAAACAAAAAAGCTAGGAATGGGACAGAGTTTTGCTTATTATTATTAATGAACACTAGCTAGATGTGATGGCTCTGTCTACAATCCCAGCACTCAGGAAGATAGAGTAGGAAAAATGCCATTAGTTTGAAGTTAGCCCAGGATACATAATGAGATCCAGGCCAGTCTGGGCTACAGAGTGAGACCTTCTTAAAACAAACAAACAAACAAACAAACAAACAAACAAAAACAACCCAAGAATATAAAGAAATAAAATAAAGAACAAAAAAACAATGAAATAAAATATAAATAATAAATAAAATATAAAACTAGAAAATAAATAAATGAGTAGGTGACAACAGTGTATATGTGTTCTCACATTTAACCTGTAAGCACCCCGTGAGAAACTGTTATTATAACCATTTTATTCATATGGAAATGGGGCACTGGAGAGTGCCCAGGTCACTGAGTGAGCATGTGGGATAGCCAAGATCATCTGGTTTCAAAAAGCCTTCTAAACCAGGCGTGGTGGCGCACACCTTTAATCCCGGCACTTGGGAGGCAGAGGTAGGTGGGTCACTGTGAGTTCAAGACCACCCTGAGACTACATAGTGAATTCCATCCAGGTCAGCCTGAGCTAGAGTGAGACCCTACCTCAAAAAGGGGGGGGGGCAAGTGAAAGAGCATGAGGACATTCCTAGGCCACGAGAGAGCACCTTAAAACAATTAGCTCAATAATTCATTTGTGGCACGAACAGTTAACAATACATGCTCAGTGTCCGCCATGTACAGAGCATCCTGCTGGTGACCTGTGAGTTCAGAGCCCCAGAATGTGACACAAACCTGCCTATGGGAGCAGAATAACTACAGTGCAGTATGCTGTGTGACAAGGGACTTGAGAGTGACACAAGATTAATGTTGGTCACAAGGTGTAGCTTAATGGCTTTCCAAAAAAGTCTCTATGAATGAATTATGGATTGGGATGGCCCTTGGGGTGTTCCTAACGGGAGTATTTTCTCCTTTTAGATTTCCTTACTTTTGGTGATCCATTTGTACACATAGGGAACCTTACCTTTTCAGGCTCTGGGCAGGGCTGACTGGGAATCTGGTCAGGTGATCTAAAATAGGGCTTCATTTGGACACATGGATTAATATTGACTGAGCTTTAGCAACATAATTTCTTTCCTCAAGAAGGCATGACTGCTTATGGACACACATGTACTTGTTCCTCCCAGACTGTGCCCTATGACCTGCCCTTGCCTGGAGGAGTCATGCCACGCATGCTGATCACCATCATGGGCACAGTGAAGCCCAATGCAAACAGGTAAAGAGGGGCATTCCCAATCAAACATTTCCTGATTGTTTCTAAATAAAGAATGATCTACTTTTGCTGGGCGTGGTGGCGCACACCTTTAATCCCAGTACTCGGGAGGCAGAGGTAGGAGGATTACTGTGAATTCAAGGCCACCCTGAGACTGCATAGTGAATTCCAGGTCAGACTGGGCTAGAGTGAGACTCAACTTCAAAAAAAAAAGAATAATCTACTTTGAATTTTAATAGGATTTTTACAACTACATATTAGAATCTTGGCTGTACCAATCATACAGATTATCCTATAATCAATACAATACCCATGTAATTTTTCTAAGTGTCTGTGTCACTCCCAGTGAATGACAACATATTGTGTTCTATTTAGGTGTGCATTGCATTGTTTAAACAGAAAAAGAAAGAAAGAAAGAGAAAGAAAGAAAGAGTTTCTATGTATCATGAAAAGATTTGCTTTTCAGATATATATTCTTCACTTGATACATACTTTAATCACTTTTTTTTTTCTTTTTAGTTTTTCCAGGTAGGGTCCCACTCTATCCCAGGCTGACCTGGAATTCACTATGTGGTTTCAGGTTGGCCTCAAACTCACAGTGATCCTCCTACCTCTGCCTCCCAAGTGCTGGGATTAAAGGTGTGCCCCACTATGCCCAGATTTTAATCACTTAAAACATTTTTTAGGGCTGGAGAGACAGCAGCTAAGGTGCTTGCTTGCAAAGCCAAAGGACCTAGTTTCCATTCCCTGGGACCCATGTAAGCCAGATGCACAAAGTGGCGCATGCATCTGGAGTTGGTTTACAGCAGCTGGAGGCCTGGGTGTGCCCATTCTCTCTCTCTCTCAGATAAATAAATAAATAAATAAAATGCTTTAAAAAACATTTTATTTATTTATTTGAGAGAGAGAGAATGAGGCATGTATAGAAAGAATGGGCACAACAGGGCCTCTAGCCGCTGCAAACAAACTCTAGTTGCATATGCCACCTTGTGCATCTGGCTTACAGGTGCTTTGGCATTGCAGGCAACCTTAACTGCTAAGCCATCTCCATACTTTTATTACCTTAATAACTTCGGTTTCTTGTTTAAAACAGAATTGCTCTAGATTTCAAGAGAGGGCACGATGTTGCTTTCCACTTTAACCCTCGTTTCAATGAGAACAACAAGAGAGTGATTGTGTGCAACACGAAGGTTGATAATAACTGGGGAAGGGAAGAAAGACAATCGGCTTTCCCATTTGAAAGTGGCAAACCATTCAAAGTAAGTTATTGCTACAGTCATATATTGAGAGTATACATTTATCATGGTGCTGTCTCTTTAAAATCACAACCTCCTTGGATTCTTTGTGTGTCCTGTGCGTGCATCATGCATTGGTTTTGATCGCTTTGTGTGTGTGTTCACGTGTGTAAGTGCAGGCAGCTTCACGCTTTGTGTCCCCACCTTTTCTCCAGTGCTTTTCTGCACAGGGTCACAGACAGGGTTAGAACTAAAACCAGGGAGAACAAAACTGTTCTTCTGAAAAACATAGCTTTTTTGTTTTTGTTTTTGTTTTTTCGAGGTAGGGTCTCACTCTGGCCCAGGCTGACCTGGAATTCACTATGTAGTCTCAGGGTGGCCTTGAACTCACAGTGATCCTCCTATCTCTGCCTCCCAAGTGCTGGGCTTAAAGGCCTGCGCCACTATGGCTGGCTTTAAACTCAGCTTATAAAAAAAAAAAAGTAGTTTATTTTCTTCATTTATTTGTTTGAGAGAGAGAAGAAGAAAAGAGATAGAGAGAGAGGCAGATAGACAGAGAATGGGAGCACCAGGGCTTCCAGCCGCTGCAAACAGACGCCAGACACATGCGCCACCTTGTGCATCTAGCTTACATGGGTACTGGGGAATTGAACCTGGGTCCTTTGGCTTTGCAGGCAAGCACCTTAACCAATAAGCCATCTCTCCAGTCCCCAAACTTAGCTTTTGAGGAGAGCTGTTTGATTGTTCCTACAAAGGTAGGATTTGCTCAGAACACAGCTATAAGCGCATACTTTTTTTTTTTTTTCCTCACGTAGGGTCACTCTAGTCCAGGCTATGTAGTCTCAGGGTGACCTTGAATTCATGGTGATCCTCCTACCTCTGCCTCCCCAAGTGCTGGGCTAAAAGGTATCCACCACCACCCCAGCTTTTTAAACAAAATTATTTATTTTTCTTGTTTTTATTAACAACTTCCATGATTGTAAACAATATCCCATGGTAATGCCCTCCCTCCCCCACCTTTTTTGGTTTTTCTTTTTTTTTTAATTTTTTGTTTATTTATTTGAGAGTGACAGAGAGAGCAAGAGGCAGAGAGAGAGAGAGAGAGAGAGAATGGGCGTGCCAGGGCCTCCAGCCACTGCAAACGAACTCCAGACACGTGTGCCCCCTTGTGCATCTGGCTAACGTGGGTCCTGGGGAATCGAGCCTCGAACCGGGGTCCTCAGGCTTCACAGGCAAGCGCTTAACTGCTAAGCCATCTCTCCAGCCCTTTTTTTTGTTTTTTCTAAGTAGGGTTTCCCTCTAGCCCAGGCTGACCTAGAATTCACTATGTAGTCTCAGGCTAGCCTGGAACTCACAGTGATCCTCCTACCTCTGCCTCCCAAGTACTAGGAATAAAGGTGTGCACCACCACGCCTGACTTAGAATAATTATTTTTTTCAAAGAGAATGAGCATGTTTGAAATTTGGATAAGGGTTTGGAAGCTCAGTGGTAAGGTATGTGTTTAGCATGCACAAGGCCCTGAGTTGAGTCCCAACACTAATTTAAAAAGCTTTGGGGGGGGGGCTAGAGAGATGGCTTAGTGATTGAAGCGCTTGCCTACAAAGCCTAAGGACCCAGGTTTTGCTCTCTAGGTCCCATGTAAGCCATGTATGCATCTGGAGTTCGTTTTCAGTGGCTACAGGCCCTGGTGCACCCATTCTCTCTATCTCTAATAAATAAATAAAAATAAATTTAAATAAAAAGCTTGTGGGCTGGAGATGTGGCTCAGTTGGTAGAGTGCTTGCCTATCATGAACAATCCCCAGCACCACATAACACTGAGTGTGATGTCCATCCCTGTAATCCGAGCTCTCAGGAGATAGAGGCAGGATGGTGAGAGATTCAAGGTCATCCTTAGTTACATAGCAAGTTTGAGGACAACCTGGCCTACATACGACCCTTTTCAAAACACATATGCAGGGCTGGAGAGGTTGCTCAGCGATTAAGGCACTTGCCTGAAGAGACTAATGACCTGAGTTTGATTCCCCAGTAGCCATGTAAAGCCAGAAGCACAAAGTGGCACATGCATCTGGAGTCCATTTGCAGTGGCTGGAGGCCCTAGTGTTCCCATTCTCTCTCTTCTATGTCTCTCTGCTTGCAAGTAAATAATAATAATAATAATAATATATATATATATATATATATATGTATATGTATATATGTATATGTATATACATACACACACACACCAAATAAAACATTTTGTGGGCTGGAGAGATGGCTTAGTGGTTAAGGCACTTGCCTACAAAGCCAAAGGACCCAAATTCAATTCCCCAGGACCCACATAAGGCAGATGCACAAGTTGGCACATGTGACTGGAGTTCATTTGGAATGGCTGAAGGCCCTGGTAGGCACACCCATTCTCTCTATATATGGCTCTTCATCTCTCAAATAAATAAAATTAAATTAAAAAAAATGATGTATAAGACTGCAAAATTGGGCTATGGAGATGGCTCAATGGGTAAAGAGTTTGCCACACAAGTGTGAGACCCTCATCTCAGGTCCCCAGAACTCATATCAAAAGTCAAATGTAAGCCGGGCATGGTGGCACATGCCTTTAATCCCAGCCCTGAGGAGGCAGAGGTAGGAGGATTGCCATGAGTTCAAGGCCACCCTGAGACTACATAGTGAATTCCAGGTCAACCTGGGCTACAGCAAAACCCTACCTCAAAAAACCAAAAAAAAAAAAAAAAAAAAAAAAAAAAGACGTGGTTGTCATCTGTCCTCCCAGCATGCCATGTTAAAAGGGAAGCAGAGATGGGAAAAATTACTTGGAAACTCTGGGGCCAGCTAGTTTGGTGAATGCAACTTTGAACAATGAGAGACCATGCCTCAAATAAGGTAGGAAGCAAGGATCCAAACTTGCCCTCTGACTTCCCCATGTGCATCCTGGTGTGTGTGCCCACATACTCACACCAAAAATAAACATTGAGCAGGGCGTGGTGGTGCACACCCTTAATCCCAGCCCTCAGGCCAAGGAAGGAGGATGGCTGTGAGTTCAAGGCCAGCCTGAGACTACATAGTGAATTCCAGCTCAGCCTGGGCTTGAGCAAGACCCTACCTCGAAAAACCAAAATAATAATAATGATGATAAAAATCAAGATTGTAAAATTGCCTGCCACTTACAAAAGGATGTAGAACTGAATATCCACTAACTTTTTTTTTTTTGGCTTTAACATTTTATTGAACTTTTCATATTATACAACTTACTATCTAAAACATTGAAAATGCTAGTGAGACAAAAGCAACTAACACAGAAAAAAAATACATGTTCTGGTTAAGGTAATACCATATAACATTCACTAATAAATCACAAATTTTTGTTACTCTAATATACAAGTTGGTACTATATTAGTGATAATGACTTAAACATAGGACATTATATATTCAGTTTATGAGAAAAAGAAAGAGGGAAGGAAGAAGGGAGAAGAGATGGAGAAAGACACTAGAAATAGACTACTATGTATGACTACTTGAGGAAGAGAAAGCAGAAAAAGCATGAAGTAGTCCTCAGACCCTAGTGTAACATGAATTGTTACCAAGAACTTATTTTCCTATATGTTTTAAAAAATATTTTAAATTTATTTTATTTATTTATTTGAGAGAGGGAGTGAAATAGGCAGGGAGAGAGAGAAAGATGCATGCACCCCGTGGTGTATCTGGCCTCTGTGTGTCCTGGGAAATTGAACCTGGGTCCTTTGGCTTTGCAGGCAAATGCCTTAACCACTAAGCCATCTCTCCAGCCCCATATATAAGTTTTGACAATAATTCAAACCTGAAGCATAACAGACACTGGAACCCCTTCGAGAGCTGGCAGGATAGCTTTTTGTTCTACCACATCCATAACCAAGCACAGAGTAACTACCCCCACTGTTTAAAGTAACAAAACAACTCCCAGCTCAGCGTTTTCTGTTTTCTGAATGGATGCATGAATACTTGGCTAGAACTGTTGGAAGATTTGTGCCCAATGAAAGCGAATGTTTTGTGCAGCTCTAAAAATATGGAACGCTTCACGAATTTGCATGTCATCCTTGCGCAGGGGCCATAATAATCTTCTCTGTAGCATTTCAATTTTAGTGTATGTGCTGCCAAAGCGAGCACACCACTATTGAAAACTGTGTTTGCCCTGGACTTCTTTTTAAAATAGTTTTTATTCTTCATTTATTTGAGAGAGAGAAATATGCAGGGAGGGAGGGAGGGATAGAGAGAGAAAAGAGAGAGAGAGAGAATGGGTGCACCAGGGCCTCCAGCTGCGGCAAATAAACTCCGGATGTCTCCAGATGCGTGTGCCCCCTTGTGCATCTGGCTTACGTGGCTCCTGGGTAATCAAACCTGGGTCCTTTGGCTTTGCAGGCAAGCGCCTTAACCACTGAGACATTTACCCAGCCCTAGTTCCTCTTCTCAAGTGTCTTTAACTGCTGAATCATCTTCCCAGCCCAGTTGCTATTCTTGGCGTTTGTTACTTTCAGGTATTTTAGGACCCATAGAAACTAAGTTTTTCTGTAGGTAAATTCTTATTATCCTTTGATAGCTTTCCCTATATTCTCTCCTCCCCCATGTACTCTTCTAATAATTTTCTTGCTTTGATTTTTATTGTTTAAGCCTGAATAATCTAGAGTCCATTTTTGCTATAAAGTTACTTTCTCTGGGTCTTAATCAGTTGCACAAATGATAAAGTTACATTTGTGGACTTCTGAGCTCAGGCTACACTGGTTAAAAATTAATGAGTGAAAAATTAATAAGAAAATCTTTCCCTTCTAATTGAAATAGACAAATAAGCATTATATGTCATGTATGACATGATGTTTTGAAAAACATACATATTGTGAAATAGCTGAATCCTGCTATGTGCAGTACCTAACAGCATGTATTGTCTTTTTAGATACAAGTACTGGTTGAACCTGACCACTTCAAGGTTGCGGTCAATGATGCCCACTTGTTGCAGTACAATCATCGGATGAAAAATCTCAGGGAAATCAGCAGTTTGGGAATTTCTGGTGACATAAACCTCACCAGTGCATCACATGCTATGATATAGTCTTCCAGGGGCAGATACTTAAAGGTTGGATTTAAACCTTATACATTTAAAGTTTTTATGTTCACTGTGAGTGAAAACAATTTATTTCTCCATATCCTTCTTGTAAGCCATCATTTAATAAACGGTCTTATGCTAAGCTATCTGTTTGCTTTTTTGTTTTCAATACAATGAATCTTGTCAAGTTGCCTACACAGGTCTTGCAATCCTGTCAAGGAGGTGGGATTACAAGCTACTGCCTGCTCATGTTACACTTTTGTGTTATTTAATCAGAGCACTTTAAATGATGTGTAAAGGAAAACCAAATAATAGCATTAATCAGGGTCTGCCCAAATTTTTATACTTGCTGACCTTAAGAAGAAATACTATCCCAAATTCTCCCTTTCTAGGATTTTCTCAAAACTAAGAATTGCTATGAAGGAAATCTCATTTTAAGGAGATATACTAAGAAAAGAGAGAAATGCACTGTTTAGGCATTTTAACCATGTGAAACTAACAGAGCGTACCTACACAATCCTGGGTGGAATAGGCCAATTACAACGAATGTGGGTTTTTTTAATGAATTAATTTGCATGCAGAGAGACAGAGGAATGACAGAATGGGCATGCCAGGACCTGCAGCTACTGACAATGGACTCCAGATGCATGCACCACCCTATGCATCTGGCTTTATGTCGATACTGGGGAATTGAACTCCGGTCATTAGGCTGTGTAGGCAAGCACCTTAACTGCTGAGCCATCTCTCCAGCCCTGGTTTCTTTCTTTTTCTTTTTCTTTTTTTCTTTTTTAACCCAAGGTAGGGTTTTGCTGTAGCTCAGGCTGACCTGGAATTTACTATGTAATCTCAGGGCGGCCTTGAACTCAAGGTGATCCTCCTACCTCTGCCTCCCAAGTGCTGGGATTAAAGGCGTGCGCCACCACGGCCAGCTACAGCCCTGGTTTCTTTCTTTCTTTCTTTCTTTCTCTCTCTCTCTTTCTTTCTTTCTTTTTAAGGTTATTTATTTATTTATTTGAGAGTGACAGACAGAGAGAGAAAGAGGCAGATAGACACAGGGAGACAGAATGGGCGCGCCAGGGCCTCCAGCCACTGCAAACTCCAGACGCATGCGCCCCCCTGTGCATCTGGCTAACGTGGGTCCTGGGGAGTCGAGCCTTGAACCAGGGTCCTTAGGCTTCACAGGCAAGCACTTAACCACTAAGCCATCTCTCCAACCCTGGTTTCTTGACATAACCAAGATACACAGTAAATAAGAGTGGGATGAGGCTGTGGCCAGAACTAACAGTGCATATTGTCTGCCAGCAAGCTTTGCATGGAATATAATCTAAAAAAATCAAGAGTATAATGTAGTCAACATATAATAGCATATTTAATAACAAGTATTATGCAGTGGATATAACAGCATGTTATGCTTTTATACAACAAGCAGTGCTGGCTTGCTTGCACCAGTGCAAACAGTACATGGTGCTTTACTGTGAAGGCTATAGAACTGTGGCTAGAATTCTCCATGATTTTATGGGATCACCATCATACACCATTATTGACTGAGATTTTTAAAAATATATTTACTTGAGATACAGGACGGAGGAATAGAGAGAAGTAGAGAGACAGAATGAGCATGCCAGGGCTGTTGTAGCTGCAAACCAAGTCCAGACGCATGCACCACTTTGTGTATTTGACTACATGTGGGATATCAAATCAGGACCATCAGGATGTGCAATCAAGTGCCTTGAACTGCTGAGCCATCCCTCCAGCTGCTCCTTGGACTATTTTAATTTTTTTTGTTCATTTATTTATTTATTTATTTGAGAGTTACAGAGAGAGAGGGAGAGAAAGAGGCAGATAGAGAGAGAATGGGCACGCCAGGGCTTCCAGCCACTGCAAACGAACTCCAGACGCGTGCGTCCCCTTGTGCATCTGGCTCATGTGGGTCCTGGGGAATCGAGCCTTGAACTGGGGTCCTTAGGCTTCACAGGCAAGCACTTAACCGCTAAGCCATCTCTCCAGCCCCTCTAGACTATTTTAAATCTATTTCCTCTCTAAACTGCAGGTCACTGATTTCAAACCAGTATTTGATACCAACGAGACTCTTAGTTTTATGAAATCCCCAGATTTGTAATAGAAGAAGAAAAAACAACAACAACAACAACAACAAAAAAACCAACTTAGTTCCTTAAATAACTTTCAAAACTGAATTGTTTCCTGGAGCTGGAAAAACAGCACTGGCTATAGGTGCTTGCTTATGAAGCCTGTGGGTTCCAAATCACATAGACTGGATGCAAAAAGTGGTGCAGACATCTGGCATTCCATTGCAGTGGTAAGGGGTCTTGGCAAACTCCTTCACCTCCACACTAATCAAAATTACCTGAGCATGGCAGTGGACACCTTTTGCAGGGAGCCACATCTAGTCCCCACCACTAGATGGCGCTGGCACTGCAGGAAACCACATCTAATCCGCCATTACAAGATGGCGCTAACCTCGTGGTGTTCAACTTCATTTACGACAGTGCTTTGGCGCCAACCGTATTCAAGGTACGCGCATGCGCTTGACGCAACCTGTCCTGAGCCTATCCCGTGGCGCCTGGTGGTGGCAAGCAGATAACAGCCAATCAGTAGGTGCCTCATTGCCCATCCCCCTATAAAAGTAGCTGTACACCCCGCCCCCGAGTCCTTCTCCATCCGCTCTCCTGTCAACCAAGAAGCTCTCCAATAAAGTGTGATCAAGAAGGATCCTCGTGTGGTGATTGTTCTTTTCCCGCTGGTCGGGGGGGCTCGCCGCAAAGTGGTGCCGAAATCCCGGGAAGGACCAAAGGAGGATTCAGAACTTGACACACGGAGAGGAAGGTGCCGGTAAGTCATTCTGTTTTTTTTTTTTTTTTTTTTTTTTTTTTTTTTCTTTTCTGTGTCTCAGTCATGTCCGTGTCTGAGGGCCTCGCTGCTCTTGCTGTTTTCGGTTTGTTTTGTCTGGGTCTTTCTATTGTTTTGCGTTTGTTTCTATCTTGCCTAGTCTGTTGATTGCCTGGACCGGTTAAACCCGCGGTAGACAACACGGCTCTGGTCCTTGGAGCCTCGAGTCAGATAAATCCTCGGTAGATAACGTGGGGCTGGCTGTTAGTTTCATTTCCAGCCTTCCAGCTCGTGATGGGTAATACATCGAGTGCCCGGTATTCTCCCATTGATTTTACTCAGCCTATAAAGGAAGTTTTGAAACAACGTGATCTAAAGGTCTCTAATGCCACTATTAAAAAGATTGTTAAAGACATTGATGCTGCGGCTCCATGGTTTGCGGTGTCCGGAGATCTCTCATTGCCCTCATGGGAAAAGCTGGGTAAAGACCTTGAGGCGGCTAGGGAGGAGGGTCACTTAGGTCGAGGTACCCTCCCTTTCTGGAGGATGATACATTCTTGTTTACGTTCTGGAAGCCACCCGGACCCACTTCAGGAGGGCCGGAGACGGCTCAGACAACATCAGGATAGTTTGTCAGAATCTGATGCAAGTGGGGATAGCAAACCCAGATTATATAAGGAAGTACAGGAAAAAAGGGCCAGCCATTTCCCGGGAGGAGTTCCCAATATGGCCAGTCATTTCAAGGAAAAGGTTCCCTGCCATGTAGAGGAGAAGGCACCCCCGTTAGAAGAGAGTAATGAGGGCTCCGGCTGTATGCACAGGAGGGGTGAGGACTTCCCTAGGGCCCCGCCGCAGCAGGGGGCTGTGGGGTTATATCCTTCCCTACAGCCGCTGCGACACCTGAGTATACGAGATGATCACGGCAGTAGTTCTGCTTCTGATCAGGAGGACTCCAGTGGGTCAGAGGGACAGGATTTAGAGGAGGCAGCTTTGCATTGTGCTCAGGATACTCAGTTTGTGGGCAGGCGTGTCTGCCCTCCTGCGGTTAGGGGGAGGAGTGCCTTAAAAGAGGAAGTTGGTATTCGGAACCGAGCACCGCCTAGTGCTCTGCCACGCCCTCATGTTCCCCCCCCCCCATGTCCCAGCCGAGGATCGCTGCCATTTTGTTAAGCCGCGGACATGGTCCCGCCTGGCCTCCGCTTTCCCGGTTTTTTTGAATACCACTACCAATCAAAGAGGTTGGGAGCCAATCCCCTATACGGAACTTAAGGATTTAGTTCAGGCCTGCAAAGATTTTGGACCCACTGCTGACTATTCACTTATGCTGCTTCGCAGACTCACGCAGCGCACCCTTACTCCTGGTGATTGGTTAGAATTAGCCCAAGCTTGTCTAACGAGAGGGCAATATTTGGATTTCAGATCACTGATTTCTGATAAAGCCCAAGAACAAGCTAGGCAGAATATTAAGAAAGGGGAATGGGACTGGACTTCTGATATGCTTCTGGGGACTGGTCCCTATCTTACAGATCAGCTCAATTTCCATCCAGACGTGTATGTCCAAATTAATAACATTCATTATCAGGCTTGGAAGGAGCTCCGTAATAAGGGAGAGGTCGCAGGACAGTTGACTAAGATTGTTCAGGGCCCTACAGAGCCATTTTCTGATTTCTCAGCTAGAATGTTGGAAGTGGCAGAAAAGACAATTGGCCTTGCTGACCACACCATGCCGTTTATACAACAGCTAATATTTGAACAGGCCACTAAGGAGTGCAAAAAGGCTATACAATCAGTAAGAAGGGGAACATTGGATGACTGGCTCAAAGCCTGTCGAGAGATAGGGGGTCCTCTGTCTAATGCAGGATTAGCAGCAGCGGTCATAGCTGCCGCTAAGGCTCAACGGACAGGGAATCAAAAGGGCTGTTTCCGATGTGGTCAATTGGGACATTTTAAACGCCAATGTCCTCAAGCGGATAGCCCAGCCCCTGTCCGAGATGCGGGACCGGCACAGCGCCCCCCTGGGACTTGTCCTAGATGTAAGAAGGGAAAACACTGGGCTAATGAATGTAGATCTGTGAGGGATATTAATGGTCTGCCCCTCCCCCCTCTTTCAAGTAATCAGGACCAAAAAAACGGGGGGAAGGGCCCACGTCCCCAGGGCCCACAAATCTATGGGGCAATGCAGACACCTCAGGTCCCGGTGACTGTGGCGCCAGGTCCCCCGCTGCCTCAGCCTGGAGAGCAACATCGGGCTCCGCAGGCCTGGACCTCTGTGCCACCTCCGGATTGGTCTTAACTCCGGAAATGGGCGTGCAAATCCTGGACACAGATGTGTCTGGCCCGCTAGCGAGAGATACGGTGGGCCTTCTTTTGGGGCGCTCCTCCTCTACTTTAAAGGGTCTCATAGTCTTCCCCGGTGTTATCGATCCAGATTATACAGGTGTAATTAAAATTCTTTGTCATTCCCCCTATGGGGCAGTGTCAGTGGCCCCTGGGGACCGTATTGCCCAATTGCTGATTTTGCCTTCTAACCATTCTCTATTTCCTGCACTAGATAAGGAAAGGGGTGACAAGAGCCTTGGGTCTACCGGTGTGGACTTGACCTGCTTGTCTTTGGAGTTGGATCAAAGACCCCTTCTGCGCCTGACCATAGAAGGAAGAGAATTCTCAGGACTGGTGGACACTGGGGCAGATAAAAGTATAATAAAATTGGATTCTTGGCCAAAAGCCTGGCCCTTGCAGAGATCAGCTCAGATCTTGCAAGGCTTAGGGTTTGCTAAAACACCACATATGAGTGCAAAGGAGTTAACATGGACCACTACAGAGGGTCAAAAGGGAAAAATCCAACCTTTTGTGTTGGATGTTCCCATTAATTTATGGGGAAGAGATATTCAGACCCAGATGAATCTCCGCTTGACCAATGATTATTCAGAAGCTAGTAAAAATATGATGAAAATTCAGGGCTTTGTTCCAGGCTCAGGTCTAGGGAAGCACCTTCTAGGGCGACCTCAGCCCATCATCCCGGAGGAGAAGCTGGATCGCTTTGGGTTGGGTTTTTCTTAGGGACCACTGAAAATTCTGCTTCCAATTTTGAACAGGTGCCCATACCCTGGATGACTCATAAGCCAGTGTGGGTTCCTCAGTGGCCCCTCTCACAGGAAAAACTGGAAGCAGCCCAGAGGTTAATTGAGGAACAATTGCAGTTAGGCCACCTGGAGCCCTCTATTTCCCCTTGGAACACACCTATATTTGTGATCAAAAAGTCCTCTGGAAAGTGGCGATTATTACATGATTTGAGGGCTGTCAATGCTCAAATGCAGGTCCTGGGCCCAGTTCAGAGGGGCCTGCCAGCGCTTTCTGCTCTCCCCAGGGAATGGCCAGTGATGGTTTTAGATATTAAAGACTGTTTTTTCTCCATACCCCTTTGCCCTCAGGACAGAGAGCGTTTTGCTTTCACATTACCAGCTGTAAATCATGAGAAGCCTGATGCCCGCTTTCAGTGGCGTGTGTTGCCACAAGGGATGTCCAACAGTCCCACTATGTGCCAGCTTTATGTAGACTCAGTGTTATTTGTAGTAAGACAACAGTTCCCCTCTTTACGTATGATCCACTATATGGATGATATCCTACTCACAGCCCCTACCTTAGATGTTTTGCATGTCTCCTTTCAGGAGGTCGTCAAGGCGTTGGAACATAAGGGTCTTTTTATTGCCCCAGAGAAGGTCCAGCAAACGGATTCAGTACATTTCCTTGGGTCCGTCATTGGCCTTCAGTCTGTGAAACCTCAAAAAATTTGCATCCGTACCTCCCACTTGCATACATTAAATGATTTTCAAAAACTTTTGGGGGACATTAATTGGTTGCGAGGTTTTCTCCATGTCCCCCGTGCAGATTTGTTACCATTGTTTTCCATTTTGGAGGGTGATCCTGAGATTACCTCTCCTCGTGTGCTCACTGAGCCAGCTCGTCAGGCCTTAAGCAAAATAGAAAAGGCCCTTATGAAGGCACAGCTTAAACGCTTTGACCCTTCTAGTCCACTTCTTCTCTGTATCCTAAAAACAAGGGATGTCCCCACGGGAGTGTTATGGCAGGACGGCCCTCTTTTGTGGATTCATGGACATTCCTTGGGAGCTCGCACCCTGCAGTACTTCCCACAGTTGGTTGCCCAACAGGCTTGTTTGGGTTTGAAATCGTGCCTAACTCATTTTGCAAAGTTGCCTGATAAGCTTATCATCCCCTATACTAAGGAACAAGTAGAGACTCTATCCGGTACGGTTGATGAATGGAGCATTCTTATGTGTGCTTTTCCAAATCCTATAGATAACCATTACCCAAAAAGCCCCATTCTGTCCTTCGTGGAAAAAAATTTAGTCTATTTTCCCCGGGTCACATCAAAGGGCCCTTTGCCCTCAGCCCCTGCCATTTTCACTGATGGTTCAAAAACAGGTCGCGGAGCTTATATGGTTCAGGGCTCAGAACCTGTGGTGAAGTTCTATAGGCCTGACTCTCCCCAAATTGTGGAATGCATGATTGTCTTGGAGGTGTTTCAGACCTTTGGTAGTTCCTTTAATTTGTTCACAGACTCACAGTATGTGGCTAATGCAGTTGTTGGACTGGAAATTGCTGCCTCTATTCGTTCTGCTAGTCCTGTCTCAAACATTCTTTCTCAAATTCAATCTCTCATTTGGCAACGCTCCTCCCCCTTCTATGTTACCCATGTTCGTGCTCACTCCTTGCTATCAGGACCTATATCTCAAGCAAATGACTTGATAGACAAAGCCACACGGATGACCATGTTAGCCATGAGTAGTCCTAAAGATATGGCCACCGAGTTCCATAGACTGTATCATGTTCCTGCTAACACCTTAAGAAAGACCTTTGCCATTTCTAGGTCCGAGGCACGTGATATTGTTAAGGCTTGTCAATCCTGTGTCACTTTCCTGCCTTCTCCACATGTGGGTGTGAACCCACGGGGCCTAAGACCTGGTGATCTTTGGCAGATGGATGTTACTCATGTCTTGGAATTTGGCAAGCTTAAATACCTGCATGTCTCGGTGGATACTTGCTCAGGAATCATACATGCTTCTCCTCTTGCAGGGGAAAAGGTTACTCATGTAAAAACTCATTGTTTGGAAGCCTGGGCGTCTTGGGGAAAACCGCGACGCCTAAAGACTGACAATGGCCCTGCTTATGCTTCCTCTGGCTTTCGTGCCTTCTGTGCCCAGATGCAGGTTGCCCACACTACTGGCCTACCTTACAACCCACAAGGCCAAGGTATTGTGGAGAGAGCAAATAAAAGTTTAAAAGCTATCCTTTTTAAACAACGAAGGGGGATAGCGGAGAATGCAACCCCCAAGGAGAGAGTCTCTCTAGCACTCTATACCCTTAATTTTTTAGTTTTGGATGTTCATGATAGGTCTGCAGCAGACAGACATTGCCACCAGGGGGCACAAGCACATCCGGAACTGGTCATGTGGAAGGATGTGTTGGATAATAAATGGAAGGGACCGGATCCTGCTTTGGTAAGATCCAGGGGAGCTGTTTGTGTCTTTCCACAGGACCAGGAATCGCCACATTGGGTCCCGGCCCGGCTAGTCAAGACGCTGACATCAACTCCAGAGGAGAGTCCAGGGGACGAGGATGGCCATCCAAGTACGAGTGCCAAAGATCCTGTGGATGCTGATCCTTATGTGCCTGGAGACTAGTAGAGGAGAATTGCGCTGGGGCATCCTGTCTGTTTTCCCCAAGCCCCTGCCCGTTCGCCACACGGCGAGAGTCCTTCCTCGGTTCTTCACCACTCAGCAAGGTCTCAATCTCCCTGCGGTTGTTAAAGACCTGACCCTTGCCCCCCTGGGGGAGGCTCGACACTTCGAGGAAAGTGGAAGTCTCTGCTTTACTCTCGCCCGTGAACGTGACTCTTGTATACAACTGGAGATGCAGGCATTTGCTTGGTTTAGGGGGGACAGGAGATGGGGCCCAGAATCTACCTCTCGGAATTCGTCCCACAAAGTTTATAGTTACCCCTTCTCAGAAGAGGCGATATGGCTCAATGGTACCTTTTTTCGTGGCTAGAGAGGTACTGTGACTCTGCCTCAACCACGCCTGGCACCTCACTGTATGGGAACTTATGAAGGGGACCTTTGGCCATGGACGGAATGCCAGTCCAGTACTGTGGGCTGGGCAGATGTGGGACGGACCTTTACTTATTCCCCGAATATGAAAGGGCCTTTTCCTTTACAGTTTTCGTGGACGGAGGGACCATTTCTACAGGATGGTACTATGAACCCATTTTCAAAGTGGGTTCTGTGTGGGGTTAATGGTAGCTGCACAGATATGACACCCTTTGTTTTATTACGGGGGGGGACAGTTGCCCGTAATAATGTGTCTGGAGTAATCCATGAGCTACTATCCCTGAGCGAATTCCTTGAATGGCGATATGAGAGAGTGCTCGGGGGTGTCACCCGGATAGGAAAATACCTAGGAAAAAATGCCTCTTATGCCCCCACCCCGGTGTGTGTCCATCCACCATTCATGTTTGTCCTTAGTAACTTTTCTTTCAGCAATTGTTCTAATGCTTCTTGTTATTTGTCCCAATGTTGGGACGCAACACTCTATCACAGAGCCATGGTACTTAGGGTCCCCCGTTGGGTCCCCGTGCCTGTAGAGGCTCCTAGTACATTGTCTTTGTTCAGGCATAAGAGAGATTTTGGAATTACGGCCGCTGTTATTGCTGCGGTGGCGGCTGCTGCTGCCGCAGCTACAGCCGCAGGTGTAGCCATGGCTTCTTCAGTTCAAACCGCCTCTACCTTAAATACCTTGGCTTCTTCCACAGCTGCCGCCTTAGACACACAATCAAATTTAAATTCCCAACTCAAAGGTGGCATTATGATCCTAAATCAAAGGGTGGACCTAGTTCAGGAGCAAATTGATGTTCTTTGGCAAATCGCTCAGTTGGGATGTGAATGGAAACTTAATGCCTTATGTATCACTAGTGTTCAATATGAAAACTTTACAAGGGCAGCAAATCTGTCAAAGCAACTGTCCTTGTACTTGGCAGGGAATTGGTCCCTAGATTTTGATGCGGAATTGGAAGAACTAAGACAAGCTATTGTTATGATCAATTCCACACGAGTGGACCTTAGCCTGGCTGAGGGTTTTACCTCTTGGCTTTCCTCTGCCTTTTCCTTCTTCAAGGAGTGGGTAGGGGTAGGGATGTTTGCAGTTTGCTGCCTTGGGGGCTGTGCGCTGTGCCTCTGGTTGATTTGTCGCCTGCAAGCCCAGACCAGGCGGGACAAGGTAGTTATTTCTCAAGCACTTGCCGCTTTGGAGTGTGGATCCTCCCCCCAGATTTGGCTGTCGGCCCTGAAAAACACCTAGTTTTTCCCTGGCCCCTGCCCCCTTAGGGCCTGAGGTGCTCATTATACAAGGAGGAGCAGAGGGTTGGTGTTGGGAACACGACATTCATTGGCGCTCAGGCTGCGAGACAAAGTACTGCACATGAGGTATGCTCTTAGCAGCCTCATGGAGGGCATGTTTGATTGCATATGGGTTGGTACCGACATCCCATCTCTGAGAAAAGGTACCGGACGGGTGAGGCACCAGCCTGGCTGGCCACCTGGCCTGGGGTCTTCACAATGTCCTTTTGTTTATCAGAGATCAAACCTCTACCTTCACCTGCTGCGCTTTATAATAGAAAGGGGGAACTGCAGGGAGCCACATCTAGTCCCCACCACTAGATGGCGCTGGCACTGCAGGAAACCACATCTAATCCGCCATTACAAGATGGCGCTAACCTCGTGGTGTTCAACTTCATTTACGACAGTGCTTTGGCGCCAACCGTATTCAAGGTACGCGCATGCGCTTGACGCAACCTGTCCTGAGCCTATCCCGTGGCGCCTGGTGGTGGCAAGCAGATAACAGCCAATCAGTAGGTGCCTCATTGCCCATCCCCCTATAAAAGTAGCTGTACACCCCGCCCCCGAGTCCTTCTCCATCCGCTCTCCTGTCAACCAAGAAGCTCTCCAATAAAGTGTGATCAAGAAGGATCCTCGTGTGGTGATTGTTCTTTTCCCGCTGGTCGGGGGGGCTCGCCGCAACCTTTAATCCCAGCACTCAGGAGGCAGAGATAGGAGGATCACTGGGGGTTTGAGGGCAGCCTGGAACTACAAAGTGAGTTCCAGATTGGCCTGGGCTAGAGGGAGACCCTAACTTGAAAACAAAAAATTAAACATGGGATGGAGAGATGGTTTAGCAGTTAAGTGCTTGCCTATGAAGCCTAAGGACTCCGGTTCGAGGCTCGATTCCCCAGGACCCACGTTAGCCAGATGCACAAGGGGGCACGCGCCTAGAGTTCCTTTGCAGTGGCTGGAGGCCCTGGCACGCCCATTCTCTCTCTCTCCCTCTTTCTCTCTGTCACTCTCAAATAATAAAAATAAATTTAAAATATTAAACTGTTCCTATTGTCAATATTCTTGTAACTATAGCTTTCTATCCTTCCTTATTAAGCTCAGAACTCATATGTGAACATCCCACTTCAATTTATAAAAGACCATTCTATTACTGTGTTACTGTGCTATCCTCTCAAATACTTCAAATTGGTAATTGTCAGGTTGGTTTCCAAGGAGGCAGAATAGAAAGCAAGAGGTTTGTAGGGAATGCATTTGTACTCAACACCCAAGGAGTCAAAAACATGGCTGGGCATGTGTCTGGAGCTCCTTTGCAAGAGGCCTTGGCATGCCCAGATTTTCTTTCTCTTAAATGAAAAATTTATTTATGTATTTGAGAGAGAGATAATGGGCATGCCAGGGCCTTCAGCCACTACAAATGAACTTCAGACACATGTGCTGCCTTGTGCATCTGGCTTATGTGGGTCCTGGGGAATCGAAAGGATGTCCTTTGGCTTTGCATGCAAATGCCTTAACTGCTAAACCATCTCTCTAGCCCAAATGAAAAAAATTTAAAAAGACCTTTAAGCCAGATGCACAAGGCAGCACATGTGTCTGAAGTTCGTTTGTAGTGGCTGAAGGCCCTGGCATGCCCATTATCTCTCTCTCAAATAAACAAATAAACATTAAAAAAAAAAAAAGACTTAGTTCCGGCATAGTGGTGCATCCCCAGCACTCAGGAGGCATAGGCAGAAGGATCACCATGAGTTCAAGGCCACCCTGGAACTACCTAGTGAATTCCAGGTTAGCCTGGGCTATAGCAAGACCCTACTTTGAAAAACAAAAACAACAAAAAAGACAAGTTTAAATGCCGGGCGTGGTGGCACACGCCTTTAATCCCAGCACTCGGGATGCAGAGGTAGGAGGATTGCAGTGAGACTCCATAGAGACCCTGAGACTCCATAGTGAATTCCAGGTCAGCCTGGGCTAGAGTGAGAGCCTACCTCAAAAAAACAAAAACTACTTCCATCTTGTGAGCTTTAGTTCATTAGTCTGTAAAATGGGTACATTTCTTATATATTCTCTGTAACATTAAATTTGTTTGCAAAGAGCCAAATATTGGGTCCTTACTAAAACGGACATTCCCTATGTGGAAAGGCTTATTCTACTTCAGCAATTTCAGTTCATGTCTAAAAGTTTTCCTAACATTTTGTAACTCCACAGCTCAATAGCACCCAAACACTATCTGGTCATAGGCTCACTGTTTATGGTTGTCCACTCAACATCTAGTTCCTGTCCTCTCATAGGCCTGTTTATTTTTATTTTTATTCTTAATTTTTTTTCTTCATTTTTTATTTATTTATTTGAGAGCGACAGACAGAGAGAAAGAGGCAGCAAGAGAGAGAGAGGGAATGGGTGCGCCAGGGCTTCCAGCCACTGCAAACGGAACTCCAGATGCGTGCGCCCCCTTGTGCATCTGGCTAACGTGGGTCCTGGGGAATCGAGCCTTGAACCGGGGTCCTTAGGCTTCACAGGCAAGCGCTTAACCGCTAAGCCATCTCTCCAGCCCCCTCATAGGCCTGTTTTCGTTCATGTATGATCCCAGATTCAATAGGGCAACCTGATGAGTGCAAGCCATTCCCTGCTGACTCACTAATCTGCACATGTGATGTGGCATCTGGTGGCCTACCCAGGCCACAGGGAAGGACAAAGCTGATTGCGGGCAGCCGTCTTAGGACCCCACCTTAGAGAACCTTACACCAAGGATGATGTAATGAGCTATGGGTAGGGCATTGGAGCTGGTTGCCATCATTGAGCTGTTAACTACGTCCACTGTCTGATAGCTTGTGAATAACTTGCCTTGTTATGTCAGTGTGAGGCTCTAACTTGGAAGGCAGAAATAAATAAATATATATATATATATGGCTAAAGCACTTGCTGAAACCGAGTTGGGTCCATTGCACCCACTTAAATGCAGGGTGGGCATGGTGGACCACCTGTAATCCCAGCATCCCAAAAGGTAGAGATGGGGTTCCCCGGGGCAAGCTGACTGGCTAATCAGCAAGCTGAGGCTTCACGTGAGAAACCCTGCCTCAGTAAGTGTGGTAGAGAGTGACCAAAGACAACATTGCATAGCACCTCGGGCCTCTAAGTGTACACCTATGCTACACATGTGAACATGCACACACAAACGTGTCACGAACTTAGATATGAAGTTTCTACAGCAAGTACACTTTTATCCTTTTTTCTCCAGCCCAGGCCTGCTGTTGCTGTGGGATCTGGAGACTCAAACTCAGGCAGTTTCAGGCCCCGTCAGGTCCACATGCTTGCACAGGAAGCACACTTAACCGTCACTAAGCAATCTCTCATATTCATATATACATACGTAATTTTTTGTTTGCGTAAGTTATTTCTAAAGGGCTTAGGGCCAGGAACCATTTTTTTTCCTTTTGTTTTTCGAGGTAGGGTCTCACTCTGGCCCAGGGTGACCTGAAATTCACTATGTAGTCTCAGAGTGGCCTTGAACTCACAGTGATCCTACCTCTGCCTCCGGAGTGCTGGTATTAAAGGCGTGCGCCACCATGCCCAGCTTCCGTGAACCTTTTATAAATGTTTCAATATCTTATTACTGACAGTGCTATTGCATTTCTTCTGTATACTTGAGGACCAATGACTGTTATGCTGCACTGTTTAATGTAGACTTGGGGTTACTCTGTACAACATTTAGGGAAATCTTGGCTCTGGGCCCTTCAAGGTCATAGCTTTTGTACATACTTTTTTTTCCCCTGCATGGCTTATTTTAATTATTCATTAATTGGCTGCTAAAGCTAATTTCACTTTTTGGAAAGATGAGGCATTCTATGAAGCACCTTACATAACTTCCCAGTAGCTTGCTTGGACCTGATAACACCATCTTTCTCCAAAACCTAATTCATCTTCCTCAGACACCAAAAGTTGGTATGTCGTGTTTGAAAGCCCCTAATCCTTTTTCTAAAAGATGTGATCAGAGAAAGGTTTTCTGAGGAACTTTATATATTTTTATTAATTTTTTCATTACTTGAGAGAGAAACAGAGAGAATGGGTGCACCAGGGCCTCCAGCCACTGCAAACTCCAGATCTATGTGCCCCCTTGTGCATCTGGCTTACGTGGGTCCTGGGGAATCAAACCGAGGTCCTTTGGCTTTGCAGGCTAACGCCTTAACTGCTAAGCCATCTCTCCAGGCCCAACCCCCTTTATTTTATTTTTGGTTTTTCAAGGCAGGTCTCACTCTAGCCCAGGATGACCTGGAATTCACTCCGTAATCTTACGGTGGCCTCTAACTCATGATGATCCTCCTACTTCTGCCTCACAAGTGCTGGGATTAAAGGCATGCCCCCCCTCACACACACACACCTGGCCTTATTTTAGTTTTTTCAGACAGAGTGTTATGGGCTAGGGATGTGGCTCAGTGGGTAGAGTGTCTGCCTAGCTTGCATGAACCCCTGAGTTCAATCCAGATGTTGTGGTCCATGCCTGAAATCCTAGCACCTGACAGGTGGAGATAGGAGAAGCAGGAGTTCTTAGCTACATAGGGCATTGTAGGACAGGCTGAAACTACATGAGAGGGGAAGGTGGGGAGAGAAATGGAGACTAAGTGGTCCAGGTGAGTCTTAAATTTGTAATCGTCCTGCTTCAGCCTCCCAAGAGTTAAGATTATAGGCATGTGTCACCATACCTGCCTGATGGTTCTCTTCATGAGTAAAAGCCATTTCTGTCAATGTTGTTGGTCTTGTTAAGAGAAAATGACAAGGAGCAAGAACTTAACGGACACCTCTGATACTTAAGCTCTCTACAGGAACTCAGAAAGTCTAGAAAATGCAATACCCAAAAATGTTTAATATCAACAAATATAGAAGTACAAATGAATAAAATTTAATACAAGGATGCAAATACAAATATTTTGGCCAAAGTTTAATATTTAAGTTAACATAAAGAATGCTTGTAAGCTTTAAGTAAGAATGCTTGGGTTCTAATCTGTACACATTTTAAACAAGCGGCAAGACAAAATGGGTAGTGTACAAAATATTCCTACTTCCCTTGAGAAATACATTTAAAATACATTTCTGCTGAACACTGTGTAACACAATGTAAGTGGACTAAATAGAAGTGAGCACAACTTCATGCTCTTTAAATTCCCAACAGTCTAATATATCACGGCCTTGATAATTTGAAGAGTTATGTTTAAATTCAAAATCCTCCTGGTTGTTCACCACCAAAAGGCCTTAGCGGTGAAAAGGCAATGAGATTACCACCAAAGGAGAAATTTCTGGCATGTTCTTGATGTCTGCTGTCCACATTAGTGTAGAGATTACTGGAGTTTAGACCTGGCTGAAGAACAAATTCAGAGAAGTTACTACTCAAGTAACCACCAAATTTCCCAAATTAACTCTTCAATTCTGCAAGTCAACTGTGTATTGTTTTATTATATAAATAAGTTTCCTTGTATAACAATATTACAAATGACAACGATTATGCACCTGTCAAACAGCCCTAATTGGAAATAATCTTTAACTGAAAAAACAGAGTAGGACTTCATGCCTGAAAGATGATTAGTATGCAAATGGACTCAGCATATGCAGGATAATACAACTGAACCACATATAGAGATTCCACAAATCCTAAACCATATAATAGCACTTAGTGTGCCTTTACCATAGTGTTATCCTACTGGGATCCTTCTAGCTTTCCTCACTAAAACTATGGAAATGGAAAAATAGGAAAACTGTAAAGTACTAAGATTATTAATGAGATAATATATAACCATGAAACACTTCTGATAATATATAAATGTTAAAAAATATTCGGAATAATTTCCGGATGTATTTATATTTAGAACCAAGCACTCCGTTCAGACTGGGGAATGAGATTAAATCAGGTTTATGTAAACTGGCTTTATGCTGAAGTCCCTGAAATTCTAGGTCTCAGTTCGTAAGTAATGAGGGCCAAGGCCAAGAATGAATGATGTGTGGGGTCACTTCTGCTCACAGCTGACCAGAGCTTGATCACCATGAAGGAAGCTTTGAAAGAAAACAAAAGCTCACATACACAAAGACAGTTAAGGAATTAAGAGTCAGACTTCTTGAAGTTGACAAAATTTTTTGTTATTTGATACTAAACTTGCTTCAGTGAACTTTCAGACCTGGAAAGTTTAAAGGTAAGGCTGTAAACTAGAGGATAACAAAGTTCGCCTCCAGATACTTGAAATAAAAAGGTCTGGTGGTAGGCTGTAACCAATACTGTAAACTATTCTATTCATCTCATAGTATCAAGATAATGAGTAAGAATCAGAAAGCTAAGGAGGATTTTATAATTAAGAAGAGAATTAGGTATTATATATATGTAAGTAGAAAGATTGAGATGGGGAGGGGATATGATGGAGAATGGAATTTCAAAGGGGAAAGTGGGGGGGGTACTACCATGGGATATTTTTTATAATCATGGAAAATATTAATAAAAATTGAGAAAATAAAAAAAAGAAGAGAATTAGATTCTGAAATCATAATGTGTTTTAGAAAAAAACATATTCAGCTAGGTGTGGTGGCACATGCCTTTAATCCCAGCAAATGGGAGGCAGAGGTAGGAGGATCACTGTGAATTCAAGGCTAGTGTGGAACTACACAGTGAATTCCAGGTCAGCCTGGGCTAGAATGAGACCCTGTCTCAATCCCCCCCCTGCCCGCCTCGCAAAAAAAAAAAAGAAACCATATTCACTTTATGCTTTTTATGACAGTAAATGTGTGCATTATGTACCTGTATCCCTGAGTCTATATTAATTAACATGAGAGAAAACAGCTTTTACAAAAGGCTTCACAGCAGGGCTAACATTGAACTAAAGTTACAAACTGAGGTTCACCAAAAGTTAAGTCCAAGAAGCTTAAAAATGAAATAGCAGAGCATAAATATAGTAATTTAAAGAATTTGGATGAAAATAACAAAGGATCAGTGACCTTGGGATGACTCAGAAGGCGGCATGGTGCTGGGAAGAAGTGACAGGAGTGCTCAGTACTGCAATATCTCTATCACACCTCCAAGGCTCAGGGTCCATAGTGGAAGAGGTGGTGGAAAGAATATAAGAGCCAAAGGAAGGGTAGGACTCCTTACAACGTGCACCCCCAAACACAAAATGGCCTGGATATCCATGACCTCACAATGCCTGACACTACCTACACAAGACCATCATAAGAAGAGGAAAAGATCATGACAACAAAATAAAAGAGAGACTGATTGAGAGGGGGAGGGGATATGATGGAGAGTGGAGTTTCAAAGGGGAAAGTGGGGAGAGGGAGGGCATTACCATGGGATATATTTTATAATCATGGAAGTTGTTAATTAAAAAAAATTTGAAAGGAAAATAACCAAGGATGACTGAGATGAGATACTGCCTACTGCCACTAATATATTTCCAAAAAGCAGAAGCCTTGTCCTGTATTTTTCTTGTGTCATTTAATATTTATATTAATGTAAGCCACATATTAGATAATCATGTGACCAACCAATTTGTCATATAAATTTGAAAAATGCATCTTAGAGCAAGATGAATTTTTTTCCTTTGGTTTTCAAGGTAGGGTCTCACTCTAGCTCAGGCTGACTTGGAATTCACTATATATCTCAGGGTGGCCTCGAACTCATGGTGATCCTCCTACCTCTGCCTCCCGAGTGCTGGGATGAAAGGTGTGCGCCACCACACCTGCCAGCAAGATGAATTTTTAAGGTGCCTGACTAAATTTATTTATGTGAGCAAAAACATTTGAATATAGCTGGGTGTGGTGGAGGTGCTGTTCTGGAAGACTGTGGAATCTTAGGAGGTGGAGCCTTGATGGAGGAAGTATGTTAGTGGGGAACGGGACCCTGAGGTGCTTCAGCTTGGCTCCACTTGCCATGCCCTGGCTTCCATCCTGCTGGGGCTGGCCGTGCAGTTCCTGCCAGGATGGATCCTACCCACCTCTCCCACCCGCGGAAGTATAAAGTGATTTGGATCCTTTTCCTTTCATTAGTTGCTTCTGGTCAGGGACTCCTGCCCAGCAGTGAGAAGGTAACTATGATATTCATTTCATAAAACAAATCTAGAACCATACATCAGTATGCATACCTGTAACCCCAGCCCACTTAACCCCACCTGCCACAGACTGAGGCAGGAGGATGGAGAATTTGTGGCCAGCTTGGGATTTATAACAAGACCCTGTCTCAGAAACAAACAGACAAACAAACAAACATATATAACATAAAAGAAATTGTCAAATTAAGTTGCAAAACTTACTGAATCAAGAAGATGGCATTCAGAAGTGAGACTTTTGTCTAATGGTACTGAAAAACAAGAAAATTTTGTTTATACTTATGAGAGAGCCGGGCATGATGGCACATACCTTTAATACCAGCACTGAGGAGGCAGAGGTATGAGGATCACTGTGAGTTCAAGGCCTCCCTGAGACTACATAGTGAATTCCAGGTCAGCCTGAGCTCGAGTGAGATCTTATCTCAAAAAACAAAACAATTTTTTTTTTCACTTATGGGAGAGAGAGAAAGGAGAGAGAATGAAACAGAACGGGCACACCTAGAGCTTCTTGCCACTGCAAACAAACTCCAGACACATTCACCCACTACTTTGTGTGACAGTCTTTACATGAGAACTGGGGAATTGAACTCAGGCTGGCAGGCTTTAGAGCAAATTCCTTTAACCACTGATCCATCTCCTCAGCCATTTTTAGAGGCTATTCTTACAGTTAAGTATTGTTAAGAGATGGGCAAAGCTTTGAAAGATATGACCTATGTACATATCAAAAGCTAAGACAAAAAATACTTTGTGTGCTATAATGAAATTAAAATTTCTGGTGAAGTTCTTACCTTAATTTTGGCATAAAAAGAATTGTCTATATAAACTAATATCATACTTAAAATATTAAAGGTATCCAAAAGACCCTGATGAAAGATCAGGCAGAAGTCAGGTATGGTGACACATACCTATAATCAGAGCACTTGGGAGGCTGAGTCAGGAGGATCACAAGTTAGAGACAAACCTAGGAAACTTAATGAGTTCAAGACTCAAAACTACAAAAAGCTCAGGTGGAAGACATTAAATGTCTGAGCATCGGCTGGAGAGATGGCTTAGTGGTTAAAGTGCCTGCCTACAAAGCCTGAGGACCCATGTAAGCCAGATGCACAAGGTGGCGCATGCATCTGAAGTTCATTTTCAGTGTCTGGAGGCTCTGGTGTGCCCATTCTCTCTTCTGACTCTCTCTCTCTCCAAAAAATAAACAAAACATTAAAAATAAAAAGTATCCTTAATGCCAGTACTTGGGAGGCAGAGGTAGGAGGATCATCATTGAGTTAGAGGCCACCCTGAGACTACATAGTGAAATCCAGGTTTGAAAAACCAAAAAGTAAATGTCTGGGCATAGCTGTAACATTTTATTTTAGCTTAGGTCCCAGATAAGACCTAGAGTAGCAGAGGAGAATAACAGGTAAACCAGGCGTGCACTCATTACATTTCAACAAAATAAGAGCCATTTCCTATTAGAGAGTAATCACAAGGTAGGAACTAGCATTAGGGAGGGGAAATGGGATTTTTCCAATGTAGTTTTTTGTTTTGTTTTTAGGTAGGGTCTTACTCTATCTAGTCCAGGCTGACTTTGAACTCAAAGCGTTCCTCGTACCTCTGCCTACCAAGTGATGGAATTATAGGCCTGCGCCACCATGCTCGGCTTACAAGCTAGGTTTTTAAGTATGCTTGTTTTGTTTTTTTCTAGGCAGAGTCTCACTCTAGCCCAGACTGACCTGGAACTCACTCTTCTTGCTTCAAGTTGTTTCTTCTACCTCAGCCTCCTGAAAGTGTTCAGTAACAGTGAGGGATCCCAAATAGGCCTAATGTCACATGCTTCTTATGCTTAGTATGGATTAGTAACTAAAACAAAAACCAAAAAACCTGACTCTCTCTCTCCCTCCCTCTTTCTCTGTCAAGCAAATAAATAAATATTTTTTTTAAAAGTTAAAAAAAAAAACCTCAACAACTTTGTGCTGTGTGTGTTGCAGATAGGCACAGGGAAGCCATGGTGTGCGCGTGCACACATGTGTGTATCAGAGGAACATCTCAAGTGTCAGGCCTTGTACTTCATCTTGTTTGAGGCAGGGTCTCTTATTTACCACTGCAAATACCAGGCTATCTTCCAGGACTCTGTCTTCAACATCTATTTCACCACCAGAGGGCTGGGATAGACTGGAGAGATGGCTTTGCAGTTCAGGCGCTTGCCTGCGAAGCCAAAGGACCCAGGTTCACTTTCCCAGTACATAAGCCAGATGCACAAAGTGGCACATATGTCTAGAACTCATATGTAGTGGCTAGAGGCCCTGGTGCACCCATTCTCTCTCTCTCTCTCTAAAATAAATAAATAGGGCTGGAGAGATGGCTTAGCAGTTAAGGCATTTGCCTGCAAAGCCAAAAGACCCCAGGTTCGATTCCCCAAGACCCACATAAGCCAGATGCACAAGGGGCACATGTGTCTAGAGTTCGTTTGCAGTGGCGGGAGGCCCATTCTCTCTCTATCTGTCTCTCTTCTCTCTCTGTTTGCAAATAAACAGAATTAAAAAAAAATAATAAAATAATATTTCTTAAAAAATTAGCCGGATGTGGTGGCACACGACTTTAATCCCAGCACTTGGTAAGCAGAGGCAGGAGGATCTCTGTTGAGTTCGAAGCCACCCTGATATTACACTGTAAATTCCAGGTCAGCCTGAGCTAGAATGAGACCTAACTGTGAAAAAAAAATTTAACCGTTCAGCCATTTTCCCATCCTGCTTTCTTTTTTTGACACAGAGTCTCACTATATAGATCTACCTTGCTAGGTAGACCAGACTGGCACTGAACTTAAGTGATCCTCCTGCCTCTGCATCCTGAGTACTGGGATTACAAGTTTGTGCCACCATGCCCAGCTCAACATCAGAGTACTCTTAACTTCTCATGAAATATTTACTGTGTCTAATTTCTTGATCTTCATCCTTAGAAAATGATACTCAGAATTCTATGACTAAACCTGAACCCAAGGTTAAGTGCTACAAGGCTTCATTGTACTTGAGAAGCTTACCTGGCTGAGAAACTTCTTGTAAGATGTTGTTTTGTGGTGGGACATTTTTTTCAGGGCTACCCATCAAAACATCTGGTGAATTGACTGAAGAATTTAGTTCCATTCTTTCCTCAACATCTGAAATTGCTTCTTTCTGGTTAGTATCAATACCATCTGCTATTCCATCATCAACAAAAGGCAAACTCATTCTTTCACTGGGTAAAAATTCCATCTTGAGTTTTATCTTATTTACATCCTGGAAATAAAATTGGTAGCTATGTTTAATTAGCAAAAATTAGCATAAATAAAAAGTCTTGTTGCAATTAAACACAAAGACAGCTAAAGATATATATATATATATATTTTTTAATTATTTATTTGCAGAGAGAAAGAGAGATGGAGAGAGAGAATGGGCACGCCAGGGCCTCTACCCACTGCAAATAAACTCCAGATGAGTGTGTCCCTTGTTTATCTGGCTTACATGGGTCCTGGGGAATCGAACCTGGGTCCTTTGGCTTCACAGGCAAACGCCTTAACCACTAAGCCATTTCTCCAGCCCAGTGTGTGTGTATGCGTGCGTGCGTGCATGTGTGTGTGTGTGTGTATATATATATATATTTTGGTGTTTTGAGGTTGGGTCTCACTATAGCTCAGGCTGACCTGGAATTCTCTGTGTAGTCTCAGGGTAGCCTCGAACTCACGGTGATCCTCCTATCTCTACCTCCAGAGTGCTGGGAATAAAGGCGTGTGCCAGCACGGCTGGCCCGTGGTTTATATTTTTAAAATAGTGAGAAAACACTGTCATGCTTCATGGGAATTAATAGGTGTGATAGTTAAGGTGTTGTCAACTTGGTCTATTTAGTAATCCATAGGTTGCTTCTAGGAAGGATCAACTAAAGGAGGAAGTCTTTCCCCAAGGTTGAGCCCTTCCCCCAGAATGGGCGGTCCCGCCCAGAGGGGGACTTGATACAAGGGAGCTCTGGGAAAAAAAGAGTCCCTTCCTTCCTTCCTTCCATTTTGGCTGCCGGAGCTGCTTGCTACCTTCCAGCGTGGATTGAAGACCAGTGTGGACGAAAGACCAGCATCAACTGAAGACCCCCATGGATTGAAACCCAGCGGCTCCTCAGGAAGCCTCCAGGCTTTCCAGCACCATCTGCAGTGCTGGGTCGGGACTGCTGAGGCATCTGGCCACAAGGACTGAGCAACTACCAGGTTCAGTGATTCTCAGGCCTGTAACTGCTATTGGACTACTGTAAGCTGACCCAATAAATCCCCTTTTAAAATAATTCATTCTAGCAGTTCTGTTCCTCTAGAGAACCCTGACTAATACAATAGGAATACATGTTTTTCAGCCAGAACCTACATCCCAGTTCAAAGAGTGAAAAATATTTCCTGTGGGAACCAGAAAGGAAGTATCTTAGGTATGGTGAGCCGCATGGTCAATCATGACCTGTCATAGATCTTCAACACTACCACTGGATTACAAAAACAAGGAAAAACAGTAAGTTCAAGGCTCAAGCTTGCTTATCTCTACTTTGGGGTTCATTTTTGCCATATTCATCTTTTCTTGGGGGTATAAAACTAACCCAAGGTCTTACATATGCTAGACAGGCTATAAGCCACTGAGCTGTATCCAAGCCCTCATGATCGCCTTGAGGTGAACTGAATACAAAAAGGAATTAAAAAAATTCAGGGTTTAAAAAAAAAAATTCCCAACGCCAATGAAACAAGATTTTATCATTTTGTATGACTAATTTAGATTTCCAGTGAGAATTCTGCCTTGCAATAGAACTTACATGGTTTACTTCAATTAACTCGTGTAATCTGGTACACTGAGCATCTTCTGCTTGGCTGTTACTGGAAAAGAAAAAAAAAAAACAGAAAAATTGTACTCAGATAATTAAATATAATGCTATCTTTGACTTGTGTTGTTTTTCATTATTTTTTTAAAAATATTTTTATTTATTTATTTGTAAGTACAGTGAGCTAGAGAAAACAGAGACAGAGAGAGAGAATGGGTACACTAGGGCCACCAGCCATGCAAATGAACTCCAGACACACGCGCCACTGTGCATCTGGCTTTATCAGGGTACTCGGGAATCAAGTCTGGGTCATTAGGCATTGCAAGGAAACGCCTTAACCTCTCAGCCATCTCTCCAGCTACCACTCCCCGCCCCCTTTTTTAAAGTACTTTTTATTTACTTATTTGTAAGCAGAGAGCGACAGAGTGGGGGAAGAGATACAGTGAATGGACATGCCAGGGCCTCTAGGCTTTGCAAACAAACTCCAGACACATGCATCACCTGGTGCAACTGGCTTTATGTGGGTACTGGGGAATTGAACCCAAGTCTAGCCCTTGACTTATTATTTTTTTTTTTTTCTGGGTAGGGTTTCAATCCAGTCCAGGCTGACCTGGAATTTACCATGCAGTCTCAGGGTGGCCTTTAACTCATGACACTCCTCCTACCTCTGTCTCCTGAGTGCTAGGATTAAAAGCGTGTGCCTCCATACCTGGCTTGACTTGTCTTCTGAGTTTGTCCTTAATGGCAGGTGTTAATTCACCAATGGGTCAAAGATGTAATCAGCCCCAAGACCTAGCCTCTCTGTATGCTGGATAACAGTTATTGTAGAATAATCTTACAAATAACACACTACAGGGGTTGGAGAGATGGCTTAGAAGTTAAGGCACTTGCCTGCAAAGCCCAATGACTGGCGCTGGATTCCCAAGTACCCACATAAAGCCAGATGCACTAAGTGGCACATGCATCTGGAGTTCATTTGCAGTAGCTGGAGACCCCGACATGCCCATTCAGTTTGTCTCTTCTCTCTCTCTCTGCTTGCAAATAAATAAATAAAATATTAAAACCAATATACTACTATGCCAATTAGTCAGATTAACATGGCTCCACTAGCGATACTTTGAGTCTTGCCACATCCAGAGCCACTCATTACAGGAAGGTCAAATAAGATTGACCTCTGCAATGAAGAACTCATTTACTATTTAGCTGGATTTGGCTACTTTTTGTTGTTGATGAGTTTAAAAAATATACATTTAATTTATTTGACAGAGGGGGGAAGAAAGATGCAGATAGAGAGAATGGACACCCTAGCCATAGCAAACAAACTTCAGATGCATGAGTCACTTTGTACATGTGGCTTATGAGGGTCCTAGGGAGCTAAACCTGGGTCCTTAGGCTTCGCTAGCAAGCACCTTAACCATTAACCACCAAGCTATCTTTCCAGCCCTGTTGATGGGGTTTTTTAAAATACTTTTATTTATTTCTGAGACAAGGAGAGAAGAGAAGAGGAAGAAAAGAGAAGAGTAGAAGCGAAGAGAAATTGGTACACCAGGGACTCTTGCCAGACACACTTGTGCACCTAACTTCACTTAGGTACTGGGGAATTGAACCCAGGCCAGCAGGGTTTGCAAGTAAGTGCCTTTAACACCTGAGTCATAGCTCTAGCCCCTCTGGTTGTTGTTTTAAAGATTGGGTCTTTTGTGCTGGAGAGATGGCTTAGCAGTTAAGAATCTTGCCTGCAAAGCCAAAGGATCCAGTTTTGATTCCCCAGTACCCACGTAAGCCAGATGCACAAGGTGGCATCTGAAGGCCCTGGTGCACTCACCTTCTCTCTCTTTCTCAAATAAAGTAATGTCTCTGGTAGAATGGACCTGAACTCTCTATGTGGATGAAGATGGTCTTCAGCTCCTGATCTTTCTGCTTCTACCTCCCAAGTGCTAGGATTATAGGATTATGCCACCATACCAGGCCTTATTTTTTACATTTGTATGTATGTATGAACATGTTTATGTGTGAGTACATGTGCATGTAGAAGTCAGTGGTCAATGTAAGGTGCCTTCTTCCTCCTCAGTTGTCTCCACCTTGTTTTTTTTTTTTTTTTTTTTTTTTTTTTTTTTGTCGAGGTAGGGTCTCACTCTAGCCCAGTCTGACCTGGAGTTCACTATGGCGTCTCAGGGTGGCCTGGAACTCATGGCGATCCTTCTATCTCTGCCTCCTGAGTGCTGGGATTAAAGGCGTGCGCTACCATGCCCGGCTGCCTCCAATTTCTTTTTTGACACTGTGTTTGCACTCAACTTAGAGCTTACCAATTCAGCTAGACTAGCGATCTTAGTGTCCGCCTCCACAGCTATATTATTTGCACTTGGGATCTAAATCCTCATGCTTATGTGGTAAGCACTTTTCTCCTGAGCCATCTCGCCAACCCCGAGAATTGGCTGTATGTGCATTGGTTTGGTTATTTTTACTTATTTTATTTATTTTTGAGGTAGGGTTTCATTCTAGCTCAGGCTGACCTGGAATTCACTATGTAGTCTCAGAATGGCCCCGAACTCACAGTGATCCTGTCTCCCAAGTGCTGGGATAAAAAGCATGCACCACACTATGCCCAGCTGTTGGTTATTTTTTTATTTAAATTTTGAGACAGGGTCTGGCTTTGTGGGCTCAAACTCTCTATCCTCCTCCCTCAACCTTCCAAATGGGTGACTTCAGGGATGTGATACTTTGCCCAGTGAACAGGTTGCATTACAATACACTCTAGTAAAAGAGTTCAAATTGTATTTTTATTTTTTTAATTTTTGGTTTTTTGAGGTAGGGTCTTGCTCTAGCCCAGGCTGACTTGGAATTCACTAAGTAATCTCAGGGTATCACTACACTGCCAAGCTGTACTCAAACTCAGTTAAGTGATGTTCCCATCTCAGCCTCCTGAACAGATGGGACTATAGGTGTGTACCATCATGCCCGTATCAAACCTAAAATCTTAAGTTGCTATTTTCTCATTTATAAAAGAATAAATCTTGCCCACATATGAAATGCAAATAGAAATACCTCCTGACCACATTTTACCAGCCTAAGAATATGAAATAATAGTTGACATCAGCATTGTTAAATTATTAGTAACACAGTCAGGTATGGGGTGTCATACCTTTGATCCTGGGAGGCAGAAGTAGGAGGGAGGATCACTGTGAATTCTAGGCCACCCTGGGACTAAATAGTGATCAGCCTGGTCTAGAATGAGATCCTGCCTCAAAAAACCAAAAAGTGAAATGAAAATAAAAATTACTGGTAATATACTAAAGAAATACCTGCTTTCAAGAACATTTGGAAACACTGTCACATCAACATGTTCCCTTTTGCTACTCTGAGGATCAGGATTATCCAGGGATGTCCTGTGTGGCAGAAGGTCCATTTTAGTCCTGCTGTCAGGCATAACTTTGCTGGTAGACTTAGGTGTTCCAAATTTCTGAGAACAACGTTCAGAGGAAAGTGCTACAAGATAAAAGAAATCACCTCAATACCAAAAAGTTCTTTCACTCATTGTCTTTATAATCAGGAAGACAGTGGCAATTCTACTAACTTGTCTCTTTATCTTGTCAATGTTTGTTAAAGTCAAGCACCTGGGACTTTCTGTTCAACAGAAAATGCTCACCTTAGACTTTTCTTCTTGATATCCCACTCATATAATAGAACAGATCTTAAAAGACACAATTTTACAATGTTAAAGGAGTAAGAGTCAATAATAAGAATATTTTAGAAGCTGTAATATAAGTCGGGCGTGGTGGTGCATGCCTTTAATCCCAGCACTCGGGAGGCAGAGGTAGGAGGATCACTGTGAGTTCAAGGCCACCCTGAGACTACATGTGAATTCCAGGTCAGCCTGGCCTAGAGTGAGACCCTACCTTGAAAAAACAAAAAACAAACAAACACACACACACAAAAAAAGAAGAAGCAGTAATATAAACTGGCAAATGGGATATTCCTTAGGTAACTTAAAGAAATGCATACTAGAACACCAATCAGAAACCAAAAACAAACAAACAAAAATCCTCTAATCCCAGTATTGGGAAGGACCCTTAGGGCTTTATGCTAGTCTACTGAATCAGTGAGTTTTAGGGTTAGTGTGAGACCTTGTCTCAAGAAATAAGTGGATGCTGGGCGTGGTGGTGCACACCTTTAATCCCAGCACTCAGGAGGCTGAAGTAGGAGGACCGTTGTGAGTTCAAGGGCAGCCTGGGACTACACAGTGACTTCCAGGTCAGCCAGGGCAAATGAGACCCTACACTGAAAAAAAAACAAAAAAAACAAATGAAAAAAAGTAGAAACTGAGGAAGACACCTGACATTGACCTCTAACCTCCATCTGCACACACATGCACACAACATAAGCATACATATGCCAAAAAAATTGAAAGGGGGGGAGACTGGAGGATGGCTTAGCGGTTAAGGTGTTTGCCTGCAAAGCCAAAGGACCCTGGTTTCGATTCCCCAGGACCATTGTTAGCCAGATGCACAAGGGGGTACACACATCTGGAGTTCGTTTGCAGTGGCTGGAGGCCCTGGCATACCCATTCTCTTTCTCTGTCAAATAAATAAATAAATAAAATTGAAAGAGGGTCTACTAGATACAGCTGAAAGATGGGTTACTCTATGAAAAATATAGGGACTAAAAGAATGCTTACAAATAAACCCCTGAAACACAGCTTTTTCCCCTTATATGACTCTTGAATCTACTGTTGGGCTGGGGAAATAGCTCAGTGGTTAAAAGCCCCTTTTATTTATTTCTCCGAGGAAGCATTAGCTAACCCACCCCCACCACCAAAAACCAAAAGAACAAACTAACCTGAGAATGACCTAACAGGACTCTCAACTCTGAAAAAGCCAGCATCAAACACTATTGTGTCCACTTCCTTCGGTACTTCCAGCAGCAGCAGCCTCAGGGTGCTCTTCTTGCTTAAGTCTCTCTCTCATAGCATTTTTTATGGCAGCAAGGCGATTCCTAGCAGCAATTCTTCCACTATCATTCTGTTTTGGTTTATTTGCTACTCCTGAGACAGTTTTTTTCTGCAAAGAAAAATTATGGTATTTATTAAAGCTATTCATTACCATTCGTTTCTTCCTTTCCTTTTTAGGTGATGCCCAGTGTCTTGTTCATAGAGGGCAAGAATCCTACCACTGAACTACATTCCCAGGACTTTTTACTTCCATATATATTTCAGAGAGAAAGAGGCAGAGAGAGAATGGGCATGCCATTACAAATGAACTCCAGATGCATGTGTCCCTTGTGCACCTGGCTTACATGGCTCCTGGGGGATTGAACCTGGGTCCTTTGGTTTTGCAGACAAGTGCCTTAGCCGCTAAGCCATCTCTCCAGCCCCAGACTTTTTTACTTTTAAGTTATCCCCACCTGGCCTTGAACTCATGCTGTATCTCAGATAGGTCTTGAACTTAGAATCTTCCTGCCTAATGAGTAGTTAGGATTAAAGGGCTATATAGAAACTCTGCTTCAAAAAACAAAGAGCATAGCCAGGGGTGGTGGCGCACGCCTTTAATCCCAGCACTTGGGAGGCCGAGGTAGGAGGATCGTCATGAGTTCGAGACTACATAGTGAATTCCAGGTCAGCCTGAGCTAGAGTGAGACCCTACCTCGAAAAAAGAAAAAGAAAAAGTAAAAAGAAAAGCAAACAAAAACAAAGAGCAGCTGCCATGCAACTCTGAGTACCTCAGGTCCCCAGAACCCAGACAACAAAAGTGGGAAGTTGTGATGGGTGTCTGTGATCCCAGTGACCGTACATGAGAAAGGAGAGGAGACAGAATTTTCCAAAAGCTCATAATGACATGGTGAACAATGACAGACCTACCTCAAAATGAGGTAGAAGGTGAAGACTGATCAGAAAATTGCCCGTTGACACATGTAGCATGTGAATGCCCAAACTTACTCACACAAATGTCATGTCAGAGGAAAGCTCACAGAGCTATAGCAGATTCTAAGAAAGACACCCAAACCAGGAAGGAGACTGTATGAAACTAAAACCTATTAGCCAGGCTAAAGGACAGATGGAACAGCATGGATGCAAAACCAGATATGAAAGAAAGCTTAATAGTCAGCAACACATAAGGAATAGATCAAAACCAGGCGTGGTGGCGCACGCCTTTAATCCCAGCACTTGGGAGGCAGAAGTAGGAGGATTGCTGTGAATTCAAGGCCTCCCTGAGAATATAGAGTGAATTCCAGGTCAGCCTGGGCTTGAGAGAGACCCTAACCTCGGGGGGGGGGGGTGTAAGAAAAAGGAAAGAAAGAAATTTGAATCTAAAACTCAGACTTACCCGAGGAACTTTTTTGCTTTCTGTGTTACTGTTTTGCCATCCAGACTCTTCAAGTTTGGTCAGGTTGTTGAATTTTTGGTGTACATCTTCTACCTATTAAAAAAAAAAAAAAAAAAGTAGCCCACATTCATTAGATTAATGCCAACCAAGATGAAGTAGCTAGGTAAAGTCTACTTTACTAAGTAAAGCTTCAAAACACAAATGAGAATGGTGACACAGGGCTAGTGAGTAACTAAAATAAGACTATATCTCCGTTCCCTCTGATAGGGTCTCCTGTACTCAAGCTGACTTAAAATTCACTGCTGGGTCAATGGTAATGTTGAATGCCAGATCCTTCTTCCATAATCCTAAGTATACTCAGATTATAGGAATGCACCACCACACCAGGCTGATTTCATTCTTAATTTAGTGTTTAAATCACGGACTTTTCATGGTAAAATTGTTTGTTTTTATCTTTGGCCTAGAAACCTCTAAAATCTAGATGAAAGATGGCAGGGATAAATAACTCTCCTAAATTTTTAAATTTGTTTTGTATTTTATTTTTATTTATTTATTTGAGACAGAGAGAGAGAGAGAGAGAGAGAGAGAGAGAGAGTGAACCAAGACCTCTAGCCACTGCAAAATAAGTCTAGATGCATGTGCCACATTGTACATCTGGTTTTCATGGGTCCTGGGGATTGGAACCTGGGTCCTTTGCCTTTGCAGGCAAATGCCTTAACCAATAAGTCATCTCACTAGCCCTCTACCAGATTTTTTGATTACTAGCATGGAAGTAAAGATATCCTAATTATCTTGGTTCTCATGCTAATTATTGTGTGATCTTTTTGTTGTTGTTGTTTGTTTTAAGGTAAGTTTTCACTCTAGCCCTGGCTGATCTGGAACTCACTCAGAGTGATCTTCCTATCTCTGCCTCCTGAGTGCTGGGAGTTTGCACCATCATGCCGGATCTAAACACAATCTTTTAAAATTTATTTTTTGGTTTTTCGAGGTAGGGTTTCACTCTAGCTCAGGTAACCTGAAATTCACTATGAAGTCTCAGGGTGGCATCGAACTCATGGCAATCCTCCTGCCTCTGCCTCCCAGGTGCTGGAATTAAAGGCGTGCACCATCATACTCGGCTCACAATCTTTCTTTTTAAAACGAATGTATTTAATGTAATTTAAACTTACAGCATTTTTATTGTGTATAATATGGTGCCCTCTGTGCCAGTTTTATATCTTCTGCCAGCCAGGTGTGGTGGCACACACCTTTAATCCCAGCACTCAGGAGGCAGAGGTAGGAGGATAACCCTGAGTTCGAGGCCACCCTGAGAATACAAAGTGAATTCCAAGTCAGCCTGGACTAGAGTGAAACACTACCTCGAAAAACAAACAAACAAACAAACAAAATAGTGAGAATACTATGCTCAGAGGCAGAAATTAAAGTCTCTTTATCCTAATACAAACAATCTCCTCCAGGGCGGTAACAAGTGTCAACATGTTGGCAAACATACTTGTATTCCCTCTACTACTGACATGTGTTGTACACATATCCTCCCAATCTTCCTCTCTCAAAAATAGACAAAGAGCAGACTGGAGAGATGGCTCAGTGGTTAACTGCTTTTAAGCATGAGGGGAGCCTGAAACTGTCCAAATCTCCAGAATCCACATAAACTGGGTAAGAGCACATGCATTCAGTTCTGCAAAGAAGAGCAGAGACCAGGGAAAAAGCAGCAAGTTCAAGAATCATTAAGAAGCTGGCTCAATCAAGAAACAGTGAAAAGTGTAATGGAGCAAGACAAACCACATCCTGCTCTGCCACAGGTGAATGCATGGGATACAAGGACACATACTGGGCACATTCACATACATATTATTTAGACACATACCAGAAAATAAGTAAAGATCAAAATGATTCAGTATTCATTTGTGACCAGCTGATCTTCAACAAAGGTTATCAACAGAATGCAAGCAGATTATTTCCCAAATGGTACAGAGGAAGTCTAATACCTACAACATCCACAAGCAAAATGAGGTAGATTCTCACCTCTCAGCATCATACACAGAAACAAACTAAAAAGATCATGGACTAATGTGTAAGACCTAAACAGGACAAAAAACAAAGGATGCTGGGCATGGTGGCGCACGCCTTTAATCCCTAACTCTGGAGGCAGAGATAGGAAAATTGCCATAAGTTTGAGGCCACCCTGAGACTATATAGTAAGTTCCAGGTCAGCCTCGGCTAGAGTGAAACCCCACCACAAAAAAAAAAAAAAAAAAAAGAGCTGGAGAGATGGCTTAGTGGCTAAAGCACTTGCCTATGAAGCCTAAGGACCCCAGTTCATCTCCCCAGGATCCATATAAGCCAGATGAACAAGGTGGGGCATGAATGTGGAGTTCATCTGCAGTGGCTAGAGGCCCTGGCATCCGCATTTTCTCTCTCTCTCAAATAAATAAATAAAATATATTAAAAATAAAAGGTGGGTTGGAGAGATGGCTTAGTGGTCAAGCGCTTGCCTGTGAAGCCTAAGGACCCCGGTTTGAGGCTCGATTCCCCAAGACACACGTTAGCCAGATGCACAAGGGGGCGCACATGCGTCTGGAGTTCGTATGCAGTGGCTGGAAGGCCCTGGCGCGCCCATTCTCTCACTCTCTCTTTCTCTCTCTCTCTCTAATGAATAAATAGAAATTGAATAAAAAACATTAAGAAAAAACAAAGGTGAAAAACATAATTAGAAGGTGTGCAATGGCACAAATGGTGTTGTGTGCACACCCTATGAATGTGCATGAATTACAGGGTGTCTGACACAGTGTTATTCATTGATATCTGATCTTACCATTTTTGTGAGGCGCAGGGATTCTCTAGTCTCTGCTCCCCATAGGACTATGTTTAGACATGCATGGCCAAACCAAACTATTTACATAGGTCCAGAGGAATCAAGCTGTAGACATTCTGTACCCCTGAACGATCTCCCAGTCTGGGGAAGTAATCTGCTAAAACTGGTGGTCAGTTGTTACCCTGAGACTACATAGTGAATTCCAGGTCAGCCTGGGCTAGAGAGTGAGACTCTATCTGGAAAAACAAAAACAAAAAACAAAAATAATTCTGATTATAGCCAGGTATGGTAGCATAACGCCTTTAATCCCAGTACTCAAGGCAGAGGCAGGAGTACTGCTGTGAGTTCGAGGCCACCCTGAGACTACAGAGTGAATTCCAAGCCAGCTTGGGCTAGAATGAGACCCTTCCTTGATTATAGAGCTGGGTGTGGTGACACAATCCCAGCATGCAGAAGGCTGAGGCAGGAGAATTGCTGAGAGTTCAACACCAGCCTTTCTCTGAAAACGAAAAATTCTGATTGTATCTAGAAAATATAAACAACATTAGCTCAGTAATAAAAGACAAACCATGGGCCAGAGAGACAGCTTAGCAGTTAAGGTGCATGCTTGCAAAGCCAAAAGACTCAGGTTCCATTCTCTAGGACCCATGTAAGCCAGAGGCAAAAGCTAGCGCATGCATCTGGAGTTTGTTTGCAGAAGCTGAAGGCCCTGCTATCTCTCTGCCTCTTTCCCTCTATTAAATAAATGAAAAAGTTTAAAACATGACAAACCAGGCCAGACTTGGTGGCATATGCCTTCAGTCCAGCACTTGAGAGGCAGTTAGGAGGACCACCATGAGTTTAAGACCAGTCTGAAACTACATAGTGAATTCTAGGTCAGCCTGGACTAGAGCAAAATCCTACCTCAAAAAACCAAAAAATAGAAAGAAAGGAAAGTAGCCAAGCGTGGCAGCATACCACTTTAATCCCAGCACTCAGGAGACAGAGGTAGGAGGATCACCTTGAGACAACATAGTGAATTTCAGTTCAGCCTAAGCTAGAGCAAGGCCCTAACTTGAAAAACCAAAAAATCACAAACCAATATGTGGGTTGAGGATTTAGCTTAATGGTAGAAAACTTGCCTTAATAAGTACATGGTTCTGGATTCGGACTTAACACTGACAAAAAAGAGAAAGACAGAGGGAAGGAAACAGTAAGAAAGGAGGGGGAAAGACAGAGAGGGAGAAATAGATGGAGAGAAAACAAAGCAATTTACAATTAGACAAAAGCAAAAAGAAAAACAAAAATCCCATCCTGGCTGGGCATGGTGGCACATGCCTTTAATCCTGGCACTCTGGAGGCTGAGGCAAGAGAATCCTACCTCAAAAAAAAAAAAAAAAAAAAAAATATATATATATATATATATATATATGTATATATGCCTGTATGTGTGTATAATATTATACATATTATATACATGTATAATTTGTTTGTTTTCTGAGGTTGGGTCTCTCTAGCCCAGGCTGACTAGAACTTACTCTGTAGCCCCAGGCAGGTATGGAGCTTGTAGTGATCCTTCTACCTCTGCCTCCCGAGTGCTGGGCCTAAGTGTGCACAAACACACCTGGCTAGATATCTTTTTGACATGTTATATAAATACATCATACAACATGTAGTTTTTTATATCTGACTTTTTTTGGGGGTGGGTGAGTTCCAGGTAGGGTTTCACTCTAGTGCAGAATGACCTTGAATTCACTATGTAGTCTCAGGGTGACCTCAAACTCAGTGATCCTCCTACCTTGAAAAAACAAAAAATAACAACAAAAGATGGCTCAATGGTTAAAGGCACTTGCTTGCAAAGCCTGTTGGTCCAGATACAAATCATAAACTACAAATGTAAGCCAGACACAAAAGAGTGGCACAAGTGCCTAGTATTTGTTTGCAAAGGCAGGAGACACTCACTCTCCAATAAACACACACTTAAACATAAATAAATAAGCCAGGTGTGGTGGCTTACTCCTTTAATCCCAGCACTTAGAAGGCAGAGGTAGGAGGATCTTCATGAGTTCAAGGCCACTGAGACTACAGAGTAAATTCCAGGTCAGCCTGGCTACAGTGAGATCCTACCTCGAAAAACCAAAATAAAAATAAATAAATAAATAAATAAAAGTAATGATCACAGGCTAAATGTATTCAAAGTACTTGACACATACCTGAAAATTAACCATATCCCAGAATCCATCCAGATCTGTACAGGTAGTCTCCTTTTCACCTCGTTTGTATTCACAATTGTCCACCAGTCCTTCAAACTGTTTGAATCTTTCCTTAATAAGGAGTCTTGTTTGACCAACTGCTGTGCGAATAAGATCTTTAGCTAAAGAAGACAAGAAGTTATCAAGTTACCTGACAAAAAAGATCATTCATAGCAAGTCACCCAACTGACAACACTCATACCCAAATAGCCTAGAACTTAAAGAGTGAAATTTAGAAAGCAAAATAAAACACCTGCCACAAAATTGATCATATAATACTGCACACTGGCTACTTGCTTCAGCTCCAACTAATAATTACAAGTGTCCATTCTCAAACACAGACTTGCTACATAATAAGCATCATTCCACTTGTTAAATGTAAGAACTCAACCTCCAGCACAGCATTGCACACCAGAAAGAAGGACTTTATACTGATGGCACTGGGTGAGATTTTATAAACAGCTTCACCAAGTAGGTAGAACTAAGGCACTTTTCAGAACACTCTTGCCTGTTGACTTAGGTAATTTCCTTCCTTCTCTTCACCCCCCCCCCTTTTCACCTTCCTCTTTCTGTTTTCCTCCCCATTCTAAAAAAACTAATCAGAAAAAAAAAAAAAAAAAAAGCTTAGTGGGACTTGACCTTCAATCCCACTTGTGGCCACCCTGAGACTACACAGTGAATTCTAGGTCAGCCTGGGATAGAGTAAGACCCTCCCTTGGGAAGAGAAAGAAGGGGAAGGGAGGGGAGGGGAGGGGAGGGGAGGGGAGGGGAGGGGAGGAGAAGAGAGGAGAGGAGAAGAGAGGAGAGGAGAGGAGAGGAGAGAAGAGGGGAGGGGAGGGGAGGGGAGGAGAGAAGCAGGCAGGCAAGCACGCAAGCTAAGATTAAAAAAGTTTTCTCACCATCATCTGGAATGTCGAGTTCAAGCTTCTTGTCCCATTCATGGCAGTGAGAAGTTAATTTCTCAGTTTCTGTCTGGAGGATATTTCTAAAATTATGACATACACTTCAGTTTTGCACAAGTTGCCCAGACTAGTATCAATATAAAACACTGGCACAATATCAAATTCCAATAATTGATGTCTAATTATTTAATGAACTATAATGTATTAAAACTGATACCTTGTATATGTTCATCATCCTCTACCTGAAACTGACATGGATGGATGGTGCCAAGAACCCACTTTCAAGTTAACATTCTTTTTTTTTTTTTCCTTTGAGGTGAGGTCTCACTCTAGCTCAGGCTGACCTGGAACTCACTATGTAGTCTCAGGGTGGCCTCGAACTCAGGGTGATCCTCCTATCTCTGCCTCCTGAGTGCTGGGATTAAAGGCGTGCACCACCACGCCCGGCCCAACTTTCTTTTAACATATGTTAGTGCTCTGATACTGAACTAAGGCATTGTGGGAATAAAGTCACACCAGCTGCCAAGAAGAAGCTGAAAGCTAAAAGCTGTTGAGTCTATGGCTGGGGTAACAGGCCTTCGTGGGGCGTAGAAGTACAGGTCTGTAACGAGCACCCAGGTGGCAGAGGCAAGAAGTTTGCTGCAAGTGCAAGATCAGTGTAGTGAGTTCCATACACAGTGAACTGAAAACCATAGATGATAGAGCCTACAACATTTATTATAAGTCAATCCTTCTTATCTAGGGTCAATTCTGCTTCTCATGAGACATTTGGTGAGGTCTAGAGACATTTTCTTAAACTATTTATTTATTTATTCGAGAGAGCATGAGAGAGAAAGAGGCAGACAGAGTGAGAGGGAGAATGAGATAGAGAACAGGTGCGCCAGGGCCTCCAGTGACCGTAAATGAACTCCAGACGCATACACCACCTTGTGCAGCTGGCTTACGTGGGTCCTGGAGAATTGAACTGAGGCCCTTTGGCTTTGCAGGCAAATGCCTTAACCACTATGCAATCTCGCCAGCCCTTTTTTTTAAACTTAAAAAAAAAAAGTTTACTTATTTATTTATTGGAGAGAGCATGAGAGAGAAAGAGGCAGACAGAGTGAGAGCGAAAATGAGAGAGAGCGGTGTCAGAGACATTTTTAATTGTTACTATAGGTTAGGGTTGCTATGCTCAACAATGTGCAGCACGGATCCTCAAAGCAAGAAGTACACAATCTAAAACATCAGTAAAGGCAAGGTTGAGAAATCTAGGCCTAAAGAAACAAATCGGTTTTTAATTTTTTTTTTTTGTGTGGTTGTTGTTGTTTATTATTATTTTTGTTTTAGGAAGTAGGGTTTCACCCTAGCCCAGGCTGACCTGGAATTCACTATGTAGTCTCAAGGTGGCCTTAAACTCACAGTGATCCCCCTACCTCTATCTCTCAAGTGCTGAGATTAAAGGTGTGTGCTACCATGCCCACCTCAATCTGTTTTTGTATTAAAAGTATCCTAACACATAGATAAATCAAAGCTCTTGTGGACTTGTCAATAGGAATGTACAACTGTATAGCTGCTATGGAGAAGAGTATGACAGCTGCTGTAGAATTAAAAGTAGACTACAATTTAACCCAGAAACTCTACTTCTAGGTATATACCAAAAGACTTAAAGCAGGGTCTGAATGATAGTTTCAGTCATGTTCACAGCTATTTGCAATATCTAAAATATGAAAGCAATCCAAATGTCATTACAAAGCCGGGCGTGGTGGCGCACGCCTTTAATCCCAGCACTCGGGAGGCAGAGGTAGGAGGATCACCGTGAGTTCGAGGCCACCCTGAGACTCCATAGTGAATTCCAGGTCAGCCTGGGCTAGAGTGAGACCCTACCTCGAATAAAACAAAACAAAACAAAACAAAAAATACCAAATGTCATTACAGACAGCCAAGGTTGTGCACACCTGTAATCCCAGCACTCAAAGTCAGAAGGATCTCTCACTATAGGTTTGAGGCCTACCCTGTTCTACACAGCATATTACAGGCCAGAAAGGACTACATAGCAAGACTCTACTATAAAACAACAAGACAATAAGCAAAAAATGTCAGAGACAAGCAGAATAGGATATGTATACATGGAGTAGTAATTAGCCTTAAGAAAGGAGGAAATTTGGGCTGGAGAGATGGCTTAGCAGTTAAGGCATTTGCCTGCAAAGCCAAAGGATCCCAGTATAATTCTCCAAGACCCACGTAAGCAAGATGCACAAGGGGGTGCACCCCTGGTGTGCCCATTCTCTCTCTGCCTTTGTCTCTCACTTGCAATCTCAAAGAGGATTAAAAAAAATAAAGAAGAAATTTCTAAGCCTGGTGTTGGGGCACACGCCTTTAATCCCAGCACTCATGAGGCAGAGGTAAAAGAATTGCTGTGAGTTCGAGGCCACCCTGAGACTACATAGTTAATTCCAGGTCAGCCTGGACCAGAGTGAGACCCCACCTCGAAAAACAAAAACAAAGAAAAAATAAAGAAGAAAGAAAATGAAACTAATGAAACCAATAGCAACAATGAAAGACAACACATTGTGTATCATTCTATTTATTTTCTATATTTTTGTCAAGTTAAGAATCTCCTTATTCATTTTTATTTATTTAATTATTTGAGACAAAAAGGAAGAGGAAGAGAGAGAGAGAATGGGCATTCCAGGGCCTTCAGCCACTGCAAACGAACTCTAAACGCATGTGCCAGCTTGAGCATCTGGCTCACATGGGTCCTAGGGAAAGAACCCTGGGTCCTTTGGCTTTGCAGGCAAGTGCCTTAACCACTGAGCCATCTCTCTAGCCCTGATTCTATCTATATGACATAGTATTAAAAGAAAAAAATCAGGGCTGGAGAGATGGCATAGTGGTTAAGGTATATGCCTGCAAAATCTAAGGATCCAAGTTTGATTCTCCAGGACCCACATAAGCCAGATGCACATGGTGGTGCATGAGTCGAGTTCATGAGCAGTGGCTGGAGGCCTTGGCATGTCCATTCTCACTCTCTCTAGCTCTCTCACTGTCTCAAATAAGTAAATAAAATAGGTAAATAAAATGTTTTCTAAGAAATCAGAAACAGAAAACTAGTATAGTATTTCCATTAAGTTTTAAATTTGCACAGAGAGAGAGAGAGAGAGAGTGAAAAAGAGAGACAGAATGAGTACACCAGGGCTTCCAGTTGCTGCAAACAAACTCTAAATGCATGTGGTACTTTGTGCATCTTGCTTTATGTGGGTACTACGGAATGGAATCCAGGCAAATGCCTTAACCACTCAGCAATCTCTCCAGCACTTCTCCAGGCTGGGAGAGAAGGAATGGGGAGTTAGTGTCTTATGGTATAGAATTTTAGTTTTATAAAATGAAAAAAATTATGGAGATGGAATGGGAGTGATGTCGGAAAAACACTGATTAGATATAATGGCAGTGAGTGAAGTATACACTTAAAATGACTATGAAACTAAATTTTGTTAGATATATTTTACTAAATAAAATGGGAAATTTTCCAACACCCCTCATTCCATGGGCTAGAAGTAAAAAGACATGTGCAGCCAACCCATTTTACACAGGCACTGGGGATCTGAAATAGGAACCCTCATACATTGTTAGAGGAAAAAAAAAAAAAAAACTGAACTGAAGTTTTTGTTTTGTTTTTTGAGACAGGGGCCTCTGTAGCTTAGGCTAACCACAAACTTGTTATGTAGTTGAAGATGACCTTGAAGTTCTAATCCTTCAGCCTCCATGTTCTGTGATTACAGGTATATACCACCATACACAGTTTATGTGGTACTAGGGATCAAACACAAGGCTTTGTGCATGTTAGGCGAGCAATCTACAACTGAGGAACAACTTCAGACATTATAAGTATTTTTATGTAAGAAATCCAAAGGGCTGGAAAGATAGTTCAGTGGTTTTGGGTACATCCTGGATACACTGGGGGCCTGAGGGGATCTGAGATGACTAGAGTTTGATTACCCCAGCATCCATGTTCATGGCTATACATGTCTGTAACCCAATCCTGTGGAAAGCAAAGACTGAAGGATAACTGGGGCTAAGCAAGCTTCTGAATCAGAAGCCACTGTCTCAAGTAACAGGCAGGACCCACAGATTGCTGTATCAGCACATACATATGCTTTGTGCACACACACACAAGAAATTTAAATACAACGCAACCTTTTTTTTTTTATAGCTTTGACTGTACTAGTGACAGACTAAACTCCATGTTTATACCTTTGAACTAGGTCCTATTAAACTCTGGTAGGTCCACTCTGGTATACGTGTATAATTTGATACTATGAACCCACAAAAATACAGAACATGTGAAAACTCTTTTGGTAGTAAAGTAGGATGCATAACATTTCACTATATTTAATAATGACCAAATAATGTGCATTATTCAGTTGATTCTATTGTTGTTTTTTTTTTTTTTTCTTTCTCTTTTTCCCCCTTTGAGGTAGGATCTCATTCTAGTCCAGGCTGACCTGGAATTCCTATGTAGTCTCAGGGTGGCCTTGAACTCACGGTGATCCTACTTCTGCCTCCCAAGTGCTGGAATTAAAGGTATGTGCCGCCACCACACCCAGCAGTTTCAGTTTTTATTTATTTATTTATTTATTTATTTATTTTTTGGTTTTTCCAGGTAGGGTTTCACTCTAGCCCAGGCTGACCTGGAATTCACTATGGAGTCTCAGGGTGGCCTCGAACTCACGGCGATCCTCCTACCTCTGCCTCCCGAGTGCTGGGATTAAAGGCGTGCGCCACCACGCCCGGCCACTTTCAGTTTTTAAAAGAAATACGCTGGGCTGGAGAGGTGGCTTAGCAGTTAAGGCACTTGCTGGCAAAGCCTTAAGGACCCAGGTTTGATTCACCAGGTCCCACATAAGCCAGATGCACATGGTGGTGCATGCATCTGGAGTTTGTTTGCAGTGGCTAGAGACCCTGGTGTGCCCATTCTCTCTCTCACTCTGTGTCTCTAGTAAATAAATAAAATAAAATAAAATAAAAATGTAAAAGAAATATGTTTATATTTGACATCATATGTATTACTCATCTCTGGAGTTTTCACAAATAATTAATTCCAGCTCCAAGGAAGCTTCAAACTGTGGTCATGAGAGATAGAACTGGAAAGGACACTTAGCTGATACATTTTTCTAACTTTGAAAAGGAACTACATTTTAATGTAGGAGAGAGGAAGAGAAGAGAAGAGAAGAGAAGAGACGAGAAAGAATTGGTATGCCAGGGCCTCTAGCTAATGCAACTGAGCTCAATGAGTGTGCCACCTTGTGCACATATGTGACCTTGTGTGTCTGGCTCACATGAGTTCTGGGGTCCTTAGGCTTTGCAGGTAAGTACATTAAGCGCTAAGCCATCTTTCGAGCCCTACCTATGGATTTTAAATGACTAGACATTAATGCAAAATTCATAGGAAAGAAGACAAACCTGAAATAAGGAACATCATGTGCTGGCTGTGACATCTGACCTTCATTTACTTCAATTGGTATGACTTCTTCTATTGACCTGGCAATTTGAATTCTTAGTAGTAACTCCATTTTGACCTAAGACATGTTCTATAAATTAAAGAAAGCATTACATAGCATTACTTCGTAAAATGGTATCCCTTATAAAGGTATTTTAAGGGCTGGAGGGATGGCTTAGCGGTTAAGGCATTTGCCTGCAAAGCCAAAGGACCCAGGTTCGATTCCCCAGGACCCACATTAGCCAGATGCACAAGGGGACACATGCATCTGGAGTTCCTTTGCAGTGGCTGGAGGCCCTGGTGCACCCATTCTCTCTCTCTTTCCTTCTTTCTCTGTCAAATAAATAAAAAAAAAATAAAATAAAATACTTAAAAAAAAAAAAAAGTCAGTCCAGCCAGGGCATGGTGGCACATGCCTTTAATCCCAGTACTTGGGAGGCAGAGGTAGGAGGATCGCTGTGAGTTCGAGGCCAGCCCTGCGATTACACAGTAAATTCCAGGTCAGCCTGAGCTAGAGTGAAACCCTACCTTGAAAAACAAACAAACAAAAAAAGATATTTTAAAATCCTTCTGTTTCTTTAATGCTGAACTTCAAATTTTTCTTTCTACCATAATCATTTCTATCACCACTCCTCTTCTAGTACAGCTGCCAAGACTTCCTATCTCCAGTAAATTCACCTCCCCAATTCTACTCAGTCTATCTTCTTCTTTGCAGTTTTCTCTCTAAATGTCTCTCTTCATTCGTATTTTCTCAGGGTTTTTTTTCCCCCTGAAACTGATCACATCTCTGAAACTATCTAGTGAAAAAAGGAGCTCTAACAAAAGTTCTCACACAGCCCAAATCAGAAATGTGAACAAAAATGTAGTTAAGATACCTTACCTTCACTGGCAAACAGCTAAGAGAATCCAATGGGCACTGTAGTTTACTCAATTCTTGTGGCACTGAATTTGTAGAGAATGGCACACATGCTTGTGCTAAGGTGTCCTTTGGTGGCCTCTTGAGTGTCATCACTAAAAACAGCAACAAAAACATACCTCATGAAATATGAACTCCATATACCTAACCAGAACTACTTGTTAAAAAACTGGGATAGAATAGAATTGCCTCAGGCAGGGCATGGTTTTAATGCCAGCACTCAGAAGGCAGAGGTAGAAGGATGCCATGATCCCATCCTGTGACTACACAGCGAGTTCTAGGTCAGCTGGGCTACAGAGAGAGCCGACCTCAAATCCCGTCCCCTGCGAAAGTCACTTTCTCTTTTTTAAATTTTTTTTCTGAAAAGGGTCTTTCTAGGTAGCTTGGACAAGCCTGAAACTGAATCCGCCTGCGTCAGCTCCACAAATGCTGAGACTGGGCTGAGCAGATGCCTCCATGGTAAAAGCGCTTGCTGTGCACTTGTCACCACCCAGGTGCAGACCTGCGGCACCCACACAGAGCCAGACACAGTACTGAGTGTCTGACCCAAGCCCTGCTATGGAGAAGGGAGGCAGGAACAGAAACAACGGGAAGCTCCTGGGCCAGCTCGCAGTGGTGAAGAAACACTGCTTCACAGGTAGAAAGCAAGGACTGAAATTGGAGGCTAGTCTCTGACCTCATGCACACCCCGCACACATACATGTGTACATACACATGCTTGTATCACATAAATTTGTATAAATATAAACAAAAGCTCCAAAACAAAATGCTGGGACTGCAGTCATATGCCACCATACCAGGCTTTGTACCCGTTTTAAATATTTACTCCAGCTCTAATGCATACAAAAAAAAAAAAAATTAGCCAGGTATAGTGGCACACACCTTTAATCCCAGCACTTGGAAGGCAGAGGGCTGGAAGAAATGGCTCAGGCTCAGTCTCAGAGGTTAAGGTGCTTGCCTACAAAGCCTAATAACCTGGGTTCAATGCCCACGTAATGCCAGATGCACAAAGTAGAATATGCATCTGTAGTTTGCTGGTGGTGGTTAGAGGCCCTGGCATGCCCATTCTCTCCCTTGTTGGTCTCTGCACACAAATAAATATTAAAAAAAAAAAGAAAGAAGAAAGAAAAGAGGGGTTGGAGGGATGGCTTAGCCATTAAGGCGCTTGCCTACAAAGCCAGAGGACCTCGGTTTGATTCCCCAGAACCCACATAAGCCAGATGTACAAGGGGGCACACGCATGAGGAGTTCATTTACAGGGCTGGAGGCACTGGCACGCCCATATTCTCTCTCTCTCTCCCTATTTCTGTATCTCTCTCTCTCTCTCTCTCTCAAATAAATAAAAAAATATTTTTTAAAAAAAGAAAAGAAAAATGGATTACAGGGCTAGAGACATGCTTAGTGGTTAAGGCTCTTGCCTGCTAAGCCTAAGGACCCAGATTCCCTAGTACCCACATAAGCCAGCACAAGGTGGCCCGAGCATCTGGAGTTTGTTTGCAGTGGCTGGAGACCCTGCATGCCCATTATCTCTGTATATATCTGCCTTTTTCTCTCTCTCAAATAAAACAAATAAATAAGGGACTGGAGAGATGGCTTAGTGGTTAGGGCACTTGCTTGCAAAGCCTAATGACCCATATTCAACTCTCCAGATCCCACAAAGGTGAGGCAAGCACAAGGTTGCTCATGCCCACTAGGTGGTGCAAACATCTGGAGTTGATTGCAGTGCTGAGGTGCCAGTTCTTTCTCTTTCTCCCTACTTCTTTCTGTCAAAAATAAAATAAAGAAATATTAAAAAAAAAAAAAAAAAAAGGATTACAGCCAGGTGTGGTGGCACACGCCTTTAATCCCAACACTAGGGAGGCAGAGGTAGGAGGATCACTATGAGTTGGAGGCCACCCTGAGACTACATAGTGAATTCCAGGTCAGCTTGAGCTAGAGTGAGACCCTACCTAGAAAAACCAAGAAAATAAAAATAAATTCTTCATTAGTTATATCCATAGTGGCCAACACCCCCAGAAAAAAAAAGGGATTACATCTTATAGCTGAGCCACTTGTTCTACATTACAATTTACTTTTTTATTCTTAGATGTAATTTTAACAGGAAGGAGGAGCCAGGCATGGTGGCACACGCCTTTAATCCCAGCACTCGGGAGGCAGAGGTAGGAGGATCGTTGTGAGTTCAAGGCCACCCTGAGACTACATAGTGAATTCCAGGTCAGCCTGAGTTAAAGAGTGAGACCCTACCTTGAAAAACCAAACAATAAATAAAGGAAGGAAGGAAGGGAGGAGGGAGGTACGAAGAAAGAGCCCTATTTGAGCTACAGTGTTATGGCAATTTCTTATTTAAAAAAACTTATTTGGGGGCTGGAGAGATGGCTTAGCAGTTAAGGCATTTGCCTGCAAAGCCAAAGGATCCTGGTCTGATTCTCCAGGACCTGTGTAAACCAGATGTACCAGGGGTGCATGCATCTGGAGTCTGTTTGTAGTGTCTAGAGGCCCTGGTGCGCCCATTCTCTCCCCCACACCCCCCCCCTGCCTGTTTCTCGCAAATAAATATATAAATATATTAATAATTTTTTTAAAACTTATTTTAATGCAGTACAATGGCAGCTAAGGTAGGAGAATCGCCATGAGTATGAAACCAGCTAGGGTATCCAAATGAGTTCCAGGTCAGACTGGTCTAGAGTAAAACCCTGCCTCCAAAAAAAAACAAAACAAAACTAAACTAAACTTATTTTAGGCAGTAAAGTGCTTGCCTCACAAGCATGAGGACCTTAATTTGATCTCAAGAATCATGTAAAATACTGGACATTGTGGTACACGCCTGTGATGCCTGCACTCAGGAAGTGGAGTTGGAGACAGGTGAATCACTGGTGCTTGCTGGCCACCTAGTTTAGTCTAATTGATGAGGGCCAGGGAAGTGAAACATTCTGTCTCAAAAAGAGATGGTCAGCTGGGCTTGTGGCACACACCTTTAATCCTAGCAGTCTGGAGGCAGAGGCAGGAGGATCACTGTAAGTTCAAGGCCAACCTGGGGCTACATAGTGAATTCTAGGTCAGGCTCAGCTACTGTGAGACCCTACCTTAAAAAAAAAAAAAAAAAAAAAAGACGAGGGGTCTAAAGACATGGTTCAGTGGCTGAGGTGCTTGCCTAGAAAGTTAAGGACCCAGGTTTGACTGCCCAGGACCCCACGTTAGCCAGATGCACAAGGTACTACATGCATCTGGAGATCATTTGCAGTGGCTAAAAGTGACGCAACCATTCTCTTTATCTCTCTCTCAATAAAATAAAATAAAATTTAGAGCTGTGAGATAGCAGGCACTTGCCTGCAAAGCCAAAGGATCCAGGTTCAGTTCCCCAGGACCCACATAAATCTAGATGCATATGGTGGCACATGTGTCTGGAGTTCATTTGCGGTGCCCCTCCTCTCTACCTCCTTTTCTCTCTCTCTCTCAAAATAAAAAAATAAAAACAAAAATAAATTTAAAACATAAAATCTAAAAACAAAGAAAAAAGGGACAGAGTTTCTGTGGATGACATCTAACCGAAGTTATCCTCTGTTCTCCACAAAGCCAGATGCACAACATGACACATGAGTTCATTAACAGGGTAGGAGTCCCTGGAACACTCATTCTCATATTCTCTCTCTCTCAAACAAAGAAAACAAAACAGTTAAAAAAGACACCTGTTATTTTTCTTAGCAAAGGCTCATTATTTGTGTTTGGTAGATATACTTAAAAATAATATTTTACGCCGGGCACGGTAGCACACGCCTTTAATCCCAGCACTCGGGAGACAGAGGTAGCAGGCTCGCCATGAGTTTGAGGCCACCCTGAGAATACAGAGTGAATTCCAGGTCAGCCTAGACTAGAGTGAAACCCTACCTTGAAAGACCAAGAAAAAAAAAATTGTTTCTTACATTTCTGGTTTAAAAGGGTTCCAGGGGTAACTGGGTGTCAAGAAAGCATTGGCACTTCTCGGCGTCATGGGTGCTACTTGATAGGTCTTCAGACCATCCAGAGGTTGAAACATAAAATCTTTAGGTGCAAAGGAATTCTTCCCTTTTACTTTTGCAGGATTTGTCTTTGTTAAGCTTTCCATCTTTGGTGAGACTCCACGTAGATCCAGTCCGTTTGTTACACTATCTAGTTTAGAACAATTAACCTAGATATAAATAAATAGAGCAGAGTCAGAATTTCTCTTCCAGGAAAGCATTCAACCATTTTTATATAGGACTGAAAATGAAAATAACAGATTTACGCACTCTTTGTGTATGCTTTAGAGACAAAAACGATAATAAAAAAAAAAACCTATCCTTATTAAAAGAGCAAATAGCTTACAGGTATTCTAATAAATTTAAATGTACAAAGACTAAGATGGAAAAATTTAGTCAATAATAAACATACCTTTTGGCATAAATTACATGGAAATTCACAATGGTTTGAGAACCAGAAATCTAATTAGATGACTATTATAAAGGACCAAATCCTTTTTGTTCCCAATATCCTCAGATTACAAGTAATCTTATAAGAATAATGCCTTTAATCTCAGCACTTGGGAGGCACAGGTAGGGGGATCGCTGTGAGTTTGAGGCCACCCTGAGACTAACAGGTCAGCTTGGGCTAGAGTAAGAGCCTACCTCAAAATACCAAAAAAAAAAACAAATAATGCTTTCAATATGACACAATGAGATTAACTCTTTCCTAAGTTAATTGAGTTATTTCCACATAATTTTTATGTTTTCAAGTTTGTTTCTTTTCAGTGCTTAACAGTGCCCAAAACACCAGTGTAGCAATGAAAGAAGAAACTGAAAAACAAACAAACAAACAGAGCTGGATGTGGTGGTGCACGCCTTAATTCCCAGCACTTGTGAGGTAGAGGTAGGAGGATCTTGTGAGTTTGAGGCCCCCTGAGAACCTGAGAATACATAGTGAATTTCAGGTCAGCCTGAGCTAGAGTGAGACCCTACCTTGAAAAATAAAAATAAAAAAGAGAAAAAGAAAGAAACTAACTAAGGATAACATGTAGATAAGAGGAGTTATTAAGGCCTAACTGGCTTGCTAAGAGTCACACTATACTACCTACCAGGGAGGTTCAACCTTTGATTATTAGTAAGGTAATAGACAGGTTTCTTACTGGTGAAAATAACTAGTTTAGGTTAAAGAATTACAGCATGGTGCCGAGGAGATTGCTCAGTGGTTAAGGCACTAACTTGTACAGCCTAATAACCTGGGTTCAATTCCCCAGTACCCACATAAAGCCAGCTGCACAATGAAACACATATCTGGAATTCATATGTAGTGGCTGGAGGCCCTGGATACCCATTTTCTTTGTCTCTCTTCTATCTCTCTCTGCTTGAAAATAAAAAAAAGAAAAGAAAAGAATTATAACCTGGGTGTGGTCACGCACACCTTTAATCCCAGCACTTGGGAGGCAGAGGCAGGAGGATCACTGAGTTTGAGGCCACCCTGAGACTACACAGTGAATTCCAGGTCAGCCTGGACTAGAGTCAGACCCTACCTAGAAAAAAAAAAATTATAGCATGGATTACAAAATGAGAGGCAAGGTCCTCAAAATTGTTCATCTTTTTTTTTTTTTTTAGAACTTATTAGATATTGTTGAAAGTATTAGTTTTTATTTTTATTTTTTTTAATTTCTCAAAACTATGCCTGCTACTGAAAACCTAACCAAAAGGCTATGATAGGGGAGGTCATGAGCCTTAGGGATATAAAGTCTGCTCTTGCCTGGCTAAATGAATATATTATTCTCATCAAATTACCCTAAGAGCACTACATTTAAGGTTCTTTTTTTTTTTTTTTTTTTTTTTTTTGAGGTAGAGTCTCACACTAGTCCAGGCTGACCTGGAACTCACTATATAGTCTCAGGGTGGCCTCGAACTCACGGCGATCCACCTACCTCTGCCTCCCAAGTGCTGGGATTAAAGGTGTGCGCCACCAAGGCCGGCTCATATATTCATATATATATATATATGTATATATATATATATATTGCTTTTGTTTATTTGGTTTTTCAAGGTAGGGTCTCACTCTAGCCCAGGCTGACCTGGAATTCACTATGTAGTCTCAGGCTGGCCTTGAACTCTTGGCGATCCATCTACCTCTGCCTCCCGAGTGCTGGGATTAAAGGCGTGTGCCACCATGACCAGCCTTCATATTCTTATATTAATGCTATTCTCACTTTTGGTTAGAGAAGCTTCTCTTTTCACATGGCGGTGACCACTGGGATGACCCAAAAAGCAACATAGTGCTAAGAAGAAGTGACAGAGGAATATCCAACACTGAAACATCTCTATCACACCCTTCAAGGCTCAGGGTCCATTGCGGAAGAGGTGGCTGAAAGAATGTAACAGCCAAAGGAAGGGTACCACTCCTTACAATGCAACTGTCCGGACAGAAATTGACCGGTCAATATCCATGACCTCGCAGTGCCTAGCAATACCTTCACAAGACCCTCATAATAGGAGAAAAAGATGATGATATCAAAATAAAAGAGAGACTTATGAAGAGAGGGAGATGATAAGATGGACAGTGGAGTTGTGAAGGGGCAAGTGGAGGAGGGCAGGGAAATATCATGGTCTATTGTCTGTAAGTATAGAAGTTGTCAATAAAAAAATTCAAAAAAAAAGAATTTTTACTGTTATTTAGGTCTAGCTTTATTTTCATTTGTTTTTTTTATTGCTTATTTATTTGTGTTGCTGGTGATAAAACAAAGAACCTTGTGCATTCTGAGCTATGTACCACCAGATGGCACCCTGGCCTCTAGTTTATTTTTATTCATTAATACTGTGAGAATTTCCTTTATTTGTCCTTGTAAAGAACTATGTTTTGCCTTTGCTGTTACCACTCTATATATTTATATCTTTATATCATTATATATTATATTATATCCTTATATCTTTATATCTATCTATCTATATATATATATATCTTTATTATCTTTATATATTTCCTTCTATAATGTTTGCTCCATTTTGTTCTTTAAAAAGGACAAATCTCATCTTTGAATGCCAGCTTATCACTTTTTAGTACAAATTTTCCTATAATTATTGTCTGTTCTATTTTACAAATATTGATAAAAATTTTCATTACATATAAAAAAAAATTTGTTGTGTCTGACGTGGTGGTGCATGCTGTTACTTCTTGTACTAGGGAGGCAGAAGTAGGAGGATCGCCATGAGTTCAAGGCCACCCTGAGACTACATAGTGGATTCCAGGTCAGCCTAGGCTAGAGTAAGACCCTACCTCGAAAAACCAAAAAAAACTTTTGTTATAAGCCAGCCAATGTAGCACATGACTTAAATCCCAGCACTAGGGAGGCAGAGGTAGGAAGACTGCCATGAGTTTGAAGCCACCCTGAAACTATATAGTGAATTCCAGGTCAGCTTTGGATAGAGCGATACCCTACCTCAAAAAAAAAAACAGCCGGGCGTAGTGGCACACACCTTTAATCCCAGCACTCGGGAGGCAGAGGTAGGAGGATTGCTGAGAGTTCGAGGCCACTCTGAGACTACATAGTTAATTCCAGGTCAGCCTGGACCAGAGTGAGACCCTACCTCAAAAAACCAAAAACCAAAAAGACAAAAACAAAAACAAAACCCTACTCTATATAGGTATTCTACTGTTTCTGATTATAAAAAATGGGGGAGGGGAAAACATAAATTACAAAGAAAGTCCAAAGTTATACCACTAATTAGAAACAGAGACGTTATTCCAACACAGTCTAATTGAATCCAAAGCCAAAGCATCACACGTTATCAACTAGTTCTCACAAAACTGCTTCGTTCTTAGTTTTTCCATTGCCATTGTTTACCAAATTATGCTTACTCTACTCTTAAATAAGATAACTGAAAAACAACTACAACAATAACTTCCTCTGTTGCTTCCATATGGTTTAGTACATGTGTGTTTCTGAATCACTATTGCATGCTCAATTTCAACATTTGAGAGGCAGCAACAAGGTACTCAAAGCATCTAGAAGTAAGCAGAAACTTGCACTCTACCTTGTCAGGTTTTACTTCTAACTCTTTGTCAGTTCTTCCTTTATTTGGTGCCTTTTTTTCTGGTTCATTATCTAAAAAAACAAAAACACGAAGTTACCTGCTTTTAGATAGACAGAAAATGTTGCATTGAAAGTACTAGGCAATTTGGTGGGGGAAAAAAGGCAAAAATATATATGTAAACCTTGGAGGATTTTATGATTAAAAATCACATTGTTAAAAAAAGGAAAAAATCATATTAGCCATGTGTGGTGTGCACTCCGTTAGTCCCAGCACATGATAGGCAGAGTAGGGGGATCACTTTGTGTTGGAGGCCACCCTGAGACTACATAGTGAATTCTAGGTCAGCCTGGACTACAGTGAGACCCTATTTCAATAAAACCAAATAAATAAATAAATAAATAATTTATTGGGGCTGGAGAGATGCCTTAGTGGTTAAGACACTTGCCTGCAAAGCCAAAGGACCCAAGTTCAATTACCCAGTAACCTCAAAAAGCCAAACGCACAAGGTGGTACATGTATCTGGAGTTTGCAGTGGCTAGTTTCTGGCACACTCATTCTCTATCTGCCTTTCTCTCAAATAAATGAATAAAGTATTTTAAAAATCATTTTAATAGTCAGGTGTGGCGATGCACACCTTTAATGCTAGCACTAGGGAGGCAGTAGTAGGAGGATTGCCATGAGTTTGAGGCCACCCTGAGACTACATAGTGAATTCCAGGTCAGACTGAGGTAGAGCAAGACCCTACCTCAAAAAACCAAAATTATATATACATATATATCTATACATATCTATCTATCTATCTATATAAAAGTCAAATATGTCAGGCTGGGTGGCTCACACCCTTAGTCCTAGCACCCGGGAAGCAGAGGCAGGAGGATTGTTGTGAGTTCAAGGCCAGCCTGAGACTATCAAGTGACTTCCAGGTCAGCCTGGGCTAGAGCAAGACCATACCTAAAAAAAAAAAAAAATACAAAAACTGGGCTGGGAAGATGGCGTAGCAAAGCCCAAGACCCATGTAAAGCCAGATGCATATGGTGGCACATGCGTCTGGAGTTCATCTGCAGTTGCTGGAGGACCTGGTGTACCCATTCTCTTTCTGTCTATCTGCCTCTTTCTTTCTCTCAAATAAATAAATAAAAATGTTTCTAAAAAAACCAAAAACTTGCTGGGTGTGGTGGCGCACGCCTTCAATCCCAGCACTAGGGAGGCAGAGGTAGGAGGATCACCATGAGTTTGTGGCCACCCTGAGAACACAGAGTAAATTCCAGGTCAGCCTGGGCTAGAGTGAGACCCTACCTCAAAAAAAAAAAAAAAAAAAAAAAAACCTAGCTGGGCATGGTTGCACACGCCTTTAATCCCAGAATTTGGAGGTAGGAGGATCACGAGGCCACCCTGAAACTACATAGTGAACTCCAGGTCAGCCTGAACCAGAGTGAGACTCTACCTCGAAAAACAAAAACAAAACAAACAAACAAAAAAAAAAAAACTAAAAAAAGTCCTATTATAAAAAGAGATAAAAACAAAATTTCTTAGCTGGGCGTGATGGCAGACACCTTTAATCCCAGCACTTGGGTAGCAGAGGTGGGAAGATTGCCATGAGTTCGAGGCCACCCTGACACTACAAAGTTAATTCCAGGTCAGTCTGGGCCAGAGTGAGACCCTACCTGGGAGAATAAAAAAACAAAACACCCATTTGGGGGCTGGAGAGATGGCTTAACAGTTAAGGCACTTGCCTGAGAAGCCTAAGGACCCAGGTTCAATTCTCCAGGTCCCACATAAGCCATATGCACACAGTAGCACGTGCACCTGGAGTTCATTTGCAATGGCTAAAGGTCCTGGCATGCCCATTCATTCTTTCTCTTCCCTCCCTCTATCTGTCTCTAATAAATAAATAAAAAATATTAAAAACAAAGCTGGTGGCACATGGGTCTGGAGTTCAAGTTCATATGTAGAGGCTGGAGGCCCTGGTGCACCCATTTTCTATCTGCCTCTTTCTCTATCTCAAGTAAATTTTTAAAAATTAGGCTAGGTGTGGTCATAGAGATACATGCCTTTAATTCTGCACTTGGGTATGTGTCACCACATCATGCTCACAGGAAAAAAAAAAAACAAACAAACAAACGCAAGCCGGGCATGGTGTCACATCCCAGCACTCAAGAGAAAGAGATAGGAGGATCTCTGTGAATTCGAAGCCAGCCAGAGACTACATAGTTAATTCCAGGCTAGCTTGGGTTAGAGAGAGACCTTACCTTGAAAAAGAAAAGAAATTCAAGGTAGGGTCTGGCTCTAGCCTAGGCTGACCTGGAATTAACTATGTAGTCTCTGGCTGCTTTGAATTCACAGCGATCCTCCTACCTCTGTCTCTCGAGTGCTGGGATTAAAGGCATGGGCCACTATGCCTGGCAGAAAAGGAGAAAGAGAGAATGGGCACATCAGGGCCTCCAAACACATGGGCCACTTTGTTTCATCTGGCTTTGCATGGGTACTGGGGAGTCAAACTCAGGTTGTTAGGCAGGTGCCTTAACCACTGAGCAATCTCTCCAGCCCCTGACCTGTTTTTGACTGCTTATTATATCATTAAGGCATCTCTGACAACATTGTTCTTAGTAGCTACAGTGTACTTCACCAAATGGATTAAGTGGGACTTATTTGATCCATTAATATTTCAAAAATGAGGTCTGGAGAGATGGCTTAGCGGCTAAGGCACTTGCCGGCGAAGCCTAAGAATCCAAGTTCAATTCTCCAGGTCCCACATAAGCCAGATGCACATTGTGGCACACGTGTCTGGAGTTCATTTGCAGTGGCTGCAGGCCCTGTTGCACCCATTCTCTCTCTCTGCATGTCTCAAATAAATAAAAATAAATTTAAAAGATACTTAAAATATTTCAGCCAGGCGTGGTGGTGCACACCTTTAATCCTAGCACTTGGGAGGCAGAGGTAGGAGGATCGCCATGAGTTCGAGGCCACCCTGAGACTACATAGTGAGTTCCAGGTCAACCTGAGCTAGCTTAAGACCCTACCTCAGAAAAAACAAAACAAAAAAATTTTCAAAAATGAGCTTTTGAAGAGCAGCAGTTGTGTCTTGGAACGCTGACCCAGAAATGATTACTGAAGTGTTCCCTTGCTCCATTTACCATCGCAGTAAAGGATGTTTGCACTGTTAAAAAACTTTCAAAACTGAAACAGGAGTTGGGCACTTGGGCAGAGGTAAGAGGATGGCCATGAGGGCACATACTGAATTCCAGGTCAGTCTAGGCTAGAGTGAGACCCTACCTTGAAAAAAACAAAAAGAAAAAATAAATAGGGCTTCAGCAACCCCACCCACAACATGGTGACTCTAGAATCTTTCTACAAGCTGCACTCTCCCATGCCGTCCTTTCCTACTCAAAGCAGGAAAAGACAATTATAAAAGTTAAGTCTTAAGGGCAGAGACATTCTAGTTCAGTCACTGAGGAAGAACAGCTCTTACTGTTAGTAGCTCTGGTGACTGGCTTTCTAGTTGTGGCAGATGAAACTGTTCTGACAACCTGTTTCGTCACTTGAGAAGCTGATCGAGTTGCCCTCACTGAGGCGGACACTGGTGGCTGCACAACTGTGAAAAAAAGGATATAATCAAATGCTTTTTGTCAATAATTATTACTGTGGTAGTACCCAAGTTTGTAATAATTATTAATATTCTTACCTTTTTTCTCTTTGTCCAACACTTTCTTCTCAGAAGTCTGTTTTTGCCCAGACTGGATAGCTCGAACATCACCTACATTATTAATCTATTTAAGAGATAGGAATTATGTGATTTAATTGCATAAGGAATCCAGCTTTATTATTACTAATCAACATTCGTGACCTCTAAAGAGATCTATAAACTGAATCTGGCAACTGTAAATTACCAACCTGGCAAATCTAAATAATGAAGTAAGGTTTCCATTATATAAATTGCCTGCTGGGTGTGATAGCACATGCCTCTAAATCCCAGCACTTGGGAACTAGAGGTAGGAAGCTCTAATTCAGACCATTCTCAACTGTAAAGGAAAGTTAAGACGAGCCTAGGCTATGAGACCCTGTCTCAAAAAAAAAAACAGAGAGAGAAAATATAATAAATTCCCTTTCTTTAAATTCTAGAATTTAGAAAATATTATTAACTAAATAAACTAAGACTTCCAGAAATTGTGTGTGTGTGTGTGTGTGTGTGTGTCTGGGCATGGCAGGGTGTCTTGCCACTGCAAATGAATGCCAGATGTTTGAACAATTTTAATTTTTTTAATTATTGATTTTTTGTTTTGTTCTGTTTTCTGAGGCAGGGTCTCACTCTAGGTCAGGCTGACCTGGAATTCACTATGTAGTCTCAGACTAGCCTTGAACTCACAAGGACCCTCCTACCTCTGCCTCCCTAGTGCTGGGATTAAAGGTGTGTGCCACCACGCCCGGCTCTTTTTTTGTCTTTTTTTGGGGGGGTTAGGGTCTCACTGTAGCCCACGCTGATCTGGAATTTACTATGTTGTCTAAGGCTGGCCTTGAATTCACAACTATCTTCTACTTCTGCTTCCTGAGTACTGTGACTAAAGGTGTACAAACACACCCAGCTTCATTTTTATTTTTTGAAATGGCTGATATACACGGGTGCAGGGGAATGGAGCCAGCGAGGCTTTGCATGAAAGCACCTTTAATGGCTAAGCCATCTCCCAAACCCCTTTATTTAAAATAATAATAATAAGCCGGGTGTGGTGGCGCACGCCTTTAATCCCAGCACTAGGGAGGCAGAGGTAGGAGGGTCCTTGTGAGTTCAAGGCTAGTCTGAGACTACATAGTGAATTCCAGGTCAGCCTGAGCTACAGTGAGACCCTACCTCGAAAAACCAAAAACAAAAACAAAAAAACAAAAAAAATAAAAAAATAATAATAATAAAATTTAATTTTTTTTGTTTGTTTCTTGAAGTAAGGGTCTTGCTCTTGCTCCAGCCCAAGATAGCCTGGAATTCAGTATGTAGTCTCAGGCTAGCATTGAACTCATGGCAATCCTCCTACCTTTGCCTCTAGAGTCCTCGGATTAAACGTGTGTGCCACCATGCCTGGCTTTATTTTTTTCTTTTAATTTTTATTTATTTATTTCAGAGAGAAGGACAGAGAGAATGGGCACACCAGGGCCCCTAGCCACTGCAAATGAACTCCAGATGCATGTGCCACCTCGTGCATCTACTTTACATGGGTACTGGGGAATTGAGCCTCAAACCAGGGTCCTTAGGCTTCACAGACAAGCGCTTAACTAATATGCCATCCCTATTTTTTTTCTTTTAAAACATGGTATTCCTTCATTGCCCAAGCTGCCTCAAACTCATCTGCTCAAGGCATCTTCCTGTCTCAGCGTCCTGAGTAACTAGTAATACAGACATGTACACCACGCTTTAATAACCTATCAAAAATTAAGTGACTTGACTGATTGAGATGGGGAGGGGGATATGATGGAGAATGGAATTTCAAAGGGGAAAGTGGGGGGAGGGAGGGTAGTACCATGGGATATTTTTTATAATCATGGAAAATGTTAATAAAAATTGAGAAAATTAAAAATAAATAAATAAAATTTAAAAAATTAAGTGACTGGGGGCTGGAGAGATGGCTTAGCAGTTAAGGCATTTGCTGGCAAAGCCAAAGGACCCAAGTTTGATTCCCTAGTAGCTATGTAAAGCCAGATGCACAAGGTGACACATGCGTCTGGAGTTTGCAGTGCCTAGAAGCCCTGTAGCACCCATTCTCTCTCTCTCTCCCTCCTCTTTCTCTCTCTTTCAAATAAATAAAAGGGGCAGGAGAAATGGCTTAGTCATTAAAGCACTTGCCTGTGAAGCCTAAAGACCCATGTTCATTTCCCCAGTACCCTTGTAAAGCCAGATGCACAGGTGGTACATGCTACATACATACTACAGAGTGTCTATGCAGTGCCTGGAGGCCCTGGAGTGCTCATTCTCTCTGTCTCTCTCTCTGTTTCTTTCTCTCACTAAAATAAATATTTTTTAAAAAAATAAAAATAATCCCAGCACTCAGGAGGCAGAGGTAGGAGGATCACCAAGATTTCAAGGCCACCCTGAGACTACATAGTGAATTTTAGGTCAGCCTGGGCTAGAGTGAGACCCTACCTTGAAAAACTTAAATAAATAAATAAAAATAAAAATAATAGTAAAATATTTTAAATAATCAACTGACTGGCTATCTGGGGCCAGATGTGATTGCAAATGCCTTTAGAAGAAAACTTGGCTTAATGACTATCCAACGATCCTTAAAGTCAGACATGCTTCACTCACTCCGACCCCCCCCCCCCCCCCAGATAGGGTCTCACTCTAGCGCAGGCCGACCTACAACTCACTCTGTAGTACCAGGCTGGCCTCGAAGTCAGTGATCCTCCTACCTTTGCATCCCCAGTGCTGGGATTAAAGGCCACTGGCTCTCAGACATGATTTCACCAAGACCTGTGAGGGATGGGGAAAGGCTGGAGTGCTTGCCTGGCACGTACAATCCCTGGGTTCTATGATCCCCAGCATCACAGAAATAACTCTGAATTTTACCTAGGAAATTCTTCTCCTGGGTTGAAAGATTTTCCCCATCATTTATTCACTCACTTCCTTAAGATTCCACCCAAACTACCATCACCACAGTAAGACTTGCCCTCACTCCACAATCAAAATCCTACCCCATATCTACTATCACTGCCATCTCTCTTCTCTTCTAATCTCCTGCATGATATTTAGAAGCATCTGACGTACCCAATTATTAATTTTACAATTCCAGTCTACATGTAAGCTCCATCAAGCCAGAGACTCATGTTTATTACTTACTGTATATCCTAGGGTAGATGTATAGCAACATGGTTAGTGACTCAAAAAATCTATCAAATACATGCAATTTAGGTCCCTTACCTGGTTCCCTTCTTACCTACTTCATTCCCTCCTAAGGCCTATATCTGATACTATATTCAGAAAACCCAGAAGTCTATAATACCACCACCATGTGCTTTTCCTCCTTATCTGTACTTAACAGTTAACTTGGAGTGAATAATAAAACAGAATAAAAAAGCAGAATGGCAGTTTGGTATGGATTTCATCAGGAATGTTTGGGCAAATGATATTTAAGGTGAAAAATTTCCCAACCATTTGCCAAAAGCTGCTCTAAATTACCAGTAATTTTATACCTATCATTTCATTTCAGTTAAATTAATCACATCTAGCTGGGCACGGTGGTACACACCTTTAATTCCAGCACTTGGAAGGCAGAGGTAGAAGGATCAGCATGAGTTTGAGACCAACATGAGACTACATAGTGAATTCCAACTCAACCTGGGGTAGAATGAAACCCTACCTCAAAAATCCAAACAAAAAGCAATTTATTATTTTTCCCATGTGTCTGTACAGTATGTGTGGTATTGTACATTATAAGTGGTGTATGCACATGTGTGGGTTCTGGGGAGCTGAACAGTCTCAGGCCTTCATACTTAAGCAGTTAACCACTGAACCATCCCCACAATTCTGCAAATTTTTAATTTTAATAACTATTTTCAGCTGTACCTTAGTCTGCTCCATTTGGTCTTTGGCCTTTGATCTTGTAATCCGTACATTAGATGGAATAACCTTTAAGTAGTCAAGAGAAGATCAAATTAAAAAAAAAAAAAAAACCTGGCAAAAGTTTACTTTCAAGTCTCATGAAATGAAGTTCCTCAGTTAAAATTAAATTTTAACCTTAATGTATGGCATAGACAATTACAAACTTTAGAAAAAATTTTTTTAGTTCCAGAGGAAAGTAATTATTTCTGTTTTAAATTAAAAGCATAAATTTACCTTCTTGGGCTCAGTTTTCATAGCCTTCTGGTTTGTTAGAAAGCCAGGAGCATCAGGTCTATAAAGACCTACTTTAAACACTCCTCGTTTGGCTTTCTCTCTTTGTTCTTTCAATTTTTGAAGTTGTTTTTCTTCTTTGTATTTCTGGAGCATTTGTTTTCGTTCATCACTTAAAACACTTTTCACTGACTCTAAAAAAAACAATATAGTCCATAAAACATTTCAGATAAAAAATATGGCAAATGTATAAAAAAAAACATTTTTGTCTAATTTCAAGTGCTTGCTGCTAAGAACTGTTCGGAACAGCTTACTGTTAATTTAACACTAATCACACATTTCAACCTCTACTTAAAACTTCTATTCCTTGTGTATGCCTTCATTTGTTCAAGTATTTATTAACAGTGGGCTATTCACTAAGCAAGTATTAGCTCATTTTAAAATGCATTAACTTGGGCTGGAGAGATGGCTTAGTGGTTAAAGGTACTTACAAAGCCTGACAGCCCAGGTTTGATTCCTCAGCACTCAGGCAAAGCCAGATGCACAAGGTGGCGCATGTATCTAGAGTTCATTTGCAATGGAGGAAGCCCTGGAGCACCCTTTTTTTCTCTTTCTCTCTCAAATAAATAAATAGCCAGTCATGGTGGCGCATGCCTGTAATCCCAGCACATGGGAAGCAGAGGTAGGAGGATTAATGTGAATTGAAGGCCAGCCTGGAACTACAGAATGAGTACCAGGCCAACCTGGGCTAGTGTGAGACCCTACCTTGAAAAAGACAAAAAAAAAAAAAAAAAGCTGGGTGTGGTGACACATGCCTATAATCCCAGCACTCGGGAGGAAGAGGTAGGACGATCGCCATGAGTTCGAGGCCACTGAGCAAAATTTTTGTTTTACTTGTTTATTTCAAACAAATTATATTCACAAGATTATATTTGTTTCCAAAACATAAAAGATAAATAAAGACATTTCCTTTCAAGACAATACCAGGGCTGAGGAGGTGGCTCTGCTGTTAAAGGTGCTTGCATGCAAACCCAGCTGGCCTGGCCACTCCAACCCCCACCCCACTGCCCACATGTACGTACGTAAATTTAAACACTGGACCTAGCAAGCTTCACACCTGGCCCCTAGGCCAAAGATGCCAACTGGTGCAAAGGTAGTGTGTCCATTAGTGGGGAAACCAGCTGCTGACAGTGGTTTTGAGGTCTGTTTCACAGGAGGGAATTCATGTCTGGTACAGAAAACTACTACTGTTGTCTGGCTAAATAAAATTATTGTGCCCACAAAATTGTCCTCCAAATATTTATGTTTATGGACATATATAAATGCTACTCAATTGTCGTTAGAGAAATTTCTCTTTTCAGATGGTGGTGATCACTCAGGAGACTCAAGACTCAAAGTATTGAGAAGCAGAGACAATGGAGTGTTCAACACTGAGTGAGACATCTCTATCACACCTTCTAAGGCTCAGGGATCTTTTTTTTTTAAAGGTAGCGGGTCTTGGCTTCCGGTTAAGATGGTAGCATAGGAATCACGCCAAAGCAGCGTAGGGGAGAAAAAGGAAAAAAAAAAAAAAAACCACAGCAAAATACACTCTTCTACTAAAAAGTAAGGTGTACAAGAAACTATAATGGCAGCAGAGAAGTAGGAGAGATCTGTCTACAGACCACAGAAGCAGGCAAAAGCGGCTCCAGCAGCTGCGGCAGCAGGTCCACGGGCCACGGTCACAAGGCTCAGCCTTAAGCCGCAGGAAAAGCCAGGTGAGGGGATTCTCCACTCACACCAGCTTGCTCACAAACACAAGAAACGTGAAGGGAGGGTGGCAGGGAAGAAAGGAGGAGCAGCTCCTGAGGAAGATGATTGCAAGGACCAGCGGGAAAACATCAGCCACCATACAAAGCCTCCCCTCCCCCCACCACCATCCTAAGCACCGGCAAGCACCAGAGCCCTGGGAAAGGGAGCTCACCTACACAGCCCCAGCACAGGCGATCAGAGCAGCAATCCAGCAACCTAGCCGGCCTACCTGAGCCCACAGTGCAGCAAAGAGGGAGGGACTCAAGTGGGAGCACAGCATAACTGAGACCAAAACAATCCCAAAAGGTAACTGGGATTAAACCAGGTCAGTACCCACCAAGTAAGCCTAGTATATAGGCTTTCATCGTGAGCGCTAATTGCACCTTCCATGTCAGGTTAAATTAAATCTGATGGATGGTTGGAATTGCCATTCTTAAATAAGCTATATTTTGGGCTTGTCATTTGTTGCTTCCTGATTTTTAGTGCCTTTGTTTCCTCTTCCTTTGTTCATTAGGGAAGGGTCTCACATGGTCATAGGCTGACTTGGAACCCTCAACAGACCAGAAATTTTAGCCACCTAGTTGACAGGATTAAGAGTATGGGGCAGAGCCGGGCGTGGTGGCACACGCCTTTAATCTCAGGACTTGGGAGGCAGAGGTAGGTGGATGACCATGAGTTCGAGGGCACCCTGAGACTACATAGTGAATTCCAGGTCAGCCTGGGCTATAGTGAGAACCAACCTCGAAATACCAAAAAAAAAAAAAAAAAAAAAAAGTATGGGGCAACACACACCCTAAGGGATGGTGACTTTGTTTGAGGATATGGTACTTTTGCATAAATACTCTGTGTCGTTTTCCATTGAATATGTACATTGTTTAGTTAACTTTTAGAATCTGCCTGTATTTTGTTCCATTCAGCCTTCTTGAATACTCTCATAGCAGGCAAACCCAACATCTAGGGTCACTTTTGTAGATACTCAAAGAGTCTCAAGAGCCATACCTAGCACTTTAAGCACCTACCCTGAAGATACATAACATCAGATTGATTGATACATCTAAAAATACTGCAGATAATTAGAAAACCCAAGCATTAAATTAATCCAAGATACAAAAATCACTAATTATAACAAAAGAAACACAAAAAACAAGACAATATAAATCCACCAAAAAGTACGAATGCATCAGAAATGACCTCCAGTGAGACTGATTTAGAGGAAATGCCTTAGGTTTCAAAAGAATGATTATAAATATGTTCAAAGATGCTGGGCGTGGTGGCACATGCCTTTAATCCCAGCACTCAGGAGGCAGAGGTAGGAGGATTGTCAGGAGTTCGAGGCCACCCTGAGACTACATAGTATATTCCAGGACAGCCTGAGTGAGAGTGAGACCCTACCTTGAAAAACCAAAATAAATAAATAAACAAATATGTTCAAAGAAATCAAAGAGGAAATCAAAGGAATCAAAGAAAACACAGGAAAACAATTAAGTGAAATGAGGAGGTCAATACAAGACATAGATAAGGAAATGGAAATAATAAAGAAAAAACAGTCAGAATTACTAGCAATGAAAAACACAGTCAATGAAATAAACTGTGTAGAAAATCTCACCAGTAGAATGGATGAAGGAGAGGACAGAATATCTAAACAAGAAGACCAGGAGGATCCAGATGTAAGTCCGGGTAACTAGAGCCACCTGATCTTCTACAAAAATGCCAAAAATACTCACTGGAGAAAAGACAGTCTCTTCAGCAAATGGTGCTGGGGAAAACTGGATATTTATCTGTAGAAGGATGAAAATAGATCCTTCTCTCTCTCCATGCACAAGAATTAAGTCCAAATGGATCAAAAACCTTAATGTCAGACCTGAAACTCTGAAGCTGCTAGAGGAAAAAGTAGGGGAAACCCTTCAACATATTGGTCTTGGCAAGGACTTTCTGTATATAACCCCAAGTGCTCAGGCAATAAAACCACAGATAAACTGCTGGGACCTCATGAAATTACAAAGCATTTGTAGGGCAAAAGACACTGTGAATAGAGCAAAGGGAGAAAAACTTTGCCAGCTATACATCTGATAGAGGATTAATATCTAGGTTATACAAAGAACTCAAAAAATTAAATAATAAGAAATCAAAAACCCAATTAAAAAATGGACTATGTAACAAAATAGAGTTTCAAAAGAAGAAACACAGAAGGCATATGAGCATCTAAAAAAAAGTTCGACATCCCTAATCATCAGGGAAATACAGATTAAAACTACGTTGAGATTCCATCTCACTCCTGTCAGATTGGCTACCATCATGAAAACAAATGACCATAAATGCTGGGGAGGATGCGAAAAAAGGAGAACCCTTATATGCTGTTGGTAGGAATGCAATCTGGTCTACCCATTGTGAAAATCAGTGTGGAGGTTCCTAAGACAGCTAAAAATAGATCTACCATATGACCCAGCTACAGCACTCCTTGGCATATAGTCTAAGGACTTGCCTTACTACCTTAGAGATATTTGCTCAACCATGTTTATTGTCACTTTACTCACAACAGCTAGGAAATGTAACCAGCCTAGATGTCCCTCAACTGATGATTGAATAATGAAAATGTGGCACATTTATACAATGGAGTTCTATTCAGTGGTAAAGAAAAATGAAGTTATGAATTTTGCAGGAAAATGGATGAATCTGGAAAGGATTATACTAAGTGAGGTAACCCAGGCCCAGAAAATCAAGGTTGTATGTTCTCTCTCATATGTGGATCCTAGCTACAAATGACTGGATTTCTGTGTGAGTAGGAAGATAGCTAGGCCGGTAAGCTACAAAGGAGATAAAAAGGGAACAGAAAGGGAGGGAGGGGGTACCTAATAGGATGGTATTGTGTATGTATATATACGTGTGAGAATGTGTATGTGTGTGTGTGTGTGTGTGTAAGTAGAAGAAGAGATTAATGGGGTGAAAAGGCCTAAGTGAGGTCAGGGGAAGAGACTGAGTAAGGAAAGGTGGAGGGAAGGCTAATCAAAATCTAAGAGGATATAAATAAATCACATGGAAACCTACTTTTTTAGACAATGGGATGAACACACAGGAGCCATAGATTGTTACTAGAAAATTTATAGTGCCAGGGATGGCATACCTTCCAGTGAGTTGTTGGCCAGCGAGGTCCCTGATGCCCCCAAAACATTACAGGCCATTTCCAAGTCCCTTGGTTTGCCACCAGGAATAGATGGTAAGACCCTATTGTTGAAGACTCCACATAATTGGGCTGCAAGGTCACTGAGAAACCCTACTGGAGCTGAGCTGAAAACCTCCTCCCTGTAGACCAGCTGACAGAAAGCTGGAAAAAGCAATGGTACATGCAGTTCAATGAGAGAGAGAGAAATCACCAGTGAAGATACCCAACAGTGGACACTGCAAGCCTTAAATTTGGCCAGCCAGGCCAAATGAGCCAACGGCTGCAATAGTGGCATGTCTGTTATGGGGGAAACCAACCACCCTCTAATTTGACTGGAGGCCCATTCCATGGGAGGGAATATATCCCTGATACTGAAACCCTACAACAGGGGTAGTCATAAGCCCTAGGAGTATAACGTCAGGAGGTGTCTGGCTAAATGTATGTACTATGCTCACCAAACTGCCCAGTAAGCACTTCTCTTAACGTTCATACCCATAAAGTAATACTGCTCTCACTTTTGGCAGTGACCTTGGGATGACTCAGAAGGCACCATGGTGCTGAGAGGAAGTGACAGAGGAGTGCTCAGCACTGCAATATCTCAATCACAACTTCCATGGCTCAGGGTCCTTTGCGCAAGAGGTGGTGTAAAGAATGTAAGAGTCAAAGGAAGGGTAGAACTCCTTACTACATCCTCCTCCAGACACTAAATGGCCTGGCTATCCATGACCACACAGTGCCCGATACTACCTACACAAGACCATCATAATAGGAAGAAAAGATCATGACGTCAAAATAAGAGACTGAGATGTGGTGGGGATATGAGGAGACTGGCAAGGCATGATCAGGGACCTCTGTGGAAGCCAAAAGAAGGGGAGGAGTACTTTATAAAACCTGCTTTCCAGACACAAAGTATCCATGACAATCATGCCTTCACAGTGGCTAATGCCATGACTTGCATAATAGGAATGGGAAAAACTGACAATAAGCCTGAAGGGATGGCTCAGTGGTTGAGGCGCTTGCATGCAAAGCCAAAAGATCCAGGGCCCACGTAAGCCACATGCACAAAGTGGTACATGAAATGAATCTGGAATTTGTTTGCAGTGGCAAGAGGCCCTGATGCACCCATTCTCTCTATCTGCCTTTCCCTCTCTCTAATAAATATAAAAAATAATGACAACAAAATAGAAGAGGAAATACTTATAAAAATATAAAAAAGAGGTTATTTAGTAGAGGTAAGAGGAGACAAAGGAGGGTAGTGGGAGGGAATTATGATTTTGGTGTATTGTGTGTATTTTTGGAGGTTGTCAATAAATTTTTAAAATATTTTATTTAGTTGAGAGGGAGGCATACCAGGGCCTAGGGTCTCACTCTAGCCCAGGCTGACCTGGAATTCACTAGTAGTCTCAGGGCGGCCTCTAACTCATGGCAATCCTCCTACCTCTGCCTCCCGAGTGCTGGGATTAAAGCAGTGCACCACCACACCCAGAAATGTCTTATTTTCTGATCTAAGTTCGCATGCCATCTTTTTTCTGAAACTGAATTAAAGTGCTCATTTTATTTTTAGAAATAAACAAGGGTGAGAGATATAGCCCAGTGCTAACAACTTAAAGAAATCTTTTGGCTCAGTATCACCTTTACAGAAGCAACTAAATTCAGATGTAATGTGTACATGCCACACCCACGCTGAGAAGGATCGACTGAAACAGGGAAGAGTCAAGCACTTTGACGTCTCCTTGTCTCTAGAACGTCTAAGATCATTTGCTGCCATGCACTATTCACCTTTTCCTTATTATACAACAAAAGACTCCTGTGATTCCTAGTTAAATATAATCTATCAGGTTCTCTTTATTTCTGTAACATTTCTTGCCCTGAATAACACTATACTATTTTCATTGCTTTTTTTCTGAGATTATTCTTTTTTATTTGGTCCCTTCACTCATAAATGGCCCCAAATCATTTTGGGCAAATTGTAAAAATGATTTCTTTGCTCTTTACACAAGTAAATGGCAAAGTATTCCCAGGTTTTAAGCAAGCACTCTGAGCTACATCCCCAGTCATTTCACAGCTTCTTATCATATTATTTAGAATAGTTCCAAACTCCTTTCTTTTGGCAGGTGAAGTTTTTGTAGTTTTCTCTTAAAACTCAGTACCCTTAAAAGTTCTGAAAATTAAAACAGATGTCTACTTACTTGGCTTGAGATTGGCCTTTTCTGGAATAAGGTCTTGGGATGTCTCATGTAAGTCAACAAGAACTCTACCTTCCAAGGTTGGAATGTTGACATCTCTTAAACCAAAGTGTCTATTTCGTTCATATTCCTTGTATCTGTTCTCTTTCTGAGAGAGTGATTTCCTATGAGCAATTTTAGTTCTAATCATTTCAGTACTGAAATCCTTCCGGTGCCGACTGGCAAAATGTGATAAAGACATCCTGTCAGGAAAGAGAAAAGTAGAAATCAACTTATATGGATTTTAAATTTTTTATATATATTTTATTTGAAAGTGAGAAAGAGGTGGGGGAAGGGAATGGACGCACCAGGGCCTCCAGCCACTGCAAATGAACTCCAGATGCATGCACCCCCTTGTGCATCTGTTACATGGGTCCTGGAGAATCCTTTGGCTTTGCAGGCAAGTGCCTTAATGGCTTAGCCATCTCTCCAGCTCAATTTTTTTAATTTTATTATTTAAAAACATTAAGGTTTCACTGGGTGTGGTGGTGCACACCTTTAATCCCAGCACTACAGTGGCAGAGGTTACCCTGAGTTCCAGGCCACCCTGAGACCACATAACGAATTCCAGGTCAGCCTGGACTAGAGTGAGACCCTACCTCGAAAAAAAAAAAAAAAAGCCTAAGAACCCAAGTTTCATTCCCCCGTAACCACATAAAGCTAGATGCACTAAATGATTCATGAACCTGGAGTTCGTGTGCAGTGGCAGGAAACCCTGCTGTGCCCATACCCAATCTCTTCGTGTTTGCCTCTTAATAAAAAGAAAAAAAAATAATAATAAAGAGGCTGGGCACAGCAACACACACCTTTAATCCTAGCACTTGGGAGGTAGGAGGACTGCTGTGAGCTTAAGGCCAGCCTGGGGCTTCAAGTGAATTTCAGGTCTGCCCGGGCTACAGTTGAGACCCTGCCTCACAGAGGGAGAGCAAAAGTCTGGGCAGAAGTACCCTGTAGAAGTGAATAAGGCTGTGTCCAGAATCCACAGACTATTAGAAGAATATTTCAGTGAGCTGAGCTTGGTGGTGCATGCCTTTCTTTAATCCAAGCATTTGGGGGCAGGCAGAGGTAAGAGGATTGCTGTAAATTTGAAGTCTATTTGAGACTACATAGCGAATTTCTAGTCAGCTTGAGCTATAGCAAGTCCCTACCTGGAAGAAAAAGAAAAGAACAAAAAAAAGGTGGCCAGGTATGGTAGTACATATCTTTAGTTCCAGCACTTGGGAGGCAGAGGTAGGAGGGTAGCTTTGAGTTTGAGGCCAGCCTAAGCGCTACAGAGTTCCAGGTCAGCCCGGGCTAGAAGAAGACCCTACTATAAAAAACAACCAAAAAAGGACTGGAGAGATGGCTTAGCGGTTAAGGCACTTGCCTGTGAAGCCTAAGAACTCAGGTTCAACTCCCCAGTAACTATGTAAGACAGATGCACAAGGTGGCAATGGGTCTGGAGTTTGTTTGCAGAGGCTGGAGACCCTGGCATGCCCATTCTTTCTTTCTACCTCTCTTTCTCACTCAAATAAGTAAATAAATAAAAATAAAACATTTTTAAAGGTGATTGGATTTATTTATTTTTGAGGTAGAGGGTCTCACTCTAGCCCAAGCTGGCCTGGAATACAGGAATCAGCTAGTGCTGGGATTAAAGGCATGTGCCAACACACCCAGCCTCAGGTGATTAGATTAACCCCCCCCCAAAAGTATAGGTAGCCTGAAATTTATTAGACTAAACATACCCAGTTTCTTTTATTATAACTTAACCACACACTCTTAACAGTAATCAAGCAATCAATTTTGTACATTCTACCTACTCAAAGATACCATTTTTTGTATATATTTATTTGCAAGGAGATAAAGGGAGAGAGAGAGGGAGTACAGGCATGCCAGGGCCTTTTGCCACTGCAAAAGATGCAGGGGCCACTTGGTACATCTGGCTTTATGTTCGTACTGGGAAATCAAACATGGCCCATCAGAATTTGCAAGCAAGCACCTTTAGCCCCTAAAGGATCTCTCCAGCCCAGGAGACAGCATTTGACTCCGGGGGTTAAGGGCTTGGTCCAACATGACTGGCCCCACACCAGAGGCCAACCTATTCCAAGTTGCCTTACCTGCCTGTGCTGACTAAGCAGATATATGTACTGGGATTCCCATGACCTCCTTGTCAGATTACATACACTCCTTTGCTACACAGGGAAATGCTTACATCTACTTGTTTATTATAAAGAACACTGATGAAGAAAGGGCAGGAGCTGGATGTAGCATGGGGCTTCCGAGCTTTGGACACAACAACCTCCATGTGTTTCTATCTGGAAGCTCTCAAAACTTTTTTTTGTTTTTGTTTTTTTGTTTTTATGAAGGGCATCATTACATAAGCCAGTGTTTAAACCACTGGCCAAAACTTTGGCTCCTTTCCCATCCCAGGAGATTAGGGGTGGAGCCAAAAGATCTGAGCTTCCGTTCTTTCATGTCAACAATCCTCCCCCAAGAGCTAACAGGAGGATTTCAGCCCTTGGTGGATTCATCAGCAAAGAAAAGACTTGGAAGGTCAGCAGTTTAAGAAACAAGGACACTATATTCATCAACTAGTGAAAAAGTTCTCAGGAAAACTCCAGATAAAAGCATCCGTAAGCAATGGCAAGTTAATATTACACATTCTAAATCAATTAGCCCAAGAGTCTGATATGGATGCTAATAACGTTCTTACTAAATAAAAGCCCAGGGCAACTGGCACTTGCTGCACTCTGTCGTGTTAAAGTAATACCTCCTGAAAGTATTGTTGCTAAATCTTAAGGAAACGCTACAACTTTTTTTTTTTTTTAGGTAGGTGGGGAAGAGAGCCAGACCAGCCTCCAAGAAAGAGACCTAACATTTAAGGCCATAAGCAATCAGCACAGTCGTCCTTCAATCTCGTGGTGCAGATGGATCGAATTAGCTGCTCCCGTTACGAGCGCAGCCTGGCTTTCAGCCCCATCCATCGGCGGTTTCCTCGCGCTGGGACCCAGGCTGGCCTCGAGGCTCCGAAGGACCCGGGGGGTGGGGGTGGCGTCGCGAGTGGACCCCCCCAGGCGCGGGAGGGGCTCCTGGAACGTAACGTCTGGGCCAGGAACGCGAAATGTCCCGCCCCGTGAGACACTGTCACCTCAAAGGACAACGACGTGCCCCCTCCCCCGACGGCCGAACGCTTGACCGCCGCGGAGACCGAGGCCAGCAACGAGCAGCCAGCCGTCCGTCCGCCCGTCCCCTCCCCACAGCGGGCCGAAGTCTTCCCCAGCACCCCAGAGCCACCTAACCTGAGCACCTTCAACACGAAAGCCCCGACGAAGCACAAAACAAGCTCAGACTTCCCGGGGGAAGCCGACCAGCTCCGCCGCCACCGAAACAGGAACGTCCAAATTCAAACTTGGCGCAGCTGGCCGCTGATTGGACGGGCTTTAAGCCGCACTTCCGGGGCGAGCTCCCGCCTCTTCCCCTCGACGCGGCTGGCGATAGGCTAGCTCCTGGCGACATTTGAACTGATTGAAAAGCAAAGGGAGGGTTGGGATGCTAAGGGTGCGTCCTGAGTCCCGGCGACAGGGGGCGGCGCTGGCCTGAGACTCGCGCTCGGAGGGCAGTGGCTGCGGACACTCAGCCATCCGCAGGGATTCAGTTCGCAAGCTATTTTTGTTTTGTTTGTTGTCTTTTATAGACTAGAGTCTCAAGTAGCCCAGGCTGGTTCTGGTATTTGATGTATTAGCTAACAATGGCCTTGAACTCCTGATCCTGCTGCCTCTGCCTTTCTAGTGCTGCGATTATAGATGTGATCAGCTACCATGCCTGATTTGAAATCTTCGTTTTTTAAAAAAATATTTTTATTTGTTTATTTACTAGCAGAGGAGACGAGGAAGAGGGAGAGACAATCCATGTAAAAGCCGGGTGTGTGGTGCACGCCTTTAATCCCAGCATTAGGGAGACAGAGGTAGGAGGATCAGCGTGAGTTCGAGGCCAGCCCCTGAGACTACATAGCGAATTCCAGGTCAACCTGGGCTAGAGTGGGACCCTACCTAAAAAAAAAAAAAAAAAAGAAAAGAAATTCCATGTAAGTTGATTTCTTTTTTTTCTCTATCTCTCGAGATTAAACCCAGCAATGTTTTTTTTTTAATTTATTTTATTTAATTTTATTTATTTTGTGTCTCAATCTAGCTCGGTCTGACCTGGAATTCACAATGTAGCCTCAGGGTGGCCTCGAACAACTCTCAGAGATCCTCCTACTTCAGTCACCCAAGTGCTGGGATTAAAGGCGTATGCCACTGCATCTGGCTTTTTTTTTTTTTTTTTTTAAGGTATGGCCTCACTCTAGCCCAAGCTGACTTGCCACTCTGTAGCTCTAGGCTGGCTTTGAACTCACAGCTATCCTCCTACCTCAGTCTCCCAAGTACTGGGACTAAAACATGCCGTTATGCCTGGCTTAATATCATCTTTATTATAATGAAAAGCATCTTGGCTAAAGTTAAAACTGGGTTTGAGTCTTGAATATACCACTTTCTAAACATTTCTCTTTCAGCAAATCACTTCATGCTGGCTCTCAACCTTAAATTCTCCATATATAAATCATGAGATGGTGTTATGTATCTACAGACATACCTAATGCAGTTTCATTAAGAATGAAATTGGAGGGCCGGGCATGGTGGTGCACGCCTTTAATCCCAGCACTCGGGAGGTAGAGAGGTAAGAGGATCGCCATGAGTTCGAGGCCACCCTGAGATTACATAGTAAATCCAGGTCAGCCTGAGCTAGAGTGAAACCCTACCTCGAAAAAAACAAAAAAAAAAGAATGAAATTGGAGGGCCGGGCGTGGTGGTGCACACCTTTAATCCCAGCACTCGGGAGGCAGAGGTAGGATAATTGCTGTGAGTTGAGACCATCCAGACATAGTGAATTCCAGGCTGGCCAGAGCTAAAGTGAAACCCTATCTGGAAAAACCAAAAAGAAAAAAAAAAAGAAAAAGAATGAGCTGAGCCAGGTGTGGTGGTTCACACCTTTAATCCCAGCACTGGGGAGGCAGAGGTAGAAGGGGGTCACTGTGAGTTCAAGGCCAGCCTGAAACTAGAGTGAGTTTCAGGTCAGCCTGGGTTAGTGTGAGAGCCTACCTTGGAAAAAAAACCACACAAAACAAACAACAGCAACCAAAAAGAATAAAATGGAAACAATGCATATGAAAATTGCAAAGCTCTATATAAATAAAAGCTGCTATTTAAATTTTTTAAATGCATTTATATTGTTCATTTGAGAGAGAGAGGCAGATAGAGAGAGAATGGGCACACCAGGGCCTCCAGCAGCTGCAAATGAACTCCAGATGCACGCGCCACCTTGTGCATCTGGTTTATGTGGGTCCTGGGGAATTGAATCTGGGTCTTTTGGCTTTGCAGGCAAGCACTTTAACCACTAAGCCATCTCTCCAGCCCCAGTTTTTTTTTTTTTTTTTTTTTTTTTTTTTTTTGAGGTAGGGTTTCATTCTAGATCAGGCCAACCTGAAATTCACTATGTAGTCTCAGGGTGGCCTCGAACACATGGCTATTTTCCTACCTCTGCCTCCCGAGTGCTGGGATTAAAAGTGAGTGCTGGGATTAAAGGCGTGTGCCACCACTCCCGGCCAGCCCCATTTTTAAAAGACAGCATCTCCTGTAGCCAAGGCTGGCCTAACTCATTATGTAGATGAAGTTCACCTTGAATTCCTGCTCTTCCTGCCTCCACTTCCCAAGTGCTAGAATTACAAGTCTTCACCACCATGCTTTGTTGCTTAATTATTTTAATTAGGTATAAGGGAAATTAAGTATTTAAATGATATAATGATATAATTGATACTTCAATGTTGCTACTTAGATTCTTTTGTTTTGTTTTGTTTTGTTTTGTTTTGTTTTGTTTTGTTTGTTTTTTTGTTTTTTTTTTGTTTTGTTTTTTTTTTTTTTTTTTGGTTTTTGGTTTTTCAAGGTAGGGTTTTGTTCTAGCCCAGGCTAACATGGAATTAGTCTCAGGCTGGCATAGAACTCACAAGGATCCTCCTACCTCTTGCCTCCCAAGTGCTGGGATTAAGCAGGGCATAGTATCCCATGACTTTAATCCCAACACTTGGGAGGCAGAGGTAGGAGATCACTGTGAGTTCTGAGACCACATAGTGAATTCCAGGTTAGCCTTAGCTACAGTGAGACCTTAACTCAAAAAAGGTGTGGGCCACCATGCCCAGCTATTACTTAGATTTTTATGAGATAGAGTTTTTCCTAAATGTGTTTCCTAACAGTGGCAATTCTTTTTTTTTGGGGGGGGGGGGAGAAAGTACAAGAGGTTGAACCCAGTGCCACACACATGTTAGGCAAGTACTTTGCTACTGAGTTATAACCTCAGTTGCTTTGTTTTGGATATTCAAGGTAGGGTCTTGCTCTAGCCTGGGCTGACCTAGAATTCATTATGTGTCTCAGGGTGGCCTTGAACTCTTAGTGATCCTCCTACCTCTGCCTCCCCAGTGCTAGGGTTAAAGGCATGTGCTAACATGCCCAGCAAATGAAATATTTTAAAGTTAACAAGTATTGGTCTGCAGAATTATTTCTCTTTCTGTAGAGAATTTAATTGTGCAATATGATGACACATTGTAACCTAAAATAATGATGACCTAAAATCAGGATGTATCTCAGGATTGAAAATTAATGAGCCAGGCGTGGTGGCGCATGCCTTTAATCCCAGCACTCGGGAGGCAGAGGTGGGAGGATCGCCGTGAGTTTGAGGCCACCCTGAGACTACAGAGTGAATTCCAGGTCAGCCTGGACCAGAGTGAGACCCTACCTTGTAAAACCAAAAAAAAAAAAAGAAAAGAAAATTAATGAATCTGAAGTTATAGAAACCATGAAATAGGGGCTGAAGGGATGTCTCAGTGGTTAAAGGAGCTTGCCTGCAAAGCCTGACAGCCTGGGTTCAATTTCCCAGTACCCATATAAAGTCACATGTGTAAAAGTGGTTCATGCACCTGGGAAAAAAAAAATTTGTCTTTTCTTTTTTTTTTTTTTTTTTATTTTTATTTTTTTGTTTATTTATTTATTTGAGAGTGACAGAGAGAAGGAGGCAGAGAGAGAGAGAGAGAGAATGGGCACGCCAGAGCTTCCACCCTCTGTAAACGAACTCCAGATGCTTGCGCCCCCTTGTGCATCTGGCTAACGTGGGTCCTGGGGAATTGAGCCTCGAACTGGGGTCCTTAGGCTTCACAGGCAAGCGCTTAACCGCTAAGCCATCTCTCCAGCCCAAATTTGTCTTTTCAAGAAAGAAGCTGTGGAGAAAAGGTAACAGTGTCACCATACATGCACACAAACATACATGCATGCATACAGATTTCATTAGTATGCATTTAAGAGAGATCTAATATGTATATATAAAGGGGAAATACTATAAGTACCTGACAGTTCTATGTGGCAGGGGAATTATGCCGAGATCATATTTGTAACATTTTTTTGGTTGTTTTTTTCTCAAGGCAGGGTCTTGCTCCAGCTCAGGCTGACCTGGAATTCACTCTGTAGTCCCTGGCTGGATTCAAACACACAGCAATACCCCCATTTTGCCTCTCCAGTGCTGGGATTAAAGGCATGCTCCACCATGCTCAGCTATTATTTGTAACATTTTTTTAAAGACTTTATTAGATTAAGAGAAGGAAAGAAGAGAAAGTACAGAGAGCTCCTGCCATGTGGAAGGCAGGAAGGGGTAGAGGACCCACGTGGGAGTAGGGGTCAGGTCCCCCACGGCGTCTCAGCCCAGCAGAGGTAAGACAAGGGGTTCTTAGCAGAGCAGGGACCAGGAAGTTCAGGAAAGGTGAACAGCCACCAAGCCTTATTTGTAACACTGAATGCAGGTATATGTTGAGTTATTTTTACATACCTGGTGACACAGTAAAAATAATATGATCCTTTTTGAAAACAACTTGGCAGTATGTGCCAAGAGCCACAGAAACCTCACAGCATTTCTGACCCCAAAATGCCATATCTGATGATTTTTCATAAAATCATATGCCTTAAGATGTTAGCCAGTTTGCTGACAATGAAAACCTGAAAGCAGTTTAAGTACTGATGATACAGAAGTGGGTTGGTAAAGAGTAAGCTGTTTGAGGGCTGGAGAGATGGCCTAGTGGTTAAGCACTTGCCTGTGAAGCCTAAGGACCCAGGTTCGAGGCTTGATTCCCCAGGACCCATGTTAGCCAGATGCACAAGGAGCGCACACGTCTGGAGTTCGTTTGCAGTGGCTAGAAGCCCTGGCGCACCCACTCTCCTCTCTCTCTCTCTCTCTCTCTTCCTCTTTCTCTATGTGTCTGTCCCTCTCAAATAAATAAATAAAAAACAAAAAAAAAGAGTAGGATATTTGCTTGCACATTATATAACCATTAAAAAAAAAACAGTAACTAGGGGCTGGAGAGATGGTTTAGCAGTTAAGGTGCTTGCCTGCAAAGCCTAAGGACCCAGGTTCAATTCCCCAGTACCCACATAAAGCCAGATGCACAAGGTGGCACATGTGTCGAGTTCATTTGCAGTGGCTAGAGATTCTGGTGTGCCCACTCTATCTACCTCTTTCTCTCTCTCAAATAAGTAAATAGCCAGGCACGGTGGCACATACCTTTAATCTCAGCACATGGGAGACAGACGTAGGAGGATTGCCAAGAGTTTGAGGCCACCCTGAGGCTTCATAGTGAATTCCAGATCAGCCTGGACCAGAGTGATATGCTACCTCAAAAAAAAAAAAAAAAAAAAGAGAGAGAGAAAGAAAAAAAATCAAATAAATAAAATATTTTAAAAATAACTAGTGATAACCTCCTTCATGTAGACCAGCTGAAAGAAAGCTGGAAGAAGCTATTCTACATTTAGTTCAATGGGAGAGAGATATCACCATTGAAGATACTCAACAGTGGACACTGCAAGCCTTATATTTGGCCAGCCAGGCCAAATGAGCCAACAGGTGCAATAGTGGCACATCTGTCATGGTGGAAACCAACTGCCCTCCAATTGGACTGGAGACCCGCTCCATGGGAGGCAATACATCCCTGATACTGAAAACTTAAAACAGGGGTAGTCATGAGCCCTAGGGGTGTAACATCAGCTGATGTCTGGAAAAATGTATATACTATGCTTATCAAACTGCCCAGTAAGCACTTCTCTTAATATTCATACCCTTATACTAATGCTACTCTCACTTTGGGTAGAGAATCTTATCTTTTCAGATGGCAGTGACCTTGGCATGACTCAGAAGGTATCACAGTGCTGGAAAGAAGTGACTGGAGTACTGAGTAACATCTCGATCACACCTTCCAAGGCTCAGGTTCTAATGCAGAAGAGGTAGCGGAAAGAATGTAAGAGCCAAAGGAAGGGTAGGACTCCTTACAATGTCCTCCCTCCAGACATAAAATGGCCTGGATATCCATGACCTCATAGTGCCTGACACTACCTACATAAGACCATCATAAGAGGAGGAAAAGATCATGACATCAAAATGAAAGAGAGACTGATTGAGATGGGGAGGGGATATGATGGAGAATGGAATTTCAAAGGGGAAAGTGGGGGGAGGGAGGGTAGCACCATGGGATATTTTTTATAATCATGGAAAATGTTAATAAAAATTAAGAAAAAGAAAAGAAAAGAAAGGAAGCTAAAAAAAAAACTAGTAAATCCAAATAGTAACATAGAAGAATGCATTTGATATAGTGTTAAATGAAAAATACAATGCTCACAGTTGAAAACATAAATAGGAGTATCCCAGAATTACAGTGGCCACATAATTATGTAGACAGGATTTTCTAAACTTTTGTTTTGATTTGTTTTTCTGAGGTAGGATCTGTCTCACTTTAGCCCAGGCTGACCTGGAATTCACTAGGTAGTCTCAGGTTGGCCTCAAACTAATGGCCATCCCGCTACCTCTGCCTCCTGAGTGCTGGGATTAAAGGTGTGTGCCACCACACCTGGCTGATTTTTGGTTTGTTTACTTTGTCAAGGTAGGATCTAGTCCAGGCTGACCTGGAATTCATTATGTAGTCTCAGGGTGGCCTTGAACTCACAGAAATCCTCTTATCTCTGCCTCCCCAGTGTTGGTGGCATTAAAGGTATGCACCACCATGCCCAACCCTAGATGATTTGATTTGATTTGATTTGAGGCAAGTCCAATAGACTGGCCTTTTTTTTTTTTTTTTTAATGTGAGGGCAAGAGTGAGACAGAGAGAGAGAGAGAGAATTGGCATGCTAGGGCCTCCAGCCACTACAATGGAACTCCAGACACATGTGCCACCTTGCACACATGTATGACCTTGTGCACTTCTGTCACTTTGTGCGTCTGGTTTATGTGGGACCTGGAGAGTCAAACGTAGGTCCTTAGGCTTCACAGGCAAGTGCCTTAACTGCAAAGCCATCTCTCCAACCCGTTCCCTCTGGCTGATTTTAAAATTTATTTTCCCTTTCCTTCAACGTGTTTAATAGTGGACTAGAAATGTTGGTCAATGGTTTCTACAGTTACCTTTTTGTTGCTGCACAAACAACCTTCCAGAAGCAGCTCATGGGAGAAAAGGGTATATTTTAGGCTTACCGAATCCAGGGGAAACCCAATCAATGGCAGAAGAACCTAACTCACTCCATCATATATCAGCATAGCAGACAGAGGGGGGGGGGAAACAGCCAGCAAACACAAGTAGCCAGAGCTCAAACTGCTCTGAACACATGTTAGAGCTAGACCATAAGACCCTAGTGACACCTCCTTTAGCGGGCTGCTGCAAAGTCAGGTTGGAAGCTTAATTAAAAGTGCCTCGGCCAGTAAGCTAGAAAGTAGATATAAAGGGAATAGAAAGGGAGGGGGGACTTAATAGGATGGTATTGTATATACCTAAGTAGAAGAACAGATTAATGGGGTGAAAAGGCCTAAGTGAGGTCAGGGGAAGAAATTTAGTAAAGGAAAGGTGAAGGGAGGCTAATCAAAATCTAAGAGGATATAAATAAGTCATATGGAAACCTACTTTTTTGGACAATGGAACACACAGGAGCCATAGATTGTTACTAGAAAATTTATATATATTTAATGATAACTTCCATACTTGTACACAATATCCCATGGTAATTCCCTCACTCCCCCCACTATCCCCTTTGAAACTCCACTCTCCATCATATCCCCTCCCCTTCTCAATCAGTCTCTCTTTTATTTTGATGTCATGATCTTTTCCTTCTATTATGATGGTCTTGTGTAGGTAGTGTCAGGCACTGTGAGGTCATGGATATCCAGGCCATGTTTTCTCTGGAGGAGCATGTTGTAAGGAGTCCTACCCTTCCTTTGGCTCTTACATTCTTTCCACCACCTGTTGTACAATGGATCCTGAGCCATGGAAGTTGTGATTGAGATATTTCAGTGCTGAGTACTCCTCTGTTACTTCTCAGCACCATGGTGCCTTCTGAGTCATTCCAAGGTCACTGCCACCTGAAAAGAGAAGGTTCTCTACCAAAAGTGAGAGTAGCATTAATATATGGGTATGAACATTAAGAGAAGTGCTTACTGGGCAGTTTGGTGAGTATAGTATATACATTTGGCCAAACAGCAGCAGACGTTACACCCCTAGGTCTTATGACTACCCCTGTTGTAGGTTTCAGTATCAGGGATGTATTCCCTCCCATTCAGCAGGCCTCCAGTCAAATTAGAGGGTGGTTGGTTTCCCCATAACAGATGTGCCACTATTGCAGCCATTGGCTCATTTGGCCTGGCTAGCCAAATTTAAGGCTTGCAGTGTCTACTGTTGAGTATCTTCACTGGTGATTTCTCTCTCTCCGATTGAGCTGTATGCAGCATGGGTTTTTCCAGCTTTCTGTCAGCTGGTCTACACGGAGGAAGTTTAAAGCTCAGTTTCATCAGGATTTCTCAGTGAACCTTGCAGCCCAAGTATGTGGAGTCTTCAGCAATAGGGTCTCACCATCTATTCCTGGTGGGAAACCAAGGGACTTGGCAATGGCCTGTAATGTTTTGGGGGCATCAGGGACCTCCCTGGCTAACAACTCATTGGAAGGTATCCCATCTCTGACACTGAAAATTTTCTATGAACAATCCATGGCTCCTGAGTGTTCCATTGTCCAAAAAAGTAGGTTTCCATATGATTTATTTATATCCTCTCAGATTTTTTTTTTCTTTTTCGAGATAGGGTCTCGCTCTAGCCCAGGCTGACCTGGAATTCACTGTGGAGTCTCAGGGTGGCCTCGAACTCACAGCAATCCTCCTACCTCTACCTCCCAAGTGCTGGGATTAAAGGCGTGCGCCACCACGCCCGGCCTCCTCTAAGATTTTGATTAGCTCTCCCTCCACCTTTCCTTTACTCAATTTCTTCCCCTGACCTCACTTAGGCCTTTTCACCCATTAATCTGTTCTACTTACATATATACAATACCATCCTATTAAGTCCCCCCTTCCTCCCTTCCAATTCATTTTATATCTCTTTTCTAGCTTACTGGCCTCTGCTACTGAGTTTTCTTCCTACTCACACAGAAGTCCAGTCATTTGTAGCTAGGATCCACATATGAGAGAGAACATGTGACATTTGGCTTTCTGGGCCTGGGTTACCTCACTTAGTATAATCCTTTCTAGATCCACCCATTTTCCTGCAAATTTCATAACTTCATTTTTCTTTACCGCTGAGTAGAACTCCATTGTACAAATGTAGCACATCTTCATTATCCACTCATCAGTTGAGGGACATCTAGGCTGGTTATATTTCCTAGCTATTGTGAATAGAGTGGCAATAAACATGGCTGAGCAAGTATCTCTAAGGTAGTGAGACCAGTCCTTAGAATATATACCAAGGAGTGCTATAGCTGGGTCATATGGTAGATCTACTTTTAGCTGTCTCAGGAACAGCCACACTGATTTTCACAATGGGTAGACCATATTGCATCCCCACCAACAGTGTAGAAGGGTTCTTCTTTTTTCGCTTCCTCGCCAGTATTTATGGTCATTTGTTTTCATGATGGTAGCCAATCTGACAGGAGTGAGATGGAATCTCAACGTAGTTTTAATTTGCATTTCCCTGATGACTAGGGATGTAGAACATTTTTTAGATGCTTATACGCCATCCGTATTTCTTCTTTTGAGAACTCTCTATTTAGTTCCATAGCCCATTTTTAATTGGGTTTTTTGATTTCTTATTATTTAATTTCTTGAGTTCTTTGTATATCCTAGATATTAATCCTCTATCAGATGTATAGCTGGCAAAGTTTTTCTCCCATTCTGTAGTTTGTTCTTTGCTCTATTCACAGTGTCTTTTGCCCTACAAAAGCTTTGTAATTTCATGAGGTCCCGGCAGTTAATCTGTGGTTTTATTGCCTGAGCAATTGGGGTTATATTCTGAAATTCCTTGCCAAGACCTATATGTTGAAGGGTTTCCCCTACTTTTTCCTCTAGCAGCTTCAGAGTTTCAGGTCTGATATTAAGGTCTTTGATCCATTTGGACTTAATTCTTGTGCATGGAGAGAGAGAAGGATCTATTTTCATCCTTCTACAGATACATATCCAGTTTTCCCAGCACCATTTGCTAAAGAGACTGTCTTTTCTCCAATGAATATTTTTGGTATTTTTGTCGAAGATCAGGTGGTTATTGCTACCCGGACTTACTTCTGGGTCCTCTATTTTGTTCCATTGATCTACATATCCACTTTTGTGCCAGTACCATGCAGTTTTTGTTGCTATGGTTCTGTAGTATAGGTTAAAATCAGGTATGGTAGCCAGGCATGGTCACACACACCTTTAATTTCAGCACTTGGGAGGCAGAGGTAGGAGGATTGCCATGAGTTTAAGGCCACCCTGAGACTACATAGTGAATTCCAGGTCAGCCTGAGCTAGAGTGAAATCCTACCTCGGAAAACAAAAAACAACAACAACAAAAAAATCAGGTATGGTGATACCATCAACCTTATTTTTGTTGCTCATAATTATTTTAGATATTTGAGGGTTTTTGTATTTCCAAATGAATTTTTGGATTGTTTGGATGGGAACTATTGATCTTCCTCTTTCCATCTCCCAGAGTGCTGGGTTTATAGGTATATGCAATGGCATCCAACGTATGCAGTACTGGAGACCAAACCCAGGACTTTGTGCATGCTAGACAAGGACTCTACCAACTGATCCCACAGATCCACATCTCCAGCCCCACATGTTCACTTTATTTAAGAGAGAGAAAGACAGAATAGGCACACCAGGGCCTCCAGCCACTGCAAACAAACTCCAGATGCATGTACCACCTTGTCCATCTGGCTAACATGGGTCCTGGAGAATCGAATCTGCGTCCTTTGGCTTTACAGGCAAATGCCTTAACTCTCCAACCAAAAATGGTCACTTTTTAAAATATTTTAGTTATTTATTTGCAAGGAGAGACTGAGAGTATAACCGGGTACACCAAGGCCTCTAGCCATTGCAAACAATCTCCTGACACATTTGCCACTCCGTGCATCTGGCTTTACATGGGTACTGGGGAATCAAACCCAGTTCCTTAGGCTTTACAAGCAAGCGCCTTAATTGCTGAGCCATCTCTCCAGCCTAAACATTCATTTTTTAACTTAATATTAAAATTAACTATTTCTTACTTTTAATTTTGACTATTTCCAAATGTTTTACTCTCAAAATTATGTTAGTGTGTAGTTTTCTGTACTATGGACAAAAGTGAATATTATCATTAAAATACAGCCAGTCTGGAAGTCGTTTTAATTTTCATTTGTTTACTAGGAAGATGGAATATTCTCTCAAGCTGCTTATCCATTTGTATGTTTTTTGTTATGATTCACCTACTCGGGTTTTTGTTCCAGTTTCCTCATGGGAATATTCATTGTATTTTGTGTTGTCAATATTTGATAGTAAGGACATTATCCCACTCCTATTTTTAAAATAGCAAGTATTTTCTCTTGTTTTTACATTTCTCTTTTAATTTTAGTCTGGTGGCATTTTAATGAGCAGTAAATGCTGGTAAATATGGGGGGGGGGACAAGAGCCAGGCTGGTGTGGAACTCATGGTCTCCCTCGGCCCCCTGCGTGGGGAATGTCAGGTGCTGTCATGGTACCCCCACCAGTTTTGATTTATACACTAAATATTCTAGCAGAAAGTTACACACTGAATTTAACTATAAACGCATGTGGTGTCATTATCTAATTGTTCTTAAGTCCTTTTTTGTTTGTTTTCTGAGATAGGATTTCACTCTGTAGCCCAAAGTGACCTCTGACTTAGTGCAATTCTCTTGCCTCAGCTTCCCAAATGTTGGGGTTACGGGCATAAACCATCATACCTAGCCTTAGATTTTTTTTTTTAAGGTACAGAAACTATTTATTAACAGGAAAGGCCTACAGACGTATTTCTTGTCGGGCACACCCACACTCCAGCCGCCCCGGCCAGTGGTCTTGGTGTGCTGGCCTGGGAAACGAAGGCCCCAGAAGCACTCCACTACTGTGGACTCTGATCTTCAGTCGCTCCAGATATTCATGGGATTTGTTGTCCAGACTGTAGGACAGAACCTGGCTGTAGTTTCCAGGCTTCACATGTTTCTGCCTATTCCAGAACCAGTCTGGCATTGTTCTGGCAAGGGTTCTGTATAGGGGCACTCACACCTTCTTGCTCGTGTTCCATGTGTCCTCCAGCCCTCCGGGTGAGGTCGATGCTCTCCGCAACACCGCATGAACGTACCTTCGCCGCACACCCTTAATGGCAGTGATGGCAAAGATGGTTTCCACCGTCCCTGGATGTTGGTGTTGAGCCCTCACAAGACGTGCTGGGACTTCTCAGAGGTCACCAGAGACGTGGCGGCGTGTAAACCTCCTGTAGAAGAGCTTAAATCCGACTTTGGTGGGGAATCTTTGTTAAAATTAGAAATATCAGTCCACCTGCTTTAATTGCCACCTGCATCAACATCTGTATTATCTGCATTCGTTTTGAAAAGCTATTGCTTGAGCCCTTCTTCAAAAGATGCAAGCAGTACAGCGGCTTCACCAGGTGGTGGCGCCCCAAGGCCCAAGAACCAAAGAAAATAATTCTGCATTATGTGTGATCAAAATTTAGGTAGGATGATCAGCAAATTCATGAAGCATTCCATATTTAAACTGTAAAAACCCCGAAAGAAAAATTTACATAGCAGGCTGGAGAAATGGCTTAGCGTTTAAGATGTTTGCCTGCAACGCCTAAGGACCCAGGTTCGATTCCCTAGGACCCAGGTAAGCCAGATGCATGAAGTTGGGTATGCATCTGGAGTTCATTCGCAGTGGCTATAGGCTCTGGTATGCCAATTCTCTCTCTCTCTCTCTCTCTCTCTATCTCTCCACCTTCCTCTCTCTATAAAAAAAGTTAGGGGGCTGGAGAGATGGCTTAGCAATTAAGGTACTTGCCTGTGAAGCCTAAGAACTCATATTCCTATCTCCAGGTCCCACCCAAAGCACAGTGATGCAAGCATACGATATCGCGCACACACACACAATGGGGCACACATGTTAATTTTCAGTGGCTGAAGGCCCTGGCCCACCCATTCTCTCTCTCTCTCTCATAAAAAAAAAAAAAAATAGGTAAACTGGGCATGGTGGCACACACCTTTAATCTCAGCACTCGGTAGGCATAGGTAGGAGGATCACTGTGAGCTCGAGGCCACCCTGAGACTACATAGTGAATTCCAGGTCAGCTTGGACTAGAGTAAAACCCTACCTTGAAAAACCAAAACCAAACCAAAACCAAAACCAAAACCAAAAACAAAACAAAACAAAAAAAAGGTAGATGCTGTTTTGATAGTAGCAACAGGAAACACCCAAGTTGTATGACATGTATTACAGACTTGCTGGGGGCAGGCGTGGTGGCGCCCACCTTTAATCTCAGCAATCGGTAGGCAGAGGTAGGAGGATCGCCATGAGTTCAAGGCTAGTCTGGGACTACAGAGCCTGGGCTAGAGTGAGTCCCTGCCTGGGGTAGGGTGAGGGGAGGAAGGCTTGCTGGCAATATTCTATATTTTGATCTGGGTACTTATTCCATAGAGCCTGTATCCGTGAGAAATCATTAAACTAATTATTCAAAATGTGTGCATTTTACTTTATCCTTTTTTTTTTTTTTTTTTTTTTTTTTTGATTCTGGGGATTGAACTCAGATCCTCATTCTTGCAGAGCAAGCACTTTGCTCACTTAGTTATCTCCCCTCCCCTCCAAGTGAAAAATGTGTTGATTCATAGTACTGCATAATTAAGTAATTAGTTAATTAAGGGATGATAAATAACTATTTTATATGCCATCATAAGCTTTGTCCTTTTGCTCTATTGTTGAAATACTGCAAAATATATGTCTTTTTGCCAGGCATGGTGGCGCATGCCTTTAATACCAGCACTCAGCAGGCAGAGGTAGGAAGATCAGCCTGAGACTGCATAGTGAATTCCAGGTCAGCCTGGGCTGGAGCAAGACCCTACCTTGAAAAAAACCAAAAGAATAAAAATAAAATGCCACGTGTGGTGGTGCACACCTTTAATCCCAGCATTCTGGAGGCAGTAGTAGGAGGACCCTCATTAGTTCGAGGCCACCCAAGACTACAGAGTGAGTTCCATGTCAGCATGGGCTAGAGTGAGACCCTACCTTAACCTCCCCAAAAATTATATATGTCTTTTAGCTTATTATAGTACATTTAAAACATGGATGAGCCGGGTGTGGTGACTCACCCCCTCTTTTTTAATTTATTTGAGAGAGAGATATATACCAAAATAGGTAGGTAGAGAATGAGAATGGGCGCACCAGGGCCTCCAGCCACTGCAAACAAACTCCAGATGTGTGTACCCCCTTGTGCATCTGGCTTACGTGGGTCCTGCGGAGCCAAACTTGGGTCCTTTGGCTTTGCAGGCAAGTGCCTTAACTGCTAAGCCATCTCTCCAACCAGTGACTCACCCCTTTAATCCTAATACTTGGGAGGCAGAGATAGGAGGATCACTATGAGTTCGAGGCCACCCTGAGACTACGTAGTGAATTCCAGGTCAGCCTGGGCTAAAATGAAACCCTACCTCTTTAAATTCATTTATTGAAAGCAGAGAAAGATAGAAGAGAGACAGATAGAGAACAGGTGCTCCATGGCCTCCAGCCACTGCAAAATGAACTCCAGATGCAGGCACCACTTTTGTGCATCTGGCTTTAAGTGGGTACTGGGGAATCAAACTGAGGTCTTTAGGTTCTGCAGGCAAGCACCTTTTTGGTTTTTCAAGGCACGGTTTCACTCTAGCCCAGGATGACTTGGAATTCACTCCAGAGTCTCAGGGTAGCCTCAAATTCACAGTGATCCTCCTACCTCTGCCTCCCAAGTGTTGGGATTAAAGGCCACTACCCCCGGCTGTTTTTTTCTTTTTGAGGCAGGGTCTCCCTCTAGCCTAGGCTGACATGGATCTCACGCTGTAGTTCCAAGCTACCTTCAAACTCACGGTGATCCTACCTCTGCTTAGGATTAAAGGCATGCCCCATCACACCTGGCTATACGTGTGTGTGTGTGTGTGTGTGTGTGTGTGTGTGTGTGTGTTGTTTGCTTTTTTGAAGTAGTGTCTCTCTCTAGCCCAGGCTGACCTGGAATTCACTATGTAATCTCAGGGTGGCCTCGAACTCATAGCAATCCTCCTACCTCTGCCTCCCAAGGGCTGGGACTAAAGGCATGTGCCACCACGCCTGGCTTGTTTGCTTTTTTGAGGTAGGGTCTCTCTCTAGCCCAGGCTGACCTGGAATTCGCTATGTAGTCTCAGGGTAGCCTCAAACTGATGGCAATCCTCCCACCTCTGCCTCCCGAGTGCTAGGATTAAAGGCGTGCGTCACCACGCCCAGCTACATGTGTTTTTATATGCAAACAAGTGTCTGAGTAAACATAACTCATTATCTGCGGAGTATGAAGCTGCAGGTCTTCCCAGACTTTTACTGCAGTTAGGACTCTAAATGGACAGGTGACAGAGAACTGCAACTGAAACTGCCAGGAGAAATGAATACATATATTTGTGCACATTTTCAGGTTCGTCTTGAATCAGAGCTTCCTAAAGCACTAAAGCATCCAGCAGAATGCTTTTTCTGGGAGTTGACTTCAGTTTGAGCTCTCTTTTCTTTTCTTTTCTTTTCTTTTTTTTTTTTTTTTTCAAGGTAGGGTCTCACTCTAGCCCAGGCTGACCTGGAATTTACTATGTAATCTCAGGGTGGCCTCGAACTCAAGGCAGTTCTCCTTCCTCTGCCTCCCCAGTGCTGGGATTAAAGACATGCGCCACCACACCTGGCTTGACTTGAGCTTTCCAATGTGAATCACGCCTTCTGGGGAAATGAACATGACAGCCCTGATTGTCTAGATGGCTACTCTCAAGTGAACAATAAGGTAACTATTATTACCAAACTCAAGCTTTCCCTCCTTTTTTTTTTTTTCTTTTTTGTTTTTCGTGGTAGGGTCTCACTGTAGCCCAGGCTGACCTGGAATTCACTATGGAGTCTCAGGGTGGTCTCGAACTCACAGCGATCCTCCTACCTCTGCCTCCCGAGTGCTGGGACTAAAGGCGTGCACCACCACGCCCGGCAGCTCAAGCTTTCCCTCCTTGCAAAGCAAGATGAACAGCAAGAGCGAATGCTTTTTTGGCTGGGTGTGGTAGCGCACGCCTTTAATCCCAGCACTCAACAGGCAGAGGTAGGTGAATCGCCATGAGTTCGAGGCCACAGGAGTGAATGCTTTTTTTTTTTTTTCCAGAAATTTCTGTTTTGCTCATTCTACTTGGATTACGTGATCACGCCTGAATCAATCCTCTTCGCCCTCTGGAGCTTGTCTGGATACTTCACTCCCTGGCCACTGCAAAACTGCTTCTGCCTATGTACCATGTCACACAATGAAGGCTGTCAGAGAAAACATATAATGCTTCGTTTCATGTAAACTGCAAATATACATTCATTTTGATATGTATGTCCTAGATATTGTATGGAGCCAGATAGTGATTCCATGGAGGTATACTACAAGTTACTAAGAACTGGTGGTGTAGCTCAGTGCTAGATTGCCTGTCTAGCATGTGAGTGACCTTGGCTTTGACCCTCAGCACTGCAAAGCAAAACAAAATGAATCAGAACACTCAAAGTATTTGTCATTCTTCTAAATTACATGTTCAACTGAGCATTCTGTGTTTTTATTCATTTAATTATTTGTAAGGGGAGAGAAAAAGAGAGAGAGAAAGAACGGGCATGTCAAGGCCTCTAGCCTCTGCAAACAAGCTCCAGATGCATGTGCCACTTTGTGCATCTGGCTTTTTGGGGAATCAAACTCTGGTTTTGCATGCAAGTGTCTTAACCACTGAGCCATCTCTTCAACCCAACATTCTGCTTTTGGTTTTTTTTTGCTGTTTTCTTTTTTGGTTTTCAGGAGTAGGGTCTTACTCTAGCCCAGGCTGACCTGGAATTCACTATGTAGTCTCAGGGTGGCCCCGAACTCACAGCAATCCTCCAACCTCTGCCTTCCCAAGTGCTGGGATTAAAGGCCTGCACCACCACGCCTGGCTTGTATTTTTATTTACTATAGTTCTTGCAGTTGCAGTTGCCTCCAGATACTTGTGACTACATTTAGTTTACTAAAGGATAAAACTCTGGGTGTTATGGAGTATAACATGCCTAATTATTGGGTTTTTAGTTTTTAATCTTCTTTTATATGTAAGGAGTAATTTTAAGGTAAACTCTTGCATAACGACCATCTGAATTAAGCAATATGTGTGATGGTGCTACTTCCTTAGAAGCCTATGTTCCTCTCCTCAAATAGCATCCTCCTCCTTCCCCGTAGTGAGCAGACAGCCGTTCCCTGGTGGCATTTCTTTAGGCTGGCCATCTATGTATGTGCCACAAACAATATTATTTATTTTTAACATTACTTACTTAATTCTATGTAAAAGTTTATATGTAAGTAATCTTTGTGACTTTTCACAATGAGGAAATTTATCCATGTCAATAATACATGCATTGCCTTTAATCCCAGCACTTGGGAGGCAGAGGTAGGAGGATCGCCATGAGTTCAAGGCCACTCTGATTTCCCAGGTCCCACGTTAGCCAGATGCGCAAGGGGGCGCACGCGTCTGGAGTTTGTTTGCAGTGGCTGGAGGCCCTGGTGCGCCCATTCTCGCTCTCTGTCTGTTACTCTCAAATAAATAAATAAAAAATAAGAAAATGTCTGCTGTACAATCACATATAATAAAAAAAAAAGCCTTAAAAAAAAGCCAAAGTCAAAGGGGGAGGGTATTTGATGGAGGGTGGATTTGAGAGGGGGAATGGGAGTGGAGGAAGGGAATTATGATGGTTTTATTGTCTATTTTTTTGGAAGCTGTCAACACAAAGTTAAAAAATAAATAAATTAGATGAAATAAAAACACAAACAAAAGCCGGGCGTGGTGGCGCACGCCTTTAATCCCAGCACTCGGGAGGCAGATGTAGGAGGATCGCCGTGAGTTCGAGGCCACCCTGAGACTCCATAGTGAATTCCAGGTCAGCCTGGGCTAGAGTGAGACCCTACCTCGAAAAACAAACAAACAAACAAAAACAAAACAAAACAAAACAAAAAAAACACAAACAAAAGGCCAAAAACCAACCAAGCAACCAACCAACCAACCAACCAAACAAACAAACAAACAAACAAACAAAAACAGACATCCCTAGCTGGCAGTCTTCTTGACTCTTATGGTAAAGTATTCACAATCCTGTTTTGTAATTAAATCTCAATGCACTTTTGGTTGCAGTTTGTGTTCCACCACCTCTCATTTCTGTGTTAAGTTTTGGTTATTTAGTTACTAGCTGCTCCTTTTGCATGAACCTGTGCCTGCCCCTACCTGACTCCTCCCTTCCTCTGACTTCAGTGCTCAGGTGAAATGGACATACTCGGCCTTTCTAAGGGAAAGGATGGATGCTTCCAGGAAGAGGTTGGAGTTGGAACAGCTGCTTGGGAAACACACACTTGCTAGAGGCAAAAAAGCTGACACTCTTCAAGGCCATTACTATCTCTGCCTACAAATAAAATTGGACAGGACACATAGGGCACATTCAAGGTTAAGCTTACACCTCTTTTTTTCCCTTATTTGCTTATTTCTGATCTTTATAAAGCTATTGGAGCTTTTTTTTTTTTTTTGCCTTTTTATTCTCACCCAAAACTTGTGAAAGGTTTGCAAATCTTTTTATTTATTTATTTATTTATTTTTTATTTTAAAATATATTTTATTTTTATTTATTTGACAGAGAGAAGAGAGAAAGAGGGAGAGAGAGAGAGAGAGAGAGAATGGGCGTGCCAGGGCCTCCAGCCACTACAAATGAACTCCAGACGCAGACACATGCATCACATTGTGCATCTGGCTTATGTGCATCCTAGGGAATTGAAGCTAGGCCCTTTGGCTTTGCAAGCAAGCGCCCCAACTGCTAAGCCATCCCTCTAGCCTTTTTTTTTCTTTTTCAATGTAGGGTCTCACTCTAGCCCAGGCTGACCTGGAATTCACTATGGAGTCTCAGTGTGGCCTCAAACTCACAGCATTCCTCCTACCTCTGCCTCCCAAGTGCTGGGATTAAAGGCATGCGCCACCACGCCCAGTTGGCCCTTATTTATTTATTATTTGTTTATTTTTGAATTTTTAATTTTTTTTTGGTTTTTCGAAGTAGGGTCTCGCTGTAGCTTAGGCTGACCTGGAATTCACTCTGTAGTCTCAGACTGGCCTCTAACTCATGGCGATCCTCCTACCTCTGCCTCCTGAGTGGTGGGATTAAAGGTGTGTGCCACCATGCCCAGCTCTGTTATTTATTTATTTATTTTTGGTTTTTCGGTTTTTCTAGGTAGGGTTTCACTCTAGTCCAGGCTGACCTGGAATTCACTATGTAGTATCAGGGTGGCCTCGAACTCATGGTGATCCTCCTACCTCTGCCTCCGAGTGATGGGATTAAAGGTGTGCGCCACCACGCCTGGCTTGCAAATCTTTTTAGAGGCTATGAAGCTATATACTGTATTCATGCAATGGCTGGGTTTGATTACAGCCATAGAATACACCTATGAGTCATGAGGCCTAGCTGAAAGCTCTAGGTATACAAGAAGTAAGTGGATAATTTATTAGCTCAAGAAAGATACTTCTCTGTATTATAGTTGCTTAGAAGTGAAAATAATTGCCAAGAGCATTGGCTGAGCTGTGTCCCTGCTTGAAATCTTTTTTTTTTTCATATGTAACCCAAGCTGACCCCAAACTCCTGATCCTCCTGCCTCCTTCTTCAGCAATTTCCTACTGGCATGTTCCACCACACTGGCTGAAATCTTTTATGTATGAATTATAAATGCATGTGTCAATAGGAAAAACAATATGCCTGTTGGCATAAAGCCTCTCAGGAAACCATAAGCAATCAAAGACAATTTGACAACAGATGTGCTAGCAAGTTGCAAGTAGGAGTCAATTATTTATCCTTGTTTTGGATATTATTATGATAAATAAAAATTTTTTTTTCAGCACAGACTGATTATATTTTGAAGGAAAGGGTACATGATACAGTCTTTGAGTCCTGAGAAGAGCAATTGCCACCTTTTTAAAAATTTTTTTGATTATTTTTATTTATTTGTTTGAGAGCGACAGACAGAGAGAGAAAGATGGGGAGAGACAGAGACAGAGAGAGAGAGAGAATGGGCACGCCACTGCAAATGAACTCCAGACGCGTGCGCCCCCTTGTGCATCTGGCTAATGTGGGTCCTGGGGAGTCAAGCCTTGAACCGTGGTCCTTACGCTTCACAGGAAAGCGCTTAACAGCTAAACCATCTGTCCAGCCCGAATTGCCACCTTTAATCCCAGCACTCAGGAGGCAGTGGTAGGAGGATTGCTGTGAATTCGAGGTCACCCTGAGATTACATTGTGAATTCCAGGTCAGCCTGTGCTAGGGTGAGACCCTACCTTGAAAAAATAAAATAAACAAAATAAAACCAGAAGAGCAGTTGCATCAATTTCATGTCTTAATTTGCTTGTACTATCATATTTGGTAGCATATAGATAGAGGTGAATGGATTCTCTCACATCTGTGACATAAATCAATACTGTTTAGCGACATACTCACTCCTAGACTGGTAGCAGCTGGTGGCCCATATTAATCTCTTCCTAATTAGGGAAGCCCATGCTACAAATTCATCATTCTAAGACAGCAATGGTGATTAGTTCATTTTCTGGGTTCTCCTTGCCTTATTCTCCAATAAGCAACCACCTGTCACTTAGACAAAAGACTAGCAATCTCTAAACTCTGCTTTATTCAGAGAGCCAGCAATCTTAGAAGTCAGAGAATATCCTAAAGAGCTATCTTCCCCAGTCATTTTTATTTTTATTTTTAAGAATTCATTTATTTATTTTGGTTTTTCGAGGCAGGGTCTTATTCTAGCCCAGGCTGACCTAGAATTCACTAGGTAGTCTCAGGGTGGCCTCCAACTCACGGCCCTCCTCCTGCCTCTGCCTCCCGAGTGTTGGGATTAAAGGCACGTGCCACTATGCCCGGCTTTTATTTATTTATTTTAATTTATTTTATTTACTTTAGAGAAAGAGGTAGAGTCAGAGAATGGGCGCACCAGGGCTTTCAGCCACTGCAAACGACCTTCAGATGCATGTGCCACTTTGTGCATCTGGCCTATGTGGGTCCTGAGGAATCGAACCTGGGTCCTTTTAGCTTCGGAGGCAAGCGCCTTAACCACTAAGCCAATCCTCCAGCCCCAGTTTACTTATTTTATTTTTAAAAATATTTTTAGCTGGACATGGTGGCACACGCCTTTAATCCCAGCACTCGGGAGGCAGAGGTAGGAGGATTGCCATGAGTTCTGGCCACCCTGAGACTCCATAGTGAATTCCAGGTCAGCCTAGGTCACCCTGGCGTTACATAGACCCTACCTCAAAAAAAAAAAAAAATATTGTTTGAGAAAGAGAGAAAGAGGCAGACACATGGAGAGAGTATAGGCATGATAGGACCTCCTGACACTGAAAACAAACTCCAGATACAAGGGCTACTTTTTTTGTTTGTTTGTTTGTTTTTGTTTTTTTGAGGTAGGATCTTGCTCTGGCCCAGGCTGACCTAGAATTCACTATATAGTCTCAGGGTGGCCTCAAACTCATGGTGATCCTCCTACCTCTGCCTCCTGAGTGCTGGAATTAAAGGCATGCCCCACACCTGGCTACTTTTTTGTTTGTTTGTTTGTTTTTTCAAGGTAGGGTCTCACTCTAGCCCAGGCTGACCTAGAATTCATTATGTAGTCTCAGGGTGGCCTTGAATTCACAGTGATCCTCCTACCTCTGCCTCCTGATTGCTGGGATTAAAGGCATACGCCACCATGCCCAGCCCTATTCATTTGAGAGAGAGAGAAAGAGAGAAAATGGTGCACCAGGGCCTCTAGCCATTGCAAACAAACTCCAGACACATGCGCCACCTTGGGCATCTGCCTTAAGTGGATCCTGGGGAATCGATGGACCCTTTGGCTTTACAAGCAAATGCCTTAACCACTAAGCTATATTTCAAGACCACACACACCATTTTGTGCATCAGGCTTTACGTAAGTACTGGGGAATTGAACCCAGGCTGGCAGGCTTTACAACAAGCACCTTTAACTGTTGAGCCATCTCTCCAGCACCACCCCCCTATTTTTTCTTCTAAAAATATTTGTATGGGCCAGGTGTGATGGCATACGCCTTTAATCCCAGCACTGAGGAGGCAGAGGTAGGAGGATCAAAATGAGTTTGAGGATACCCTGAGACTACACAATGAATTTCAGGTCAGCCTGGGCTAGAGCAAGACCCTACCTCAGAAAAAAATACATATATATACTTGTATGGGCTGGAGAGATGGATTAATGGTTAAGGTGTTTGCCTACACAGCCTAAGGACCCAGGTTCAATTCCCTAGTACCTACGTAAGCCAGTTGCACAAGGTGGCACATGTGCCTGAAGTTCATTTACAGTGGCTAGAGGCCTGGCACACCCATTCTCTCTGTCTATGTGCCTCCTTCTCTCCTTCTCTTTAACAAGTAAATTTTAAAATAGTAAAATAAAAAAATATTTTTATGAGCAAGGTGTGGTGGCCCACACCTTTAATCCCAGCACTCAGGAGGCAGAGTCAGGATGATAGCTGTAAGTCTGAGGCCAGTCTGCAACTATACAGTGAGTTTCAGGTCAGCCAAGGTTAGAGTGAGACCCTACCTTAAAAACACCAAAAAATTTTTATGTGGGCTCATCAGCAGAGATAGAGGAGAGGAGTGGGTGGGAAGATGTTTAATCAAAATTAAAGATGTTGGGCTAGGGCTGGAGAGATGGTTCAGTGGTTAAAGCATTTGCCTGCAAAGCCAAAGGACCCAGGTTTGATTCCCCAGAACCCATGTAAGCCAGATACACAAGGTGGCACATGCTTCTGGAGTTTCTTTGCAGTAGCTGGAGGCCCTGGCACACCCATTCTTTCTTTCTCTATCTATCTGCCTCTTTCTCAAAAAAAAAAAAAAAATGGCCTGGAGAGATGGCTTACAGGTTAAGATACTTGCCCTCAAAGCCTAAGGACCCAGTTTCAAATCCCCAGTAGCCATGTAAGCCAATGCACAATCTAGAGTTCACTTGCAGTAGCTGGAGGCCCTGGTATGCCCATTCTGTATCTGCCTTTCTCTCACTCTCTCTCAAATAAGTAAATAAATAAACTATCTTTTAAAAATTAAAGATGTTGAGCCAGGTACGGGAGGTGCATTTAATCCCAAAAGTTGGGAGGCAGAAGTACAAGGGTTGTTGTAAATTTGAGGCCACCCTGAGACTACATAGTTAATTCCAGATTAACCTGAACTATAGTGAGATCCTACCTCGAAAAACCAAAAAAGAAAAAGAAGTTAAAGATGTTATGAATAAGCCAGATGGAAACCTACTTCTTGCTAGCCAATACTATATATGTTAATAAAAGAGAGAGAATTTGGGCAGAAGTTGCCTATGGACATGGATAGCGGTGCGCCCAGAAGCCATAGATTGTTATTAGAAAAATTTCATGTAAGTATTGCACACATGTTAACTGATTGTGTCACTGAAGCACTCTTCCAGACACAAAATGTCCTGGAAATCCATGACCTCACAGTGCCCCGGCACTACCTACACAAGACCAGTATAATAGAAGGAAAAGACGTTAATATCAAAATAAAAGAGAGACTGAGAAGGGGAGGGGATATGATGGAGAGTGGAGTTGTGAACGGGAAAATGGAGGGAGGGAATTATCATGGTTTATTGTCTATAATTATGGAAGCTGTCAATAATAAAAAAAATTTAAAGACTACAATCTTTGTAAAAAATAATAATAAATTTAAAAAGTGAAAGAAAAATTTCAGTGCCGGAACATGATACTTTCCAGTGAGTTGTTGACAAGAGAGGCCCCTGATGCCCCCCAAAACATTATAGGCTATTTGCCAAGGCTCTTGGTGGCCTGCCAGAACTAGGTGGTAAAACCCTATTGCTGAAGACACTTCATACTTGGGCTGCAGGTCATAGAAATCAAGTTGGAGCTCAGCTGGAAGCCTCCTTCCTGGATACCAGCTGTCAAAAATCTATGCGACCTGTCAGGGGAGAAAATAAATCAATGATCTTAACCAGCAGTGGACTCTAGAAGTTCTATGGCTGGCCAGCCAGGCCAAATGTACCAACTGGTGCAATGGTGACATGACTATTAAGGGAGAAACCAACTGCTCTCTGATTGGATTTGAGAAGGAAATTCTTGATTGGTACTGAAAACCTAATCAAAAGCCTATGACTGGGATGGAGAGATGGCTCAGTGGTTAAAGGTGCTTGCTTTCAAAAAGCCCATGGCTGGAGAGGCCATAAGCCCTAGAGGGGAAATAAATACTGTTGTGTGGATAAATGAATATATTATGACCACAAAACTGACCTGTAACTACTTATGTTTATATTCATATATTAATAGTTCTCCCACTTTTGGTTAGAGAAGGTTGTCTTTTCAGATGATGGTGACCCCTGGGATGATTCAAAACTCACCAAAGGGCTGGAGAGATGGCTCAGCAGTTTCTTACAAAGCCTGATGGCCCGGGTTTGATTCTCCAGTACCCATGTAAAGCCAGATACACAAAGTGGTAAAAGTGTCTGGAGTTCATTTGCAATGGCTAGAGGCTCTGCATGTCCATTCTTTTTCCCCTCTCTTTGTGCATCTTTCTATTTTTTCTCTCTCAAATAAATAAATAAATAAATTTTTAAACTCACCAAAGTGCTGCGAAGAAGTGATAGTGAGGCTGGAGAGATGGCTTAGTGATTAAGATGCTTGCCTGCAAAGCCTAAAGATCCAGGTTTGAGGGCTGGAGAGATGGCTTAGCAGTTAAGCACTTGCCTGTGAAGCCTAAGGACCCCGGTTCAAGGCTCGATTCCCCAGGACCCATGTTAGCCAGATGCACAAGGGGGCGCACGCATCTGGAGTTCGTTTGCAGTGGCTAGAGGCCCTGGCACGCCCATTCTCTCTCTCTCTCTGTCTCTCTCTCTCTACCTCTTTCTCTCTGTTGCTCTCAAATAAATAAATAAATAAATAAATAAATAAAATAAAGTATTAAAAAAAAAAGATCCAGGTTTGATTCCCCAGTACACATGTAAGCCAGATGAACAAGGTGGTGCATGTGTCTGGAGTTTGTTTGCAGTGGCTAGAAGCCCTAGTGTGCCCATTCTCTCTCTCAAATAAATATATAAGTACAATTTTTAAAAACTGGGCATGGTGGCGCACACCTTTAATCCCAGCACTTGGGAGGCAAAGTTAGGAGGATCACTGTGAGTTCGAGGCCACCCTGAGACTACATAGTAAATTCCAGGTCAGTGAAACTCTGCCTCCAAAAAAAAATTTAAAACAAAGAAGTGACACTGGAGTGCTCAGAACTAAATGAGACATCTTTATCACACTCTCCAAAGCTCAGGAACCATTTCAGAAGAGGTGGCAGAAAGAATGTAAGAGCCAAAGGAAGGGGAGGAGTGCTTTGCAATTCTGTCTTCCAGACACAAAGCGGCCATGGCACTCATGAGCTCACAGCGGCTGACTCTGCACACACACATCTGTATGAAGGACGGGAAAAAATGATGACATCAAAATAGGAGACTAGTTGGAAAGAGGAGATTCATTGGAGGGGGATTTGGGAGAGGGGAAGGAAGGGTGGTGGGAGAGGATGATTATCATGGTATATTTTGTATATATACTATACATACATAGTGAATTTGAGCCAACAGCCAGCCTGGGATACATGAGACAGTACGACAACCATTTACTTACATTTTACTAGGCATTATAAGTAGTCTAGAGACGATGTAACATATATGGAGGACAGGCATAGGTTATATACAAACACTATGCCATTTTATCCAAGGCATTTCATCATATGTAGGTTTTTTTTTTTTTTTTTTTAATCTGTGGGAGGTTCTGGAACCACTGCCCTGTGGATATTAAGGGATGACTATATACTATAATCAACTGAACTGAATACTTTTAATAGGTAAAGTGTACTTAGTTATGTTAATTGTTCACTAATAAAGCTATTATTAAGGGGAACCAGTACCAGGCCTAGTGGCACACACCTTTAACCCCAGCACTCAGAGGCAGAGGTAGGAGGATTGTTGAGAGTTTGAGGCCACACTGAGATTAGCTAGTAGTGCTGGGTCCTGGGGAATCGAACCCTGGGTCCTTTGGCTTTGCAGGCAAGTGCCTTAACCACTAAACCAAGCTATCACTCCTGCTCTAAAAACTTTTTTTTTTTTTTTTAACCCCCTGAGGTAGGGTCTCACTCTAGCTCAGGCTGACTTGGAATTCACTCTGTAGCCTCAGGGTGACCTCGAACTCACGGTGATCATCCTACCTTTGCCTTCCCCAGTGCTGGGATTAAAGGGGTACGCCACAATGCCTGGCATTTTTAAAAGAGGGAGTTTAGGGCTGGAGAGCTGCTTTAGCAGTTAGGGTGCTTTCCTACAAAGCCAAAGGAACACTGGTTGGATTCCACAGGACCCACATAAGCCAGAAACCCAAGAGGGCGCATGCATCTGGAGTTCCTTTGCAGCAGCGGGAGGCCCTGGGGCACCCATTGTCTCTCTCTCTCTCTTTCAAGTAAATAAAACTTTTTTTTTTTTCAAACAAAAGAGAGTTTATGTCTTTTCTAAACTGAGACTCCAAACAACAGCTAAATTTGTAATTGCTCTCCCTTTCCTCCAGGATCTTCCTTCCTGAGCTCCTGTGGACAAGCTCTAGCCTGTTCCCTTGGGGATTATGGACGCCTGCTCTGTGGACTTCAGGCTTGCTTAGCTAGCCCCACAATCACATAAGCAATTGACTGTAACACAAAAAACCTTGTTCTGTTTCTCAGGTTGAAAGCTGATTTAAAAATAAATAAATAAAAAGTCAGGCGTGGTGGCGCACGCCTTTAATCCCAGCACTTGGGAGGCAGAGGTAGGAGGATCGCAGTGAGTTCGAGGCCACCCTGAGACTCCATAGTGAATTCCAGGTCAGCCTGGGCTAGAGTGAGACCCTACCTCGAAAAAACAAAGAAACAAAAACGTATCCATTCATTCATTTGTATGTGAGAGTCAGAGAGAGAGAAAGAGAGAAATGGTCATGCCAGGGCCTCCTGTTGCTGCAAACACACTCCAGATGCTACTTTGTGCATCTGGCTTTATGTTGGTACTGGGGAAGTGAACCTGGGCCATCAGGCTTTACAAGCAAATGCCTTTAACTGCCGAGCCATCTTTCCAGCCTGGAAGCTGACTTTTACATATATTGAAGGCCTAAAAGGTTTATCTAAATATTAATTTCAAGAACTTGGGGCAAGGGTTGGGCATGTGGCTCAGTGGGTTTGATGCTCAGGAACATGCAACACACACAGACACACACACACACACACACATACACCAGAACCTGTTATAGATATCTGGTTGAGGATTAGGGGGGCCATGGAATCTGCCAAATATCAAGTTGCTACTCATTTTTGAAATGACTTATTTATTTATTTATTTAAGAGGGAGGGGGAGAGAGAGGAAAGAGTATGGGTGCACCAGGCCCTCTTGCCACTGTGAATGAACTCCAGATGCATGCAACACTTTGTGCATCTGGCTGGGGAACTGAACCAGAATGTCAGGCTTTGCAAGCAAGTGCCTTTAACTGCTTAGCTGTCTCTGTAGCCCTTGAAATGGCTTTTTAGGTCTTTTAATTAATTAATTTATTTTGAAGTAGGGTCTCACTCTAGCCCAGGTTGACTTGGAATTCACTATGTAGTCTCAGGGTGGCCTTGAACTCACAGCGATCCTCCTTCCTCTGCCTCCCGAGTGCTGGAATTAAAGGCATGCACCACCATGCCCAGCTGAAATGACTTTTGAGTAAGCTTTGGTTGGTTAGGATTGGAAAGCAGCCTTGAGAAGTAATTGTTCTGATCCTGTAATCTTATTTATTTGATAGAGTGAGAAAGAAGGAGAGAAAGAGGGAGATGGAGAGAGAGGGTGAGAATGGTGGAGCCAGGGCCTCTAGCCACTGCAAATGAACTCCAGATACATGTGCCACCTTGTGCATCTGGCTTATGTGGGTACTGGGGAATTGAACCTATGTCATTAGGCTTCATAGGCAAGTGCTTGAATCATTGAGCAATCTGTCCAGCATCCCCACCATAGCTTTTTCTAATAAAGAATAGTGTCCTTGCCCACTTTTTCCAAATGTAGAGTAGAGGAGGTCAGGGCGATGGAGGCCTGGGCTCCCAGGTCACCCCTTGATCCTGTAATCTTGTCCGTATCCAAGGGAAGATCTGTTTCTCTTTATTCTTTAGTTTTTGGGTTTTTTCAGGTAGGGTCTAGGGTCTCACTCTAGCCCAGGCTAACATGGAATTCACTGTGTAGTCTCTGGGTGGCCTTGAACTCACAGTGATCCTCCTACCTCTGTCTCCCGAGTGCTGGGATTAAAGGTGTGCACCACCACGCCTGGCCTGTTTCTCTGCTTAACCATGGTCCCCTATCACCACTTTCTTTTTTCACCTCTACTTATTTTAGGCAGGGTCCCAATCTAGACCTGGATGGCCTGGTACTCACTCTGTAGCCCAAACATGAACCACTACAGCTGGCTTCATGGGCCTAATGTATTTATTTATTTTTTAAAAAATTTTTTTCCGAGGTAGGGTCTTGCTCTGGCTCAGGCTGACCTGGAGTTCACTATGTAGTCTCAGGGTGGCCTTGAACTCATGGCGATCCTCTTACCTTTGCCTCCTGAGTGCTGGGATTAAAGACTCGTACCACCCAGCTTTTCATGGGCCTAATTTAAATAGCAGTGGGTAAATACAATAAAAAGCTGGAGGAAAGCTGGAGAGATGGCCTAATGGTTAAGGTGTTTGCCTGTGTAGCCTAAGGACCCAGGTTCGATTTCCCCAGTACCCACACAAGCCAGATGCACAAGGTGACACATGCATCTGATGATCTGATGTTCATTAGTGGTGGCTAGAGGCACTGGTGCACTCATTCGCTCGTTTGCTCTCTCTCTCTGCCTTTTTTTTTTTTTTTTTTTTTTTTTTTTTGAGGTAGGGTCTCATTGTAGCACAGGCTGACCTGGAACTCACTATGTAGTCTCAGGGTGGCCTCAAACTCATGGCAATCCTCCTACATCTGCCTCCCGAGTGCTGGGATTAAAGACTTGCACCACCACTCCTGGCTAAAAAAAAAATTTAAAGGTGGAGGGAGCCGGGCATGGTGGCACACCTTTAATCCCAGCACTCAGAGGCAAAGGTAGGGGGATTGCCATGAATTCCAGACCAGACTGAGACTACAGAGTGAATTCCAGGTCAGCCTGGGCCAGAGCGAGTCCCTACCTTGAAAAACCAAAATTAAAAAAAAAAAAAACAAAAACCGGAGTGTATTGGCAAGAACGAAGACTTGCCCATTAGTTTAACATTTTTGGTTCTGTCAATGTTCTTATTTCATCCAACTTGGTTGGTGAACTTTGCTGGGGTTGCGGGGAAGAGAAAATGGGAATGTGTAATGCATAGCCAAATCCCACCATCTTTCTTTCTCTGGGGATTGAGCTTTCTTCCGAGCTCTGTTTCTTAAATTTTACTTACATTTGATTCCACATGAAGAAGGCTGGATTAAACTAGAAATGTCTTAGGCCGGGCAAGGTCAGCATGGGCTAGAGTGAGACCCTACCTAGAAAAACTAAAAACAAACAAACAAACAAACAAAACCGCAAACAAACAATAAAATAATAAAAATAAATGAACTAGAAATGTCTGGACATAGATAAGCAGAACTGTCTTTTAAATGTGGGATTCAATTTGAAGCGTGCCTGGGCATACGATGTGCTCTATCTGGTCTTTGTTAATCACAAGGATGATAGATGTATTGCCTCCTTCCAGTCCCTCAAGCCTCCGACTTCCTCCTCTACTTTCTCCTTCTCCTTCCTCTCCTGCTGACTCCTTTACTTCCTCCTCTGCCTCTTCCTTTACCTCCTTTCTACTCCCTCCTCTGTTTTCTCCCCCTCTTTTTCCTCTACTTTCTCATTTGCATCAGATGGAAGAGGGGTAGTAGTCACTGGTTTCCAAAAGACCTTAACTTGAGATAATAGAAGTAGCCATTTATAGAAAAGTTTTAGACTGGCACAATATCCAGTTATAACTAAAATAACTAAAACCAGACTATTTTTGTTCTTTTAAATATTTTGTTTATTATTTAAGAGAAAGAGATAGAAAGAGGCAGAGATGAGAGATAGAGATAGAGAGAGAGAGAGAATGGGCGCACCAGGGCATCCTGCCACTGCAAACGAACTCCAGACATATGTGGTACTTTGTGCATCTGGCTTTACAGAGGTACTGGGGGATTGAACCCAGGCTGTCAGGCTTTTCAAGCAAGCACCTTTAACTGCTGAGCCATCTCTCCAGCCCCCTAAAGTCAAACTTTTTTTTTTTTTTTTTTTTAAAGAGTCTGAGCCGGCCGTGGTGGCACACACCTTTAATCCCAGAACCGAGGAGGCTGAGGTAGGATGATTTTTGTGAGTTCCAGAGCACCCTGAGACTACATAGTGAATTCCAGGTCAGCCTAGGCTAGAGTGAGACCCTACCTTGGAAAAAAAAAAGAGTTTGAGTAAACATCCTCCAAAAGTCCAGGAGCTAAAGAGTTAATCTCTAGGGCAGTGCTATTGGAAACTGGTGGAGCCTTTAGGAAATGGGATCATTGTGTTCACTGGGGGCTTGGCCCTAAAGGGGATTTGGGGACAAATCTATCCAATCTCTCTCTCTCTTTCTCTTTTCTTTTGATTTTTGTTTGTATGTTTGTTTCAGGGTAAGGTCTCACTCTAGCTCTGGCTCACCTGGATTTCATTATGTAGTCTCGGAGTGGCCTTGACCTCATGGTGATCCTCCTACCTCTGCCTCCCTAGTGCTGGGATTAATCAGTCTTTCTCTTTTGCCTGCTGATCATGAGGTATGTGTTTCTATTCTGCTGCACACAGCCGTGGTAGACTGCTTCAACAGGACCAATTGATCAGGGACTGGAAGTGCTTGTGAGCCAAAAGAACCCTTTTCTAAGTTAATGATCCCAGGTATTTCCTTATAGTGATGGAAATCAACCCACAATAGATCTAGGGTCATCTGGCAACTGGATTCGAACCCGCAGAGGATAATATGTATCTAAAGTCACCCGGCCTTCTAGTGACAAATTGGAATTAGAATCCTTATTTTCTTTTAGCCTGCTGGACTAACATACCTTACTCCTTCTTTAATATTGGGACCAAGAATAGAACATTATGCTATTTTTTTTTCTCATTCTATTTGTGTCCCTGAAGATCAGGATTTTGTCATTATTTTAGATGAAGAAATAAATGCAATGTAGGTTAAGTAATTTTCCCATGACCACAATGCTTATCAGAGGTAGCATTGGAAATGAAATATACTACTCTAATTTTAGTCTAAGACTGGACTCATGAGATTATTTTTTCTGTCAAAATGCCAAACTGAAATAGAAGTGTGGGACCCTTTGGAGGGACAGTTAATGAGGTGGAGCCTTTGGTTCATGTGTTAATTCAACCGAGGAACCCTAGTTCCTTTCCTAGCATGATGTCACAGCATGTTGTGGAATTAAAATTTCCTCTCAAAGAATAGAAGGAAATAAGCAGAATGGGGTGTTACTGCCCAACTCCAAGCCTGTGATCTTAATTAACTGATGTTTTACTGCCTCCCCACAGCTGTAAAGTGCAAAAGTGAATTTTTTAACAGTAAAAGGAGAGTTAAGTATTTTCCTAAAAGCAATGCATTTATAAATTATTCATTAAGTAATAGAATTTAGCACTTGTGTATTTAGGTTTCTTGAAATAACCATCCCTAAAGTTTCATTGCTAGAAATTCAGTAATGTGAAAGATATGCATCAGGCCCCAATGTGGCTTAGAGATGACAGCGTGGCAAATTACTTTACACATGCTGCTAATGAGCCGTTGCTCTGGTTTCCTATTTATACAAATTAATTTCGATTTTCTACCCAAAGGTCTTTAATTGTGTCCACTTTGCAGCTTGAGAATTAAATCATTCACTCATTCACAACCATTTTAAGCATTTATTGTACTTCAGGTACTTTTGGGTACTAGCAATAGAGTGACAAATAGAACAAAAGTTTCTGACGGGCTGGAGAGATGGCTTAGCGGTTAAGTGCTTGCCTATGAAGCCTAAGGACCCCGGTTCAAGGCTCGATTCCCCAGGACCCAGGTTAGCCAGATGCACAAGGTGGCACACGCGTCTGGAGTTTGTTTGCAGTGGCTGGAGGCCCTGGCACGCCCATTCTCTCTCTCTCTCTCTACCTGCCTCTTTCTCTTTCTGTTGCTCTCAAATAAATAAATAAAAATAAATAAATATTCAAAAAAAGTTTCTGACCTCATGGTGCCGAGAATATTATACAATGATCAATTCAATAGATCTTCTTACTTGCTGCTGTTAAGATAGACAAATTCCTAGAAGAGCAGACCACCAGAAGAATGAGCCTCTCAGGTCTCTTATTTCCTCTTGCCATGTAGCTTCTGTCACACGTGCTCCCGCTATGCCATGATAGCTACCATGTGTGGGTCAACAGAGGCCTCAGCAGATGTGCTTGCCTGGTCTTGCCTCTAGAACTATACACTGAAATAAACATTGTTGGAACCCCTTCTCCCTTCCTCCATTCTTTTGCTTTTCTTTTAGTTTTCTTTTTTAGATCATGATGTTATTTATACATTACAAATAACATTACCTCAAATTCAGTGGTTTTAAACGACATATGTGGTCCATCCTGCAATTTCTCTTTTAATATTTATTTATTTTTATTTACTTATTTGACAGAGAGAAAGGGAGAGAGAGAGAGAGAATGGGCACTCCAGCCACTGCAAACGAACTCCAGATGCATGTGCCACCCTGTGCATCTGGCTAACGTGGGTCCTGGGGAATAGAACCCGGGTCCTTTGGCTTTGCAGGCAAACACATTAACCACTAAGCCATCCCTCCACCCTCTTTTTTTTTTTTTAATTGACAACTTCCATAATTGTAAACAATATCCCATGGTAATTCCCTCTTTTGGTTTTGGATAGGGTTTCATGTAGACCAAGATAACCTCAAATTCATCACATAGCTAAGAATGACCTTGAACTACTGATCCTCCTGTCTATATTTCTCAAAGGGTTGGGATTACAGGTGTGTGTTACTATGCTTTTGAACTCATTTATTTTTTTTTTAATTTTATTAAGCCAGGCGTGGTGGGACATGCCTTCAATCTCAGCACTCAGGAGGCAGAGGTAGGAGGATCCCTATGAGTTCGAGACTCCAGGTCAGCCTGGGCTTGAGTGAGACCTTACCTCAAAATCCAAAAACCAAGACTGGTGTGGTGGCGCATGCCTTTAATCCCAGCACTCAGGAGGTAGAGGTAGGCGGATCACAGTGAGTTTGAGGCCACCCTGAGACTACATAGTGAATTCCAGGTCAGCCTGAACTAGAGTGAGACCCTACCTCAAAAAAATAAAAACAAAAAACAAAAAACCATATATACATATACATACATATACGTATATGTATGTATATATGTGTATGTATGTATATATATTTGTAAGGAGACAGACACACACACACACACACACACACACACACACACACATACACACACACGCAAAGGAGGAGAAAGAATGAATGAGAATGGGTACTCCAGGGCCTCTTGCCATTGCAATTGAATTCCAGACACATGTGCCACTCTGTGCATTGGGATTTATGGGGAACAGAACATAGATTGTCAGATTTTGTGAGCAAACACCTTACCTGATGAGCCATCTTTCCAGCCCCCTGAACTCTTTTTTAAAAAATATCTTATTCATTTATTTGAGAAGAGAAGAGAAAGAGAAAGAATGGGTGCACCAGGGCCTCTAGCCACTGAAAATGAACTCCAGAGGTATGTGCTACATTGTGAATCAGATTTATGTGGGTGCTAGGTAATTAAACCTGGGTCCTCAGGCTTTGCAGGCAAGTGCCTTATCTGCTAAGCCATCTCTCCAGCCCTGAACTCTTTTTTTGAAAAGTACTTTTAAAAAGTCCTCAACCTCAGGTATTTTGTTATACCAACACAAAATGAGCTAAGATAGTATAATATATAAAATGTCTTGTGAAGCCAGGTGTGGTGGTGCATGTCTTTAATCCCAGCATTAGGAGGTTGAGGTAGGAGGATTGCTCAGAGTTCGAGGTCAGCCTGTGACTACAGATCAGCCCAGGCTAGAGTGAGACCCAACCTCAAAAATGACTACAATAACAAAGTCTTTAGGGTTCATGCTAATATTTCCATTTGAATTTACAACTATATGGCTTATTTTTAATTAATTAATTAATTTGCAAGCAGAGAGAGAAGAGAGACAGAGAGAATGGACATGCCAGGGTCTCTAGCCACTGCAAGTGAACTCCAGATGCTTGTGCCACTGTGCATCTGGCTTTACATGGGTATTAGAGAATCAAATCCAGCTCAGTAGGCTTTGCAGGCAAGTGCCTTAACCACTGAGCATCTCTCTAGCCTCTGTGCTTGCGCCACTGTGCATCTGGCTTACATGGATCCTGGGGGATTGAACCGAGGTCCTTTGGTTTTGCAGGCAAGCACCTTAACCGCTAAGCTATCTCTCCAGCCCAACTTCTTCTATATTTTATTTGTATCTCATTTCTTCCACACAAGAAACCTTAGTAATGGGATAATAAAATCAGAATATTTAATAATTTTCATTTACTTTATTTCTGCTTTTTTCTTTTATAAAAAATATTTTATTTTATTTTTTTATTTGACAGAGAAAGAGGGAGGGAGAGAGACAGAGAGAGAGAGAGAGAGAATGGCATACCAGGGCCTCCAGCCACTGCAAACTCCAGGTGCATGTGCCCCTTTGTGCATCTGGCTAACGTGGGTCCTGGGGAATTGAACCAGAGTCCTTTGGCTTTGCAGGCAAATGCCTTAACTGCTAAGCCATTCCTCCAGACCTATTTATTTATTTATTTATTGTTTGTTTGTTTTTGTTTTTTGAGGTAGGGTCTCATTCTAGCTCAGGCTGACCTGGAATTGACTCTGTATTCACAGGGTAGCCTAGAACTCACGGTGATCCTCCTACCTCTGCCTCCCAAGTGCTGGGCTTATAGGTGAGCGCCACCATGCCCGGCTTTAAATATTTTTTTTAAATTTTTTCATTTATTTATTTGAGAGAGAGAAAGAGGCAGATAGAGAATGGGCACATCAGGGCCTCCAGCCACTGCAAACAAACTCCAGATGCATGTGCCCCCTTGTACATCTGGTTTATGTGGGTCCTGGGGAGTTGAACCTAGGTTCTCTAGTGTAGGCTGACCTGGAATTCACTATGTAGTCTCAGGGTATCCTTGAACTTACAGCAATTCTCCTTCCTCTGCCTCCCAACTGCTGGGATTAAAGGCATGTGCCACCATGCCTGGCTAATTTACTTAAATCCCATATGTCACCAACTGTCTCATAATGATAAAACTAATTATCTCAGAGTAACAACCACTACAGTTTTGAGTAGTGTCCCCTAAAGACCTGTGTGTAAAAGGTTTGGCTCCAAGTTACAGCACTAGTAAGAGGAACCTTTTTTTTTTTTTCTTTTTCTTTTTCTTTTTTTTTTTCTTCTTAATTTTTATTAACATTTTCCATGATTATAAAAAAATCCCATGGTGCTACCCTCCCTCCCCCCACTTTCCCCTTTGAAATTCCATTCTCCATCATATCCCCTCCCCATCTCAATCAGTCTCTCTTTCATTTTGATGTCATGATCTTTTCCTCCTCTTATGATGGTCTTGTGTAGGTAGTGTCAGGCACTATGAGGTCATGGATATCCAGGCCATTTTATGTCTGGAGGGAGCACGTTGTAAGGAGTCCTACCCTTCCTTTGGCTCTTACATTCTTTCTGCCACCTCTTCCGTTCTTTTTTTTTTTTTTATTGACAACTTCCATAGTTATGGACAATAACCCATGGTAATTCCCTCCCTCCCTCCACTTTGCCCTTTGAAACTCCACTCTCCATCATATCCCTTCCCCCTCTCAATCAATCACTCTTTTATTTTGATGCCATCATCTTTTCCTCCTATTGTGATGGTTTTGTGTAGGTAGTGTCAGGCAATGTGAGGTCATGGATATCCAGGCTATTTTGTGTCTGGAGGAACATGTTGTAAGGAGTCCTACCCTTCCTTTGGCTCTTACATTCTTTCTGCCAACTCTTCTGCGATGGACCCTGAGCCATGGAAAGTGTGATTGAGATATTTCAGTGCTGAACAATCCTTTGTCACTTCTCAGCACCATGGTGCCTTTTGAGTCATCCCAAGGTCACTGCCATCTGAAAAGAGAAATTTCTCTGACCAAAAGTGAGAGTAGCATTAATACATGGGTGTGAACATTAAGAGAAGTGCTTACTGGGCAGTTTGGTGAGCATAGTATATGCATTTAGCCAGACAACAGCAGACGTTACACCCCTAGGGCTCATGTCTAACCCTGTTGTAGGTTTTCAGTACCAGGCACGTATTCCCTCGGGTGGAGTGGGCCTCCAGTCCAATTAGAGAGCAGTTGATTTCCACCATAACAGACATACCACTATTGCACCTGTTGGCTCATTTGGCCTGGTTGGCCAAACTTAAGGCTTGCAGTGTCCACTGTTGAGTATCTTCACTGGTGATTTCTCTCTCTTCCATTGAACTGCATGCAGCGTGGCTTTTTCCAGCTTTTTGTCAGCTTGTCTACATGGAGTAGGTTTTCAGCTCAGCTCCAACAGGATTTCTCAGTGGCCTTGCAGCCCAAGTGTGTGGAGTCTTCAGCAATAGGGTCTTACCATCGATTCCTGGTGGGAAACCAAAGGCCTTGGAAATGGCCTGTAATATTTTGGGGGCATCAGGGACCTCCCTGGCCCACAACTCACTGGAAGGTATCCCATCCCTGGCACTGAAAATTTTCTAGTACCAATCTGTGGCTTCTGGATGTTCAATTGTCCAAAAAAGTAGGTTTCATTGAAGGAGTTTGGTAGGATTCCTTCTTTTTCTATTTTATGGAAAAGCTTAAGAAGCAATGGTTCTTGTTCTTCCCTGAAGGTCTGGTAAAATTCAGCAGTGAATCCATCTGGGCCTGGACTTTTTTTAGTTGGGAGATTTTTGATAACTGCTTGGATCTCCATACTTGTTATAGGTCTATTTAAGTGATTCATCTCATCCTAATTTAATTTAGGTAGGTCATATAAATCAAGGAAATCATCCATTTCTTTCAGATTTTCATAATTAGTGGAGTATATGTTTTTATAGTATGTCCCTATGATTTTTTGAATTTCTCTGGTATCTGTTGTGATGTAGCCCAAAAACATGGGTTTCCTTATGACTTATTCATACCCTCTGAAAGAAACAGAACAAAAATATTTAAGGAAAATTAATAAATATTGAAAATAAGTACAGAAGGGACAATATATAGACAATGGAAATTCTTGAAAAAAATACTATAATTCAAGAATAGTAGCTGGGGACTGGATCGATGGCTTAGTGGTTAAGGTGCTTGGCTGCAAAGGCAAAGGACCCAGGTTTGATACCCCAGGACCTAAGTAAAACCAGGCACGCAGGATTGTGTCTGCATCTGGAGTCTGTTGGCAGCAGCTAGACGCCTTGGTATGCCCATATTTTCTCTCTATCTGCTTCCTTATCTCTATTTCTCAAATAAAGAATAATTTTAAGGGCTGGAGGGATGGCTTAGCAGTCAAGGCACTTGCCTGCAAAGCCAAAGGACTAGGTTTGATTCCCCAGGACCCACATAAGCCAGATGCACAAGGTGGCACATGCATCTGGAGTTTGTTTGCAGCTACTGGAGGCCCTGGTGTGCCCATTTTCTGTCTTTCTATCTATCTGTTTCTTTCTTTCTTTCTCTCTCTCTCTCTCTCTTTTTTTTTTTTTTTTTTCGAGGTAGGGTCTCACTCTGGCCCAGGCTGACCTGGAATTAACTATGTAGTCTCAGGGTGGCCTTGAACTCACTGCAATCCTCCTACCTCTGCCTCCCGAGTGCTGGGATTAAAAGTGCGTACCACCACGCCAGGCTCTTTTTGGTTTTTTTTCCAAGGTAGGGTCTCACTGTAGCCCAGGCTGACCTGGAATTCACTATGTAGTCTTAGAGTAGCCTCGAACTCACAGCGATCCTCCTACCTCTGCCTCCCGAGTGCTGGGATTAAAGGTGTGCACTACCATACCTGGCCTCTCTCTCTCTTAAATAAAATATTTAAAAATTTGGGGACTGGGTGTGGTGGCCCAGGCCTTTAATCCCAGCAGTTGGGAGATAGAGGTAGGAGGATCACCATAAGTTCGAGGCCACCCTGATACTACATAATGAATCCCAGGTCAGCCTGGGCTAGAGTGAGCTGGGTTGGCTTGCACTCATGTGCTGACCACCTCTGATCTTTGTGTTTTTCAGTGAATCCTCACACCCATCTCATGACCCAGAGACTCCTCTCCTTTCTCTTGCACAGACATCTCTTTATTTATTATTATTGTTATTTTGGTTTTTCGAGGTAGGGTCTCACTCTAGCCCAAGCTGACCTGGAACTCACTATGTTGTCTTAGCGTAGCCTTGAACTCACGCAATCCTCCTACCTCTGCCTCCCAAGTGCTGGGATTAAAGGCGTGCGCCATCAAGCCCATCTCAGACATCTATTTATATGATGCAGGTCTGGTGCCTGTTGTTCATGTGTTTCTACCTGCCTATGACCTGTGGGTTGCTGGACACCTGTCCATCTTGTTTTTCTTTCTTTTTTTTTCTAAAGTGTTTTTAATTTTGGTTTTCCAAGTAGAGTCTCACTCTAGCTCAGGCTGACCTGGAATTCATTATGTAGTCTCAGGGTGGCTTCGAACTCTAGGCAATTCTCCTACCTCTGTCTCCTGAGTGCTGGGATTAAAGGCGCGCACCACCATGACCTTTTTTCTCTTTAAAAAATATTTTATTATCTATTTATTTTATTTGAGAGAGAGAATGGGCACATCAAGTCCTTCAGCTGCTGCAAACGAACTCCAGATGCCTGCGCCCCCTTCTGCATCTGGCTAACGTGGGTCTTGGGTAATCGAGCCTCGAACCAGGGTTCTTAGGCTTCACAGGTAAGCACTTAACCACTAAGCCATCTCCCCAGCCCAAATTTTCTATGTTTTTTAAATCAATTAATTTTTTTTTGTTTTGTTTTCTTGAGGTAGGGTCTCACTCCAGCCCAGGCTGTCCTGAAACTCACTCTGTAGTTCCTGGCTAACCGTGAACTCACAGAAATCCTCCTACCTCTACCCCCTTGGTGCTGGGATTCAAGGTATATGCCACCATACCCATCTAATTTTCTATTTTATATGTATGTCACATATACACAATATATAATAGAACTGTGGTAGTTTGAATGTGAAATGTCCCCCCCCCCTCCGCCCATAGCCTCATGTGTTTGTGATTAAACTTCATCCTCAATCCCCAGCTGGTGGCAGTTTGGAAGGTGGAGTCTTGCTGGAGGAGACATGTCACTTGGGACAGGCCTTGAGGCGTTGTAGCCCAGCTCCTCCTTGCCAGAAGTGCCTCCCTGGGGCTAGGGCTTCCCCTGCTGTCTCCCTTGTGCCATGATTTCCCTGCCATCCTGAAGCTTCCTCTCAAGACAATGAGCCAAAATAAACCCTTTCTTCCCCTTAGCCACTTTTGGTCAGGTATTTTCACCCCAGCGAGGAGAAGCTAACTGCAATAAATACATACTATATGAAAGCCCAGTAAGATTACTTAAGTCAAGAAATTGAAATTGATCCAACACCTCTGTGGAATGCACTGATGCAGAGGCTGCATTCAGGTTTCGTTGATAGTCTCGTGACAGCCCCTAGCTGGGCTCTATAATCCCCCTTTGCTTTTGTTTTTTTTTTTCCCCCCGAGGTAGGTTTTCACTCTAGTCCAGGCTTACCTGGAATTCACTATGTGTCTCAGGCTGGCCTCAAACTCACAGCGATCTTCCTACCTCAGCCTCCAGAGTGCTGGGATTAAAGGTGTGCGCCACCATGCCCGGCATCCCTTTTCTTTTCTGACCCTGCAACCAAACTAAAGATCATGTGTATTGCAGAATTTCCCTGTCCCTGAAGAAGCTAAGGCATGAGGATTACCGTGAGTTCAAGGGCAACCTGGGACAAAGAATAGGAATTTTGTCTCAAAAAATAAACAAATCATATGGAATCCTACTTTTTTGAACAATGGAACACTCAGAAGCCATAGATTGTGGCTAGAAAATTTTCAGTGCCAGGGATGGGATATCTTCCAGTGAGTTGTGGGCAGGGAGGTCCTTCATGCCCCCAAAACATTATAGGCCATTGCCAAGGCCCTTGGTTTCCCACCAGGAATAGATGGTAAGACCCTATTGCTGAAGACTCCATATACTTGGGCTGCAAGGCCACTGAGAAATCCTGCTGGAACTGAGCTGATAACCTCCTCCATGTAGACCAGCTGACAGAAAGCTGGAAGAAGCCATTCTGCATGCAGTTCAATGGGAGAAAGAGAAATCACCAGTGAAGATACTCAACAGTGGACACTGCTAGCCTTATATTTGGCCAGCCAGGCCAAATGAGCCAACGGGTACAATAGTGGCACATCTGTTATGGGGGAAACCAACTGCCCTCTAATTGGACTGAAGGCCGGCTCCATGGGAGGGAATACATCCCTGATACTGAAAACTTAAAACAGGGGTAGTCATGAGCCCTAGGGGTGTAACGTCTGCTGTTGTCTGGCCAAATGTATATACTATGCTTATCAAACTGCCCAGTAAGCACTTCTCTTAATGTTCACACCCTTGTATTAATGCTACTCTCACTTTTGGTAGAGAATCTTCTCTTTTCAGATGGCAGTGACCTTGGGGCGACTCAGAAGGTATCATGGTGATGGAAAGAAATGACCGTAGTGCTCAGTACTGCAATATCTCTATCACACCTTCCAAGGCTCAGGGTCTAATGCAGAAGAGGTGGCAGAAAGAATGTAAGAGCCAAAGGAAGGGTAGGACTCCATACAACATGCTCCCTCCAGGCACAAAATGGCCTGGATATCCATGGGCCTCACAGTGCCTGACACTACGTGCACAAGACCATCATAAGAGGAGGAAAAGATCATGACATCAAAATAAAAGAGAGACTGATTGAGATGGGGAGGGGGCATGATGGAGAATGGAGTTTCAAAGGGGAAAGTGGGGGGAGGGAGGGTATTACCATGGGGTATTTTTTATAATCATGGAAGTTGTTAATAAAAATTTGGAAGAAAAATATTTAATTTTTTTTTTTTTTTTTTTTGGTTTTTTGAGGTAGGGTCTCACTCTAGCTCAGGCTGACCTGGAATTCACTATGTGGTCTTAGAATGGCCTCGAACTCATGGTGATCCTCCTACCTCTGCCTCCCGAGTGCTGGGATTAAAGGTGTGCACCACCACGCCTGGCTAAAATTTTTTTTTTAATATTTAATTTAATTTATGTATTTGAGAGAGAGAGGGGCAGATAGAGAGAGAATGGGCATGCCAGGGCCTCTAGCTACTACAAAGGAACTCCAGATGCATGCACCGCCTTGCGCCACTGGCTTGCGTGGGTCCTGGGGAATCAAACCTGGGTCCTTAGGCTTAGCAGACCTTAAGTGATAAGCTATCTCTCCGACCCTCAAAAATAAAAGTGTTTTTTTTAAACATATGCCTCTTTAATCTCCTTCATTTTAGAGATTCTTCAACTTTTTGTCTTTCCTGATGGTGACAGTTTTAAAGAGATGAGGCTAAGCTGCTCTGTAGACTGTCCCTATGGGCTTTCTTTAGGTTCGGACCTCTCCTCACCTTTCTATCAACAGAAGGAATGCTGTGTTCTTGGTGCACCAACAAGAGGAGACCAGATTGTAGTTTGTCCTTGTCATATCAATGTTGACTTTGTCACTTGGTTATGATAATGTTAACCAAATGTCTTCACTGTAAAATTTAGGATTTTGGACCTGCTAACTTAAAGGCTATTAATATATTCTCTGGAGAGCTACTTTGATATCCTATTCCTGATCACATTTTTAAACGTTATTTATTTATTTATTTAGAGAGAACAAACATACCAGGGCCTCTAGCCACTGCAAACGAACTCCAGACACATGCACCACCTTGTGCCTCCAGTTTTACTTGGGTACTGAGGAGTTGAACCTGAGTCCTTTGGCTCTGCCGGCAAGTGCCTTAACTGCTGAGCCATCTCTCCAGCCTGGTGTTCTTTTTTAAAAAATATTTTATTTGAGAGAGAGAGGCAAATAGAAAGAGAATGGGTGCATCAAGGCTTCCAGCTGCTACAAATGAACTCAACACATGTGCCACCTTGTGCATCTGGCTTATGTGGGTCCTGGGGAATTGAACCTGGGTCATTTGGCTTTACAGGCAAGCGTCTCAACTGCTAAACCATCTCTCCAGCTCGTCATTTCTTCCTTCCTTCCTTTCTTTCTTTCTTTCTTTCTTTCTTTCTTTCTTCCTTCCTTCCTTCCTTCCTTCCTTCCTTCCTTTCTTTCTTTCTTTCTTTCTTTCTTTCTTTATTTACTTTGGTTTCTCGAGGTAGGTTCTCACTCTAGCCCAGACTGACCTGGAATTCACAATGTAGTCACAGGCTGGCCTTGAACTTGCTGCAATCCTCCTACCTCTGCCTCCCAAGTGTTGGGATCAAAGGCATGCGCCAGCAGGTCTAGCTAGCCCGTCTTTTTAAAAAATGTATTTATGAGCTGGTCATGGTGGTGCATGCCTTTAATCCCAGCACCTGGAAGATAGAGGTAGGAGGATCACCGTGAGTTTGAGGCCACCCTGACACTACAGAGTGAATTCCAGATCAGCCTGGGGACCCTACCTTGAAAAACCAAAAAAAAAAAAAAGTATTTATTTCTGAAGGGAGAGAGAGAGAATGGCCACGCCAGGGCCTCTAGCCACTGTAAATGAACAAGAGCCACCTCGTGCATCTGGCTTTACATGGGTATTGGGGAATCAAATCTTGGTCCTTTGGCTTCATCAACAAGCGCCTCAACCACTAAGCCATCTTTCCAGCCCTACATAAGAAATTTAAAGCTCCATTTATATAATTGGTTATTGTAGTTCCAGGCTGGCCTGGTACTCACTGATCCTACCTCTGCCTCCTGCATGTGCTGGGGTTAAAGGCTTGCACCACCACACCCAGCCTGACAACAGCTTTTTATCTGAATGAACACTGCTCTTTACCAAGCACTTAAAATCCATTATGGAGCTGGAGAGATGGCTTAGTGGTTAAGTGCTTGCCTGTGAAGCCTAAGGACCAGGGTTGGAGGCTCGATTCCCCAGGACCCACGTTAGCCAGATGCACAAGGGGGCGCACGCGCCTAGAGTTCGTTTGCAGCGGCTGGAGGCCCTGCGCCCATTCTCTCTCTCTATCTGCCTCTTTCTCTCTCTGTCTGTCGCTCTCAAATAAATAAATAAAAATAAAAACAAAAAAAAAATCCATTATGTCATTATCTGTAGGGTAGATGATATTATTTTCATGTTTCAGAGAGACTACAGACTTGTAAAGTTTATGCAACTTATTACAGATTGCCCAACTATTGGAAATAGGATGCAAATAGGATTTTAACCCATAATTTATTGTCTTTCTTATTATTTTATTCCTGGGATTTTTTTTTTTTTTTTTTTTTTTTTTTTTTGGTTTTTCAAGGTAGGGTCTCACTCTAGCCCAGGCTGACCTGGAATTCACTATGGAGTCTCAGGGTGGCCTCGAACTCATGGCGATCCTCCTACCTCTGCCTCCCAAGTGCTGGGATTAAAGGCGTGAGCCACCACGCCCGGCTTGGGATTTTTTTTTTTTTTTCGCATCTTACCCCTGTCTGGTTTGCTACATGATAAGTGGTGAGCCATTTTCTCCAGGTACTTCACTAATTATGTCATCTAGCCTGAGATCATCCAATCAACTCTAATAATCTTGCAGCAGGAAGTGCTCCATTGCTTCCTAAAATATAGTTCCTTCTGGTATCACAGTAATAATGTAATGTTTAGCAGGAACATGGCCACCCCAGGATAAAGTTCATTTCCTGGTGTACTACAAGGCAGGTGTGGCCGTATGTGACAGTTACGGCTTACTCTTTCTTCCTTGTCACCTTTCCCGCTCTGCTTCCTGGAGCAAAGAACTCCTTGGATTACTGAAAATTTGGGCTGTGCCCTCTTAGGAATGTCATCAGGGTCACAGTCTAGAGAGACTCTGGGCTCCCAGTGGCTCTGGGGAGAGCTACAGGACCAGTACTGTTCCACTACATTATTACATTGCAGACTTCCAGGAGAGAGACCACTTTAAACCTTTTCTTTTTTTTCTTAATGTGAGAGAGAGAGAAAGAGGCAGATACAGAAAAAGAGAGAATGGGCAAGCCAGGGCCTCTAACCATTGCAAACTAACTCTTGACACATGCACCCCCTTGTGCATCTGGGTTACGTGGGTCCTGGGGAATCAAACTAGGGTCCTTGGGCTTCTCAGGCAAACACCTTAACTGTTAAGCCATTTCCTCAGCCCCCTTTTTCTTGAGTTTTGTTTGTTTGTTTTGTTTTATTATTTTTTGAGGTAGGGACTCACTCTGGCTCAGGCTGACCTGGAATTAACTATGTAGTCTCAGAGTGGCCTCGAACTCACAGCGATCCTTCTACCTCTGCCTCCCGAGTGCTGGGATTAAAGGCGTGCATCACCATGCCCAGCTATGAGGTTTTTTTTTTAATTTTTTTGTTTTATATTTTGTTTTCCAAGGTAGGGTCTCACGCTAGCCTACGCTGACCTGGAATTCACTATGTAGTCTGAGGCTGGCCTCGAACTCACAATGATCCCCCTACCTCTGCCACCCAAGTGCTGGGATTAAAGGCATGAGCCACCACGCCCAGCTTTGAGTTTTTATTTTTATTTATTTATTTGCTAGAGACAGAGAGAGGGAGAGAAAGAGAGAGAGAGAGAGAATGAGCACACCAGGGCCGCTAGCCATTGCAAACAAATTCCAGACGCATGTGCCACCTTGTGCATCTGGTTTACATGGGACCTAGCAAATCAAACCCAAGTCCTTAGGCTTCATAGGCAAGCACCTTAACCGCTCGCTAAGCCATGTCTCTGGCCCCCATTGTTGATATTTTTGTTTTTTATTTTTTATTTTTGATATCACTCTAGCCCAGGCTGACCTGGAATTCACTATGTACTCTCAGGCTGGCCTCAAACTCATACGATCCTCCTACCTCTGCCTCCCAAGTGCTGACATTAAAGGCATGTTCCACCATGCCCAGCTCTGAGCCATTGTCTGGATTTGCCCAGTCACATACTGGGGTATATATTCGTTATTCTTTTTTGGACTCTGTTTATTTTCCCAACATCCATGTAAGCCTTCTTCCATTACAATCAGCCAGCGTGGCAGGTGAGAGAGATTGACCATACACCTCCTACAAGCCTACCGTGATGCAGTTAAGACCACCCAGGATAGCGTCAATAGTGTGGGAGTGATTGGTTCAGTGATGAGTGTCAAAGACAATCAGCTAAGACCTCCCCAGGCCCTGGTGGTTGCTTCTGTTGTCTCAAATGATTGACGGTTTAGTGGAAGCACTCTGTCACCAAAAAAAAAAAAAAAAAATCCTGGGTGTTTTAGAAAAACCAGGCTAAGAATGCAGTTGGCTGGTAGAGAAAGGTAGAACCAAGAGAATTGCAGGTTATTTCTCTCAACTTGGATCAACTCTAAAAATCTGTCCAATTTGTGGTCAACTTAGGAGCCAACAAACATCTAGTAATGCTACTTGTGGTGTTTTGAATGCATGATCCCATAGACTCAGGTATTTATTTATTTATTTATTATTTTTTAAAATATATTTTATTTTTCAAAAATAAATTTAAAAAAGAGCCGGACGTGGTGGCACACACCTTTAATCCAGTACTCGGGAGGCAGAGGTAGGAGGATCTCCATGAGTTCGAGGCCACCAAGACTACATAGTGAATTCCAGGTCAGCCTGAGCTAGAGTGAGACCCTACCTCGAAAAACAAAAAAAAAAAAAAAAATTTTTTTTTTAATTTATTTGACAGAGAAAGAGGGAGAGAGAGAGAGCATGGGCACACCAGGGTCTTCAGCCACTGCAAACGAACTCCAGACGCGTGCGCCCCCTTGTGCATCTGGCTAACATTGGGTCCTGGGGAATCGAACCTGGGTCCTTTGGCTTTGCAGGCAAACGCCTTAACTGCTAAGCCATCCCTCCAGCCCCTCAGGTACTTTTTAAAAGTTAAGATAGAGCTTGCAACTTGAGTCTCCAGCAAGGTAGTCTTGCTGGGGAAGAGGTATGTCACTAGAGGCGGATCTTGCAGTCCACCCTAAGGTGTGTAAAAGAGCACTTGGAACTCTGGCTGTTCTGGCTGTTTGCTGGCTCTTGGTATTTATTTACAGCTTGATGCTTGCTGTAGTTGTCTCTCTCTGCTATGGATTTTTGTAAGTGAACCAGCTTCTCTGCCACAATGATGATGCTTCTTCTGGATTCCATAAGCCTGAAGTAAACCCTTTCCTCCCATGAACTGCTTCTGGTTGGGTGTTTGTCCAGCAACAAGAAAGTGACTACGTTATTTAAGCTCAGTTGAACTGGGTTTGCTCTTTTTTTTTTAAACTTTTTTATTTAGTTTTATTTATTTATTTGAAAGTGACAGACAGAGAGAGAAAGAGGCAGATAGACAGAGAGAATGGGCACACCAGGGCCTCCAGCCACTGCAAACGAACTCCAGACGCATGCACCCCCTTGTGCATCTGGCTAACACGGGTCCTGGGGAATCAAGCCTTGAACCGGGGTCCTTAGGTTTCACAGGCAAGCACCCAACCACTAAGCCATCTCTCCAGCCCTTGGGTTCGCTCTTAATAGCATACAAGGATATCTTAACTGATATACCTATCAAAGACTTCAGGATACATCAATGTTCGATAATACAAATCTGTACTGACATGGGCCCATAATCCCAGCAACTCAAAAAGCGGAGGCAGAGGACCACTTGATGCTAGGAGTTTGAGACTCTGTCTCAAAAATGAGTTGATCAGGGCTAGAGAGATGGCCTGGCAGTTAAGGCGTTTGCCTGTGAAGTCTAAGGACCCATGTTTAATTTCCCAGGACCCACATAAGCCAGATGTACATGGTAGTGCATGCATCTGGAGTTGTTCGTAGTGGCTGGAGGCCCTGGTGCACCCATTCTCTCTCTCTAATAAATAATTTTAAAAAAAGAGTTGATCAACATTTCCTGGGAAGTTTTTTTTGACAGGTGGTTCCAATTTAGTAACTTTTTCACACCATTTACCCTGTTGCTTTATTCTCTGATATTACTTTTTAATAATAGATATCAGAGGTTTGGGCTAAAATGGATGTATTAAAATTCAAATGTCAGCTGGGAGTGGTGGCACATGCCTTTAATCCCAGCATTCAGGATGCAGAGGTAGGAGGATGGCCATGAGTTCAAGGCCACCCTGAGACTACATAGTGATTTCCAGGTCAGCCTGAGCTAGAATGAGACCCTACCTTGAAAAAATCAATCAATCAATCAATCAGGCTGGGCATGGTGATGCTCACCTTTAATCCCAGCACTCGGGAGGCAGAGGCAGGAGGATCACTGTGAGTTTGAGGCCACACTGAGACTACGTAGTGAAGTCCAGGTCAGCCTGGACTAGAGCCAAACCCTACCTTGAAAAATCAAAAGAGGGAGAGAGAGAGATGAGATGGTTTAGTGGTTAAAGCACTTACCTGCAAAGCCAAATTACCCAGGTTTGATTCCACAGGACACACATAAGCCAGATGCATAATGAGGGGCACACGCATCTGGAGTTCATTTGTAGTGGCTGGAGGCTCTGGTGCACCCATTCTCTCTCTCTCTACTTATTTCTTTCTCTCTCAAATAAATAAATATAGGTTTTCAAGGTAGGGCCTCCCTCTAGCCCAGGCTGACCTGGAATTCACTATGTAGTCTCAGGGTGGCCTTGAACTCACGGCTATCCTCCTACCTCTGCCTCCTGAGTGCTGGGATTAAAGGCGTGTGACGCCACGCCTAGCAAATAAAAGTATTTTTTAAAAAAGCAGAGGTAGGGGGATTGCTATGAATTTGAGGCCACCCTGAGACTACATAGTGAATTACAGGTCAGCCTGGACTAGAGGGAGACGCTACCTCGACAAAAACAAAAACAAAGACATTCAAATGTGGAGAAGCCAGGTGTGGTGGTACATGCCTATAATCCCAGCACTTGGAAGGCAGAAATAGGAAAATTGTTGTGAGTTAGAGGCCAGCCTGGGCTGTATAATGTGTTCTAGGCTAGCCACTTAGAGAAACCCTGTCTTAAAATACAAACAAATAAGAAATTCCAATGAGGAGGTTATACTTTCTGGAAATTTTCTCCTTCCTTAATTCCTTCCTTTTCTTTTTGTGGTTGTGGGGATTGAAAATGAGTACCTTGCATGCTAGGTAAGTACTCTACTGCTTAGCTACATCCCAGCCTTTCTTCCTTCCTTTTCTTTGGTTCTTTGTTTCTTTCTTTCCCCCTTCCTTCCTTTCCTTTCTTTCCTTCCTTCCTTCCTTCCTTCCTTCTTTTTTTTTTTTTTTTTTTTTTTTTTTTTTTTTTTTTTTTGAGGTAGGGTCTCCTTCTAGCTCAGGCTGACCTGGAATTCACTCTGTATTCTAAGGGTGGCATTGAACTCACAGTGATCCTCCTACCTCTGCCTCCTGAGTGCTGGGATTAAAAGGCATGCACTACCACGGTTTATTGACAACTTTCATAATTACAGACAATAAACCATGATAATTCTCTCTCCCCTCACTTTCCTCTTCACAACTCCATTCTCCATCATATCCCTTCCCCCTTGTCTTTCTTTTTCAAGGTAGGGTCTAGCCTTAGCCCTTGCTATTTTAGAATTTAATATTTAGTCTCAGGCTGTCCTCAAACTCAAGGTGAGCTTCCTACCTTTGCCTCCCAAGTGTTGGGATTAAAGGCATGCGTCACCACACCTGGCTTTTTTTTCTTCTTCGGTTTTTCAAGGTAGGGTCTCACTCTATCCCAGACTGACTTGAAATTTACTCTGTAGTCACAGGGTGACCTCAAACTCACAGAAATCTTTCTACCTCTGCCTCCTAAGTGCTGGGATTAAAGGAATGCATCACCATACCCAGCTACATGATGTTTTAGAATATGAATATGTCATAAAATGTCTGAATTGAGGTAGGTAACATTTGCACTATTTCACACACATCACTTTTCTTTACTGGAGGGCTGGGAACACTAAAAATCTACTGTCTCAACAATTTTCAAGTACATAGCACATTTTCATTAACTGCAGATACCATGTTGTACAATAGATCTTTTGATTCACTCCTCCTATCTTACTAAAATTTTGTACCTTTCCACCCTTCCTCCAGGCCCAGTCTTTGCTATTCACTATTCTATTCTCTCTGCTTCAGGTTAACTTTTTTTTTTTTAATTTTCTCAATTTTTATTAATATTTTCCATGATTATAAAAAATATCCCATGGTATTACCCTCCCCCCTTTCCCCTTTGAAATTCCATTCTCCATCATATCCCCTCCCCATCTCAGTCTTTCTACTTACATATATACAATACCAACCTAATAAACGCCCTCCTCCCTTCCTTTCTCTTCCCTTTCTATCTCCTTTTTTAACTTACTGGCCTCTGCTACTGAGTTTTTTCCTTCTCGCACAGAAGCCCAATCATCTGTAGCTAAGATCCACATATGAGGGAGAACATGTGGCGCTTGGCTTTCTGGGCCTGGGTTACCTCACTTAGTATAATTCTTTCCAGATCCATCCACTTTTCTGCAAATTTCATAACTTAATTTTTCTTTACTGCTGAGTAAAACCCCATTGTATAAATGTGCCATATCTTCATTATCCACTCATCAGTTGAGGGACATCTAGGCTGGTTCCATTTCCCAGCTATTATAAATTGAGCAGCAATAAACATTGCTGAGCACGTACTTCTAAGGAAATGAGATGAGTCCTTAGGATATATGCCTAGGAGTGCTATAGCTGGGTCATATGGTAGATCAATCTTTAGCTGTTTTAGGAACCTCCACACTGATTTCCACAATGGCTGGACCAGATTGCATTCCCACCAACAGTGTAGAAGGGTTCCCCTTTTTCCACATCCCCGCCAACATTTATGATCATTTGTTTTCATGATGGTAGCCAATCTGACAGGAGTGAGATGGAATCTCAATGTAGTCTTAATCTGCATTTCTCTGATGACTAGGGATGTAGAACATTTTTTTAGATGCGTATATGCCATTCGTATTTCTTCCTTTGAGAATTCTCTATTTAGCTCCATTTCCCATTTTTTGATTGGTTTGTTTGATTCCTTATTATTTAACTTCTTGAGTTCTTTGTATATCCTAGATATTAATCCTCTATCAGATATATAGCTGGTGAAGATTTTTTTCCCATTCTGTAGGTTGCCTCTTTGCTTTCTTCACCGTGTCCTTTGCAGTGCAAAATCTTTGTAATTTCATGAGGTCCCAATGGTTAATCTGTGGTTTTATTGCCTGAACAATTGGGGTTGTATTCAGAAAGTCTTTGCCAAGACCAATATGTTGAAGGGTTTCCCCTACTTTTTCCTCTAGCAGTTTCAGAGTTTCAGGTCTGATGTTAAGGTCTTTAATCCATTTGGACTTAATTCTTGTCAGGTTAACATTTTAAAAAATATTTTTAATATTATTTTATTTATTTATTTGAGAAAGAGCAGCAAATAGAGAGTGGATAGGCACTCCAGGGCCTCTAGCCACTGCAAATGAACCCTAGACGCATATACCATCTTGTTCATCTGGCTTACATGGATACTGGGGGATCAAACCTGGGTCCTTAGGCTTCACAGGCAAGTGCCTTAACTGCTAAACCATCTCTCCAGCTCCTAACATTTTTAAAAAAATATTTTATGTTGGGCATGGTGGCACATGCCTTTAATCCCAGCACACAGGAGGCAAAGGTAGGAGAATCACCATGAATTTAAGGCCACCTTAAGACTACCTAGTGAATTCCAGGTCAGCCTGGGCTAGAGTGAGACCCTACCTTGAAAAACTAAAAAAAAAAAAAAAAAAAAAAAAGTATTTATTTAAAAAATATTTTTATTGCCGGGTGTGGTGGGCACATGCCTTTAATCCCAGCACTCGAGAGGCAGAGGTAGGAGGATTGCAGTGGGTTTGAGGCTACCCTGAGCCTACATAGTGAATTCCAGGTCAGCCGGGGCCACAGTGAGACCTTACCTTAAAATATATATATTTTTTATTTATTTCTTTTTATTTGCGAGAGAGAGAATGGGCATGCCAGGGCCTGTATCCTCTGAAAACGAACTTCAGATGCATGCACCACTTTGTGCATCTGACTCCATGTGGGTACTGGGAAATTGAACCCGGATTCTTAAGCTTTGCAGGCAAGTGCCTTAACCACTGAGCCATCTCTCCAGCCCTCAGGCTAACATTCTTAGCTTCCATTCAGAAGCAAGATCTGTTTGTCTCTCTGTGACCAGTTGTCTCACTCTCTGTCCTGTAGATCCATCATGTCATGTGGAAAGGCTAGTGACTGACATCTGCTTGCATGAACAGTCTCTCTAGAGTACTGCTCACTCACGTCACAAAGTCATTTTTCCAGCATAGGTCTCACACTTCTCTGTGTGTTTCAGCTGCATTTCCACCTGCACCAGGAGCCACAAGCCACCTAGACATAGTATGCTAGCCTGAATTTTCTTTCTTCTATCATAGCTCTCTCTTGTAAGAGCCTGTGTCCTCGCCACGCAGAAGTAGGAGGATCACTGCGAGTTTGAGGCCAGCCTGGAAGTACAGAGTGAATTCCAGGTCAGCCTGGGCTATAGAGTAAGACCCTACCTTGAAAATATAAATAAATAAATAAATAAATAAATAAAAAATAAGATGTGTTTATTTCAGGGAGAGAGAGAGAGAAAGGAGGTAGATATTGAGACAAAGAGAGAATGGGTGTGCCAGGACCTCTATCCACTACAAATGAACTGTAAACGCATGAGCCGCCTTGTGCATCTGGCTTTACATAGGTCCTGGGGAATCAAACCTGAGTTGTTAGGCTTTGCAGGCAAATGCCTTAACTGCTGAGCCATCTCTCCATCCCCCAGAAGACATTCTTTAGCAAGCCTTCCAGCCAGTGCAGGAAGCAGCTTCAGGACCTCTAACCTCATTTCCGAATGATCTGATTATTATAGTTACCACAGCCTGAGGGCAGACCACCTAGGACTTTCGTTTTTGTCTTTCTACCTTGAGCCTCCTGAGTTAGAAACCCCCATCCCCTCTACCCTCTCCTGCCCTCCACATGGCAGGAGCCCTCTGCATTTCTCCTTCCTTCTCTTAATCTAATAAAGTCTCTCTAAACCGGGCGTGGTGGCACACGCCTTTAATCTCAGCACTGGGGAGGCAGAGGTAGGAGGATTGCTGTGAGTTCAAGGCCACCCTGAGACTACAGTGAGTTTCAGGTCAGCATGGGCTACAGCAAAACCCTGCCTTGAAAAACCAAAAAAGAAAGAAAGAAAGAAAAAAACTCTCTCTAAGCCTTAAAAAAGAAAAGAAAGAAACCCCAATTCCTCTTGCAGGAATGGTCAAAGACTGACAGTTGGCATAAGTCAGAAGGAGGTTGTGAGGCAGGGGAGAGAGAGAGAGAGAAGGGGAGAGGGAGAAAGAGGAGGAGGCCTCTCCACCGGGAGCAGGGAGAGGAAGGGGCAGCCGAGACCCGGGCTCATGAGAGAAATTGGAGCAGTGGAAGCTGAAAGAAGAAACAGAGGTATCACTCCTGTATCTTCTTGCAAGAAGTAAAAGGCTGCCGTGCACATTCTTTCAAGCTGTGTGAACTTAACCTCCTTGGTAAGGTCAAGCAGTGAAACTTCTTGGGAACAAGCCCAGAACTCCTTTCTGCATATAAACATTTTGTATCAGTCAGGATACCAGCTGTAACTGAAAACCCACTTAATGGACTTTACTGAAGAGTTTAAGGGAGACTGTGTATTCAGAGGAGTGGGCCAGGTGAAGGGCTCCCACAAAGGTTGGTGAGCTACCCAGGGATTAGCAACAGCTGGAGCCCATGACTACTATAGACCTGGAGAGACAGGGAAGGAGCAGTCTCATACAAGGTCTGGGAAGAGGAGCCAAGAGAGACTCCATGATCATAGCTCTGGCCACAGAGTAACATAGCCCCTACCAGAAGCATGTAGTATGGCCGAGAATACCCTCCCACTGTTCTTTCCTTCCCAGAGGTGGTGCTTCTCTTTGGCCAGTCCCAGTGGGATGCCACAGAATAAGGGAGCCCAGGGCTTGAGGTTATTGGATATCGTCTTTCTTTTTGCTTTAAAATTTAGTTATTTAGCCGGGCGTGGTGGCGCACGCCTTTAATCCCAGCACTCGGGAGGCAGAGGTAGGAGGATCGCCGTGAGTTCAAGGCCACCCTGAAACTCCATAGTGAATTCCAGGTCAGCCTGGGTTAGAGTGAGACCCTACCTCAAAAAGTCAAAAAATAAGGTGGAAGAGATGGCTTAGCGGTTAAGCGCTTGCCTGTGAAGCCTACAGACCCCGGTTCGAGGCTCGATTCCCCAGGACCGTTAGCCAGATGTACAAGGGGGTGCACGCGTCTGGAGTTCATTTGCGGTGGCTGAAGGCCCTAGCGCGTCTGTTCTCTCTCTCTCTCTCTCTCTTTCTGCCTCTTTCTCTCTCTGTCGCTCTCAAATAAATACGAATTAAAAAAAAGTCAAAAAATAAATAAATAAAATTAAAAATTAAGCTGGGCATGGTGGTGCGTGCCTTTAATCCCAGCACTCGGGAGGCAGAGGTAGGAGGATCGCGTGAGTTCAAGGCCACCCTGAGACTCCATAGTGAATCCCAGGTCAGCCTGGGCTAGAGTGAAACCCTACCTCAAAAAACAAAAACAAAAACAAAAAATTAAAAATTAAAAAATTTTAAAAGTCTAGAAAACTTAATTATTTGCAAGTGGAGAGAGACGCATGGGAGGGGGGTGGGATGAGCACCCCTAGCCACTACAAACAAATTCCAGATGCATGCATCACTTTTGTGCATCCAGCTTTATGTGGGTACTGGGGAATAGAACCTGCGCCATAAGGTTTTACAGGCATTTGAGCATTTCTCCAGCCCTGGATATCATCTGTATAAGTCACAGAAGAGTGTGTGTAAAAAGTAAATGATGATCAGGGCAAGAAAATTAACCCAGAACACATATCATGCTGGGATTATAATAACAACAGCAGCATTTACTGCACATACCTTCATTTCAGTTTGCAACAAGCATTTCCTAATTTCTTTCCATAATTACTAATATTTGGGATGATACACAATTCATCAGACACGGGTCTATTCATGAACTTATATCTAGTGGGCAACCTCAGAATCATCGAATCCAGGGTGGGGAGATGGCTTAGTAGTTGCAAGTTTTTTTTTTTTTTTTTTTTTTTTTTTTGAGGTGGGGTCTCTATCTAGCTCAGGCTGACCTGGAATCCACTATGTAGTCTCAGGCTGGCCTTGAACTCACGGTGGTCCTCCTACCTCTGCCTTCCTAGTGCAGGGATTAAAGGCGTGCACCACCATGCCCAGCTTGGCTTAGTAGTTAAATGTGTTTACTTGCAAGCCTGTCAACCCAAGTTCAATCCCCAGTAGCCATGTTAAGCCAGACACAAAGTGACACACATATCTGTAATCCCAACGCACCTGTGACAATGGGAGGTGGAGCCAGGAGAATACAGAAGCTCACAAGCAGCAGTGGAAAGAGAGCCTGTCTCATAATAACAAGAAATGGGGGCTGGAGAGATGGCTTGGTGGTTAAGGCAATTACCTTGAAAGCCAAAAGGACCCACTTTTGATTCCTGAGGACCCATATAAGCTAGATGCACAAGGTGGCACAAGCATCTGGAGTTCGTTGCAGTGGCTAGAGGCCCTGGCACACCCGTTCCCCCTGTCTCTCTCTGTCTCAAATAAATAAATAAAAATAAATCTTTTAAAAAAAAAAAAATATCTTAAACTAGCCAACAAGCTGGCTCAGCCAGTCTGAGCTACGTAATGAGTTCTAAACCAGCCTGGACTATACTGGGGAAACCCCATCTCAAAACAACAACAACAACAAAATATGAGCCAGGCATAGGGGCATATACCTTTAGCCCCAGCATTTGGTAAAAGGATTGCCATGAGTTCAAGGCGAGCATGAGACTGCATAGTAAATGCAAGGTTAGTCTGGGTTAGAGGGTGACTCTATGTCTAACCCCTGCCCCCCCAAAACAAATGAGTAACAAAACCCATACCAAAATAATACAAAACAAACAAAACCAAATAAATAAGCAAGATCACAAACTATTTGTAGTAAGTTATTATCCTTCTCTCCCCCCACCAACAAATGCTTTAGGGTCTGAATATTGTAAAGAGAGCAAAATGTTATATTTCTCTACATTTCTTTATACCTAGCCTAGAGAAATATAGAAGTCAGGAGGCTCTGTTGATGGCAGACAAACAGGAGGATGCAAATATCAGGTAAATAAGAGGCTGTACTGGGATGAATAGCATTTCCTGGGGCCTGCATTGTTGAGCAAACTCCTTAAGATAAGTGGGACTCCTGGTCACAGACCTACCTCGCACCCTCCAGGTGGTGCTTCCTGTAACTGACCAATAGATCTGTTTTCAGGTTCCTTTTTTTTTTTTAACTTTTATGGCTGTAACTGTCACATGTAAATTGTGATTTAGGGTTTACCTCCCATCCTGTTTTTTTCTACCATCATGTGGTTATTTCCAATAAAAGCTGACACTGAACAGTTCAGGGATTCACTTAGAATCTGGAGTGGAGACCTGATATACCAGACTTTTCTTTTCTTTTTTACCCAATAAAACTTTGTCTCACATTCCGTGAGTCGATAGTCTTACTTGTGCAACACCATACCCCATAACATCTTGGGGGCTCGTCCGGGATCCACATTTCAAGACCTCCCTCCCTGACTCTGGGGTGACTGTACCCAGGAGAGACCCCCTAGTCTCGGCCCAAGAACCATATCTCCAATCCATCCGCCTGGTGTTGGAGTTGGTAGCAAACCACTGACAGGGAACTTTTGCCTAGAACTACTGGGCCCCTTCTTTATTGGGTAAGAAATCCGGAGGTGCTTTTTCCACTCTTCTTTTTGTTTCCCTTTTCTTCTGGTTTTCTGATTCTGCAGGATTTTTCTGGGTCCAAGAGGGAAGCTGGACATAGCATTAATTTCTGCCCTTGACCCTCCCTGGCTCCATTCTGAGATTTCGAATGGAGGTCTCTTTCTGGTTCATTTTGGTTTGACAGTGCATGTGTTTCTGGTTCAGTTTTGGTTTGGTAACCATGTGGCAATGTTAGGAGAGTCTGTATTGCTAATTACAATGTAATCATCAAAAACAGAAGTTAACATTGGCACTTTTTCTGTCTATTCTGGAGATTCCATTATGTTCCTTCATGGTTTCAATAATATACTTTGTAGGAGCCAGGCAGACACCTTTACTTTCAGCACTGGAGAGGCAGAGGTTGGAGGATCACTGTGAGTTTGAGGCCAGCCTCGGACTATGAGTGAGTTCCAGGTGGAAGGTGTGACTGAGATATTTTAGTGCTGAGCACTCCTCTGTCACTTCTTCTCAGCACCATGGTAACTTCTGAGTCATCCCAAAGTCACTGCCATCTGAAAAAAGAAGCTTCTCTACCAAAAGTGAGAGTAGCACTAATATATGGGTATGAATATTAAGAGAAGTGCTTACTAGGCAGTTTGGTGAGCATTTACATTTATACACTTAGCCAGACAGCAGCAGACGTTACACTCCTAGGGCTAATGAATATCCCTGTCTTAAGTTTTCAGTATCAGGGATATATTCCCTCTCATGGAGCAGGCCTCTAGTCCAATTAGAGCACAGTTGGTCTCCCCCATAAGAGATGTGCCACTATTGCACCCGTTGGCACATTTGACCTGGCTGACCAAATTAAAGCTTTCAGTGTCCACAACTGAGTATCTCCACTGATGATTTCTCTCTTTCCCATTGAACTGCATGCAGCATGGCTTTTTCCAGCTTCTGTCAGCTGGTCAACATGGAGGAGGTTTTCAGCTCAGCTCCAACAGGATCCCTTAGTGACCTTGTAGCCCAAGTATATGGAGTCTTCAGCAATAGGATCTAACCATCTATTGCTGGTGGGAAATCAAGAGCCTCGGCAATGGCCTTAATGTTTTGGGGGATATCAGTGACCTATCTGGCCAACATCTCACTGGAAGCTATCCCATCCCTTGCACTGAAAATATTCTAGTAACAATCTATGACTTCTGAGTGTTCCATTGTCCAAAAAAGTAGGGTTCCATATGATTTATTTATATCCTCTTAGATTTTTATTAGCCTCCCTCCACCTTTACTTACTAGTCTCTTCCCCTGAGCTCACTTAGGCCTTTTCACCCCCATTAATCTGTTCTTCTACTTACATGTATACAATATCATCCTATTAAGCCCCCCTCCCTTTCTATTCACTTTGTATCCCCTTTCTAGCTTACTGGCCCCTGCTACTGAGTTTTATTCCTCCACACATAGAAGTTGATTTGTAGCTAGGAACCACATATGAGAAAGAACATGTGACGTTACCTCACTTAATATAATCCTTTCCAGATCCATCAATTTTCCTGAAAACTTCATAACTTAATTTTTCCTTACTGCTGAGTAGAACTCCATTGTATAAATGTGCCACATCGAGCCGGGCGTGGTGGCGCACGCCTTTAATCCCAGCACTCGGGAGGCAGAGGTAGGAGGATCACCATGAGTTCAAGGCCACCCTGAGACTCCATAGTGAATTCCAGGTCAGCCTGGGCTAGAGTGAGACCCTACCTGGAAAAAAAAAAAATGTGCCACATCTTCATTTTCCACTCATCAGATGAGGGATATCTAGGCTGGTTCCATTTCCTAGCTATTGTGAATCAAGAAGCAATAAGCATGGTTGAGCAAGTATCTCCAAGATAGTGAGACCAGTCCTTGGGATATATACCTAGGAGTGGTATAGCTGGGTCATATGGTAAATCTATTTTTAGCTGTCTCAGGAACCTCTACACTGATTTCCATAATAGGTAGACCAGATTGCATACCCACCAACAGTGTAGAAGGGTTTCTCTTTTTCTGATCCTTGCCAGTATTTATAGTCATTTGTTTTCATGATGGTAGCCATTCTGACAGGAGTGAGATGGAATCTCAACCTAGTTTTAATCTGAATTTCCCCTATGACTAGGGATGTAAAACATAATTTCTAGATGCTTATATGCCATTTGTATTTCTTCTTTTGAGAACACTCTATTTAGTTCCATAGCTCCTTTTTAGTTGGGTTATTTGATTTCTTATTATTTAGTTTTTTGACTTCTTTGTATATTTTGGATATTAATCCTCTGTCAGATATCTAGCTGGCAAAGATTTTCTCCCATTCTGTAGGTTACCTATTTGCTATAGTCACAGTATTCTTTGCTGTACAAAAGCTTTGCAATTTCATGAGGTCCCCAGCAATTGATCTGTGGTTTTATTTCCTGAGCAATTGGAGCTATATTTAGAAAGTCTTTGCCAAGACCAATATGGTTAAGGATTTCCCCTACTTTTTCTCTAGCAGTTTCAGAGTTTCAGGTCCAATGTTAAGGTATTTGATCCATTTGTACTTAATTCTTGTGCATGGAGAGAGGGAAGAATCTATTTTCATCCTTTTACAGATACGTATCCAGTTTTCCCAGTACCATTTGCTAAAGAGGCTGTCTTTTCTCCAGTGAGTATTTTGGCATTTTTATTGAATATCAGGTGGCTGTAGCTACCTGGATTTACATCTAGGTCTTCTATTCTGCTCCATTGATCTACATGTCTGCTTTTGTGCAGTACCATGCTGTTTTTGTTAGTATGGCTCTGCAATATAGGTTAAAATCAGGTCTGGTGATACCACCAGCCTTATTTTGTTGCTCAAAATTGTTTTAGATATTCATGATTTTTTGTGATTCCAAATGAATTTTTGGATTGTTTTTTTTCTACTTCTGTGAAGAATGCAATTAGAATTTTGATGGAATTGCATTAAATGTGTAGATTGCTTTTGGTAAGATTGCCATTTTCACAATATTGATTCTTCCAGTCCAAAAACAAGGGATGTCTTTCCGTTTTCTAGTGTCTTCTGTAATTTATGCCTGGAGTGTTTTAAAGTTTTCATTGTAGATATCCTTGACTTCCTGGTTAGGTCAGATGGCAGTGACCTTGGCATGACTCTGAAGGCATCATGGTGCTGAGAAGAGGTGTCAGAGGAGTGATCAGCACTGAAATATCTCTATCACATCTGCCAAGGCTCAGTTTCCATTGCAGAAGAGGTGGTGGAAAGAATGTAAGAGCCAAAGGAATGGTAGGACTCCTTACAACATGCTCTTCCAGATACAAAATGGCCTGGATATCCATGACCTCACAGTGCCTGACACTAACTGCACCAGACGATCATAAGAGGAGGAAAAGATCATGACATTAAAGTAAAGGAGAGACTGATTGAGACAGGGAGGGCATATGATGGAGAGTGGAGTTTCAAAGGAATGTGGCAGAAGGAAGGGAATTACTATGGGATATTATTTACAATCATGGAAGTTATCAATAAAAAATAAATAAAGAAAGAAATATTAAAAAAACAAAGGTTTTTGTTATGGCTGTTTAGTATAGGTTAGAATCAGGTATGGTGATACCACCAGCCTTATTTTTGTTGCTCAGTATTGTTTTAGATATTCCAGACTTTTTTGTGATTCCCAATGAATTTTTGGATTGTTTTTTTTCTATTTCTGTGAAGAATGTCATTGGAATTTTGATGGGGATTGCATTAAATGTGCTTTTGATAAGATTTCCATTTTCACAATATTGATTCTTCTGATCTAAGAACAAGGGATGTTTTTACATTTCCTAGTGTCTTCTGCAATTTCTCACTTGAGTGTTCTAATGTTTTCATTGTAGAGATCCTTTACTTCCTTGGATAAGTTTATTCCCAGGTACTTTATTTATTTATTTTTTTGATGCAGTTGTGAATGGGAGTGATTCTCTCTGTGCGTTTGTTGTTAGCATACAGGAAGGCTACTGATTTCTGTGTATTTATTTTGTATCCTGCTAAATGGCTGTAGGTGTTTATCAGCTCTAATAGCTTTCTGGTAGAGTCTTTAGTGTCCTTTATGTATAGAATCATGTCATCTGCAAATAATGATAATTGGATCTCTTCTTTTTCAATTTATATCTTCTTTATGTGTGTCTCTTGCCTTATTGCTATGGCTAAGACTTCCAGTACTATATTAAATAAAAGTGGGGACAGTGGACACCTTTGTCTTGTTCCTGATTTTAGTGGAAAAGCTTCCAGTTTTTCTCCACTTAGTAATATGTTGGTTGTAGGCTTGTCATAAATAGCCTTTATTATATTGAGATATGTTCCTTCTATTCCCAGTCTCTGTAGAACTTTTATCATGAAGGGATGTTGGATTTTATCAAATGCTTTCTCTGCATCTAATGAGATGATCATGTGATTTTTGTCCTTCAGTCCTATGGTGGTTTAATTCAGGTGTCTCCCATAAACTTATGTATTCTAAATGCTAGTCTCCCCAGCTGATGGATATTTGGGAATTAATGCCTCCTGGAGGGAGTGTATTGTTGGGGGTGGGCTTATGGGTATTATAGCCAGTTTCCCATGCCAGTGTTTGGCACACTCTCCTGTGGCTATTGTCCACCTTTTTGGCCAGGGGGTGATGCCCACCCTCTGCTCATGCCTGTAAGCCAAAATAAATCTCTTTTTTCTCAGAAGCTGCTCTTGGTTGGGTGATTTCTACCAGCAATGTGAACCGGACTGCAACAAGTCCATTTATATAATGTATTACATTTACCGATTTGCATATATTGAACCATCCCTGCATCTCTGGGATAAATCCTACTTGGTCAGGGTGAATGATGTTTCTTTCTTTCTTTCTTTCTTTTTTTTTCTTTTGAGGTTTTTTTTTTTCGAGGTAGGGTCTCACTCTCACCCAGGCTGACCTGGAATTCACTATGGAGTCTCAGGGTGGCCTCGAACTCACAGCGATCCTCCTACCTCTGCCTCCCGAGTGCTGGGATTAAAGGCGTGCGCCACACCGCCGGGCTGTGAATGATGTTTCTGGTAGATTCTTGTATTCTTTTTTGCCAATATTTTGTTGAGAATTTTTGCATCTATTTTTCTGAGAGATTGGTCTGTAATTTTCTTTTTTTGTTCTATCTTTTTCTGGTTTTGGATTCAGGGTGATGTTGGCTTTGTAAAAGGAGCTTCATAGGATTCCTTCCTTTTCTATTTTATGGAAATTCCTGAGAAGGTCTGGTAAAATTCACCAATGAATCCATCTGGGCCTGGACTTTTTTTAGTTGGGAGTTTTTTTTTTTTTTTTTTTTTTTTTTTTTTTTTTTTGGTTTTTCGAGGTAGGGTCTCACTCTAGCTCAGGCTGACCTGGAATTCACTCTGTAGTCTCAGGGTGGCCTCGAACTCTCAGGTGATCCTCCTACCTCTGCCTCCTGAGTGCTGGGATTAAAGGCGTGCACCACCACGCCTGGCTGGGAGATTTTTTTTGATAACTGCTTGGATCTCCATACTTGTTATAAGTCTATTTAAGTGGTTAATTTCATCTTGATTTAATTTGGTAGATCATATAAATCAAGGAAATCATCCATTTCTTTCAGATTTTCAAACTTAGTAGAGTATATGTTCTTATAGTATGTCACTATGATTTTTTAAATTTCTCTGGTATCTGTTGTGATGGTACCTTTTTCATCTCTAATTTTATTAATTTGTGTCTCTTCTCTCTTTGTTTTTGTCAGATTTGCTAAGGGTTTATCAATCTTGTTTATCCTTTCTAAGAACCAACTCTTTGTTTCATTGATTCTTTGTTTTTTTCTCTCTCTTTCATTAATTTCTGCCCTATTCTTTATTATTTCTTCCCATCTACTGATTTTCAGTTTGTGGTGTTCTTCTTTTTCTAAGCCCTTAATGTGAAGCATTAAGTTGTTAACTTGTGGCCTTTCTAATTTCTTAATACAGGCACTTAAAGCTATAAATTTCCCTCTTAGGACTGCCTTCATTGTGTCCCAAAAGTTTTGGTATGTTGTGTTCTCATTATAATTTCACTCAATGAATTTTTTTATTTCCTTCTTGATTTCTTCATTGAGCCATTCATCATTCAGTAGTGTATTGTTTAGTTTCTGTGACTTTGTGGATGCTGTATAGCTTTTTTTTGCTATTGATTTATAGTTTGATCCCATTGTGATCAGATAGAGTACAATGAATTATTTCAATTTTCTTGTATTTGTTAAGAGATGCTTTGTGTCTTAACATATGGTCTATTTTAGAGAATGTTCCATGTGCTGCTGAAAAGAATGTGTACTTTACAGCATTTGGATGAAATATCCTATAGATATCTATTAGGTCCATTTGTGCTATGACCTCATTTAATCTAGATGCATCTCTGTTTATTTTTTGGCAGTATGACCTGTCAATTGATAAGAGTAGGGTGCTGAAATCATCCACTACAATTGTGTTTGGTGTTATCTGTGACCTTAGTTCTAATAGCATTTGTTTGATGAAATTGGGAGCCCCCATGTTAGGTACATATATGTTTAGGATTGTAATGTCCTCCTGTTGGAGTGTGCCTTTAATCAATATAAAGTGATCTTCCTTATCTTTCCTAACTAATGTTGGACTGAAGTCTACCCTGTCTCATATTAGGATAGCTACCCCTGCTTGTTTTCTTGGCCCATTTGCTTAAAACACCATTTTCTAACCTTTCACCCTAAGATAGTGTCCATCCTCTGTAGAAAGGTGAGTTTCTTGGAGACAACAAATTGAAGGATCCTGATGTTTAACCCAGTCTGCAGACCTATGTCTTTTGGTTGGGGCATTGAGGCCATTGATATTAAGTGATAATATTGAAAGGTGTGTATTTATTTTTGCCATTTTTCTTTTTTTGTAGTTCTTCCAGTTTTACCTTTGCTTTCTGGTATTAACCAGTATTTGAGTAAGGTTTGTTTTTTCCAAGTTTCTAATATGTGTGCTCTTCTTGCTCTTCAGCATGAAGGATCCATGAGAGAATGGATACGCCAAGGCCTCCAGCCTCTGCAAACAAACTCCAGATGCATTCGCCTCCTTGTGCATTTGGCTTATGTGGGTCCTGGGGAATTGAATCTGCAACCTTTGGCTTTGCAGGCAAGTTCCTTAATCACTAAGCCATCTGTCCACCTTTTTTTTTTTTTTTTTTTTTGAGATAATGTCTCACTCTAGTCCAGGTTGACTTGGTACATAGTCTCAGGGTGGCCTCAAACTCATGGTGATACTCTTACCTCTGCCTCCCAAGAGCTAGTATTAAAGGAATGACTGGCACTTTGAAAAAATAATTTATTTATTTATTTGAGCGACAGAGACAGGCAGATAGAAAGAATGGGCACACGAGGGTCGCTAACCACTTTAAACAAATTCCAAATGCATGTGCCACCTTGTGCATCTGGCTTTACATGGGTACTGAGGAATTGAACCTGGGTCCTTTGGCCTTGCTGGCATGTGCCTTAACCACTAAACCATTTCTCCAGCCCTTAATCACTTCTTTTTTTATTTTTTTGGTTTTTCAAGGTAGAGTTTCACTCTATCTCAGGCTGACTTAGAATTCACTATGTAGTCTCAGGGTGGCCTTGAACTCTCTCTGCACTCTTCCTACCTCTGCCTCCCAAGTGCTGTGGGATTAAAGGTGTGTGCCACCACACCGGGCCCCTAATCACTTTTTTTTAATTAAAAATAAGTTCTGTACTTGAGAGAGAGGAAAATAGGTGGGGAGGGAGAGAGAGAGATACAATGGGCCTGTCAGGGCCTCCAGCTCTCTTGTATTAACTAGTATTTGAATTTGGTTTGTTTTTTTCCAGGTTCCTTATATGTGTGCTTTTCTTTCTCTTCAGCATGGAGGATACATGAGGGAATGGACACGCCAGGACCTCCAGCCTCTGCAAATGAACTCCAGATGTGTGTGCCCCTTGTGAATCTGGCTTACGTGGGTCCTGGGGAATCAAATCTGGGTCCTTTGGCTTTGTAGGCAAGCGCCTTAACCACTAAGCCATTTCTCCAGCCCCTTAATCACTTTTTTTCTTTTGAGGTAAGGTCTCACTCTAGCTCCAGGCTGACTTGGAACTCACTTTGTAGCCCAGACTGGCCTCAAACTCACAGTGCTGGGACTAAAGGAGCATGCCACCACACCCTGCTCTTTAATCAGTTATTTTTATTTTTATTTATTTTTTTATTTGAGGTAAGGTCCCACTCTAGCTCAGGCTGACCTGGAATTCATTATATAGTTTCAGGATGGCCTTGAACCCATGACAATCTTCCTACCTCTGCCTCCAGAGTGCTGGTATTAAAGGCATGGACCACCACGCCCGGCTTTTAGTCACTTTTTCTCTTTTTTGTTTGTTTGTTTTTTGAGGTAGGGTCTCACTCTATCCTAGGCTGACCTGGAATTCACTCTGTATTATCAGGGTGGCCTTGAACTCATGGCGATCCTCCTACTTCTGCCCTCCCGAGTGCTTTGATTAAAAGCTTGCACCACCACAACTGGCGGCTTTTAGTCACTTTAAAAAATATATTATTTATTTATTTATTTGAGATAGAGGAAAGAGGCAGATAGAGAGAAAGAAAGGGTACACCAGGGCCTCCAGCCACTGCAAACGAATCCAGAAGCATGAGTCACCTTGTACATCTGGCTTATTTGGGTCCTAGGGAATTGAACCTTAACTGCTAAAGCCATCTCTTTTATCCCCTTTAATCACTTTCAATGGAAGTAACATTTGAGAACTAAAAATCAATAATCTAAAGATAAATTGAAGCCATTTATAAAGAGATTTTTTACAAGCTCCTGCTTGTAAAATAATGAATTTGAGTAGAAGAGAAACATAAACATTTAAAACAAAATGAGCTGATGAAAGACTGGGCTAGAGCGAGACCCTACCTCAAAAAAAAAAAAAAAAGAGTTGATGATTGACAGCATAAGAAATATTCAGTCTTCAGTAGATGCAAGAAAACACATAAGGCTGTAACCACAACAGCCTTCCGAATGCTTGACAGGAATGAAAACCACCTCAGAAGCACAGGAAATGGGTTTTGGATGAAAATTCTGATTTTCTTTTTTTTAAATTTTTTGTTTGTTTATTTATTTATTTGACAGCGACAGAGAGAAGGAGGCAGAGAGAGAGAGAGAGAGAGAGAGAATGGGCGCGCCAGAGCTTCCAGCCTCTGTAAAGGAACTCCAGATGCGTGCGCCCCCTTGTGCATCTGGCTAACGTGGGTCCTGGGGAATTGAGCCTCGAACCAGGGTCCTTAGGCTTCACAGGCAAGCGCTTAACCACTAAGCCATCTCTCCAGCCCAAAAATTCTGATTTTCAAGACAACAGAGAAGGCTCTGTTCACAAGAAGCTAAAGAATGGGTGGAAAGCCGGGCATGGTGGTACACACCTTTAATCCCAGCACTTGGGAGGCAGAGGTAGGAGGATCACCATGAGTTCAAAGCCACTCTGAGACTACATAGTGAATTCCAGGTCAGCCTGAGCTAGAGACCCTACCTTGAAAAATCAAAAAAAAAAAAAAAAAGAAAAAAGAATGGGTTGAAGAGTGAATGAACTTACCCAAGAGACAGAAGAGCTAAAGCACATATGGAAGAATTCTCTAACTGATAAACAGAGCAAGCCTCTTCGAGAATGTGGTAGATATGAGAGACCGGGCTGTTGCTCCAGGAAAAGAAACTCACACGTGGTGGGAACTTGGAAACCTAAAAGGAGCATGAAGAAATGAATTGACAAACTGAGTTACTTGTGGAAAACCTTCTGAAGAAAAGAAGAACTAAATGCATAGTAAATTGACTTATGAAAGTAACTTAAATGGTATAAATAATGATCACATTAAAAGTCTCCAAGTGCCGGGCGTGGTGACGCACGCCTTTAATCCCAGCACTCGGGAGGCAGAGGTAGGAGGATTGCCGTGAGTTCGAGGCCACCCTGAGACTCCATAGTGAATTCCAGGTCAGCCTAGGCTAGAGTGAGGCCCTACCTTGAAAAACCAAAAAAAAATAATAATAATAATAATAATAAAATAAAATAAAAAATAAAAGTCTCCAAGTAAGGGCTGGACAGATGGCCTAGCGGTTAAGACGCTTACCTGCAATACCTGAGGACCCAGGTTCAATTCTCCAGGTCCTATGTTAGCCAGATGCACATGGTGGTGTATACATCTGGAGTTTGTATGCAGTGGCTGGAGGCCGGGAGTGCCCATTCTCTCTCTCTCTCCCTTTCTGTCTCTAATTTAAAAAAGGCGGGGCTGGAGAAGTGGCTTAGCAGTTAAGGTACTTGCCTGCAAAGCAAAAGGGCCTGGGTTTGATTCCCCAGAATCTACATAAGCCAGGTGCACAAGGTGGCTCTCGAGTTGGTTTGCAGTGGCTGGAAGGCCCTGGCATGCCCATTCTCTCTCTTTATTTTTTTTTCTCTCTCTCTCTCTCAAATAAATAAATAAAAATTAAAAAAAATTTTTTTTTTGGTCTTTTGAGGTAGGGTCTCACTCTAGCTCAGGCTGACCTGGAATTCACTATGTAGTCTCAGGGTGGCCTCGAACTCGTGGTGATCCTCCTACCTCTGCCTCCCCAGTGCTGGGATCAAACGCGTACGTCACCATGCCCTGCTCAAAATATTTTTTTAAAAAGTCTCCAAGTAAGTGGCCCTGAAGTTATTTAAACCAACCTTTAATCCCAGCACTGGGGATGCAGAGGTAGGAGGATCACTGTGGATTGGAGGCCACCCTGAGACTACATAGTGAATTCCAGGTCAACCTGGGCTAGAGCAAGATCCTTAAGTTCCCAACATTACAGATGGAATATTAGGCAGTAGTTCAAGAATTATCAAGGGAACCTTCTGGATGACCAGCTCCCCAAGGAGGTAGCTCCAATGCTCCAATGTCATGGAATTACAGGGCCCAGGATCCTATGTGTGTCACATGCTACCTAGTAGGATTGAGTGTTCCTCAAAGCCATCTTTCCCACAGGCCGGGCTCATCTTGACACAGACCTCCTACTGTTCCTCATGCTGACAGACACTGCCGATGTTCTTTGAATTCTGCTTGCCGCTGTAACTGGGAGCCGCTGGTCCAGGTGACTTCTTCATCCTCCAGTTAGGAGTCTGACATCACACAGAGGCAGAAAAGTCCAAGGACACAATATATTACTTTCTAACTCCTTACTGTAACTTCGTCATCAAAACCTTCAAACTGGTGTACTGTAGTGAGCATTCAGGACCTGCTGAGAGCCATATACACATCTTTAAAAAATTTTTTTTTCTTTTTTTTCTTCAATGTAGGATCTCACTCTAGCCCAGGTTGACCTGGAATTCACTATGTAGTCTCAGGGTGGCCTCGAACTCATGGCGATCTTCCTACCTCTGCCTCCTGAGTGCTGGGATTAAAGGTGTGCACTACCACACCAGGCTCAATTTTTTTTTTTTTTTTTTTTTTTTTTTTTTTTTTTTTAGCTAGGGTCTCATTCTAGCCCAGGCTGACCAGGAATTCACAATGTAATCTCAGAGTGGCCTTGAACTCATGGCGATCCTCCTACTTCTGTCTCCCGAGTGCTGGGATTAAAGGCATGCACCACCACACCTGGCCAACATCTCTTTTACTTATTTATTTTTTTAAATATATTTATTTGAGAGAAAGAGAGAGATAGAATAGGCATGCCAGGGCCTCCAACCACTGCAAATGAACTCCAGATGCATGCATCCCTTTGTGCATCTGGCTTATATGGGTCCTGGAGAGTCGAACTGGGTCCTTTGGCTTTGCAGCAAACGCCTTAACTGCTAAGTCATTTCTCCAGCCCCCATTTCTTTTCTTTTTCTTTTTTAATGTGTTTATTTAATAGAAAGAGAGAGAGAGAGAGAGAATGGGCATGCCAGGGCCTCTAGCCACTGCAAATGAACTCCAGATGCAAGTGCCACTTTGTGCATCTGACTTTATATGGGTACTGGGGAATTGAACCTGGATCCTTGGGCTTTGCAGGCAAGCACCTTAACCACTGATCCATCTCTCCAGCCCCATATACACATCTCTTTACAACTCCACCACTGTTGTTGTAGTTCGTCATGAACTATAATGGGAGTATTTACGCTGCAAAATAGGCAAATGCTATATTAATTGGAGCTTTTCTGCAGTCTACCCCAGCCCTAAGAACCACTTTATCAACACATGTCTGTTCTCACATCAGTAATTCTCTCTCCGTGTGTGTGTGTGTTTGTGTGTGTTTATACACCAAAGGACTTTTTTTTTTTTTTTTTTTTTTTTTTTTTGAGGTAAGGACTCACTCTAGCCCAGGCTGACCTGCAATTCATTATCACTCTGTAGTCTCAAGATGGTCTTGAACTCACTGTGATCCTCCTACCTCTGCCTCCCAAATTCTGGGATTAAAGGCATGTACCATCACACCCTGCTACCCAAAGACTTTTTTTTTTTGTTACAGGTAGGGTCTTACTCTAGCCCAAGCTGTCCTGGAATTCACTGTGCACTCTCAGGGTGGGATTAAACTCATGGCAATTCTCCTACTTCTGCCTCATAAATGCTGGGATTAAAGGTGTGTGCCACCATGCCTGGTCCCTCCCCTCCCAAAGTAGGGTCTTGCTGACCTGGAATTCACTATGTAATCTCAGGATGGCCTCGAATTTGACAATCCTACCTCTGCCTACCAAGTGCTGGCTTAAAGGTATGCGCCACCACACTTTGCTACTGTCCACTTTTGTTTTTTGTTTTGCGAGGTAGAGTCTCACTCTAGCTCAGGCTGACCTGAAATTCACTATGTAGTCTCAGGGTGGCCTTGAACTCACAGCAATCCTCCTACCTCTACCTCCCAAGTGCTGGGATTAAAGGTGTGCACCACCATGACCAGCTGTCCACTTTAAAAAAATTTTTTTTTGGTTTATTTTTATTTATTTATTTATTTATTTATTTATTTATTTATTTAAGAGCGACAGACAGAGAAAGAAAGAGGCGGGGAGAGAGAGAGAGAGACAGAGAGAGAGAGAATGGGCCCACCAGGGCCTCCAGCCACTGCAAACAAACTCCAGACGGCGTGCGCCACCTTGTGCTGGCTAACGTGGGTCCTGGGGAATCCAGCCTCGAATCAGGGTCTTTAGGCTTCACAGGCAGGCGCTTAACCGCTAAGCCACCTCTCCAGCCCCGGCTGTCCACTTTTTTTTGAGACAGGGCCTCTCACTGATCTGGAGTTAGCAAGTAGGGACCCACTTGTCTCCACTTCCCCAGGGCTGGGAATACAGATATTTATTTTATTATTTTTTTCTTTTCTTTTCTTTTCCCAAGTAGGGTCTCACTCTAGCCAAGGATGACCTGGAATTCACTATGTAGTCTCAGAGCGGCCTTGAACTCATGGCGATCCTCCTACCACTGCCTCCCAAGTGCTGGGACTAAAGGCGTGCATCACCACACCTGGCTTATTTTATTTCATTTTTTAAAATGTTTTTGTTTATTTATTATTTATTTGAGAGAGAGAAAGAATGGGTGTTCCAGGGCCTCCAGCCACTGCAAACAAACTCCAGGCACATGCACCACCTTGTGTACCTGGCTTTACTTGGGTACTGGGAATTGAACCTGGGTCCTTTGGCTTTATAGGCAGGCGCCTTAACTGCTAAGCCATCTCTCCAGCTCCTCTTTTTTTTGTTGTTGTTTTTTAAATGTGAGTTCTGGGGATTAAACTCACGTCCTCATGCTTGCAAGGTAGGCACTTTAATGTCTGAGCCATCTCCCCAGCCCCCTATGGCTGTAACTTTTCATTGTTCATCAGTCACAGATGTGTGGGCTTTTGCTCCCAGATCTTCTGAGTCAGTTGGTCTGGGGCAATGTCTCTGTACCCTACTTTTGTCAAACTCCCTATGCGATTCTGGTGTGCAGCCAGGATCAAGATCCCTGCCTGTTCACCAGGCTTGGGTCTGTTTATTTGTGGAGGCGACCTTTAGAAGTTACCTTAGCATTTTCTTTAAGGAAAAATAAATGTAGCTTACTGAGTTTTGCATTCTCATCTTCTGGGACCTTTCTCCCCCGACGCAAGTAAAGAACAGCATGTAACACGACTAGAATGCCTCCCACACAGCCCAGGCTTCCTCAGTTGGAATTCCCTTCTCTGTACACTTCGGTGTTATTTACTTTCCCTTCTCATTTAGTATTTAATATTATGGGAGAATGACTTTATGTTGGACGCTGCCTTTGATATAGGTCTCTGATACAAATTCGTTTTAAATAGATTATACTTTTTTCATCTTTATTTCTATTTGTTTACTAATTTATTTTTAGTTTTTGGGGTGTAAAGTTCTCACTGTAGCCCAGGCTGACCTGGAATTCACTAAGCAGTCTCCGGGTGGCCTTGAACTCTCGGCCATCCTCCTACCACTGCCTCCTGAGTGCTGGGATCAAAGGCATGTGCCACCATGCCTGGCTTTTATTCAGCTTTTTGATTAGAGCTTGCTGAGGCTTCATTAACTTTAGCAAGGTGAAGACTTTGAGCATTTGGTGGGCTGGACGCAATGTCTTCGTCATATCTCCACCAAGACCCAGGATAGAAAGAACAGTGTGGGCCTCTCATTTCAGAGCTCCTGGGCTCCCTGGGGCCTCCTCTGTGCTTAACCATTGGGCGGTAGTACTTTGTAACAGGTCAGCTGTGGATTTCTGTGCTTGATTTGCCTACAACTCTGGAAGGAATGGAACCAACCAGAAAGGAAGTTTATAGAAGGATGGCTTAGGGGTGAGAAAAGAAACTTTGGACACCCAGGGTGTTGCTCAGTGGCAGCATATGTACTAAGCATGTACAATTGCCTGGCGTGGATCCCTTGCACCAGAAAGAAAGAGAACTTTGATACTCTGTCGCACCGCCAGTTTTGTGTATGCCTTTCACAGCATTACAGAAGCATTTGCCCTTAGAGTTCAAATTCCAGGTGGCTTATAAATGCCTGGAATTTGTTATTATCTTTGCAGTGGAAACAGAGCAGTAATGTCATGGTCAGTCAAGACAGAAATCTTAGCCTCACTTTCTCTACCTAACAGAGCCTTATGTTTTATAGTGAGAGGTTCTTTTTTTTTTTTTTTTTCCAAACATGTTTAGGTAATCATGTTTTACAAATGCCATGGGGATAAGGGGAGAAAGTAAGAATGCTTATCAGCATGTACACATATTTGCTTCCTGTCAGTGTTGCTAGGAGGTAATTTTTTCACAAGGGAATTCCTTTTTTTTTTTTCTTAATTTTTATTAACATTTTTCCATGATGATAAAAAATATCCCATGGTGCTACCCTCCCTCCCCCCACTTTCCCCTTTGAAATTCCATTCTCCATCATATCCCCTCCCCATCTAAATCAGTCTCTCTTTCATTTGGATGTTATGATCTTTTCCTCCTCTTATGATGGTCTTGTGTAGGTAGTGTTAGGCACTATGAGGTCATGGATATCCAGGCCATTTTATGTCTGGAGGGAGGACGTTGTAAGGAGTCCTACCCTTCCTTTGGCTCTTACATTCTTTCCGCCACCTCTTCCGCATGAAACCCTGAGCCTTGGAAGGTGTGATCGAGATGTTCCTCAGTACTCCAATCACTTCTTTCCAGCACTATGATACCTTCTGAGTCATCCCAAGGTCACTGCCATCTGAAAAGAGAAGATTCTCTACCCAAAGAGAGAGTAGCATTAATATAAGGGTATAAATATTAAGAAAAGTGCTTACTGGGCAGTTTGATGAGCATAGTATATACATTTTTCCAGACTTCAGCAGATGTTACACCCCTAGGGCTCATGACTACCCCTGTTTTAAGTTTTCAGTATCAGGGATGTATTCCCTCCCACAGAGCGGGCCTGCAGTCCAATTGGAAGGCAGTTGGTTTCCACCATGACAGACGTGCCACTATTGCACCCGTTGGCTCATTTGGCCTCACAAGGGCATTCTTCATCACAAGCTTCCTCTGAACTCTTCCAGTGAAAACTTGCATTTGCTTATTACATCTGTGAAACATATAAGGTGAAAAAATTTCCTAGTAATTTTGCAAATATCCATGCGCTCACCACTTACATGGCCTTAGATGCTAAAGGCTAAATGGCCACACTTGGCCAAGTTTTTCCCTTCCTGAAAGAAGTTGCTACAGCTATGACGGAAGTTTTTCCTTGTGCTACATTCAGTTCACTTCTCTGTGTCTCCAGGGAAATTGTTTTAGACCTTTCTCACCCATATCATCATAGTCTATTGAAATCATAGCTGCACATAAATATTGCCAAACATTGTTGTGTGTGCGTGTGTGTGCACATATGTTTTACCGGTATATTTTTAAAATTTGAATGGTAACATATAATGACTATCACTATGCAATTTACTTTCCAAATGTCTAGATCATTTTCTCTCTCTCTCTCTCTCTCTCTCTCTCTCTCTCTCTCTCTCTGTGTGTGTGTGTGTGTTGCTGAGGATCAAACCCAGGACCTCCCCATATGCTAGGTAAGTGCTCTACCACTGAGCTACAGCCCCTAGATATTCATTTTAACTGCTGTTTCTTGTTCTAGTGTGTGCACTTATATACGCTCAATTACCCATCTGTCTTATTCATCCAGATTCTGCTTTTTCTTTTATTACTTATTTGTAGAGAGAGAGAGGGAAAGACAGAGAGAGAAAGAGAGAGAGAGAGAGAGAACTGCATACACCAGCTATACACCAGGACCTCTAGCCGCTGCAAAATGAACTCCAGGTGCATACGCCACCTTGTGCACCTGGCTTATGTGCCTACTGGGGAAATCAAATCCCAGGGCAGTCAGCTATTGCAAGCAAGTGCCTTTAACCACTGGGCCTGGAATTCACTATAGAACCTCAGGGCAGTCTCAAACTCATGGGATGTTTCTATTTCTGCCTCCCAGGTACTGGGATTAAATGTGTGTGCTATTATGACTGGCTCCCAGATTCTCCCTCCCCCCCCCCCCCGAGGTAGGGTTTCATTCTAGCTCAGGCTGACCTGGAATTCACTGTGTAATCTCAGGGTGGCCTTGAACTCATAGCGATCCTCCTACCTCTGCTGGGATTAAAGGCGTGTGTCACCCTGAGACTACATAGTGAATTCCAGGTCAGCCTGGGCTAGAGTGAGACCCTACCTTGAAAAAACAAACAAACAAAAAAAAGTGTGAGCCACCACACCCGGCTCTATTTTTTTTTTTTTAATTCTCAATAAATAAGGGTAAATAATAAGCAAATAGCAGGCATGGTAGTCCATCCCTGCAATCTCAGTTCTAAGGAGGCTGAGGCAGAAGGATCACTGTAAGCTTGAGGCCAGCCTGGGCTGTAGGAGTGAGCTGCACAGAAACTTGAGCTGCAGCATCTCAAAAAACAAAACAAAGCTGGGCCTGGTGGCGCACGCCTTTAATACCGGCATTTAGGAGGCAGAGGTAGGAGGACTGCAGTGAGTTCAAGGCCAGCCTGAGACTACATAGTGAATTCCAGGTCAGCCTGGGCTAGAGTGAGACCCTACCTCAAAAAAAAAGTAATAAATAAATAAATAAATGAAAATAAACAAACAAAAAGGAGCATACAGGAGATAATTTATTGGAAAGTGACTTGTTTAAAAATAGTAGTTACTAAATAAAAATAAAACACATACACGCACACACATTATGGCTTAAAGAATGCAGATTCGATTCCCCAGGACCCACATAAGCCAGATGCACAAGGTGGCACATGCTTCTGGAGTTTGTTTGCAGTGACTGGAGTTGCACCCAGTCTCTCTGTCATATCTGCCTCTTTCTCTCTCAAAAATATAAATTAAAAAACTAGGGCTGGAGAGATGGTTTAGCTGTTAAGGCGCATGCCTGCTAAGCCTAAGGACCCAGGTTCAATTCTCCAGGTCCCACGTAAACCAAAGGCACATAGTGGCACATGCGTCTGGAGTTGTTTACAGTGGCTAGAAACTCTGGAGCACCCATTCTCTCTCTCTGTAATAAATAAAACCTTAGGAAAAACAAAATAGTAGTTATGCCAGGCGTGGTGGCGGACGCCTTTAATCCCAGCACTCGGGAGGCAGAGGTAGGAGGATCGCCGTGAGTTCGAGGCCACCCTGAGACTACAGAGTGAGTTCCAGCTCAGCCTGGGCTAGAGTGAGACCCTACCTCGAAAAACCAAAACCAAAAAGAAAAAAAGTAGTAACTTGTCAGTTCTGCTCTGGATTTCAGTTTGACTGGTAGTTATATGAAAAAGATAGGGAGAGGCAGGTGCGGAGGTGGTGCGTCGGAGCGGGGCCACGGCCGAGCCTCTGTAGGAGGCGTGGAGGAGGAGTTGGGCTCTTTGCTGGAAGCCTCCCAGCGGCGACGTTAGGCCCGAGGCATGAGCGGCAGCGGCGAGCGGAACTGCGGCGAGCTGGCTAATGTTGAAGAAGGAAAATGCGGAAGTTGTTATTTGACAAGTCTGGCGCAGGCCTTTAATCCCAGCACTCGGGAGGCAGAGGTAGGATAGGAGGATTGCCGTTAGTTCAAGGCCACCCTGAGACTCCATAGTGAGTTCCAGGTCAGCCTGAGCTAGAGTGAGACCCTACCTCGAAAAAAAAAAAAATAATAATAATATGAGGGCTGGAGAGATGGCTTAGCAGTTAAGCGCTTGCCTGTGAAGCCTAAGGACCCCGGTTCGAGGCTTGTTTCCCCAGGACTCACGTTAGCCAGATGCACAAGGGGGCGCACGCGTCTGGAGTTCATTTGCAGTGGCTGGAGGCCCTGGCGCGCCCATTCTCTCTCTCTCTCTCTCTCTCTCTCTCTCTCTCTCCCTCTTTCTCTCTCTGTCGCTCTCAAATAAATAAACAAAAGAACATTAAAAAGAATAAAAACATGAGTATTTGAAACTCAGGAATAAGTGAAGCTGAACTTTGAAAAAACTAAAGGAAAGAATCCATGCTGATTGCAGACCAGAAGTTGCACTTGTAGAATATTGAGCAATTCGTGTGAAGTGGGGAAGATGAAAGAAGTCAGACTTTGAAATGGAAGAATGAAGAAAATAAATAAAAATGAAGTTATGATAAGAAGTAATCTGGAATCAGAAAGCAGTACTCTAAGAATCCCGTTCTGCTTCCAGAAGTGGTAGTGATCATGGATTCGGGAAATCTGCAAGACATACCCCTGCAAGGTCTCACTCCAAGCAGGATTCCAGGCGATCCAGATCAAAGTCCAGGGGCTGCGGAGATGGCTTAGCGGTTAAGCGCTTGCCTGTGAAGCCTAAGGGCCCTGCTTCGAGGCGTGATTCCCCAGGACCCACATAAGCCAGATGCACAAGGGGGCGCATGTGTCTGGAGTTCATTTACAGTGGCTGGAGGCCCTGATGCGCCCATTCTTTCATCTCTCTCTCTTTCCCTGCCTCTGTCTTAAATAAATAAATAAATAATAAAAACAGATCAAAGTCCAGGTCCAAATCTGAATCTAGGTCTAGATCCAGAAGAAGTTCTCGAAGGCACGATGTCGATCCCGGTCCCATAGCAGATCTTATACTCGAGATTATGGCAGAGGTCCTAGCCACAGTCATTCTCCCATGTCTACTCGAAGGTCCCATGTTGGGAATCAGGCAAATCCTGACCCCAACTGCTGTCTTGGAGTGTTTGGGTTGAGCTTGTACAGCACAGAAAGAGATCTAAGAGAAGTGTTCTCTAAAGATGGCCCCATTGCTGATGTGACTATTGTATATGACCAGCAGTCTGGACGCTCAAGAGATATGCTTTTGCATATTTTGAAAATGTGGATGATGCCCAGGAAGCTAAAGAACGTGCCGGTGGAATGGAGCTTGAAGGACGTAGAATTAGAGTTGATTTCTCCACAAGAACGAGACCAAAAAAAAAAAAAAAAAAAAAAAGAAAGAAAGAAAGAAAAGAAAGAAAGAAAGAGACCATACACCCCAACTCCTGGAATTTACGTGGGGACACCTACCTATGGCAGCTCATGTCGTGGGCGTTATTACTATAGAGGATACCATCGAGGCTATGATGATCGAGATTACGATAGCAGATCATACAGAGGAGGAGGAGGCCGTGGTGGAGGATGGAGAGCTGCTCAAGACAGGGATCAAGTTTACAGGAGATTACCTTCTCCCTAACTACAGTCGTGGAGGATACAGATCACGTTCCAGGTCTCAATCCTATTCGCTTCGTCGCTATTAAAGCATGGTGTTGAAGATTTTCTGAAACCTGCCTTAGAGCTGGGATGTTGCTTGTGGACAATATTTTTATTGTGTCCTGTTTAAAAAGTGAACAGTGCCTAGTGAAGTTAGGTGACTTTTACACCTTTGATGATGACTACTTTTGGTGGAGTTGAAACACTGTTTTCATTCTGCATTTGTGTAGTTCGGTGCTTTGTTCAAAGTTAAGTGTTTTTAGAAAAGTATGTTTTTTTAATATTTATTTTTATTTATTAGAGAGAGAGCGAGAGAGAGAGAGAGAGAGAATGAATGGGCTCACCAAGGGAAACTGTAAAGGAACTCCATATGCTTGCGCCACCTTGTGCATCTGGTTGCCTTGGGACCTGGAGAATTGATCCTGGATCCATAGGTTTCACAGGCAAGCCCCTTAACTGCCAAGCCATCCCTCCAGCCCAGAAAAGTATGCTGTACATGTATTTTTTTTACATTCTACATTTTGACTGCTGAGAAGTTTCTGTTGTACAAAACGTCATTTATAAAGTTTTATTTATTTATTTGAGAGAGTGAGAGAGGGAATGAGGCAGAGAGAGAGAGAGAGAGATTGAGAGAATATGGGTGTGCCAGGGCCTCCAGCCACTCCAAACAAACTCCAGATGCACGCACCACCTTGTGCATCTGGTTTACGTGGGTCTTGGGGAATGGAACCTGGGTCCTTTGGCTTAGCAGGCATGCCCCTTAACAGCTAAACCATCCCTCCAGCCCCAAAACATTTAAAAAAGGTTTTATTTTACTGAATCCAGGGTATTCTGGAGATGGAAGCCTGTGTTTAAGACGCTGCCAAAATGGCAAAAAGCAACAATAAAGTTTGATTTTTACTTCTTTTTCTAAAAGAAAAGAAAGAAAGAAAGAAAGGAAGAGAAAATGATAGGGAATAAACAGCACAGACAGGGAGCACAGACTGGAATAAAATTTAAAATTGTCAGGTTAAATTGCTGTCAACATGAATATTCAATTATGCTTCTAAAACATAAGAGGGCTGCCAAAAAAAAAAAAAAAAAAAATGGTGGTGGTGCTCGGCTTTAATCCCAGAACTCTGTGGGAGGTAGAGGTAGGAGGATCACCATGAATTTGAGGCCACCCTGAGAATCCATAGTAAATTCCAGGTAAACCTGGGCTAGAGCAAAACCCTGCCTCAAAAACAAAAACAAAACAAAAAAACATAAGAGGGCTGGAGAGATGACTCAGTGGTTAAAGATGCTTGCTTGCAAAGACTGTTGGTTTGGGTTTAATTCCACACCCACCCATGTAAAGCCAGATGGTTTTTTTTTTTTTTTTTTTTTTTTTTTGCTATGACAAGAGACACTAGTACGCATGCGTACATACACACAAATTAATAAATGATTTTTAAAACATGAAAAATTACCCTTGCCACAAACTCATTAACATGTAAACTACCCATGTTCTCTTCCTCTCTGCCTCTTCCTCACTTACTCACTCTCCCTCTCTAAAATAAATTAAAAAAAGGTTTTTTTTTGTTTGTTTTTTTGAGATAGGGTCTTACTCTAGCTCAGGCCGACGTGGAATTCACTATGTAGTCTCAGGGTGGCCTCGAACTCACAGTGATCCTCCTACCTGTGCCTCCCAAGTGCTGGCATTAACGGCGTGTGCTACCATGCCTGGCAAATAAGTATTTTTTAAAAAGGGCTGGCGAGATGATTTAGTGGTTAAGGCATTTACCTGCAAAGCCTAAGGACCTAGGTTTGATTCCCCAAGTCCCATGTAAACCAGATGCACAAGGTGGCCCATACATCTGGAGTTCGTTTGCAGCAGCTGGAGGCCGTGGCGTGCTCATGCTCTCTCTCTGCCTCTACCTCACACACTCTCTCTCTCCTTGTCTAAACTAACTAACTAAATTTTTTAAATAATTTTTTATCTTTTTATTTTATTTTATTTATTTGAGGGAGACAGGCAGTGAGAAAGAGACAGAGAGACAGACAGAGAGAATGGATGCACCAGGGACTCCAGCTACTGAAAATGAACTCCAAGTGCATGTGCCACTTTGTGCATCTGGCTTATGTGGGTACTGGGGACTTGAGCTTCAAATCAGGGTCCTTAGGCTTCACAGGCAAGCGCTTAACTGCTAAGCCATCTCTCCAACCCAATACATATTTTTAAAAAAATGCAAACTAATAATTTTTAAGCCAGGAGTGATGGTACATGCCTGTAATCTTAGCACTTGGGAGGTAAAGGCAGGAGAATCAGGAGTTCAAAGTCATCCTTGGCTAGATAGCAAGTTCTCTGTCAGCCTGGGCCTCAGGAGACCCTGCTTCAAACAAACACAGAAATAAGCCAAGTACTCAGGTGGCTGAGGTAGGAGGATTGCCATGAATTCAAGGCCAGGCTGGGCTCCTAAATTCCAGATCAACCTGGGCTAGAGTGCAACTCTGCCTTAAAATAATAGTAACAGAGGCTGGAAAGATGGCTAAGTAGTTAAAGGCACTTGCTTTCAAAGTCTGTCAGCCTGGGTTCAATTCCCAAACCACCCACATAAGCTAGATACAAAAAGTGGTACAAATAATCCTAGCACTTGGGAGGCAGAGGTAGGTGGATCGCCGTGAGTTCGAGGCCATCCTGAGAAGACTACATAGTGGGTTCCAGGTCAGCCTGGACTAGAGTGAGACTCTACCTCGAAAAAAAAAAAAAAAAAAAAAAAAAGTGGTACAAGCATCTAGTGTTGGTTTATACTGGCAAGAAATCTTGGTGTACCCATATGCATTAACACATTTTCTCCCACCCCCTCTCTCTGTCTCCCCACCCACCCACACAAACGCATTTTCAAATAAATAAAAGGTTTCTTTTTTTGTGTTTGAGGCAGGGTCTTGCTGTAGCCCAGGATGACCTGGAATTCACTAGGTAATCTCAGGGTGGCCTTGAACTCTCAGTGATCCTCCTACCTCTGCTTCCTGGGTGCTGGGATTAAAGGCGTGCGCCACCACGCCTGGTTTAAATGAAAGTTTTAATTTTTTTTTCTTTTGGGTTTTTCGAGGTAGGGTCTCACTCTAGTTCAAGCTGACCTGGAATTCACTATGTCGTCTCAGGGTGGCCTCGAACTCACAGCAATTCTCCTACCTCTGCCTCCCAAGTGCTGGGATTAAAGGCGTGCGCCACCACGCCCGGCCTAAATGAGTTTTTTTTTTTTAAGATTTATTTTTATTTATTTGCTTGAGACAGAGAGAGGGGTGGGAGAGAGAAAGAATGGGTGTGCCAGGGCCTCTAGCTACTGCAAACAAACTCCAGATGCATACACCACCATGTGCATCTGGCTTACACGGGACCTGGAGAATCGAACCTGGGTCCTTAGGCTTTGCAGGCAAGCGCCTTAACCACTAAGCCATTTCTCCAGCCCAAATAAAGGTTAAAAAAAGAAAGTAGCACTGGCGAGATGGTTCAGTGGTTAAGTCACTTGCCTTTGGAGCCTAATGACCTGCGTTCAGCTCCCCAGGACCCATGTAAAGCCAGATGTACAAAGTGGCATATGCGTGGGCACATCAAAATTATTTCTACTTTTTAAAAACTTATTTATTTGTAAGCAGAGAGAGATAGAAGACAGACAGAGAGAAATGCTGTGCCAGGGTTTCTAGCCACTACAAGTGGACTCCAGATGCATGTGCCAGGTTTTTTTTTTGTTGTTGTTGCTGTTTTTCAAGGTAGGGTCTTGCTCTAGTCCAGGCTGACTTGGAATTCATTCTGCAGTCTCAGGCTGGCCTCGAACTCATGGTGATCCTCCTACCTCTGCCTCCTGAGTGCTGGGATTAAAGGGCGTGTGCCTCCATGCCTGGCCCATTTTTTAAAATTTCTTATTATTTATTTATTTGCAAGTAGAAAAAGTGGGAGGGAAGGATGAAGGGAAGGGGGATGAATTGGGTCTGCATGAGGTATAACAAAAAAAGGTATATTTAGTTCATGTTTTTAGTGGCTAGAAAGGCTCAAATAGCATGGCACTGGTGTCTAGTGAGAGTCCAGATGACTCACAATATGGTGGAGATTTTCAGATGATGGGATTATGGGTGGGAGTGCGTACAGGGCAGGTGAGGAAGCAAGCAGGCCGGGGGGAGTCAGACTTTTATATATATATATAATTTATTCATTTAGAGAGAGAGGCAGAGAGAGAATGCGCGTGCCAGGACCTCCAGCAACTGCAAATGAACTCCAGACACATGCCCCACCTTGTGCATCTGCCTTTATGTGGGTACTGGGGACTTGAACCAGAGTCCTTTGGCTTTGCAAGCAAGGGCCTTAACCACTGAGCTATCCCTCCAGCCCTTTTCCTAGTCTTTTTCTTTTTTTTTTTTTCTAGTCCAGGATGATCTGGAATTCACTATGTAGTCTCAGGGTGGCCTCAAACTCAAGGTGATCCTCCTGCCTTGGCCTCCAGAATGCTGGGATCAAAGGCGTGTGCCACCACACCCAGCTTTGTGTGTGTGTGTGTGTGTGTATAAGAGAGAGAGAAAGAGAGAGAGATGGAGAGAAGGAGTTTTGCTATATATGCTATGTAGCCCTGGCTGGTCTGGTAGCAAAAATCCTCCTGTCTCAGCCTCCAGAGTGCTGGGATTTCAAACCTATGCCATCACACCAATTCTTTTTTAACTTTATTTTTATTTATTTATTTGAGAGAGAGAGAGAAGGAGAGAGAGAGAATGGGCACGCAAGGGCCTCCAGCCACTGCAAATGAACTCCAGACACATGCACCCTTTGTGCATCTGGCTTATGTGGGTTCTGGGGAATAGAACCTACTAGGTTCTTTGGCTTTGCAGGCAAATGCCTTAACTGCTAAGCCATCTCTCCATCCCCCCTTTTTTCAATTAGTTGTGGGCATACGCAGTATGTAAACAGCATATGTTGGTATCATCCTTACCCTCATTCCTGCCCCCCTCTTTTTTTAAAAAAATATTTATTGATTTGAGAGAGTATGGGCATGTTAGGGCCTCTTGTCACTTCAAACAAACTCCAGATGCATGCACCACTTTGTGTGTCCGGCTTTTGGTGGTACCGGAGAATTGAGCCCAGGCCTGCAGGCTTTGCAAGCAAGCATTTTTAACTGCTGAGCCATCTCCCCAGTCCATCTTTTTTTGTTTGTAAGGAAATGCTGATATTCAAACTACATGCTTTTTGAAGTGTCATTGGTATTTTAAAGCAAGACTTGGCAATAAAAATATCATTATGCCTGGCAAGAAAATGTCAGCAAACTTAGAAACTGCATCAGAAGTTGCTGGGTTGTTCAAAGAACTTAATTTTGAGCAAAATCTATTCCCTGAACTATTTTAGCAGGCTGATGTGACTAGGTTAACAATGCAGCTCCTCGCTTTCTACCTACTGGGTGCCTATTAATTTGGTGCACTATAGCTTAAGAAGAAAAAGGGCAGTCTGGCTACTCTCATTGCTAATGCTTCAGGCACCCCAAGTTAGGTTTTTTTTTTTTTTTTTTGAGGTAGGGTCTCACTCTAGCCCAGGCTGACCTAAATTCACTAGGTAATCTCAGGGTGGCCTCAAACTCACGGCAATCCTCCTTCCTCTGCCTCTAGAGTGCTAGGATTACAGGCGTGTGCCACCACGCCCAGCCTCCCAAGTTAAATTTTAATTATTAGAAAATGTCATATTCTCAAAGATTTCATAATGTCACATGTGTTCCTGATGCTTTATTTAGAGAAGAGAGTCTTATCCATTAATAGACAAAGATTTTATTTTATTTACTTGAGAGAGCAAGAGAGAAAGGGGGCTGGAGGGATGGCTTAGCGGTTAAGGCATTTGCCTGCAAAGCCAAAGGACCCAGGTTTGATTCCCCAGAACCCATGTTAGCCAGGTGCACAAGGGGGTGCATACGTCTGGAGTTGGTTTGCAGTGCCTGGAGGCCCTGGTGCGCTCATTCTGTCTTTCTCTTTCCCTCTCTCTCTCTCCCTCTTTCTCTGTCAAATAAATAAATAAAATATTAAAGAGAGAGAGAGAGAGAGAGGGAAAGAGAGAGAAAGAGAAAGAATGGGTGCACCAGGGCCTCCAGCCATTGCAAACCAACTCCAGACGTATGTGCCACCTTGTGCATCTGACTTACGTGGGTTCTGGGGAATTGCAGGCAAACGTCTTAACCACTAAGCCATCTCTCCAGCGCCCCAGATGGTTTTTTTTTATTTTATTTTATTCTTTCGGTTTTTCGATGTAGGGTCTTGCTCTAGCCCAGGCTGACCTAGAATTCACTATGTAGTCTCAGGGTGACCTGGAACTCATGGTGATCCTCCTACCTCTTTCCCCTACCAAGTGTTGGGATTAAAGGCATTTGTCACCATACCTGGCATCTCATATTTTATTTTTAAAAAATATTTATTTGGGCTGGAGGGATGGCTTAGCCATTAAGCGCTTGCCTGTGAAGCTTGAGGACCCCGGTTCGAGGCTTGATTCCCCAGAACCCACGTTAGCCAGATGCACAAGGGGGTGCACATGTCTGGAGTTCGTTTGTAGTGGCTGGAGGCCCTGGCGCGCCCATTCTCTCTCTCTGTCTCCCTCTTTCTCTGTCTGTCGCTCTCAAATAAATAAATAATTTTAAAAAATATTTATTTAAGAGAGAGAGAGGGAATGGGCCTACCAAGGCCTCCAACCACTGCAAACAAACTTCAGACACATGTACCACCTTGTACATCTGGCTTATGTAGATTCTGGGGAACCGAACCTGGGTCCTTAGGCCTGTAACTTGAAGGCAGGAGTTCAAGGTCATTTTCGATGACAGAACAAATTCAATGAAAAGCTGGAATTCATGACAACTCTGTTTCCAATAATAAATAAAATAATAATAATAATAATAATAATAGCTTTGTCTAGTTATAAAACTACTCATCAGGACATGGAGACTCCCAGAACTTGTGAATCTGAGGTAGGAGAATTGTTCTATGCTCAAGGTCAGCCTGACATAGACATACACTGTTTCAAAATAGGAAAAAATAAGATGGGCATGGTGACACATGCCTGTGACCCAGAACTTGGGAGACTAAGGCTGGAATAATTGTCTCCAATTTGAGGCTACCGTAAGCATAGCAAGTGTCAGATTAGCCAAGAATACATAGCAAAACTTCATCTCAAAATAAATAAAACTCTGGGCATGGTGGTGCACACCTTTAATCCCAGCACTCAGGAGGCAGAGGAAGAAGGATCACCAGGAGTTCAAAGCCACCCTGAGAATACATAATGACTTCCAGGTCAGCCTGAGCTAGAGTGAGGCCCTACCTTGAAAACCCAAAATAATAATAAAGTTAAACTGAGCATGGTAGTGCATGCCTTTAATCCCAGCACTCAAAAGGCAGAGGTAGGAGGATCACTGTGAGCTCAAGGCAACCCTGGGACTATCTAGGTCAACCTGGACTTTTTATTTATTTTTGGTTCAATATACATATTTTAAAAATAATTGAGGATGCCGGGCGTGGTGGCGCACGCCTTTAATCCCAGCACTCGGGAGGCAGAGGTAGGAGGATCGCCGTGAGTTCGAGGCCACCCTGAGACTCCATAGTGAATTCCAGGTCAGCCTGGGCTAGAGTGAAACCCTACCTCGAAAAACCAAAAAAAACAACAACAACAACAAAAAAAATAATAATTGAGGAAGCATGCATCTTGAACATCATACTTTTTTTCTTTTTCTTTTTTGGTTTTTCGAGGTAGGGTCTCACTCTAGCTCAGGTTGACCTGGAATTCACTAAGTAGTCTCAGGATGGCCTCAAACTCACGGCGATCCACGTACCTCTGCCTCCCGAGTGCTGGGATTAAAGGCATGCGCCACCACGCCTGGCTATACTGTCTTTTTAAATAATAGTAATCCAAATAAACTTAATTTGAAACTTCTTTATATCATATTGACTCAATTATAAAATTTCACTGCATCAGCTAAGTGTGGGAGTTTACACTTGTAATCCCAGCACTCAGGAACCTGAGGCAGAAGAATCGCCAAGAATTCAAGGCCACTGTGGGCTGTCTAGTGAGTTCCAGGCCAGCCTGAGCCTATAGTATGAGACTTTTTCTCAAAATGTTTTCAATGCCATCTCAGACATTGTCCTCTTTAAGTCTTTAGATGCTCCTCATTTTTTTTTTTTTTTTTTTTTTTTTTTGTTTGTTTCACTCTGGCCCAGGCTGATCTGGAATTCACTATGCAGTCTCAGGGTAGTCTCAAACTCAATCGTTCTACCTCTGCCTACCAAGTGCTGGGATTAAAGGCGTGCACCACCATGCCCAGCTAGATTCTCATTTTCTTGTTGCCCTTCTTTTACTATGCACCCAACTTCCATTCGTGTATTTCATACCTCTTGCTGGACTCTCAACTGCTCTCTCCCCAACAGTCTTCAATTTCATACTGCTTCCGTGTTAGTAATCTGCACTTTTCTCATGACAGTAAATGAGTATGGTCTTCGTTTTATATTAGACATTTGTTTTGTTTGGGTTTGGCTTTTTAAAAAATATATTTTATTTATTTGAGAGAAAGAGGGAAAGAGAGAGAATGGGCACTACTAGGGCCTCCAGCCACTGCAAACAAACTCCAGATGCGTGCGTCCCCTTGTGTATCTGGCTTATGTGGGTCCTGGGGAGTTGAACCTGGGGTCCTTTGGTTTTGCAGGCAAGTGCCTTATCCACTAAGCCATCCGTCCAGCCCATGGGTTTGGGCTTTTGAGACCAGGTCTTGCTTTGTTACCCTGGCTGGCCTTGAGCACGCAATGATTCCCCTGCCTCCACCTCCTGAGTACTAGAAGTACAGGTATGTGTCATCACCCTTGGCTTGGCAGTTTGTTGATATCCAATATTTGTTGCATTTATGTTATATCCAAATATTAAGTACATTTACATTTAGTGTTGGGGACACTGTTGTTTGGTTTAACTTGGGTTTTTTTTTCCTACTGCCTTAGCCTCTTAGAAGCTGGGATTAACAGGCATGAGCCTCAACACTGAGCTGTCTCTCTTTTTAAAACATTTTTGTTTATTTGCGAGGAGAGACAGAATGAACATGCCAGGGCCTCTTTCCTCTGCAAATGCGCTCCAGATGCATGCACAACTTCAAGCATCTGGCTTTACAGTGGGCTTTGCAAGCAAGTACCTTTAACCATTGACCTGCCGGGTGTGGTGGTGCACGCCTTTAATCCCAGCATTTGGGAGGCAGAGGTAGGAGGATTGCCTTGAGTTCAAGGCCACCCTGAGACTACATAGTGAATTCAAGGTCAGCCTGAGCTAGAGTGAGACCATACCTCGAAAAACAAAAAACAAAACAACAAAAAATAACATTGACTCATTTCCCCAGCCCTCTGCTGTTTCATTTAATTAGAAAAACACTTCATGAGGTAAGTAATATTATTGACAGATGAGGAAACTGAGGCTTGAAGACAAGGATTTGTCCAAGGTTATACAGGCCATAAAGAGTGAAACACAGAAAAGATTCCAGAATACTGGGCTGGAGGGATGGCTTAGCAGTTAAGGCATTTGCCTGCAAAGCCAAAGGACCTAGGTTCGATTCCCCAGGACCCATGTTAGCCAGATGCACAGGGGGCGCACGCATCTGGAGTTCATTTGCAGTGGCTGGAGGCCCTGGTATGCCCATTCTTTCTCTTTCTCTCTCTGTCAAATAAATAAATAAATATTTAAAAAAAAGATTCCAGAACACTTACCACATTACTAGATTGTTACTAAGAGGTCGTATGAGTTAAAAGAATTGAAAGCACAAAGCACAGTACAGATATCATTGAACTGACAATGACCTGCATGAGTCCTTGTAGTTTAGTGAAATCTCCCTCACACTATAACTTTGAATAAAGACTGGGGCTTTTGTTTCAAATCTTTATTACACTGTGAACTGATTATTTTGTCAAATGTGATAAAAACTATAAAAATGAAAAGCTCGAATTGTTTTTTTATTAAGTCAGCTGGAAAAGCCGGGCGTGGCAGGTACACACCTTTAATCCCAGGCATAGTGAATTCCAGGTCAGCCTGGGCTAGAGTGAGACCCCATCTTGAAAAAAAGACAAAAGAAAAAGTCAGCAGGCATACAATTATTGTGTCACATTGCTAAGTAAAGTTTCTAAACTCTTCGTCTCAGCTGTCTCAGATTGGACGGTGGACCACCCTGAACTAGTCCAAGACAAAGGTCCCGGGGGCAGTGAAGCCAAGCCAGAGAATCCTTCCACGTATATAATGGAACGATCCCTAGCAAAGGCCAGTGAGCCACTGCAGTACAGATCACCATGGGCTCTGTGACGGAATTTCACGAGAGTGCCCAAGGTGTGCGTGGGGCTCGCGGTGAGGCGTGAAAGTGACAGGAGCTAAAAGAGGAGCAAGACCAAGGTGGTTCAACGGAAGAAAACATCCAAATACATAATATACAGCTTTAATTACCCCATCCATGGCCCAAGCTGAGTTGTCTCAAGTCAGCGAATGTAATAATCCAAAACCCAATGCAATGGCTCATCTTGTATAGACTGTTTCACCACTGCTCTCTGTATAGGAAAAAAAAAATAAAAACAAACCCTGCCACTGCCTGTAATAAGCTCATTCCTATCTCCTAAAATAAAATGTCCACCTTCATCTTCTGCTTCTCCCTCAAACTCACTATCTTACAGGACTCTCTAATAGAGGAAAGATACAAAGGGTCAGAAGGCATACAACATCAATTCTTTCAACCGAGGTCCATCTTGACTCCAGAACCTGAACTACTGAGTGTGATGACGCATTTCCCTATCAGTTTTGTGTTATTGTGAACATCAAATAGGAAAACAGCAGCCTGAGCTACAGTGAGACCCTATCTCGAAAAACAAAAACAAAAACAAAAACAAAACAAGCAAAAATGCTTCCAAAAGTATAAACTTGGGCTGGGGAGATGGCCTGTACTTCCTGTGTAAGCGAGAAGGCCAAAGGACACCTAATAGATCACTTGAGCTCAATCCCTAAAACCCACATAATTCAAGCTGGTAGGCTATACAAGCAGGTGCCTTTGATGACTAAGCCATTTCCCCAGCCTGTGAAATTACACTTTCTTGTTTGTTTTTTTTTTTTCCGAGGTAAGAGTCTCACTGTAGCCCAGGCTGATCTGCTAGAATTCACTATGTAGTCTCAGGATGGCCTTGAACTCGTGGGGAATCCTCCTACCTCTCCTCCCAAGTGCTGGGACTAAAGGCATGCACCACCACTCCTGCTTGTGCATCTGGAAAGAAGGCTCAGGGGCTAAGGTGCTTGCCTGCAAAGCCTAATGACCTGGGTTCAATTCTCTAGTACCCACAACGCAGGTAAAGGCAGATACACAAGGTGGTGAATGTATCTGGAATTTGTTTGCAGAGACTGGAAGCCCTGGTGTGCCCAGCTCATCCTCTGTCTGTCTGTCTCTCTTTCTTTGCTTACAAATAAATAAATAAAAATATGTTAAATAGAATATTTACATAAATATGTATATGCATAAGTAAAATATTTTTCTTAGTGGAGCTTTAAGTGCAATACATCAGAAATCAATGAACGCATTTTGCCAGCACTTCTATGAAGTCAGGCAATCTTTGTTCTATCTCCAGGCCTTTGGACCTTTGAATACCTTATCCTGAAATGTTCTTCCTGACCCCAACATTAGCTTGGTTGTTGGCTTAAGGGTTCCTCAGAGCAATTTATACTTAGGAAGGACTTGGGAGAGAGAGAGATGGTGTTAAACTGGGAGACTTGATAAGCTTCCCCCCCCCAAAAAAAAAAAACTGGTTAGTTCTTTCATCACACAAATTATACTCCACTCCAAAGAGACAAGGTTTTTTTTTTTTTTTTTTTTTTTTTGGTATTTCGAGGTAGGGTCTCACTCTACCCTAGGCTGACCTGGAATTCACTATGGAGTCTCAGGGTGGCCTTGAACTCACGGCAATCCTCCTACCTCTGCCTCCCGAGTGCTGGGATTAAAGGCGTGCGCCACCACGCCCGGCTGAGACAAGGTTTTATTTTGGTTTTCTGAGATAGGGTCTCAGCTGACCTGGAATTCACTATATAGTCTCAGTGTGGTCTTGAACTCTCAGTGATCCTCCTACCTCTGCCTCCCAAGTGCTGGGATTAAAGGCGTGTGCCACTGCGCCCGGTCAAAGAGGCCAGTTTTATTCATTATTATACAATACCAAACTCAATGCCTAATGTATAGATGCTGCTCAATAAGTAATGCTTAAATGTTTTTAAGTGCTACAAAGATTTTTCTGAAAGAACAATAGTTGTCTATACTAAGAATCCTGTAGGCCCTGCAATTATGAGAGATGGAAGGGAGACAGGAAAAACTGAGGCATCTTCTTGTTCCCAATCTTACTAGTAAAATTTCCCCCAGATGTTCTCTCCATAGCCAGTGAAATCAGACCAAAAGCAATGGTCCAGATAAGATCAAAGTCCCTGGGTCCTGAAGGCAATCACCAGGAAATACCAGGTCTAAAGCCAGAGGTCTGGGCTTCTTAAAGGCAAAAGACCCAAGGACTGTGCACAAAAAACTCCAAGCCGGGCTGGAGAGATGGTTTAGCAGTTAAGGCGCTTGCCTGTGAGGCCTAAGAACCCCAGTATTCAAGTAACCAGATGTGCATGTGTCCAGAGTTTGTTTGCAGTGGCTAGAGGCCCTGGCGCACCCATTCTCTATTTGCCTCTCTCTCTCAAATAAATAAATAAAAACAAAATGAGGGAAAACTTTAAAAAGAGGGCTGGAAGCCAGGCACGGTGGCACATGCCTTTAATCCCAACACCTGGACTGGGAGGCAGGAGGCAAAGGTAGGAGGGTTGCTGTGAGTTCGAGGCCACCCTGAAAGTACATAGTGAACACCCCCTGGGCAAGAGTGAGACTCTAACTTGAAAACCAAAACCAAAGAAAACAACAACAACAACAACAAAAAAAAAGAGGACCGGAGAGATAGCACTTGCGTGCAAAGCCAAAGGACCCAGGTTTGATTCCTCAGGACCCATGTAAGTCAGATGCACAAGATTGTATATGTGTTTGGAGTTTGTTTGCAGTGGCTAGATGCTGTGGTGTGCCCATTCTCTCTTTTTCTCTCTCTCCACCTGCCTCTTTCTCTCAAATAAATAAAAAGTTAAAATAATAAAAATTAAAAAAAACTTAAAAAAAAGCTTGCTGGGTGTGGTAGCATATGCTTTTAATCCTAGCATTTGGGAGGCAGAGGTAGGAGGATTGCTGTGAGTTCGAGGTCACCCTGAGACTACATAGTGAACTCCAGGTCAGCCTGGGCTAGAGCGAGACCCTAACTCAAACAATCAAAAATAAATAAATAAATAAATAGGAAAAGAAAACTCCAAGCCAAGATGCTTCTTAGAAAAGAAGAAAAAGAAAAGAATTAGGAAAAAAAGTCTAAGAATTAGAAAAAAATCAGAAAAGGAGAATGTAGGTGTGTACACCCTAGTAATTATTAGAGTATAGAGAAGAACTAAAACCAGCTTAATTCCAAGAAAAAAAAAAAATGCAACTTTCTCTGTCATATACATACCACCACCACTACCAATAGCCCAGAGCTCTTTTTTTTTTTTTATTTGAGAGCGACAGAGAGAGAAAGAGGGAGAGAGAGAGAGAGAGAGAATGGGCGCGCCAGGGCCTCCAGCCACTGAAAAGGAACTCCAGATGCGTGCGCCCCCTTGTGCATCTGGCTAACGTGGGTCCTGGGGAATTGAGCCTTGAACCGGGGTCCTTAGGCTTCACAGGCAAGTGCTTAACCGCTAAGCCATCTCTCCAGCCCCGAGCCCAGACCTCTTTGATTGTTCAGCTTGATCTCAGAATTTGGAACTCTTTTTTTTTTTTTTTTTCAAGGTAGGTTCTCCCTCTAGCTCAGGCTGACCTGGAATTCACTATGTAGTCTCAGAGTGGCTTTGAACTCACAGCAATCCTCCTACCTCTGCCTCCTGATGCTGGGATTAAAGGTGTACGTCACCATGCCCGGCTTGCAAATGAACTTCAGATGTGTGTGCCACCTTATGCATCTGGCTTTATATGGGTCCTGGAGAACTGAACCTGGGTCCTTTGGCTTTGCAGGCAAGTGCCTTAACTGCTAAGTCGTATCTTCAGCCCTAATTTTATTTATTTGAAAGAGAGAGAGAGAAAATGGGCATGCCAGGGCCTCCAGCGAATGCCAACAAACTCCAGATGCATGTGTCACTTTGTGTATCTGTCTTTACGTGTGTACTTGGAAATTGAACCTGGGTCCTTTGGCTTTGCAGGCAAGCACCTTACCCACTGAGCCATCTCTGCAGCCCCTTTTTATTTTTTGTTTTTCCAGGAAGGGTCTTACTCTAGCCTAGGCTGACCTGGAATTTACTATGTAGTTTCAGGGTAGCGATCCTCCTACCTCTGCCTCCCAAGTGCTGTGATCAAATGCATGGCCACCACTCCAGGCTTCAAACTACCTTAAAAAAAAAAAAAAAGACCGGGAACAATCAAACTTGCCTTTCCTTTGTGCTAGGGTTTGAACCTAGAGCCATTCATATGCTAAACACATGCTCCACCATTGAGCTACATCTTATCCTCTCCGTTTATAATGGTAACAAGAGAAGTAAGTTTTGTCTAGGAACAGGGAATTCATGTAGTAAATTTCACATGTCCATTGAGGATTTTTCTTTGTAGCTGTTAGTTATAAAGCTAACATAGAAATAGAAAAAGTGCTTAAAAGTATAAAAACAAAATTACATGCCCGCCCACTATGATTACATAGAAAATAAATATGTTGTGGCTGGGGAGAAGGCTCAGCAGTTAAAGGCACTTGCTTGCAAAGCCTGTTGACCCAGGTTCAATTCCCTATGCACCCACATAAAGCCTGATAGGTATTCACTGGCAGCAACTAGAGACTATGGTGTGCCCATACCCACCTTCATCCCACATGAGCACCCATGCAGATAAATATTTTAAATATATGCATGCAGCCGGGCATGGTGGCACATTTCTTTAATCCCAGCACTCAGGAAGCAGAGGCAGGAGAATTGCTATTGAGTTCAAGGCCAGTCTGAAACTACTTAGTGAATTCCAGGTCAAGCTTGAGCTAGGAAAAAAAAAAAAGCATGGGTCAAAAAAAGACTGAGGTAGACCAAATGATTTAAGAGCTGTGTTAGGTAAAAGATTTTTGTCATCTTCATGTTGATTTTTTTTCATGTTGATGTTTTGTTTTTCGAGGTAGGTTTTTCACTCTAGCTCAGGCTGACCTGGAATTCACTGTGTAGTCTCAGGGTGGCCTCGAACTCATGGTGATACTCCTACCTCTGCCTCCTGATGCTGGGATTAAAGGTGCACGCCACCATGCCCGGCAATATTGATAGTTTATACAACGCCCAATGTGGATAAAATTACTTATACCATGAAAACAATCATAATTAAAAAATTGACAATAAAAAGACTTGTCACTGATTTGGATATAGGCACTAAAAGCTCATCATTAACAAACCTGTATGCTTTTACAGACTAGCAGTTTGACTTTGTCAACCTCAAAGTTTATGTATTTTCTGGTAGATACCGCTGTCATAATTTGCATGGTGAAAGAATGACATCTTAGCCGGGCATGGTGGCGCACGTCTTTAATCCCAGCACTTGGGAGGCGGAGGTAGGAGGATTGCCGTGAGTTCGAGACCACCCTGAGACTCCATAGTGAAGTCCAGGTCAGCCTGGGGCTAGAGTGAGACCCTACCTCAAAAAACCAAAAAAAAAAAAAAAAAAAAAAAAAGAATGACATCTTAAGGATGCTCCCAAGATCTTCATTTTACAAATTTTACAAATTAGACCTCTGAAGCTCAGCTTTCCAAGCTAGTCCTAGAACCAAATACCATTTATAGTTCCGCCACCGCTCCCTCCCCCCCCCCCCCCCCGCATTAATAAACTAGTCCTTCCTGAGCCTGGCCTGTGGGTTAGATTTCTTGCTCCCCTCCACCACTCGGTGGCCCTGTCCCCTTCTCTCCCCTTGGCGCCCGCGGCGTCCGCCAGGGGGCGCTGGGACGCGCGCAGGTTCCGCAGCCCCTCCCCCCCAGACAACCGTCGATTGGGCCGGCGCGTGACGTCACGCCGTTTTAGCCAAACAAATGGGTTTCGGGGCGAGCGTTGGGCTCCGCCGCGCCGCGCTGAGCGCTCGCTCTGTCCGCCTCGGCCGCGGGGAAGCGAGTCAGGCCTGCCGCGACCGTCGCCGCCGCCGCCGCATCGGGCCGGTGCAGCCCCGGGGCCAGGCCCCGGGCCGGGGCAGGAGCACAGGTGAGCCCGGGCCGAGGTTAAGGAGCAGGCGGGACGCCCGAGCGGCGGCGGCGCGGCCCGGCGGCCACGGTGGCCGCTCCCCGCCCCCTCCCGCCGCGTCCGGAGCTCCCGGGGCGCGGGGTCCCGAGCTCGCGGCGCGCCGGGCTCCGCCGGGCCGGGGACTCGCCTCCCCCTTCCGCGGTGGCCCCCGCGTCTGCTCCTGTCCCCGGGGCGTCCTCCGCGCGCGCGAGTCACCGGGTCGTGCGGGCGCTGGGGCTCCCGGGTCCTTGAGGCCCGGGGAGTGGGGGGAGGTCGGCGGATAACCCAGGCTAGGCCGTGAGCAAGTCCCCGACCCCCAGCCCGTGAGGATTGTGGGGTTCCGATGGGGGTCACGTCCACCCCGGGCGCTCCCGCCTGGGCTCGGGCCGCTCTGTCCTTCCCCCGTTCCCGGCGCAGGTGAGCCGGCGCCGGTCCTTGGTTCGCCTTCCTCGGGCAGCCGGCGGGACCGAGGCTCCGATGCGGGTCTCCCCCCCCCCTCCGCCCCCGGCCCTCGCGAGCACCGGGCGCCCGTCCGCTGCCCCTTTGCTCCCAGTCGGCGATGAAGTCATAGTTGTGCGGCTCCGCGTGTCTGTGACGTCACGGCCCGTCGGGAAGGGGCTGTGATGTCATAGGCGGCCCCCCAGCGGGGTCGTTGGCGCGCAGAAGGACCGCGGGAGGCTGGGTGGAGGGGGCCGGCGAGACCCAACGGGGAGTAAGAGGAAGTTGAGTCTTTAGAAGGAATCTGTAGCCTATTGGAACAGTTTGATCTCAGCTTTTTACAATTTTAATGTAATTCATTGGCTGAAACTTTATTACAGTAAAGACTTATCAGTCCAGTTTAAAGATATTTGATTTAGATCATGTAGGAGTCTTTTTTTTTTTTTTTCCCCTTTGGGTGGGTAGGGGATTTGGAGAGGATTCAATGTAAGCGCCTTTCAGGAAGCTAAAGTCAGTTTTGATGGTTGGTGATCGGAATTGTTGAGAAACAACAACAAAAAAATAGAACCAGCTGGAGTGCTGATAATTCAGTTTGTCTTAGTTTTTCTGGCCAGAGACCTGATTGTTAGTTAGCATTTTTGTTAGAGAATGGCCAGGGAGAGCGGATCCTAAATGTGTTTAAAAGAGGGGGACGCTTGAGTTAATCCAGAACTTTTTTTTTTTCTTTGTTTTTTGGTTTTTCTAGGCCAGGCTGACCTGGAATTCACTGTAGTCTCAGACTGGCCTTGAACCCACAGCGATCTGCCTCGCAAGTGCTGGGATTAAAGGCTGTGCCACCACACCCTGCTTTAATCCAGCATTCTTAAACATTACCTGAGGATTGAATTTATCCAGGTTGTTCTTGCCCCCTCCCCCAGGATACCATGGATAATTGGAGGTTTTTCTATAGTTTATAGCTCAGTAACAAGCGCTCTTTTTTGCTTTCTTAGTACCATTGGGCTATAACTTAATATAATAACATATCTCAGGACTGCTTGTCTGGACAGGTAGCCAAAATTTTGTCAGTAGTGATTTCAAATGCAAAATTACAATAATTTTTTAACAAGTGATTTGTCTATAAATGTTTTTCTTATAAAGCTTTCAAAACATAGTAGACCTGAACAGACTCTAGCCACTTCCCGCATTTTAAGCCTCTTCAGATATTCCAGTTTATCACTACTTCCATCATTTCTTCCTTTTTAGAATCAGATAAATAGATGGACTTCAAGAGAGTTGGGTGGCTTAAAATGGAAGCATAATTACAGTTAGGGTTTTTAGCAGGCAGCTTGGGATAGGAGACCTTAATCCTTTCTCACCGACCTTGCCTTGCAATAGTAGGCCCCCTCAACACTTTCTACTCTGCATTTGCTCTCCAAAGATTTTAATGCATCATCATCATTTATTTATTTTGTTTTTTCGAGTTATGGTCTCTAGCTCAGGCTGACCTGGAATTCACTATATAGTCTCAGGGTGGCCTTGAACTCACGGTGATCTTCCTACCTCTGCCTCGTGAATGTTAGAATTAACATCCGGCTTATTTTAAGAATTTTTTTTTTTTAATCTATTGAGAGTGGCAGACAGACAGAAAGAGGCAGATAGAGAGAGGGAAAGAGAATGGGCGCGCCAGGGCCTCCAGCCACTGCAAACGAACTCCAGACGCGTGCGCCCCCTCGTGCATCTGGCTAACGTGGGTCCTGGAGAATCGAGCCTTGAACCCGGGTCCTTAGGCTTCACAGGCAAGCACTTAACCGCTAAGCCATCTCTCTAGCCCTTATTTTAAGAATTTTAACTGGACATCTATATCATACAAAATTTCTAATTTCTTTAAAGGGAAAACAACTTTTTTCAGTAGTACACACAATGGCTGTTGAGTACCCAGGCTTGAGTGAGGATCAAAGTAAGATGTATCAGAAATCTCTGTCTCCTGAGCTTCAGTCAAATCCAGTAGTAAAGGCTAAGAATGGAACTCAAGAGTGTATGATTCATGCTGGAGGCCTTGGGTTCAATTCCCAGCTTCCCCCCTTCCCACATACATTCCAGTCCAACTAAGATTTTTTTTTTTTTTTTTTGGTTTTTCGAGGTAGGGTCTCACTCTAGCTGAGGCTGACTTGGAATTAATCATGTAGTCTCAGGGTGGTCTCGAACTCACGACGCTCCTCCTACCTTTGCCTCCCGAGTGCTGGGATTAAAGGCGTGTGCCCCATGCCTGGCTTCCAACTAAGAATTTTTGCTTTCATTTCCTGAACTAGCAGGTATAATATTAACTTCCATAAACACATTGATGCAAAATCCGAAGAGATTAAAAAAATCTTTGAATGGGGCATGGTGGCACACACCTTTAATCCCAGCACTCTAGAGGTTAGGGATTGCTTAGAGTTTGAGACTACCCTGAGTTACATAGTAATCAGGCCACGAAGAGTTACGGAGTGAGACCCTGTCTCAAAAAAAGGGCTGGAGAGATGGCTTAGCTGTAAAGGCATTTGCCTGTGAAGCCTAAGGACCCAGGTTCGATTCCCCAGAACCCATATAAGGTAGATGCACAACGTGGCACATGTATATGAAGTTCATTTATCATAGCTAAAGGCCCTGATGCCCATTTTCTCTCTCTATCTCAAATAAAACATATAAAAAATAACAATCATAAAGCCAGTCTCAGCACTTGGGAAGAGGTAGGAGGATCACAGTGAGTTCGAGGCTACCCTGAGACTACATAGTAAATTCCATGTCAGCCTGGGCTGGAGTGAGACCCTACCTTGAAAAAACAAAAATAATAAAAATAACAGAAATAATTAAGATGGGCTTGGTGGCGCACACCTTTAATTCCTGTACTCAAGAGACAGAGGTAGGAGGACGGGTGAGAGTTCAAGGCCACCCTGAGAGTACATAGTCAATTCCAGGTCAGCCTGGGCTACAGCGATCCTACCTCAAACCAAAAAAATTTTAAAATAGCATTTGAGCCTTTGGCACATCAAAGACTGATAGGTACTGAATTATCATGAAACTATTGCTTTGGGTTGGGGTGTTTGTCAACTTATCCTTTGAAAATGAAAGGATGATAGTTATGAAATTAAAGGTGGCACAGAAAGGGAAACCTGTGAGATTCATTACCATGCAGTAGCCTTATGTAAATTGAATGTACTAATGTAGAAGGGATGGAAGTCAGTATAAATGTTAATTGAAAACCTATAGTTGAGGACAACAGCTCTTTCTGGTCAGTGCATGCCTCCCTTTATCTTGTTTAGTAGTTAGAATTTTTCTTTGTGGAAAATGAGTTGATAGGTGGAGAATAAATGTCAATGTTTTCTCATGTTACTGAGAAACAGTGGCAGGTATAAAAACCTGTGTTTATAACAAGCCATATATTTTAAAAATTTTAATTTAATTTTTCCCTCGAGGTAGAGTCTTAATGTAGTCCAGGCTGACCTTGAATTTACTTTGTAGTCCTGGGCTGGCCTCAAACTCATATCGATCCTCCTACCTCTGCCTCCTGAGTGCTGGGATTAAAGGCGTGTGCCACCATGCCTGGCTTAAAAAGCAATATTTTAAGGAACATTTTAATAATCTGCATCTAATTTTGGTAGGATGTTTTTCACCCACACGTTGCAGTTTTGGGTCTAGGAAGAGGCCTTTACTGTTTTTTGTTTGTTTTGTTTTGTTTTTCCGAAGTAGGGTCTCAAATCTAGGCTGACATGGAATTAGCCTCAAGGTGGCCTCAAACTCTCAGCTATCCTACCTCTCCCTCTTAAAGGCATGTGCCACCACACCTGGCTTGGCCTTTCGTGCTAAAGTAATCAGTCATTAGTGATGTGGCATTGTTTTAATGGGTAAAAGCAAATATGAATGACAGTGCTTTTAGGAATTCTTTTTTTTTTTGGATTTACTTATTATTTTTTATTTTTTTTTCTTTTCTCAATTTTTATTAACATTTTCCATGATTATAAAAAATATCCCATGGTACTACCCTCCCTCCTCCCACTTTCCCCTTTGAAATTCCATTCTCCATCATATGCCCTCCCCATCTCAATCAGTCTCTCTTTTATTTTGATGTCATGATCTTTTCCTCCTCTTATGATGGTCTTGTGTAGGTAGTGTCAGGCACTGTGAGGTCATGGATATCCAGGCCATTTTATGTCTGGAGGGAGGACGTTGTAAGGAGTCCTACCCTTCCTTTGGTTAGGAATTCTTTTTTTTTTTTTTAATACATTTTATTTATTTGAGAGACAGAAAGGCAGAGGGAGAGAATGGGCATGCAGGTCTCCAGCTACTGCAAATGAACTCCAGATGCATGCACCCCCTTGTGCATCTGACTTATGTGGGTGTTGGGGAATCTAACCGAGCTCCTTTGGCTTTGCAGACAAACGCCTTAACCACTAAGCCATCTCTCCAGCCCCTAGGAATTCTTTAGGATGTATTTATTGGGACAATTATAATAAAATATGCAGAGTTTAAAATCTTACCAGCATTTTCTACTTTATTTTCTAAACTGTGTGTGTTCAGCCAGTTTAATTTCTAAACGTTTGAAATTCTAGTGGACTTTATTCTTGTTGGTGAGAGAATGTACTTGTCTTGAGAGACATCATTTAGTACTACTTTCCAAAATTTGCAGCTGTTTAGAACCAGATACTTGGGGAAAGCAACTATAGTAGGATGAATGCCTTCCCTGTTAGGTCATGTGTAACAAGCAAAATTCAGCAAGTGCAAACTCTGCAGTCCCCTAGAAGCCACAATAGAAAAGAGCAGATTAGATCCAAATGCATTTAGGTCATGTGGAAATTAAATTCCTATCACTTCTTATTTTTGCCTAATTTATCTTCTCCCCTTTATGTTTATGGTATTTTGAAGCTGATGAGTCTATAGTATTATCAAGGAGAGTGTTTTTGGTTTTTTGAGGTAGGTTCTCATTCTAGCCCAGGCTGACCTGGAATTCACTATGTAGTCTCAGGGTGGCTTTGAACTCATGGCGATCCTCCTACCTCTGCCTCCCGAATGCTGGGATTAAAGACATGCGTCACCACGCCTGGCAAGGAGAGGTTTTTTTTTTTAAACATTCACTTATTTGAGAGGGTCTTGGGTCTGAGGGGCTAGAATCAGCCCAAGTGGATGACTCATTTATTTGTGCTAGATTGGCTGAATATTTCTTCTATTTGTTATTTTAGGTGGTATTAGAAATTCAGGTGTGGTCGCCCACAGCTTTAATCCTTGCTCTGGGAAGGCAGAGGTAGGAGGATTGCCTTGAGTTCCAGGCCACCCTGAAACTACATAGTGAATTCCAGGTCAGACTGAGCTAGAGTGAAACCCTACCTATGGCGGGGATGGGGGGGGGGAGGATAACCAAAAAAACAAACAAACAAAAAAAACAGGTAGAAAGAACAGGGGTAGATTATCATGGCCCTAGAGAAGAATTTGGCTTCCCTGACTGGATTGTGCTAGAATGAGGGGAGCTTAGTGAGGTAGCACTATGAGGCAAAGATAAAGTGCTTAAGGCCAGAACTAGACTGTATAGGCAATCATTATAGGTAGAAAGAAGGGCAAAGGATCCCCCATACTTTTTTTTTTTCATTTTTGACTTTTTTAAAACAAAATTTATTTATTTGCATAGAGAGAGAAAAGAGACAGAATGGGCATGCCAGGGCCTCCAGCTGCTGCAAACAAACTCCAAATGCATGTACCACTTTGTGTATCTGGCTTTACGTGGTACTGGGTGGGGAATTGAACTCTGGTCATTAGGCTTTGCGGGCAATCACCTTAACCTCTAGGCCATCTCTTCAGCCCCTCATTTTTGACTTTTTGAAACAGATTTGCTATTTATATGTAGCTCAGACTAACCTGAAATTCACAACCTTTTTGCCTGACCTCCTGAGTGGTGGGGTTATAGGTGTACACCACCATGCCTGACTGTTTTGTCACTCTCAGACACGATATAGAAGTGAGTTTTGTAGCCTTTGGTTTTTTTTTCCCTAACATTTTATAGTGAAAAATTTTAATTATTACAGAAAAGTATTGGCACGTTATACCTAAATACTTAGCATCTAGATTTTCTTCTCTCTGGTTTTTCAAGGTCTCCCTCTAGTCCAGGTTGACTTGGAATTCACTATGTAGTCTCAGGCTGACCTGAACTCACAGTGATCCTCCTACCTCTGCCTCCTGAGTGCTGGGATTAAAGGCGTTCACCACCACGCCCGCTCACACAAATATATATTCTGTCAAGATATCAGGACATTACAAAGTTTCTTTGTATACTTAGTTTCCCTGGCTTTTAATCTCTTTCCATGTTACATGTACAGTTTTTTTCTGCTTAAATGACTTATTTTTAGTAGAACATTTGGGTGGTATTATGTTAGGTGTTAAGACTGGAAGAACATTAAGAGCTTGGGCCTTCACAAAAGAGTCTACAGAGAACCCTTTGACCTTTTTAACTTTGAGGAAGTAGCAAGAATGTACCATCTATAAGGAATGACACAGTTTGCCAGTGCCTTGATCTTGAACTTCCTAACCTCCTGAATTGAGCTATTCTGTCGGAGCAGTCCTAATGAACGAAAACATGGTACAAGTAACTGAAATGTGGGGATAAGTTTAGAGCTAGATAATGGGGTAGAGGTTGGAAGAGTTTTGGGGGGACACTGGTGAAAAGAATGTTAAGGGCAACTCAGGTTTGGGGCTCAGAAGAGATCTGTAGGAATAGCTCCAGTTTATCGACAATATTCTCTCACATTAACCCAAAATGTAGGTTAGAAATGTGGAAATAAAAGCCATTCTGACAATGGCTCAGATGGAAATCAACAATGTGTTGTTGGAAACTCTTGAAAGGCATAAGTGTTGAGGGTGCACATGGCTTTTCTTGACTTTAAAATGAAAGATGAGGAAAAACAAGTTACAGGTAGAATTTAAAATCATATGAAAAATTGTCAGTCTGCTCATGTAATCAGGAATGAAAAACTATGCTAAAGAGAGAGCCCAGGGTGTGGGCAGGTGAACTTTGGATAAAGAGATGAGTGTGGGTAGAAGGTTGCCAGGGGCTGTTCATCAAGAGAGTAGTCCTGCAGGCGTGTCAGGACTTTGGAGCTGCCCTGCCCATCAGTAGGTCCTGAAGGCCCTAAATGGTTTCAGGGTTCTGTCCCTCACATTCCAGTGCAGCAGTCTGGCTTTCCCAACTGTTTCCTATGGACCCAGGTGTGATAATAGGCCAAAGTGGCCACCTCTCTGGAGGGCATAGATGTTGAACTTTAAAGAAGTGTCTGGTAATTTGTCCCTTGGGTAGATCTTATCTTCCAAGGAATGAGCCAGAAATACTTGTAGTCAGGGTGGCCCGAAATCATATCGATCCTCCTGTCTGCTTGAGTGCTGGGATTTAAAGGCGTTGTGCCATTATGCTGGTTTAAAAATCATATATTTTAAGGAACTATTTAATAATCTGATCTAATTTTGTAGGATGTTTTTCACCCACAGTAGCAGTTTTGGGTCTAGGCCGAGGCTTAAGGTTTTTGTTTGTTTTGTTTTGTTTTTCCGAAGTAGGGTCTCAAATCTAGGCTGACATGGAATTAGCCTCAAGGTGGCCTCAAACTCTCAGCTATCCTACCTCTCCCTCTTAAAGGCATGTGCCACCACACCTGGCTTGGCCTTTCGTGCTAAAGTAATCAGTCATTAGTGATGTGGCATTGTTTTAATGGGTAAAAGCAAATATGAATGACAGTGCTTTTAGGAATTCTTTTTTTTTTTGGATTTACTTATTATTTTTTTATTTTTTTTTTCTTTTCTCAATTTTTATTAACATTTTCCATGATTATAAAAAATATCCCATGGTACTACCCTCCCTCCTCCCACTTTCCCCTTTGAAATTCCATTCTCCATCATATGCCCTCCCCATCTCAATCAGTCTCTCTTTTATTTTGATGTCATGATCTTTTCCTCCTCTTATGATGGTCTTGTGTAGGTAGTGTCAGGCACTGTGAGGTCATGGATATCCAGGCCATTTTATGTCTGGAGGGAGGACGTTGTAAGGAGTCCTACCCTTCCTTTGGTTAGGAATTCTTTTTTTTTTTTTTTTTAATACATTTTATTTATTTGAGAGACAGAAAGGCAGAGGGAGAGAATGGGCATGCAGGTCTCCAGCTACTGCAAATGAACTCCAGATGCATGCACCCCCTTGTGCATCTGACTTATGTGGGTGTTGGGGAATCTAACCGAGCTCCTTTGGCTTTGCAGACAAACGCCTTAACCACTAAGCCATCTCTCCAGCCCCTAGGAATTCTTTAGGATGTATTTATTGGGACAATTATAATAAAATATGCAGAGTTTAAAATCTTACCAGCATTTTCTACTTTATTTTCTAAACTGTGTGTGTTCAGCCAGTTTAATTTCTAAACGTTTGAAATTCTAGTGGACTTTATTCTTGTTGGTGAGAGAATGTACTTGTCTTGAGAGACATCATTTAGTACTACTTTCCAAAATTTGCAGCTGTTTAGAACCAGATACTTGGGGAAAGCAACTATAGTAGGATGAATGCCTTCCCTGTTAGGTCATGTGTAACAAGCAAAATTCAGCAAGTGCAAACTCTGCAGTCCCCTAGAAGCCACAATAGAAAAGAGCAGATTAGATCCAAATGCATTTAGGTCATGTGGAAATTAAATTCCTATCACTTCTTATTTTTGCCTAATTTATCTTCTCCCCTTTATGTTTATGGTATTTTGAAGCTGATGAGTCTATAGTATTATCAAGGAGAGTGTTTTTGGTTTTTTGAGGTAGGTTCTCATTCTAGCCCAGGCTGACCTGGAATTCACTATGTAGTCTCAGGGTGGCTTTGAACTCATGGCGATCCTCCTACCTCTGCCTCCCAAATGCTGGGATTAAAGACATGCGTCACCACGCCTGGCAAGGAGAGGTTTTTTTTTTTTTAACATTCACTTATTTGAGAGGGTCTTGGGTCTGAGGGGCTAGAATCAGCCCAAGTGGATGACTCATTTATTTGTGCTAGATTGGCTGAATATTTCTTCTATTTGTTATTTTAGGTGGTATTAGAAATTCAGGTGTGGTCGCCCACAGCTTTAATCCTTGCTCTGGGAAGGCAGAGGTAGGAGGATTGCCTTGAGTTCCAGGCCACCCTGAAACTACATAGTGAATTCCAGGTCAGACTGAGCTAGAGTGAAACCCTACCTATGGCGGGGGTGGGGGGGGGGAGGATAACCAAAAAAACAAACAAACAAAAAAAACAGGTAGAAAGAACAGGGGTAGATTATCATGGCCCTAGAGAAGAATTTGGCTTCCCTGACTGGATTGTGCTAGAATGAGGGGAGCTTAGTGAGGTAGCACTATGAGGCAAAGATAAAGTGCTTAAGGCCAGAACTAGACTGTATAGGCAATCATTATAGGTAGAAAGAAGGGCAAAGGATCCCCCATACTTTTTTTTTTTTCATTTTTGACTTTTTTAAAACAAAATTTATTTATTTGCATAGAGAGAGAAAAGAGACAGAATGGGCATGCCAGGGCCTCCAGCTGCTGCAAACAAACTCCAAATGCATGTACCACTTTGTGTATCTGGCTTTACGTGGTACTGGGTGGGGAATTGAACTCTGGTCATTAGGCTTTGCGGGCAATCACCTTAACCTCTAGGCCATCTCTTCAGCCCCTCATTTTTGACTTTTTGAAACAGATTTGCTATTTATATGTAGCTCAGACTAACCTGAAATTCACAACCTTTTTGCCTGACCTCCTGAGTGGTGGGGTTATAGGTGTACACCACCATGCCTGACTGTTTTGTCACTCTCAGACACGGATATAGAAGTGAGTTTTGTAGCCTTTGGTTTTTTTTCCCTAACATTTTATAGTGAAAAATTTTAATTATTACAGAAAAGTATTGGCACGTTATACCTAAATACTTAGCATCTAGATTTTCTTCTCTCTGGTTTTTCAAGGTCTCCCTCTAGTCCAGGTTGACTTGGAATTCACTATGTAGTCTCAGGCTGACCTGAACTCACAGTGATCCTCCTACCTCTGCCTCCTGAGTGCTGGGATTAAAGGCGTTCACCACCACGCCCGGCTCACACAAATATATATTCTGTCAAGATATCAGGACATTACAAAGTTTCTTTGTATACTTAGTTTCCCTGGCTTTTAATCTCTTTCCATGTTACATGTACAGTTTTTTTCTGCTTAAATGACTTATTTTTAGTAGAACATTTGGGTGGTATTATGTTAGGTGTTAAGACTGGAAGAACATTAAGAGCTTGGGCCTTCACAAAAGAGTCTACAGAGAACCCTTTGACCTTTTTAACTTTGAGGAAGTAGCAAGAATGTACCATCTATAAGGAATGACACAGTTTGCCAGTGCCTTGATCTTGAACTTCCTAACCTCCTGAATTGAGCTATTCTGTCGGAGCAGTCCTAATGAACGAAAACATGGTACAAGTAACTGAAATGTGGGGATAAGTTTAGAGCTAGATAATGGGTAGAGGTTGGAAGAGTTTTGGGGGACACTGGTGAAAAGAATGTTAAGGGCAACTCAGGTTTGGGCTCAGAAGAGATCTGTAGGAATAGCTCCAGTTTATCGACAATATTCTCTCACATTAACCCAAAATGTAGGTTAGAAATGTGGAAATAAAAGCCATTCTGACAATGGCTCAGATGGAAATCAACAATGTGTTGTTGGAAACTCTTGAAAGGCATAAGTGTTGAGGGTGCACATGGCTTTTCTTGACTTTAAAATGAAAGATGAGGAAAAACAAGTTACAGGTAGAATTTAAAATCATATGAAAAATTGTCAGTCTGCTCATGTAATCAGGAATGAAAAACTATGCTAAAGAGAGAGCCCAGGGTGTGGGCAGGTGAACTTTGGATAAAGAGATGAGTGTGGGTAGAAGGTTGCCAGGGGCTGTTCATCAAGAGAGTAGTCCTGCAGGCGTGTCAGGACTTTGGAGCTGCCCTGCCCATCAGTAGGTCCTGAAGGCCCTAAATGGTTTCAGGGTTCTGTCCCTCACATTCCAGTGCAGCAGTCTGGCTTTCCCAACTGTTTCCTATGGACCCAGGTGTGATAATAGGCCAAAGTGGCCACCTCTCTGGAGGGCATAGATGTTGAACTTTGGCAGTGTCTGTATGGTGCAGTCTTCTCTTCCAAGGAAGAGCTCATGAAAGAGAGAGAGAGAGAGAGAGAGAGAGAGAGAGAGAGAGAGTGTGTGTGTGTGTGTGTGTGTGTATGTATGTATGTGTATATATATATATATATATATATATATATATATATATATATATGGCTGTCTTCACCTATGAAAAGCCTCTACAAGGGTAAAGCCCAGTGAAGTTTTGGGGTGAGGCTTACCCCAAGGCTCCTGAAGAGCTTGTAGCTAGCAACTCAGTTTGAGAGAGCCGCTGACATCTAACTGTATCTGATGAGATCTGCAGCATGGGCTCAGCACAGCAAAGCTCTGGGAGTGGCTCTTTGGGGCCCAATTTCCAGCATAGTGTGTCTGGAAGACAGTACAAGTCTGAGAGACTGTTCTGGAGCCTTAAGATGTAATGTGTTAGCTGGGTTTTGGATCGGCTCTCTCTTGTGCTTCTCTTTTTGGTATTGTGCCTGGCCCACCAATGTATTTTGGAATCATGTAACTTGTTCGATTTTTTTTTTTTTTAATAGGCTTGTGGCTGGAGGGCAGTTTTCTTCATGATGAATCACACCTTTGATTCTGTTCATATCTGATTTAGACGAGACTCTGGACTTTAGACTTCTGAGTTGTTGCTGAAATTGAGATGTGGTGCTGTGGCTAGGAAGGAAGGAATGTGTTTTGCATGTGAGGAAGCCCGAACTTCTAGAGGATGGGGAGTGACATGGTTTGAAGTGAATCTTTGACAGCACTATCTGTGTGGAATAGGCCCTCAACAGACCCTGAATCTGTAAAAAATAAGATTTTTTTTGTTTTGTTTTGTTTTGGTTTTTTGAGGTATGGTCTCACTCTGGCCCAGGCTGACCTGGAATTCACTATGTAGTCTCAGGGTGGCCTTGAACTCACAGCACTCCTCCTACCTCTGCCTCCCAAGTGCTGGGATTAAAGGTGTGTGCCAAAATGCCAGTCTCTTATAAGATACTTTTATTATAGCAGTTTTGCCAGACTAAAGCAGGCCTTTATTTAAGGATCCAGAAGGGAACTTTTTTTTTTTTTTTTTTTTTTAATTGCTGGATTGTTTGTCAAGATAGGGTCTCACTCTAGTCCAAATTGATCTGGAATTCACTGTGTAGTCTCATGGTTGCCTCGAACTCATGGTGACCTTGAACTCACAGCAATTCTCCTACCTAGGGAATTGAACCTGGGTCCTTAGGCTTCACAGGCAAATGCCTTAACCACTAAGCCATCTCTACAGCCCATGTTAACTTATTTTATGCAGTTGTGTTAGGTACTTTGTGAAACCTTTGCTTCCATGTGGTCACATTATTGCGGTTCACCTGCACCGTACTCTGAAAAACTGAACTCATTTCTTCTACAGTACCATCATACAGTGGATAAAATTTAGGTTTCTAATTTTGTCATTTCTATCCCAAGCCCTGAGTATTGTAGTTTTCTAAGAGAGCCCAGTGAAGTCAACTGTAACACATAGAACCAACACATTCGCTGGCTGACAGTATTGAAAAGTCCAAAGGTTAATAAGCTTGTCTGAGTACTTGTATGATCAGACCTCATTATATGCTTCTTTCCTTTATTTAATGAGCTCGATTTTTTTGCTATTTGTTTCTTTGTGGCCATAGCATGTTTGTCATAGTTCAAGTCCTGTGCCATGTCCAGAGGGCAGAAAGAATTCTGCAGAAGCCATGGGTTTAGGTCTCTGAAGTTATTTTGTTCCCAGACACTTTAGGCAGTCTGGTGTATGGAACCCCTTCTATGAAAACTATTTTATTTATTTACTTTTTCTAAGTTTTTCAAGGTAGGGTCTTGCTCTATTCCTGGCAGACTTGGAATTCACTAAGTAGTCTCAGGTTGGTCTCTAACTCACAGTGATCCTCGATCTACCTCTGCCTCCCAAGTGCTGAGTGCACCACCACGCCTGGCTTTTTTTGTTTGTTTTTTAGTTTTTCCAGGTAGGGTCTCACTGTAGCTCTGGCTGACCTAGAATTCACTATGTAGTCTCAGGGTGGCCTTGAACTCATGGTGATCCTCCTGTCTACCTTCCAAGTGCTGGGATTAAAGGTGTGTGCCACCACGCCCGACTGGTAACTTTAGTATATGAACAACCTGTAATTTGGTTGTGTTCCTGACACACCATCCTCTTTTGCCCCTTCTCCCCTCCCCCTTCCACTGAGGACCCTCCCCTTCCTCCTGTTTTCTTCTGTTCTCTATGTCAAAATGTTTATGGGTTCTGGACAGTGCAAGCTTTGTGGGGGTATTGGTAACTACTTTGGGGTCAGTAGAAAACCGGTAAGAAGAAGCAAGCCCCACAGTATACCTTTCTACCCTGTGGCTCTTACATTTGGAAAGCATTTTTTTTAAAAAAGTTAAATAATTTTGCCAGCCATGCTGCCGCACACCTTTAATCTCAGCACGTGGGAGGCAGAGGTAGGAGGATTTCTGTGAGTTCGAGGCCACCCTGAGACTACATAGTGAATCCCAGGTCAACCTGAACTGGAGTGAGACCCTACCTCGAAAAACCAAAAAAAAAAAAAAAAAAAAAGTTAAATAATTTTGTTTATGGAGTTGTTTATTCAAAGTTGTAAAACCAGCCGGGTATAGTGGCACACACCTTTAATCCCAGCACTCTGGAGGCAGAGATGGAAGGATCACTGTGAGATGAGGCCACCCTAAGACTACGTAGTGAATTGTAGGTTAGATTGAGACCCTACCTCATAAAACAAAACAAAGCTGTAAAACCATTCTTGGTACTGCAGAGGGAATTATTAACTGGAATTTCTGAAGAAAAAATTTGAATTTGATAAGGATGTCTCAAAGGACCCATTTGCTTTATTGTCCGGGAACCAGGAGAGGCAGATTTGTTTCCAAAGTAGGGCAAGAGATCTTATTTCAAGCTCGGTCTTCAGAGTTAGTCTCAGGAGGTTCTCAGTGCCTTCATAGCCCCTTGTCTCTTTTGCAGTAGGGAGTGGGTTTCTGCTATCAACTTTCTCCAGTGAAGAACTTGGTCATCATCACAATATGTTAGCTCTTCTGTGATGCTACAAAGATGAATATTAAAATGTATCTGAACTGGGCGTGGAATATATATATTTTTTCTCTTTAAATTTTATTTATTTGCAAGCAGAGGGATACAGAGAGGGAGAGAGTGAGTGAGTGAGTATAGGGCATATCAAGGCCTCCATCCACTGCAAACCAACTCCAGACTCATGTGCCACTTTGTGCATGTGGCTTACGTGTCTACTGGGGAATCAAACCTGGGTCCTTTGGCTTTGCAGGCAAGCACCTTAATTGCTAAGCCATCTTTCCAGCCCAGACTTTGCTAATTTTTTGTTGTAGTTTTCTTAATCATTTTACTCTCTAGTCCAGATGGGTTCACATAAATTGAATATATTTTGCTAAAATTAACTTTTAGCGGATTAAGAGCTCTTTCTTCTTTCTTCTTCTTTTTTTTTTTTTTTTTTTTTGAAGTAGGGTTTTACTCTAGCCCAGGCTGACCTGGAACTCACTAAGTCTCAGGTGGCCTCGAAACTCATAATGATCCTTCTACCTCTGGCTCTCGAGTACTGGGATTAAAGGCATGTGGCACCACGCCTGGCTAAGAGTTCTTTAAATGTATTTATGCGCCGAGTGGTAGGACATGCTATAATTCTGGCCCTCATGAGGCTGAGGCATGAAGATTGGAGTTTGAGGCCAGCCTAAGCTACATAGTGAGACACCATGTCCCCCCCTCCAAAGAAAAAAGTAACTACAACCATAAGCTTTGGGTTGGAGTTTAAAAGAAAGATTTAATAGTAATTTTCTATGCTAATACTATGTGGGGTTATAATTTGTCTTTACTACTAAAAAAAAAAAAAAAAAAAGGTGAGGAGCTGGGGAGATATTCCTCCTCAGTTGGAGAATCTGAGTTTGATCCCTAGAACTCATGTATGGTAGTTTGAATGTGGAGTGTCCCCCATAGCCTCATGTGTTATTAAACTTCATACTTGATCCCTAGCTGGTAGAGCTTTGGGAGGTGGTGCCTTGCTAGAGATTGGTTGTCACTGTGGATGGGAATCTGCCCAGTTTGTCACTCTGGCTGCTTCCTCCTGGCTGTTATGTGATAATGTAGGTCAGTTTCCTGTTTCTGCTGTGCTTTCCCTGCGGTGATGAAACCTTCCAAAGATACTGTGAGCTAAAATAACCCTTTCCTTCCATAAACTGCTTCTGGTTGGGTGTTTTGTACTAGCAACGAGAAGTAAGTGTAACAGCATGTTAAAAAAAATCTGGGTGTGGTAGCACACACTTAAAATCCCAGGGCTGGGCAGGTGGAGACAGAAGGACCCTTGGGACTTGCTGCTGACTAGCCAGTCTAGTCTGTTTGGCCAGCTCTAGGCCAGTGAGAGAAGACCCTGTCTCAAGTGGCTGACACCTGAAGAACAACACTGACATGCTCTGAACACCATGTGGACATGCACATATGTGCCTGTGTACACACTGTACCTGAGCACACATCAGCATGCACAAACACAAAGCTGTATCTGTAGCTCTTACTACTTGAGTCTGAGGCGGAAGGCTGGCTCAGAACCAGCCTAGGCTGTGAGGCCTTGTTGCTATGCATGTATGCACATGCTTGCATGTACACCCAGACATGCAGTTAGTATACTTTTCTTACACCACCTTATAAGGTCTTAGAGAACAGAGATCTATTAGCTTCCATGCCAAGTCTGTGCTGATGGGACGCTCAGTTGTGTGCCTGTGGTGGTCAGAGGAGAATGTTGGGTGTCGCGCTCCAGTTGTCATCCACCTGTTTCTCCTTGGGGAATGTGTCATGTTTTTTTCTTTTCTCAATTTTTATTAACATTTTCCATGATTATAAAAAATATTCCATGTTACAACCCTCCCTCCCCCCACTGTCCCCTTTGTAATTCTGTTCTCCATCATATCCCCTCCCCATCTAAATCAGTCTCTCTTTCATTTTGATGTCATGATCTTTTCCTCCTCTTATGATGGTCTTGTGTAGGTAGAGTCAGGCACTGTGAGGTCATGGATATCCAGACCATTTTGTGTCTGGAGGGAGCACTTTGTAAGGAGTCCTGCCCTTCCTTTGGCTCTTACATTCTTTCCGCCACCTCCTCTGCATTAGACCCTGAGCCTTGAAAGGTGTGATTGAGGTGTTACTCAGTACTCCAGTCACTTCTTTCCGGCACTATGATACCTTCTGAGTCATCCCAAGGTCACTGCCATCTGAAAAGATAAGATTCTCTACCCAAAGTGAGAGTAGTGTTAATATAAGGGTATAAATATTAAGAGAAGTGCTTACTGGGCAGTTTGATAAGCATAGTATATACATTTTTCCAGACATCAGCAGATGTTACACCCCTAGGGCTCATGACTACCCCTGTTTTAAGTTTTCAGTATCAGGGATGTATTCCCCCCCATGGAGCGGGTCTCCAGTCCAATTGGAGGGCAGTTGGTTTCCACCAGGACAGACGTGCCACTATTGCACCCATTGGCTCATTTGGCCTGGCTGGCCAATTATAAGGCTTGCAGTGTCCACTGTTGAGTATCTTCACTGGTGATTTCTCTCTCCCATTGAACTAAATGTAGAATGGCTTCTTCCACCTCTGTCTCAGCTGGTCTACATGGAGGAGGTTATCAGCTCAGTCCCAGCAGAATTTCTCAGTGGCCTTGCCACCCAAGTACGTGGAGTCTTCAGCAATAGGGTCTTACCATCTATTCCTGTTGGGAAGCCAAGGGCCTCGGCAATGGCCTATAATGTTTTGGGGGCATCAGGGACCTCCCTGGCCAACAACTCACTGGAGGTATCCCATCCCTGTGTGCCATTTTTTTAATAAGCACTGGTGATTTTCTGGTTTCTGATCTCTACAGGACTGGGGTTTCATATGTGCATGTTTACATGGTGTTGCAGTCAGGTTCGCATTGCTGGTAGAAATCACCCAGTGAAGGACAGCTTGTGGGAAAAAAGTTTATTTTGGCTTACAGACTCTAGGGGGGAAGCTCCATGATGGCAAGGAAAGTGATGACATGAGCATAGGGTGGACATTAGCCCCGGCCATCGTCATGTGAAGCATAGCAACAGGAGAGTGTGCCAAACACTAGCATGTGGACACTGGCTATAACACCCATAAGCCTGCCCCCAACAATACACTGCCTCCAGAAGACGTTAATTCCCAAAACTCCATCAGCTAGGAACCTCGCATTCAGAACACCTAAGTTTACGGGGGACAGCTGAATCAAACTGCCACACATGGATATTGGGGGAATTGAACTTGGGTGGTCTCAGGCCCTCATGATTGTATGGGAAGTTCACTTTACCACTGAGAAATCTCTCCAATCCCTAATTGACATTTTTATTTATTTATTTATTTTTAAATTATTTATTTATTGATTTGAGAGTACCAGACAGACAGAGAGAGAAAGAGGCAGATAGAGATAGATAGAGAATGGGCGCACCAGGGCCTCCAGCCACTGCAAACGAACTCCAGACGGGTGTGCCCCCTCTGCGTCTGGCTAACGTGGGTCCTGGGGAGTCGAGCCTCGAACCGGGGTCCTTAGGCTTCACAGCTTCACAGGCAAGTGCTTAACCTCTAAGCCATCTCTCCAGCCCTTTTTTTGAGGTAGGGTCTCACTCTAGCTCAGGCTAACCTGGAATTCACTGTGTCGTCTCAGGGTGGCCTTGAACTCAAGGCGAACCGCCGGAGTGCTGGGATTAAAGGCGTGGGCCACCATGCCTGATTAATTGATAATTTTTTTAGTTGACAATTTTTACACATGCATATTACATAGTTTGATCATGCATAATCTCCCTATTACCTTCTCCTTTCCCTGCCTTTTGCTACTGAGCCCTTCTTTCCATCTAGTTCCTCTTCTGCTTTGAGAACTTTCTCCCTTCTTTTCTTCCTCCACACCCCCCCCCCCATCCGTCATGAAGGAATGTTGATTGGCCCAATGTTGTGCAGGTAATGATAGTCACATGGGATTATTAGTGCAATAGCCACTTAATGTCCAGGCAACATCTCTCCAAAGCACTCATCCTCTTTCCCTTGTTCCCCTAGTTTTGGTGGGGGCCTTTTTTTTCTTCAAAGTAGGATCTTGCTCTAGTCCAGGCTGACCTGGATAGGTCTTGACTACGTTTGAATATTAATACATTCATTTTAGAGCTTTCTGCCACCTCTTTGCAATGTTCCTTCATCCTTATAGGGTGTTAAGGAGATACCTCATTTAGTGTTGAACATTTGTCTGTTGCTCCTTCTCAGCACTTGGGTTCTGAGTCTCCCCAGTAGTCACCACTGCCTGCAAAAAGTTAGAGGGCAGTTTAGTGGTCATAGCATATCCAGTTAGCAAAACAGTGGTAGTTTCCCTTTATGACCTTCTAAGCCATAGGCTTTCAGACAAGGTTTTTAGTAGCCAGCTTTAGTTCTTTTCCATGTAGTGGGCCTTTGATCAGAAACTAGTTGATTAAGTCATGCCACTATTGTGCCTAGCTGGCCAGTTATGTAGTTCACAGGGCTCTCTGCTGGTTACGACTATTGATGACTGTTCTCTCCCAGTAGCCTGCATAGCACTATAGTAGCAGCTAGGTAGCAGGAAGGAGGCTTCCAGCTCAATCTCTCCCTCCCCCCAACCGCTAAGCCATATCTCCAGCTTGATTTCTTTGCATCTAGCAACCAACTCATGTTGTGTCTTCAGCAGTAGCATTCTAGGCCAGGGCCTCCTACCACTGCAAACAAACTTCAGACACATGGGCCACTTTATGCAACTGGCTCCACGTGGGTGTTGGGGACTAGAAGCTGGGCCGGGAGGCTTTGCAAACCAGTTCTTTTAATTTTAATTGCTAAGCCAACTCTCTAGCCTCAAATTCCCTATACTTAGTTTTTTCAGGAGGAGGATTCTCATGTTGATATTAAGTAATTTCACGGGTACATTATTATCAGTGAATTGTTATGAAATCATTTTAATGGCAAGTATGATAACTAGTGCGTTAACTAAGTTCAGATACATTGTTAGACTTACTTTAGCTATAGTTATGGAGGAAGACTTATGGTTAAGTTAAATGACGGAGGAACGAATGCTCTCATTTTATATACACATACTTTAAAAAATGTTAAGGCCTCAATGGCAAAAAAATGTTTACATGTATTAAACTTATGATTTTATATAATAAAATAAAAGAAGTGATCTGCTTTGTGAAGGCACACAAAAAAGACTAGCATTTGGATTTATAGCTTAATTACAGTGACATGTATGCTGTAAAGAGATGAAGTGTTTGACTTAGTAAATGCCTCACTTCTAGTGAAATTGGCTGTAGGTCTCTGTTTGTACTTATGATTTTAGCATTTGTCATGGTAACCTCATTCAACCATTTAAAAACTAAAAAAATCTGACATGCATTTGAGTGTTGTACTTTTTATGTTGTGAATAGCAAATTATATTTAATATTTGAAATATTCATGCCCTAACTCATCGGCATGATCACTGTCATTCATCCATGAAAATATTTCCTGCAAAATGTTGAGGTGCTAATAAGACATAATCTAAAATCATTTTGGGGATGAGGTAGATTCTTCATTGAATGTTTTTTTTTTTTTTTGGTGTTTTGAGGTAGGGTCTTACTGTGGTCCAGGCTGACCTGGAATTAACTCTGTAGTCTCAGGGTGGCCTTGAACTCATGGTGATCCTCCTACCTCTGCCTCCCGAGTGCTGGGATTAAAGGCGTGCGCCACCACGCCTGGCTTTGGATTTTTTTATTTTGAGGTAGGGTCTTGCTCTAGCCCAGGCTGACCTGGAACTCACTATGTATTCTCAGGGTGGCCTCAAACTCATGGCTATCCTCCTATCTCTGCCTCCTGAGTGCTGGGATTAAAGGTGTGTACCACCACGCCTGGCTCTTCATTGAATTAAAAAAATATATTTATTTGAGAGAGAGAGAACGAATGAGAGAAAGAGGCAGATAGAGAGAATGTGCATCTGGTACTGGGGAATCAAACCTGGGCCCTTAGGCTTCGCAGGCAATCGCCTTAACCACTAAGCCTCTAGCCCTCTTTCAATTTTTAGGTATTTCTTCCCACCCTTTTCTTCCTACTTCTGTTGTGAAGTTGAGTGACTTAATATTTTTGTTTGAATGTTTTGAATTTTCATTAATTCATAGAAGCTGCCCAATATCCAAATTGTACCTTCCACAGATGTTAAGAGAGTAGCAGTTTCTGTACTTCAGAGTGGAAGAGCCGGTGTGGACGTTCAGTTGAAATGCTTTGTCAGTCTTCTGTATTCAGTCTTTTTTTTTTTTGGTTAAATTTTGGCCATTATATAAGTTCCAAGTACATAGAACATTGAATTTTCTAAATTTTCTTCTTTCTAATGACTTCTGAGCCAGGGTTAGTGTTTGGTTGACATTTGGGAGGCTGAAGCAAGAAGATTGCTGTTTGAGGCCAGCCTGGGCTACATAATGAATTCTAGGTCCAGGACAAAGGTGTGCACTACCACACCTGGCTTAATGTTTTTGAAAAAGATTAGAAATGTAATATTTAAATATAAAATATAAATCAGTGATATGTGTCACTAATAGGCTGGGCATTCTTCTGTTCAGTTGGATAGATACTACAAATAGGCAAAGTGTTATTAGCAGGTCCAAATTTTCTTTTTTTAAAATTTATTTGAAAGTAACAGACAGAGAAAGAGGCAGATAGAAAATGGGCGTGCCAGGGCCTCCAGCCGCGTACGCCCCCTTGTGCATCTGGCTTACGTGGGCCCTGGGGAATCGAGCCTCGAACCGGGGTCCTTAGGCTTCACAGGCAAGCACTTAACCGCTAAGCCATCTCTCCAGCCCCATGGTCTAAACTTTGAGTGCGGCTCTTAGTTTTAAACTCTTCATGTTACCCTATCCTGAGTGTTGGAAGCTCAGCTCCCAGCAACTGATGGCTCCTTAGCAGCCAGAGCTAGTAGTTCTTGTCAGCCCTCTTCAAGCGCTCCTTTGGCTAGGACCACTTGTTCCTGTACTTTGCCATTGTCCTATACTCCTGCATCCCTTCCCTTCACACAATGCTCAGTTCTCTGCAGCCCTTTACCTTTTACAGTCTCAGATCGTGGTAGTCCTTCACCCTCTTCAGTCTCTCTTCTGGCCTCTCTCAAGAACTCTTCATCTACCTTCTAGCTGCTAGGTATGCTTGGGGCTGGTAGCTCTTGTTTTTATCGGCTGTTAGTACAACTAGCTTAGACCGTCTTACCAGTGGCAGAAGAGCATGAATAGGCAGCAGAACTAGGAACATCCCTGAACTAGGGTTTTTGGGGCTTGTGTTGCAGCACAAGACAGAGTCCTCTGGACTGATCCATAGAGAAGAGGGCTGTTTATATAGCCAGCCGTGCATATAGTCTGCGGTCTGCTAACCACAAACTTTTTGTGAAGGCCTAGGCTGCACAGGGGTGATGGAACTGCCTGTCCTGGCTGTCATACACTGTGTCATTCACAACTAGAGTGGGTACTTTTTTAAAAAAATTATTTATTTACTAGAGGTGGAATGTATATGAATGAATGAATTAATATGGGCACCCCAGGTCCTCTAGTCATTGCAAATGAATTCCAGACAAATGCACCACCATGTGCATCGTGGTTAAGTGGGTTCTGGGGAATCAAACCTGAGTCTTTAGGCTTTGCAGGCAAGTGCCTTAACTGCTAAGCCATCTCTCCAGCCCCAGAGTGGGGACTTTTACATGGTGGTTACAGTTGGGTCATCTGAAGCTGTCTTGGAAGCAAAACATTGGCTTCTTCCATGACCATTATGCCAGACTCTGGTTAAAGCAAGTCTTGGGATGTTTGGCTGAAGGGAAGTCTTTCTGGGTAGCATTGGGACATTTAAAGCAACCATGGCTTGCAGTCCTGAGGACTGCTCAGTGGATCCCTAGAGAAGTCACTAGAAGGTAGTAGCTTTGTGGCTTCTTTGGAAATGATTGGGTTGAGGTTGATGAGTGCTGCCTGCGTTTGATGAGATCTCAGGAGCAGCAGCAGTGTCTCTCACAGTCCAGTCAGAACTGGGCTTGTGAACATGACAGTGATGCGTTGGATTCGGCCTTGGCCTCTGCCACAACTCTTACTGTTGTCATGCCATGCATGGGTGCAGGGTTTGCCACCCGTCATTCAAACAGCCAAGCCTCTAATTTTCCAGTCCCTGACAACTTCAGTAGTTTCAAATGAAGAGAATTAAGAAACACTTATAGCCAACATAAATGTAAAGTTAACATACTCTAGCCAAATGTCTTAACAGAAAAAAACATGTCAACTTGTTTCTGTAGTTCTTGCTTAGCATGTATGAGACTCTGTGGGTTTTTTTTTTTTTTGGTCTGTTTTTGGTTTTTCGAGGTAGGGTCTCTCGCCCTGGCTGACCTGAAATTCACTATGTAGTAGTCTCAGGGTGGCCTCACAGTGATCCTACTACCTCTGCCTCTGGAGCACTGGGATGAAAGGCATGCGCCATTACGCCTGGCTTGAGACCCTAGTTTTTTCTTTTTTTGTTTATTTTTATTTATTTATTTGAAAGTGACAGAAAGAGAGAGAGAGGCAGATAGAGAGAGAGAATGGGTGTGCCAGGGCCTCCGGCCACTACAAATGAACTCCACATGCGTGCGCCCCCTTGTGCATCTGGCTAACGTGGGTCCTGGGGAATCGAGCCTTGAACTGGGTCCTTATGCATCACAGGCAAGCACTTAACCTCTAAGCTATCTCTCCAGCCTGAGACTCTAGTTTTTATCTCCAGCACCAGACATACTCACACACACACCATACCACTCAAATACACATGATGATGTCTGTGTGCCTACTTTTTTTTTTTTTTTTTTTGAGGTAGGATCTCATTTTAGCTCAGGCTGCATGGAATTCACTGTGTAGTCTCAGGATAACTTTGAACGCACGCCAGGGCTTCCAGCCACTGCAAACAAACTGCAGACACATGTGCTATCCTGTGCATCTGGCTTACATGGGTCCTGGAGAATCAACTGGAATCTTTGGCCTTAACTGCTAAGCCATCTCTCCAGCCCTACTTTTTATTTGTCTTATTTGTTTATTTGAGGGGTGAGAGGCAAATAGAGAGAGAATGGGTGCACCAGGGCCTCTAGCCACTGCAGTTAAACTCTAGGCGGTGTGCCGCTTTGTGCACATGTGAGACCTTGCAAACTTGTGTCACCTTGTGCATGTGGTTTATGTGGGTTTTGGAGAGTCAAACATGGGTCCTTAGGCTTCACACACAAGCTCCTTAACTGCTGTGCCATCTCTCCAGCCCAGTAAAATAAATATTTGAAAATAATTGCTTAATGCTTTATATTTCACTATAATTAGTTAAGTGGAACTAGAAAAACTATATGGGAACGTGCTTGATTGGTTACCCTGAGGAATGAAGGTGGTATCTTCTGCCATCATTTTGTTGCCTGGGCCTTCCATCATTTTACTTGTATTAAATGTTTGTGGAGTACACAGTGCTTTACAGTTCTAGTACCTGAATGTTTGGACTAGTTTTTGCTATTGATGTTTCTGAATTGTATCTTTTTAAAAATTATATATCACATGTAGCATCCAGTGCATATATTTTAAGTTTACAGGTTACATAAGATTTTTTTTAACCTTTGTGCTTCAAAACAGTCTATATTTAGGTGTCTGTGACAGGAAAGAAGTCTTTCTTGAACATTGCTTTTCAATTAGTAAAAATTTTATTGTATAAAGGAGAGAGGGCACTTAGCACCGGCATTAGAATCATTTTTTCCTATATCCTATTAGCTAATTCCAAGATTGTTAAATGCGGTATCCACCCATTTCATTTGGCTACAGTCTCTGCTCTCATGAAAGTAAGACTGATTGTTCTGAATTGCTTGTATATGTACTTTGGCACAGCATGAAGGTACCCATAATAACATTGCCATTGTCTTCTAAGCAGCCCGCACTTACGGCTACAAATAAATGGGTGCAGCAAGAGAGCATGACAGGTTCTGCTCCCAGTGTTGTGCAGGTCTGCTTTGTCCTTCTCTCCAGCCTTTGTGTGCCCTGAACCACCTACTGTATTCTGTACAGAAATCAGTCAAGTAAAATGGTTTGTGTTTATCACTGTATCATGGGTACAGTTGATCATTTTGATTTTTTTTTCTTTTGGCTTTTTGAGGTAGGGTCTTGCTGACCTGGAACTAATTCTCAGGTTGGCATTGAACTCACAATGATCCTTCTACCTCAGCCTTCTGAGTGCTGGGATTATAGGTGTGTGCCACCATACCTGGCTTGATTTTATTTATTTATTTAGTTTTTGAGATGAGGCTTTACTATGTTATATTGCCCAGGCAGGTTTCAGCCTCCTGGACTGGCCTGCCTCCTCCTCCTGAGTCCCTGGCAGTACAGGTACTGGCCTCCATACTGAGCTTCCCTTTGAATCCCTTTCATGGAGGTACAGAGGCAAGCAAAGCAAAATGCATGCAGAGTTGAATTGCCTTTTTGTGGACCTCAGGTGTCCTATTTGTGGACATTTTGTTTTTGTACTAAAGTATTTAAACAGCTTTGTGCGACTCTTGTCCTTTAAATGTTTACTTTTATCTGGTTTAGAAGTTTCATTTCTTTTTCTTTTCTCTTTGATTCTTTTCCTCCTTCTTTCTTCCCTCCCTCCCATCCTCCATCTCTCTCTTTCTTTCTTCTTTCAGGCTGGATATTGCTAATTAACTCTGGTTATCCTGTATCTTGCTGTATAGATCTGACTACCCTTGAACCTGTGGTGATCCTTCTACTTCAACCTCCCAAGTACTGGGATTGTAGGTGCCAGCACATCTGCTCTCTGTTGTAATTTGGTTGCTTATTTATTTTTTGGTTTTATTTATTTTATTTTATTTTTTGGTTTTTCAAGGTAGGGTCTCACTCTAGCTCAGGCTGACCTGGAATTCACTCTCAGGGTGGCCTTGAACTCACAGCAGTCCTCCTACCTGTGCCTCCTGAGTACTGGGATTAAAGGCGTGCGCCATCACGCCTGACTTGTTTTTTGTATTTTTGAGGTAGGGTCTCACTCTAGCCTAGGCTGATCTGGAATTCACTATGTAGTCTCAGGGTGGCCTCGAACTCATGGTGATCCTCCTACCTCTGCCTCCCAAGTGGTGGGATTAAAGGCGTGTGCCACCACACCTGGCTTTGCCCTCTGTTATAATTTTAGCTGATGATGTCAAGTGATGAAGAAGAAGTAAATATGAAATATGCATCGAGCAGAAACCAGAAAGGTTTCCTTGGTACTTCAAGAGGTTATCTGAATGACATAGTCTCACTTTTATGCCTATGACCTTCATGGCAGCTTATGTGACTATTAACATTTGTTTTCATTTTACTGGGGAAAATGTGGCTCAGAGAAAAAAAGCATTTTGCCTAGAATTGTAGGCACAGATCTCATAATAAAGCCTGTTCTTTTTGTTCTGCACATACCATCTTTATGATTTTGTTTTCAGTATTGGGGACTGAGCTCAGCTTTTTCCTTCCTAGGCAAGCATTCTACCACTGAGGTTAGTCCTCAGCCCCTTTGTCTTTTTCCTTCCCTCCCTCCCTCTTTTTCTGTCCCTCTTTTTTTTTTTTTTTTCGAGGTTAGGGTCTCACTCTAGCCCAGGCTGACCTGGAATTCACTATGGAGTCTCTGGGTGGCCTTGAACTCACGGCGATCCTCCTCCCTCTGCCTCCCGAGTGCTGGGATTAAAGGCGTGCGCCACCACGCCCGGCTTTCTGTCCCTCTTAATCTCTCTTTCTTTCCTATTTTTGTAATTTGGGTGTATTTTTTTTGTTTGTTTTTACTTTAAGCGACCTCTTTCTAGGGTTAGTTTGCCCTTTTGCAGAGCACCTGGGTGATAGAATACTGAGCATAGCCTGGTGTGGTGGTGTTCACCTTTGATCCCAGCATTGCTGTAACTTTGATACCAGCCTAGAGCTATGAGTTCCAGGTTAGCCTGGGCTTGAGTGAGACACTACCTTGCAAACAAGGACAAAAAGAATAGAGTATATGATATAAATCAGAATTTGATGATAAAATTGTATACAAAGAAAACAGAATAGCATACCTTTGATTTCTCAAGAAATTAACTGATAATGGCCCTGCCTTTAAGGGTACGGAGATACTATAGTTAAATGGAATTTTTGTTTGTTTGTTTGTTTGTTTTGAGGTTGGGTTTCACTAGCCCACGCTGACCTGGAATTTACTATGTAGTCTCAGGGTAGCCTCCAACTCATGCCAGTCCTACCTCTGCCTCCCAAGTGCTGGGATTAAAGGTTTGTGCCACCACACCCTGCAAATGCATTGTTAAAAAAATTATATTTTTATTTATTTGAGAGAGAGAGAAGGAAAGAAAGAGAAAGGGTGCACCAGGGCATCCAGCCACTGCAAATTAACTCCAGACACATGTACCACCTTGTGCATTTGGCTTACATGGGTCCTGGGGAATCGAACATGGGTCCTCTGGGTTTGCAGGCAAGCACCTTAACTGCTAAGTCATCTATCTCTCCAGCCCTTTTTTAAAAGATTTATTTTTATTTATTTATTTATTAAACATACAGAGAAGGAAAGAATAGGCACACCAGGGCCTCTAGCTACTGCAGACAAACTCTAGACACATGCGCCACCTTTTACATCTGGCATACATGGGACCGGGAGAATTGAACCTGGATCATTATTAGGCTTTGCAGGCAAGTGCCTTAACCACTAAGCCACCTCTCCAGCCCCAAATGGATTTTTAAGTTTGCTCAAATTATGGTTATTTCATTATCTTCATCTTGTACATGATGAAACTGAGGTACAAGTGGTAACTAAATTTATTTTATTTATTTGAAAGAGAGAGAAAGGGCAGAGAAAGAGGCAGAGAGAGAATGGGCTCGCCAGGGTCTTCAGCCACTGCAGACAAACTCCAGATGGATGCGTCACCTTTGCATTTGGCTTATGTGGTTCCTGGGGAATTGAACCTGGGTTCTTTGGCTTTGTAGGCAAGCTCCTTAACTGCCAAGTCATCTCTTCAGCCCTGATACTAAATTTTCTTATCTTGAAGTATATTTTTCTTAATACTATACTGTGTTAATGATGACTAGATATGGGATCTGATTTTCAGAAGAAAATGGTAGTTTTTGAGGTAGGCTTTTGCTCTAGCCCAGGTTGACCTACAATTCACTGTGTAGTCTCAGGGTGGCCTTGAACTCAAGGCGATCATCCAACCTCAGCTTCCCAAATGTTGGGATTAAAGGTGTGCACCAACCATGCCTGGCCCACATCCAGCTTTTTTTTTTTTTCCACTTCTTTTTTATTTTTTATTTATTTATTTATTTTCACTTCTTTTTTAAACTATATTTCTTTATTAGAGATAGCAAATACCAGGGTCTCTAGCCACTGCAAACGAACTCCGTATGTATGAACCACCTTGTGTATCTGGCTTACCTGGGTTCTGGGGAGTCGAACCTGGGTCCTTAGGCGTTGTGGGCAAGCACCTTAACCACTGAGCCATCTCTCCAGCCCCCCACATCTAGCTTTCTTTTTTTCTTTTAAAGATTTTTTATTTTTATTTATTAGAGACAGACAGAGAGAGTGAGAGTGTGAGTGAGTGAGAATGGCCATGCCAGGGCCTCTAGTCACTATAAATGAACTCTAGATGCATGTGCCACCATCTGCATATGGCTTACATGGGATCTGGAGAATTGAACCTGGGTCTTAGGCTTCACAGGCATGAGCCTTAACCACTAAGCCATCTCTCCAGCTCCCACATCTAGCTTTTTGTGGGAAATGGGGAAATTGAACCCCCGGCTGGCGGGTTTTTCAAGCAAGTGCCTTTAAACACTGAGCCATCTTCCTAGCCTCTATAGTGACATCTTGTCTCAGAGAGAGAGAGAACTTGCCATGATTTCTGGAAAATTATTTTATCATAATTGGTTTTCTTATGTGAATATATCTGTAAGAACAAACGCTTTGTTTTAAAATATTCTGAAAAGAGGGTGTGGAGATAGCTTAGTTGGTAAAGTGCTTGTCTTACAGGTATGAGGGACTAAGGGAGTTTGATCCTACTTCTTATGTAAATACTGGATATGGTAAGAGACCTGTAATCCCAGCATTGGGGAGGTGGAAATGGCCAATTCTTGTAGGTCACTGGCCAAGCCAAATTGGTAAGGTCCAGGACATTGAGGAATTCTGTTTCAAAATGAGATAGATTGGGGCTGGTGGAATGGCTTAGCAGTTAACGTGTTTGCCTGCAAAACCAAAGGACCCTGGTTAGATTCCCCAGGACCCACGTTAGCCAGATGCACAAGGGGCCGCACACGTCTGGAGTTCGTTTGCAGTGGTTCCAGGCCCTGGCTCCCCATTCTTTCTCTCTCCCTCTTTCTCTGTCAAATAAATAAATAAATATAAAATGTTTTTAAAAAAGGTAGATAGCATATCTGAGGTTGACACTTCAGGTTGTCCTCTGGCTTCCACATGCACTTGCATGCATGAACACATACATACATGCATTGACACATGCATACATACACATGCAAAAAAATACTCTTGAGAAAAGCCTTTATTTACTGTTAAAGTAATTTATGGCACAAAACATGATTAATTTGCTTGGGTTGGTTATGGTTGATGGAAAAAACACATTTTCTTTACACTACTTAGTATTGGGAATGGGGTGCTGTGTTTGGATAAAGGAGTTCCTTTTGGCATGTGTGTGTGTAGTGTGCATCTGTGATTTGTTTGTGTGGGTGTGCATGCTCATGTGTGTATGCGGAGGCCTGAAATGGGTGTTGGGTGCCCTCTTTAGTCACTCTGCACCTTAGTTTTTTGGATTATTATTATTATTTTTGGTTTTTCAAGGTAGAGTCTCACTGTAGCTCAGGCTGGCCTGGAATTCACTATGTAGTCTCAGGGTGGCCTCGAACTCACAGTGATCCTCTTACCTCTGCCTCCCCAGTGTTGGGATTAAAGGTGTGTACCACCACGTCCGGCTCCACCTTTTTATTTTTTTTAAAGATTTAATTTTATTTATTTATTAGAGACAGAGAGAGGGGTGGGAGGGAGAGTGAGTGAGAATGGGTGCGCCAGGGCCTCTAGCCACTGCAAATGAACTCCAGACGCATGTGCCACCATGGGCTTACATGGGACCTGGAGAATTGAACCCTGGTCCTTAGGCTTAGCAGGCAAGCTCCTTAGCTAACCCATTTCTCTAGCCCTTCTCCTTATTTTTTATTTTTGTTATTTTTATTTATTTGAGAGCGACAGACAGAGAAAGAGGCAGAGAGAGAGAGAGGGAGAGAATGGGTGCCCCAGGGCCTCCAGCCACTGCAAACGAACTCCAGGTGCGTACGCCCCCTTGTGCATCTGGCTTACGTGGGTCCTGGGGAGTCAAGCCTGCAACCGGGGTCCTTAGGCTTCACAGGCAAGTGCTTAACCGCTAAGCCATCTCTCCAGCCCCATTTTTATCATATATATATTTTTTTGCGATAAGCACTCACTGAGCCAAAGCTCACTAGTTTTGCCAGTCTAGCTATCCAGTGAGCCCTAGAGATCTGCTTGCTTGTGTTGGTACTGGGATTCTGAACTCTGGTTCTCACACTTGCCATCTCCTCAGCCCCCAGAATCTGTCTTTGGTTATGTAGCATCCTTCAGAAACTGAGTAAACTCGATAAAAGCCAATAGTGATGGCATAGATAAATTTGTGATCATTTGCCTTATTTCTTTTTTTGTTTTCATTCATTTCTGTATCTATTTTAGATATACTTTGTTTTTTTTTTTTTAAAAAAAAATTATTAGTGAGAGAAAGAGGTAGAGAGAGAATGGGCACACCAAGGCCTTCAGCCGCTGCAAACGAACTCCAGAAGCGTGTACCACCTTGTGTCACTGGCTTACATTGTTCCTGGAGAATTGAACCTGGGTTCTTTGGCTTACGCAGGCAACCTCCTTAACTGCTAAGCCATTTCTCCAGCCCCAGATACACTTTTTGTACGAATTAAATTTGCAAGCATTTGTTCCATTTAAGGAAAAGACCTCCTATTTGAGGTTATCTGCTGTTGATTTTCCAAGCAGGGGGACTAGCTTGCCAAGAACAAAAGTTACCCACATAACACATGTTCTGTACAAAGTATTTCTGAAACAAAGTCATTTGAGAGGCTACATCATCAGGCCATGTGCTGCTAAGCTTGTGTGTTTGCTTGTTTGACAGTAATTCATGGATTAACACTTTATAAGGAAGGCAATAGTAAAAAATTTCTCAATAATAATAAGAGTTAAGAATATAACAAAAATCTCAGTAGCTTTGCTTAGAACTGTACTACTGGAGTTCCGTTCTGTGGTGAGCTGAATATTCCATTGGTAATGAATGCATTTATCTTTAGATTGGGTAGGGCGGGACTTGCATTCCCAAAGTTACAATGAGTTTCCAGATCCTTATCAGCCAGTATTAGGAGTGAGTGTTTTTTAATAGTTATAATGAGGTAGCTATTCCCAGGTGGAGACTTAGTCACTGGCAGGATTGTCCCAACTCTGAAATAATTTGGGAAAACTCTGGATGGAAAAAGCTAGCTGTTTAAAAAACAAAACAAGAAACTTCAAGCTGAGCTGGGTGTGGTGGCGCATTCCTTTAATCTCTGATGAGTTAGGAGGATCACTGAGTTCAAGGCCATCCTGAACTACCAAGAGTTCCATTACAGCCTTTGCCACAGTGAGACCCTACCTTCAAACAGCTACCACCAAGGGCTGGAGAGATGACTCAGCAGTTACGGCATTTGCCTGCAAGCCTAATGCGCTGGGTTTGATTCCCCAATACCCACATAAAGCTGAAACAGGGAAATTGGGGCTCTGGGGTACTTCCTGGAACCCCAAACCCTGACTTCATATCTGCATACTGACCAAAGAATTGTCAATTAATTCAAGATTCAAGAGAATGATTTATTTGTTCTTTTTTTTTTAAGGGAATGATTTTTAAAATACTGCATTGTATTCAGATTTTACAAAGGAGTGGTGAAAGGGTAAGGCTGAGAGGTACAGGGAAATAAAGTGGGGAGAAGTACACCACGTGGAGCACCAAAGCCCATGTGGGTCACATGTAGCTCAGGAGTCCATGTGAGCTGATGAATCTGGGAAAAAAGCGTGGAAAGAAAAGAGAAAAGAAAGTTCAGGAGCTCCTGCCATATGGGGAGCTGGAGGAGATAAAGAACGCATGTGGAGAGGGCTAGGGGCCCAGCAAAGGGAGAAGCCCACTGTTGGAAGTTCCCTAGTGATCAGAGAGCCTGCCCTCCCCTTGCAAAGATATTTATAACCTTAGGGTGGTGGGCTGTCTTTTGGTTAGGGTTAGGGGCTGTCTCAGAAAGAGATTAGCTGAACTTGACAGTGTTTAAATCATATGAAAACCCTCCCTCCCAGGAGGGTCTTGACTATTTGTGGAAAAACAGTACTATGGAACTAGGCAAGAGATAAGAAAAACTTTTCTGCCCTTTTTACATCTTCAGGTGTCCAGTCACCCTAACTCTACCCTCCTTCAAAGCCAGATGCACAAAGTGGCGCATGCATCTGGAGTTCCTTTTCAGTGGCCAGAGGCCCAAGGACACTTTTCCTCTTTATTTCCTTCCTTCCTTCTCCCCCCCACTCCCCCACTAGGTAGGGTCTCATTCTAGCTGACCTGGAATTCACTATGTAGTCTCAGGGTGGCCTCAAACTCATAGCAGTCCTCCTACCTTTGCCTCTGGAGTGCTGGGATTAAAGGCGTGCACCACCACACCCGGCTCCATTCTTTCTTTCTCTTCTTTTTTCTCTGCATGCAAATGGAACAATAAAAATATTTAAACAAAAAAAATCTCAAACAGCTGTTTTTTTTTTTTTTTTTTTAGGGTTGATGAACAAAACAGGCAAATTTCCCTGAAGTCACTGAACTTAGAAGGCAGAAAAGAATATTATTTAGTTTTAGCATTGTACTGTGAATGTAAAGTTTTAATAAGATTAAGTTAGTAGCAGCCACTAATCTGGATATATTTGCTCTGTATAAGTTAGGAAATTTACTTTGACTCAGAAAAGAAATTCTGGTAGCCTGTTTTTGATGCTTATTCAAGATAATTTTTTAGTTTGTTATTTTCAAGGTAGGATCTTGATCTAGCCAGGCTGACCTGGAATTCACTATGTAGTCTCAGGGTAGCCTTGAACTCATGGCAATTCCCCTACTTCTGCCTCCTCAGTGCTGGGATTAAAGGCGTGCACCACCATGCCTGGCTAAGAGAAATTTAAAAAATTTTTTTTTTCTTTCTTTATTTGAGAGAAAGAGAGAGAGAGAGAGAGGGAAGGAGGGAGGGAGGGAGGGAGGGAGGGAGGGAGAGGCAGATAGAAAGAATGGGCACACCAGGACCTCTAGCCACTGTAGACTCCAAACGCATGTCCCACCTTTGTGGGTATCGGGGAATTGAACCTGGGTTCTTAGGTTTCACAGGCAAGTGCCTTAACCATTAAGCTTTCTCTCCAGCCCTGAGAGAAAATTTTAAGTAGCATTTTATGTTGTGGGAACATTTTGCTGGTATTAGGGTAGAGTGTTGATGAATTAATTTATAGGCTGTATTACCCAACACCAAGGTTTACTAACTAATAATACAAAGTAATCTTTAGTTTCGTTAGATAGAAAGAGGTTTGATTAAGATAGGTTTGATTATGCTACATCAATGTTAGAGCAAGAGGGAAATTTTCTACATTAGGGTTTCTCCATGGCTGCTTGACTACCAGCCTAACGAGCTATAAAGCTTTGCTTGGTTTTCCTTAAATCCAGAAATGATTCTATACCTAACTCAAGCAAATCAAATCACTCTTAAAGGAACAAATGAAAACATGTGTAGCAGCCTTGGCTGTACTGCAATCTGTCTGCAGATTGGCTCTGTTTTCTGTGCTAAGAAAATTGCTCCTTCAGTATGGTGCCCATCACTCAACGTCGTCCAGTCTGGAGATGAACAGATAGGACTGCATTTACTATCTGAATTGTGTCCTATAAACTCAGGCTGTGACAACTTAATAACTAGATATGAATCGATTTGAATGCTACATGAAGATATAAATAGAAACAAATAGTGTCCCAGTTTAAAATAAAACAAAATACTTCATTTTGCCATTTATTTTTTCATACTAAAAACTGAGTTTGGGCTAGGGAGATGGCTCAACAGTTAAGGCACTTACCTTGCAAAGCCTAACCCAGGTTTAATTCCCCAGTACCCACATAAAGACAGATGCACAAAGTGGCACATGCATCTGGAGTTCATTTTCAGTGGCTGGAGTCCCAGGTGTGCCCATTCTCTCTCTTTGTGTCTTTCTCTGCTTGCAAATAAATAAATAAAAATATTTAAAATAAACTTGAAATTTAGTGTTGGGAATAATAAAGGTATGAGAGAAATTGAAGTTGCTGTCACTTTAGTTCATATTAATCATGTTTGTCATGTCCATGTCTCAAGCTTATATGTAAAGTCTCTCTTTGTAGTGCTTGAAAGAATACCCATTTATAAGGAGAAACTAGTATGAAATGAGTCATTTGAGTACATACTTCAGGTAACTACAAGATAATGACATACCTCTTTTCATTTAGGTAAGTTAGATTGGGGATCATATAGCAGAAAATTCTGAAAACAAGAGTTGGAGTTATAGAAGATTTGGAATATCAGATAGGCCCAGTTACTTTTTTATTTAGGTAATATATTTTTGATACAGAAAATTTGGAAATTACTACAAATTAAAGAAAACAATTTTGGGAGTTTTTTTTTTTTTTTGAGGGGGGGGGTTTCGAGGTAGGGTTTCCACGCTAGCCCAGGCAGACCTGGAATTGACTATGTAGTCTCAGGGTAGCCTGAACTCACAGTGATCCCCCTACCTCTGCCCCCAAGTGCTGGGATTAAAGGTGTGTGCCACCTAGTGCCACTGTGATCATGCCCCAGACACCAAGAGTTTAAGGGGGAAAAAAAGTGTGTGTGTGTGTATATATGTACATATATACACATACATATATACCCAGGGGGACTGTATTAATTAGGTTTAATTTATTTTTCTCCCTAGTGTGACAGCATACCTGACAAAAGCAATTTAAGACTCACAGAGTAAAGCTATAGTTCATTATGGTGGGGAATGCCTCGTATTGAGGACTTTGAGGCAGCTAGCTAATCACACTGTATCCCTAGATAGGAAGCCCACTGAGGAGTGCTGGTGCTCAGCTCAGCCAGGACTCGAGCCTATGGAATAGTGTGGGCCACAGTTAGGGAAGTCTTTCCATCTAAGTTAACAGTCTATAGAAAGTCCCTCACAGACATGTCAGAGGTTTCTTTCCTAGTCTTTTCTAGATCCTGTCAAGATGGCAATCAGTAATAACCATCACAACTTGACACCCACACATATTATTTTTAAGCCATAACTTTTCATTTTTGTCCCCATAGGCTCATGGCAATTTCATAATGCAAAATACATTAAGCTGCTATTTGAAAGTCCCTACTGTTCTGACTCTTCTGGGATTCATACAATCTCTCTCACTCTCTCTCTCTCTCTCTCTCTCTCTCTCTATATATATATATATATATATATACACACACACACACACACACACACACACATATGTATATGTATATAATTTATTTATTTGACACAAGAAGGAGGGGGGAGAGAGAGAGAGAATAAATGAATGGGCACGCCAGGGCCTCCAGCAGATGAACTCCAGATTGTATGCTCCCTTGTGCATCTGGTTAACATGGGTCCTGGGGAATTGAACCTGGGTCCTTTGGCTTTGCAGGCAAACGCCTTAACCATTGAGCCATCTCTCCAGCCAACAATGTCTTTTTTTTTTTTAATTATTTATTTATGGGGTAGGGGGGATAGAAGACAGACATTCAGGCAGTGAGTGAATATGAACAAGTTAGGGCATCCTGTCATTGCAAACCAATTCCAGACACGTGCTACCTCATGCATCTAGCTTTACATTGGTAGTAGGGAATTAGTTAAACCCAGGCTGTCAGCCTTTGCAAACAAGTGCCTTCACTGAGCTATTTCTCCAGCCCCCAGTCTCTTAGCTATGAACTTCTATAACATCAGAAAACAAGCTATATACTTACAGCATACAATGGCACACAGTAAGCATTCCCATTCTAAAAGGGAGGGAATGGGAAGATAGCAAGGAAATGGACAAAGCAAGCCCGAAGCCCTGCTAGGAAACACTAAATAAATTCTGCATGCCCATGTTGGCCACTGTGGTGGTTTGATTCAAGTGTCCCCCATAAACTTAGGTGTTCTGAATGCTAGGTTCCCAGCTAATGGAGATTTGGGAATTAACTCCTCCTGGAGGCGGTGTATTGTTGGGGGCGGGCTTAGGGGTATTATAGCTAGTTTCCCCTTGCCAGTGTTTGGCACACTCTCCTGTTGCTGTTGTCCACCACGTGATGTTGGCCGGGAGGTGATGTCCACCCTCTGCTCATGCTGTCGGTTTCCCCTGCCACCATGGAGCTTTCCCTCGAGTCTGTAAGCCAAAGTAAACCTTTTTGCCCCCCCCCCCCCAAGCTGCTCTTGGTCAGGTGATTTCTGCCAGCAATGTGAACCTGACTGCAACAGTAAAGTTGGTAGTAAGAGTGGTGTTATTGCTGCTTGAAACCTGACTGTGTCTTTGGCCTTTTGGAGCTGATTTTCAAGAGGAATGTGGAAGGATCTGAAACCTTGGCCTAAGAGATGTCTTGCAGTGCTGTAAGTGGAGCTTGATAGACTATTCTGGTCAGAGTTGAAAGACCTGAATGCAGTAAGAACTATGGACTGTGAGGGTTGGTTTATGAGGGTGAAAAAGAGCTGTGAGTGGACTGGGCTAGAGGCAGTTTGTATGAGAGCATGCCCATTTCATGAGAAGTTGTGCAGGGTTGCATTGCATAGAAATGGACTTGTGTGAGCAGAGGGATATGACACAGTAAAAGTGAAATCTTTGGGTGAAACTGCTGCCCGTTCAGCTGCAGTTGAGAGATTGCAGCCATTGAGATTGGGCCAGCTAACCTGCATTGGAGTGACAGGAAGAATGCAGAGTCTTTTGAAGGGGCCTGAATGCTCAAGGAGTGTCTTGTTCTTCCAAGTCTGCTTTATTCCCTCCTGGATTAACAAATTGGCACCCTACCTGGTATTATGGAGTATAAGAAATGCAGGAAAGAGAGAGTCATTGAGTTTGCAACATGGTCTTGTGTTTTGGAAACGGCCATGGGCAGTGTGAAGAAGGTTTGCTGGATGCCTGCATGGAGACCCGATCCATGAGAATGGACCGTGGTTTGCAGTGGAGACCCAGGGGAGATGCCGGGAGCCTGAGGTGGCTGCTAAGGAAAGCTGCCGGCCCTGGATGAAGTTTTCCAGGACTGTGATTAGCCTAGCTGGAGGGGCAGAATTGGAACTCCAGAGACTTGTTGCTGGTTAGTATTATTGGACTTGGAGATATGTCGATGACTAGAGTTGTTGGACTTGGAGCTAGAGTTTTATGTATTGGTTGAATGTTTCTTTGCTATGCCCAGTGCCATCTTTTGCAGTGTGAGTGTTTACTCTGTGCCATAATAGTTTTTTGTATGGCTCAGTTCAAATACCTTGGACTATGGGGACATTTGAACATCACTGGGATTAATAAAAACTATGGGGACTTTTAAAGTTAAACTAAATGCATTGCATTTTACATCATGTATGGTTATCAGTTTATGGTGGCCAGGAGCGGAATGTGGTGGTTTGATTCAGGTGTCCCCTATAAACTTAGGTCTCCAGCTGATGGAGATTTGGGAATTAACTCCTCCTGGAGGCAGTGTATTGTTTGGGGCGGGCTTAGGGTTGTCATAGTTTCCCCTTGCCAGTGTTTGGCACACTCTCCTGTTGCTGTTGTCTACCTGATGTTGGCCAGGAGATGATGTCCACCCTCTGCTCATGCCATAGTTTTCCCCTGCCATCATGGAGCTTCCCCTCGAGACTGTAAGCCAAAGTAAACCTTTTTTACCCACAAGCTGCTCTTGGTCAGGTGATTTCTGCCAGCAGTGTGAACCTGGCTGTGTTGCCCAAGGCTTTTGAGGCATACTTTATTTTCTAGCTATTCTTTTTTTTAATATTTTTATTTATTTACAAGCGGAGAGAGATAAAAGAGAGACATACAATGGGCATGCCAGGGCCTCCTGCCACTGCAAACAAACTCCAGATGCATGTATCACTTTGTGTATCTGGCTTTAGGTGGGTACTGGGGAATCGAACCTGGATCATTAGGCTTTGCAGGCAAGTGCCTTAACTGCTGAGCCATCTCTTCAGCCCCATATTCCCCCCCCCCCCCCGCTTTATTTAATAGAAAGTGGTAGAGAGAGACAGAGGGAGAGAATGGGCATGCCAGGGGCTCCAGCCGCTGAAAACAAACTCCAGATGCATGCACTACCTTATGTATCTGGCTTATGTGGGTCCTGGGTAATCAAATCTTGGTTGGTCCTTTGGCTTTGCAGGCAAGCACCTTAACTGCTAAGCCATTTCTCCAGCCCTTAACCATATATATATATATATATATATATATAATTATATATATAATTATATATATAAATTAATATATAAATTAAGGCCAGTTGCTGCCCTTTAAGTGAGGCTTTTTTAGGGACCTGAGAGGAGCTCTGTGGCTTTCTCAGCATTAGTGTCATCTGCTTGGAAGAGTCAGGGCTGTGCTGGTCATGTGACTTCCTGTGGAAGTATTAAGGATTTATTCCTGTACTGTGACTCTTCTCGGGCAGACTGTATGTACACTGGTTGGAATCCAACCTCTGGATCCCCATGAAGTCTGCTCAAGAGAACAGGTGAGTTATCATAGCTGTGATCCTCTAATAAAAGAGTCCCATTGTCTCCTGGGGCTTGCTTGACCTAGGGTCAAGGACCAAAATAATATTGGTTACCCTTTCTATTTTATTTTTTTAAACTTTGCCCTTTTTAGATTGGTTTTTGCCTGCTACATATGGTTATTGATACTCAGAAGAAAAGTATGGATACTGGGTATAGTTGAATGGGATGGTAACATCTGTTATGTTGTCTGGTGATGTGGCAAGGCCTATCTAAACACTAGAAAGCATATCTTAGTTAACGTTTGTAAGTACAGGGAGAGTATGCTAACAGCCCTGGAGACTTTGTCTTTTGGTTTTCACGGTAGGGTCTTGCTCTATCCCTGGCTAACCTGAAATTCATTATGTTGTCTCAGGCTTGCCTCAAACTCACAGTGATCTATGTCTGCCTTTAAAAAATTATAATAAGCTTTAAGCTGGGCATCGTGGCACACACATCTGTAATTTCAATATATAAGGGATAGGACTGAGGTAGGAGAACTATGAGTTTGAGGCTGGATTTAGGCTACATAGTGAGGCTTTGCCTCCCCAAACTGAACAAAATAGCACCTAAACTTGAAGGCAAGAAAGTTTGAAGCATTTAGTGTTTAGCCATAGTCTTTGTTAAAACTTCTGTAGAAACTGGGGTACTGTTGAGATGGCAGATGGCTGTGACAAACTGGGAACATGTCAACTAAAAAGAAACCAATGTGGGTTAAATCATAATTAAAAATACCTCTGTGATTCACCAAAATATTTTTCCTTTGGGTTAACTATTAATGTTATAATAATTCTCTTCTTATTCATTTTTTTTGCAGATACCAAAAGAATAAAATTAGTAGACAAAAGAAAATGACTAAGGATTGTTTTGGATTTATTTTTAAATTTGTTTTTATTATTTATTTATTTTGAGAATCAGAGACAATGGGAGCAACCTCAGGGTGTTTCCCCTCTCCTTCTACCTTCTTTTTTTCCTCTTTGTTTTTTTTTTTGTTTCAAGGTAACGTTTCACTCTAGCTCAGGCTGACCTGGAATTCACTATGTAGTCTCAAGATGGCCTCAAACTCATGGTGATCCTCCTACCTCTGCCTCCTGAGTGCTAGGATTAAAGGTGTATACCACCATGCCTGGCTTTCTCCTAAATATTTATTATTTGCAAATAGAGAGGGGGAGAGAGACACAGAGAGAATGGGCATGCCAGGGCCTCCTTCCACTGTAAACGTATATGCCCCACTTTGTGCATCTGGCTTTATGTGGGTACTGAGGGAATCAGACCCAGTCCTTAGATTTAATTTAAATTATCACTTTATTTATTTGTGAGAGAGGGGAGAGAATGAAAGAGGGAAGGAGGGAGGGAGGGAAGGAAGGTCGGCTGTGCCAGGGTCTCCTGCCATTATAAACAAACTCCAGATGCATGTGCCACTTTGTGTATCTGGCTCTTACATGGGTACTGAGGAATTGAACCTGGTCTGCCTGGCTTTGCAAGCCAGTGCTTATAACTGCTGAGCCTTGTTTCCAAATTTTGGAATTTCTTCATTCAGAGAATAGGCTTTCTGAAATAAGAGAATCTTAAAGATAATTCCTAGTAGGAGCAAATAAGGACTTTTTGTTTTTCTTCAGTGAATTGTCAGAAAATAGATTTTACTTCTCAGGAATATCTGGTCATCTTGTTGGAATGATATTATCCATAGGTGTTTCACAGTAGGAGATACTTTGTGCATCCACTTTCCTCCTGTCTTCCTGGAAGGAATGGGTACCTCCACTTTCATACTGTCCTTGCACAGCTAGCTGTCTAGAAGAGGCATATGTGATTTTTTTTTTTCTTGAGGTAGTTTGCAGCATTTTTACTTCTTCTGATGCTTAGGTCAGTGTTAAGCCCAAGCAGATTTTCATCATTTAAGTTTATTTTTATTTCAGACACACAGAGAATGGGCATGTCAGGTCCTCCAGTTGCTGCAAATGAACGCCAGATGCATGTGCCACTTTGTGCATCTGGCTTACGTGGGATCTGGAGAATCGAATCTGGGTTCTTAGGCTTCACAGGGAAGCGACTTAACAACTAAGCCATCTCTCCAGCCCTCATCATTTTTTAAAAATTTATTTATTTATTTGAGGGGGTGGGAGGAGGGTGAGAATGGGTGCACCAGGGCTCTAGCTGATGCAAATGAACTCCAGATGCATGTGCTGCTTTGTGCATTTGGCTTACATGGGTCCTGGGGAAATGAACCTGGGTTCTTTGGCTTTGGAGGCAAGCACCTAAACTGCTAAGCCATCTCTCCAGCCTGCTAATCATTTCTTTTTTCTTTTTATTTATTTATTCATTTGACAGAGAAAGAAGGGGAGAAAGAGAGAGAGAATGGGCACGCTAGGGCTTCCAGCCACTGCAGATGAACTCCAGGTGTGTGCGCCCGCTTGTGCATGTGGCTAACGTGGGTCCTGGGGAATCGAACCTGGGTTCTTTGGCTTTAACTGCTAAGCCATCCCTCCAGCTCCCTGTACATCATTTCTTTAGTGGAGTAAATGAATCCTTTTATTTCTAGACTGGCACCTTTCATATTCAATCTCTTGCAAAGCTATAAAGGGAATCTTTTTCTTTTTTTTTTGGTGGTGGGGGGGGGTTTCAAGTTAGGATCTCACTGTAGCCCAGGCTGACCTGGAATTCACCGTGTAGTCTCAGGGTGGCACTGAACTCAAGGCGGTCCTTCTACTTCTGCCTCCCAAGTGCTGGGATTAAAGGTGTGCGCCACCACACCCAGCTGGGATCTGTTTTTATATTCAGAAGATTTTATCTAGTAGTAGTTTTATCTCTTGGGTTTTTTCCCCAATTACACTTGGTGTTTTATTTTTATTATTATTATTTATTTATTTGAGAGCGACAGAGAGAGAGAAAGAGACAGAGAGAGAGGGAGAGAGAAAAGGCGTGCCAGGGCCTCCAGCCACTGTAAACGAACTCCAGATCCATGCATCACCTTGTGCATCTGGCTTACATGGGTCCTGGGGAATCAAGCCTTGAACTGGTGTCCTTAGGCTTCACAGGCAAGCACTTTGTTTTTTGTTTTCATAGATAAGGTCTTACTCTAGCTCAGGCTGACCTGGAATTCACTATGCAGTCCCAGGCTGGCCTTGAACTCACAGTGAACCTCTTACCTCTGCCTCCTGAGTGCTGAAATTAAAGGGGTACACCACCAAGCCCTGCAAGTATCCTGTACTTAACTCTACCAAGTAATCTTTCTAAGGAATTGGCATACTGCTTTTAGGGTGGAAAAGTGAACTGTTGGACACATAAGTCACAAATTCCAGCAGTTTGTGAGACATGATTATTGTTAATTATTACCTGTAGAATTGAAAATGAGTAAAAAGGGGCTAGGAAGTAGAAACTCTGGGTGAGGAAGTTGTGTATCATTTCTTTTTCCACGTTTCTCACTTCTAGTCTCCTTGGCTTTCCTTCTTGATAGCTTCTGTGCTACTTTTCTCCTCCCTGTGACAAAATACTGAGGGAAGCAATTTTAGGGTAGGATTTCCTGTGGCTCACTATTTCATGGTGGTGGAGCAGGAGGCTGCTTATTCCCTTCTCCAGGGATCTGGAAGCAGAGCTGCACTGAGCTATTTATAACCCCTAAGTGCCACCCTTTACCCTACCTCTGCCAGCTAGATCCCTGTTTTCAAAAGGTTCTACAACCTCTCAAAACAGCGCCACCAACTGGGATCAACTGTTAAAACACAGGAGCCTGTGGGCACATTCAAAGATGACAGGATGCTACAGTTTTGCCATCTGCTGTTCCTACATTGAAATCTGAGCTGTGCTATCAGATTCCCCATTGTGGTTTGCTTTGTTAATCAGTGAAATACTCAGGGTTCTCAGTGTGAACTACACGTGCCTTATAACCTAGCATGTTGGTGTTTTCTTTTTTTTAATTTTTTTGTTTATTTTTATTTATTTATTTGAGAGTGACAGACAGAAAGGCAGAGAGAGAGAGAGAGAGAGAGAGAGAGAGAGAGAGAGAGAGAGAATGGGCGCGCCAGGGCCTCCAGCCACTGCAAACGAACTCCAGATGCATGCACTCCCTTGTGCATCTGGCTAACGTGGGTCCTGGGGAATTGAGCCTCGAACCGGGGGTCCTTAAGCTTCACAGGCAAGCGCTTAACCGCTAAGCCACCTCTCTAGCCCATGTTGGTGTTGTCTATCAAAATAGTTAATAAACTGTATCGCTACATTTATAAATATAATTGACATTGCTATAAAGAAATAACCAGGACATGATTATAGGCCACAGTTTGGCTGTATTTTCATAGCATAAGCTCCAAAGATAGAAGACTTTTTATGCTTCTTGGTGTTCTTTTTCTAATTTCAATGTTTTAGGAATCTGCTCATCAGAAATTTTATTAGTGCTGATATTTAAAAAATCTGTGGAAACTTGACCCCACACAGCTGTGTTTAGTATATTAAAGAGTCATGGGGAAAGTTTACAGTGTTTTTGGTTAACAGCGTGGTACTTTGAAAATGGGGAGGAGGTTGCCCAATGCCTAGCTGATTCTCTGCATGTATAGATTGTTCTGTTCTTGAGATTTTTAACAATCATGAAACTTACTTTTACTCTAGTTAAACAGTATTTAAGCTAAGGAACTTTGTTGTGATGTGTTTTCATAAGGCTATTTAGTAGAATTTTCTTTAAAATTTGATATTGCATAGGACTGTTTTAAGTAACTAGAGTGCTGAGGAAGCAGCTGCTTATTCAAGGCAAAGTTTTTTTTTTTTTTTCTTTGTACAAAAGTAACTAAGATTGAGTGACTATGGCTTGATGCCATTCTGTTTCTTCACTTCCTTCACATCTCATCTGTGAGGAAACAGGGCACAAGATCAAGGAGTGATGGGCAGAATTACCTGATTGCCTCAGCTTCCTGTGCTGTTCAAGTACTGATCCTTAGAATGTTAACTTAAGACACTTCTGCCCTTTGGCAGGTTTAAGTTCTTATGTTTGGCCTTCATTCACTCTAATGAATGCTTTCGTGGGGAAATGCACTGTGATGCATACTCAATGACAGAAAAGAAAAAGATCACCCCTTCCATTAAAGAAGAACATACAGGTTAACTGCCCCTGGGTAGTACGAGTATTGCCGTGAGTTTAATGCCACCCTTAAACTTCATAGTGAACTCCAGGTCAACCAGAGGTAAAATGAGACCCTAACTCAGGAAAAAACAAACAAACAAACAACAACAACAAAAAAACCCTATATGGTCAGTGCTTAGTAACTGCTAATAGCTATATCATTAATAATAATATTTTAATAATTTAATTTCCTCCTCCATGAGTGAACGTGAGTAGCAGTTACTTTTGTTTTAAAAGGACTTACAGGATACCTTTATTTATTTATTTTAAATATGTATATTTATTTGCAAGCCAAGAGAGGAGGTGGAGAGAAAGGGACAGGAGAGGAGAAAGGAAATGAACGTGTGCGTCTGGCTTTACGTGGGTACTGGGTAATTGAACACAGGCTGTCAAGCTTTGCAAGCAAGTGCCTTAAACTGATAAGCCACCTCCCCAACCCTAGGACACCTTTAAATAGCAAAGTTTCTTAAATTTAAGTGTTTAATTTACATTCATTTACCATTACCTATGAAAGTTAAGAGCACTTAGACAAGATAGATTCAGGAACTAACTAGACTGCTTGGTTACATTATAAAATGAGATACTGAGATTCATTTGTGTTCAAAGGGTAGATGATTGAGTCAGCCATGGTGGTGCATACTGGAATTCCAGCAAATAAGAAGCAGAAGACTAGAGGATCTCAACTTTAAGGCCAGCCTGGACTATAATGCACCCCTTTTCGAAACAAAAGCAAACAAAATTTGATTTTACTTAGAAAAAAAAAATAATGGGAGCTGGAGGGATTGCTCAGTTGTTAAGACACTTGCTTGCAAAATCTGATGGTCTGGGTTCAGTTTCCCCAGTACCCACATAAAGATGCACAAGGTGGTGCATGCGTCTGGAGTTGGTTTGTAGGGGCAGGAGGCCCTGGCACACTGCTTCTCCCGCTGCTCTCTCTCCTTCCCCTCCCTCCCTCCCTCTCCCTCTCCACCCTGTTCTTCTTCCCTCCCACATCCTTGCAAATAACAAAAAAAAAAAAAAAAAAAAAAAAAATTAAGCTAGCACTCTGGAAGCAGAGGTAGGAGGGTCTCCATCAGTTCAAGGCCACCCTGAGACTACATAGTGAATTCCACGTTAGTCTATCTCAACCCTATCTCAACAACAAAAACAAACAAACAAACAAAAAAAAAAACCCTTAAAAAAAAGGGGTGGAGTGCTGGCTTAGCACTTAAGGTGCTTGCCTGGGAAGCCTAAGGACCCATATCTGACTTCAGATCCCATGTAAGCCCAAGCCCAGATGCACAAGGTGAGACCCTACCTAGAAAAACCAACCAACCAAACAACCAACCAACCAACCGACCATCAAATATATACATGTATATATATGTGGTGGATGGATTGGTATAACTCATTGTCCTCAGCTGAGTTCTTTTTATTTGACTTTCTCGAATGTCTGCTTTTCATCTTTTTTTTTTAAAGATGCCTTGTGATTTATTTCCGGTTTGGTTTTTTTGCAAGGGGTGTGGAATGGAGCCAGAATTTACATTGGTGCCCCTTGTTTGAACCAGGAAGAGATGACCACATCAGATAGCCTGGGGCATAGTGGAGAAGGACTTAAGATGACTTTCTATAGAGCTACCCCACCCAAGGAACCTCTCAATCTATTTTCTGTCTCCACGTCTGCCATCCTGTAGCTCATCAGGGCTCATCCAGTGTTCTCTATAAACATTTGTATGTATTTCTCCTTTTTAAAAACTAGTAATTATGGAAAATTTCAAATATGTACAGAAATAGATTAGCAAACTCTAAATCAGTTATCACGAAACTTGGCAGTTTATCATCTCATAGCCAGTCTTCTGTGATCTATACTCAAATCATTTCTTTGGCATTATTATTTTTTATTTTTCAGGTAGTGTCTCGCCTTAGTCCAGGCTGACTGGATTCAAGGTGGCTTCAAACTCACACAGCAGTCCTCCTACCTCTTCCTCAGAGTGCTGGGATTAAAGACGTGCGCTACCACACCTGGCTTTCAATATTATTATTATTATTATTTTGGTTTTTCGAGGTAGGGTCACACTCTAGCCCAGGCTGACCTGGATTCACTATGTAGTCTCACAGTGGCCTCAAACTCACAGCGATCCTCCCAAGTGCTGGGATTAAAGACATGCACCACCATGACCGGTTTCAGCATTATTTTTTATAGAAAATTTCAGACATTAATTTTTCTCTAAAACTATTTCAGGACATATCTCTAAAAATGAATCCATGGACACATAAATCCAAAAAAAAAGGTTATATTTAGTTGATCATTGTCATCTGTTTTTTCTTTTTCCTTTCTTTTTTGGGGGGGGGTGTGGGCAGGACACAAATCTTGCTGTGTAGCTCTGGCTGGCTCCAACTAGCTGTAGGCTTCCTGCTCAGTTTCTAAGTGTGAGGATTACAGCCCCCCCCCCCCCCGCACCACGCTGGATGAGTCTCTACATGTATGAGTGCTCTCACCTTTTTTTTTTCTCTCTCTCTCTCTGTTTTTTTTTTTTTTTTTTTTTTTTTTTTTGAGGTAGGGTCTCACTCTAGCCCAGGCTGACCTGGAATTCACTCTGTAGTCTCAGGGTGGCCTCGAACTCATGGTGATCCTCTTACCTCTGCCTCCCAAGTGCTGGGATTAAAGGCGTGCGCCAGCATGTCTGGCACTCTCTCTTTTTGGGTAGGGACTCACTCTAGCCCAGGGTGACCTGGCACTCACTCTAGTTTCAGGCTGGCCTTGAACTTACATCCTCCTACCTCTGCCCAGCTATTCATGTGGGTGCTGGGGGAATTGAACTCAGGCCCTCTTGGTTATACGGGATGTGCACTGAACTGCTGAGCCATCTCTGCAGCCCCTCGAGTTGCTTTTTAGAGTCAGAGGCAAGTCTTAGTGGAGCAGATCCACCCCCAGTGACATGCCCCCTGTAGTGGGATCTGCCTACTAGGGGTTCATGTTGCCAGCCCAAATTGTATGTTTTGTTTTGTTTTGTTTTTTTTTCCTAAGGTAGGGTCTCACTAATCTAGCCCAGGCTGACCTGAAATTCACTATGTAGTCTCAGGGTGGCTTCGAACTCACGGTGATCCTCCTACGTCTGCCTCCCAAGTGATGGGATTAAAAGTGTGCGTCACTACAGCTGGTGCCAGCTCAGTTTTAATGAAATGCCTGAGTCTATGGGGCCAGACACTCAAATTATCACTTTGAAGCTACCATACTAGCCTATCAATGTTTTTAATTTTTTTAATTAGGAACTTTACTGTGTGAACATACTGCATATTGGTCATATTCCCATTGGGATGGATGGAGATATATATATATATATATATATATATATATATATATATATATATATGGTATATGTTCTCTCTCCCCACTCCCATTCTATTTAAAGTCGTCCTCAGTGGTGTTTATCAGTATTCACTGTGGGTTATCTGCTTCGTGGGAAGGAATTTGTACTTGGTACTGAGAACCAAGTTAGAAGCAGATGGTTTGGAAAATCATAGACCCCAGAGGGAAGCTCCCTCTGTTCTTGGCTCATATGTTTATCCCTTTCGATCCCATTCTAGGTTAGCAATGTTTGTTTGATAATGGATTTTTGTTTCTCTTTTTACAGGTCCTTCATTTTGGAAATGTCAAAGATCTGCCCTTTGGGTTTCAACCACTCACCTTGGATGTAAATAAACTCAGTTCCTTTTACTTCGTTGAAAGAAGTCAAGAGACCCTACCTAGACAAATCTCTGAACACTTCATTCCAGGTAAGTTATCGAATGCAAGCAGCAGGGTGTAACTTTACTAGGAGTGACGTCCACACTGCTCTACGTACAGCTCCTTTCAGTGCAGTTCCTTCCTAGGATGCTCTGCTAGGATTCGAGACTTCTTAAAGTAAGCACGTCAGCCCTAGTGCAGGTGGTGCACTTAATGGGAAGTGACAGTAGTCACATCTTCCAGCTCAAAATACAGAGAAGTTTGTTTCCCTTTGCTTTTGTGTGTGTGTACACTGGGGTCTCTTGCTGCTGCAAGCAAATGCCTATTCTGCTGTATGTGGGTGGCTGGGGAATTTAAAGCTTTGTAAGCAAGCACCTTTAACCACTGAGCTATCTCCAAGGTCCCTGTATCTTCACGTCCAGCTCTATATTTTCTTTCCCTAGACATAAAAACAAGCTATTTTTCTTTCATTTCAAAACAGTTGGCATAAGGGCTGGAGAGATTGCCTAGTGGTTAAAGCGCTTGCCTACAAAGCCTTAAAGGACCCAGGTTGGACTCCCCACTACCCATATAATGCCAGATATCCAAGGTGGCTCATGTGACTGGGGGTTTGTTTGTTAGAGGGCCTGGCACACCCATGCTCTCTCGCTCTCTCTCATAAACAAATAAAGTAAATAAATATAAAAACCTGTTGCTGGAAAGCTGAAGTGAGCATGTTGCTGGCGGAGTGAAAACGAGCACTGCTGGAGACTGGGTGGCCAGGAACCACCCAGGCATAAAATTCCTCACACTCTATCTCAGGAATTTCACTTCTGGAAATCATTCCTAAGGGTATAACCTGAAATGCATAAGTTATACAATCCATGAAAATGTTACAGTATAATGTCCAGGGCAGGAGAGGAAAATTGTGGCACTTAAACATTTATAGATGATAGGTTTGAACGCCATGCAATAGCATGGGCAATACCTACTTGTGATAAAAAGTTCAACATTGTATGTATAATATAACCATGTAAGCTAATATACAATGACAAAGAAATGCCCTGGAGTTGGACTTGTAAAAGTCTCCTTAATTCTTTTTTTTTCCTTTTTTTTATTTCAAATTTTTATTAACAACTTCCATGATTATAAAAAAATATCCCGCGATTGGGCTGGAGAGATGGCTTAGCGGTTAAGTGCTTGCCTGTGAAGCCTAAGGACACTGGTTCGAGGCTCGACTCCCCAGGACCCACGTTAGCCAGATGCACAAGGGGGCGCCACGCGTCTGAAGTTCGTTTGCAGTGGCTGGAGGCCCTGGCGCACCCATTCTCTCTCCCTCTCTCTATCTGCCTCTTTCTGTCTCTGTCTGTCACTCTCAAATAAATAAATAAAAATAACAACAACAACAAAAATCCCGTGGTAATACCCTCCCTCCCCCCACTTTCCCCTTTGAAACTCCATTCTCCATCATATCCCCTCCGCATCTCAGTCAGTCTCTCTTTTATTTTGATGTCATGATCTTTTCCTCCTATTATGATGGTCTAGGTAGTGTCAGGCTCTCTGAGGTCACGGATATCCAGGCCATTTTGTGTCTGAAGGAGCATGTTGTAAGGAGTCCTACCCTTCCTTTGGCTCTTACATTCTTTCCGCCACCTCTTCTGCATTAGACCCTGAAGGCTCTTTAATTCTGACTTCTTTTGACATTCTAGAATTATGGAAAGCTGGTTCTAATGGCCCCAAATTGGGGCTGGAGAGATGGCTCAGTGGTTGAAGGCACTTGGCTTGCAAGGCCTGCTGGCTCACTACCCACGTAAAGGCAGATGTACAGAGTGGTTCATATGACTGATACCTGTAGTCTGTCCTTACAAATAAATAAAAATCATTTAAAAAAGGCTCCAAATTTACCCTGAAATTATCAATTCTACATTCCTTGTTTTAAGTTACTGCCTTTTCTATAAGGCCCTAGGAATTACTGCATGTGTAGTCACATTCTGTAGGATAGGATGGTTATGTAGTTATAGAGCTGCACAGATGAAGACAGTCTCTGTGCACTCAAGGAATACTTTTATATGAGAGACAGAGCAAGCATACAAACTTCAGTGTACTTACCAGATAAAATGACAGTTTGGGTTGCCTACTGGATTGTGTGTTTTTTGTTTTTCTTTTTGCGTATTTTAGTTTATTATAGAGAGAGAGAGAGAGAGGGAGGCAGATAGAGAATGGGCACACCAGGCCTCAAGCCACTGCAAACGAACTCCAGACACATGCACCACCTTGTGCATCTGGCTTTTGTGAGTGCTGGGGAATCGAACTTGGGTCCTTAGGCTTTGCAGGAAAGCACCTTAACTCCTAAGCTATCTCTCCAGTCCTTGTTTTTTTTTTGTTTTTGAGGGTGGAGTTCTTGAAGTAGGGTCTTGCTCTAGTCCAGGCTAACCTCGAATTCAGTATGTAGTCTCAGGGTGCCCTTAAACTCATAGTGATCCTCCTACCTCTGCCTCCCAAGTGTTGGAATTAAAGGCGTGCACCACCACACTTGGCTGTTTTTAACTTTCTATAAACAGTGTCTGTGCATACAGGCAATATACCATGATCATAATCCCCTTCATCCATCCTCCCTTTCCCCACCTCCCAGTGGTTTTTTTCACTGTAATTTTTTTTTTAATTTGTGTGTGTGTGTGTGTGTGTGTACGAATGTTAACACGTACACCAGGATCTCTTGTTGCTGTAAATGGATGCCCATCCGGCTTTATGTGGGTGACTGGAGAATTGAACCCAGGTTGGCAGGCTTTGCAGGCAAGTGCCTTTAACTGCTAAGTCCTTTACTGTCAACTTAAATTAGCTTTGACAAGCTTGAAAAGCAGCCCATGAAACACCATTTTCAATTTGTTTTGTTGTTCACAGGCATCATTTTATTAGTAATTCTTTTAAACATTGTTTTTGACAATTTTATACATGTATATAATTATTTTGGTTATGTTCACCCCCATTACCTTTTCTTGTTTCTCTCCCACTCCTGCTGGACCCTGTCTACTTGGATGTCATCTTTTGGTGAACCCACTGAGTTTAATAAGGGCTGCTTACATGAGCATAGGTCAGGGTATTAGTAATAAATTTTTACAAAATGTTCCTTGACATTGTACATACTGCTGCTTCAGTTTCAGTTTATCTGATCCTAGAGGCATGTGGTATAGAAGAACAATTACTGAACAGGTGCCCAATCAGAACTGTGGCCTGGGCTTCTGTTGGTAAATAAATACCATGGGACCTGTTGTTTCTAAAGTAACACCCCATTATGCTCACAGGTCGCCTTAGAATCTCTAACATTTATCACCTAAGAGAGAAAGCCTTATCAATTTCTTCTGAATTACAACTTTGGCCAAGTGGAACATGTATCAACCTTATCAGTATTGCATATGCAAGTGACACTGCCACCAGTCTGCTGAGTAGGTTTCTGCTCTATCCAATTGTGCCTTCCTTAGTGTTGGCAGTTCCAGGCCTATGAGAACCATTGGTCCATGAGAGGCTTATGGCTGTGGGTTTTGAGAACTAGAGGCTTATGGCCCCAAACTCTAGAGGCAAACCCCTTATAGTTCTACGTTCTCAGGTCATAGGCTTATTGCTCTGTCTTACTTTCCAGTGGCTCCTAAACTCAGTCACTGGTGACCCATGGCCCTTCGCAACAGTAGCATTCACAGCAGCAGCCCTGAGTGCTGGACCTACAGCTCCTAACAATGGTTAGTATCGTAGCTCCCAGGGCTCCCAGGCCTTAGTCTTTAATGCTACGTACCCTTCTACCTTTCTACTGTCAGTGCTGTTGACATTCAACTTCCTTTGCTTCCATCTGCTATCCTTCATTGTCTTGAAGTAAAAATAGGAGAAAGCTAGCTTCTTTTAGACAATTTCAGTTAGAAATTGAGGCCCAGAGACAGGAGATGCCACTCCACATACCAATCCTCCTTGGCAGGACTTGAGACTGCTATAGCGCCCCCTGCTGTCCACAGTGTAGCATGCTGTGCCCTTACCTACCCAGGTGGGCTGGCACGGGAGCCTGCCTCTTCAAATCTACAGACCAATGGGGTCTTCCGTTTTACATACCTGAATCTGAGGAAGGAATACATTTCTATCAATTATAAAGGCTATTCTGGCTCCTCCTCTGGTCTCTGGATTCTCTCTTTGCCTGCCTCTGTTCACTGTGGCCATAGAAACACACGAGTGGCTTCCTCTCTCACCCAGCTTGGCTGGGTGGGTGGGAGGGAGAACATACACTGTTTCTTGGTTGGGGGGATCTTTTCTGCTTGCCTCTGCTTTAGAGTTTACAGTAACTTCTCACTTTAATTATATGTGTCATGTAATTACTTGTGTAATTCCCTTATATTCCAGATCTGCCACGTAGATGCTTTCACTAACTCTAGGCCTGTTACCCATGTACTTCTCTAAACTCAGGGTAACCATAAATACAACTCTTTTACTAAGTTCCCACCGCTTGTCCTCTTAACTACCTTCATAGGAAAACACAAGGTGCATGCTGTGTCTTGTCAATCTTCCTACATATACACCTAAGTTCTGTCTTCCACATGCTTGTGCCTCCACTCCAGTCTTTCCTTAAAAACCTCCATTTCTGTTAAGTAAACCTTATGAACTATGCATTGTTTTCCACCTGAATGCATGTTTCCTACTTGCTGCATGTTTAGGACTCTGTTCTAGCCGTTCTAGATGCCAGTATCCCCTAAATAAACTGTAGAATTTGTGTTTCTCCCTAAATTTAATAATTCATAATTCATCCTTCTTGGGTTCATTTTTATCAATTCTTTGCTAAAAATAGAAAACCCATAATTGGGGTTCACAAACTTGGGGGAACCCCTACTGAACCACCAAATTCTGCATCAGTCTCACTCAGCTCCTCTGTTTCTTGTTCATGTCCCTGGTCATTCTCTAGGACTCTTCACCTGCTTCCTTGCTGCCTGGACCTTTACTGCTACTGCCCTTGCCACTGCCATTGCTCCCGCTTCTGCTGCTACTGCCACTACGGTCACCACCACCTAAACCTCTGCTCTCCGTCTCCTACCTGCTCAACTTGCTGTGTCGTGATAATCATCACACTAGGCCGCTTGGGAGAGACCTTTTGTTGGGCCTAATGTTGCAACACCCAAGGACCTGTGGGGGCACAGCATAGGAGGGTGCCTCCTGGTCTTTTCCAAAGGAGTATGTATGACATGGGTGTGGCCAAAGGATTGTGTTGGCATGAGTTAGAGCTTTGCATAAAAATCAGCCACGAGTCTCACATCACTGTGGAAGTGCTCCCTGTGACATCTTGAGTGAGAATAGCTGTAGGGCTATTGAATGTTGGCCATGGCTTGTCTTGCCTGGAGTGCTCTTTCTGAGGCCTGCTGAAGGTTGTCCGGAGCAGTCATGTCTAGAGCAAGGCCTGAAGTAGGACCCTGTCTTCAGCTTGCGGTGAACCCCCACAGCTGCTGTAGTGTTCCAAGAGCGATCTTTGGGCATCTGAAACAGCTGGGCTGACCTTCCCTGCAACTGCCACTGCTGTGACTGTACCAAGCATAAGGGGAAGGTCTGAGTGCTGCCATTTGAAGGCTTCAGTGGCCCTTTGCTGCCAGGGTTTTCATGCTGTCATAGGGAAGGGGAACAACTCAGAAGGATTATAGGACACTTTCAATTAAATTTATTAACAGTGCTTAACTATTAGCTAAAAACTCTTAGGAAAACTTGGGGTCATCCTATCTGTCTCAACATCAAAAAGTAAAAATTGCCTTAAAATGTATATTAAATTATGTTTATATAAAGATGTACGAATTTGTTTGCAGTGACAGGAGGCCTGGCATGGCCATATTCATATTTTTTTGTGTTTCAAATATTTTTTCTTTTCAAATTATTTTTATATATTTATTTATTTGAGAAAGAGGCAGAGAGAGAGAATGGTCACACCAGGGCCTCCAGCCACTGCAAACAAACTCCAGATGCATGTGCCACCTTGTGCATCTGGCTTATATGGGTTCTGGGGAATTGAACCTGGGTCCCTTGGCTTGGCAGGCATGTGCCTTGACCAGTAAGCCATCTCTCCAGCACTGAAAAAAAATGTTTTTAAAGTGAATTGCCTCCCTGTAAGTTATTACCCAGTATTTTGGAGCTTAGTTGGGAAATAGTCTTTTCTCACCTACAGGTTTTTTTAGTGCTCTGTGGGAGGTGGATGCATTCTGTCAGTGCTTAAAGAGATGTGAAGATGAGACTTTCCTTATGCCTCTGCCTTTATAGTTTGTTGCTGGAGTCACTGTTATGTAATGGTCTAGTGAAGGAGGCTGCATGAGGTATTTTCTGGAAGCTTTCACAAATTGGTTTGTTTTGAGACCAGGTCTTAGAACTCCTAGGTTTTCCCTTGTTACTGCCACATACTGCCTTTAATCCTTATTGATCAGGCTTATCCCTTTCCATATGTGGGTTATTATGTGGCAGTGGACAACTGTGATCTCAGCATATGGGCTGCTCAAGCAGGAGAATTGGGTTCTTCAATCCAGTCTGGACTGCGTAGCAAGGCTCTGTCTTTAAAGACCAACTGGCTGGGAATGTAGCTAAGTGGTTGTGCTTACCTGCCTTGTACAAGGCCCTGGGTTTGATCCCCAGCACTGTACACACCTAAAAGTGTGTAATTATTATTAATTTCCCAAGGTAGGGTCTCACTCTAGCACAGGCTAACCTGGAATTCACTATGTAGTCTCAGGGTGGCCTCGAACTCATGGCAATCCTCCTACCTCTGCCTCCTGAGTGAGTGCTGAGATTAAAGGTCTGTTGGATTTTGTCAAATGCTTTTTCTGCATCTAATGAGATGATCATGTGACTTTTGTGCTTCAGTCCTTTTATATAAACATATTACATTTATCGATTTGCATATGTTGAACCATCCCTGCATCTCTGGGATAAAGCCTACTTGGTCAGGATGAACGATCTTTCTGATATACTCTTGTATTCTGTTTGCCAGTATTTTGTTGAGAATTTTTGCATCTATGTTCATGAGGGAGATCGGTCTGTAATTTTCTTTTTTTGTTCTATCTTTGCCTGGTTTTGGTATCAGAGTGATGCTAGCTTCCTAGAAGGAGTTTGGTAGGATTCCTTCTTTTTCTATTTTATGGAAAACTTAAGAAGCAATGGTGTTAGTTCTTCCCTGAATGTCTGGTAAAATTCACCAGTGAATCCATCTGGACCTGGACTTTTTTTAGTTGGGAGATTTTTGTTATGTTGTGTTCTCATTATCATTTGTCTCTGAATTTTTTGATTTTCTTCTTGATTTCTTCACTGACCCATTCATCATTTACTAGTGCATTGTTTAGTTTCCGTGATTTTGTGTATGCTCTATAGCTTTTCTTGCTATTGATATGTAGTTTGATTCCATTGTGGTCAGATAGAATGCAAGGAGTTATTTCAATTTTCCTGTATTTGTTAAGATTTGCTTTGTATGGTGTATTTTAGAGAATGTTCCATGTGCTGCTGAAAAGAATGTATATTCTGTAACATTTGGATGAAATGTCCTGTAGATATCTGTTAGGTCCATTTTTTTCTATGACCTCATTTAATCCAGATGACTCTCCATTTATTTTTTGCTGGGATGACCTGTCAATTTATGAGAGTGGGGTGTTGAAGTCACCCACTACAATTGTGTTTGGTGTTATCTGTGACCTTAGTTCTGATAGCATTTGTTTGATGAAGTTGGGAGCCCCCATGTTAGGTGCATATATGTTTAGGATTGTAATGTCCTGCTGTGGAGTGTGCATTTAATCAATATAAAGTGGCCTTCCTTATCTTTCTTAACTAATGTTGGACTGAAGTCTACCTTGTCAGATATTAGAATAGCGACCTATGCTTGTTTCCTAGGCCCATTTGCTTGAAACACCATTTTCTAACCTTTTACCCTAAGATAGTGCCCATCCTTTGTAGAAAGGTGAATTTCTTGGAGGCAACAAATTGAAGGATCCTGCTCTTTAACCCAGTCTGCAAACCTGTGTCTTTTGGTTGAGGCACTGAGGCTGTTGATATTAAGATATATTATTGAGAGGTGTGTGTTTGTTTTTGCCATTTTTTTTGGTAGTTCTTTCGGTTTTACCTTTGCTCTCGTGTTAACTAATATTTGAGTATTGTTTTTTTCAGGTTCCTTATATGTGTGCTTTTCTTTCTCTTCAGCATGGAGAATTCTTTCAAGTATTTTCTGTAGGTTAAGGTACTAGGTGTGGCTCTCAAAACTCTTGAGAGTATCTACAAAAGTGACCCTAGGTGTTGGGTTTGCCTGCTATGAGAGTATTCAAGTAGGCTGAGTGGAACAAAATACAGGCAGATTCTAAAATTTAACTAAATAATGTACACATTCAATGAATAACAGCACAGAGTATTTATGCAAGAGTAGGTATTATGGCAACCAGATCCTCTAACACGGTCACTGTCCCTTAGGGTGTGTGGTGCCCCACACCCTTAATCCTGTCAAAAAGGAGGTTAATATTTCTGGTCGGCTGAGTTGTTCCAAGCCAGCTTGTGACAAAGTGAGACCCTTCCCTAATGTATAACAGAAGAGGAAACAAAGCCACTATAAATCAAGAAGCAACAAATAACAAGCCCAAATATAGCTTATTTAAGAATGGCAAATCTGACCATCCATAAGATTTAACATATAATTTATCCTGATATGGAAGGTGCAATTAGCACTTCCGATTATCAGACTTATTTGGCGGGTACTGACCTGGTGTAATCCCAGTTGCCTTTTGGGATGATTTTAGTCTCAGTTATGCTGCACTCCTGCTTGGGTCCCTCTTTGATGCACTGTGGGTTCAAGACTGTGGCTGGGTCTTTGGATTGCTGCTCTGGTTGTTGGTGCTGGGTGCTGTGAGCTCCCTTCCCCAGGTCTCTGGTGCTTGGGCTGGCAGTGGAGGAGGGGAGGCTGTGGATGGTGGCTCTAGTTCTCCTGCTGGTCCAGGTGATCCTCTTCCTCAGTAGCTGCTCCTCTGTTCTTCCCTGCCGTCCTTCCTTCACGTATCTTGAGTTTGTGAGCAGGCTGGAGTGAGTGGAAAATCACTTCACATGGCTTTTCCTGCGGCTCCAGCCGAGCTTTGCAGCTGTGGCCCCGCGGACCTGCTGCTGGATCTGCTTCAGCCTGCCTGTGTGGGCTCTGGATGCTCTGGATCTCTCCTACTTCTCCGCTGCTGTTGGTAATTTCTTATACACCTCACTTTTTAGTAGAGTGCATTTTTCTTCTTCTTTTTTTTTTTTTTTTTGGCTTTTTCTCCCCTAGGCTGCATTGGCGTGGTTCCTACACCGCCATCTTAACCGGGAGCTGATTCCTTATTGGTCAGGTTTGCTCCTGCATGTGACAGTTACATGGTGATGCAGTCTACCAGTGACTGTTAAAGACAGGCTCATGCTCTGTACCCCAGGCTGGCTTCAAACTCACCATTTTCTGCCTCTCCATTACTGAGATTATAGGCATGTGCCATCATGTTTGTTACTTTTTCTCTGATTATAAATGTAATATGCAGGTGTATCATGCAAAGTCATGGAAAGACTTCTCTGTCCACATAACCTTTTCTTGTTGACAATTTGTGACAGCTGTCTTCTTCCTTTCTTTTTGATTCTGTAGAGGTCTTACTGGGTATCACTGTTCTGCCCTGCCATCTTATTGCCATCCACTGGAATGAATCGTTCTTGGAGTTGCTGAGGTCAGAAGACGAGGATCTATCCTTGACTCAGTCAAACCTTTCCTTCACCTTCCAGTTTGAAAGAAGCCAGAATCTTGCTTATTTATAATCAGACTGTTTGTTACCTACCTGCCTTTCCCAAGAGTCACCTACTGTTGAGCCTCTTAGAAGGAAATGACATTCTGAAGGTGTGAGGTCCTGGTTGCTGTAAAATTGATCTGTGTTATGATTGACCTTCACCTCCCTGGTCCCAAATAATTATTTTTTTTGAGGTAGGGCTTGGCTGTAGCCCAGGCTGACTTGGGTTTCACTATGTAGTCTCAGGGTGGCCTCAAACTCATCAGTCCTCCTACCTCTGCCTCATGAGTGCTGGGATCCAAGGTGTGCATCACCACACCTTGCTTTATTTTTTTTTTTTTTATAATTTATTTGATGGAGAGAAAAAGGAAGAGAGAGAGAGAGAGAATGAATGAATGGGTGCAACAGGGCCTCCAGCCACTGCAAACGAACTCCAGACACATGCTGCACTTTGTGCATCTGGTTAACATGGGTCCTGGGGACTTGAACCTGGGTCCTTTGGCTTTGCAGGCAAATGCCTTAATCGCTAAGCCATCCCTCCAACCACCCCACTTTTATTTTTGAATAAGCTCCTAAGGTGAGATGTTTGGTCAGGCAAAACAGGAGTGAGGCTGATAGGTTGGCTGGGATAGACTCTAGCATCTTGCCTTGCATTGATAATGGGATCCTTTACTGTAGCCAGTGATGGTGTAGCAGAGATAAATAGGATGGTTACTTAATCTTGGAGTTATGCTAGGAACACACAGGAAAGCATATTATAGTGACTCAGTTTCTGATGTGACGGACTAGGTGTTGCGATTTGAGGTTCTTTTATTTATTCATTTATTATTATTTTTTATTAACTTCCATGATTGTAAACAATGTCCCATGGTAATGCCCTCCCTCCCACCACCTTCCCCTTTGAAACTCCACTCTCCATCATATCCCTTCCCCCTCTCAATAAGTCTCTTTTATTTTGATGTCATGATCTTTTCCTCCTATTATGATGGTCTTGTGTAGGTAGTGTCAGGCTCTCTGAGGTCATGGATATCCAGGCCATTTTGTGTCTGGAGGACCACATTATAAGGAGTCCTACCCTTCCTTTGGCTCTTACATTCTTTGTGCCACCTCTTCCACATTAGACCCTGAGCCTTGGAAGGTGTGATAGAGATTGCAGTGCTGAGCACTCCTCTGTCACTTCTTCCCAGCACCATGGTGCCTTCTGAGTCATCCCAAGGTCACTGCCATCTGAAAAGAGAAGGTTCTCTACCAAAAGTGAGAGTAGCACTAATATATGGGTATGAACATTAAGAGAAGTGCTTACTGGGCAGTTTGATAAGCATAGTATATACATTTGGCCAGACAACAGCAGACGTTATACCCCTAGGACTCATGACTACCCCTGTTTTAGGTAGGTTTTCAGTATCAGGGATGTATTCCCTCCCATGGAGTGGGCCTCCAGTCCATTTAGAGGGCAGTTGGTTTCCACCATGACAGACATGCTACCCGTTGGCTCATTTGGCCTGGCTGTCCAAATATAAGGCTTGCAGTGTCCACTGTTGAGTATCTTCACTGGTGATTTCTCCCATTGAACTGCATGCAGAATGGCTTCTTCCAGCTTTCTGTCAGCTGGTCTACATGGAGGAGGTTATCAGCTCAGTTCAAGCAGGATTTCTCAGTGGCCTTGCAGCCCAAGTATGTGGAGTCTTCAGCAATAGGGTCTTAGTATCTATTCCTGGTGGGAAACCAAGGGCGATTTGACATTTTTATTGACATCCAGGTAAGCATATCTTCTGAAGTTTGGGAGAGTATGCCACTGGAGATACTGGAATGCAGAGCTGTCAGCACTGGGAATGGGAATAGTTAGAACTAGAAATGTTCACCTCACATGGAAGGAACCCTGATGCCTAGTGCTAGGGAGGAAGAGAGCTGGGAAAGCTGTCAGAGAAACAGGAGCTGGTAGTGAAGAGAGAGTTGGACAGTTGAAAGCTCATTCATTCACTGTACCTTCAGGACATGAGGACTGAATCTTTTTACCTAGTTCTTAGACTAGGTGCCTTGGCATGGACTGTTTCCTCTTGGGCAGTTCTACCTTCTGTTAGCCCAGCACCCCCAGTCCAAACCCAAAACCGCTCTGTCACTTACGTTGGAGCTAACACATGATCACCAAAATTCCTTCCAGCCTCAACTTAAGGTTTGAAAGTCCCAGAAAATATGAGTCATTGGGCCCAGAGAACTTAATTTCTTACAATGTCCTGTCTGAGAATCTAAACATTGATATGTAAGTTTTATAAGTCTGCGTTTTATTTTGTATCATTTATTATAGCAAATTCTTTTTGTTTTAATTATTTTTATATATTTGAGGGGGGCAGAATGGGTGCCCCAGGGCCTGTAGCCACTGCAAACGCATTCCAGATGTATGCGCCCCCTTGTGCATGTGGCTGACATGGGTCCTGGGGAATCAAACCTCCGTGCTTTGGCTTTACAGCCAAGCGCCTTAGCCGCTAAGCCATCTCTCCAGCCCTAAGTTTTATTTTTATGTATTTATTTGAGGTGGTGGGTAGATAGAAAGGCCTCTAGCCACTGCAAACAAACTCCAGATGCATGCACCACCATGTGCATCTGCCTTATGTGAGTAATGGGGAATCGAACCTTGGTCCTTTGGCTTATTAGGCTTGCACCTTAACTGCTAAGCCATCTCTTTAGCTCTGCTTTTGTTTTGTGAAATAGGGTGTCATGTAGGCGAGGCTGTCTTCAAACTTGCTTGTGCCTCTCAAGTTTTGGGATGACAGGCTTGTGCTGCCATGCTTCACTAATTGCAGCGTACTGTTGCAAGCGCTGGGTATGTAGTTCAGTAGTAAAGTGCTTGCCTAACATGGGTAAGACCCTGGGCTAAGTGATGAAGAGTGGCAACCATGGCAACCCAGGTGAAAGTTTCTTCTCAATCTGTCTGTGGGTTGTGGTGGGGGCGGGCAAAGTACCACCCAGCTGGTATAATCTGTTGGAAATTTGTGCAGCAGATGCCCCTACTGTCCTGCCTCATAACTTTAGTTTATCACTGATTTCGATTGAAACTGACTCTTGTGTGGTCTGAGTCTTTCCAGCACCTCTTCTTCCCCCCCTTTTTAAATGGTTTTCATGGTAATGTGTTTCTGTAGCCCAGGCTGACCTGGAATTCACTATGTAGTCTCAGGGTGGCCCGGAACTCATGATGATCCTTCAAAGGGGTGTGCCACCATGCCTGGCAAGCAGCACCTCTTTTCTGTCTCAGGACCTTCAAAGGAGTGTGGGAAGTCAGCACCCTTCCTCCCAGTCTTTAACCAGTGGAGGAATGCAAGCAAACCCTAATATCTTGCCTCCTCTAGGGTGCATAGACACGCACCCCATCCTTCAGCAGTCTCCTCTTGTACCTGTTTCCCTCATGTGGTTTGATTCAGGTGTTCCCTATAAACTTGGGTGTTCTGAGTTCTGGGTTCCCAGCTGATGGAGATTTGGGAATTAATGCATTCTGAAGGCAGTGTATTGTTGGAGGCAGGCTTATGGGTATTACAGCCAGTTTCCCCATGCCAGTGTTTGGCACACTCTCCTGTTGCTGTTGTCCACCTGATGTTGACCAGGGGGCGATGTCCACCCTCTGCTCATGACATCATGTTCCCCTGCCATCCTGTAGCTTCCCCTTGAGTCTGTAAACCAAAATAAACCTTTTTTTTTTTTTCCCCAAAAGCTGCTCTTGGTCAGGTGATTTCTGCCAGCAATGTGAACCTGACTGCTACACCTCACTTCTTTTTTTTTTTTTTTTTTTTTTCGGTGCTGAGGACCGAACCCAGGGCCTTGCGCTTGCTAGGCAAGCGCTCATCCACTGAGCTAAATCCCCAACCCCTACACTTCACTTCTTTATTTTGGGTATTATCCTATTTTCTGTCTTTAAAAAAATATTTATTTGCAAGCAGATAGACACAGGAGAGAAGAGGGAAGAGAGACAGAGGGAGAGGGAGGGAATGGGCACACCAGGGCCTCTAGCCACTGCAAACAAACTCCAGATGCGTACACCACTTTGTGGATACTGGAGAATTGAACTGGGATTGTTAGGCTTTGCAGGCAAGCGCCTTAACTGTTGAGCCATCTCTCCAGCTCTGTCTTGTTTTCATCTGGCTAAAACTTTGAATATAGAAGTTGTCAGTCAAGCTGACTATGTAGGTTAAATGCGAACAAAAGCTTTCTTTAATGAATTTCTTTTTAATTGTCCCTATCAATAATAGTGCCTAAAATAATGTGTGGGGGAGGAGGGCAAAGAAAACATAACTGTGGAATGCAAAAACAGCAGACATGTTGCTGAAGTTTAAGCTAAATTTATTCATAGGCACTGTGTAATGAAATCATTGTCTGAATTTTTTTTTCATCCTCTTTTTTTTTCATTTCACTTACATGAAAAATCAGGAAATAGTTGGCACAAAGAGATAGCACTCAGTGTGCTTTTATTGATTAACATGTCACTTTTTCTTGATGAGTTCTGGGTGGCTTTTGCCAGGGGGCCGGTGGGGGTGTAAAATTATAGAATATGATAGAAAACGATTAACAATGTTACAGTGGTGGGCTGGGTGTGGTGGCACACACCTTTAATGCCTGCACTTGGGAAGCAGAAGTAGGATGATCGTCATAAGTTCAAGGCCACCCTGAGCCTACGTGGTGAATTCCAGATCAGCCTGGGCTACAGCAAGACCCTACTTCCAGGGGAAAGGGGCGGTGGGGGGAACAACACACTCACCAAAAAAAAAAAAAAAAAAAAAAAAAAGAAGAAGAAGAAGAAGAAAAGAAAGAAAGAAAGGACAGAAAGAAAAATGACTTACTATGGTTATGCATTTTGTAATCTTAACACTCAGGAGGCTGAGGCAGGAGGATATATAGAGCAAGGCACTGCTTTAAAAAACAAGCCAGATGTGGTGGCACATGCCTTTAATCCCAGACAGAGGTAGGAAGATTGCCATGAGTTTGAGGCCACCTTGAGACTACATAATGAATTCCAGGTCAGCCTGGGCTAGAGTGAGACCCCACCTTGAAACCCCTGCCCCCCCAAAAAAGGCGGCTGGAAGCTGACTTGGTTACTTGCTGCATGTGCTTGTGCCTGAGAGGAGCAGATTCAACTTTAGTTTAGCTTCCACGTAAACAGCTGGGTGTGGCAATGCATGTCCATAACCCCAGTGATAGAGGGTGGACACTGGAGAATCACTGGAGCTTGCTGGTCAGTTAGTCTGACCAAAAGGTTCATTGAGAGACTAGCTCAAGGAAGCTCACAGAAGAGCGGTAGAGGAAGGAGACACTTGATACTCTCTTCTGGTTTCCCTATGCTCACAAATGCACAGGGGATATGCATCTGTGCACACACGTGTGCATATTCCACCCCACACACAAATACTAAAAAAGGGAGGGAGAGATAAAAGTAGGGGTTGGGATGGGTTGGAGAGATGGCTTAGTTGGCACTTGCCTGCAAAGGCTAAGAACCCGAGTTTTAATTCCCCAGTAACCATGTAAAGCCAGATGCATAAGGTGGCATATACTTCTGGAGTTGGTTTGCAGTGGCATGCCCATTTTCTCCCTCCCTCTTTCTATCTCTCAAGTAAATATTTAAAAACTAAAGCAGGGTCCAGGCGTGGTGGTGCATGCCTTTAATCCCAGCACTTGGGCGGCAGAGGTAGGAGTATTGCTGTGAGTTCGAGGCCACCCTGAGACTCCATAGTGAATTCCAGGTCAGTCTGGGCTAGAGTGAGACCCTACCTCGAAAAACAAACGAACAACAATAATAACAACAAAAAAACCAGAAAAAACTAGCTCAGTTGGTAGTGGTTGCCTAGCATGCATGAAGCCTTGGGTGTGATCCCCAGCACCACATAAACGGGGCATGGTAGCACATACCTATCCTAGCCATTCAGGAGGATCAGAAGTTCAAGGTCAACTTCATCTACATAGTGAGTTGGAGGCCAGACATGACATGTCTCAAAAAACAATGAAAAATCTAGGAATTGTGGAGGCCCTTTTGTACTTTCTTGTCTTCTGTACAGGGTGACATCAAACTCACAGTGATCCTTCTACCTCCTGAATGCTAGGATTAAAGGCGTGTGCCACCACGCCTGGCTAAAGGTCTAATTTTGCGTCAACTAATATCACTTTCTGAAACTCACTAGTCAAAACCAATTTATTTTCTAGCTGATATCCCATGGCAAGTGGTTGTTTTGCTGCTGTTGTGCCTGACCTGTGCACTAAAACCAAGCTGAGCATTGAAAAAAATGTAGTAAGCTACCAATAAATACGCCATAGAGTGCTAGAATCAACGAGCTTAGGTTAAAGCAAAAAAAAAAAACAAAAAAACAAAAAAACAAAAAACGTGTCTCAACCAGCTATGCATTTCTCTCCTGTTACAGGGTATCTGTTATGCACCTAAAACCATACTGGAAAGTCCAGAAGAAAGAGGGCTCTCTGGAAGTCAGTAGGGACACTCTGAGAACTCCTATGAGCCAACAGGAGACTGTAAGTGATGAAAAGGACAAAGCTAGCCACATGAAACCAGCTCTCTTTCCTTCAGCCTCTCTTGTCAAAGCATCCTCTCGAAAGCCTTTTGGGGTCCTTTCTCCAAATGTACTGTGCAATATGAGTGGGAAGAGTCCTGTGGAGAGCAGCTTGAATGTTAAGGCTAAAAAGAATGTACCATCTGCAACAATTCACCAGGGCGAAGAAGAAGGACCACTTGATATCTGGGCTGTCGTGAAACCTGGAAATACAAAGGAGAAAATCGCATTCTTTGCAGCTCACCAGTGTAGCTCCAGGCTGGGATCTATGAAAATAAAAAGCTCCTGGGATATTGATGGGAGAGCTACTAAAAGAAGAAAAAAGTCAGGAGATCTTAAAAAAGCCAAGATACAGTTAGAAAGGATGAGGGAAATGAATGGCAGGTGCTACCAGTCTGAGCCATTTGCATGTGGCATTGAGCACTGTTCTGTGCATTGTGTGAGTGACAGTGGAGACGGAGTGTGTACTGGGCGGTCTCTGTCGGTGATACAGATGGTTGCCTTCCTTGAGCAAAGAGCCAGTGCTCTGCTAGCCACCTGTGCGAAAACCTGCACAAATGCACCCACCATCGTGAGGCTTTCTGGCCAGTCTAGAGGAGTACCATCTGCCCCTGACCCCTTCTCTGTCCCAGGAGCTTGTGAAGAACCCACGGATAGGGTTGGTCCTGAGGCTGGCAAACCACAGAGTGAACCTGTCCGTGTCCTTGACATGGTAGCCAGGCTGGAGTCTGAGTGCCTGAAACAGCAGAGCCAGCGGGAGCCCGGGAACTTGTCAAGGAATAACAGCTTCCGTCGAAATGTAGGCAGGGTGTTGCTTACGAATGGCACTCAGGCTGAGGAAGGCCAGAGAAAAAGAGGCACCTCAGAGGCACCTGATGCCCAGGTGGATTCTGTGCAGTCTCTGTCTGTGAAAGGTGGACCCTCAACAGCTGATCATTGCTCCATGGGGAACCAGGCTTGGGATGGTGCGTCTCAGGGTTGTCCCTCGCTGCCAGCGGGCGTGAGTTACCACATGGACAGTGCAGAGTTAGAGCCAGGTCAGCCAACTGCCATGAACAGCAGCAGCAGCAGGTATGATGTGGAAATGATGGATGAACTTGATGGATTACCTTTTTCTTCTCCCACCTGTCGCCAAGCCACTGAACTGCCTACAGATGCCATCAGTTGTATGAATAGAGAGCTTGTGCCACTCACTAACCAAAATCCTGAGCAGAGAAGAAAAGAATCTTTGTGTGTTAGCATCACTGTGTCTCAGGTAGAGAAAGACCATCCTCCTAGTTTAAACTCCCAGGAGGAACCTCTTCCAGGAATGCTATTTTTTTTGTCACCTGGTCAGAAACAGCTAGAATGTGCTGAGTTGAATGAAAGCACAGCCCAGGATTCTTCAGAGGCCAGCCAGCTTCATGACGCTGAGGGTGACCACACATCCCAAGAGAAAGGTGTTCTGACTGAGCCTGGACCGCCAGCCTCGGTGGTGGAAAGCACAATACCAGCGCTTGAGGCATCCAGTAGTAAGAAGCAGGTGTCGCAGGATTTTTTGGAGACCAGGTTTAAGATCCAGCAGCTTCTGGAGCCTCAGCAGTACATGGTGTGTCTGCCACACCACATCATGGTGAAAATCTTCAGGCTACTTCCTACCAGGAGTTTGGTGGCTCTTAAATGTACCTGCTGCTATTTCAAGTTTATCATTGAATATTACAACATTAGGCCAGCAGATTCTCGCTGGGTTCGAGACCCACGCTACAGAGAGGATCCTTGCAAGCAGTGCAAGAAAAAATATGTGAAAGGGGATGTATCCCTATGCCGGTGGCACCCCAAGCCCTACTGCCAGGCACTGCCCTATGGGCCTGGGTACTGGATGTGCTGCCACCGGTCTCAGAAGGGCTTTCCTGGATGCAAGCTCGGGCTTCACGACAATCACTGGGTCCCTGCCTGCCACAGCTTTAATCGGGCAATCCATAAGAAGGCAAGAGGGAGTGAAACCGAGGAGGAATACTAACTCCGTGAGAGGCAGAGGACTGATTTCCAACACTGCAAACCACCCAGGTAGACCAAGTGTTCGCTGCTTCAGCCTCACTCTTTCAGGAACCCACGTGTCCACCAGGACTGCCACTGTACAGGAAAACTGGTCCCATGGTTTCAGAGTGGTGCCTCACATTTGGTCCAGGGTGGCATCTTGTGGCTTGACTCACTAGGCTGTGAATAACTCTCCTGTTTTCTCCATCCTCAAAGGATGAAGCCACGTCGCTATGAAGGAGGTTCAGACTTCACTGCAGGCAGTCCCACAAAGGGGCTCCAGAAATGCTTCCCTACTCACACTGTAGGTGAAATGAGTGAAAAGGAAAGCAAAACCTTTGGGTTTGCCTAAAAATGAAAAAATCCGGCACCTTACCTTAGACCTTGTATGCTTGGTCCTGTGAGATTGATGTCTGTGGGTGGAGATGGATTTTATGCCCTGTGATGTTTACAGTGTATATAATGGTTGTGTTTTCATAGGGCTGTGTAAGTGCACATTAAACCCGAGCGCCTTTACCTTTAGATGAGTGCTTTGGCCCCTCTGTAAATAACATGAATAAAATCCAGTTGTATATGATGGACAGCTTACTAAACAACATAATCACCACAATGCAGCTAGGATAGTGTTGCAGCTATAATTGTGTGTTTTTAAGTTGGTTCCTCCAAACTTGTACATCCTGTATAAAATATGAATGTTTCCCAAATAAACTATGAATGTTTCCTGTATAATATATGAATGTTTCTGAGAAGAAACTCTAAATAGCTAAGAAGAGGTGAACTTGGTCAAAGGATACCAAATAATGGTTTAACTGAACAACTTAAAATGGGCAAAGAGAATAATCCTTTGTTATGTTTTAGTGAGCCACTGAGAGTAAGACCTGACAGACTATAGATTATAACACTGTCTATCCTTTGGCTGGCTACAATTTTTTTTTAAAAAACTTCAATAAAAACGTGTTTTAAATGGGCCCTGTTTTGTGATAATTCTTAATTTTTGGATGTGATGTTTGTAAAGTTTTTATAAACTGAGGTAGTTTCAAGATTTTGAAGCCAGATTACATCCCTGTAATCCCTGTACTTGGGAAGATGAGGCATGAGAATTGAGTTCAAGGCTAACCTGAATGAAAAGGCTTAGTTGGGGGAAAGAAGGGGAAAAGTTTCTTTCTGCCACAGGGAATATCCCTTGATATTCTCAGTTTACATTTTTACAGCCTTCTAACAAAAGTTGGTCATCTGTCTTATTTTCTGTTCGAAAAGGTAATGACTAAAATGTCAGAGCCTGTCCTTGCCCAATCATTCAGAAGCAATTAAGGATCTCTTCATGCCTATGGATATTTCATATTGGTGGAGTTAGGCATACTGGGCCCCAGAAAGCAAAAAACTAGGCTGGCTTGAAATCCAGAGCTCTCCAGCAAACCTACCCTGCAGGTGTGGACAGATAGCACATGTTGGAGAGTAAGTGATAGATTGGTAAGGTTGTCAGTAGTCCCCCAGGAGGATATGATTTGGCCGGGACAAGCTTGTAGCTGAGAGGCATGAGGGGACAGCGGTTTCTAAACTTGGACTTTATTTTATATTTATGTTTTATATTGGACTTTATTTTTATTTTGTAACTTCCTCAGAAGGGGATACTGAAAGGGGAAAGGGTCTTGATGCTAAGAAAGTCTCGTGCTGACAAACACGGGCCATGCTCCGCTGGCCCACAGGCTCCAATTGGGGTGATACAGAGGAGGCTGAGCTAGCTTGCTGTTCACTGCCAATCTCGGGGACCAGTAAAGTAGTGGGACTCATCATCTGGGGTTACAGATAACACGTGGAGTCAAGTGTTTCATGCAGTGTTAGCTGCTATTGCTGGCTGTGGAGCCAAGACGTGCATGCAGAGGATAAACAGCCATTGCTGATGTGGTTATCAAGGTCTGCAGGCACAGCTCCTGAGTGGGGCGGAGCGGACCGGAAGAGTGCAGTAAGAACACCCTAGCCCTGCTGGGCATGCACTTCTTGGAGCCCTCAGAAATCAGATGGCCTGTTGTGAAAGTTGTCGACAGTAAGAGAGTAATCTTTAGCTGGGCTGGGCTTGGTGGCACACACCTTTAATCCCAGCACTTGGGAGGTAGATGTAGGAGGATTACTGTGAGTTTGAGGCTACCCTGAGACTACATAGTGAGTTCCAGGTCAGCCAGGCTAGAGTGAAACCCTAGCTCGAAAACCCTCAAAAACAAACCTTTTGGCTTGAAACATCAGAAAGTACCCCACTGTTGGTCTCAAATGAGAGGAGGTAGCAGCACCCCCGCCCACCAGAGTGCCAAACGTGAAAAACAGCCCACTCCTTTCCCCAGTGCATCGCCATAGGAGCACGGAGCAGAGAAGGAAAGAAACATGCTAAGACCCTCCTCTCCAACCCCACTCAGCTTGCGCTCAAAGGCTCCGACACACCTATCTGTGTTTGCTCTCCTACCCTCCAGATCTCTCTTCCGTTATCTGAACCAGGAGTCAACTCCCCACCCCTTCTGTGGCGCAGCTGACTCCTCAGCAATGAAGAACAAACGCCCAGGAGGGAGCAAACTTAAGATGAAAACGGGAGTGAGGCAGGCCGTCCTGGGCGACAGAACGAGACCCTGTCTGTAAATAGCTCTTTAGGCATCAAGTTACTGCAGCACCCTGCACACTGAGGGCTCTGGGCTGGGCCCCCACATCTCTACCACTGCATGTGGAGCTCCCTTCATGCCAGGCAGGTAAGTGAGCCCCTACCCTCAGTACCTCAAAGGTTCCCAGTGCTTCCCTCCATGTCTGCATCTCTTGCAAGCATGCTACCACTGACCAGCACCTCCAACTTAATTTTTTAAAGGGATCCTGTCTAGCTCAGGCTATCCTGAAATTTATGACCCTCCTGCCTCAGCTTCAGAATAGCTGTGATTAAAATCTGATTTGCAGGCTGGAGAGATGGCTTAGAGGTTAAGGCGCTTGCCTGCAAAGTCAAAGGATTCCAGTTTGACTCTTCAGGACCCACTTAAGCCTGATGCACAAGGGGGTGCACACGTCTGGAGTTCGTTTGCAGTGGCTGGAGGCCCTGGTGTGCCCATTTCTCCCCTCAAATAAATAAAATATATTTTTAAAAATCTGACTTGCTGGTGCCAGTTTAATGTGAAGGGAGCTGGCAGGTGCAGCTATGGTCTAGTCTTATAATTTTTTTAAGAGTAAGAAACCCGAAGAGACAGCAGGGCTTGCCCAAGTGAGCATGCATCTCCAGGGGAGTTCCACAGCAGCAATGGGGCAGGGAAGGTTTGCTTTGTGCACTCAGTATACTCCAGGCTCTACTGCTGTCGGCAGCTCCCAGCAGCAGGCAGTGCTGGTGGTTACAGCCTGACCCAAGGGTTCCCTTCCCAGGCTTTGTCCACTCACCCCTTTACCATGGGCTGTTAGCATCTCCGTCAGCCTTTCTGACCAGCTCTGGACAGTTTTCACACAGGATAGTTTCCCTGTGTTCACCTGTTCCCCTTTCCTTCCTGAGCAGGCTGGCTATGGTCTTTCTCCGTCCACAGCTTGCTTCCCAGTCAGGGGGCACAAGTCTCTGCACTGCAAACCGTGGTAATGAGTTGATGTTACCAGCTGTCACGATCACATCCTGTAGAAAAGCATCTGACATGCAGCGTTGGGCACGTGTGCAGTTGGATCATTGGTAGCCGGGCTTCCTTTGGGTTCAAGTAGGCTGGTGAAGTGCCCATGTGGGAAATGTGCTGTTATTCTGACATGCATACCACTCCCAAGTTTGTTGCCATAGCTGTTGTTTGCACAGCCTCATGGGAAGAGCAAACATTTTGGTTAGGCACCCTTGGGTGACGTCAAGTGCATTTGTACCAAGCTGTTTAGGCAGAATTGCAATCAGCTTATGAGCTGGTTCTGAAGTCTCCCATGCTATGTAGCAGTAATAAAACGGTGGATGAAGTTTTTTCTGTTTAAAAACTCAGCTATCAGGGCTGGAGAAATGGCTTAGTTGTTAAGGCACTTGCCTGCAAAGCCAAAGGACCCAGGTTCAATTCCCCAGGACCCACGTAAGCCAGATGCACAAGTGGGCACAACCATCTGGAGGTTGTTTGCAGTGGCTGGAGGCCCTGGTGTGTCCATTCCCCCCGCCCCCGCCCACCTATTTCTCTCTCTCAAAAATAAAGAAAAGTAAAATTTTTTAAAATTTAGCTATCAGACACCATTTATTGTCTGCGGCTTGGTGGGGGTGGAGCCAGTCCTAATCTGGGACCAAGCTGCCTTTCCTCCCCAATTGTCTCTAAGCAATGTCACTGGCTGCAGGGAATGTGGTCCCTTGTTGGTTCCACACTAGCCCTAATCTACTCTCCTATGCAGAGATGGCTGTTCCAGTGCTCACGCTGGGACCTGTGACATGACTTTTTCCATAACCAGCAGTCAGGCCCCTCAAGTCTGTGCTTGCTTAAGCAGGGTCTGCATGGGAAACCCCTGCTCGCTGGAAATAAGCAAATTCATTATCACATTGTAAGGGCTTAGTTATAGGCGTAAGCCATCCCCAGTATCTTCTGAGCCCAAGAACACAGAAAACCCACCTGTAGCCTATCCCCACCAATTCTGTCCTCCACCTCCTCCCACCCTGGGCACAGAACCACACCTTGACACCCTCAGTTTTAAGGGCTCTTCTTCCTGGAGGACAAATCTTAGGGCTCACCCTAGAGCTGATAAATCAACTTCTGAATTTGGGAATCCCCAGGTAGGTCCAAAAGGCAGACAAGGTTGAGTCTTGCCTTACAAGGTGTGTGTGACAGAACCATGGGCTGCATGCAGTCATGGGACGGAAGGGCTTCTGGGGCCTGGAAGAGGAAGGTGACCCAGAAGCAATGGGCACCCTGGCCCTCATAGGTCATGGAGCCTGTTGATGCCGCCCACTTGCAGTCTCCCTGCAGCCAACGGGAGTAGTGAACCTGAAGAGAGCACCCCGGGTGGAAATCTCAGGCAGGAATGAAATGACTATATTTTGTATTTGCCTTTCCCTAGCTCTTTTCCAAATCCTCAAAGGCCACTCACTATGTAATGTCTTCATCTGTTCCTGGGAAGAGGAACCTACTGCCTAACATTTGAGGATTCCTCAGACACACTACACACGTGCATGTGCACACACACGAAAGTGCTTGGCCAGCCTCTAGCTAGAAGCTGTGCATCCAAAGGCCAGTAGCCCCTGGCAAGCACTGGAAATTGGCTATTCACCATGACATGTGCTATGAAGTACATAGTAGACTAGTAGACTTTTTTTTCAATGTGAAAAAAAATGAAGTGCAGTGTGGTGGCACACACCTTTAATCCCAGCACTTGGGAGGGAGAGGGAGGAGCTACTGCTGTGAGTTCAAGGGCAACCTGGGTATACAGAGCAAGTTCTAGGTCAGCCTGGGCTAGAGTGAAACTCTACCTCAGCCATCCACTCCCATGTTGAATACTTTGGTATAATTCAAATTAAGATACTATCCTTTTTAATGTAAGATACTATACTTTAAAAAATATTTTATTTATTTGAAAGAAAGAGGCAGAGAGAAAGAGAGAGGAGAGAGAGAGAATGGGCACACCAGAGCCTCCAGCCACTGCAAACGAACCCCAGACACATCTGCCACCTTGTGCATCTGGCTTATGTGGGCGCTGGGGAATTGAATCTTGATCCTTAGGCTTCGTAGGCAAGTGCCTTAACCACTGAGCCATCACTCCAGCCCATTAGTATCCTTTTTAATATGACTATGAGAAAACTACAAATCAGATGTGTGGGTTACACTATTTCCATCTGAGCTGGCAGCGCTAGGTCATTGCTTCTTAAACATGATTGCATAAGTCAGGTGGTGACTGTGACTCAGTGGGTCTGGAATCCTTCATCCTACGTGCGTAGGTGATCTAACATCAGGCCAGAGCAGGAAGACTGAAGAAACGTCGGAACTGAAGGTCCTGAACATGCTGAACTGTAGAAACTCAGTTTTTTTTAAATTAATTAATTTATTACTTGAAAGGTAAGAGTGAAATTGCTGGTAAAGATGCTCTGCTCCAATCATCAAGACTGTAGACTTGCAAACCAGTCAGCATGGACCTATACTGAGAGCTACATACTTGCCTATGCTCCAGAAATGTCTGCCTCAGAATTTTTAAAAATGCTTTATTTGACAGAAAGAGAGAGAAAGGGAGGCAAATGAAGAATTGGCATGCCAGGGCCTGTAGGCACTGCAAATGAACTAGACACACCCAGTGCATCTGGCTTTATGTGAGTCCTGGGGAATAGAACCTACATCCTTTGGCCTTGCAGGCAAGTGCCCTAGCCGCTAAGCCATCTCTTTAGTCCCTCAGAATTCTTTTACATTCAGATAAATACAGTGTTAGCAAGGGTGTTTTCCTCAAATACCACACCCACAGGTGTGAAGAAGATGCTGGTGTCGCGGTGGTGGTGTGCTTCGGGATCCTTCACTGCCTGATGGCATTTTACTCAACTGGTTCTAGCCCACTCTCGCCACTAATCTCTTGTCCTCCAATCTCCTGCCAATTTCTCACTTTTTAAAGGAGTCTGTCTCCATCTGATCCCCTCCCCCCACCCCTGAACTCTGCTATAAAAATTTAAGTCACTGGGGTTTCTGGTTTTTAAAAAAAATGCTCCAAAGCTAGGAAACAGTCAAAGGCACTTGTTTGCAAAGTGCCAGCCCAGCCTGGGTCTAATTCCCCAGCTACACAGGTTAAGACAAACTCAAAATGGTGCCAATGTCTTGTGTTTGCAGTAGCAAAAGGCCACGGTGTGCTCATACACACACGTAAATAAAGAATTTTGAAATCCATTTATTTTTTTACAATGTTGCATGATTACATTTACTTCACATTATTGGAAAGTGACAGTGGATTGTTCAGCACTGACATTTCTATCATACTGAAGAGGTGGCACAAAGAATGTAAGAGGGCTGGAGAGATGGTTTAACGGATAAGGCACTTTGCCTGTGTGGAGCCTAGGGACCCAGGTTCAACTCTCCAGAACCCATAAAAAACAGATACACAAGGTGGCGCAAGCGTCTGGAGTCTGATTGCAGTGACTAGAGGCCCTGGTATGCCAATTCTTTCTCTCATAAAATAAGTAATAAAATTAAAAAAAATTACTGGACACAAGTATCTTCACCTCAACCACAGTTCTTGGTATACACAGCACCCTCTGTCCAAATCTATGCCATGCAGGAGGCTACTGATGACATGTATCCATGTTCATGGGATTTTGAAAAAGATGCCTACAATAGACTATTGTGAATACTTTAGTAATCTGTTTAAAACTGAAACTCTGGGGATTCAAAATTAACATCTTTGCCTGTGTGCTTCTTATAGACACCAGAAAAGGTTTTACCTTGAGCTCCAGTTGTTCTGCTGGGCTGTCTAAATCCACCTGTATGAGCCGGCTGCCGTGCAGTTTCACAGGGACCCTCTTGTCCACAATCTCACTTGGGAAGACCAAGTGCTCACGGATGGCATTGTCCACAGCTCTCAGAGTACGGCTTCTGGAGTGTTTTTGCTTATTTTCATGCGGCTTTTTCTTGTTGGCTTAGGCAGAATTCTACCCTGAGCAACAAAGACTACATGTTTCCCACTGAACTTTTTCTCTAATTTATGCACTAGCTGAACTTGGATTTTCTGAAAAGATTTCAGTTGAGAAACTGGAACAAAAATTATGACCTTTCTGACCACTAGCAACTTCATTTTCCTTGGCCGCGGTGATCTTGAGCTCCCACAGCTGAGCCCCAAGGTCCGAGTTCAGTCTCTCGCCATTCGGCTTCACATCTTGGCACTCGAGCTGAAAATGGCTTTCTCCTTGAGGAGCACCGGCATAGAGCCTATTTATTTATTCATTTATGTATTTATTTATTTGGTTTTTTGAGGTAGGGTCTCGCTCTAGCCCAGGCTAACCTGGAAATCACTTGGTAGTTTCAGGGTGGCCTCGAACTCACGGCAACCCTCCTACCTCTGCCTCCCGAGTGCTGGGATTAAAGGCGTGTGCCACCACGCCCAACCCCCATTTATTTTTTTGAGAGGGGGCAGAGAGAAAGAATGGGTGTGCCAAGGTCCCCAGCCACCCTAAACGAACTCCAGGTGTGTGCCACCTGAGCATCTGGCTTTACGTGGGTACCGGGGAATCAAACCTGGGTCCTTTAAAAAAAAAATTATTTTTTTCCCTTTATTTATTTGAGAGAGAGAGAGAGAATGGGTGTGCCAGGTCCCCCAGCAGCTGTAAATGAACTCCAGACATGTGTGCCACCTTGTGCATCTGGCTTATGTAGGTCCTGGGGAATTGAACCTGGGTCCTTTGGCTTTGCTGGCCTAAGACATCTCTTTAGGCCAACCCCTCCATTTTATTTTTATTTTTTGGTTTTTTTTGAGGTAGGGTCTCACCCTGGTCCAGGCTGACCTGGAATTCACTATGTAGTCTCAGGCTGGCCTCGAACTCACAGTAATCCTCCTTCCTCTGCCTCCTATGTTCTGGGATTAAAGGTGTGCGCCACCACGTCCACCTCCCCCCGCCCAATTTTAATAATTTTAAAAAAAACACCACTTCATCTACGTTAACTCTAAGCAGTTGAACCCTTTTTCCAGGATGTTTTCTCAGCACATGCTCTGAATGGGATGATGGCTTCCTTCAGTGAGTTTCACAGTGCAGAGGCACAGCTTCTTGCCCAAGAGCCCAGTTCCACATTTCCTGCTACATTTATTGAAGCAACTCTCAAATGACCTCTCCAGCCACTGGCCAAGTTCCCCTTCATTCTCCCATCAGCTTCACTTTTGGCACCAGCCAAAATGTAAAGGGGGTGGGGGTGGGATGAGGACTCTCCCCTGGTGAAGCAGACAGAGGCACGCTTTAACTGTCACAGAGATCAAAGGGCAGGATTCGTGGTGCCCATGCCCTACAAGCAGTGGAGCAGCACAGAACTCACTCTGATATTCTTCCCAGGGGCCTAGCTGTTCCACAGCCATCACTTGTTATCTCTCTCCAACTGCCACATAAGCTGCTGAAGTCCTACTGAGAAAGAAGAGTTACAAACAAGGGGACCCTCCAAAGCTACCTAACTTCCTTTCAGCTCACAAGGTCCTCTCAAACTGTGGACAGGTTCCATGTGGGCAATCTTAAAGGTGCACTCCTTTTCTGTGTCTGCTGTGACAATCTTCAAGACAGTATAGGAGCCTACGGTGGCCAACAAAGGCACTGCACCTTTAGACACAGCACAGCACGGAGAAGCAACCCTTACCTCAGTCGGCCAAAGATGACTTGTTAGTAACACCACAGGCTTTCAAGTATTCCAGGCTGACCTCCAACTCCAACTCACGGCTTAGACAAGGATGACCCCGAACTTCATTTATGAGACAGAATTGGAGGGCCAGTGACTTAGCCACTGCAAATGAACTCTAGATGTGTGTGCCACCTTCTGCAGATGCATCACTTTGTGCACCTGGCTTACATGGGTTCTGGGGAGTCTAACCTGGGTCCCTAAGTTTCACAGGCAAGCAGTTCAAGCACCTTAATCGCTAAGCCATCTTTCCATCCCTGACCTTGAACTTCTGATCCCCCTACCTGTACCTCCCCAGTCAGGCTACCACACACAGTTTATGCAGTGCTTAACTTACGCATGTTAGGCAAGCCCCATGATCAATAAGCTAACAGGCATTTTTTTCCTTACTTGGCAAAAAAGTTATTAAAAATTATTATTACTGGGCTGGAGAGATTGCTTAGCAGTTAAAGTGCTTGCCTGCAAAGCCTAAGGACCCATGTTCAACTCTCCAGGTCCCACGTAAGCCAGATGCACGAGGTGACATAAGTGCACAAGGCTGCACATTCACACAAAGTGGTGAATGCATCTGGAGTTCCAGGTTCGATTCTCTAGGTCCCACGTGAACCAGATGCACATGATGGCGCATGCATCTAGAGTTCAGTTGCAGTGGATAGAGGCCCTGGTACACCCATTCTCCCTCTCTCTGTGTCTCTAATAAATAAATAATAAAAATAAATCTTAGAAAAGGGAAAAGATTTAAAAAGTTACAAAAAATTATTGTGATGTAGAGATGGCTTAATGGTTAAAGTACTTGCCTGAGAAGCCTTAAGGACTCAGGGTCAATTCCCTAGGATCCATATAAGCTAGATGCACAAGGTGGCACATGCATCTAAAGTTCGTTTGTAGTGGCTGCAGCCCTGGTGCGCCCATTCTCTTTATTTGCCTCTCTCCCTAATAAATAAATAAATTAAATAAGCATAAAAAACCCAAGATTGTTATTACTGGGGAGAGATGGCAAAGAGGTTAAGCAGCAACTTGCTGCAAAGCCAAAACAGCCAGATTCGTTTCCCCAGAACCCAAGTAAGTCAAATGCACAAGGTGGTACATGTATCTGGTGCTCGTCTGCAGCAGCTGGAGGCTCTAGTGTGCCCATTTTTTCTCTCTTTAAAATAAATAAAAATAAAGTATTTAAAAATTATTTTTGCCAGGTGCATGCCTTTAATCCCAGCACTTGGGGGTCAGAGACAGGAGGATCGCTGAGAATTCAAGGCCACCCTGAAACCACATAGTGAATTCCAGGTCAGCCTGAGCTAGAGTGAGACTCTACCTTGAAAAACCAAAAAAACAATATAGTTTTTCTAGCCCAGGCTGATCTGAAATTCACTATGTAGTTTCAGGCTGGCCTTGAACTCATGGAGATCCTCCTACATCTGCCTCCCAAGTTCTGGGATTAAAGGCATGTGCCACCACACCTGGCTAAAAATTGTTTTACGATTTATATAAAGCATTCCAAGATTAGCTCTTATTCTTCCTAAACTCAAAGTAGCAGTAGAAATGAATAGTTTGAAAAAGACATATTATTAGCAAAGTACTGTTAAAAGATTTATTGCAGTAATACAATAAAAGTTTAGAAAACATTTGTATGACTCAAACCTGTTTCCAAGTCTCAGAGCAAAGGGAACTTCCTGCTCTAAGACACAGTGAGGAGATTCTGACACTCAGTTCTTTTAACAGCAGGACAGCAAGTGTTCTTTCCCAAAGTACACCTGGATCCTAACCAAATTCTGTCCACCATACCTGGTGACATAGTTTCCCCCATAAGCTACTCATGTGCAAAACTCTTCTTCATTATATTCTAGTACATAAAAATGTCTTTTGTAAGACCACTTAAAGCAGCCTACTTGGTGTCTGTGGGGTTTTATTATTACCTTGTTTCAATAAATCATTTTAAAATGGAAACTATGACCAAGTCCTATGGCTTTTTGTTTAAAGGAAAAATCATCAGCTTCATTTTTCAGAAAGCTGTTTACACATGGCTCTGGCACCTACATGAAAGGGTTAATGAGCAGCAAAAAGAGTAGAAAAAACAGTGGCTGAAATGTAGATTTATGAATATTTACAGGTGGATCCAGTGCAAAATAATGAAACCCAACTATTTCAGCAGTGTAAGCCAGCATGTTGGTGTTCAAAGCCATCAGTGTCAGACCACTTACCCTGACGTAAAGTGAAGTCGACATAAAGTGCGATACTAACAACAACAAAATATACCCTATCAATCCCTAAATCCCCCACATCCTTGTTTTGTTGCTCTAGACATGAGTTTGTAGCCTCTAGATTCTCTCCTGTAGCTTCCTCTCACTCTAATGGTTTCTAGTCGGCTGCTGTCTGTGCATCCCACAAGTGGGCGGGAAACTGCAAGCCCAAAAATCATGACTCGAAGCTCTCACAAAGGAGACCCTGGCTGAATGAGCCTGCAAGGGTTTGGAAAGCCTGTCTCTTCCATAAGCAGAACATTCACAAAACCAGAGAACTTAGGACACCTGGGTAGGAATAAAGTCCCTTCTTCAACCCTATCTCAAGCCCTACTAACCACCAAGTACACAACAGCAAAGGCTAGATAGCACCTCGGTTCTGGAGACCAACTGTCAACTATAATAATTGCAAAGAGAAAAGAAGTCAGGGCATGGCAAACCTCTGAGTCACTGATCTGAGGTACTCTATCATGCTAGTCACACTAAGAAGATATGGTAATAATGCCTGCTAGGAATCTTTTTTATAGGATTTCTTTTTGTAGTTGTTACATAGGACTTTTTGCAGTTATTAAAAACAAAAAGAACTACTTACAAATTTGTACATAATGCCTCTCATAGTTTTCTGTAAGATTGTCATTAAGACACGTTAGCCAAAAGCGATCATTTGGGGAGGGAAAGCTCATGACAGCTGAACCTTCCCTGGGACAAGAATATAGTACCAGCCAGGAGGGTGCTCTGCACTTGGTACCAGGCAGTGGCTTCAGAGCCACACGGGAGCAAGCAGGAGCGTGTCCTACACATGCATGCCACTGCCTAGGCCCCTCAGGAAGAAACTGGGCACTGACAGGAGGACCAGAGGCCACTTAGTCAAGTGGCTTTAACTTGTGTCCAGGCAAGCATTTTGCTCACAAGGGAATGACTTTAATGACTGATTTTCACTCACATATATTTCATTCCAAAATGCATACAGTGTGGATGGTAGAAATTGTGAATGAACTTATTCCCTCTCAGAAGACAAGAAAATACTTTAGACATCTCTAAGACATTATTGCAGCTGGGATTTCTTCCATTCACGGATGTGGGCACTTTAGAAATAAAGACCTTAGCTTCTTTGGTGTATGGGAAAGAAAACCAGGAATGTGATGAGCTATGACAGAGCAGCACAATGAAATAAGCTTTAAGCTACTACTGATCCCTCAAAAGACCACCCTTCACAAACAAGACCAAAATCCTGGCTCAAAAACCAAAGCTGACAAAATAGTCAAGAAATCAAATATTTCAAATTGCTGCTGGCTCTTTGTACAAAAAGAGCAAAAAAACTCAATTTTAGTCTTTCAGGACCTCATCACCAAGAGCCACTTCCTTGGGATGTGACCAACCTCTAGAACTTAGTGTCAGGAACAGGCTGAGTATCACAGGACCAGCGTGTTGTGGGGTCTGGCAGACCTGGGACCCAAAGATACCCAAGGAGAATTTCTAGAACACACTGGCCGGTAGAAGCACGGGTCTTTCTACTGACACTGGTCTGTGCAGAAGGACGTTTGTGCCCTCTCTTGTATTACCCCCAAGCATGTCAGTCACCACGATAGGCCAGCTGACAAGCGAGGGGCTTGTCTCCCTGCTGGAAACAGCAAATTATGGTTTAACCTCTTTGAGTTCCAGGCACAATCGTAACTCCACCACAGGGTCACCGAGTGCAGTGGGAGACGGGAGAGCGCACTTTGCTCCATGCTCACTAGCGGTGTCCAGTGTAAGCTTTGAACCAGGAGGTCACAGAGGCTGCAGCAGAGGAGATCATCCCACCTGCACTGCTGCTGGAGATGGGTGGGGACGCCTGGGTGCTCTGGCTCTGGGAGACTTCCACAGGCTGGGATGGGATGTCACAGAACCGGGGACTCGGCAGGTTCTCCCAGTCTGTACCCAGGTCAGTTTCCTCGTCACTTATGTGCTCGTCTCCACTCTCATCTGATTCTCCAGCGACTCCAGGGTCCACAAATTCCATGGACTCCTCGAGGTCTGCTCGCACTTCAAAGGGTCCCGACCTGTGTGCAGACAGTGAGGGGCTGCTGTGAGACACCTGCCATTCCCGCGCAAGACCACATGCGGCTTTCCTACCCTACCCATGCCACAGGGGTCACGGAGGGGAGGAGAGCCACTCATCGCACCAGTTCCTCAATTTGCACTGTGCTTACTGAGGAGCTGGAATTGAGTTATTTGAGAGAGAGAGAGAGAGTTTGGGCACGCCAGGCCCTCTAGCCACTCCAAACGAACTCTAGACACATGCGCCACTTTGTGTATCTGGCTTACGTCGGTCCTGGGGGATTGAACCTGGGTCCTTTGGCTTTGCAGGCAAGTGTCTTAACTACTAAGCCATCACTCCAGCCCGTTTTTTTTTTTTTTTTTTAAACCAAGTGACAGCCATCAAGGTCAGGAATAAAAACTACCATACTACACTTCCCATACACTATAACTGTTTTTTTTTTTTTTCTTCAAGGTAGGTCCTGGGTCTAGCCCAGGCTGACCTGGAATTCACAATGTAGTCTTAGGGTGGCCTCAAACTCATGGTGATCCTCTTAGCTCTGCCTCCCAAGTGCTGGGATTAAAGTTGTATGCCACCACACCTGGTTTATTGATTTATTATTATTTAATTTTTCTGAGGCAGGGTTTTACTGTAGCCTCGGCTGACCTACAATTGACTACATAGTCTTAGGCTAGCCTTGAACTCACAGCGATCCTCTTATGCCTGCCTACCAAGTGCTGGGAGTAAAGGTGAATGCCACCACACCCAACTAACTAATGTATTTATGAAGACCACGATGGGAAGGAAGCTCATCCACTGACTTACTGTGCTAGTGGACCAAGTGTGACTCCTGGTGTTAAAACAAGCTCAGTATTCATGGGGTGAACAACAGCATTCCAACAACATAATTCTGACAAAAAAGACCACTTGGGTTGGTCATGGTCATAATGTACTACTATGATCCCAGCATTCAGAAGGCTGTGGCAAGAGGACCAAGAAGTCAATGGCAGCTTCCTGTGCTCTAAGCTATACAGCAAGTGAGGCTAGCTTGGACTTTGTAAGGAAGATCCTGTCTTTACAAAATAGCCATGTGGTATATATGGTGGCAGACTATGTAGTATGGCATGTAAGTAATCATATTTAAGAGGCTACGGAGATGCCTTAGCAGTTAAAGATGCTTGCAAAGCCTGCTGGCCAGGGTTCAATTCCCAACCACATAGAGTGAGATGGGCATTCATTTGCAGTGGCAAGAGATCCTACATGCATGCATGCACACACGCCACAAAAAAAAAAGTGTTTAAGGGAAACTATACAGATATTCCCCACCTGTCAGGGCAATGAACTCTTAACACTGAAATAGTGCACATTTCTGCACTGTATTTCAGGAGAAAATTTTTATTTCCCAAAGGCTTCTAATTACATCCTCCTGGCCAAGTCCAAGAGCCCTTTCTTGGGCCTCATCCTGTGCTGTGTTGTCTCCTGCAGACCACTGTCTTCCCTCCTATGAAAAGCCTGTCAGGAGGCTGGAGAGATGACTTAGCAGTTAAGGCACTTGCCTGCAAAGCCAAAGGACTCAGGTTCGATTCCCCAGAACCCATGTAAGTCAGATGCACAATGTGGCTCATGCATCTGGTGTTCATTTGCAGTGGCTAGAGGCTCTGGCACACCAATTCTATCTGCCTCTCTCTTTCAAGTAAGTATGTAAGCAAGTAAACAAATAAGTAAACAAAGCATAGCCAGTTTCCCCAGCCCAATAAAATACTTTTAAAAAGCCTGTCAGCTCCTGCTTAGACAGTCAGTCAGCCACCCACATCATGCTCCTACAGGAACTGCCCTAGTGTCTGCTGAAGTACATGTAGGACCAAGTCCTGCAGCAGCCCCTATCTCTCTGCTGGTGTCCCCAAGATAAGCACAGGAGGAAGCCTCAGTTCACTCAAGGATTTCACAGATAACTACTCTGGGGAAAATAGCAGGGCTGAACAAAAATACAAAAATGAGCAACATCCTGCCATATGATATGTGTATGATCCAAAACTCCTATTTGTGTGGCCTCCAAAGCACCTCCCAGGACAGATCTGCTTCCCAGCTGGGACGCAGCAGTGGCTGTTAGTACCTGTGCTCCTGACAGCAGCACTCGATGCTAAAAGTACGCAAGTAGAGATGGAACCACAGGCTCCTCTTCTTGGTCTCCCAAGAAGCAATTTCTTCTTTCAAGAGCCCATCAAAGCAGGGCCTCCCACCCTTTCCAGGCCTTCACCTGGCCAGAAGCCACTATTTGCTAAGAGTGGAGGAAGTAAGACTGGTGTGTGTGGGTGGTCGGGGGATCTCTCCCCTTGAAACTTCTCAAATAACTAGTGAGCATGGCGACCCACAGTTCTGCTCCATGGGTTCCTTCTGTTTCCTTCAGGCTCTCTTTAATCTTCCGTCTCCCTGCCCTTCTACTCTTCTGTGGGAAAAAGGTCTGAACTGCAAAGCCATCTTTCCAGATGTTTCTCCTAGTTCCACTGGGCATGCTTTGTCCACTCATCTCCTGAGCCACTCTCACTACTGATCCATTTTGCACATCTGAGCCAGCTTAAGCGGCCCAAAGCACAAGGTAGCTGGACTCCTTCCCTCTGCCTTCAGACTCCATAGCTGAGGTTCCTGGGGGTGGGTGCCTGGTAGCAGCAAATAAGCCCTCTTTCCATTGCTAATGCTACTTTAGCCAAGGTCACCTCCTACGTATCATTTTGGAATTCTGCCTTTCAGCATAGGCATTTGCCTACCAATTTATATACCTTAGCTGAGTCCCTTCCTCCCATGGAACACAAGGCCTGTTGGGCCTGCTCTTAGCTTTTCTTTTCTCTCTCTCGCTCTCGCTCTCTCTCTCTCTCTCTCTCTCTCTATATATATATATATATATATATATATATGTATGTATGTATTTTTTTTAAGATTTGTATTTATTTATTAAAGACAGAGAGCGGGAGAGAGAGAGGATGGGCATGCCAGGGCCTCTAGCCACTGCAAACGAACTCCAGACACATGCACCACCATGTGCATCTGGTTTATGTGGGACCTGGAGAATCGTACCTGGTTCCTTAGGCTTTGCAGGCATGTGCCTTAACTGCTAAGCCATCTCTCCAGCCCTGCTCTTGGCCTTTCTGTCCAAGGGGACTGACTGAGTAATCTGCTAAGACTCCTGACTCCCAAGGCTACAGAGCTCAGGGTCCATCAGCTTTCACTGATGCTCCCTTTCTTCCTGCCTGCCAGTGCTGGAGCCTCAGTCCATCTTCTGGTCTTCTAGATCCTACCTTGTCTACTCAGAGGTCCTATTAGCATGGGACACGACTGTCCCCGGGTGGCCTCAGGGGTGACTGGTGTCCAGTAGAGTTCCCTATGGAAATGTCACTGGACTCCAGTTCTCTTCTTGAAATCCCACAGGGCAGAATCCACTTGGTACAGAAGCAAGCATTCAATTACCTACTAATGATGGAAAATGAACAAATGGAAGTTTCCTAAAGCAGCCAGTTGGAACAATTTTAGTTCCAACAGGTAACCTCCATTTCTAAGCTGCCTTGGATGCAGGACAGCTCCCTGGGATGCCTTCCATCCACCCAATGCCCCTCCCTCATCACATCTAGGGGAGAGACAGTTCTTGTCTGGCAACAGGATATTCAGACAGCAGCAGAACTCAATGAAGAATTTCTTGGCCGGGAGCGGTGGTGCACGCCTTTAATCCTAGCACTTGGGAGGCAGAGGAAGGAAGATCATCATGAGTTCCAGGCCACCCTGAGACTACATAGTAAATTCCAGGACAGCCTGGGCTACAGGGAGACCCTACTTTGAAAAACAAAACATAAAAAATAGAAAAAAAAATTATTTTCCTCTTAATGTCTAGGGAAATAAAGGCCATGAAATTGTTTCTCTAATTTTCAGTTTAGTTGAAAAAGAAGTAGCAACTTTTATTCAAGACCCTGAAGCCAGAGTACTCATTTTCTTTATGTGCTATAGGGAGTTAGTCAATAAAGGAAACAAAATGACCGTATGGCTTTGCACAGTAACTCCTTGTGCACAACATCTTATTTGAAAATAATTATGTTAATGTAGGCACCAGCTTAGTTAAAGGGAAGTGTCTGCCTGGGCATGACATGGAGAGGAGCTGGAAATCAACTTGACCGGGGATCCAGCTAAAATCCTTAATAGGCAGGATAGAGGGACACTGTGAAGTCAGTGTACAGAGGTGTACACAGGAATATACAGGTTGAATTTGTCAGGAAACATCAGAAAAACCCCAAACGAAAATCTTAATAAGAGGGAGAGGGATCTGTGTCTTACATCAAAACTGTAAAAAGATTAAACAGAGCCAGGCGTGGTGGCGCACGCCTTTTAATACCAGCACTCGGGAGGCAGAGGTAGGAGGATTGCAGTGAGTTTGAGGCCACCCTGAGACTCCATAGTGAATTCCAGGTCAGCCTGAGCTAGAGTGAAACCCTACCTCAAAAACCAAAAAAAAAAAAAAAAAAATTAAAAAGGCTTTGAAAATGTTCCAGGTTTAAAGAAGGATGGAGATAACTAAATGTAGTAACTGACTAGATGGAATCCTGGACTGGAGAGGGAAAAATGCTATACCAGCCATGATAAGGCAGTAGATGAAAGCATCACTGTTGAATTTGCTGAGGTTGATGGCTGCACTGTGGTTAAGAAAGTACTAGGCTGGGGAGATAGCTCTGAACCAAGTGCTTGCCATTCAGATATAAGGACCTAAGTTTGGATTCTCAGAACTCATGAAAAAGCTGGGCATAGTAGTGTGTGCCTGTAATCCCAGCACCATGTAGGCACAAACAGGAGAGTTTGTGTTGCTTACTGGTAGCCGGTCTCACTGAATCAGTGAGCACTGGGTAAGTGAGTGACCCCCATCTCAAGAAAATATGTGAACAATGTAAGATGACACCCAATGTCAACTTCTAGCCTCCATGTGCACACAATCACATGCACACATACCACATATGCACCAAAAATAGTATTATTTATTTATTTATTTATGTTTTTTTTTTTTTTTTGGTTTTTCAAGGTAGGGTCTCACTCTAGCCCAGGCTGACCTGGAATTCACTATGTAGTCTCAGGGTGGCCTTGAACTCACGGCAATCCTCCTACCTCTGCCTCCCAAGTGCTGGGATTAAAGGCGTGTGCCACCATGCCTGGCTGAAAAATAATCATCTTAAAGAAATAAATATCAAAATATTTAAGGATCAAGAGCTATGATGTAGGTAGGTAGATGCTTGATAAGCTAACTACAAACTATATATGGAAAATATTAGCAATGGGTAAATCTGGGTAAAGGGTATATGCAACCCTCGGCTATGTTGTTCTTGATTTTTCTGTATGAACTTATTCAAATCAGGGAGAAAAGCAAACTGTCTATAGAATGGGCTCTTCAGCCCTGCTGACCTGGATGGCTGCATCCACATCTTCTCTAAGCCTAGATTCTGAGGAGGCAGCTGTGAGAAAGGGACTTCTGAAGCTTTCCACTTCCTGGCCTGTGAGATCAGATGTTACCCAGCAGCCAGCTGTGCACACAGGTCTGAAGGACAGGTTCTAAAGGAAGCTTTGCACTGTAAAGCAAGCCCACAGGAACCTTGTGACTCTACAAGAAAATTTGCCTCCAGGATAAGAGCAGGCCTGGGCCCCTATCAACTCGCCTGGGTATCACCAATCCTTTCCATTCTCCTCAAACTGAGCTTTGAAAGATAGAAACCTAGCTGGGTGTGGTGGCACATGCCTTTAATCCCAGCATGTGCACACCGTGAGTTGGAGGCCACCGAGACTACATAGTGAATTCCAGGTCAGCTTGGACTACAGTGAGACCCTACCTTGAAAAACTGAGAGAAAGAAACCTGTTTTCAATTGCTTTTTAAAAATTTGTTTAAAGACAAGGAGGGGGTGAGAATGAATATTGGCATGCCAGGGCCTCAGCCACTGCAACTGAACTCCAGATACTTGTGCTACCTAGTGGGCATGTGTGACCTTGTTCTTGCCTCACCTTTGTGCAACTGGCTTACATGAGATCTGGAGTGTTGAACATGGGTCCTTAGGCTTCGCAGTTAAGTGCCTTAACTGTTAAACCATCTTTCCAGCTCCTCAATCGCTTCTCCTACTCTGACTTCCAAAGTGCTGGGATTACAGACTGCAGGACCACACCCAGCTGCATTTCTGTATTCTTGGTGGAGGCCGAAAATTGTTTGACTTGAATACTGATGACTTTTACTTTTAGCAGGATCAATCTGAAACCTCTGTCTATTTTTCTAAGTTAGACTGTCTGCTTTTCCTTTATTGATAATGAAAGATTCTAATAGTTTAGATTTTAAATTGTTCTTGATTATAGATGCTACAAAACCCATTTATTGGCTCTTAACTTTGTTAAAAGATATGGCATTTCTTACTAGACTTTAGTTTTTACACAGTAAATGGACTTCTGTGAGTAGGAAGAAAACTCAGTAGCAGATGCCAATAAGCTAGAAAGGAGATATAAAGAGAATAGAAAGGGAGAGAAGGGGGACTTAATAGGGAGGTATTGTATATACGTAAGTAGAAGAACAGATTAATGGGGGTGAAAAGGCCTAAGTGAGGTCAGGGAAGAGATTGAGTAAGGAAAGGTGGAGGGAAGGCTAATCAAAATCTTAGAGTTTGATATAAGTAAGTCATATGGAAACCTACTTTTTTGGACAATGGAACATACAGGAGCCATAGATTGCTACTAGAAATTTTTCAGTACCAGGGATGGGATACCTTACAGTGAGCTGTTGGCCAGGGAAGTCCCTGATGCCCCCAAATATTACAGGCCATTGCTGAGGTATTTTATATATATTTAAAAACTTGTTCTTTTATATCATCTGGAACTTATTTTTGTAAGTAGAGTATGGTATGAAGCCAGCTTTTTCCTTATTTGCATGCCAAATAGCCCGATGCTACTGAGCTTGATCATCTGATTCAACTCACCACCTTATGACACAGTCTGATAGTTCCATAGGCATTGGATTTGCTTCATGGGGCTTTACTTTCTTCTCACTGCTCTACCCATTTGTATGCTAACAGCACTTTGGTAATTTGGGGTAGGGGGGAGAAGGATACATTTGAGGTAGATCTTACTATGCAACCCAGGCTAGCCTCAAACTTTCAATCCTCTTGCCTCAGCCTCCCAAGTGTTACAATTAGACATATCTTGTTTTAATTAACTAGATAAAGTGCTTGGCAAGGGCCAACCTCATCCTTCATTATTCTTTTAAAAATGTCCTTGCAACTACTTACACAAGACCATCATAATAGGAGGAAAAGATTATAAAATCAAAATAAAAGAGAGACTTATTGAGAGGGGGAGGGGATATGATAGAGTGGAGTTTCAAAGGGGAAAGTTGGGAGGGGAGGAGGGAGTGAATTACCATGGGATATTGTTATGGAAGTTGTCAATAAAATTTTTTTTAAAAAAAGGTCTGGGGAAGCCAGGCATGGTGGTGCATGCCTTTAATGCCAGCACTTGGGAGGCAGAGGTAGGAGGATCACTGTGAGTCAGAGGCCACCCTGAGACTACATAAGTGAATTCCAGGTCAGCCTGAACTAGAGTGAGACCCTACCTTGAAAAATGAAGAAAAAAAAGGGGGGGGGCTGGAGAGATGGCTTAGCGGTTAAACACTTGCCTATGAAGCCTAAGGACCCCGGTTTGAGGCTTGATTACCCAGAATCCACATAAGCCAAGAGGCACAAGGGGCCGCAGCATCTGGAGTTCATTTTCAGTAGCTGGAGGCCCTGGCATGCCCATTCTCCCTCCCCCCATCACTCTCAAATACAGAAATAAAATAAATTTTAAAAAAAGTCCTTGTAGACTATGTTTGTAGCTGAACTTTAGAATCACTTTATCAAAAGCTAGGAAATACCTGCTGCAATTCTCATCAACCTTCCTTTTGGGGGAGAAGTGGCATTCCTGCAATTTTGTGCCTCACCAGCCTAAGGATTTCATTGCCTCAGGCTTCTTTCATTCAGTCCACTCTGTGTACAGGGCCAAGCAGGCCTTTAAGAAATGCATGTTGGGTAAAGCCTCATTATTCCTCTCGTTGCACAGATGCTCCCCAGCTTAAACATAAACCTGCCAGTTGAAAATACTGTGAGAGGGCTGGAAAGATGTCTTAGCAGTTAAGGCGCTTGCTTGTGAAGCCAGATGCACAAGGTGGTGCATGCGTCTGGAGTTTGTTTGCAGTGGCTAGAGGCCCTGGCGCACCCATTCTCTCTTTTCCAGCACTCGGGAGGCAGAGGCAAGAGAATTGTTGTGATTTCAGGGCCATCCTGAGATTACATAGTGAGTTCCAGGCCAGCCTGGGCTAGAGTGAGACCCTATCTTGAAAAACAAAACAAAACAAAAAAACCAACAACAAACTGCAAGGAGGACTAAACCCAGGGCTTTGTGCAAGCTGGGCAAGTGCTTCACCACTTAGCTACAGTGCCCTTTTTGAGCCAGGATCTTGCTAAGGTGCACGGGCTGGCCCTCATTTGTGATCCTCCTGCCTGGCTTCCCAAGAGGCTGGATTGGGAATGTGCTACCACAGCCTTTTCAAAAACACCCCTAACATACCTAACTTAACAAACATCAGCTTAGTGTACTCTAACTTATATGTACTCAGAACATTTATATTAGAGGCGAAAAAATCATCTAACAAGAAGCCTGCTCTCAAAAGGATACATTAGCCATGTCCTCTCTATGTGCAGAAATGTGTACACACGCAGATATGAGCAAGGTAAAAGAATAAGAACCTGGAGCAGGGGTACTTGGATGGTACCAAAGATGAGCCTCATCTATCTACTTTATGCCTTTAGAGGCTGAGAAACAAATGTTACCTAGAGAGACCACAAACCAGTCTGGTCTTTGTTTTTTACTCACTTCTGTTTTTAAGCCAGCGGATTTCAAACTATTGTTCCAAAATTTCTAACAGAACTATCAAGCAAACAGTGACCAGACTGACTCTGGGATGAAGAGAAATCTGTGAAGATAGGTTATGACAGACAAGGGCTAGAAAATGCAAGGAAGACAGGACAGGTGCCAGACAGGGTAGAGTGGAAACAGAAGAGAACTTCCAGAAAGAGCCTTTTATCTGCAGAGAAAACACAGAAGGCCCAAGCCCAGGGACGCGGAAATTCTTCTGCCACATTTTACATGGTGAAGATGCTTGATCCCAGTTTTCTCTCAGGAATGAGACTAGCCATTGTTTCTTTAGTATAGATCTGCTCAAATTTTGTCGTTTTTATAGAATTTGGGGCTTGAGGAAACTGGATATTGTCTACACACAGAACAACTCTACTTGAAAGAAGTCACCAGGGGAGACACTCATGAAGCTCCAAGGATCAATGGACAGTTAAAGGTTGTTGAAGGGGCTGGAGAGGTGGCTCAGTGGTTAAAGGTGCTTCCTTGCAAAGCCTGATCGCCCAGGTTTGATTCCCCAGCACCTATGTAAAGCCAGAAGCACAAAGTGGTACAAAAGTCTGGAGTTCATTTACAGTGGCAGGAGGCCCTGGTACTTCCATTCTCTGTTTTTCTCTCTCATAAATAAATAAATAAATAAATAAATAACTTTTTAAGGGCTGGAGAGATGGCTTAGCAGTTAAGGGACTTGGCTATAAAGTCTGACAATCTGTGTTTGATTCCCCAGTACCCACATAAAACTGGATGCACAAAGCACTGTATGCATCTGGAGTTTGTTTGTAGCAGCTAGAAGCCCTGGCATGCCCATTCTCTCATTCTCTCTCTCCCCTAGCAAAGATATACATAAAAATTTTTTAAAACAAAGTTGTTAAAGGAGGGAGAGACATTTTCTTCAGTGATGTAGCCACTGATAAGTAGCCCATGCTCCTGTAAGTAACCCTTTACCTGTGTTCTTGCAAGTAACCTGTATTAATCCCACTGGGTGACCAAAAAGAAAAACAAATAGACACGAAAATAGAAGGGGGTCTAGGGAAGAGAAAGGTAGTGAGATGGGGACAAGCGAGGGCATGGGGGTGAATATGAGCAAACTACATTATACAAAAAGAAATAAATTAACAAACTACATTATACATATGTATGAAAATGTTATGATGAATCACATTACATAATATATGTGCTAATAAAAATAATTTTAAAAAGAACCCACAAAAACAACACTTAGAGAAAAGCAACATACAGCATCATACCTGCCCAGGTGTTCAGAGCTCGAACTAACCAGGTACATGAGGTTCCTGAGGGTGTGCAGTGGTTGTAATTGATCTAAATTTACATGCTAGAAAAAGCAAAGAGCTAATTAATACTTTTAAGTACATAGTGAGTTACAAACTAGTTCACAGCGTACCCATACCTGAGAAAAACAAAGGTAAAGGATATTGGTATTCAATTTCTTCACTGCTCGAGTAAATTTCTGCTTGCTGAGATTTTCTCCACAAAATTCACTGTAAAATAAACAAAATTTTAAAGTTTTGAGGAAATTCTGTGTTAAAATGTTCTTACACTACAGTTCAGTAGAAAATACACCATGTTCTTTGCCTCCTTAGTAAGTTGCCCTTATTAGAAACTTTGTCAGAATAAGCTAGTGTCTCCCTGGAGAGCAATTTCACTGCATCTATCGAAGTTACAAATGCATTAATTCTCCAACCAAGCAATTCCACTTCAGGCCTTTATTCTACTCAAATACTGAATGCTAGGGAAAGATTAATGTACAAAAGGATTTCCTGAAGCATCGATAGGGGACAACTAAGACCCTGGTACATGAAGGAAACAAAAACTGGACAACTGTCAGCTTTAAACACAATGACATCTAGGGTCTTCATGGGCTCTGTCGGACCTCTTCCTCAGCCTTCCTTCTTTACAGACTTCCTACCTGGACTGCCCCCCGCCCCGACCCCACGCTTTTATTTCCTTTTCAAGGTAGGGTGTCACTCTAGTCTAGGCTGACCTGGAATTCACTATGTAGTCTCAGAGTGGCCTTGAACTCACAGAGATCCACCTACCTCTGCCTCCTAAGACCTGGGATTAAAGACGTGTGCCACCACACCTGGCCCTTTGCCCTTTTCTGGCATGCATATTTGGATCATTTACAATTGGTACCCTCAGGGGGTCACACCTCCCAGGACTTGGTACTATTCTCACTGCCTGCTGCTTCCTTGCCTGGGCTTCCCGCACACAGATTGTCCCTTCCTCCTTTGAGCTCACATTCTGTCCACTCAAAACACATGATGTGGCGTATGGGTGGTAGAGCCCTTGCCTCACATATGCAAAGCCCTGGATTCAAGCCTCAGCACCAAAACCCAAACAGGGGAAAAAATAGAAAGAAAACGAAGCCAGGCACAGTGACACATGTCTTTAGTCCCAGCACTCAGGAGGCAGAGATAGAACTGCAGCCAGCCTGGGCTAGAGCGAGACCCTACCATGAAAAACAAAAGGAAAACAAAACAAAAAAGAACCCAAAACAGACAGACAAAAAAAAAAAAAAAGTATATATTTAAGGTTTATAGCTGGGGCGATGGTTCAGTGGTTAGTGTTGCCTTTGCTTGCAAAGCCTGCTGGCTTAGGTTGGCCAAGGTTAGATTCCTCAGTACTCATGTAGAGCCAGATGCAAAAAGTGGCACATGCATTTGGAAGTTTTGTTTGCAGTGTTAAGAGGTCCTGGTGTATATATTTATTCATAATTCTCTAGCTTTCCTTACAAATAAATGAAATAAAAATTTAAAAAATAAGGTTTAAAAAACTGGACATGCCTGTACTTCAAGCATTAGGGGGGAGCATCAAGAAGCCAAGGTCCTTGGTTAAGCAGCTAAGTTCAAGGCCAGCCTGAATGATATGAGACTCTAGCTCACAAACAGCAAAAAGAAAGGTCTAAGATGCCAGGGATCATGTTTTCTTCATCAATTCCTAGTGCCTTCAGCAGTGTTTGACACACAGCAAGAATTCAGCAATTATTCATTAGGAAAATAAATAAAACTTAATGAGGCCCTGTCTCCACAAAGTGGGGGTGGGAGAATCTGTGCAAATGTACAACACTCAGATATGGCATGTAAGTATTTGTGTGTATAGGAACGAAAGGCATGTATGTGTTTGAAATGTAAGAATAACTGAAGGATGGGAGAAAGGTCTTAATATTAACTGAGTAGGGCTGGAGAGATCGTTAGCAGTTAAGGTGCTTGCCTGCGAAGCCTAAGGACCCATACTTGACTCTCTAGGTCCCACGTAAGTCAGATACACAAGTTGATGCAAAGGGCATAAGGTGGCACATACATCTGGAGTTCGATTGCAGTGGGAGCAGGCCCTGGCATGCCACTTTTCTCTTTCTCTCATAAAAAAATACAAAAAAAGTTAAAAGAAATATGAACTGAGTAGACTGTATTTTTAATTTAAAATTTTTAAAAAAGTTAAAAGACTGTTTTTTAAAATATTTTATTTTTATTTATTTATTTGAGAGACAGAGAGAGAGAGATACACAGAAATAGGCAAGGGGAGGGAGGGAGGAAGGGAGAGAAAATGAATGAATATGGGCATGTCAGGGCTTCCAGCCACTGCAAAAGAACTCCAGATACATGCGCTCTTGTGCATATGCCTAACGTGGGTCTTGCGGAGTCAAACCTGGGTCCTTTGGCTTTGCAGGCAAACTCCTTAACCGCTAAAGTATCTCTCCCACCCTAAAAGTCTGTTTTTTAATGACCCAGTTAAAAAAAAAAATTAACAGGAGGTTTTAATAAAAACAAAACCCCAACTGTCCCAATTCACTCAGTTCTTTTATGTGAGAGTCTGCAGCAAACTCCTGGCACTTCCAGATTTTTCCCTATATTGTTTTTTCCAAGGGATGGGTTTTCTGTGGTCTTCAGATTTCATGTGCAGTCATAATATAATGAAATTTACATACAGTTTTTTTTTTTTTTTTTTTTTTTTTGGTTTTCCAAGGTAGGGTCTCATTCTAGCTCAGGCTGACCTGGAATTCAGTATGTAGTCTCAGGGTGGCTTCAAACTCTGCGATCCTCCTACCTCTGCCTCCTGAATGCTGGGATTAAAGGTGTGTGTCACTATGCCTGGATCTACAAATAGTTTTTTTAAAAACAGCCTTAATATTTCTGTCAGACTTTTCTTGGCTTGGTAAATATTAAAACTATTTCTCATTGGCAAAAATAACACCACCTCAGAAATCAATGATAAAGACATTACTGCTTTTAATTACTTGCCTGTTGCACAGCTTTTTGGGGAGATTGACATCCAGTATATGAGACAAAATGTTGACCAGCTGAGTGGCATAGCACAAGGCAGCACTGATGGTGTGGGCAGGGTTATTATGCTCCATGTCTGTGGAATGAAGACAATAATCAGGCACCAAACACTTCTAACATAAGCAGAATGAGTCATGAACTAAGACTTTGATTTTTATGGTTTCATTACTGATGATTAAGTTTTCCTCTTTCCATATGGTCAGACATATACAGCCCATTGCTTTTTTTAAGGTAGGTTCTCGCTCTAGCCCAGGCTGACCAGAGTGGCCTCGAACTCATGGCAATCCTCTTACCTCTGCCTCCCTGTTCTAGGATTAAAGGCATGTGCACCACACCTGGCTTCTATTGCTGTTTTTTATTTTTATTTTTTTGTTGTTTTTCCATTTTTATTTATTTATTTGAGAGCGACAGACAGAGAGAGAAAGAGGCAGATAGAGAATGGGCCAGGGCCTCCAGCCACTGCAAATGAACTCCAGATGCGTGTGCCCCCTTGTGCATCTGGCTAACGTGGGTCCTGGGGAATCGAGCCTTGAACCAGGGTCCTTAGGCGTCACAGGCAAGCGCTTAACCACTAAGCCATCTCTCCAGCCCTCTATTGCTGTTTTTGTTGAGTGGAATGCAACATAAGCAAATGAACCTAAATATGTCAGGCATAAATGAAATGAAAGTCTCAACTCCTTGCACTTGATAATGTATGACCAAGCTAATTTGTCCAACTTTACCCTACAGGTAGCTTACACCTGCACTTGGGAAGCTGAGGCAGGAGGGTCACGAAATTTGGGCCAGCCTGGGCTACAATGTGAGCCCCTCTCTGAAAAATCAAGGGCTGGGATGTAGCTTGTGGTAGGGTACTTGCTGGCCTAATATGCATGGGCCCTGGGTTTGCTCTCCAGCATTAAACAAATATACACACTAATACCTAATTCAAATGTCACCTCCTGGGGCTGGGAGATGGCTCACTGGGAAAAGTGCTTGCTGTGCAATCGTAAGGACCTGAGTTTGGATCCCTAGTATCCTTGTTAAAAACGCTGGGCTTGGTACCACACACCTGTAATCCCAAGACTGGGGTGAGGGGGATGCACCAATAGGTGGATTTCCCCCAAGCTGGTTAGTCTAGCCAAATCTTTGAGCCCTAAGTCCAATGAGAAATCTATTTAAAAAACAAACAAAAAAACTTGCCAGGTGTGGTGGTGCATGCCTTTAATCCTAGCACTTGGGAGGCAGAGGTAGGAAGATCATAGAGTGAATTCCAGGCCAACCTGGGCTAGACCCTACCTTGAAAAACAACAACAAAAGCAGCCTGGAGAGAATGCTTAATAGTTAAGGTGCTTGCCTGCAAAGCAAAGGACACAGGTTCAATTTCCCAGTGCCCACGTAAAGTTGGGTACACAAGGTGGCACATGTGGATCTGGTGTTTATTTGCAGTGGCTAGAGATCCTGGTGTGCCCATTCTCTCTCTTTCTCTGCCTTTCTCTCTCGCAAATAAATAAATAAATAAATAAATAAATATTGGGGGGGGGGACTGAAGCAGGAGTAGTAGAACATGCCTTTAATCTCAGTTACTCAGGAGGCAGAGATAGGAGGATCACTGTGAGTTCGGGGCCACCCTATGACTACTTAGTGAATTCCAGGTCAGCCAGGCTAGAGTGAAACCCTACCCTGAAAAACCAAAACCAAACCAAAACAATGCAAACAAAGAACTGAAAGTGAGAGGAACTGAGGAAGTCACCCAATGTAGACTACTGTCCTCCACATGCATGTGCACACACACGAACATGCAGGTATACCACACACAAAATCATCCCAGAGAGGCCATTCCTGATCACTCAATGGAAAAGTCCTTTCCTTTGCACCCTGGACCCAGTCCTTAATTAAGAGCTGTCTCCTCCCACAGCACTTCCTCTGAGCACTGACTTATTGCCCACCTCCAGGAATAACAAAAAGGCTATCGGGCTATCTTGGTCAATTTGTTATCATCAGCACTTAGCGTTGTATGACACAAAGCTCTCCTCATTAAATAATGTGCTGGTGACTGAGTGAACAATACTCCGACCAAGAGAAACTGTAGAGATATATTTCTACTTCCATTTAGGACTGCTCCAACCATACAAAGCTGAAGACTCAAGTTGGAACTCAACAGTAAGAAGCCTTCTTAAAACAGGATAGGGCTTCACTCTAGCCCAGTATGACCTGGAATTCACTATGTAGTCAGTCTTAGGCTGGCCTTGAACTCACAGCGATACTCCTCCCCATGCCTCCTGAGTGCTGGGATTAAAGGTGTGAACCACTACGCTTGACATCACTCTGCTTCATGACTACGGAATCAATGTGAAGTTGCTCCAAGTGCCTGCTGCCTTGCCTTCCCCACCATGAAGGAATATAACCTTGAACTGCATGCTGAAATAAATCCTTTTGGGCTGGAGAGATGGCTTAGCAGCCAAGGCATTTGCCTGCAAAACCTAAGGATACAGGTTCAATTCCCCAGTACCCACATAAGCCAGATGCACAAAGGTGGCACATGCGTCTGGAGTTCATTTACAGTGGCTAGAGGTTCTGGTGTGCCCATTCTTTCTCTATCTGCTTCTCTCTCAAAATAAATAAATAAAATTAAGAAAAAAACCCTCTCTTAAGTTGCTTTAGTCAGGGTATTTGATCACAGCAACCTGAGAAGTAACTCATACAGTTGTATAATGCTGTGAATGTACAAAAACACCACTGAACATTGTTCATTGTTACGTAAAATTTACCTCAATTACAAACACACACACTTAGACACACACACATATATATTTTCAAAAAATATTTTGTCTCTCACCAGGCCCCTGTGTAGTTTTCTTCTCTTCTACCCAATTATAGTAGGCAGAGTAGTCCCCATTGTTAGGAAGGCTAATCCAAGGCCCTGTAATGCTAATGCTGGTGTCACCATTGTGATCATCACAGACCCATCTTCCAGAAAGATAGGTTGTCCTCCGGGCTTCAGCAAGCTTGCTCACGGTGCTGGAGGTCATGGCACTGTCACTCTCTGAAGACACATCTGCAGGATCTCTATAAGCCAGAGGATATAGGGATTTCAGGAAACAGGTTTTAAGGTGGGTGTGGTGCCACATGCCTTTAATCCCAGCACTTGGGTGGCAGAGGTAGGAGGATGGCCGTGAGTTTGAGGCCACCCTTAGACTACATAGTGAATTCCAGGTGAGCCTGGACTAGAGTGAGACCCTACCTCAAAAAACAAAAAACAACAACAAACGGTTTTAAAGTCAGGTCATGTACTTGCCAAGCAGAGAGCATGAAAAAGCTGCACGTGAACACAGAACTTAACTGGAACACAGCGACACAAGTAACTGCTCTCCGAGACAAAGATCCCTTCAGCTGTGGCAGGAGAGGCACATAGTGGGACAGCATGACGCCTGGAGCTAGCCTCTATCGGTAAAGTTCTCAATGACCACGTCATGCTTAAAATTTTATGAGCCCCCCCCCCATACATTCTGCTCCTGTGGCTTCGACTGCAGATATTTACTGTACCAAAACTAAAACAAAAACAACTCATTAAAAGTAACAACCTCCCCACATCTCTATTTTTGAAAAGCAATTAGTAAAGAGTGCCATGGTTTTGCCTGTGCCACCACCAAGCCTGGAGGGAGCTAGTCAAGAGCAACCCCCACACTATGACTATGATGAGCAGCAGGTGGGACACCTGTCCTCAACCCCAGAGTGTCCCTAAGACTGAAGGCACAGTATCTAGCCTTGACAGCATCTGAGACAATGATGAATGCCAGTCACCAGAAAAGGCTAAGCCACTGTCTGAGAGAGTGCAGGCATTAGGTGTTTTCTTGAATGTTGGTTCATGCTTTCTCAGTAATGTGGAATGTTTCAATCTCCATCTAACAGACAAGGAAATAAGGTGTGCAGATTCAAGGATGTGCCTCACAGCACACAATAATGAGTGGCCTGACCGGGACTATGACAACATGACCCAGCAGATGGTCCTTGACCAGGAGTGAGTCAACATCACCAGTGCACATGTGGGCCCTGCCCCTCAAGCCTAGCTGCCTCCTCAACTCTGTACTATTCACTGAAGCAGGTAAAACTTAAATTCCATTACCAGGAAAACCAATGACCAAGAATAAGGCCCAATGAATGAGGTGCTGACACCTGACAAAGAGTACTTCAACTAGAACTTGACCTGTTCCTAGAGTCCAAAGCCTTGCCTACTGTACCTCACAGCAGTCTTCACTTCATCAATTGGGAAGATGACAGAGGTGAGCTCTAGTATATGGGATCGCCGGAGACTCGCCAGACGCTCATAATGACTTCTCAAGTCAATAGTTTTCTTTTCCACCAGGTCACCAAGCTTGCGATTGTGCCTCTGAATCTTCTCCTTTTTTTCTTGATGCCGCTGGGCTCGACTATAAAGTTTCTGGTTCTTTTCCTTGTTTTTGATGAGGCCTTCAGAATCTAAGATAAGCAAATCACATCAACAACTGCCTCTAAAGAAGACCGTCCCGCAAGCACTAGGTGCTGCCCTTCCAGTTTAAGTGTAGAGCAAGGCCTCAATATAACCAATCACTTTTCAGTTTAGTTCAAGCAGACAGAACTCTTAAAGAGGATTGCTGCTAAACTGACCTGATGGCCCTCTATAAGATGTCCCTCTATAACCGTTAGTCCAGAGTTTAGCATAGGAAGAGCGTAACTTTTACCATAAGCACCCAAGACTATCAAGTTGGGTAGAAAGATACCTAATTCAAGTGTGAAAAACTTACTGGTGTGATTTTTCTCAGAAATCTCTTAAGTATGTGTGTGTCTTAGGTTATAATCAGGGGGCTTGGGTGATCATGAAGATGGGCAACAGAAACAGCCCAAGGCTGGAGCACAGCAGTGCCCAGCAGGTTGGAAACACACATACGGTGAGTTATCTGGAGCACATGAGCTCAGAATGTGACGTACTGCAAGCATTCAAGAGCCTGGCCTGTCGACCAGGAGAGGAGATGTGCTCTCAGCCTGGGAGACTGAACCTGTGGAGCGCCTGCAGGTTCTGTAGCCCAAGACTAGCTGGGGCTGCTGGGCTGCAGTTAAGCTTCAGCTGAGTCAGTCACCCGACCCCCAGCCCCTGCAAAAAGAGGAGGAGGGTGTACACTCTAATCAGGCACCTAAGGAATCACATATTCAAGTTCAAAACCACGCAAATATTTTTTTTTCCAGGAAAACATCCAATTGATACATTTTAAGCTAGTTTCTATACTTCACCAAGTTTTTTTTTTTTTTTTTGGTTTTGCGAGGTAGGGTCCCACTCTAGTTCAGGCTGACCTGGAATTCACTATGTCATCTCAAGGTGGCCTCGAACTCATGGCAATCCTCCTACCTCTGCCTCCCAAGTGCTGGGATTGTTCACCAAGTTTTTAACCTGTCAACTGCCTAATCAATCCCTAATGGTCAACTCCTTTAACTATTCTCTGATCCTTTGTAGCTAGGCCTTTCATTCAGGCTATCATGATCCTAAGTCAACTCTCACCTCAACTCTGTCCATCTCCAGTGTGGCTCAACTCCAAGCTCTGAGGCCCTCTTCACTCCACCTTTTTGTTGTTGTTTACTTAAGACCAGGTCTTGGTATGTAAACACAGGCTGATCTTGAACTTTCCATGCAGCCCAAGCTGGCCTTGAACTCATGATAATCCTCCTGTCTCAGCATCCTCAGTGCTAGGGTTATAGATGTGCATTGCCACACCTGGCCTTTGTCCCCAATCTTTAAATTGATAAACCAATGCCAAGCAGCTGTCAAACACAGAACCAACTTTCTACCTCAAGGCCTCTGGCATAACGCTCAGTGCCTCCATATTTCAGATGCCTTCCACAGATGGAGCCATGGACATGCAGGGAGTGGATGAATGAACGCTGGTAGTCCTCCGCCTCAAACACGTATCCTCGTACCATGCTCAAAGCAATGTTCACCTGAGGATGTTGCTCCTATTTACCCCAATTTCCTCATTTTTCTCATTAGTACAGCTCTGCTCCACGGAGCCCTACAACAATGTGTGTGGCCTTCTCCTATACAAACACTCCCAGTTCTTTCACCGGGTCCCACTGATGCTTGTCAAGCATTTGATGAGAACCTATGGACCCAAGCCACTCTGCAACCTAAGCTTGGACAGTACAGATAGGAGACAGGATCCTTACATTTGTTTGTCCTCTGAGGCATCTCTTCACCATTCCGGCTCAATGTGAGATCCTGAAGGTTCAGAGTCTTGGTTCCACCCCAAGATGAATTGTGTCTTCACTTCCACGATCTCTACTCATCTCACGACAGCGATTCACAAGAATCTGTCTAGCCATGGTCCTGAGTCAGACATTTTCAAAACTATGTAGTCATTTGTATGTGTGTGGGCATGCACACACCATGGTGCTTGTGTGGAGGTGAGGTGTTTCTGCTCTCCTTCCATCTGCTTTTTTCCCCCAAGGTTTATTTATTTATTAGAGACAGAGAAAGGGAGAGAGAGACACAGAGAGAGAATGGGAGCGCCAGGGCCTCTAGCCACTGCAAACGAACTGCAGACACATGTGCTACCATGTGCATGTGGCTTACGTGGGACCTTAGATAATCAAACCTGCATCCTTAGACTTCACAGACATGCGTCTTAACAGCTAAGCCATCTCTCCAGCCCTCCATCTGCTTTTGAGATTGAGTCTCTCATTTGCTTGTAAGCTTCCCGATTCTCCTGCCGCTGCTTCCCATCATCATAGAATGTCATGATCAGAGGGATTACAGACTCTGTGTCAGCCTTTATGTGGGCACTGAGGGGGATAGAACTCAGATTGCAGGCTTGTAAAAAAGTGCCTTTAACCATTGAGCCCCATTGTTTATTTAAAGACACTTAAATTTACTATCATAACCCCACATGGGTCACTCCATTTGCAAACAGTACTGATCTTGAAACTCAGGAGGTGTTCTATTTTCCTTATCATCTCCCCCTAAGTCAGAAATTCAATGCTACCTCTGCAATCTTCTCTGCAGCACAGATCAGCACAGCCTTGCAAGTGCTTATAACCTAAGTTTCCCATCTATGCCACACAGGATCTATATGTCATACGGTATTGTGAAACTGTAAATCAAAGATTCTGGAGAAGTAACTCATCAGTCTTGGCAGCTTATAAATTGGACCCTTTCCTGAGCACATGAAATATTTCAACTACACAGTTTAGAAAAAAAGTGATTATTGGGTAGCAAGCTCCCAGTCTATCAGCTTGAGTCCACAGGTCATTTTAAGAACCCATTCACAAAACTGAGTCTGAAGTCTGGAGGGTGGGTACAAGGCCACATTTGCCTTCTAACGAGAAGCAGCTCCCAATCATGGCAGGCCATCAGAGCCGCCCAGAGCAGTGGTGCCCAAAGAGAAGCCTGTGGATCTGGTGTGATCTGCAAACTGTTATCAGTTATAAAGGGAACAGTAGGGAAATCCAGAACAATCATGTAGAAGCTTTTCGTCAGCAGGCCAACATGAGTCTGTAAGGACTTCAAACATGATCGTTTTCCTGAGCCTAGGGCGGATTCCAGAATTTTCTGCCTAGATGTTAGAGTCACCAGACTTGCTACAGGGTCTGCTGCTTTAGGATCATATTTTTATTCTTTCTAATTGTTTTTGGTATTTAGGAACATGTTAAGAAAAATAGCTGATTAAAAATGTAAGTTTACTCCTCACAAATGTGCATACCCAGTATATTCTGTGAACACAGTGAGTGGGAGGATAGGAAAGAAGGTGAACTAATGTTAAGTAACAACTTCCTGTGCTACTACTGAACCCAAGCCTTGGAGAATGCAAGCATAGATAGCCCAGGGGATCACTTCCCCTATAGCTCTGAGTACTTGGGCACTGTGCCGCCCTGCTTCTCTAGCTTATCCATCCTGTGCAATTCCACATCAGCTCTTCATTAGGGATAAACATCTTTTAAGGAAGAGAATACACAATTGCACAGCACATTAGGAAATACCTGCTCCTCAAGGCAATGAGAAGTCAAGAATGGGATTTACGAGTCATGATATGAACTCATTCTAGTTTTTAAACTTCAGAAATAACACTTTTCTTCTACTTCTTTGCTAGCAAATAATACATATACTTTAAAAAGTGAGAGTACGGGCTAAAGAGATGGCTTAGTGGGTAAGGCACTTGCCTGCAAAGCCTAAGGACCCAGGCTCGATTCCCCAGGACCGATGTAAGCCAGATGCACAAGGTGACGCATGTGTCTGGAGTTCATTTGCAGTGGCAGGAGGCCCTGACACGGCCATTTTCTCTATCTGCCTCTTTCTCTCTCTCAAATAATAAAAATTTAAAAAGGGAGAGTACAGATAGAAGTATCCTTTGTACATGAATAATGGTGCACTCAGAAGCCATAGACTGTTACTAGAAAAATTTCAGTGCCAGGGATGGGATACTTTACAGTGAGTTGTTGGCTACAGGGGGGTCCCTGATGCCCCCAAAACATTCCAGGCCATTGCCAAGGCTCTTGTTTTCCTCCGGAACTAGATGGTAAGACCCTATTGCTGAAGACTCCACATGCTTGGGCTGCAGGTCACTGAGAAATCAAGCTACTGCTGAGCTGGAGACCTTCTCCCTGTTGACTAGCTGTCAGAATGCTGTCAGACATTGTAAGCAAGTGCCTTTAACTTCTAAGCCATCTCTACTGCCTGGATGTAGGATTTCTAAGAGGCCTTAAAATTTGACAATTACAAGCCAGGCGTGGTAGCACATGCCTTTAATACCAGCACTTGGGAGGATCACTGTGAGTTTGAGACTACGTTGAGACTACATAGTGAATTCCAGGTCAGCCTGGGCTACAGTGAAACCCTATCACAGAAAAACAAGAGAAGCCAGGCACAGTGGTGCATGCTTTCAATTCCAGCAATTGGGAGGCAGAGATAAGAGGACTGCCGTGAGTTCGAGGCTACCCTGAGACTACACAGTGAATTCCAGTTCAGCCTGGACTATAGCAAGACCCTACCACAAAAAAAAAAAAAAAAAAACTAAAGAAAGTTAGGAAGGAACTGCACCCCCCCCCAAAAAAAAGTTGACAATTGTAAAACCAAAAAGAAATAAGAAAAGCCAAACATGGTGGTATATGCCTTCAATCCTAGAACTCAGGAGGCAGAGGTAGGAGGATCACTATAAGTTCAAGGGTACCCTGAGACTGACTAGAAAGTGAATTGCAGATCAGCTTTGGCCAGAATCAGACTCTACCTCAAAAACAAAACAAAACAAAGCAAAACAAAAAACCAAAAAACTGACAATTGCTTTTGGCAACATATGAAATATGCAAATGCAATGTAAAATCAGACTAAAATTATAGTTAAGAATGATAAAGGGGGAAAGTAGCATTCTGTGCTTCTGGCAAGAGCTACTGAATCTTATGAACATCAAGTTAAGACTCCCTCTTGTTAGCTAAGGCAAAAAAGGAAAATATATTTCTGCCTTTAACTCTTATGATGCTAGAGATCAAACCAAGGGCCCCATGTATGCAAAACTCTAAACTGAACTACACTCGTAGCCCTCCCTCCCTCCTTCCCTCTCTTTTTTCTTTCTTTTGTTTTCCTGAGGTAGGGTCTCACTCTAACCCAGGCTGACCTGAAATTCACTATGTAGTCTCAGGCTGGCCTTGAACTCACAGCCATCTTCCTAACTCTGCCTCCCAAGTACTGGGATTAAAGGCATGCACGACCACATCTGGCTTCCCTTCCTTTTTTTTTTTTTTTAGAAAAATTAAAACTATTTTATATTTATTTATTTATTTATTATTTTGAGGTAGGTTTCACTCTAGCCCAGGCTGACTAGGAATTTACTATGTAGTCTCAGGGTAGCCTTGAACTCGCAGTAACCCTCCTACCTCAGCCTCAGTGAGGGAATGCTGGGATTAAAGGTGTGGGTCACCATGCCTGGTGATTTATTTAGAGAGAGAGGGGGGTGGAGAAAGGCGAGCCAGGGCCTCCAACTACATGCACCACCTTGTACATCTATCTGGCTTACATGGGACTGGGAGTAGAACCTGGGTCCTTTGGCTTTGCTGGCAAATGCCTTAACTGCTAAGCCCTCTCCAGCCCACTCTTCCTTTTTTAAATGAGAGACAGCAAGTTACTGAAGGCCTCTGTAATTCTATGCTTATATAAATTGCTTATCTAATTGTCTTTTAAGGAGAAAGTAAGTTAAGTCCAAGTTCAGCATCCTTAAAAGAAATTTTGAGCTATAGGACTGCAATGGTGGCATATACCTATAATCTCAGCACTGAGGAGACAGGAGGTTTGTGAGTTTGAGGTCAGCCTAACCTACACAGCAAGACATTGTCTCAATCAACTTGAAATCCAAAATGTTCCAAAATCCAGAACTTTTTCATTGCTGACAGGATGCCACAATTTTTAAATTTCACACTTAACCTAGCATTAAAGTCAAAATGCAAGCAGACTAAAAATACTGTATAAAATTACCTCCAGTCTACATACATAAGGTATACATGAAACACAAATGAATTTCATGTTTAGATGGGTCTCAACACCAAATGTCTTATATGTAACTCCTATTCAAAAATTGTGATCTGGGGCTGAAGAGATGGCTTAGTGGTTAAGGCCAAAGGACCCAGGTTTGATTCCCCAGTACCCATGTAAAGCCAGATGCACAAGGTGGCACATGGGTCTAGAGTGCATACGCAGTGGCAAGAGGCCCTGGTGTACCCATTTTCTCTCTCATAGATAAATAAAAAATAAAATATTCTGAAACACTGTAATCTGAAACACATCTGATCCCAAGCATTTTAGATAAGGAACCTGAGATTTTCACCCTGCAGTAAACTTTTCCAAGACACTAATGCCTCAGCTTCACTATTCTTTCACTATCTCTCTAATTCATCAATCCCACGAAATTCCACATAAGCCCTTTATTAGGGTGGGAAGGAAGAGAAAATGACTTACTTTTCTTCATTTCTTCATTTCCTTTACATATTGTTTGCTTCAGTTGTTCAATCCTCATCTTGCAGGACATTATTTTCCATCTCTTACGTAAGCATGCAACAAATAACACAAATTTTAGTCTCTTAGGAGGAAATTATCTACCTAGGATTACTACTTATTTCCAAGTTTATCTTAGGAAATATAATGAGAAAAGGCTATTAGATTTATTATGGTTTACAACTATGGTATATTACAAAACAGAAAACACTTCCCTAACCGGGCGTGGTGGCCCACACCTTTAATCCCAGCACTCAGGAGGCAGAGGTAGGAGGATTGCTGTGAGTTCGAGGCCAACCTGAGACTACATAGTGAATTCTAGGTCAGCCTGAGCTAGAACAACACTTTACCTCAAAAAAAGAAAAACAACAACAAAAAAATCAAAGGTCTTTGAGTTATTATTAGAGGTATTTGTTTATTGTGCGTGTGTCTGTAGGGGCACATGCATATGGAGATCAGAGGACAATTTTGGAATGCTGGTCTTCACTTTTCACCTTGTTTAATTGAGACGGTCTCTCTTGCTTTGCCACTGCAAACATCACACTAGCTGGCGCACAAGCTCCAAGATTCTCCTGACTCTGCCTTCCAATGTCTTATACTGCTGGGGTTGCTGGTGTGCACACTACTTCTATGTGGCTTTGGGGATCCAACTCCAGTCAACAGACTTGATACAAAGTGCTTTTAACCACTGAGCCACCTTCCCAACAGTTTTTTTTTGGGGGGGGTGAGGGAGGGCAAGGTCTCACTCTAGCCCAGGCTGATCTCACAGCGATCCTCCTAATCCTAGCACTCAGAAGGCAGAGGTAGGAGGATCAGCCTGAGACTACAGAGTGGATTCCAGGTCAGCCTATCTCACTCAAAAACAGAAAAAAAATTTTTTAACTGGCACAGAAAAATACCAGACTATCCTCAAACTAAATGATGTGATACTCCTGTGCTATCAAACCCTCTTATTTTCATATTTGTATTCATTTTCTCTCAGTTTACCTGTTAATTTTGTTTAGCATATTTAATATCCTGAACTTTGAAACTTTTACATACTCTGCCAAAATGCTTTCCACTATGAATTATAAAGATTCCACCTGCTGCCCTCAAATTACACACACACACTACTATAGTTTGTTGTTGTGTTGTTTGGAGATGAGATTTTTAAAAATTTATTTTTCAATCAGAGATAGAGATGGATGGAAGGAGAGAGAGATATTGGGCATGCCAGGGCCTCTAGCCATTGCATATGAACTCCAGATGCATGCACTACCTTGTGCATCTGGCTTTACACAGGTACTGGGGAAATGAACCCGAGTCTTTTGACTTCACCGGCAAGTGCCTTAACTACTAAGCCATCTCTCCAGGCCACTGAAGACAGGATTTTATATACACAGGCTGGCCTTGAACTCCTGATCCTCCTGTCTGAACCTCCCACGTGCTGGGATTATCGACATGTACTATTATGTCCAGCTTTTCCTAAATTTTCTTTTGTTATTTATGTGAGTTTACATTTAACATTTAATCATAAATCCACCTGGAAGTATACATTTATTATGAGTCATTTTTCTAAAAAGGATGGTCCACTGACTTTATAGTACTATATCGATCCCAGATATATCCTTTATGGTGGGCTCTGTAGTTTAACTGCCTATGCTCTGTTTCAGATAGCTGGATGGAATACTTTAAAAAGCCACACTACAAATATATTTAAATATAAGAATGCCAAATGTGATTTAAAAAACTTAAATACAAAATGAAATTTTTGTTTTGTTTTGTTTTTTGTTTTGGTTTTCTCATTCTAGCTCAGGCTGACCTGGAATTCACTATGTAGTCTCAGGCTGGCCTTAACCTCATGGCAATCCTCCTACATCTGCCTCCTGAGTGATGGGAATAAAGGTGTGAACCACCACGTCCAGCAGATTTTTTTTTTTTTTTTTGGTCTTTTCAAGGTAGGGTCTCACTTTAGTCTAGGCTGACCAAGAACTTACTCTAGTCCCAGGCTGGTCTCAAACTCACAATGATCCTCCTACTGCTCAGTCAAAATGATTTTTTTAGGCTGTACCAACTTAAAAACATGCAGCTCCAAGTATAAACAGTATTATTAACTTAAGTACTTCTTTGGACTTACCAACTGATCTGTTAGTCGTTTTCCTTCCATGGCTTTCAATACTCTAGACAGAAAAGAGACAAGCTCTTAAAAAGAATAAAATTTTGTAAAGCTCAAAAGATGTAAATCAGCTGGGCATTTTGGCACACGCCTTTAATATCAGCACTTTGGAGGCTGAGGTAGGAGGATCCTCATGAGTTTAAGGCCAGCCTAAGACCACACAGTGAATTCCAGGTCAGCCTGGGCTAGAGTGAGACCCTACCTTGAAAAGAGACAAACAAATAGATGTAAGTCAGGCTGAAGAGATGGCTTAGCGGTTAAGGCACTTGCCTGCGAAGCCAAAGGACTTAGGCTTGATTCCCCAGGACCAATGTAAACCAGATGCACAAGGTGGTGCATGCATCTGGAGTTGCAGTGGCTGGAGGCCCTGGCCTGCTTATTCTCACTCTCTCCCTGTTTCTTTTTTTCTCTCTCTCAAATAAATAAATAAATAAATAAATAAATTTAAAAAGATGTGAATAAAATTTTTTTTTATCCCGCCTTCCACCTTGTTTTGAGGAAGAGTCTCTTGTTTGCCACTGCTTGTGCCAGGATAGCTTGGATAGAGAGACAAGCCACTGTGACTGGCTTTATGTGGGTTCATGCTTACACAGCAAGCACTTTGCTTACTAAGTCACCTTTCCAGCCCTCCTTTTGTTTTTGAGACTGGCTCTTACTATGTGCCCAGACTGGTATTAAACTTAAGTGATCCTCCCATCTCAGCCTCCTGAATGCTAGGATTTAATTTTTTTTATTAGAGAGAGAGGCAGGTACACAGAGAAAGAGAAAGAAAAAGAAAGAAACAGAGAGAGACCAAAAGGAAGGAAGGATAGAAAAAGAGGTAAGAAAGCCGGGCGTGGTGGCACACACATTTAATCCCAGCACTTGGGAGGCACAGGTAGGAGGATTGCCATGAGTTCAAGGCCACCTTGAGACTATACAGTGAATTCCAGGTCAGCCTGGACCAGAGTGAGACCCTACCTCAAAAAAAAAAAAAAAAAAAAAAAAAAAAAGAGAGAGAGAAAAGGAGAGAATGGGTGCTCCACAGCCTCCAGCCTCTGCAAACAAACTCCAGACACATGTGTCACCTTGTACATCTATCTGGCTTACGTGGGTACTGAGTATTCTAAACTAGGTCCTTAGGCTTCACAGGCAAGCACCTTAACTACTAAGCCATCTTTCTGGCCCTAAAATCAACTTTAAATATATATATACACAATTTATTTGAGAGAGAAAAAGAGGCAGAGGCGGGGAGAGAGAGAGAGAGAGAATGGGTGCGCCAAGGCCTCCAGCCACTGCAAATGAATTCTAGATGCATGCGCCCCCTTGTGCATCTGGCTTACATGGGTCCTGGAGAATAGAACCTGGATCCTTTGGCTTTGCAGGCAAACACCTTAGCAGCTAAGCCATCTCTCCAGCCCAACTTTTTAAAGTAGGTTTTTAGAGCTGGGAATGGTAGCTAACACCTTTATTTCCTGCACTCAGAGGCTGAACTAGGAGGATCGCTGTGAGTTTGAGGTGACCATGGAAACACATGAGTATGTTCCCAAAGACATGACACAAAGCAACATCTCTGAAAATCTGTCCTATGGAATAAAGTTGGCTATGAGAAAGTTTCTGTAAGTAAGCTAGAAAAAAAGACTGAGTCAAATACTTTCAGGCAGATTTTTATAATGTAAGTTTATCTTTGAGATTTTCGTCCATTCATGAATGTTTTCACAGATAACAGCAAACTTCTTGCGAAGCTTGAACCCCACTACAAGAATCACCAGCTCAGTTATCAACTGTCTTCACAGGTGGAATGATGCCTTTTACTGGCTTGGTTTGGGAAGGCCTGGCAGAGGAGCCTTGATGAGACCAGAGAGGAAGGCAAAACTTACAAGGAGAACAGCACAGAGGTGAGAGGCTAATGCCTGCTGTCCATCTGCACATCAATGACTGGGTCAACCTGGGGCAGAAGGTTCTACTGGAAAATTCTCAAATTTCTAAGGGTGCTTTTAACAACTCAGATTCTTAGGCCTCACCCCTGACCTGTTCCATTTGGAATATCTGAGGAGTCCAAGAATCTGTACTTCTAACCATTATCTTCGTTACTGAATTCTGGTAAGAGATACTTGGAGGGCACACTGCTCCCAACAGATACCAAAGAGAAAGGTAATATGAAGCAGTGAGGTCCTATGGGAGCCACCAGAATCAACACTAACGTGTCTCATCAAACCAACCACTGTGGGCCCACTTGTCATACACTGGCAAGCAGCACCAGGGATTTGACTCATGTGTCCAAATACTGAGTGCCTATGATGTAAGAGTTAGCAACCCATGTAGCTGCAAACCACAGCAAACAGGTTACACCCAGTGATGATAGACGACCTCTGCAATAAAATAATAAAATGAAAAATTTAAAACTTACTCTTTCTGAAATTCTTCTTGCTTATTCTTAAGTCGGCTTAACCTTTCTTTCTTGTCAATAAATCTGTAAGAAAAAAAAAATCTGATTTAAATGTTCCTGTTTTTTAAAATTCAACAAGACTACACCAATTCCTGTGAGTTGATCATTTCTGTGGACTCCTGTGGAAATGCTACTGTCAGAGTCCACACAGATGCTCACTAAATTCAAAACTTCAACTTTGGGCTAGAGAGATGGCTCAGCAGTTAAAGGCATTTGCTTGCAAAGCCTGATGGCCCAAGTTCAATTCCCCAGTACCCATATAAAGACAGATATAGCAAGTGATGCACGCAGCTGGGGTTCATTTTCAGTGCTAGGACATCCTGGTGTGCCCATACTCTCTCTCTCTCTGTGTCTGCCTCTTTCTCTTTGTCTCTCTCAAACTAAAAAAAACTTCAAAACTTCAACTTTAAATTTATTTCCTGGCTTATGAAATATGTTTGTATATTCTACCCTGTACACACATGAGAACACTAGTGTGAATTTAAATATAAGGGGGTTGAGGCCTAATTTAAGCCTGCTCTCTTCCACAAACTGAGTCCTTATAACTTTTAAAGTAGCATTTTTTTCACTAATTTTGTTTGTCATTGCAGACTTACAAGTTACCGAAAAAGCTGACCAAAAGGAAGAAACATTTGTTACTGCTATTTTTTTTAAGCTTATTAGTCTTCTGTTCCTTTTTTTTTCTAGGTATTCTAGGGTTTAATTTGCTTCTTTTCTCTTTTGGGGGTTGTAATTTAACAAATTTACCTGCCTTCTTTTTAAATTTAAAATTAATTTAACTGACACAAAAAAGAAACTAAAAATTACCACATGGTGTTTGGATACATTAATGGATTGTGTAAAGTTTACATCCATTAAACATACCTATCTCCTCAAACATCATTTATTTATGTTGAAAATATTCCAAGTCTTTCTAGAATTTTAAAACACACGTGACATAATGTGTTATCTACAGTCATTCCACAACTAGCACAGCAGAACTTCTTGCTCCTGTCTAACTATAATGATCAGTCTTTCCCCACCTCTTCCTCTCACCCTCCCCAGCCTCAGTCACCACCATAACACTCTCAACTTCTGTAAGATCAACTTTTTCCTTTTTTGAGGTAGGGTCTCCCTCTATCCCAGGCTGACCTGGAATTCACTATGTAGTCTCAGGGTGGTCTTGAATCATGATAGGTAGGTGATTCTCCTACCTCTACCTCCTGAGTACTGGGATTAAAGGCGTGCGCCACCATGCCCGGTTCAAGATCAACTTTTTTACGTTGTACATATGAGTATAGGATGGTGGGGTACTTGTCTTTTCCATGCCTTGCTAATTTCATTTACTCTGATGATTTCCAGTTCTAAGTATATAATTGAGAAGGCTCGTTTTAATATAAGCAAATAAAGTTAAGCTGATATGGGATGTTTTCATCATTAGTTTGAAACTTCTAATTTTTTACAAGATCCCTTCCTTATTCTATTTAGAAGTGTAAACTTCTAAAGTGTAAACTATTTAGAAGTGTGCCATTTCATTTCCACACATGTGGGATTTTCTAGGTAATTTACAGTTAGTGTTTTCTAATTTAATTCTGCTATATGCACAGAATATGTTCTGTGAATGTATTTCAGTGTTTTGAGACTGTCATGGCCTTGCATTCCCATCCCCATGAAAGTTCTACATGCACCTGAAAGAACATGTATTCTACCACTATTGGGCACATGAGTGTAAGTATAAGCTCAGTGACAGTAGCTGACAATGCCACTCACATCCTCTGGATCTGTGCTGCTTGATATGGTGGCCATAGCCACACGTGCCTACCGTACCTAAAATGCGGCTTCTTGTGAAATTAGGATTTGAGGGTAAAAGTATGGCTAACATCATGCAGCTGATTAGGAACTAAGCGACACTGGCTCACTATTTTCAAGGAGGGAATGGTACTGTTGCACAATGTAGTAACACAGTATGGAGTCCAAAAACAGGCTTTTGGTGTTTCCTTAAATACTAGCCTAAGTCAAAACAATTTTTCCCCCGAGGTAGGGTTTCACTTTAGCCCAGGATGACCTGGAATTCACTATGTAGTCTCAGGGTGGCCTTGAATTCACAGCAATCCTCCTACCTCTGCCTCCCGAGTGCTGGGATTAAAGGTGTGTGCCACCACGCCTGGCAAGTCAACAATGTAACAGAACCATCACAGTGGTAAAATAATCTAAACAGGTAAGTCACTAAAATACTTCACTAAAAATGTATACTACAAATTAAAAGTAGAACCAAGTAATAGTATATGTGTCAAAATTATAAACTTATGCTGTGACAGATTAAACGACTCAGATGCGCTTACTTGACCTACTGGGATAGCACAGACACTGAAAGTCCCCATCACTGCACAGCGTTCTATGGAACAGCACTGGAGTGTCTGGTAACGGGGTCACTGGCATGAAGCAGAATTAGAAACCAGTGTAAAATGTAACTGAATGTAAACAAGCTCACAGACTTATCCATGGACCAGGCAATCACCATGTGCCTGAAGAACGGAACACAAGCATTGTTCAATTACGAAGGAATATAGCTACATTCTTCTGCCGCAGTGTATTCTCTCTAAGACACACCATTTGTTACATGCTTTCACTGCCCTGAATCAGAAATGAGAAAGAGAGCCAGGTGTGTGGTAGTACACACCTGTAATCCCAGCACTCTGGAGTCTGAGGCAGGAGGATAATGAGTTCCAATCCAGCCTGTGCTACAAGCAAGATCCTGCCCAGGTTTGATTCCCCAGGACCCACATAAGCCAGATGCACAAGTGGTACATGCATCTTAGAGTTCATTTGCAGTGGCTAGAGGCCCTGACATGCCCATTCTCTCTCTCTCTCTCTCTCTCTCTCTCCCTCTTCCTTACTCTCCCTCATAAGTAAATAAAAATAAAATAAAAAAATCTCTAAAACATACAGATGGTAACCACAATAATAAACCAAAGAAAACAAAAATAAACTCAACAAATACTCTGTGAGTCATGACATCCTTCCTTCCTGAAAGAAATTAAAAATAGGTGGTGCCACCAGGCTCAACAGCAGGTGACATCAAGGAATGTCACTTGCTCTCTGGGCACACTCATCCAGTCTTGGCATCTTCTGTCCCAATACTCATGGAAATACTGATGACAACACTGGTGCTTTCTGGATATGGTTTCCAGGAAAGACGTGGAAAGACAGTCACCACGCTCAAGGAGCCTAATGATAACATCTACCTTAAAATAGCATGTGTGGGAGGTGGATTCCTATTTTATGTTTTGCAGGTTGGATTGTCTCATAAAGCACCTCATATCTTTCTGTGCTGAAACAGAATGATGCACCTCACTCTGAAACAGGTGCACAGCATAGCACTGTGCTAGCTGATACCATAAGGCTGCTTCTATCAACCCTCCTGAGGAACGGTTATTATCAAAATAGTAGAAATAGTGTGGGATCTTTCCTTTTGTGTTTTTACAATAATCATTTACTTGAAACATCAGAAAAAAAGACAGTGCTCAATCCATTAAAATTACTCATGTTCCCTTTAAGATTCACACCCACTATGAAAATATATATAGTTCTTCCTGGATGTCTAAAGTTCTTTGGTTTGCCAGGTATGATGGTTAATTCTAACACTTGGGAGGTGGAGGCACGAGGACCAGGAGTTCAAGGCCAGCCAGGATTACATGAAACCCTACCTAAAAATCCTAACTAAATTAAATAAATACAGAAATCAAATTCTTAGCATTTTGGGACAGATTATACTCTCTAGGTTCCTTAAACTAGGAGAGAGGGGTGAGACAATGAGCATTAGCAGTTTCCAGATTAGGGGGAAGGAACTTGCCCCAGCCCTAATTTCTACATAAATTGTAGTTAGTAAAAACATTCATGACAACTTTTGGCTCCAAAAATAAGACAGTGAGGCATCTCAGAAGTATGTGAGCTCAAAGATGAGCCTGGAAAAGTGAGCAGAGCTAGCTAGCTCTCTCTCTTTTTTGGGGGGGAGGGGAGGGTAGTTGAGGTAGGGTCTCACTCTAGCTCAGGCTGACCTGGACTTCACTCTGTAGTCTCAGGATGGCCTCGAACTCATGGTGATCCTCCTACCTCTGCCTCCCAAGTGCTGGGATTAAAGGCATGCGCCACCACGCCTGGATTGCTAGTTCTCTTTTTGTATTACCAAAGCTCAAACAAAACAAAAAAAACCTCCAAAATACAAATGTCTTTAAATTTAGTAGGATATAAGTTGTCATGGAGTGACTATCTCCCAAGGAGGACCCACAGAAGAGACTTCCCAGAACCAGGATTCCAGTGTTTATTTACATCAGGCAGGTTGGCCCCAGGGGCGCTCACAAGCATGTTGCAAGAGGAGTGATTACTACAGAATGAAGTTTTCAGTTTTAAAGCACAACTGCACTGAAAAATCAGACTGGAGCCTCTTACCTGGCTCTGAGTGGAATACATCAGTCATGTTTAAAATACACTTACTCGGGCTTAGCGGTTAAGGCGTTTGCCTGCAAAGCCGAAGGACTCAGGTTTGATTCCCCAGAATCCACATTAGCCAGATGCACAAGGTGGCACACCATCTGGAGTTTGTCTGCAGTGGCTGGAAGCCCTGGCGGGCCCATTCCCCCCCCCCTTCCTCTTTCTCTGTCATATAAATAAATAAATAAAAATAAAATACACTTACTCACACCTCTAATCTCCCAGCAGTATCTTTCCCAATGATCTTGACCTCCAAAGCATCACACTCCATTCTGACAATCTCCAAAAGCAAACCTGGCTCTTCAAGATGTGCCCTCACTGCTCTGCCTGCTACACTCATGTAGTGCTCAGCTGGCGGTGTCCAGTTCATCACAGCAATCCAGTGCCTGCCCTAGCAATAGCACACAGAGAACATCCCAGGATTGTTCTCGTAATTATCTGAAAGGTTTTGGTGTTTGGAAGAGATTTTAGATTATGAAACTCTTTTGGCTCAGAACAGATTTTTAAAACATACAGTGTAGATATCTTGGGGGTTGGATAAAATCTGAATGCAGGGCCTGGGGACCTCCAGAATCTGGCCAAGTAGCAGATAGAGCTGTCTGGAGAGGTGAAAGCAAGCCCCACCCCGGGAACCCTCGCACAGTCGTAGGGTAGATACACCTGAGGCACTGGCTATCCAGGCTTGCCCCATTCATTAGAGTACTGGTGACCCTCTGAGATGCATCTCGATTGAACAAAACAGGGTAAGTCTCTTTACTGATATTCTTTTACACACGTGCACACGATATGAAAAGCGTGCAGCTGTAGAAATGAGCTTAAGAATGAACATAGCCCAGGAGTAAAGTCATCCCCAGTACTGAGCCTGTTTCCTCATCTTTAAAACAGGTTCATACCTGTGGTAGGGAACTGAAATAGTAAATGTGAAAGCCTCTTATAAACTCTGAAAGGATAATGACACCAATGGAAAGCAAAAGTAGCATTTAGCAAATCCGTATCTTCTGGGAGTACTAATTAATAAAAAGCTGCATGGGATGGGAGCTGAGATGGTTCCTAAAGGATGTGATAAAGCAAGAAGTAGTAAGGTTGATCAATTTCCTACAGCGGAGGGTGCACCTACCTGCAGGGCTTCTGTTCTGCAGGATAAAGCACACAGAAGTAAATTCTCACAACAGGTTTTTCCACTTCAAGTGGCCTGTTTAATTTTCTGGTAACCAAGTCTCTACATACCCAATACACTTATGTTTATACAACAAAAGCATTAGCAATTGAGCCAGATGTAGTGTTGCTCATCTTTAATCTCAGCACTCGGAAGAGGCAGGAGGATTGCCATGAGTTCAAGGCCAGCCTGGGACAAGAATGAATGCCAGGTCAGCCTGAGCTATAGTGAGGGCCATCAGCAAAGGTAATGCATCATTCCCAGAAATGTTACTTATTTATAAAAGCCATATGTTATAGTCAAACATGTGTCTTTTTTTTTTTCTTCTATTCCACTGGCTCCTCAAACCATCAGGCAGACTTCCCTGATTTCTTCAGACCACATCTCCAGTCCTCTTCCTCCACGTGTCATGAAATGGTAAACAGTTTTTCCAGTTTTGAGGGAAAGATTACTCAGTGTATCAGTCATCTATTGCACAATGGTGCTATTTTTGGAGTTAGATAATATATAATCCAGAAAAGTATGCTCCTTTGATAAGAACATCAATGTCCAAATAGTACAAGATCCACGGGAAACTGTGCTGGGGAAGTGCTTAATGTCATCTCTCATCTTCACTCCTTAAAGAAACACAAAAGGTAGATGAAAAACCAGAGAGGAAGGAGATATAGCTTTAGGACTAGAAGCAAGATGGACGAAAGGATGATATGAGAGGATACCTATCTACCTCACTGAACAATGAAAAAAAAAGAAATAAGTTTTGATACTTTTCAATCTATCAGCCAAACTCACACTGTCCACAAAAGTATCTAAAGACACATGCTTCATAACCCCAAAACCTGGGAGGCTGAGGCAAGAGGATCACCATATATTTCAGGCAAGTCTGGACTACATAGTGAGTACCAAGCCAGTCAAGGTTACAGCATGGCACCTTGGCCCAAAACCAAACAAAATCAAACTAAGTTAAACAGATACTATGTTCCCTTCTTAGGAGTCAAAGGACCTATATCTATCTATCTATCTATCTATCTATCTATCTATCTATATATATAGGTTTTTGTTTTTTTGAGATATGGTTTTGCTCTAGCCCAACCCAGGCTGACCTGGAATTCACTATGTAGTCTCAGGGTGGCCTCAAACTCACGGCGATCCTCCTACCTCTGCCTCCAAAGTGCTGGGATTAAAGGCGTGCACCACCACACACAGCTAAAGGACCTAATTTTTATGAGATATATTGCTTTAATATCTAATTTTCCTTGAACCATCAAGCCAATAAACTCCATATGTATAGCTAATTTATAAGTGAAAACAGAAAAAAATACATTCAGAAAAACTTTGAAGCCGGGCGCGGTGGCACATGCCTTTAATCCCAGCACTCGGAAGGCAGAGGTAGGGGATCGCCGTGAGTTTGAGGCCACCCTAAGACTCCATAGTGAATTCCAGGTCAGCCTGGGCTAGAGTGAGACCCTACCTTGAAAAACTATAAAAAAAAACTTTGATATGCATTATCACATTTGTGATCCAAGCTAAGTTAGCTAATTTACTGGAAATCAGAGGTTAAACAAAGATTTTGAATTATTCTGTAAGGTTTCATATTTTATTTCCAAGTAGATTTTGATAGTGAGGCATTCCATGAAGTTAGAAGGAAAAGGAGTGCAAAAGTAGACACAAAACACAGAATTTCCCACAAATAATGAAGACAGGCGCACAAGCAACCTTTCCCCATGCAATTCCAACCCTATCGGCAGTCGGAGTAAATGCTTAAGAGCAGCAAACTGCCTTTTTCCTCTGTAACGTGCCATACTATTTTGTGCGTACTGGCACCCAGTGAGAACCTGACAGCAGTCCTGAGGTTGAAGAGATCCTTCCCCCCTGTTGGACACTGGGCACTGTTCCATAAACAAAGACAAACCAACGAATCACTCACTTCTTAAAGGCACCTACAGCTCAGAAAAGGAACACATGACAGTGATGTCAGCTTAGCATACTTCTGTGACAGTCCTGTTTTCCTTGAAATTTTTATAATTCCAAATTGTGAATGCTGCCAGGTGTGGTGGCCTTTAATCCCACCAGTTGGGAAGCTGATGTAGGAGGATCACTATGACTTCGAGGCCAGCCTGGGACTACAGAGCAAGTTCCAGAATAATGTGGGCTAGAGTAAGACTCTACCTTAACAAACAAACAAACAAACAAAAAATATATGAATGTCTGCTTGGTTGGAAAAGAAATCCACTTCCCTCATTTGAAAATTCACTTTTATGCTCAGAGTGAGTAAAGAATTTCTATGTAAAATTTTGTGGTATTTGTTTGCAATGCTAAGATGAAACCAGGGACCCTGTCCATGCTAGGTAGACACTCCACTAAGCTGCATTCCAGGTCTGTGGCCACTCCGTCAACTACATGCCTGTGTGCTTCTCCCTGCTGTGAGCTGATGTGATGGAACAAACCACGAGTCATGCCTTCTGGGACTGGCATCTGGATGCTGGTATTTTGCTCAAATGAACATCATACATCATGCATGGTGCTATGAATAAATAAAATAAGGTTGAGTGTTGTGATTTTGATCAATGGTGTGAGAGGTAATGGTGAGAAGAAAATTAGGGAAGGCCTCACTGAAGAAGTGACAATTAAGTTCAGAGGGGAAAAACAAGGTGTCAATAAAGAGGGAAAATGTTCAAAGCAAATTCCAATGACAGGAGTTCAGAGGAAGCTCGTGACTGTGGAGTCTATTTTTTGAGTGCTTAAGATATGCTAGACATCACGCTAGCACTTTAAAAACATGTGCTTATATTGTCACTATCAGAAACCTCTAAAAATTTAGATACCCCCACCATTTTCTTTTTAAAATTTTTATTTATTTTATTTGAGAGAGAGAGAGACAGTGAGAGAGGTAGATCAAGAGAGAATGGGCATACCAGGGCCTCTAGCCACTGCAAACTATCTCCAGATGCATGCGACAACTTGTGCATCTGGTTTACGTGGGTACTGGGGAATTAAACCTGGATCCTTTGGCTTCACAAGTAAGTGACTTAACTGCTAAGCCATTTCTCCAGCTCATCCCCCACCATTTTCAAATTGAAGTAAGCACGGGAGACGTTAAGAAACTTGATCAAAATCACATGGTTAGCCGGGCGTGGTGGCGCACGCCTTTAATCCCAGCACTTGGGAGGCAGAGGTAAGAGGGTTGCCATGAGTTTGAGGCCACCCTGAGACTCCATAGTGAATTCCAGGTCAGCCTGAACTAGAGTGAGACCCTACCTCGCAAAACCAAAAAAAAAAAAAAAAAATCACATGGTTGCCAAGTGTGGTGGTACACACCTTTAATCCTAGCACTCAGAAGACAGAGGTGAGTCTGTGAGTCTAAGGCCAGCCTGAGACTACATAGTGAATTCGAAGGCAGCCTGGGCTAGAGTGAGACCTTACCTGAAAAATACCAAACTCATGTGGTTGTGGAAGTTGGATTCAATTCAAGGAACTATAATACTAAAACCCACATTTTAAACTCAACTTTACAGCCAAAGTTAGAGATAAGAGTAGCCAAATCACATGGACTTTTACCTGCCAAGGTAAGGAAATTGGAATTTATTTTTAATGCAGTAAGATAGCCACTGAAAAGTTTGGGCAACAGAATGACTCCCATTTACTTTTCTACCGAGGGTACCAGAACACAGGCCAAAAGCGGGGGTCAGGAATGTCTGAATAAAGAAAGGCCTGACAATAAAGTCCTAGTGGTGGTCTGGACTACAGATACACACATGGAAGATATACTTCAAACTGAATTAGACTTGGATGATGACTTAAGTAAAGTCCAAGGTAACTCCCAGATTTCTGGCTTCAGTAAGTAGTGGATCAAGATGAAGGATACTGAAACAGTCCAGGAATAGACCTCAAAGGAGGGCCAGATTCACTCAATTCCTTTGATCTTTTCTGTGAAGATACAACAGTGCACCACAGAGATCATGCCTTGCCCTCATACCGTTTACATCTTTGAGTGGGAGACATTAAACAAGTCAATCCCTGAGCTATGAGACAGTGGTGCCAGGGGAAACAATAAAGCGGGCTAAGCAGGTCGTTAGTTGAAGGATACAAAAGAATCTAAGGTATAAGCTGACGCCTGAAAGAAGGCAGCCATGAAGATTTCTGGGAGAGAAGCGTTCTAGGTGGTCGGAGTCTGACTGCAATGGCCCTGAGGCAGGAATGTTCTTGACTGACAAGACAAGGTGGCATAGGGAGTAGGTAAGGGAGAAAATGAGACCAGGTTAGAGAAGAATAGATAATGCAGAATTTTGGCTCAGGACTATGGCTTTTATTTGAGTAAAACAGAAAACCCACAGGTTTGAAGAGAATAGAGGAGGCATGGCTCTGACTGCAGTATGACATTTATACTAACAGGAGGCAAGGGTACAGCAAACAACAATCCTCTGGTCAGACTGAGTAATGGTGAGAGTATTTGATTTAGGACAGGCTTTGAAGAATAGATAAGGATTTGTTGATGAGATTAGACATGGTAGCTTAAGGAGGACTGGAAGATTTATTTTTAGCCTAAAGAAGGGTGGCATTACCATTTACTGGGTTGGGATGAGTTGTGACGAATAAATTTAGTAAAGTAAAAGTAGGTGTTCAGTTGCCATGTTAAAATGGTGATAATAATTATTACATATTCAAATACAGATGTTGTACAAGTAACTGTGTCCTGGACCTCAGAGATACAAGACTGGAAGTTTTCAGCACTCTTCTAGCTAGTGTTAAAATAACAGAAATATTGGGAGGCAGAGGTAAGAGGATCGCCCATGAGTTCAAGGCCACCCTGAGACTACATAGTGAATTCTAGGTCAGCCTGGACTAGAGTGAGACCTTACCTCGAAAAACTAAAAAAAAAAAAAAAAAAAAAAAAAAAAAAAAAAAAAAAACCAGAAATAATTTTTTTGCAGGGAGTGGGGGAGAAGTATAGGGATCCAGAACTCTTTTTTTTTTTTTTTTTTTTTAAGGAAGGGTCTCATTCTAGCCTAAGCTGACCTGGAATTTACTATGTAGTCTCAGGCTAGCCTCATTTACAGCCTCAGCCCCGAGTGCTAGGATTAAAGGTGTGTACCACACCCTACAGCTATCTCTTTTATTTTAAGAAATAGATGGCATGCTCAAATTCGGCTATATATACATATATATAGTATTTTTATTTGCAAAGACAGAGAAAGAATGGGCACACTAGGGCCTCTAGCCGCTGCAAACAAACTCCAGATGCATGCTCTACTTTGTGTATATGGCTTTATGTAAATACTGGGGAATCAACTCACAGCTAGCTGACTGGCAAACAAGTACCTCTGACTGCTGAGCCACCTCCCCAACCCATCAAGCAGACCTATACACCCGATTCCAGTTTTCTCATAATAAAGCTGGTTAGTGTTTAAAGCTGCCACTATGGCATTAGTTTCTTTTTGGTTTTCCGAGGTAAGGTCTCACTCTAGTCCAGGGTGACCTGGAATTAACTATGTAGCCTCAGGATGGCCTGGAACTCACGGTGATGCTCCTACCTCTGGGATTAAAGGTGTGCACCACCGCGCCTGGCTCGCATTAGTTTCTAAAGTAATCACGTGTACCAATGAAATACAGCAATGAACTGTAAAGATTTTGTTATCCCCATCTCCTCAGAAAAGAACTCTATCCATGATCACAGGGCTATTAGGAACTTAAAACATCCCTAATCTAGAGGCTGTATAGTCTAGTAGTTAAACACACAGGTATATGGCTTGGGGCTGCTTAGGTTTTAATCCTGATCCCTACACTATCTGTGTGACCTGGGACAAAGCACTTACTATACTGTTTCCAAAGTGGTAAGCGGGATAGTAACTTACAGGTTGCTGTAAAATAAGTGCCTTAACTCTTCTCCTCAAAAAATTACCTATTTATGGACTGGAGAGATGGCTTAGCGGTTAAGCACTTGCCTGTGAAGCATAAGGACCCTGGTTCGAGGCTCGATTCCCCAGGACCCACGTTAGCCAGATGCACAGGGGTGGCGCACGTGTCTGGAGTTCGTTTGCAGTGGCTGGAGGCCCTGGCGCGCCCATTCTCTCTATCTGCCTCTTCCTCTCTCTGTCACTCTCAAATAAATAAATAAAAATAACAAAAAAGATTTTTAATTAGCTATTTATTAAGAAAACTAAATTGCTGAAACAAAAGATGAGGAGAAAAGACCCTGCAGGTAGTTACACTTATTTTTCCAACTATATCAACCAAGGGCTTTGGTTCTGTTTAGAGTTTTTTTTTTCTTTTAAAGTAAAGCATTTTTCTCAGTTCAACTCCCTTAGCTAAAAGCTTGCAAATTCCAGTTTGAATTTTAAAACAAAATCAAAACACTAAGTCCCTAAGGATCCAAAACCATCTTAGGAGGCAAGGAACAAAAAGAACCAGCTAGTCCGAGTGCACACAGTCCATTAAGCACATCTGACAAGGTCCGTCTATAACACAGACAACCGGGACCCAAACCCTTCCTAACCCCTACCTGCCCTTTCTCTAGAAGAATTATGAGTGTGCTTTCAAAGACAGAAGAGGGTTCAAGAACGCTTCCGAACGGGAGTACAGAGAACCAGGAATCCAACTCCACAGCAGCGAAGAGGAAGACGTCTCTAGAAAGTCACTATTCATTTCCCCCCGCCCTTGGTACCCGCGAAGAGCTCGGAGTCACACTCCTTCCTCTCAGGTGGGGTGATGGATGGGGGAACAGCGACCTTCCTTCACCTGGTCCCCACCCCCACCCCGTCCACAGGCAGCCAGGCGCCGGCGCAGAGCAAGCCCTCCCCTCTGCCCATCGCCGGGCTCCGCTTGCAGTGAGGGCCCGGGCTCCGAGCCCGGCATCGCTCAGCCTCCGGAGCCCGAGGGCGAGAGACAATAGAGCCGTGGCGGCCGCCGTACCTCTCCCGGTCGCGGCCGTCGAAGTAGACGAAATCGCCGCTCTGGACGCACTTGGCGCAGGTCAGGCGGCGGCGGGTGGTGTTGCACAGGGGACACCGCTCCACCGCCACGTACAGCCCCTCCGCGTCGTCCACCGAGTCCACCAGGTCTCGGGCGAGCGGCCGCGGCCCGCAGCCAGGAGCCTCGGGCGCCCGGGCTCCCTTCCCACTGGGAGACGCCATGATGGCCTGAGCGCAGGGCCAGTCACGTGGGATTTTGTTTTTAACCAGGTGCATCCTGGGCTGGGGGCGGGGCCTGCGGCCCGGGGGCGGGGCCTGGAGGCCGGGGGCAGGGGGCGTCTTTGGATATAGGGCTGCGAGTTTTGGTCTAGCCCCGTGCGGGGGGCGGAGGGGTGAGGAGGGAGGGGAGAATCGAACCCTGGGACTGGGACGTCTGCCTAGCCAAAGAGCAGCTGCGGGATCAGGCCAAGGCTGCGAGTCAACGCCTTAAAATTATGCAAATGACACAGTGAGTGCCCAAGTGTTCTGGCAGAAAGGTAAATAAGAGAATTTGATCCACTAAGGAGGCTTTCAGGTTTGGCTTAAAAACTACAGGACGGGCTGGAGGGATGGTTTAGTGGTTAAGGCGTTTGCCTGCAGAGCCAAAGGACTCAGGTTTGATTCCCCAGGACCCACGTTAGCCAGATGCACAAGGGGGCGCATGCGTCTGGAGTTCGTTTGCAGTGGCTGGAGGCCCTGGCATGCCCATTCTTTCTCTCTCCCCTTCTCTGTCAAGTAAGTAAATAAAAATATTAAAAAAAAAAATACTTGCTTATGAAGCCTTAAGGACCCAGGTTCAATTTCCCAGTACCCATGTAAGCCAGATGCACAAGGTGGTGCATGCATGTGGAGTTCGTTTGCAGCAGCAGAAGGCCCTGGTGCACTCTATCTCAAGTAAATAAATTAAAAAAAAATATTTTAAGACTACAGGAAACAAAGTTGGGTGGGGAAGTGGATCTCTGAACTAGTTTGAAGTGGGCACATCCCTCTACTTAATAGCTGTGGTTTTCTCCTGTTTGATGAACACAATCACAGTGTCTATATAACCTCAAGAGGGTTAAACATGTTCCACTAGGCAATCTTAACACTTTAAGTAGAACAGTGTTCAAATCAACGTTGTATCTTTATGAAAAATTTTTCTTTATTGGTTACTTTCGTCTAGCCCATGCTGGCCTCAAATTCCTAATTTTATGCAATCTCCTGAGCGTTGGGATTACAGGTGTGTCCAGTGAGAAACTTTGAGGCAAGCCCAACAGACTGGCTTATTTATTCATTTATTTTTTTTTGTTTGTTTGTTTTTTGAGGTAGGGTCTCACTGTAGCCCAGGCTGACCTGGAATTCACTCTGTAGTCTCCGGGTGGCCTCGAACTCACAGCAGTCCTCCCACCTCTGCCTCCGGAGTGCTGGTGTGCGCCACCATGCCCGGCTTTTGTTTTTTGTTGTTGTTTGGTTTTTCGAGGTAGGGTCTCACTCTAGCTCAGGCTGACCTGGAATTCACTAGTAGTCTCAGGGTAGTTTCAAATTTACAGTGATCCACCTACCTCTGTCTCCCGAGTGCTGGGATTAAAGGCCTAGCCACCACGCCCAGCTTGTGGTTTGTTTTAATGAGAGAGAGAGAGAGAGAGAGAGAGAGAGAGAGAGAGAGACTCCAGGAGCTCCAGGCACTGCAGACGTGGGCTACCCTGTGCGCATGTGCAACCTTACTTCACCTTGTGTGTCTGGTTTACTTGGGACCTGGAGTGTGGAACTTGAGTCCTTAGGCTTCGCAGGCAAGTGCCTTAACCACTAAGCCATCTCTCCAGCCCAAGATTGGCTTTTTTTTTTTTTTTTTTTTTTCTTTAGAGAGAAAGAATGAATTGGCAAGCCAGGGTCTCCAGCCACTGCAATCAAACTCCAGAAGCATGGGCCACCTTGTGCGCATGTGCGACCTATTTTAAGTGGGACCTGGAGAGTCAAACTTGAGTCCTTAGGTTTAGGCAAGTCTCTTGACCACCAAGCCATCTCTCAAGCCTGAGAAACTGAATTTTTTGTTGTTGTTTTGTTTTGTTTTTCAAGGTAGGGTCTCACTCTAGTCCAGGCTGACCTGGAATTCACTCTGTAGTCCCAGGGTGGCCTCGAACTCATGGCAATCCTCCTACCTCTGCCTCCTGAGTGCTGGGGTTACAGGTGTGTGCCACCACACCTGGCAAGAAACTGAATTTTAATAAACTGGCCAGGCCCTTCCTACCCTAGGCCACATTCTAAGAGAATTTGAACTAGGTAGATGACTAGAATTTCCTTTAAGCTTCTTTCTGGTCGGGTAAGGGGGTGGGTGAGATTTATAGCAGAGTAATTGGTGATTAAATGCCCAAGTCAAGCTGCACATGGTGGCACACGCCTTTAATCCCAGTACTTGGGAGGCAGAGGTAGGAGGATTGCCATGAGTTCGAGGCCACCCTGAAACTACATAGTGAATTCCAGGTCAGCTTGGGCTCAAGCAAAATCCTATCTCAAAAAACAAAATAATAAATAAATAAATAAATAAATGCCCAAGTCAAAGTCATAGAGGGGCCAAAAGAAGTGGGACTGTAGGTTAGATCATGCTGTGATGGCCTTGCTGTCACTCCAGCTGGGACTTCCCCAAGTCCACCCTAGGACTCAGAGCTGGTACCAGGTAATATTCCTCTGCTTCAAAACCAAAGTCTACCTTGGCAAAGGACAGGGTCACTTGCCATGGGCCACCCCATCCTCCTCCCTCACTGGAAAATTTTCCATCCCTGTTATCCATTTTATCCAGTCTAGTGACTACAAGCTAGTGAGATCTTTCTTCTGAGCCCATTGACCCTTCACCCTCTGTTTAAATACAGTCACATATGGGATTACAAGAGTGATCAAAAGGCCAAAATTTCCCTGTTAGTTTCCAAACCTGAATGGTTCCTGAAAAGGCTTTTTGTTGTTTGTTTATGATGCGGGGTCTCTTGCCCAGGCTGGCTTTGAACTCAGGACAGTCTTCATACCTCAGCCTCTTCAGTGTTGGGATTAAAGGCATAAACCACCAAATACCCAGCTGATGCCTAAAAGTTTTAAGACTTATTTTTTTTCTCAATTTTTATTAATATTTTCCATGATTATAAAAAATATCCCATGGTAGTACCCTCCCCCCCACTTTCCCCTTTGAAATTCCATTCTCCATCATATCCCCTCCCCATCTCAATCTTTCTACTTACATATATACAATGCCAACCTAATAAATGCCCTCCTCCCTTCCTTTCTCTTCCCTTTCTATCTCCTTTTTAAAGGACTTATTTTTTAAAATGATTTAAGAGAGACAATGAGAATGGGTGTGCTAGAGCCTCAAACTCCAGGTACATGCGCCACTGGGCATCCAGCTTTACATGGATACTGGGGAATCGAACCCAGGCCAGCAAGCTTTGCAAGCAAGCTTTTTTTGTTTTTTTTCAAGGTAGGGTCTCACTCTAGCCCAGGTTGACCTGGAATTCACTATGTTGTCTCAGGGTGGCCACGAACTCATGGCGATCCTCCTACCTCTGCCTGGGATTAAAGGCGTGCGCCACGACGCCTGGCTTGCAAGCAAGCACTTTTAACCATTGTGCTATTTCCCCAGCCCCCTAAGATTTATTTTTAAATGATAAATAATTTTCTCTGGTCATTTCAGATGAAAGGATGTTTATTTTTTTTTTAAGGCTTCAGACATTGCATTGGCGTTACCACAGCAACCTTCACATGTCTGTTACCTAACGGTCAGTATTGTCTCTTCAATACTTTAAAGGGAGAAAAAAAAAAGGCATGAATTTCTACAGTACCAGATGTGATACTACAGACAGTATCTTGTTTACACACTTACTTGAAATTTCTACATATTGCTATTTTCCAAGAACACATATGAATGTGTTACATATTTAACAAGCAGACATTAGCTTTTAACCATGCCTCTCATTCTAACCATGAGTGAAATCTCTCGAATTCTGAAATCAGTTTATTTGCTCCATTTAAAAAACAAACACACTTTTAAGTAAGTGATTTTCCCCGTTTCTTAGGTTATTCACATAGAATCACCCTGTAAGAAGTCAAAGCATACTTGACATGTTGTAATTACAGGTAGAAGAACTCTGCTCTTTCTCTTCTGGGCTTATGCTCATATCCAAACCAGTAGAACACTGAAAGGTTGAATAACATACTTAGGCTTTTTTAAAACCTTTTAGAATAGGATAGATATTTTCAAATGCTTCATAGATCTCAGCACGTTCTTTGGCACCTATAAAGAAATCCAAGTTTATATAATCTTTAACAAAAACATACCAAAATTGCCACTAAGTTTTTTTAATATTTTTATTTGAGAGACAGAGTGAGTATGGACATGCCAGGGCCTCCTGCCACTGCAAACAAACTCTAGACGCATGCACCACTTTGTGCATCTGGCTTTATGTGGGTTCTGGGGAATCGAACCCAGGCCATTTGGCTTTGTAAGTAAGTGCCTTTAATTACTGAGTCCTCTCTCTAGCCCACAGTATAATGTTATGCCATGTTCACTTACTTTTTAATTTTTTTGGAGACAGGGTTTCACTAAGTAGTTTAGGTTAGCCTCAAACTTATGCCCCCTCTGCCTCCACCTCCTGAATGCTAGGATTATAGGTATGTGCCACCATGTCTGGTTTTCTGGTAGCTTTAATGTGATGACATCTCTTTACCTTTACTGAGAAGTGGCATTTCTCTCCAGTAAAGAATTGGGGACTTGGGATGGAGAGATTGCTCAGTGGTTAAGGCACTTGCTTGCAAAGCCTGACAGCCCAGGTTTAATTCCCCAGTACCCACATAAAGTCAGATACACAAAGTAGCGCATGCGTCAGGAGTTCATTTGCAGCAGCAAGAAGCCTTGGAATGTGCATTCTCTTTTTCCTTCTTCTTCTCCCTTTCCCCTTCTCCTTGCAAATAAATAAAAATATTGTTTAAAAATGAGCTGGGAGACCATCTCCTAGTCTTACAGAACACATGCCCTAGAGCACAGGGTTGTACATTTCCATCTCAACGGAGCAATCCCACTCCTGGGTAAACTCCTCATCACACTGAAAGCAAGCACACGCCACAGACTTAAACTGCAGTGCCAGCCACAATAACCAAGAGGTAGAAACAGTCTGCATGCCCATCAAAGGAAAATGATTGCATTATTCAGCCACAAAAATGAGTGAAAGATGGACACAGGCTGTAACATGAGTGAACTTCAAAAACATGCTAGGAAATGGAACCAGCCTAGATGGTCCCTCCACAGATGAATGGATAATAAAGATGTGGTACATTTACACAATGGAGTTCTAGTCAGGGGTAAAGAAAAATGAAATTATGAAATTTGCAGGGAAATGGATAGATCTGGAATGGATCATACTAAGTGAGGTAACCCAGGCCCCCAGAACGCCAAACACCACATGTTTTCTCTCATATGTGGATCCTAGTTACAAATGTTCAGACTTGTGTGCGAGTTGGAGTAAAAATTAGTAGCAGAGGCTAGTAAGCTAGAAAAGGGCTATAAGGGAGGGAGGAGAGGGGTGGACTCAGGGGATGGTACTGTATATATGTACCAGATTACTGCTAGTGGAATGGCCTAAGTGAAGTCAGAGGAAGAGATTGAGTAAAAGGGGAGTGGGGGAGAGGGGTAATCAAAATTCAGGATATTGTAAATAAGCCACATGATAACCTACTTTTTTGGATAATGGCACACCCAGAAACCATAGACTGTTATTAGAAAAATTTCAGTGCCAGAGATGGGAGACCTTCCAGTGAGTTGTTGGCCAGGGAGGTCCCTGATGCCCCCAAAACATTACAGGCTACTGCCAAGGCTCTTGATTTCCCATCAGGAACAGATAAGACCCTATTGCTGAAGACTCCACATGCCTGGGCTGCAAGGTCACCAAGAAATCAAACTGGGACTGAGTTAAAAACCTTCTCTGGGTAGACCAGCCGACAGAAAGCTGGAAAAAGCTGCACTGCATGTGCCTTATGGGAGGTAGAAGCCATCAGTGGTGAAAACAGTAGACAATGGAAGCCTCAAGTTTGGCCAGCCAGGCCAAATGACCAAACGGGTGCAATAGTGGCATGTCTGTTATGGGGGAAGCCAACTGCTCTCTAACTGGACTGGAGACCCACTCGATGGGAGAGAATACATGCCTGGTACTGAAAACCTAACAAAAAGCCTATGGTGGGGAGGTGATGAGCATTAGGAGTGTAATGCCTGCTCTTGTCTGGCTAAATGCATACTCACTAAACTGCCCTGTAAACACTTTACTTAATGTTCATACCCATATATTAATGCTACTCTCACTTTTGGTTAGAGAAGCTTCTCTTTTCAGATGGTGGTGACCACTGGGATGACCCAAAAGGCACCATAGTGCTGAGAAGACGTGACAGAGGAATGTTTAGCACCGAAACATCCCTATCACACCTCCCAAGGCTCAGGGTCCATTGCAGAAGAGGTGGCAGAAAGAATGTAAGAGCTGAAAGAAGGGTAGGACTCCTTACAATGCAATCGACCACACAGAAATTGGCCTTGATATCCATGACCTCGCAGTGCCTAGCACTATCTTCACAAGACTCTCATAACAGGAGGAAAAGATGATGACATCAAAATAAAAGAGAGACTTAACAGAGAGAGGGAGAGGATATGATGGAGTGAAGATTGGGAAGGGGAAAATGGAGAGGGCAGGGAATAATGGTTTGACTATAAGTATGAAAACTGTCAATAAAAAGGAAAAAATATCTAAATCAAGCCGGGCATGGTGGCACATGCCTTTAATCCCAGCACTTGGGAGGCAGAGGTAGGAGGATCACCCTGAGTTTAAGGCCACCCTGAGACTACAGAATGAAATCCAGGTCAGCCTGGGCTAGAGTGAGAACCTACTTAAAAAAAAAAAAAAAAAAAAAAAGGCAGGTGTGGTGGTGCACACCTTTAATTCCAGCACTCAGGAGGCAGAGATAGGAGGATCACCATGAGTTCGAGGCCACCCTGAGATGACATAGTGAATTCCAGGTCAGCCTGAGCTACAGTGAAACCCTACCTTGAAAAACAAACAAACAAACAAAATGTAAGTCATGGGGCTGGAGAGATGGCTTAGCAGTTAAGGCACTTGCCTGCAAAGCCAAAGGACCCAGACTCGATTCCCCAGGACCCACTAAGTCAGATGTACAAGGTGGCATGCATATCTGGAGTTCATTTGCAGTGGCTGGAGGCCCTGACATGCCTATTCCTTCTCTCTGTCTCTTTAAAAAAATAATAAAAAAGGAAAAAAAATCTAAGTCATGCTATTGTCCTTTATACTTCAGGAACAGATTTCAGGGTTACAGATTTCAGGGATGGCTGGCCCAAAGCCATATGACATCATTTGGTTCTGTAAGAGCTGGTGCTGCGCAACTTGGTTATCTGTGTCCTCCAGGACTGGACTCCTGCCAGATGGGGCATTGCATCCCTGGCACCTACACTATTCCACAGCAACTTACACTGGCCAGTCCTGGTCTTACCACAAGTCCTAACTATATCACAGCTTATTTTCCCCAAATTACATCACAGTTGTGTGCATATAGGTCTAAATCTTACAAATTTAAATAAACAGGCCCCTGAAGGAATTCATTTTACAGGATATACTACTTTTCTGTTCATGGTGGGGAGGTGTCCAACCTTGATTGGCAAGGATGTACCATTCTCTTTCTGGCCCACAGCCTAGCCATTTTCCTGCTGCCCTCTGACCTGCTCATTTCCAACAGCCACTGATGCTGAGCTGAGTGAGAGGTATCCTCAGTAACAATGACCTAGTTTCTTAGTCCTTTGTTTTGGAGGAAAATCATTAAACACAAAGCAATTAAGTCCTCCTTACAGTTCATTTTCCTATCCTCAGGGCAAGGCCTCATGGCCAAGTTCCAGTCTGTCTTTTTAAATTTTTTCTTTATTTATTTGAGAGAGAGAGAGAGGGAATATAGAGAAAGAAAGAGAGAGAATGGGTACACCAGGACCTTCAGCTGCTGTAAACAAACTCCAGACACATGCACCACCTTGTGCATCTGGCTTAGGTGGGTCCTGGGAAATTGAACCTGGGTCCTTTGGCTTTGTAGGCAAGCGCCTTAACTGCTAAGCCATTTTCCCAGCCCTAAAATATTTATATTTTTATTTATTTGCAAACAGAGAGAGAATGAGAATGGGGGTACAAGGGCCTCCAGCCACTGCAGACAAACTCCAGAAGCTTGTGCCACTTTGTGACTCTGGCTTTACATGGGTACTCGAGAATAGAAGCTAAGTCATTAGGCTTTGCAGGCAAGCAAGTGCTTTAACTGCTGAGCCATCTCTCCAACCCCTAGATCCAGTCTTTCTTAAGGATAGGGGAACAGCCAGGAAAGAGGGTTTTCTCTGAGATGCTAATATCCATGTGCCAGGCACTGTTTCCTGTGTCATGATACTTAGCGAGTAGTTTCTATGGTAACTTGCATTTTACATATATGTATGAAAACCAAAGTGGAGAACTTTGATTAGTCAAAGTCACATGGTCAGTACATTCTACCCAGTTAGAAGTCTGATCTCGAATCCATCCTCTTGGCCAACACACCTGCTCATTCTCCAGAGAATTATTTATCATTCCTTCAGCTAGCAAGGACATCGGGAAGGAGGTGTTGTAAACCACACCAGTGTTGTCACAGATAACTAAAGAGCTGGGGATGGGACAAGAAGAAGATAGGGGTTTGAGGCCAGGCTACTTATGTCCCTTTACTCTGTAGCACGTGTAGCCATCTAGCATTGTTAAGGTTCTAGATAACACCATTGCCCCCACTTTACAAGTGAGAAAACAGGTATAACGTGCAATCTCTCAGAACTAACTAGTACCCAAATACCAGTACTTATCACAGAACTTGGTCTCTAGTGTCTAGCATATAACTAGAGGAAAAACATGCATCCTAAATGTGACAGCTGCCACAGACAACAACCCGACACTTGGGAACCAGTGTCAGCTCAGCCCAGGCCCTTGTCTACTGTCGGGGACTGTGACTGAGAAGGGTGACAGGGCTTCTGTCCTCTGCTCACATGGAATCAATTCAAACCTTCAGACATAGCCTTGACATAGCAGCTATAGCTTTGGTCCCTCAAGGGAGGGAGACAGTTTTACTTTGAAAGACTTTACTTGAAAGACTTTGGCACACAGTTCCATGATCCCTCTTCTTCCTCCTCCCTCCTCTTCTTCTCCTCAAATTCATGGCAATCCACCTGCCTCAGCCTCCTGAGTACTGGGATTACATGCCCAGCCACATGGTTTTAGCCACATGTATACTAAGCACATTGGTGTTCTGTAATTTTTACCTAAAGAATGGAGTCCATTATTACGCTATTTATTTGTTTTTGGGTTTTCCAAAGTGGGATCTCACTCCATCCCAGGCTGACCTGGAATTCACTATGTAGTCTCAGTGTGGCCTTGAACTCATGGTGATCCTCCTACCTCTGCCTCCCGAGTGCTGGGATCAAAGGTGTGCCACCATGCCCAGCTTCTTCAAAGTGAATTTTTAACTTCAACTCTTGACCATTTTCTAGGCAAAAGATAATTGTTGCTATTGGGTGGGACCTTGCTTTCAAAACATCTCTGCAGAGTACTGGCCTGCCCGTGGTGCTGAAGGCCATGTGTGGGCCTCTAGTACTCTACTGGACACCCCTTACTCAAGCACCCCAACTTCTGCCTAGAGACACAGCTGAAAGAGGTTCCTCTGCCAAGGTGTTTATGTGTTCCAAATTGGGCCTGTGAACTTTTTTTTTTTTTTTTTTTTTTTGGTTTTTGGGCCTGTGAATTTTAAAAAATATATTTATTTATTTATTTATTTATTTATTTGCAAACAGAGTGGGGGGGGGGGAGAGGGAAAAGAGAGACAGAGAGAGAATGGGCACACCAGGGCCTCCAGCCACTGCAAACAAACTCCAGACGCATGTGCCCCTTATGCATCTGGCTTACATGGGTCCTGGGGAATTGAACCTGGGTCCTTTGGCTTCGCAGGCAAACACTTTAAATGCTAAGCCATCTCTCTAGCACAGGCCTGTGAATTTTTAAACCCTCTAGAGGTAAGATGAGTACCTAAGATAAAGGAGTAACATCTGTCTGTAAAGTGAGGCAAAACTAACCTGAACCACTTAGCCACAGGCAAAGTGGTGTGAGACAGTATAGGGATAAACAAGTTAAAAACCCCAGTGGATGATAAGGAGGCAGAGGTAGGAGGATTGCTGTGAGTTGGAGGCCAGCCTGAGCCTACATGTTTAATTCCAGGTCAGCCTGGACTAGAGCAAAAACCTACCTGGAAAAACAAAAACAAACAAACAAATAAAACCTTCACCTCTGGGGCTGGAGAGATGGCTCAGCAGTTAAGATGCTTGCCTGCAAAGCCTAAGGACCTGGCTTCCACTCCCCAGAACCCAGGTAAAGCCAGACACACTAAGTGGCACATGCATATGGAATTCGTTTGCAGTGGCTAGAGGCTCTGACATGTACACATACACACACACACACACGCACACAAATATACTTCATCTCCTCCCCCACAAAGGGTATGATCCACACCTTTTTTTTTTTTTTTTTGGTTTTTCGAGGTAGGGTCTCACTGTAGCCCAGGCTGACCTGGATTTCACTATGTAGTCTCAGGGTAGCCTCGAACTAACGGCAGTCCTCCTACCTCTGCTTCCTGAGTGCTGGGATTAAAGGCGTGCGCCACCACGCCTGGCCACACCTTTTTAATAATGAAGAAATTTTGGGTTGGAGAGATGGCCTAGCAGTTAAGGTGCTTGCCTGCAAAGCCTAAGCACCCAGGATTAATCCCCCAGTACCCATGTAAGCCAGATACCCAAGGTGGCCTGTGCTTCTAGAGTTTGTTTGCAGTGGCTGGAGGCCCTGATATGTCCATTGTCTTTCTTTCTCCATTTGCCTCTTTCTATAATAAATTTTAATTTTTTATAAATAAAATTTTAAATGAACTTTAAGAATGAAGAAATTTGGGGCTGGAGAAATGGCTTAGTAGTTAAGGCACTTGCCTGCAAAGCTGAAGGACCCAGGTTTGATTCCCCAGGACCCATGTAAGCCAGATGCACAAGGTGGCACATGTGCCAGAAGCTCATTTGTAGGGTCTGGAGGCCCTGGTGCACCCATTCATTCTCCCCCCCTCCGCTCTCAAACAAATAAATAAAAATAAAATTAAAAAAGATGAAGAAATTTTAAGTTTTTCTATTCTGTGTATTTATTGCAAAGTTTAAGGGAAGTAAGTATATTTGTAAATCTTTCAACTTTCCTGTTAATGATATTCCTTTACTGTTATGATTTGAAACTTATAGCAAATGTACATGGGGCCATCTATTTTGAGTGAGGGATATTAACAGAAGAAGGTAAAGACATTAAAAATAAAAAATCAGGGCTGGACAAATGGCTTAGCAGTTAAGTCGTTTGCCTGCGAAGCCAAAGGACCCAGGCTCGATTGATTCCCCAGGAATCAGTGGCTAGAGGCCCTGGTGAGCCATTCTGTCTCTCTGTCTCTCTCCTCTCTCTGCTTCCAAATAAATAAAAAAAAATTTAATTCTTTAAAAAATAAAAAAATTAAATTTGGACTTATTGGCTGCCTTTTGAGCTCCTGCTAAAGTAGCCATAATCCATTGTCTGGGTCATCAGAAAGGGGAGACCACAGAAGCAAGAGGGAACAGACTGGCAGAACTAGCAGCAAAGAGTGCTGCCTCTCAGTGTCCGTCAAATTGTTGGTCACCCTCCCAGCACCTACTCTTCCTGAGCCACCAACATACAAGGAACAGGATCTACAGCTCACCTCTCATCTGATAAAGGAACAGACCCCACAAAGATGGCATCAACTTGAGAATGGATGGCTGTTGCCGCCCCAAGCCCTAGGGTGGAGTCTGGCTAAGTAGCTACATGAAGGAACTCACTTAGGAAACAACAAGCTAGCCAAGTTTTTCTTCCCAGGTATGGACTCAATCAAGGACATCACCACCCGGGGTCAGGCCTGCCAACAGACAAATGCCTCCTCTGGTAAGGTGCCACCAATGGAGGCGAGGGAGTGGGGAACAGAGCCAGGTAGATACTGGGAAGTTGATTTCACAGAGGTAAAGCCAGGTCAGTATGGATATAAATATCTACTTGTTTATGCTGCTACCTTTTCAGGATGGGTGGAAGCTTTCCCGACCAAGTGTGAGACAGCCCAAACAGTGACTAAGAAATTGTTAGAGGAGATAATTCTCCACTATGGGTTGCACCTCAGGATAAGATCAGATAATGGGCCTGCCTTTGTGTTAAAAATCACTAGGGAAGTGATCAAGATTTGGGGCATTAATTGGAAATTACATTGTGCCTATCATCCCCAAAGTTCAGGACAGGTAGAAAGGATGAATCAGACCTTGAAGGAGGCTTTAACTAAAGTAACCCTAGAGACTGGCAAAGGATGGGTGGAACTCCTTCCCTTTGCCCTGTTAAGGGCCAGGTGTACCCCTTATGTAAAAGGAATTACTCCATTTAAAATTATGTATGGAACCCCCCTCATCCTGCCCCAGATGTGTCTTGTTTTTTTGGTTTTTCGAGGTAGGGTCTCACTCTAGCCCAGGCTGGCGTGGAATTCACTATGGAGTCTCAGGGTGGCCTTGAACTCACAGCAATCCTCCTACCTCTGCCTCCCAGTGTTGGAATTAAAGGCGTGCACCATCATGCCGGTCGGGATGGGTCTTGAACAGATAACTGACTTTACTAATGAAAGGCTTCTTTCTATCCAAGTCTTACAAAGAGACTAGGAGTACATTGTTCTGGCAGTCAAGGCTATTTTCAGACACACCCTGTTTTCCCCCATCCTTTTCAGCCCTGTGTCAGAGTTCAGATCAAGAGACACCATTGGGGTTGGGACATTGGAAGGAAGGGCCCCCATCAGGTCATCCTAACCACTCCAAAGGCCGTGAAAGTGGAGGGGACAAAATAGAAGAGGATTAGACTTACTTTTTCTGAAACAAGGGGGCCTATGTATGGCTTTAGGTAAAACTTGTTGCTTTTATGCCAATCAGTCAGGAATGATCTGAAACACACTGGCTTTAGTTAGAGAAAATCTAAAAGACAGAGAACTTCAGAGACAAGCCACTAGTAATTGGTTTCAGTCTGTGTTTAGTTGGTCTCCATGGTTAACTTCCCTTGTCTCTTCTATTGCTGGCCCCCTGATACTGTTGCTCTTAGGCCTTACCATAGGACCCTGCATTATTAATGCTCTAAGTAGATATATAAAGAATAGAATAGAGCCGGGCGTGGTGGTGCATGCCTTTAATCCCAGCACTCAGGAGGCAGAGGTAGGAGGATCGCCGTGAGTTGGAGGCCACCCTGAGACTACATAGTGAATTCCAGGTCAGCCTGGGCTAGAGTGAGACCCTACCTCAAAAAACCAAAAAATAAAGAAAGAACAGAATAAATTCTGTTAAACTCATGGTATTATAGACATAATATACCCCCTTAGATGAAAACACCCTAGACACTATTCTTCACGAGTCAAGGATTTGACTTAGTGTCATATCAGAGGGGGAAATGGAAAATGGAATATGAAAGGAATGGGATGATCCCTCTGTGCAATGCAGGTGTTTACTGTTACCTAAAGAATGGGATGATCCCTCTGTGCAATGTACCATGACTTCCCTTTATCTTTTTGTTTCTAAATATCTTTGTGATTACATAGCATAGAATGTTTCTTGCCTCAGTTCTGCCTATGTGACCTATGTAACCTTGTGACTTCTTGTAATAGTCCCCCCTTGTTTAACAGTATGTAATTTTGTGGCTTAACTCCCAATCCTGTTTTTACTATATACATCATGTTGTTATTTCCAATAAAAGCTGGCACTCTGAACAGTTCAGGGCTGCATCCTGAGATCCCTGAACTCCAGGATGCAGACCTGGTGCACCATCTTTCTTCTTTTCCTCTCTTTTTACCCAATAAAACTTTGCCTCACAAAAAAAATAAAATAAAATAAGCCGGGTGTGGTGGCACATGCCTTTAATGCCAGCAGAGGTAGGAGGATCACCATGAGTTTGAGGTCACCCTGAGATTACATAGTGAATTCCAGGTCAGCCTGGACTAGAGTGAGACCCTACCTCAAAAAAACAAAAATAAATAAATAAAATAAAATAAAGTAAAAATAAAAATAAACAAAAACTTGAATGTCATGGGAAAGTCTCAACCATTTCCCTTCAAATTTGGAAAAAAAAAACAACTTTACATAAATCTTTGAAAAAATTTCAACTGGAAAAAGTTATAAATATTGGAAAGAGTAATTAAGCTTTTGGGAAGTGAACAAATCCCTAGGGAAAAACTAATAAAAGTTAAGTGGGCAAAGGGACAAGTTATATGCTCAGTACTTACAAGAAATAAAATACTACTTATTGGATATGTAGAAAATTCTATTTTTATCTATCTCTGATTACCAGTGGGACTAAAGCAGAGATCATTTTCACTTACAGAATTTAAAAAGTTTTCTTTGTACAGCTTTTAAAATGCTGCTGAAAGTTTGGTAAAAGTTGTTCAGATACATTGTTGGAAGGATTGTGTGATGTAGGAGAGCTGTATTGTATATCCCTTTAAAAGAATTTGGCAGTTTGTACCAAGAACCTTGAAAATAGTCATTCCTTAAATAAAAATTCCATTTGTGAGCATCCGTACTAATCATTTTCCACAAGTAAAAATAGCCAAATGTTTGTGCCACTTATAAGTAGCAGGCAAAGCAGGAATGTATGAGCATCTGACAATGGGAGAGTAAATTTGATTCAGTGACTCTGTCAGAACCAGAATCAGGAAATGCAGACAGGACAGCCAAAGCCAATTTAGCCTGTGATCCAAGAATTACTTTTATAATTTTAAGTGACAGAAAATTAAAAAGCGGTATTATGCAAAATGTCTACATTACATAAGATTCCCCATTTCAAAGCCCATTTCTCTGTGTGATGCTCATAACTGCTTCTGTCCTTCCACAGTAGAAGTTCAAACACAGTTCGATGGGCCACAAACCTTTGCAGAACGGTCCCCAATCTGTCTTAGAACACTGTGCAGCCATTATAAAACCTTGATGAAGACTCTGTGCCAGTGAGTTAAGCTGCATGTGTTGTAATGGTTAATAAAAGGCAGGATACCCGGGCATGGCGGTGCATGCCTTTAATCCCAGCACTTGGGAGGCAGAAGTAGGAGGATCACCATGAGTTCGAGGCCACCCTGAGACTACATAGTGAATTCCAGGTCCGCCTGGGCCAGTGTGAGACTCTACCTCAAAAAACCAAAATAAATAAATAAATAAAATAAAAGGCAGGATGTCAAGATGAAACAAAGCATGTTTTGAAAAAGCCTCATTTTGGGGTGATGGATTCCTTCCTATTTTTCATTTTTCCATTATTCTGTAATAGCAAAATTACCTTATAATGGTGGAAAAGCTATTTAAAGGAAAACAAAGCACACACATAGTTAATGAATTTCATGAAGGACAGACAGCAATCTTAGAACTTACCTGTCAACACAACTTTTCCAGATACAAAGATAAGCAACACAATTCGTGGTTTTACCATTCTATAAATAAGGCCAGGAAACAGCTCAGGTTCATAACTGTTAAGACACAAAAAGAAAAAGTTATATATAGCACAATTCATCAAATTTTACAAAACATTCAAGACCTAGCATATTAAAGCTATATATCACAGCAGTTATAAATAAATGCTGTTTTAGTAAAAACAAGTATCTTAGCTAGTATCTTGGATATAGACCGATTTTTAAAAAACTGCAGTGCCGGGATTGAACCAAGGCCCTTATACTTCTATGTAAGTGATCTATCACTAGGCTATAACCTCAACTCTGAATATAAACACTGATGGCAAGAACTGAATTAACTTTTGGTTAAACTAAGCATGGCAGTACATGTCTGGAATCCTGGCATCTGGGGGCTGAAGCTAGAGGGCAAATACTTCAAGCCCAGTCTGGGCTACATAATGAGACCCTATGTCAAAAAATGATGTTTTAAAGATATAGTTTTAAACATTTTATTTATTTGAGACAGAGGGAGGGAGTAGGGGGAGAGAGATAGAGAGAGAGAATGGGTATGCCAGGGCCTCCAGCCACTGCAGATGAACTCCAGACGCATGTGCCACCATGTGCATCTGGCTCATGTGGGACCTGGAGAATTGAACCTGGGTCTTTAGGCTTTGCAGGCATATGCCTTAATCACTAAGCCATCTCTCCAGCCTAAAAAAATTAATATTTATTTATTAGGGAGAGAGAATGGGCACACCAAGGTCTCCAGCCTCTGTAAATGAATTTGATGCATACGCTAACTTGTGCATCTGGCTTTATGTGGGTATGGGGAATCAAACCCAGGTCCTTAGGTTTGTTTGTTTGTTTGTTTGTTTTTCGAGGTAGGGTCTCACTCTAGCTCAGGCTGGCCTGGAATTCACTATGTAGTCTCAGGGTGACCTCAAATTCATGATGATCCTCCTACCTCTGCCTCCCCAGTGCTGGGATTAAAGGCGTGCACCACCACACCCTGCTGGGTCCTTAGGTTTTGTAGGCAAGCATCTTAACTGTTGAGTCATCTCTGCAGTCCTCCAAATTAATTTTTGTTTCTTTTTAAAAAATATTTTATTTATTTGAGAGAGAGAAAGAGGCAGAGAGAGAGAGAGAATAGGTGCACCAGGCCCTCTAGCCACTGCAAATGAACTCCAGATGCGTGTGCCACCTTGTGCATCTGGCTTTATGTGGGTATTAGGGAATTGAACCTGGGTCCTTTGGCTTTGCTGACAAGCACCTTAACTGCTAAGCCATCTCTCCAGCCCAGATTTTGTGTCTTGAAACAGGGTCTCCCTGTGCTTCTGAGGCTGGCCAAGCACATGTTATATAGCCCACGTTGGCCTTGAATTTGGTTCCTGCCTCAGCCTCTCCAATGCTAAGATTTCAAGCATGTGATACCATGTCTAGCTTGAGAATTTCTGGCTATTGTGTTTTTGTTTGCAAGTCATCCTAGGTTAAATAACTTAGGGCATCAGATTTAATGTATTAAAATCCTGTTGGTAACATGTTGTCCATCTTTCATAAAAGCCTGCTAAGAGCTGAGCATGGTGGTGTGTATTAGTCAACTTCAGGTTCACTGAGATGAAGTTCCAGACCAGGCACAGTTATGGAGGAAGGGATTTATTGAAGCTTACAGATCCAGGGGAAGTTCCATAATGGCAGAAGAAACTGGCCTGCCTTCACAGGCCCAAGCAGAGAGAGAGAGAGCCCAAGCCTAAAGGTCAAAAGCCACAGCACACTTCAGAAACTCCAGCTAGGCACACTTTGCATATCTTTAGATTGAAATCTCAAACCCACCACCACACCTTAAGATCCACACAATGGTATTGCCTCCAGCCTGGTGGCTAGAGATGCAAACTACAAATAAGCAACTGAATATATTGGGGGCCATCTATTCTATTCAAACCACCACAGTGGTGCATGCCTTAAATCCCAGCACTTGGGAGGCAGAGGTAGGAGGATTGCTGTGAGTTTGAGGCCAGCCTGAGACTACGTAGTGAATCCAGGTCAGACTGAGCTAGAGTGAGACCCTACCTCAAAACAACAAAACACCTGCCAATATTAGTCCATAAGCATTTTTTCTAGATGTTCCAGGTTCCAATAAACACATTATGTATGTATGTCTGCATGTATGTGTGTGTGTGTGTGTGTGTGTGTATGTATTTGTCAAACATTTTTAACAGAACCTAAAATGTTTTCATGGCCACATCTATTTGGATAGCTGCTATACAAAGAAACCTGACTATGCTAACCCATATGTAAAATTCAGAAGTTGTCCCTATAAATAGCAACTTATTTTTTGGTATTTACTACTAAAGATAAGTTGGCTTTTCCATGGAGCACAGGATGATGGGGCTTAAGAAGTGCTATCTACATTCCAGCCCAGAGAAGAGCAGAGTCCTGTCAAGGACTGGGTAGTCTCTCCAAAAGGAGCTAAGAGGAGGCTGTGGAAATAGAGCTATTCTTTTTGGGGGGGTGGGAAGGGGGGATTGAGATAGTGTCTTGCTCTAGGCCCAGGCTGACCTGGAATTCACTATGTAATCTCACGCTAGCCTCGAACTCACAATGATCCTCCTGCCTCAGCCTCAAATGTGCTGGCACTAAAGGCATGTGCCACTACTCCTGAGTGTGAGAGAGAGATTATGTGAATGAGAATGGGTGCACCAGGACCTCTGGCCACTGCAGATAAACTCCAGATACATGTGCCACTTTGTGCATCTGGCTTTACATGGGTACTGGGAAATTGAAGTTTGGCAGTTTGGCTTTGTAGGCAAGTGCCTTAACTGCTGAACCATCAGCTATTTGTAAAACAATGGCTCATGGAGAACAAATAGAAGAATAAGAAATCTGATAAGGGCTGGAGAGAAGGCGTAGTATAGCAGTTAAGGCACTGGGATTAAAGGCTTGCGCCACCATGCCTGGCATGCACCTGGCTTTAAATGTGTACTGGGGAATTAAACCCAGGCTGTGAGGCTTAGCAAGCAAACACCTTTAACCACTGAGCCATCTCCACAGCCCCTATCTGCATGATTTTTAAAAAATATTTTTATTTATTTGTGAGCAGAGAAAGAGTTGAATATGGGTGCACCAGGGCCTCCAGCCACTGCAAACAAACTCCAGATGCCTGTACCACTTTGTGCATCTAGCTTTTACTTGAGTAATGGGGAACTGAACCCAGGTCAGCAGGCTTTGCAAACAAGTGTCTGTAACTGCTGAGCAATCTTCCTAGCTCTATCAGCAGTTTTTTAAAATTAAAAGCTGGCTGGGCGGGGTGGTACCTGCCTTTAATCCCAGCACTTGGGAGGCAGAGGTAGGAGGATCTCTGTATGAGGCCACCCTGAGACTACATAGTGAATTCCAGGTCAGCCTGAGCTAGAGTGAGACCCTGCCTCGAAAAACAAACAAACAAACAAAATAAATAAACTTAAGAGAAACAGGAAATGTTCATAGGAAACTGGGGACAATTATGACATAGAAAGATTGACAGAGAAGTAATAAAGGGGATACTTGAGGCAGGGACATAGATCAGCGGTAGAGCACTTGTCTAGGACGAGGCTCAGGATTCAGTCCCTTGGTTGAACTGACTGTGATGGTACACAGTTGAAATCCCCATACCTGGAAGTATGAGGCAGGGGGAGCATTGCAAGTTCGAGGCCATCCTGGGCTACACAGCCAGACCATCTTTTTTTTTTTTTTAGACATGTTTATATAATAAAGTTGAAATATAAGTTTGTAGAACCTGGCAAATTAAAAAATGAACCTGAAGTTGATTCTTTTATTGTTGTCTTTGTTTATATGAGGTAGGGCCTCATTTTAGCCCAGGCTCAGCTGTAACTCATTCTGTAGACCCAGGCTGGCATCAAACTCATAATGATCCTCTTACCTCTGCCTGCTTGGATTAAAAGCATGTGCCACCGTGCCCAGCTGCGAACTTGAGGTTGTTTTTGTTTTGTTTTGTTTTGTTTTGTTTTTTTGCTCGAGGTAGTTTCTCACTCTAGCCTAGGCTGACCTGAAAAATCACTCTGTAGTCTCGGGGTGGTCTTGAACTCACAGCAATCCTCCTACCTCAGCCTCCTGAGTGCTGGGATTAAAGGTGTGTGCCACCATGCCCAACTGCAAACTTGGGGTTTTAACACAAGACAAATGACTTCATTATCGGAGTGAATGAGTAGCATGTAGCCCACAGAGCTATAGGCAACTAAAAGGAGTTAAAGAGATGCCCCTGCCTCTGCTGAGAAAGAGGTGGTGTTAAGTAAGGCCCCCAGTGTCAAGAGCACACCCATTTGCAGCTGTCATACAAACCCGGGCTGAGGGCCTGATGGAGAGACCTGCAGGAGGCCAGCCTGAGCCCAGAAATGACAACTGCAGGAACAGAAACTTTCCAGCCAAACCAAAGATGGCCGAGGTCATACAACCTTCAGACAAGGAGCATGGGCCTGGAATGGGCCCTCTTGAGGGGCTAAAAGCCATGCATCTGGTGAATGCTCAGAAGGCCCTTTGGCAATTTCATCCTTCAGGTGAAAATGGTGACAAGGGCACTCCTACTCTCGCCTGGAATCTGCTCAACGAAGAAGATGTGTTGTTGAGAGAGAGATAAGGGGAGGCAGAGGAGCCGAACACATCAGGAAGTCTTCGGCAGCCATGCTGCCAGAGTTCAGGCAGAGCCCCTTTGCATGTTCCGCAAAAGGTCGTGAGACAGGCAGGTTGGAGGCCCATAACTTGAAATTCTGGAAGGTAAGGTGGTTGTGTTCCCACATTTAAAAATTAAGGGTTTGGGCTGAAGAGATTGCTCACTGGTTAAGGTATTTGCCTGCAGAGCCTAACAACCTGGGTACAATTCCCCAGGACCCATGTAAAGCCAGATGCACAAAGTGGCGCATGCATCTAGATTTCGTTTGCAGTGGCTAGAGGCTCTGGCCCCTCCATTCTTTCCATATGTGCCTTTCTCTCTCTCTCTCTCATTGATAAATAGAGGCTGGAGATATGGCTTAGAAGTTAAGCACTTGCCTGTGAAGCCTAAGGACGGTGGTTTAAGGCTCGATTCCCCAGTACCCACGTAAGCCAGATGCACAAGGTGGCGCATGCATCTGCAGTGGCTGGAGGCCCTGATGCATCCATTCTCTCTCTCTCTCTGCCTCTTTCTCTCTCTGTCTGTCACTCTCAAATAAATAAAACAAAAATAAATAGACTTTTTTAAAAAATGAAGGGCAGTTGGATATGGTAGTGCATGCCTTTAATTCTAGCACTCCAGAGTCACTGTGAGTTTGAGGCCAGCCTGAGACTACAGAGTACATTCCAGCTCAGCCTTGGCTAGAGCAAGACCCTACCACAAAAACAAAAAAACAAAAAACAACAACAAAAATGAAGGGTTAACCAGGAGGCTACACGCCATCATCCCAAGGTGGAATAAAGAAAAACACATCTAAGGAAGCAATTTTGCATGAGGAAGGGAGAGGGAACTTCCCAAGCTCAGATTTTGGAGGAAAAAAAAAAAAGGTATCAGGCTGGAGAGATGGCTTAGTGGTTAAGCGCTTGCCTGTGAAGCCTAAGGACCCCAGTTCAAGGCTCGACTCCCCAGGACCCACATTAGCCAGATGCACAAAGGGACACACGTATCTGGAGTTTGTTTGAAGTGGCTAGAGGCCCTGCCACACCCATTCTCTCTCTCTGTCTGCCCCTTTCTCTCTCTGTCTGTCGCTCTCAAATAAATAAATTATATTTTAAAAAAAGGTATCTACTGCTGGGACTAAATAAGCAAATTGGTGTCAGGGGAGGGGAAAAACAGAGCCCAGTGTATATCGTATCATAAAAACTAAATCTCTCAAACTGCTCAGTAAGCACTTCTCTTAATGTTCATATCCATATATCAATGCAACTCTCACTTTTGGGCCTCAAGCCACTGCAAATGAACTCCAGGTGCATGGGCCACCTCATGCGTCTGGCTTATGTGGGTCCTGGGGAGTCGAGCCTAGGTCCTTAGGGTCACCTTAACTGCTAAGCCATCTCTCCAGGCCCCATGCGTAGCTATTTTTAACTTTTTTTGAGATCATTTCTAAAAGGAAAGTAACAAATATTAGGGAAATCCTGCTTCTGCTACCCTTATATACTCAATTAAACAGAATGTGGTTCACTGGTGGAGAGGAGATCAATTTTGAAAAGACTTAAGTCTGGCTTGACCAAGAGAATTCAAAAGCATCTGTGATTCTACACCAGGTCAGGCACTTTGGCCTGGGTGTGTGTCTCAGGGTGAGGAGGGGCTTGATGCTCACCTGTCAAGTCCTAGCACTCCTCTCTGACGACTTGAGCTGGGGACCGGGAGCCACTCTGGCTGTCAAGAAGCCAAGAAGGCTAGGATGATCCTTTAAGAATGGGAATACAGGGCTAGAGAAATCCTAAAGACCTGGGTTTGATTCCCCAGTACCCACGTAAGCCAGATGCGCAAGGTGATGCATGCATCTGGAGTTTATTTGCAGTGGATGGAGGCCCTGGCATGTCCATTTTCTCTCTCTCTCTCTCTCTCTCTCTCTCTCTCTGTGTGTGTGTGTGTGTGTGTGTGTGTGTGTGTGAGTGTGTGTGTCTGTCTCTGTCACTGCCTCTTTCTCTCTCTATCTTTCCCTCAAATAAATCAATGTGAGAAAAAAAGAATGGGAATACATTAAAGACAACATTGTCCTGGCTGCCACAGCTACATAAAGTAGCTCTTATTTCAAACCGTAGATAGGGTCACGTTCATTCTCTTCCCCTCTTCTCTCCAACACTTTCTCTACTCACCAGTTGTCAGCTCCTTGCTAGTTGTTTAATCAATCCTTACATCCCTACCCCTTCTTGTCCCCTATCCACTGTCATCTACAAAGCCACATGCGCCTATTTTATGTCTGTCAATTACTGGGCTGAGGGCCCGCAGCACTGGCATCGGCAAACCCTGCCTGTGGTGGCACAGGGGGCCAGCCAGGGATGAAGGCTTCATAACTGTACCAGCAAGCACTGAGCCCTTTCAGTGTAAGAGCCACTGTTTCAAAAGACTGGTCCACACCGTAACCTTTGAGGGCTTGGGCACACTGTCTGGACCCTTTTGTTCTCCATTATATTTCTGGATAGTAATCACTTTTTCTTGAAGATCCCTTATATAAGCAGCCCATATTTTATAACTGTAATATCTTAGTAAACGCAAAGTGAACAAAGAAAGCCACCATACCTACTGAACTGCCGGTGGGTGAGCACCAAGCCCTCCAGCCTGATGGGGAATTTCACATCGCAGCTTGCGACCATGTTCTGAATCTTAAAATCCAGGAATCTGGCGGGGAACCCGAGCTTCTGCACCACGCGGGCATACTTTCTTGCCGCGAGTCGGGATTGCTCTTCGCTGGGGAAGTGCAAATATGATTAAAAACATGTTTTTGTTTAGTTTTTAGAGAGCCTAGCTCTGTAGCCCAGGCTGCCCTGGAACTTACTATGTAGTGCAGGCTGGCCTCAAATTCACAACAATCCTCTTGCTTCAGCCTCCTGAGTGCTGGGATTACGAGTGTGCACCACCACACCTGGCCAATTGAAGACATCTTGATCACCATGTTCCTGTTACTATTTGTTCTGTATTTACATCTCGCATTTTTTTTTTTTTTGAGGTAGGGTCTCACTCTAGTCCAGGCTGTCCTGGAATTCACTATGTAGTCTCAGGCTGGCCTCGAACTCACAGCGATCCTCCTACCCCTGCCTCCCGAGTGCTGTGATTAAAGGCATGTGCCACCATGCCCAGCTGCATCTCACACTTCTAACTGTATTTTAATATTTTTATTCTTTGTATTATGTTCATCTTTCCTTTTTTTTTTTTTTTTAAGTAGGGTCTTGTTCTAGCTCAACTGACCTGAAATTCACTACGTAGTCTCAGGGTGGCCTCGAACTCACGGCGATCCTCCTACCTCTGCCTCCCGAGTGCTGGGATTAAAGGCGTGTGCCACCATGAGCAGCTATGTTCATCTTTCAATGTAACCATGAAACTGTAGGCTGGGGTTGGGGATATGGCTCAGTAGGTGCTGGGTTTGATCTCATGCATCATCAAAACAGAATAAAAATTTAAAACAAATAACCAGGGACAGTATAGGCTCTGTGAGAAAGACCTATCGATTACACCTTTGTCCCTAGCATCTTGTCAAAGGTCTGGTTCAATGTACCATTGTTGAACTTAACCATAAAAAAAAAAATGCCTTGGTTTTCATTTGTTACATATAATGTGCCTCTTCTCTTACTTGTAATGTGTTATTTGATAAAAATATAACTTACTGCATTGGTTCTCAACCTGTATCTTCAGACCTGAAAATCTGTCACCAAAACCATGGGCCTGGTCCTACCTATGACACAAACTTTGTTGATGTTCACAGAATCTGGAGAACCACCCATCTATGTAAAAAGTATGTGTGACATTTGTATGGAAAGTACAACAAAAATATGTACAAAAGCATGCAAAAAAAGAAAACACACTAAAACATGCGGTCACTTGCCTTCAGGATCTAATGACCAGAGTTCAGTTCTCCAGCACCCATATAAAGCCAGATGCCCAAATTGGTGCATGCATCTGGAGTTCATTTGCAGCTGCTGGAGACCCTGGTGAGCCTATTCTGTCTGTGTCTCTCCTATCTCTATGTGCAAATAAATTTTTTAAAAAACATGAAGGAGGGGTGCAGCGGTGTGGAATTCTGCTTCTCTTTTTCAGATGGGAGCTGGACCTGAGGAGACAAATGACCCAGCTCACCCCAGCCACAGGTGAAACCACAGAGGAATTAGGGAAATGAATAAGAGTGCTGCTTTCTCGGTAAACCTGAGATCAACACAAGGGTGATGGAGATAGATACTGAGGACACTCAACAACTACCAAACCAGAGATCTAGAAGCTCCTAAGAGCCCATCACTGAAGTAGACTTCAAATGCACCCAACATGGCTCAGGGAATTTTGCAGAAGAGGGGGCAGAAAGATTGTTAAAGCCACAAGTTGGGACATTTTACACAGAGACATTGTCTCTCCCCCATAACTGACTGCTCCCTCACAATGCATGACCTACAGTCCCCATGGGGTTGACCTGCATCCCTAATGAGGAAGGCCTCATCAGAAAAGGGGCGGGGAGAAGGGAGAGGATGGTACCAACATGTGTTGCTTACATACTAAGTATGTCATCTCTAATAAAAATAAATTTAAAAAAGCATGAAGGAAAGATAAGTGCCAGTTCACGTGGCATAGATTTAGGTCTTTATGGGAGAAATTGTCAAAAATAAAAACCTTAAAAACAACTCGGTTTTGCTTAGGGTTCCATCAAACAACTGTTGTTCAAGTCATGCCCAGCATGAGAAACTCACCCAACTTTGTAGCTGAAATTTTCAGTATTTTACAAACTTCAACCCAAATTTGTACCAGAAATGGGAAGTCCTCAGACTTGAGGCTTCATTTTTTTCATGACTTTTCAACTGCAACTTCCAAAATAACTATGAGCAGTAGCAGCTACCAGAAAGCCTAACTGCTGGCGGATGAGTGATGTGAGCCCTGCTCTCCCAGTGGGCTGTCCCCAGCTTTCAGTCTCTTGAAGGAAAAGCCAGTTTGACCCTGCTTGCCTGGACCAAAGTAGTGCTGGGTTATTTTATCTGTATCTCTCACCACTGAGCTTCTGACATGAGCTTAGCCATGACTGCAAGTCAGCAATGAAATAAACAGCTTCCTTTCTGTCTCTCTCTCCCCATCTCCCTTTCCCCCCTCTTCTCTCTCTCAAGTCAGGGTCTTGCCTTGTAGTTCAAGCTGGCCTTTTACTTGCAATCTTCTTGACTCTGCCCCACAGGCATATGCCACCATGTCTAGCAATAGCTTCCACTTTGAAAAATTACATTTGCCAAGTGTGGTGGTGTGCACATCAGCACTCGAGAGACAGAGATAGGAGGTTTGCCATGAGTTCGAAGCCACCCTGAGACTACACTATAGTGAATTCCAGGTCAAGCCCGGGCTAAGGTGAGACCCTACCTTGAAAACCAAAAGTACATATTTAAAATAAAATAAAAACTTTAACAAAAAGGAAGAAACCAGGCGTGGTGGCGCACACCTTTAATCCCAGTACTCAGGAGGAAAAGGCGGGAGGATCACTGTGAGTTCAAGGCCACCCTGAGACTACATAGTGAATTCCAGGTCAGCCTAGGCTAGATAAGACCCTACCTTGGGGAAAAAAAAAAAAAAAAAAAAGAAGAAGAAAAAGAAAAAGAAAGAAAAATTATATTTGAGGGTTGAGGAAATGGCTTAGCAGTTAAAAGTACTTGCTTATAAAGCCTGCTGGCCTGGGTATGATTCTCCAGCGCCCATGTAAAGCCAGATGCACAAAGTGGCACATGCATCTGGAATTCATTTGCCCCAGAAAGAGGTCTTGCGTCATACCCATGCTCCCTTGCTTGCTCACACATGCTTTCTCTTTCTTAACCAAGTGAAAAAGAAAAATTATATTTCACCTAACTGACCCATTTCCCATTTATTTTTTAAAAATATTTTATTTTTATTTATTTGACAGAGAAAGAGGGAGAGAGGGAGAGAATGGGCACACCAGGGCCTCCAGCCACTGCAGACAAACTCCAGACGCTTGTGCCCCCTTGTGCATCTGGCTAATGTGGGTCATGGGGAATCGAACCAGGGTCCTTTGGCTTTGCAGGCAAATGCCTTAACTGCTAAACCATCCCTTCAGCCCCCATTTAATTTTTTTAATTGATTAATTTATTTATTTATAACAAAGGGAGAGAGAGAGAGGGAGGGAGGGAGGGAGAGAGAGAATAGGTGCACCAGGGCCTCTAGCCACAGCAAATGAACTCCAGATGCATGTGCCACCATGTGCATCTGGCTTATGTGGGACCTGGAGAATCAAACCTGGTCCTTAGGTTTCACAGGCAAGCACCTTAACTGCTAAGCCATTTCTCCAGCCCTCCCATTTTAGTAAGTTCAAATTATGAAAATTTTCATGGTTCTTTAGTTTCTGGAGTTATTGGCTCTGAATTTTATATAGATGTTCTCAATTTTTTGTTATTATTTTTCAAGGTAGGGTCTCGCTCTCTAGCCCAGGTTGACCTAGAATTCACTATGTAGTCTCAGGGTGGCCTTGAACTCTCAGTGATCCATCTTCCTCTGCCTCCAGACTGCTGGGACTGAAGGTGTGTGCCACCATGCCCAGCTAGACTCAATTTTTTCTGCATATGTGTGTATACTTCTTTGTTGTGTGGGCGTAAGTGTGTGTATGCACACACATGTGCCCGTCTGTGGACATTGAGTATGTTACTGGATCCCTCTCCACCTTATTCTTTGAGGTAGTCTCTCACTGAACCTCCACCTCACCGACTTGGCTAGACTAGCTGGCCAGTGAGCTGCACAGATGCCTTGTTTCTGCCTCCCTAGAACTGGATGTCAGAGACCTAAGCTCAGGCCCCCATGCTTGTGCAGCACCACTTTACCTACCGAGCCACATCCCCAGCCCAAGAAATTCCTGGTTTTCAGAGTCTAGTCTACAAGGTCGTCACGCCTTTAATCCCAGCACCCAGGAGGCTGAGGTAGGAGGATCACCATGAGTTCAAGGTCAGCCTGGGCTCTGTATAAAATAAGTTCCAGGTCAGCTTGTGTTAGAATGAGAATCTGCCTCAGAAGAGAAAAAAAGAAAGAAAGAAGAAAAGGGAAAGAGGAAGGGAGGAAGGAAAGGAGGAAGGAATAAATTAAAAACCATGAAGTCTTGAGCTGGGTGTGGTGGCTCACGCCTTTAATCCCAGCACTTGGGAGGCAGATCTAGGAGGACCTTTGAGTTCGAGGCTACCCTGAGACTACATAGTGCATTCCAGGTCAGCCTGGGCTAGAGTGAGCCCCTAGCTTGGGGGTGGGGAAGAAAAACAACCTTGAAGTCTCATACCAGTGCCAGTAACTACCCAAATTTTCCCTTCTCATCCATCCTAAGCAAACATAGTATCCTTCACTCTTGCTGTTAAAATGAAAGAGTAGGTTTGAGTGCATTTAAAAAAAAAAAAATACTGGTATCTCTTGTATGAACCAAATTTTGACAATTCACTATGCAAAATTCTAGAACCAAAAAGATTTATATAACATCTATCTCTGTTAAGGCACTACCCAAAGTTGCCATTAGATTTTGTCAATCAAATTAAGGTAGGAAAATATACTCATGAATGTATATAATATGAACATGTTTTATAATCAAAGTTAGTTGATTACAATTTAGTCCTATGTATACCAGTCAATCCAATGTAACATGTTGTGACATTACTAATTCAATATATAAGCATATGGTCACAATTTTATTTTGACTTAAATAGTTCCTTCTTATTAGATATTTAATGTGGCTTTCCCCATCTTAACCACACTCTTGTGAAACAAACTCCCTTGCATATATCTTACTCAAGTATTCAATAATCATTTAGGATTGGAGGTTCCTGGGACCAGAGATCCACAGACCAGTATAATAGAAAAGCCCAGAATTTCATTCAGGTACATGTATTAGATACATAAAATCAAGTGGGAGAAAATGGGGTCAGAATAGATTCTTCAGTAAGTATATTAAAACAATGATTGAAGGTTTGAAAATAACTTTGTTTTTGAAAATAACTGTTTTACACTGAAAATTCTACACCTGTTCCATCCAATTAAACTCAGTTGTGCTGGTTGCAATTCCCAAGTGCAATGGCCACATATGGCTTCTGACTACCCCACTGGACAGCACGGATAAAGGGCATTTCCATCATGAAGAGGTAGCCCAAGATAAATAAAAATGTCAACTGTCCTTTCCCCAGTTCACATAGGAGCTGAGAAAGATCATAAAAACTTCTGTCGGTCAGTATGTGTGTAATGCTGGACAAGGGCTATGTCTTCCTAAATAGGAAATGAAATATTAAAACCATATAGAAAAAAATTAACAGACCATATATTAAATATGTTGCCTGGCATGGTGGTGCATGCTTTTAGTCCCAGCACTCAGGAGGCAGAGGTAGAAGGATCGCTATGAGTTCAAGGCCAGCCTGAGACTACATAGTAAATTCCAGGTTAGCTTGGGCTAGAATGAGACTCTAATCTTTTTTTTTTTTTTTTCTTGTGTGTGTGAGAGAGAATTGGCATGTCAGGACCTCTAGCCACTGAAATTGAATTCCAGACACATGTGCCCCCTTGTGCCCTAGATCCTACCTTTAAAAAAAAAAAGCACTGGATAGATAGCTTAGCAGTTAAGGTGCTCGCCTGCAAAGTCAAAGGACACAATTCCAACTCCTCAGGAATTGTGGCGTATGCATCTGGAGTTCATTTGCAGTGGCTAGAGGGCCTGATGTGCCCATTCTCTCTCTCTCTCTCTCTCTCTCTCTCTATATATATATATATATATATATATGTTTCTTTCTCTGTGTGTGTGTGTGTGTGTGTGTATATATATATATATATATATATATATGTTTCTTTCTCTCTCTCTCTCTCTCTCTCTATATATATATATATATATATATATATACCAAAATAAATATAAGTAAATATAAATAAATAAATTAAATAAGTTAATTTTTTTTGTTTGTTTTTTGAGGTTGGGTCTTGCTCTAGCCCAGGCTGACCTGGAATTCATTATGTACTTCCAGACTGGCCTTGAACTCAAGGCGATCCTTCTATCCCAGCCATATGTGTCCCCACACCTGGCTTAATTGTGTGTTTTTTCCCCTATTTTCTTTCTTTCTTTTTTCTTTTTTTTTTAGGTGGTGTCTCACTGTAGCCCAGGCTGACCTGGAATTCACTATGTAGTCTCAAGCTGGCCTCAAACTCACAGCAATCCTCCTACCTTTGCCTCCTGAGTGCTGGGAATAAAGGTGTGTGCCCCCACGTCCAACACTGTGTTTTTTTTTTTTAAGTCCCATTTAAAATGCTATAAGTAGCAACATAGGAAAATATTTATGGTAAAAATGATAAAGACAAAAAACTATTAATATCTATACAGAATATTGGGCAGAGATGACTCCTGAACTAATGCTCAATCAAGAGCGTTTTATAGCTGAGTATGGTGGCACACACCTTTAATGCTAGCACTTGGGAGGCAGAGGCAGGAGGACTGCCCTCAGTTCAAAGCCAGCCTGGGACTACAGAGTGAGATCAGGTCAGCCTGGGCTAGAATGACACTGACCATATCTCAAAAAATTATTTTTTAAAAAAAGTGTCTTACTTAGAAAGTTCTACCCGCTTTTGAGCAGTGATGAAAATCCACAATAATGTTTTCCCAAGGTTTATAATATCCTGTCATTACTGGAGGGCTTTTGAAAAAAATACGTCTTTAAAAAACACGTTTAAATAATTCAGTTAAGCTCACTTAGCTTGGAATTACCAGTGGGGACAGTGTGGGATATAACTTACTATTATAAGTAGGAGTGCTTTTAACTTCAAATCTGTCACTTCATGCTGTTAACTACTCAGCAAAGAAAAATCTTTGCCCTTACTACAAATGAACGCTACATCTCTTTGGTTTATGTTGTGAGTCGTCTGTCGCATGGGGTGGAGACCGGTCCTCATACCTTTTGGCTCCTGTGCAGACCATTTTCCCAGAGCTAAATATGAGGGCGGTGGTCCTGGGCTCTCGGATCCTCATGATCACAGCAGCAAACCTCTGGACACAGAAGCCAACAAGAGACTCAGCCTCTTGGCTGGGATTTAACACTAGTACCGTTCACAATAACCTTCTAGAAGCTGAGATTGGATGGGAAAGCCAAGCAATGTTTGGGGCTATTCTCCCCATATTAACCAAAGTGATTGTGATTCCAAAATATACTTCAAAACAGGTGAAAGATAATGGCAACACTTATAATCACATTTCAGATCCAATACTTAGAACTTCTTGGCTTTTCTCCAATTTATCCTCATGGCAGGAGTCCTTTGTTATCCCCAATGCACAAGGAACTAAGTAGTTATTTAACCTCCAATGTTGCACAGAAAATGGCAAAGTTGGAGCTGGAGAGATGTCTGAGTGGTTAAGGCACTTGTCTGTGAAGCCTAAGGACCCAGGTTTGATTTCCCAGGACCCACGTAAGCCAGATGCACAAGGTGGCACATGCGTCTGGAGTTTGCTTGCAGTGGGTAGAACCTAGACACCCTGGTATGCCCATCCTTTCTCTCTCATTCTCTGTCAAATAAATAAATAAATAAATAAATAAATAAATCGTTTAAAATGGTAAAATTGGACTATAAAACCACAACTAGTCAGACTTATATTGACATACTTCCTCCACATAATCCATCAAAATATGAGTAAGAAGTACAGATGACACTGGTGTGGTAATGCATGCCTATAATCCTAGCACTGAAGAGGCTGAGGCAAGAGAATCACAAGCTTAAGGCCAGCCTGAGCTACATAGTGACAGCCTATTGTAAACAAAATATAAAGCAACACAGAGGAATAGCATGTTATGTATGCTATTGTCAAGATCTTAAAATGTACCAAGTCACTGGATGTGCTGGCAAATGTCTTTAATCCTAGCACTTGGGAAGTTAAGGTACAAGGACCACAGTGAGTTCAAGGCCAACCTGGGCTAGAATGAGACCCTACCTCCCAAAAAAATGTGGGCTGGAGAGATGGCTTAGTAGTTGAGGCATTTGCCTGCAAAGTCAAAGGACCCAGGTTTGATTCCCCAGGACCCACGTAAGCCAGATGCACAAGGTGGCACATGTGTCTGGAGTTCGTTTGCAGCAGCTGAAGGTCCTGGTGCGCCCATTCTCTCTCTACCTGCCTCTTTCTCTCTCTCAAACAGATATAATAAAGTTTTTAAAAACTTTAAAAATGTGGCTGGACAGATGGCTTAGTGGTTAAGGCACTTGCCTGCGAAGCCTAAGGACCCACGTTCAATTCCTCAGAACCCACATAAGCCAGATGCATATGGTGGCTAGAGGCCCTGTCACTCCCATTCTCTCTCTCTCTAATAAGTAAAAATAAAATGTAAGCTGGGTATAGTGGCACATGTCTTTAATCTCAGCACTCGAGAGGCAGAGGTAAGAGGATCGATCGCCTGTGAGCTTGAGGCCAGCCTGAGACGACAGAATGAATTCCAGATCATCCTGGAGTAAGACCTTAGCTGGGGGGGGGGGGTGCAGGATGGGAGGTAAACTGGGCTGGAGAGATGGCTCAGCTGTTACAGGTACTTGCTTGCAAAGCCTGGAAATCCCCAGTACCCACGTAAAGCCAGGTGCATAAAGTGGCACATGCATCTAGAGTTTGTAGTGGCAGGAGGCCCTGGCATACCTGTTCCCTCTCTCACTGTTATATTTGGGTAATATCCAAGTAACATTAAATTCAGATGTCATAGGCTGGAGAGAAGTCTTAGCAGTTAAGGTGCATGCCTGCGAAGCCTAAGGACCCAGGTTCAATTCTACAGGACCCATGTAAGACAGATACACAAAGTGGTGCATATGTTTGGAGTTTATTTGCAGTGGCTGGAGGCTCTGGCATGCCCATTCTCTGTCTGTCTGTGTCTCTCTCTCTCTCAAATAATAAATAAATACAAAAAAAAATTCAGATGTCAATAAAAATATAACCACAAAAGCAAATGGTTAATCCATAAGTAGTTGATGTATCCGAGGTCTTTCCTACTATTGGGGTCTTTTTCATCTGATCCCATAAACTTCCCAGTGGGAACCAGGTTTTACTCAATTTGTACTCCTCAGTACAGACTGGCAAATCATTAAATGCTGATTGGATTAACAAATCCAGATCCCCTAAGTAAACAGGTCAGTGAAAACAGGACACCTGTCCTTGGCAAAACACAAAGAATAGGTTTTATTAAACCTTGGAGGGACTGGCGGGGGATCCCTGAATCTGTAATAAGTAGAACTTGCACTTTAAATTTAGCCTTTTCTAAAGTATTTTATTTATTTATTTATTTGCAAGCAGAGAGAGAGAGAGAGAGAGAGAGAGAGAGAGAATATGGGAGTGCTAGGGCATCTAGCCACTGCAAATGAACTCCAGATGCATGCGCCACCCTGTGCACCTGGCTCTACATGGGTATTGAAGAATCAAACCCTGGTCATCAGGCTCTGCAGGCAAGCACCTTAACCACTGAGCCATCTCTCTAGCCCAAATTCAGCTTTTTCAAAAGTAGAAACTGTAAATGAAAAAATATACAAGTGTCAGCTACTTTGAATATTTAGAAAAAGTATTTTCAGCCAGACATGATGGTGCATGACTGTAATCCTAGACCTCAAGAGGCCAAGACAGGAAGATTTCAAGCTGCATGAAGCCCTGTGTTCAGTCCCCAGCATCATATAAACCAGACATGGTAAAAAGAAAAAAAAAAAATCCACAACTATGTTGGCATTTCAAGAAAGCTAGTGTCTGGGATGGAGAGATGGCTTAGCGGTTAAGCGCTTGCCTGTGAAGCCTAAGGACCCCGGTTCGAGGCTCAATTCCCAGGACCCACGTTAGCCAGATGCACAAGGGGGCGCACGCGTCTGGAGTTCATATGCAGTGGCTGGAGGCCCTGGCGCACCCATACTCTCTCTCTATCTGCCTCTTTCTCTCTGTCACTCTCAAATAAAAATAAATAAATAAAATAAATCTTGCTATATAAAAAAAAAGAAAGCTAGTGTCCCAATAGGCTGAAAATAAGCATCAAGAAAAATCTTTCTGGATAGCAAGGAAAAGATCTAGTTTTAGGACTGCTTAATTATTGCATTTTTTTCAGCAGAGTGAGCATCTTTTGCAACTTCAAAATAGAAGTTAACCATTTGAGTCACCAAAGATTTTCACAAACAAACATATAAATAAATATGTGTATGTGTATATATATATATATATATATATAATGATTTTAGAAAACAAAAATAAAGAAATGATGGGCTTGAGAGATAGCTTAGTGGTTAAGGAACTTGCCTGTGAAGCCTAAGGATCCAGGTTTGATTCCCCAGTACCTATGTAAGCCAGATGCACAAGGTGGCACATGCATCTGGCAGTGTGTTTGCAGTGGCTAGAGGCCCTGGCATGTCCATTCTCCCCCCCCCACACACATGCATCTTTCTCTCTCTCACATGCATACATAAGATTTAAAAAAATAATAATAAACAGGGTTGAAGAGATGGCTTAGCGGTTAAGGCACTTGCCTGGAAAGCCTAAGGACCCATGTTTGACTCTGCAGATCCCACCTAAGCCAGATGCACAAAGGTGAGGCAAGCACAAGGTTGCACATGCCCATTAGGTGGTGCAAGCATCTGGAGTTCAATTGCCATGGCCCTGGTGCACCAATTCTCTCTCTAAAGTAAAATTTAAAAATAATAATAAAGAAATGAGTCAATAACATAGTAAGGAAAGTAAGTCTAAAGAGAGGCCAACTGTTGAAAGGGGTGTTGAGAAATCTTACCTTTGGGTTATATTCTGCATTTTTGGCATGCAAAGCTATTTTCTTCAGATCCAATTTACAGGCCAAGTTTACAGTGGAAACTATGTTCCTGGACAAATGTCAACTTATTAAAATTATTTATGTTCCATATAATTTTCTAAGACAAACAGCTTATTAACTTTATTTCATAGGTCATATCTTAGCAACTTTACTAGGGAAGAATTCTCAATGTAAAATATGTAGTAATACAATTGCTTAAAAAAGGTAAAATTGGGCCAGGTGTGGTGGCGCATGCCTTTAATCCCAGCACTCGGGAGGCAGAGGTAGGAGGATAGCCTGAATTCAAGGCCACCCTGAGACTACATAGTGAATTCCAGGTCATCCTGGGCTAGAGCAAGACCGTACCTTGAAAAACCAAAAGCCAAAAAAAAAAAAAAAAAAAGAAAAAAAAAAGAAAGAAAAAGAAAAAGAAAGAGAAGAAAAGAAAATGTAAAATTGGGCTGGAGAGATGGATTAGTGGTTAAGGTGCTTGCCTGAGAAACCTAAGAGCTCTCCAGGTTCCACATAAGCCAGACACACAGCGATGGCAAGCGTGCAATCTTGCACATGCACACAAGGGGGCACACGGGTCTGGAGTTCATTTTCAGTGGCTGAAGGCCCTGGTGTACCTATTCTCTCTCTCTCTCTTTCTCAATAAGTAAGTAAATAAATAAAATAAAATAAAATAAAATAAAATAAAATAATAAAAAGGCAAAAACCCCAAAGTGCTAAAACACCATTTTCTTAAAATTTCTTTTCCAGGTAGGGTCTCGTTCTTGCCCAGGCTGATCTGGAATTTACTCTATAGTCTCAGGGTGGCCTCGAACTCAAGATCCTCCTACCTGTGCCTCCTGAGTGCTGGGATTAAAGGCATGCAACACTACACCCATATCCTTAAGTTAAGTTCTAAAACAAACACTATGCTTCAGAATAGAACCCCCAATTCCAAGTTAATTTGCAAATCAAATTCAATTATATATTTTTATATCCTGTGTGTTTATCCAGCCCCAACTACCATTTCCCACAACTTTGGTGCTTTAGTATAAACAATACAATTCTTCAAGAATGTTTCTACTAATCTTAATTCCCTCTTAAGAGACCAAGGGGTATTGCTGTGTTTTATAGAAAATCAAACTGTCATCAACCATAATCTACAACGAACTAAGGTCTATCTCAGCCTGAAATTCCCTTCCCTGCACTATTATCCTGAAATCCGTTGGCAGCACCTTCAGAAATATAAACCATGTGCCCAGAAGCATCAATTGATTAAGAAACACACACTTACTGGAGTTGAGGCACAATTCCAGAACATTCTGAGACAGGGTTCATTGGGGTCATAGAAGCTATGGGTGCCATAGGCAAGGCATCTGGCTTTGTCAGGAAAGGGCTGGAGGGAGGCAGCACCACCAGGCTGCGGGTGTGAATGGGCACTGGATAAGCCGCTGCCACTGAAGCCCTGCCCACTGTCCTGTTCGTTTTCTTCACTTTCCTGCTGGTTTCCAGTGGCACTGTCATCTTTATTTTCTTGGGTGAGTTCATCTGGTAGGAAGCTAAGATCCACAGATGAGAAGTCCCCAGATGTTTCTTTGACTTCAAGATGTGCATTAAATGCAGTCTCTGGATTGGATGGATTATACACATCATAAGGAACCGCTGGACTGAACAGGGGAGGTACTGCTGGGACAAGGTCATCCTAGGAAGTCCCCAAAATGCAACAAACAAAACAGTGTTACGTCAAAGGGATTCCACTACGGCAGGAAGGCAATGGGTTCAGTGTAAATAGCATTCCATTGATACCCTATCTCTTTGTACAAAGTGCTACTAAGATTCTACTAGAGAGCTAGAGAGATGGCTTGCATAACCTGATGGCCCGAGTTCAATTCCCCAGTACCCACACAGAACCAGATGCATAAAGTGGTCCATGTGTGCCCATATACACACATTCTCTCTCTCTCTCTCAAATAAATAGTAAAATGACTCTACTAGAGAGAGTATATATTACATTCAAGTAAATCTTTAGATGCAAAAATGTATTTGCAGGGCTGGAGAGATGGCTTAGTGGTTAAAGCATTTGCCTGCAAAGCCTAAGGATCCAGGTTTGATTCTCCAGAACCCATGTAAGCCAGATGCACATAGTGGCACATGCATTTGGAGTTCATTTGCAACGGCTGGAGGCCCTGTTGCACCCATTTTCTCTCTCTCTCATAAACAAGTGAAAAAAATTAAAAATGTATTTGTCATATGATATTTTTTTCCTGCTTCAGTTAGAAAGTCAGTAAGCTGCCACTGTAGATCCATTTGTAATAGAAGTAACTAAGCCAGCCTGCTTTAAACAATTATAGGCAGTGAATAAGTTTGCTGTACTATTTAGCTATAAGCTTCGATTGATTTAAATGATTTCAAATGTACATTTTAGCGAGAACATGTGAACTTTATGATACAGTTCTGGGGACTGGGGAGATGGCTCAGTAGTAAGGGTATGTGCTTGTGAAGTCTGCTGGCTTGGGTTCAATCCCCTAGTTCCCGCATAAAGCCAAATGTACAAAATGGAGCATGTATCTGGAGTTTGATTGCAGCAGCAAGAGGCCCTGCTGTGCCCATTCTCTCTCTCTCCCTCTCTCTCTCTCTCTCTCTCTGTTGTTTTCTTTTAAATTTTTATTTATTTATTTGCAAGCAGAGAGCGAGAGACATAGAGAGAAGAGAGACAGAGAGAGAATGGGCACACCAGGAACTTGCAAAGGAACTCCAGACGCATGTACCTCTTGTGCATCTGGCTTATGTGGGTCCTGGGAAATCGAACCTGGGTCCTTTAGCTTTGCAGGCAAATGCCTTGACCACTAAGCTATCTCTACAGCCCCTCTCTCTCTGTTTTTAAAAGTTTTTTTTTGAGGTAGGGTCTCTCTCTAGCCCAGGTTGACCTGGAATTACTATGTAGTCTTAGGGTATCTTTGAACTCATGGCAATCCTCTTACCTCTGCCTCCAAATCCCTCTCTCAAATAAATAAATAAAAATTTTAAAAGATACAGCCTTGTGCTAGGAGATGGCTCAGTGATAAGAGCACTTGCTTACTTGCTGCAAGCATGAGGGCTTGGGGAGTCCTGAGACTGCCTGAACCCAATTTCCAAGGACCCTCACACACCTGTAACCCCAGTCCTGTGGGGCATAGAGACTCAAGAACCACTGTGGCTCCTGGGAAGGTGGGGAAATCCACAGCTCCACATTCAGAGAGATTCGGTCTCAAGAATCTCCCCCAGGTGCATGATAAAAAACCAGCATTCCTCCTCTGGCCTCCATGTTCCTGTGAACATCTCCACATTCATGTGCATATACAAGCACACACATACCACACCACATACTACACATGCAAAACAAAAGAGAGTTTTGAATGCTAGCCGTCAAAGACCCAGCGTTCTATCTTTCTAGTCAAAAGCGAAATAAGAAAGCATTCTATATGCATTTACAATCAAATCAGATACCAAGTTGATAATCTTAAATCATTAAATTTTTTTTTTTTTGGTAGTTATTTGCTTGGTGACAAGGTCTCACTGTAGCCCAGGCTGGCCTATACCTCCAGAGTGCTGAGATTACATGGGTACTAAATCAATGTGTCCAGGGAAATCTGCTCCACTGCCAGCCCCCAGCAATTGTGGGAATTGGAGCGCACCTGACAGAAGCTGATGTAAAATTCATGGCTATGCTACTTTGCTGCACGCGTTGTCCCCCATGTCACATAAGCTGCAGGCCTGGCTTCCACGCTCCTGCTTACGGGAGAACCCCACACCTCAGCTCTTATGTCTGACAAGTGCATGGCCATGCCCCTGTCCTGTTACATCCTTGGGGTGACCAAGTCACCTCAGCTAACACATGTAGCTGGATGCTAGGGAACTGTTCTGTTATTACAGATCCAGCAGATGGCAGGGGTGACTAATTATTCAAAGAAAACATTGCTAAGCGCGTAGCTACTCTCCTGAGATAAGGATTTCTAACCTCTGCTTTCATGTTGAATTAGTCTCCATCTCTCCCCGTTTCTGTGCAATGGCCTGAAAATGTAAGGTGGGGACAACGGGTCCTGGTTCCTCCTCGTAATGATTTACTTGACGCCCCCGTCCCACAGTGGGCAAGGGCCTCAAACAATTCATACCGACAGCGGTCAGGGGCTCCCCTCTCCCCGCATGGTATTTTCACAGGGGCCAAGCTGTCACCAAATAATACTGAACTTTGAAACTCAGAGACGGTGAAGGGGCATGTTTGCCAGACCCGCTCCCCTCCAACCCGGAGCTCACCTATGGGATAGCACTTATCCTCACAGCTGAAGAAACCGTTAGACAGCTTCTGCACGATCACCAACGTGCCTTTCCCAGAATCCTTCCTTCCTCCCAGGCTCTCCCTCCTGTCATGTCTTAAATGCTATGACACCCCACCGTTTTTACTACAGCGCTGACCCTTGCCTTAAAAAAAAAAAAAAAAAAAAAAAACCCTGCGCTAACAGGCATGGTGGAGAAACCTTTAATCCCAGCACTCGGGAGGCAAAAGTAAGAGGATTGTTGTGAGTTCAAGGCCAGCCTGAGACTACACAGTAAATTCCAGGTCCGCCTGAGCTAGAGTGAGACCCTACCTCAAAATAAAACAACAAGAAAAAAAAAAATCTGCACTAAAAAAGTTGTTATTGGGGCTGGAGAGATGGCTTATCAGTTAAGGTGTTTGCCTGTGAAGCCTAAGAACCCAGGTCAGATTCCCCAGTACCTATGTAAGCCAGATGCACAAGGCGGCACATGCGACTGGAGTTCATTTGCAGTGGCTAGAGGCCCTGGTGGGTCCATTCTCTCTCTCAAATAAATATTTTTTCAAAGTTATTATTGGAGCTGGAGATATAACTTAGAATGCCTGCCTAGCTTGTAATATCAACAAGCAAGAGGTGGAGAAATTAGGATCAGAAGTTCAAGGTTATTCTCCATTACATTAGTGAGGCCAGCCTAGCTACCTGAGACCCTGTCTCACCAAAAAATAAATAAAAAAGCTTTAAAAAATACTCCCCCCGCCCCTGCAATAGTGGACTGAAAATTTTAAGAATGAGCCTGGTAGAGTGGCATGTGGTATAATGCACCTGTAGTTCTGAGTGCTGGGAGGTTGAGGCAGGAGAGTAACTTGAGACCATAGTTGAAGATCAGCTGCTGGAGTACAGTAAGACAACAGGCTCAAAACGAAATCAGGTGGAGGATGCCACAGGTGTGCCTAAATCACATTTTTGCAAATTCCACAGTCAACCAACTCCTTCCTCCAGGAAGCCTAATCTGGAGCCTGTCCTTTGGTTGGGATCAAAGCCTGCTTATGCGCTAAGGGCTGCAAGGACGTCTAGGACGACGAGGTCTGGCCCACGGGAACCCAAGGTTAATGGGGGGGGGGGGGCGGGGATTAGGGAAGAGGGAAGGGGGGATTCGAACTCAGCTTGACCTCCAGAGTCTGGCTGGGAAACTTGGTTGTTTCGCCTCTCCAAGCTTCCAAGTTCAGCTGAGTGGCCTGGATAATGGAGCCCGCCTGTTAAGGGGGTGGGTGGGGGGGCTTTGAGTTTTCAAGGCGATCAAGTCATGGCCCTCGGCGGGGACCTCGGCCCCCGGGACAGCAGTGTGGCCGCCAGGCTCACCTGGCCGGCGCAGCCATTCAGGTAGAGGTCAAGGTATGCGTCCTCCTCCATGGACTGAGGGGGGCAGGACGCGAGCGCTGCGGGAGAGCCGGAACCTCGCCGGCCCGAGGCGCGGGCGCCTTTTATGTGCCGGGGCCGCGTGGGCGAGGCGGGGCCCTGGGCGGCGGGCCACACAGGTGATGGGCAGCCCAGGGGGTCCCGGGCCTGGGAGAGGGCGGGGGCGCGCGCGCGTGCCCGAGGAGGCAGGGGCTCGTCCCCAGCTGAGCGCCCCGGGTCCTGCGAAATTGATCTTCATTTAGACATGCGGCCTTTGCCTCCGCAGGAGAGTTCTGTGTGCTAGTGGCATAACAAGTAAGGGTGCGGGTGCTGGGGAGATGGCTCAGAGGTTAAAGGCACTTGCTTACAAAAAAAGCTGTTGACCTGGTTCAGTTCCCCAGTGCCCTCGTAAAGCCAGATTCACAATGTGGCGAGTGCATCTGGAGAATCTTTGCAGGGACAAGAAGTTCTGACTCTCTATCTCTCTCTCTCCCTGTCAAATAAATCAGAGTATTTTTTTAATTAATTATTTATTTATTTATTTTGGTTTTTCGAGGTAGGGTCTCACTCTAGCCCAGGCTGACCTGGAATTCACTATGGAGTCTCAGGGTGGCCTCGAACTCACGGAGATCCTCCTACCTCTGCCTCCCGAGTGCTGGGATTAAAGGCGTGCGCCACCACGCCCGGCTTTATTTATTTTTTGAGAGAGAGTGAGAGGCAGATGGAGAATGGGCACACCAGGGCCTCTAGCCGCTGCAAACGCACTCCAAACACATGTGCCACCTTGTGCATCTGGCTTCACGTGAGCACTGGGGGAAATCAAACCCAGGCCTTCAGACTTTGCAAGCAAGTGCCTTTAACAACTGAGACATCTCCCCAGCCTCTAGGTGCTCTGGTGTTGCAGACGTAATTAAGACTTCCTAACAGGTGGTGTTAGGAAGGAGAGATTCTCCAGTTGAAGCTTGGCCTGACATGATGAACTACGAAAAAGGTGCCCGCTCTCCTCTGGGAGGGATTTCAAAGTGTGAGGTGGATTCTCCATGAGGAAGATTCTTTGCTGCTGGCTGTGGAGGTGGATGGGCCGAGTTGAAAGGAATGTAGGTGGCCTCTAGGGCCTGAGTGTGGCACCCATTTGACAGATAGGAAATGAAACCTCAGCTCTATAGCTACAGGAACTGAACTTGCCCATCAATAATAAATTTGGAAGTGACTTCTTCCCAGAGCTTCCAAAAAGGCCAATCTTTCTCTCTCTCACACACACACTCTCTGTCTTTCTCTGGGTTGTTCTTGTTGTTTAGCTCGTATTAAGGATACAAAATACCAGGTTTCATTGAAACATTTTCGTACATGCATATAATGGACTTTTATCATATCCCCCCATTACTCCTTTTTCTTGTTTATTTTTATTTATTTATTTGAGAGTGACAGAGAGAAAGAGGGGGAGAGAGAGAGAGAGAGAGAGAGAGAAAGGGCGCGCCAGGGCCTCCAGCCACTGCAAACGAACTCCAGATGCGTGCACCCCCTTGTGCATCAGGATAATGTGGGTCCTGGGGAATCAAGCCTCAAACAGGGGTTCTTCAGCTTCGCAGGCAAGCGCTGAATTGCTAAGCCATCTCTCCAGCCCTCCCCCCATTACTCTTACATACTCTTTTCTCTGTTAACTCCTTCTACTTTCATATCTTCCTGTTTTCTCTGGACTCCACGTTTGATAGCAAACATGTTATACTTGTATTTCTCTGTCTGGCTTTGTTGGGTAGCTGCTTTCCCCAGGTTGGATGTGACCATGACCATCTTAAATCAGAGCCGCTGTGAGGACCTTGATGTGACCCTCAGGAGATTGGGCCTCCTCGTTGAAGGAGGGTGAAGCTCAAAGGACTCAGGACCCTCAGGAGCCTTCACAAGATTCTCACGAGGGGCTGGAGAGATGGCTCAGTGATGGCCCGGGTTTGATTCCCCAGTGCCCACGTAAAGCCAGAAGCACAAAGAGGAGGATGCATCTTTCGTCTGCAGTGGCAAGAGGCCTCCATGCTGATTTCCACAATGACTGTATCAGTTTACATTCCCACCAACAGTGTAGAAGGGTTCCTCTTTTTCCACATCCATGCCAGCATTTGTTTTCTTCGTTTAAAAAAAAATTATTTATTTGCAAGGAGGGAAAAAGAGAGGAAGAGAGAGAGACACACAGAGAGAGAGAATGGGCAGAATGGGCACTCTGGGGCCTTTAGCCACTGCAAACGATCTCCAGACGCATGCGCCACCTTGTGTATCTGGCTTATGTGGGTACTGGAAAGTTGAACCTGGGTCCTTTGGCTTTGCAGTCAAGCACCTTAAGTGCTAAGCCATCTTTCCAGCCTTTCATTTGTTTTCTTGATGATTGCCATTCTGACAGGAGTGATATACAACCTCAAAGTAGTTTTAATTTGTATTTCCCTGATGGCTAAGGATGTAGAACACGTTTTCAGGTGTTTATAGGCCATCTGAATTTCTTCTTTTCTTAAAAAGGCTGTCTTTTCTTCAATGAATATTTTTGTCATTTTTGTCAAAAAATCAGATGGCTGTAGCACCTGGGTTTATATATGGATCCTCTATTCTATTCCATTGATCTACATGTCTGTTTTTGTGTCAATACCATGCTGTTTTTGTTACTATGGCTCTGTAATATATCTTAAAGTCAGCTATAGTGATACTTCCAGCCTTATTTTGGCTGTTTGAATTTTTTTTTAATTTTTTTGTGCTCCCAAATGAATTTTAGGATTGTTTTTTTCTATTTCTGTGAAGAATGCCATTGGAATTTTGATGGGGATTGTATTAAATGTGTAGATTGCTTTTGGTAAGATTGACAATTTCCCAATATTGATTCTTCCAATCCAAGAACAAGAGATGTCTTTCCATTTCCTAGTGTCTTCTGTAATTTCTCTCTTGAGTATTTTAAAGTTTTCATTGTAGAGATCCTGCATTTCCTTGATTAGGTTTATTCCAAGGTACTTGATTTTTTTTGAGGCAATTATGAATGGGAGTGATTCTCTGATTTCATCCTCTGTGTGTTTGTTGTTGGTATATAGGAAGGCTACTGAGTTATGTGTGTCTATTTTGTATCCTGCTGCATTGATAAAAGTGTTTATCAGCTCTAACAGTTTGCTGGTAGAGTTTTTAGGGTCCCTTATGTATAGAAGCATATCATTTGTGAATAATGATAAGCTGGCCCCTTCCTTTCCAATTTGTATTCCTTTTTTGTGCATCTCTTGCCTTATTGCTACAGCCAAGACTTGCAGTACTTCTACAGCCATCTATTTTTCTTGCAAATTTCACTCTTTCATTTTTCTCTACAGATGAATAAAAAGACACCATTGTGTATATGTACCACATGTCCATTATCTGCTTATCAGTTGATGGACATCTCAGCTGAATCCACTTCCTAGCTGCTGCAATAGAGCAGCAATAAACATGGACGAGGAAGTATTTCTGTAATAAAGTGTAGTCCTCTTGACATGAACTGACTGGAGCATTTATTACTCCCACAGTGGTTACCAATACCCCCATAAGACCAGCAAGGTTCTGAGCCCATTAACATTTTTTTTTTGAATCCCATTAACATTTTGACATGGAGGACGAAAGGAAGGAGACAACAAAACAGAGGAAGGACTACCTTGAAAGAGGAGGGTCCTCAGGACATAGGGGTGGGGAAAAGGCTACAAACAATGACAACAGGGATGGTATAGTAGTCAGCCTCATGTGCTGGGATGAACTTCCAAGCCAGGCAGCGTTATGGAGGAAGGGATGTATTGAAGCTTACAGATAGAGGGGAAATTCATAATGGTGGAAGAAGCAGAGAGAGAAAAGCAACTGCTACCAGCACAACCAGGCACCCTTCAGGAACTCTAGGTAAAGCTCCAGCACTTTGCATATCCGGCTGTAAATCGCCTTAGGGCTGGGCACTGGGATCCACCCACAGTAACACCTCCTCCAGGCTGGCAGCTGGAGCTCGAAACCTTTACTGAAACTGAATCTGCTGGGGGATATCCATTCAAACCATCACATTCCACCCCTGCCCCCTAGTAGGATTTATAACCGTCGGCATCGTTAGTTGTATTTAGTCCAACTTCAAAGGTCTCCAAATTTTTTACCAACTTAAGATCATTCCCAAGTCCCAAGTCTAATCTGAGATTTAAGATTCTTTCTTAGCTGTGAGTCCTGTAAAATCAAACAAGTTACATACTTCCAACATATAAAGGTACAGAGTAAACATTTTTTTTTCAACTGCTATAAGGCATAACAAAGAGACCAGAACTATGCAAACTCAATGACCATCAAACAAATATCAAACATCTGTGGTTCTGTTATGGGGTCCGGTGTTGCACAAGTAAGACCATCGACTCACGGAATGTGAGGCAAAGTTTTATTGGGGAAAAAAAAAAAAAAAAAAGGAAAGAAAAGGAAAAAAAGAAAGTCTGGCATACCAAGTCTGTGCTCCAGAGGTGGGGGGGGGAGGGGGAGGCAGCAGCCTGAACTGTTTGGAGTGTCAGCTTTTATTGGAAATAACCACATGATATTAGAAAAAAACAAAATGGGAATTAAACCATAAATCACAATTTACATGTGACAGTTACAGCCATAAAAGTAAAAGAAGAAGTGGGGGGAGACTTGTAAACAGATCTGTTGGTCAGTTACAGGAAACACCACATGGGGAGGGTGCGAGGTAGGCCTGTGACCAGGGGTCCTGCTTATCTTAAGGAGTTTGCTCAACAATGAAGACCCCAGGAAATGCTATTCATCCCAGCAGAGCCTCCTACAAGGAAGTGACTTCTCTATTTCTCTAGGCTAGGTAGAAAGAAATGTAGAGAAATATAACATTTTGCCCTCTTTACAGTTCTAGTTCAATATAGTAACCAGTGACTGACAGTCTCTGGATTTTCCAATTCTCCCCCTCCAGCTGAGCTGAATAGCCAGGGAAAACTTCCAATCTGAGTCAACAGAGCTCCATGGTAGCCCTTGCACAGTCCTGGTATATCCAAAACTTCTTCGGGTCTCCATGCAAACCACAGTATATCTTCTAATGGCTTCACCAGCCTCTCCATCAAGGTCATCATGCCCTGCATATATGCTGTGTCTCAGCAGCAGCTCCCGGAACCATGTGCACTTCATGACCCACTCCATGCCTTTTTCATGCTTCCAAAACTGATACCAGCTGGGCAGGACACAGCCATATTTTAAATTCAGGGAGTGAATAAATCGTGGCCTTGAAAAGCAGGTTCCTTCTTTTCAGCTATCTTCTTTCAAAAAAGTTTGCCTTCCTACCATTCAGTCTTTCTGGAGTGGAACCACCTCAGGCATCCTCTCTATTGTTTTAACATAAAGCAGTTGGGCCATCTTCCTTCCAAATGCTAATGTATTTGACAGTAGCAACTTCAGCAACCAGTCTCAGTGCCTGTAGTTTTAAACTTGCTTGAGTTGTTCCAACTTTAACTCTTAAATCTCTCAGTCCCATATCTTTAGCCAAGCACATCAGTCCATTACAAACTTAACCTTGATCAAACTCTCTGGGCATGGGTCGCAGAACACAGCCAGCCCTATGCCAGTAGCCCAGTTCCAACAAAGGTTTCTGCTGTCTTTCCTTCCCCTTAGAAAGTTCATAAGCAAAGCCTCCAAATGCAATTCTCTTTGCACTTAGCATTTTCAAACTCTCATTAGAATAGTCCATAAACCTTGGCTTACCACTCTGGAAAGCATCTTCAGTTGCAAGTACCGAGTCCATGCCCATTCCTCGAGAACAAAAGTTCCAAAAGACCAAAATCCACATGGTCAGATTCACCATATAGCAACTCCCCACTCTCTGGTACCAGTTCTATAGTATTCACCCTCACATGCTGGGATGGACTTCCAAAGCAGGCACCCTTGTGGAGGAAGGGAATTATTGAAGCTGACAGATAGAGGGGAAATTCCATAATGGCAGGAGAAGTCGGCCCCCTTTCACAGGTCCATGCCAGGAGAGGAAAGCAACTACCACCAGCACAAGCAAGCACCCTCCAGGAACTTTAAGCAAAGCTCTCGCATTTTGCATATCTGGCTGGAAATTCCAGATCTGCCCACAGTGACATTTCCTCCAGCCAGGCAGCTGGAACTTTAAACCTTAATTAAAACTGAATCTGGGCTAGAGAGATGGCTTAGCGGTTGAGTGCTTGCCTGTGAAGCCTAAGGACACTGGTTCGAGGATTGATTCCCCAGGACCCACGTTAGCCAAATGCAAAAGGGGGCGCACGTGTCTGGAGTTCGTTTGCAGTGGCTGGAGGCCCTGGCGCGCCCATTCTCTCTCTCTCAATCCCTCTCTTTTGCTCTCAAATAAATAAATAAAAATTGAAAGATTACCAATAAATACAACTAACCTGCTTCTTTGGCTTCTGTACAATTGCTTGCTTTACCTAGACATAAGGACAGCCATTTTATGAAGGAAAAGCATGTTATACGTGACTTTCTGCAGTATGTGACTTTCTGCAACTAGCCGCCCGGGCCCAGATAAGGAACTAGTTAACTGAAATGCTGACCTTTGCCTTAGAAATCTGTGCTTGTTTGCCCACCTGTGCTTGTTTGCCCAACCCCTGTTTGCTCAACCGTAACCCCCTTACCCAATTTCTGGAAAGCCTCCGCTCAGAGACAATTGAACAATGCCTAACCGCAGGGGCCCTAGCTCCCTGCCTGGGGTCACGATCCCTGAGCCGAGGCGACACCCTGACGACATCTGAAGAATCCCTGAGCTGAAACATGTTTGAGATATTTCCGCATGTTTTATGATCTTTCCTTTTTAAAACCCCTACCTCCCGGCTGCTCGGGGCTCTTCACCTCTCCTGCGTGAGGACTTCGTGTCGAGCCCCGGTGCACCGGTACAATAAACCTCTTGCGTCTTGCATTGAGAGCTCTCCGTGTGAGTGTCTTCGGGTCTAGTAGACAATCCCACTTGGGGACCCTCCGGGGGCTCCCCACATTTGGAGGCCCCAGCGAGATTTTCCGGGATCTCTACAAGACCCCAGACCTCATTCCGGATCCCTCAGAGGTAAGAGGCGCCTCCTGTTACGTCTGTCTGTCTGTATGTTCATTGTGTTTGTCTAACCTCGTCCAGTTTTGAGAATTCTCAATTCTGGGTGCCTTGCTCTGGGGTGTGGCAGGTCGGGGCTGACGGGCCTGAGGACCACCACCCAAGCAATCTGGAGGACGCTCTTGATTGCCCGGAGGAGACAGACCTGATTTCTGTCTCCTATCTGAAGAACTCTGACCGAGTTCTTTTCTATCGCAAGGCACCATCCGGGCCTAGCCCCCCGCCCTCTGAATCGCTTTTGTTTTTGTTTAGGCGGCGGGCAGGCCAACTCAGTTTTTTCTTTGTTTTCTGTGTTTTTCTGTTCATTTTGTTCTACTTTCTCTATCCTCCTCCCAAAATGGGACAGACTGTTTCTACCCCTCTGGACTTGACTCTAACACATTGGACTGACGTTAAGACGAGAGCTCATAACTTATCAGTAGAAGTTAAGAAGGGAAAATGGCAAACTTTATGCCAAGGAGAATGGAATTTGCTGAATGTGGGATGGCCTCAGGAGGGAACTTTTGACCTAGAGGTTATCCAAGCTGTCAAGAAAGTTATTTTACAGGAGCCCGGAGGCCATCCTGACCAGCTACCCTACATTTTTACCTGGCAGGATTTGGTGCAGGACCCTCCCTCTTGGCTAAAACCCTGGATTTCCCCCAAACCTGTTAACAAGGACTCCTTGCAGTCCGCCACAGTTCTTGTTGCAGGTTCAGGACAAAGGAAGAAGATCTATCCGGATACACAGACAGACTTACTCCTGTTAGACACCCCACCGCCATACCCGCCATCTCACGCTCCCACTGCTCCGCCTAACCCCTCAGCCGAAGGAGCACGTGGGGGGCCAGCAGCGGGGACCAGAAGCAGACGGGCTCGGACTCCAGATGCCGCTATCACCCTGCCCCTTAGGGCTATAGGTCCTCCTCCTCCCCTAGGACCAGGAGATGACCCAGATCAAAGACCCCTGCCACCACTTCAATACTGGCCTTTCTCTTCTGCGGACTTATATAATTGGAAGGCTAATCACCCCCCTTTCTCAGAGGATCCCTCTAAACTAACTGCTCTCATGGAATCTCTAGTTTTCTCTCACCAGCCCACTTGGGATGATTGTCAGCAGTTACTCCAAACCCTCTTCACAACAGAGGAGAGGGAACGCATCCTGTTGGAAGCCAGGAAAAACGTTCCTGGGGATGATGGACGTCCCACACAGCTCCAGAACGTGATAGACGACGGTTTTCCCTTAACCCGCCCCGACTGGGACTTCAACAACCCTGAAGGTAGGGAGCATCTCCGCGTCTACCGCCAGGCTCTAGTGGCTGGTCTCCGGGGAGCCGTGAGGCGTCCCACGAATTTGGCTAAGGTAAGAGAGATTATTCAGGGACCTGATGAACTACCCTCTGTTTTCCTGGAGCGCCTCATGGAGGCCTACCGTAGATATACACCATTTGATCCAACTGCAGAGGAACAAAGGGTATCAGTTCTGATGAGTTTTGTCGACCAGTCAGCACCAGATATCAGGAAGAAGTTACAGAGATTAGATGGCTTAAGTAGGTATACGCTGTCGGACTTAGTTAAGGAAGCTGAGAAAGTTTACAATAAGAGAGAAACTGAGGAAGAAAGGGAACAGAGAAGAGTAAAAGAGCAGGAGGAAAGGGACAATAGACGAGATAAGAGACATGAGAGAAATATGACTAAAATTCTGGCCGCCGTAATTCAGGATAGAAAGAACCTAGACAGAGAAAAGCATAGAAATCCTAGACAGAGACAAAACCAGGGCAACAGACGGCAGTTGGAAAAGGACCAATGTGCCTATTGCAAAGAAAAAGGACATTGGATAAAAGACTGCCCCAAAAAGAAACCAAGAGAAATCTTGACATTGGAGGAAGACGATGAATAGGGGGGACGGGGCTCGGAACCCCTCCCCGAGCCCAGGGTAACCCTTAAAGTGGAGGGGGAACCCATTAAATTCCTAGTAGATACGGGGGCTCAGCATTCTGTCCTGTTAAAACCAGGAGGACCATTATCAGGCAAAAAATCGTGGGTTCTCGGAGCCACCGGGAACCAACAATTTTCATGGACTACCCGAAGAACGGTGGACCTAGGCGTGGGCCGGGTATCCCACTCATTCCTTGTGATTCCTGGTTGCCCAGCCCCCTTACTAGGACGGGACTTATTGACAAAAATAGGGGCCCAAATCACTTTTACTAAAGAAGGCCCCCATGTAACTGATAAGACAGGAAAACTTATTCAAGTCTTAACTATGAAGTTGGAGGATGAACACAGGCTATTTGAGGCACCTCAGACTAACTTAGAAGTTGATAAATGGCTCACTGAGATCCCTGGAGCCTGGGCTGAAACGGCTGGCATGGGGCTGGCCTCCCACCAGCCACCCATAATTATTAATCTGAAGGCTTCTGCTGTGCCCATATCAGTGAGACAGTATCCCATGAGCCAAGAGACTAAGGAAGGGATAAGACCCCACATATTAAGACTTCTGAAACTGGGAGTGTTGAGAAGATGCCAGTCACCTTGGAACACCCCCCTCTTGCCAGTGCGTAAGCCCAACTCTAATGATTTCCGCCCAGTGCAGGACCTAAGAGAAGTTAACAGAAGGGTGGAGGACCTACACCCAACAGTCCCCAACCCTTACAACCTATTGAGCTCACTCCCACCTGAAAGGAATTGGTACACCGTCCTGGATTTAAAAGATGCTTTCTTCTGCCTACCCCTACATGAAAAAAGCCAGCTCGTCTTTGCCTTCGAATGGAAAGATCCGGACATGGGACTCTCCGGACAATTGACTTGGACGAGATTGCCGCAGGGCTTCAAGAATTCACCCACCATCTTCGACGAAGCCCTCCACCGAGACCTAGCGCCCTTCCGAGCCTCCAACCCTCAGGTAACACTCCTCCAGTATGTTGATGATCTTCTCCTTGCAGCTAACAGTCAGGCTGAATGCGAAAAGGGAACAACTGCGCTGTTGGAGGAGCTGGCCCGTTTGGGGTACCGAGCCTCAGCTAAGAAAGCTCAGATCTGCAAAAGGCAAGTCACATATCTGGGATACTCTTTGAAAGGAGGACGGAGGTGGCTGACGGAGGCCCGTAAACAGGCCGTGGAGCAGATTCCAGTCCCAACAAATGCCAGACAAGTACGGGAATTTCTAGGGTCCGCTGGGTTTTGCAGACTTTGGATACCCGGATTTGCCTCCCTGGCTGCTCCGCTTTATCCTCTGACTAAGACAAATACAGCTTTTAAATGGGAAAAAGAACACCAGCAGGCTTTTGACAGCATTAAGCTTGCCCTGCTAACAGCACCTGCGCTCTCACTCCCGGATATCACCAAGCCCTTTTACCTGTACGTGCATGAACAGAAGGGCATTGCTAAAGGAGTGCTTACCCAAAGAACGGGACCCTGGAGGAAACCAGTAGCCTACTTATCTAAGAAATTAGACCCTGTAGCCGCAGGATGGCCCCCTTGCCTAAAGATCATTGCAGCTGTAGCGCTACTTCTAAAGGATGCAGACAAATTGACTTTGGGACAGACTGTTACTATCATTGCTTCACATGCTCTGGAGAGCGTTATCCGCCAACCTCCAGACCGCTGGCTCTCCAATGCCAGGGTCACTCACTACCAGAGTCTCCTCCTTAATTCAGACCGGGTCAGATTTGCTCCCCCCACTCAGTTGAACCCCGCTACCCTCTGGCCGGACACGGATCCCACCGTGCTACATAACTGTGGGGAAATCCTGGCCGAGGCCACCGGAGTCAGACCCGACCTCATGGACCAGCCCCTACCAGATGCTCAGATGACCTGGTTTACGGACGGCAGCAGCTACCTCCTTGAAGGTAAGAGGATGGCGGGAGCAGCTATTGTAGATGGGAGCAAAGTGATCTGGACTAACAAATTGCCAGAGGGAACATCTGCCCAAAAAGCTGAACTTATTGCCTTAACCCAAGCTTTAAATATGGCAGAAGGAAAAAAGGCTACAATATATACAGATAGCCGGTATGCCTTTGCCACCGCGCACATACATGGCGCCATCTACCGGCAGAGAGGATTACTGACCTCTGCAGGCAAAGAAATCAAAAATAAACAAGAGATTTTAGATTTGCTTGATGCTCTGCACTGACCGGCCAAGCTGGCTATAGTCCACTGCCCAGGGCACCAGAAGGGAGATTCCTTTGTAGCTCGGGGAAACAGGATGGCAGATGAGGAAGCCAAAAAGGCAGCTCAGGGAGCTTCCCTGTTCCCTTTGATTGAAAAAGAAACTGTCCTCGCTGAGCCACTGCCCTCAGAGTATACAGAGCAGGACCTTAAAGATATGGCGAGAATACAGAAGCATTTTAACACCAAATCACAGAAATGGGAAACTGAAACCGGGAAACAGATCCTACCCAGACAGCAAGCAAAGAACCTCCTGTTACACATACATAAGTTGACTCATTTTGGACCTAAAAAAATAATAGAGACTCTTAAAAAGACTGATTACCACATAATTGGACTTAAGGATATGGCTGAAGAACTCGTAAAACAGTGTATACCCTGCCAAAAGGTAAATGCACAAACAGTCCCAACAGACTTGGGAAAGCGATTTAGAGGGGACCGTCCTGGCTTGTTCTGGGAAACAGATTTCACCGAACTAAAACCAGCCAGATATGGAAATAAATATCTTTTAGTTTTTATAGATACTTTTCAGGATGGGTAGAGGCCTATCCCACTAAGAAAGAGACTGCGGCTATGGTGACCAAGAAACTCCTAGAAGAAATTGTTCCCAGGTATGGAATGCCACAGGTAATAGGCTCTGACAACGGTCCAGCCTTTGTTGCCCAGGTAAGTCAGGAGGTGGCCAGGATACTGGGGATTAATTGGAAATTACATTGTGCATACAGACCCCAAAGCTCAGGACAGGTAGAAAGAATGAATAGAACACTAAAAGAGACCATTACTAAATTGTCCATGGAGACTGGCTGTACAGACTGGACGATGCTCCTTCCCTGGGCCCTTTTCAGGGTCCGCAATACCCCCTATAGATTTAACCTCACCCCCTTTGAGATACTTTTCGGAGTCCCAACTCCACTCAGCACATTGCTGACCCAGAGAGGACCAGATACAATCTCTAACTCTGATTTGAACTGCAGGCTGCAAGCGCTACACCTCCTTCAGAGTGACTTGTGGCCTAAATTGAAAGAAGCCTATCTGCCTGCTAAGGACCCAGCTCCACACCCGTATCAGCCTGGAGACTCAGTCTACGTGAGACGGCATCGACCCACAAACCTCGAACCTCGCTGGAAGGGACCCTTCACTGTACTCCTGACAACACCAACGGCCGTGAAGGTGGACGGAATCGCCGCCTGGATCCACGCCTCTCACGTTAAACCGGCTCCCTCACCTGACTCTCACTGGCAGCTGACAAAGACTGACAACCCCCTCAAGTTGCGTCTCCGCTGTGTTCCCACTACTGTCTCGAGTCATAATGACTCATCTTAAGGTTTGGTTACAGTTACTACTAATGTTCTTGTTGCTACCCCACTCAATAGCAGCCTCCCCCTACCAGCTCTACAACTACACCTGGCAGATCATTAATCAGGCAGGTGATGTTGCTAGTTCTACCTCACAACTATCCATAACCACTCCATGGCCCACCCTTGAGGTGGACCTCTGTAGGCTAGCCTTAGGAGCCGAATCAGGGTGGGGAACACCTGACTATTATTTGCCCCAGCGAGGACCCATAAACATAGGTTACCAACCACCCGAGGGGTCATCCTCAGGCTCTGTTTATGTGCCACCACCTCAACCCAAATGCTCTGACCCTCAGGGAAGAAAAGTCCTACAAGAGACCCCTATATATGTTTGCCCAGGAGGACACCGTCCCAGGCCCCTGGGTAAAAGATGTGGGTTTGCTGATGTTTATTTCTGTGCAAAATGGGGGTGTGAGACCACAGGGGACGGGTATTGGAATCCCTCCTCTACATGGGATTATATAACTGTTAAGAAAAAACAACACTCAGGCCCTTGTACTACTTGGTGTAACCCGGTGATGATTTCTTTCACTGACCAGGCAAAAACTAAAGACTGGGAAATTAGGGGATTTGAATGGGGACTTCGGATGTACGCATACTCTACAGACCCAGGACTAACTTTCAGAATTAAGCTCAGCAAGACATTTCCGGACTCTCAGAAAATTAGTGTAGGACCTAACTCCTTACTTCATAATCAACCTCTTCCTCCTCAACCTCTTCCTCCTCTCCCACTACCCAAGCCTGCCTCCCCCACTTCGATCTCCACGGCTCCAACTCTCTTCCAACCCACTCTGCCCCCTAACCCCCTTTCTTCAGCAAGTCTAATTTTAACCGTGGTAAATTCCTCTGTCCAGTTCTTTAATATGATTAACCATACTTTAGAGGACTGTTGGATATGCTATTCCTCCAGCCCTCCTTTCTATGAGGGACTGGCCACTACAGGAAATTTAAATTTTGCCAACAGTACTGACAATTTGCGTTGGAGACCCCCTCCAGGCTCTCAAGGGTTGACTATGAGCTTTGTTTCTGGTGCCGGACTATGCCTACTAGGACCTAACATGCTTCCCCCCCGCTCCCTCTCTGAGATCTGTAATCAAACTATCACTATTAACTCCCGCCTCTCCTCCCAATATATCTCTGCACCACTAGATACCTATCTCGCTTGCTCTACAGGACTCACTACTTATGTAGAAAAAGAGGCCTTCCTAGCAGAAAAAGACTATTGTATACTAATAAGCCTATTGCCCAGACTTACTATCAGAGACGCAGATGTTTTCCAGAAGATATGGAATACTGATTCTACTTCACCTCGATTCAAGAGAGAGCCTATCACTACTTTAACCTTAGCATTAGTAGTAGGTCTGGGGGCAGCGGGGGCAGGAACAGGAATAGCTTCTTTAGTCACCTCTAACCAGCATTATGCTACCCTCAGTGCAGCAATAGATAAAGACTTGCAAGAATTACAATCAGGCATGCAGAATCTAAAAGACTCAGTCTCCTCTTTGTCAGAGGTTGTTTTACAAAATAGAAGGGGACTAGATTTACTGTTTCTACAGCAAGGGGGATTATGTGCAGCCTTAAAGGAAGAATGCTGCTTTTATGCAGATAAGACGGGTTTAGTTGAGGATAGTCTGAAGCGGGTACGAGAAAGCTTAGAACAACGTAAGAGAGAGAGACAGCAACAGCAGTCATGGTATGAGTCTTGGTTTTCCAGTTCCCCTTGGGTGACCACCCTGATCTCTACCCTACTCGGACCTCTCTTAATATTACTTTTGCTTCTCACTTTCGGCCCTTGTATTTTTAACAGATTACTCACTTTTATTAGAGAAAGAATTAGTGCTGTGCAGATAATGGTGCTTAGACAACAATACCAGCAGTTGGCCCAGGCAGATAATGAATCCACAATTCCATGATTGGAATTATGACAAAGAAAAGGGGGAAATGAAAGATTACCAATAAATACAACTAACCTGCTTCTTTGGCTTCTGTACAATTGCTTGCTTTACCTAGACATAAGGACAGCCATTTTATGAAGGAAAAGCATGTTATACGTGACTTTCTGCAGTACGTGACTTTCTGCAACTAGCCGCCCGGGCCCAGATAAGGAACTAGTTAACTGAAATGCTGACCTTTGCCTTAGAAATCTGTGCTTGTTTGCCCACCTGTGCTTGTTTGCCCAACCCCTGTTTGCTCAACCGTAACCCCCTTACCCAATTTCTGGAAAGCCTCCGCTCAGAGACAATTGAACAATGCCTAACCGCAGGGGCCCTAGCTCCCTGCCTGGGGTCACGATCCCTGAGCCGAGGCGACACCCTGACGACATCTGAAGAATCCCTGAGCTGAAACATGTTTGAGATATTTCCGCATGTTTTATGATCTTTCCTTTTTAAAACCCCTACCTCCCGGCTGCTCGGGGCTCTTCACCTCTCCTGCGTGAGGACTTCGTGTCGAGCCCCGGTGCACCGGTACAATAAACCTCTTGCGTCTTGCATTGAGAGCTCTCCGTGTGAGTGTCTTCGGGTCTAGTAGACAATCCCACTTGGGGACCCTCCGGGGGCTCCCCACAAAATGAACAAAAAAATGTAAAAACTGAATCTATTACTGGACAACCATTCAAACCATCACAGATGGGAACATGATTGAATTATTGTATGTTCCTATATTATAGTTCTCAAAAAAAGGAAAAAAAATCAAATTTCAATTCGCTTTTAAAATATTTTATTTATTTAAGACAGAAACAGAAGGATCTTTTAAAATAAGACATATTTTACTTATTTATTAGAGAGAGAGGGAGGGAGGGAAGGAGGTAGAGAGAGAATGATCACACCTGGGCTTCTATACACTGTAAATGAACTCCAGATGCAATGTGCCACCTTGTGCATCTGGTTTACATGGGTACTGGGGAATTGAACCTGGATCCTTAGGCTTCACTGGTAAGTGTCTTAGCTGCTATGCCATCTCTCCAGCCCAGAATGATTTTTTAATTAATTAATTAGTTTTTTATTGTTAGCTTCCATAATGATAGATAATAAATCATGATAACCCCCCCCCACACACACACACTTTCCCTTTGCAACTCCACTCTCCATCATATCCTCTCCCCCTCTCAGTCAGTCTCTATTTTATTTTGATGTCATCATCTTTTCCTCCTATTATGATGGTCTTGTGTAGGTAGTGTCAGGCACTGCAAGGTCATGGATATCCAGGCCATTTTGTGTCTGGAATATTTTTATTATCATTTTTTATCAGAGAGGAGAGTAAGAGAGAGGGAGAGCAAGCAGAATGATTTTTTAAAAATATATTTTAGGGCTGGAGAGATGGCTTAGCAGTTAAGGTGCTTTCCTGTGAAGCCTAAGGGCTCATGTTCTACTCTCCATATCCCGTGTTAGCCAGATGCACAAAGGTAAGGCAAGCACAAGGTCACACGTGCCCACTAGTGTCTGAGTTCCATTTCAGTGGCTGAGGACCTGGGGTGCTCATTCTCTATCTCTGCTCTCTCTCTCTCTCTTAGTAAATTCTGTCTAAAGTAAATAATATTTCATTTATTTCCAAGCTGAGAGAGGAGAGATAGAATGGGCACCCTAAGACCTCTAGCCAGGGACTCCAGATACCTGTGCCACTTTGTGCACCTGGCTCTATGTGCGAACTTGGGCATCAAACACAGGTCCCCAGGCTCTGCAGACAAGTGCCTTAACCACTGAGAAATCTCTCCAGCCTGAGAACTATTTTTTGAGACAGTTTCACAACTTATCTCAAACTGGTTTAAAATTTGCTACATAATGGGGTAACCTCACACTTATTGCCACATAACTCAGGGTAGCCTCACACTTGTGATCTTTGTGTCTTAGTCTCCTGAGTGCTAGGGTTACAGGAAGGTGCTTTCACATCTGAGTATGTAGGATGTTTAGGAGAGGTCAACTCTATGGAAAATCTGCTTTTAATTTACAAGAGACATATAAAATGATAAATGATATAGAATAATGAGAAGTATTTAAATGGGACACACCCCATATTAAATATTATTTTGCATAAATCACTATCAATATTTTAAAACATTTACCCATATTTATTAATTTCAGTTTGATAATTTAAAAAATGAGGGAGACAATAGTTTATTTATTTATTTATTTATTGCTTGTTTTTCTAGGCAAAGTCTCACTCTAGTTCAGGCTGACCTGTAACTCACTCTGTAGTCCCAGGCTGGCCTCAATCCCAGCGATCTTCCTACCTCTACCTCCTAAATTCTGGGATTCAAGGAGTGTGCCACCACACTGGGTTTATTTATTTTTCCCAAAGCTTTCAAACAATTGCAAAAAGTTTCTAGGTTCTCAGCGCTGGTCTCAGCCTGGCAAATGCAGTCATACTGCTTTTGGACCTGAAGTTTCTGGCAAGCAAAATGCACATGGTTGGCCAACAGATACAACTTACCGTTAAATAGGATGAATGAATTCTCTTATTCTATCACTCAGTACGCCAACTCCAGTTAACAGTAATGCAATATATTTCACCCACAAAGAAATGATAAATGTTTTAGGGACAGACATGCTCACTACCATGATTTTCATTGAATATGTGTATTAAAACATCATATTGTGCGGGGGGCGGTGATACACATCTTTAATCCCAGCAATAGGGAGGTATAGGTAGGAGAATCACTGATTAAGGCCAGTCTGAGCCTACAGAGTGAGTTCCAGACCAGCCTGGGCTCGAGCAAGACCCTACCTCTAAAAAAAAAAAAAGCAAAAAGAGAGCCGGGCGTGGTGGTGGCGCACGCCTGTAATCCCAGCACTCGGGAGGCAGAAGTAGGAGGATCGCTGTGAGTTCGAGGCCACCCTGAGACTACATAGTGAATTCCAGGTCAGTCTGAGCTAGAGTGAGACCCTACCTCGAAAAACAAAAACAAAACAAAACAAAACAAAACAAAACAAAACAAAACAACACAAAACAACACAAAACAACACAACACAACACAACCAAAAAGAAACTCATCATATTGTTTGTACCCCATAGTACTGTTGAAGGCCTGTTAAGAAAAACTATTCCACTAGGGGGCGCTCCTGCCTCTCCATGAAGAGCGTTTCTTCTGGTTGGGAGCACCCAGGGTTTGGGTCCAGAGCAGGAAAGGGTTTGCACATTCCCTAGATGCAGAAAACCAAAGAATAATTCCAAAAGGACATCGTATCAGTTACGGCATCGGTCAGTGCAGATATGTTTGTACATTTTACATTAGCCAGTCCAATTCACAACAGCTACATGGAAAGCCTTCACCCCGCTTGGATGGGAATTAAATGTAAGGGGAGGTTTTGCTTCCTGGGAAATAACAAACTAAGAATGTGCATAAATGCAGCTGGGTTTCTGGAGGCCGTGTTAGGAGAGAACATTTTTTTCAATTTGGTGGCAATTTTGTTCAGTGCCGCCTTTTCCTTTCCTGGAGCCACGGGCATGGCTATGATGAATGTCTGTCTGTAAGAGCTGTCAGTTTCCGCATAGGGATTTTATAACACAAGAACACGGAGATGGATTTGAGCATCATTCGAAGGTCTTTTCTGGATCAAAATTCAATGAATTCTTGTCTCTCTGTAATCACTTGGACTCAGAATACCCTGCAGTAATTCATTTTGCTTCTTTTGGATGGATATGGAACACAGATATTGGCCCGGGAGGAGCCTACTCTTAGTCCCCATAGTCTTGGCTCCCCTGCCTCAGTCCATTGAAAACCCTGAGTCATAATGACACCTCCTTCCTCCCTACACATGCCACAGCTCACAGACACTATTGTACCAGTGGTTCACATGCTGGCCATAAAGAAGACTTACTAAATTTCAGTGTTCCCAGAAAAAAAAAAAAAAAAAAGCTAGATTTCATGTGAAATTAAAGATAAGAATTAAAAGTTCACAAGTTCTTTCTTTCTTTGGATTAATCACTTTTTTTTTTTTTTTTTTTTTCCTGTGTGAACGTCTTCATCAGGGAGTTTCTACAGTTAAAGAGTGCAGTTTTTTTTTTAAAGCTTATTATCACAGAGAAGTGCTATTTATAAGCATAGTTTTGGCAGCTGTAGGTAGAGACAGAGCCGCATCACTCAGCACTGATGCTGGGTAGGAGAGACTTGCTTCACCCTTTCCCATGCTGAGCAGAGGCGGGGAGAGCTGACCCTAGACAGCAGCCACCTGCCTGGGCTCTGGCTGGAACTTCAGGCACGGTAGAGTTTACATTGGTTTGGAAAAGTATGTGTAAGGATTTCAGCCTCTGTTTCCCCATAGAACTAAAAAAAAAAAAAAGTGAATCTTTGGAAGCTTGGGGCGTTGCTCAATGGCAGAGCCACTTGCCTAGACTGTACGAGGCTCTGGGTTTGATCCCCAGCACTAAGAAAGCAATCTTTGTATATGCCTCTACTTGCATTGTGTTATGTGTTGTGTTAGGAGAGTGAAGTGAGAGGTAACTTTCCAGCGTGGTCTTTCCCCCCACCTCCCGAGAGCTACTGTTTAAGTGCTGTAGACCTGAAGGACATTTACATTTATCACACAAAGTCACATCAACGTCTGGGATCGCAGTTAGCTGCTCCCTCATGGAGAGTCTGCCCTAAAGTTTATATAGCACGGGAAACGCAGCCATGTCCTTCCCTGTGGCATACAGCCAGTAGTGGGCCCCTCCCAGAGCTGTAGCAAGGATCCCACGAGATAATTTGTGCGGCCTGCAGGACAGGGCCTGCTGTAGACTGTGGACTGAATGCCATGGGTAAGTGGGAGTGCCCACCATGCCTTAATTCCAATGGCACTATGCATGTAGAACACTGGCCTCCTGAAGACAACTTTACAAGGAGCTCATAGGGAAAGGTTATGGTGTTTATAGGGAAGGAGGAGAGCTACAGCAAACATTCCATCACTCCCCACCCCGGGGAGGGGGGCAGCAACCTTGGAGAGGAGGCCAGAGGCCAAGGTGAGTCAGCACACCTACCTAGTTCCTGAGGGAGGCTCCCTGTGGCCGCTGAGTCACTTTTCCCTTGAACTGAGACTCCACCCCTCCCCCACCCCTTTCTGCCCTTCTATTTCAGAATGGTGCCCGGCTGAAAACTACAGTGTGAATAATAAAGTGTAATTGGGCGATGACAAATCAGCAAACAACGTTCTTCACGGAAAGCAATTCTGCTTTCATTCATTTATTTATTTATTTTTTGTTTTAGGCTGATCTGGAATTTACTATGTAATCTCAGGGTGGCCAAGAACTCACGGCGATCCTCCTACCTCTGCCTCCCAAGTGCTGGGATTAAAGGCGTGCACCACCATGCCCGGCTGAATTCTGCTTTTAGATAGGCTACAGCTCCTCAGAAGGGCACTGCGCTTCTTGGAAGCCAGAGGAGGGACAGGTCTTCCAAATGACCAGGACAAGATCCTCCACCTTGGGGGGGAGCTTTCACTGCTGATGAAGTGTTAGATAGAGGAGTGGCTCTCTTGATGACATTTCCAAACATGTCTCTGGGATGACTAGTTTATTTCCAGATGACTTATCTTTCCCCTCTCCCATGCATTCATTCATCCTTGCCAGACACTCTAGATCCCATGCAGGAGACAAAGCACCTACCTTTGAGGCATTCACCATACAGTAGGAAAGACACATGATATAAAGGCAGCCATGGTGTAGCATGTGTGGACCCATGGTTTATTAAGCACAAGCACCGTTCATTCCTAGTCTCTGGAAAACTCTTTTGTTGTTATTGGGTTTTTTTTCTCTTTTCTTTTCTTTTTTTAAATTTTTATTTATTTATTTATTTTAAAATATTTTATTTATATTTATTTATTTGTTAGGGAGAGAAAGAGTGAGAGAATGGGCATGCCAGGGTCTCCAGCCACTGCAAACAAACTCTCAGACGCGTGCACCCCCTTGTGCATCTGGTTAATGTGGGTCCTGGGGAATCGAACCTGGGTCCTTTGGCTTTGCAGGCAAACGCCTTAACTGCTAAGCCATCCCTCCAGCCCTAATTTTTTTTTTATTTATTTGAGAGTGACAGGCAGAAAGAGAGAGATTTAGAATGCACACACCAGGGCCACTGCAAACGAACTCTAGATGCTTGCACCACCTTGTGTATCTGGCTCATATGAGTACTGGGGAATCGAACCTCAAACTGGGGTCCTTAGGCTTCACAAGCAAGTGCTTAACTGCTAAGATATCTCTCCAGCCCCTAATTTTTGTTGTTGTTGTTGTTTGTTTGTTTTTGTTTTCTATTTTTCGAGATAGGATCTTACTCTAGCCCAGACTAATCTGGAACTCATTCTGTCCCAGGCTGACCTCGAACTCACAGGGATCCTTCTACCTCTGCCTACCGAGTGCTGGGATTAAAGGTGTGCACCACCGTGCTTGTAAACTTTTTTTTTTTTTTTTTTTTTTTGGTTTTTCGAGGTAGGGTCTCACTCTAGCCCAGGCTGACCTGGAATTCACTATGGAGTCTCAGGGTGGCCTCGAACTCACGGCGATCCTCCTACCTCTGCCTGGGATTAAAGGCGTGCGCCACCACGCCCAGCATAAACTATTTTTTATTAAAGTAACGCTATGAGTAGAGGGATTGCCATCTCAGTTATTGGGATGAGGATATTAAGGCCTGTGAAAGTGAGGTCAAGCCTTGCCTTCAGGCATACAATAACAAAGTGAGTTTAGAGAAGTGTGTTGGAGGGTTCTAGAGGGAGAAATTACTTCCTGCGGCTAGAAGAAGGGACAGTCTCTACAAAGGAGGCAACATGAGAACAAACAGGATGATTTAGGGATGCAGTGGGCTGAGCTGTGACCCTCCAATGGGCATGTCCACCTACAACCTGTGAATGTGATCGCATTTGGAAAAGGGAATTTTGCTAATGTAATTAAGATTCTCATGACGAGTTCACCCTGGATTAAGCAAGAGCCTTGAATCCAATTCCATTTGTCTTTCATGAATTAATAAAAAAATAAAAAGCAGAGAGGACCCCTTAAAGACAGAGGTAGAGATTGGCAGCTCCAAGCCAAGAATCAGCAGCCATTGCCAGAGACCACCAGAACCCAGGAGGGAAGCATGGAATACACCCTCTCCTTTAAACACAAACACACACGCACGCACGCGCACACACACACACGTTTTTGTTTTTTTCCAGGTAGGATCTTACTCTAGTCCGGGTTGACCTGGAATTCACTCTGTAGTCTCAGGCTGGCCTCGAACTCACAACGGTCCTCCTACCTCTGCCTCCCAAGTGCTGGGATTAAAGGCATGCGTCAGCACACCCAGTTTATACTCTTTCCTTCAGAGCCTTTGGCAAGGACCAAACCTATCGATACCTCCATCTTGGACTTGAGACCTCCTAAACTGTGGGAAGATAAGTTTCTGTTGTTTTAAGCCATATGGTGTGTGGTAATTTGTTATGGCAGCCCCAGGAAAGGAATACAAAGGCTATGTGAGAGCTGGCTGGGAAACCACAAATCAGACACTGAAATGGGAAAATCTACAGCCTTGGATTTGTCGCCTTTGATATATAAGGATCATGACATAGAGTGGGTTGTTTAAGAATGTGGGTGCTGTGATACAGGACTTTGGACGTCAGGGTGGGAGGTTTAGATTTTATTTGATGAGTAACATGATCCTTAATGAGTAGTATATTTAGAAAATGCAAGTGTCCCCGAGAGCTAGTAGGAGGTAATACGAGCCTGAATTAGGGCAGAGACAGAGGGGGATGAAGCACAGGGACGCAGAGAAAATTATCTGTAGGAATCTAAAAGACCTGGCAATCAATGGATTCTCAATCTGACTTGCTAAGTAGCTTGATTCATGTGTTACCTGCTATTGTTTACGCGGTTTGTCTTCCAGGCTGCCCGGCACCCACACGTAAACGAACCACCCCAAGTCATTTGGCTGCCTCTCAAGTTGCATTATTAATTTGGTCTGGCTTCCTGGCAGTCAGTCTGTTCTCCGCCTAGGACTTTTCCTCTCTTGAATCTCAGGCGTCTCTTTCACCTTCTCTGCCCCTGTTTCTCCAGCGTACAGTGGAGCCTTTAGAACCGGATTCAGGTCCCCAGGGTGACCTTGGCCCTGTCCAGCCTGACTGAGCTGGAGCAGGGGGCAGGACTTCAGGGCCACTGAGCTGGCCTCAATCCAGCATCCTACTTGAGCCCAAGCATGGTGTAGAGGTGCAATTGATTTCAGACGAATGCGAGAAGTCCGACATTACCAATGCCTGGGGGACCTCTAATGTGGTCTGAGGCTTCAGGCTTCATTAGCGTCCCATTTTGTTGGCTCGCTTTCCCAAATTGCACTGACCCTTTTGCTCCGACTTCCTAATGCGACGTTAATGGCAGGAAGAGAAGGAGGAAGCTGTGTTTGCCCAGGCAGGATTTAATGGCCGATATCATGTAGCTTGCATGGATTATCTTGTTTAATCTTTACTCCAGAACAATGAGGCAGGTGCTGTTATCTTTGTTTATCAGGTGAGGTAGCAGGAGCGCAAAGCAAGCAAGTCCCTGCGCGGGGTCACTCCCGGAATGGAGGTGCCGACTTCCAATGTTGGATTGCATGATCCCCCCATACCCCATGGCATCCTGCCCCGCCCCTTGCCTCCTCCCCCCAGTCGCTAAGGTGGCCACGGTCAGCTTTAGGCTTATGCGTGGGGTTTACCTGGCGCTTGCTGGTTGTTTGCTCCTGTCTGTAGCCTGCGGTCCCTCCTCCAGCACAAGCTCTGACTTAGCAGTTCTGGACATGAGTTTCCAGAATGTTTGAGGACTTTCCGGACTGATATATTCGGTCTCTTAGTCAAAGGCACAAACGCCTGAGTCACCATAGGATGATGGTACTTTCTGGCTGCATCCCTAGGCTTGGTTGATAAGGAAAGAGTGAACAAAATGGGTCCTCTTTCGCTGAACTGGTCTTGGGAAAGGATGGTTTGGGCACAGGGCAGTGGAGGGTGCTGATTGCAAAATCTGTGGAGGCAGTTTAGGGGTAACAGGGCCTCACGAAAGTAGAAGCAAGGATGGGGCTGGAGAGATGGTTTAGCGGTTAAGGCCCTTGGCTGCAAAGCCTAAGGACCCAGGTTTGATTCTCCAGGTCCCACGTAAGCCAGATGCGTAAGGTGGCGCATGCATCTGGAGTTCCTTTGCAGTGGCTAGAGGCCCTGGCATGCCCATTCTCTCTCTCTGTCTCTAATCAATAAATAAAAAATAAAAATAAACCTTTAAAAAAAAGTAGAAGCAAGGAATGTTTTTGAGCCTCTCTGGGGAGAATCGAGGTCATTCCACTTTGCTACAGGTCAGAAATGTTAGAAGGGTCTGGCCCTTTCTTATCTCTGCCTCCTGGGGGAGTCCTTCCACCCCCTTCTGAGAAGACCCTTTCTTGAGGATTAATATTTCTTGGAAGATTTCCCTTTCCCAGAAAACCTGACCCCCAGATGCCTGCTGCCAGGCGTGAACTGACTGGTCCAGCTGCCCATCCAAAGGGCTGACATAAAAGACTCCAATCCAGGTCTCTAGGTAGGTTTCCTTGCTTTTGGGAACCCTGCTCATGCCTCCTCCTGGGCACATGCTCTGTCTTCTTCCTTCTCTTAAATTCCATCTGTAATCTAATAAAACCTTCAAACTTGCCCTCTGATTGGTGGGTTTCAATTCTTTGAATTCATAAGACAAGAATCCAGAGGCCACTGACTCCGTGAGAGCTTTATGTAACCGTTCAGTTTTCTGTGACCATAGCTTCTGAGTTACTGCTACCCAAAAGCAGAGATAAGGCTCCCACACTCTCAAAGACACCCCAGATTCCTGTATCACATCCTCTAATCTCCAAACAGAACCAGTATTCTCAGGAGCCCAGGCTCCCTGCCCCACTAGCCCTTGCCTATGCTGGTTTTGGCCCATGTTCTTGCAGCCAGTGTCCCAGAGTGCATCTCTCCCTCTTTGTGCAATTCAAAATCTCAGCTTTGAGCCAGGCGTGGTGGCGCACGCCTTTAATCCCAGCACTCGGGAGGCAGAGGTAGGGGGATCACCGTGAGTTCGAGGCCACCCTGAGACTTCATAGAGAATTCCAGGTCAGCCTGGGCTAGAATGAGACTCTACCTTGGGGGTGGGGGTGGGGGTGACAGGGGTGAGGCGGGGGGGGGGGGGGGGGGGAATCTCAGCTTTGGCTCTGGCTCAGCTCCAGCTCAGTTCCTCCATTAAGCTTCTCCTGAGCTGCTTTCCTCTCCCCAATCCTTAACAGCGGGTTTGCCCATGTGCCTGTCTTCCTTAGCAATTTGATTCATGGTCTGTGTCTTCTCTCCCCACCCTTCCCTCCCTCTCTCCCTTCTTTTGCAGTACTGGGGATTGAACCTAGAGCCTCTCCCATGCTAGATAGGTAATCCTTTTTAAAAAGTTTTTTTTTTTTTTTTTAATTTTGAGACAGGGTCTTGTTAAGTTGCCCTTGCTGGCCTTAAACTTACTCTATAGCCTAGCCAGACGGTGCTTAAACTTGTGATCTACTGCCTCAGCCTCTCAAGTAGCTGGGATCACGGGTTGTGCCACAGGCCGACATTGTCTCTTTTGTTGATTTCTTTGACCCCATGGTGCTGGTAGAGTGTTCAGCTCTGCAAAGGCTGAGTAACAAAGGTATTAACTACTGAGTCCCATCTGTGGAAGCATGCTCTCAGTAAAGGGAGCAGAAGTAACAAACTGTCAATCAGGTTGGGCATGGTGGCACACACCTTTAATCCCAGCACTCAGAAGGCAGAGATAGGAGGATCCCTGTGAGTTCGAGGCCAGCCTGAGACTACATAGTGAATTCCAGGTCAGCATAGGCTAGAATGAGACCCTACCTTGAAAAACAAAAACAAACTCCTGGCAGAAAATGTACCCACATACATAGGAGATGTTTCTAAGTAGTGCACTTAATGGTGGGTTTCATTTCTTTTTTGGTATTTCCCTAATTTTCTACAATAAATGTTTTTTATTTTATCTCTTTTCTTTCCCCAAAGGGATATTTCATAAAAAGACATATTACTTTTTAAAAAAGATTTTATTTTTTAAAAATCTATTTATTTATTAGAGACAAAGAGAGGGAGAGAGAGATTGGGTGCATCAGGGCCTCCAGCCACTGCAAACGAACTACAGATGCATGTGCCACCATTGTGCATCTGGCTTACGTGGGACCTGGAGAATCAAACCTGGGTCCTTAGGCTTCACAGGCAAGTGCCTTAACCACTAAGTCATCTCTCCAGCCCAAGACATATTACTTTTATAGGACAGTGCGGAGCTGGAGAGATGGCTCAGCAGAAAAAGGCACTGCTTGCAAAGCCTGATGACCCAGGTTTGATCTCCAGTACCCACATAATGGCAGATGTACAAAGTGGTGCATGAGTTTGGAGTTGGTTTGCAGTGACGGGAGGCCCTGGTGTGTCTATATCACTCTTTTTCTGTCTCTTTCTCTCTGTTTTTATTCTCTCTCAAATAAAAAAATTATATATACATACACACACACACACACATATTTAAAAATAGTGCCCTCCCCACTATCCTTTTGTTTGTTTGTTTGTTTTCTTTTTTAAGGTAGGGTCTCAAAAAAAAAAAAAAAAAGAATATGGGAGTGCTGGGGAGATGACTCAGTGAAGTCATCAGCAAGTGAGAGGACACAAGTTCAGATCCCAGCACCCACATAAATGCGGGCAGGCTTCTACCTGCAACCCCAGCTCAGGAGGTGGAGATGGGGTTCCTCTGGGCAAATTGCCTAGCTATACTAGCTGTATTGGTGAGCTCTGGGTTAAGAGGCCACCTCAGTAAATGAGGTGAAGACAAATAGAGGAAGACGTTTGGCATCAACCTCTGACCTCCATACAAGGCACACATGCAAGCACACACACGCCTATACAGTAAATATAAAAATAAAAGTCAGGTGTGGTGGCTCATGCCTTTGACCCCAGCATTCAGGAGGCAGAGGTAGGATTAGCACTGAATTCGAGGCCAGCCTGGGACAACAGAGCAAATTGCAAGTCAGCCTGGGCTACAGTGAGACCATATCTTGGAAAAAACAAAACCAAAAGAGAAAAAGAAAAACATTGGAAAATATGTAAGGTCTTTTATCCCCTTTCCTTCCTCCCTCTTTTCCTCCACCCTCCCTTCCTCTCTTTCCTTTCTCCTCCTCTCTCTCTCTCTCTCTCTCTCTCTCTTTCTCTCTTCTTTCCAGACAGATTTTCATTATGTAGCCCTCGCTGGCCTTATACTCACTGTGTAGTCCATATTGGTTTCAAACTTGTGGCAGTTCTCCTGCCTCAGCCTCTTGCGTGCTGGAATTCTAGTGTATAAGAATCTGACAAAAAAATCTCCACCTGCACTACATTCAAGGAGGCAGACTGAAAAGAACTGTGCTAGGAGAATTGACTTTGAATCTGTGTCCCTGGGAAGATGCTTAATCTCTCTAAGCCTCAATCGTCTCATCTATTGAAGAGGAATAGCGAGGGCTGGAGAGATGGCTTAGCGGTTAAGGTACTTGTCTGCAAAGCCGAAGGACCCAGGTTCAATTCCCCAGGACCCACATAAGCCAGATGCACAAAGTGGCACGTGTGGTTAGAGGCTCTGTCCCCTCTCTCCCTCTCTCTCTGCCTTGTTCTCTCTTTCAAATAAATAAATAAAATTAAAATTGAAAAATGAGGTAGAGTGAAAGCAACTTCCCCTGGGCATGGGGACACACACCTATAATCCCAGCACTTGGGATGCCGAGTCAGAAGGGTCACAAAATTAAGGCTAGCTTGAATTACATAGAAAAACCCTATCTCAAAACAAAGAAACTGTGCCCCAAAAGATAATATTTAAAGCCTTTAGCTCAGTGAGTAGCCATGTTCAAGGCTCAGGAAGTTGCAGATATATTTTGAGAACACAGATCATGTTGCTAAATCAGATAGTTTCCTTCGCTCTAGGCTTTGAAAACAAGTCTGCTATTTTCCTCACTGTGTTTAGAAAAAGTAGAAGTTCTCTTGGGCTGGAGAGATGGTTCAGAGATTAAAGGTATTTGCTTGCAAAGCCTGACAGCATGGGTTCTACTCCCCAGTACCCATGGGGAGCCAGATTCACAAGGTGGCACATATATCTGGAGTGCTCTCTCCCTCTCTCTCTCTCCAGATAAATATTTTTAAAAAATTGAAAAGAGCTGGAAACATGGCTCAGAGGTTAAGGCACTTGCTGGTAAAGCCTATCAACCCGAGTTTGATTCCCCAGTACCCATGTAAAGCCAGATGCACAGTGGCACATGCATCTGGAGATTGTTTGCAATAGCTAGAGGCCCTGGTGTACCCATTCTCTCTCTCTCTCTGCCAGGACATGGTGGTGCATACCTTTAATCCCAGCACTTGAAAGGCTGAGGTAGGAGGATCACTGTGAGTTCAGGACTAGCCTGAGACTAATTCCAGGTTAGTCAGGGCTAGAGCAAGATCCTACCTTGAAAAATAAAATAAAAAAGAGGGATAGAGAGATGGTTTAGCACTTAAGGCGATTGCCTGCAAAGCCTAAGGACCCAGGTTCGATTCACCAGTCCCCATGTAAAGCCAGATGCACAACGTGGAGCAAACATCTACAGTTCATTTGCAGCAGCTAAAGAGCCTGGTGTGCACCCCCTCCCCCTTGCAGATAAATTTAAAAATATTTTAAAAATAAAAAGAAATTTCCAAGCATGGAATTAAAAACTGCAAATGATCAAGTGCCTTTGATCCCAGCAGTTGGGAAGCAGAAGTAGGAGGATCACTGAGATTTCGAGGCCATCCTGAGACTACATAGTGAATTCTAGGTCAGTCTGGGCTAGAGCGAAACCCTACCTTGGAAAAAAAAAAATCCCCCCCCCCTTGTTTTTTCAAAGTTTTATTAACAACTTCCATGATTCCTTTTTTTGTTTGTTCGTTTTTTTTTTTTTTTTTTATTAGTATTGGTTTTTCTTTTTTTTTTTTTTTTTTTTTTTTTTTTTTTTTCGAGGTAGAGTCTCACTCTAGTCCAGGCTAACCTGGAATTCACTATGTATTCTCAGGGTGGCCTCGAACTCACAGCAATCCTCCTACCTCTGCCTCCCGAGTGCTGGGATTAAAGGCGTGCACCACCACGCCCGGCTCTCGTTTTTGTTTTTGATGTAATGTCTCACTCTAGCCCAGGCTGACCTGGAGTTCACTATGTAGTCTCAGGGAGGCTTCAAACTCACAGCGATCCTTCTACCTCTGTCTCCTGAGTGCTGGGATTAGTGGTGTGCACGACCATGCCCAGCCCAAATCACCCCTTTTCAAACAATATCTCCAGCCTCTAAAAGGCTATATCTGTATTCCCTCCCATCCCCCACAGCCTCAGAGGGGATGCCACTTCCCAATTCTCTACCTTTAGAATTCTTTCCTATGCCACGTTCTTCTTGATTTCCCTGAGCACAGCCAAGACAGCTTTTCTTTTTCTGGATGCCCACCCACACTATGTCACTTCAGTCCATTAGGCCTCACTTCATGTCGCTGCATCCTAAATTTCGCTGCTCCCCCCTCCCTTCTGGATTGCATACTTCTGAGGAGTAGAAGGCGGTTGATTCCAGTTAATGCCAAATGTAAGATAGGCAGCCTTGCCTAAACGCCCACCATGCTTGGTATCTGCTAGGGATCTGCAGCAGCTCTGGTGATTTTTTTTCAGACACAGTTTGCTTGTAGAGGGGTTAAAAAGGAAGGCAGGGCTGGAGAGATGGTTTAGCGGTGAGGCACTTGCCTGCGAAGCCCAAGGACTCATGCTTGACTCTCTAGGTCCCAGGAAAGCCAGACACATAGTGATGGAAGCACAAGGTCATACATGCACACTAGGAGGCACACAGGTCTGGAGGCTCTGATACACCATTTCTCTCTCTCACTCTCCCCCTCTCTCCCTTTCTCTCTCTCTCTCTCTCTCACACACACACACATTTAAAAAAAAGGCAGTCTGTTGGGCTTGCCTCAAAAAAATATATGTATATATGAAGGCAAAGAAAGACTGACTTCCCTTTCTCCCTCCTTACTGCCCTTCTGCCCTCTCTTCTTTCCTTCCACCCTGCAATCTAGCAGCAGCAGAGACAGAGCTCTGGATGTTGGCTAGCCTCCCCCAGCAGCCTCTCAGCTGGAGGGGAAATGGAAATCCGGGGGATTTAAGTTGCACATGGAATCAGAGGCAGGCCAGGGCCCCTGGTCCTCTGTGTCAACAGGCATTAAACTTAGCCCTCCCCCGCCACAACCCGCCCCAAAGGCCCAAGGGGCAGCCAACTCATGTGTCAGCACAGAAGATCCCGAGGGTTATTTCGACTAAAGAGCAAGCAGCCTGAATGCAGTCTTCAGAAGGAGGCAGTGAGCCGTGTTGCTTCCCCTCACTCATCACATGTACTCCCCCCAACAGTGACATTGGGAACCGGATGTCAGCCTCCAGATGGTTCCAGCTTCAGCTTTCTGCGCTCCTGTGGCTCTTTATGATGTAGTAATGACCGTCTCAAATCCCCGTCCCTTACGTGGTAGGTGGCCCAGATACTTTCTCAAGGACTCCTGCAAGGTGGGGCACAGGGAAGGAGCCTGTTCCATTGTGGCCACTTCTGCCTTCCCTGTCTCCATGCTGCATGCCCGCTTCCTCTGGCATCGCTTGTTTAACTCCTGGGCTCCTCCACCGACTATTCATGACTGTGCATGGCTGTGCCCATTTTAGTAAACATTTGGGCAATGGAGTGTGTATATGTGTGTCTGTGTGGTGTGCATGGTGTGGTGTGTGACATGGTATATGCAGTGATATAGTGTATGTATGTGTGTACTAGTTTCCTAGGACTGCTGTAATTAAGTAATACAAACTGAGTGGCCTAACCAAGAAGAAGGTATTATCTCACTGGTTCATTGTTCTGGAAGCATCTGAAATTAGTGCGTCAGTAGAGCTGTGTGCCCACTACAGACTCTGGGACGGATCTGTTCCAGACTCTTCTCTACCTTATGGTTGTTCTTGGCTTGTGGTCACATCACTCCAGTTGTCATGTGGCATTCCCCCATACATCTTCGTCCAAATGCCCTCTTTCATATGGGCAACCATCATATTAGATTACAAATTCACCCTATTTTAGGAGGACCTCATCTTAACTCCATTTACAACAATCCAACTTCCAAGTGAGGGTAAATTCTGAGGTACTGGGCATTATGATTTCAACATAGGAAATCAACCCATAATTTTGTGTTTTAGTGCATGTCTTAGGGCTAGGGATTTGTAATAGTAACATGTGTTTTACTGTGATCAAATACATTACATAAGCAACTTAGAGAACGAAAATTTATTTGGAGGGGGGGCTGGAGAGATGTCTCAGCAGTTAAGGCACTTGCCTGCAAAGCCTAACGACCTGAGTTTGATTCCCCAGTACCCATATAGAGCCAGATGAACAAAGTGGCTCATGCATCTGAAGTTCATTTGCAGCAGCTAGAGGACCTGGCCAGCCCATTCTCTCCCTCTCTCTCCCCACCTCTCTGTGGGTGCACACCTTTAATCCCAGTACCAGACAGGCAGAGGTAGGGGGATCCTTGTGAGTTTGAGGCCAGCCTGAGACTACGTAGTGAATTCCAAGTCAGCCTGGGCTAGAGTAAGACCCTATCTCAAAAAACCAAAAAGGGATTGGAGAGATGGCTAAGGCACTTGCCTGCGAAGCCTAAGGACCCATGCTTGACTCCCCAGATCCCACATAAGCCAGACATACAATGTAATGCATGTGCAAAGTCACGCATGCACACATGGTGGCACACGTGTCTGGAATTTGATTACAGTGGCTGGAGGCCCTGGCATGCCAATTCTCTCTCTCTCATTAAAAAAGCGGGGGCTGGAGAGACGTCTGAGAGGCTAAGGCACTTGCCTGTGAAACCTAAGGATCCAGATTTGATTACCTAGTACCCACGTAAGCCAGATGCACAAGGTGACACATGCATCTGGAGTTCATTTGCAGTGGCTAGAAGTCCTGACAGGTCCTTTCTCTCTCTCTCTCTCTCTCTCTCTCTTCTCTTTCTCTCGTCTCAAATAAATAATAAAACAACAACAAAGAAAGATTTATTTTGGCTCATGGGTTGAAAGGGTCAGTCCGTGGTCATGTGGCTCCACGCGTTTGGACCTGGCTTGAGGGAGAACATCATGGCAGAAGGGGGGCATGTGACAGAGGAACTTCTTTATCCAGTCCTGGGCAGGAAGGAGAGAGGGCAGGAGTGGGGAGGTGGAGAGGGAAGAGAAAAGAAAAAGGAAAAGAAGAACAGAAAGAACAGGCAAAAGAAAGGAACCCATGTACAAGACATTGCTTCTAAGGACAAGCCTACTTCCTCTCGTTAGACACAGTGCCCTAAAGTTTCCAGAACCTCCAAAACAGTGCCATCAGCTGGGGACCAAGAATTCAACACAGGAGGGTTGGGCAGGTGGTTCAGTGATTAAAGGTGCTTGTTTGTAAAGACTGTTGGCCTGGATTTGATTCCCTATCACCTATGTAAACCAGATGCAAAGTGAAGTTTGCATAGGATGCACATGCACACACAGTCACACATAGACACACACACACACAGAGTTTTTTGAAGAGAGGCTGGGTGTGCTGATGCATGCCTTTAATCCCAGCATTCAGTAGGCTGAGGCAGGAAGATCACTGTGAGTTTGAAGTCACCCTGGGACTACAAAGTGAGTCCCAGGTTAGCCTGGGCTAGAGTGAGACCCTGTCTCTAAAAAAGCAAACAAACAGGGCTGGAGAGATGGTTTAGCAGTTAAGGCATTTGCCTGTGAAGTCTATGGACCCAGATTCAATTCTCCAGAACCCATGTTAGCCAGATGTGTATAGTGGCACATGTGTCTGGAGTTCATTAGTTGTGGCTAGAGACCCTGGTACACCCATTCTTTCTCTGTCTCTCTCTCTCTCAAATAAATAATTTTTAAAAAGCAAGCAAGCAAACAAACAAAAAACTCCACTGTGTATATGTACCACATCTTCATTATCCATTCATCAGTTGATGGGCATCTAGGCTGATTCCATTCCCTAGTTATTGGGAACAGAGCAGCAATAAACATGAATGAGCAAGTATCCCAGTAATGGAGTGCAGGGTCCTTAGGAATCAGCACGTACCCAGCAGTAGCATCGCTGGTTCATATGGTAGTTCTATTTTTAGCTTTCTGAGAACCTCCACACTAATTTTCATAATGGCTGCAGCAGTTTACATTCCCACCAGTAGGGAATAAGTGTTCCTCTTTCCCCACAACCTCATGTGCATTTGTTGTCATTTGATTTCTTTCTTTTTAAATATATTTTTATTTATTTCTTTGACAGAGAAAGAGAAAGAGGTAGCGAGTAAGAGAGAGAGAGAGAGACAGAGAGACAGAGACAGAGAACGGGCACGCCAGGGCCTCCAGCCACTGCAAACGAACTCAAGATACGTGCACCTCCTTATGCATCTGGCTTACATGGGTCCTGGGGATCAAGTCAGGGTCCTTTCGCTTTGCAGGCAAATGCCTTCACTGGTAAGCCATCATCCCCAGCCCTTGATTTCTTTTATTAAAAAATATTTTTATTTATTTATTTGCAAGTAGAGAGAGAGAAGAGAGACAGACAGACAGACAGAGAGAATGGGTGCACCAGGCCCTCCAGCCCCTGCAAACAAACTCCAGATACATGTGCCACTTTGTGCATCTGGCTTTACATGGGTACTGGGGAATCAAACTTGAGTTGTTAGGGTTTGAAGGCAAGTACCTTAACTGCTGAGCCATCTCTGCAGTCCCATCATTTGATTTCTTGATGATAGCTATTCTGACTGAAGTGAGATGGAATTTCAAAGTAATTTTTTTAGGCAAGCCTAACAGACTGCCTTTCTTTTCTATAAGAGAGAGAGAGAGAGAGAGAGAGAGAGAGAGAGAGAGAGAGAGAGAGAGGTGGGGGAGGGGACTGGTGCACCAGGGCCTCCAGCCACTGCTATCGAACTCCAGATGCATGCACCTCCTTGTGCACATGTGTAACCTTGCACATTTGTGTCACTGTACATCTGGCTTACATAGGACCTGGAGAGTTGAACATGAGTCCTTAGGCTTTGCAGGCAAGCACCTTAACCACTAAGCTATCTCTCCAGCCCTTCAAAGGAATTTTAATTTGCATTTCCTTGATAGCTAAGGATGTGAAATACTTTAAAAAATATTTATTGGATATTTGTACTTCTTCTTTTTAAAAATCAATTACTGGGGCTGGAGACATGGCTTAGTGGTTAAGCCTTGCCTGTGAAGCCTAAGGACCCCAGTTCGAGGCTCGATTCCCCAGGACTCACGTTAGCCAGATGCACAAGGGGGTGCATGCATCTGGAGTTCGTTTGCAGTGGCTGGAGGCCCTGGTGCTCTCTCACTCTCTCTCTCTCTGCCTCTTTCTCTCTCTGTCACTCTCAAATAAATAAATAAAAATAAACAAAAAAATAAAAAAAAATTAATTACTCAGAGAGAGGGTATGGGCATGCCAGGGCCTTTTGCCAGTGCAAACAAACTCCAGGCACATTAGCTACTTTCTGTGTCTGGTTTTATGTGGGTCCTGGGGAATTGGACCCTGGGCCAGCAGGCTTTGCAATCAAGCACCTTTAACCACTGAACCATCTCCACAGCCCTTGTATTTCTTCTTTTGAGAACTCTCTGTTCAATTTCATAGCCCATTTTTAGTTGGGTTGTTGGATTTCTTATTGTTTAGTTTTTTGAGCCCTTTGTATATTCTAGATACTAATCATCTGTCAGATGAATAGCTGGCAAAGATTTTCTCCCTTCTGTCAGCTGCCTCTTTGTTCGATTACCAGTTTCCTTTGTTGTACAAAAGGTTTTAATTTCATGTGGTCCCACTGGTTGACTATTGGCCTTATTTCCTGAGCAACTGGAGACCTAATCAGAAAGTTCTTACCTATGCCTTTATCTTGAATTGTTTCCCTTGCTTTTTCCTCTAGTAGTTTCAGATCTGATATTAAGGTCTTTGATCCATTTGAATTCTTGTACATGGAAATAGATAAGGATCTAGTTTCATTCTTCTATATATAGAAATCCAGTTTTCCCAGCACCATTTGGTAAAGAGGCCGTCTTCTCCAGTGAATGTTTTCTGCACTGCCACATGACCAACTCTTTCAGGTGATTTTGTGTGTGGCTCTATTAGGACCCTTCTCCTCCTCCTCCTCCTCCTCCTCCTCCTTCTTCTTTTGGTTTTGGGAGGTAGGGCACAGGGTCTCACTCTGACTTGGAATTCCCTCTGTAGTCTCAGGGTGGCCTTGAACTCACGGTGATCCTCCTACTTCTGCCTCCTGAGTGCTGGGATTAAAGGCATGTGCCACCACACCTGGCTAGGGCCCAGCTTCTTTTTCCAATTTTTTTTATTATTAACAACTTCCATGATTATAAAAAAATATCTCATGGTAATACCCTCCCTACCCCCACTTTCCCCTTTGAAACTCCATTCTCCCCACCTCAATCAGTCTCTCTTTTATTTTGATGTCATGATCTTTTCCTCCTCTTATGATGGTCTTGTGTAGGTAATGTCAGGCACTGTGAGGTCATGGATATCCAGGCCATTTTGTGTCTGGGGGGAGCACGTTGTAAGGAGTCCTACCCTTCCTTTGGCTCTTACATTCTTTCTGCCACCTCTTCAGCAATAGAACCTGAGCCTTGGAAGGTGTGATAGAGATATTGCAGTACTGAGAACTCCTGTCACTTCTTTCCAGCACCATGATGGCTTCTGAGTCATCCTAAGGTCACTGCCATCTGAAAAGAGAAGATTCTCTACCAAAAGTGAGAGTAGCATTAATATAAGGGTATGACCATTAAGAGAAGTGCTTACTGGGCAGTTTGATAAGCATCATATATACATTTAGCCAGACAGCAGCAGACGTTACACCCCCAGGACGCATGACTACCCCTGTTTTAAGTTTTCAGTATCAGGGATGTATTCCCTCCCATGGAGCGGGCCTCCAGTCCAATTAGAGGGCAGTTGGTTTCCACCATGACAGATGTGCCACTATTGCACCTGTTGGCTCACTTGTCCTGGCTGGCCAATTACAAGGCTTGTAGTGTCCACTGTTGAGTATCTTCACTGGTGATTTCTCCCATTGAACTGCATGCAGAATGGCTTCTTCCAGCTTTCTGTCAGCTGGTCTACATGGAGGAGGTTATCAGCTCAGTTCCAGCAAGATTTCTCAGTGGCCTTGCAGCCCAAGTATGTGGAGTCTTCAGCAATAGGGTCTTACCATCTATTCCTGGTGGGAAACCAAGGGTAGGGCCCAGCTTCTTAAATTTTGAGTCACAATCCCATGAGGGTCATGTAATAAATGTGAAAAAATGGCAACAGTAAAACATTTCTGAATACACAACAAATAAAATTAATTCAGAAGCGATCACATAGTGAATCTGAGGCATTTTACCCATGTTGCAGTGTGTGACCTTACCGTAGCCTTGCTTCTGAACACAAAATGTGCCCACTTTCAACACCTCAGCTCAGGTTCCAGACGACCAAATGTCATGAACTGCAGTGGTTTTAATATGCTGCTCTTGTAGAAACATAATGCCTTAAATATGGAAAACAAAGAGAATCTTTTTTTCTACTCTTATTGGCAAATAACATATCAGTGTATCCTTGGACATATTATGTTAGAGGATTTGATTTGGGGGGCTAGTGCTGTGGTTAAAGGAAGTTCTGGGAACATTAAGGCTTTTGTCATGCAATTAGTCTTTATTTTGGAATAGTTTTCTTCTGTAATTTTTTTACAGGAAAAATCAAAACAAATATTTGTGTGGCTCTATTTTCTTCTTTGGTATTCTATAGAGGAATACCACCCATACGGATATTAGATCTCCTTTGACTACCACATTTTTTTGAGGTAGGTTCTCATGTAGCCCAGGCAGGCCCCAAACTTGGTATGGACCTGAGGATGAGCTTGCATTTCCTTTTTGGTTTGTTTAGGTTTTTTTTTTTTTTTTTTTTCTGAGGTAAGGTCTCACTCTAGCCTAGGCTGACATGGAATTCACTATGTAGTCTCAGTGTAGCCTCGAACTCATGGTGATCTCCTACCTCTGCTTCCCGAGTGCTGGGATTAAAGGCATGCACCACCACGCCCAGGTGTTTAGACTTTTTAAATATATATATTTTGTTTATTTGAGAGAGAAAGAGGCAGAGAGGGAGGGAGAGAATGGGTGCATCGAGACCTCCAGCTGCTGCAACTGAACTCCAGATGCATGTGCCACCTTGTACATCTGTCTTACGTGGGTCCTGGGGAATCGAACCTGGGTCCTTTGGCTTTGCAGGCAAGTGCCTTAACTGCTAAGCCATCTCTCCAGCTCTTTTTTTTTTTTTTTTAATTTTTTTGAGGTAGGGTCTTGCTCTAGTCCAGGCTGATCTGGAATTCACTATGTAGTCTCAGGGTGGCCTCAAACTCACAGCAATCCTCCTACCTTTGCCCCCAGAGTGCTTTTTAAAATATTAGAAGAAATGGTATACACATTTATTAATGCGCAAAAAGGGAAACATTTAAAGCACAAGGGAAAACCACGGGACTATGCCTAGCATAACTCCAAACTTATTTATCCCTTTTTCTGTAGGATAATAGGGGACTACAGGGGAACAGTACGTGATGTTCTTAGGAGAACTCAGTAGGTTTGAAGAACATACTGGGATAAATTGTCTTGCAGAATAGGCGATGGCTTATGAATGATTCCGCTTGAAAGATTCTCTTTAGGAGGAACAGAATACAGCAGAAGTAATGCCAAATTAACTTCTTTTTAAATTATATGTGTGTGTGTGTGTGTGTGTGTGTGTGTGTGTGTGTGTATGTTTTTTATTGACAACTTTTATACCTATAGACAATAAGCCATGATAATTCTCTCCCCTCCTCACATTCCCCTTCACAACTCCACTCTCCACCATATCCCCTCCCTCTCTCCCTCGGTCAGTTTCTATCTTGTGCTCTCTCTCTCTTTCTCCTTCCCTCTTTAGGCTCCCTCGCATAGAGAACAGCATGTGACAGAAGTCTGTCCAGGTGTGCCTCCCACGCCAGTCTTCCTTCCTGAGATACAAATTAGGATAACAAAAGGTAGAGAAAGGACTGGAGGTAACTCTTCCTTCTTTAGCAGACCTTGACTTTGGGTCCATAATGGAACTTCCGGAAAGCTTTTCCCTGTGCTGGTCAGAGGAGCCTCTTGATTTCCTTTAGCTCAAATTTCCCAATGTGCCAACAATTATCATACTTGGGGGCTATCACCCTCAGAGACCACAGAGTCTTTTACGTCTTACTCTCTTTTTCAATGTGATAGTCTTTAAAAGCTTCTTATGTTGCTTGCTTGTTTCTTATTGATTGATTGGAAGTATTCCCATAAATTAAAGCCACTAAAGTATGCATAGCCTCCTGACTAGCTTCTCTCTCTACTTCATACACACAGAGTCAAAAGAAGTACCATGAAGCTCGGAGAATGAACTTCAGATTTCAAGTGGGACTGAGGCAGTTTGTGGTATGAACTTGACAGTCGCCAAATGAACTCCTGTGTGGCCAACAGAATCTTCTGTGGAGACCTTATGACCCGGCTGTAATATGAGCTGGAGTGAGGGTACCAGGGCTACCAGACAATCACCATTATGGGATCTCTGGTTGGTATATCCACATTGCTGGGAAGGACTAGTTTTGCCCTCGCTCTCAGGTAATGGCTGGTTATTATTTTTCTTAGGAAGATTAAATTTTAGGGGCTGGAGAGATTGCTCAGTGGTTAAAGGTGCTTGCTTGCAAAGCCTGATACCCTGGGTTTGATTCTCCAGTAAAACCAGATGCACGGAGTGACAAGTACCTCCGGAGTTTGTTTGCAGTGGCTAGGGGCCCTGGTGTGCCTATACTCACTCCCTCTGTCTGCCCCCCCCCCATGAATAAAATAGTTTAAAAGTTGTTTAAGTGGGCTGGGGGGATGGCTTAGCGGTTAAGGTGTTTGCCTGCAAAGCCATAGGACCCAGGTTTGATTCTCCAGGACCCACGTTAGCCAGATGCACAAGGGGGGGCGCACGCGTCTGGAGTTCGCTTATGTGCCCATTCTCTCTCTCTCTCTCTCTCCCTCTATCTCTGTCAAATAAATAAATAAATAAAAATAAAATAAAAGTTGTTTAAGTTATTCCAGCAATTGAAAAAAGGATTTCATAAAAACTTTTTTTTTTTTTTTCTCGAGGTAGGGTTTTACCCTGGCCCAGGCTGACTTGGAATTCACTATGTAGTCTCAGGGTGGCCTCGAACTCACAGCAATCCTCCTACCTCTGCCTCCTGCATTTAATCCTGAGTGCTGGGATTAAAGGCGTGCACCACCACGCCCAGCAAAAATCTTTGTTTTTATGTTTTAGTTTTCAATGCAGAGGATTGATCCCACGTCCTGGCTCAGGCTCAGAAAGCTCTATACTACTAACATATAGCCCCAGCCCTACATGTTGCTCTATTGATTTTCTCTCCGCGGTTCTTGCCCCAAACTTGTAGTACTGTTGGATCCATGTTTATTTTGAGGCTATTTCTTTAAGGCTGGGATTGAGGTATTTATTTTTGTATTTGAGATGCTGGAGATCAAATTCAAGGCCTCACACTTACAAGACAAGCACTAAGCTACATCATCCTTAACCCCGAGGAAATAGGTTTTTATTAAACAAGGTATAGGTTTTATTGAACAAAGCTTCTAGTTGTTTCCTTGTGAAGTTCATTTCCGTTGTGAAAGCTTTCTGTGTTTGCCCTTAAGGTTTTTGTAATCCAATTGGATGCTTATGTTCAGTTCCAGTGATCAACAATTCTGAATTTGAATAAACTTGATAATGCAACTTCAGAGTATATAAATCAAAAATTAATAGACCTACAAATAGACAAATTTCTCATAATGGTGGAAAATAAACTCATTACACTCAGTAATTGATAGATCAAATAGATGAAAAATCATTAAAATAAATTAGTTTTGAATAAAACAATGGACAACTTGGTCTAATTGACATTGAGGATTGCATAAAACAATTAGAGAATATGCATTCTTTTCATACCATACAGAATGGGCGTGCCAGGGCCTCCAGCCACTGCAAATGAACTCCAGATGCATACACCACCTTGTGCATCTGGGTTACGTGGGTAGTGAATCAAACCGAGGTCCTTTGGCTTTGCAGGCAAGTGCCTTAACCACTAAGCCATCTCTCCAGCCCCCTTTTTAAGTTTTTAAAAAGGAACTAGTAGAGGTTGAAGACATGGCTCAGCAGTTAAGGTGCTTGCCTGAAAAGCCAATGAACCCAGGTTTAATTCCCCAGTACCCATGTAAAGCCAAATGCCTATTTCTTTTGTTTGTTTGTTTTTGTTTTTATTTATTTATTTGAGAGCAACAGACAGAGGGAGAAAGGCAGATAGAGAGAGAGAGAGAATGGGCGTGCCAGGGCCTCCAGCCACTGCAAACTCCAGGCGCGTGGTGTGGCCCTTGTGCATCTGGCTAACGTGGGTCCTGGGGAATTGAGCCTTGAACCATGGTCCTTAGGCTTCACAGGCAAACGCTTAACCACTAAGCCATCTCTCCAGCCCTCTCTTCCTATTTCTGTATCTCTCTCTCTCAAATTAAAAAAAAAAAAAAAAAAAGGGAAGGAAAAATCATAACTTTCCAGTGGAGAAACCTAAGAAACTCCCTCAGCTGATGCTCATTGAGCATCCACAGTCATAGGTCGTGGTGATACTATCACTATTATATGTGATAAAAATGGCTCTTCACTTCTATAATCTTCTCCCTAGACCTTATAACCCCCATCCAATTGTGAGAAAAACATCAGCCAAATCTGGCTTGAGGGACAATCTGGTTACCGCACTTCAAGCTGTGAAGGCTATCGAGAACAAGGGAAGCCTGGGAAACTGTCACAGACAAGAAGAACCAAGGGAGAAATGAACGTTAAATGTAGCGTGATATTCTGGGTGGGAACCTGGAATAAGAAAGGATGTTAGGACAAAAAAAAACTGTAGAATGAATAAAGTATGGGCTTTATTAGTAATAACGCATCTATACTTATTCATTACAAGGAATCAATATACTGTACTAAGGTAAGATATTAACAATAGGGGGAATGAGAACTGTGCTAGGGTTTGTGAGAACTCTCTGTATTACCCTTATGATTTCTCTATAAATAGAAACTATTAAAAATAAAATTTATAGCTGGGTGTGGCGGCACATGTCTTCAATCCTAGCACTCAGGAGGCAGAGGTAGGAGGATCACCACGAGTTCAAGGCCACCCTGAGACTACATAGTGAATTCCAGGTCAGCCTGGGCTAAAGTGAAACCCTATCTCGAAAACCCAAAAATAAATAAATAAATAAACTTTAAAGCATGGTGTGGTGATGCACACCTTTAATCCTAGCACTTGGGAGGCAGAGGTAGGAAGTTGCCGTGAGTTCGAGGCCACCCTGAGACTACATAGTGAATTCCAAGTCAGCCTGGGCTAGAGTGAAACCCTATCTCAAAAAGCCAAAAATAAATAAATAAATACAATAAATAAAATTTATGGCAGGGAGTGGTGGCGTACGCATTTAATCCCAGCACTTGGGAGGCAGAGGTAGGAGGATCACCATGAGTTCAAGGCCACCCTGAGACTACATCGTGAATTCCAGGTCAGCCTAGGCCACAGTGAGACCTTACCTCGAAAAACAATTATTGTACAACGTTTGATTGGGATTTGATCGTACACACACACACACACACACACACACGGGAGACAGAGTCTCACTATGTGGCCCAGGCTTGCCTTGAACTCCTGATCCTCCCAGTTTCTCAATCTCTGCGGTGCGGGTCCCTCCACGCCTGGCAGTCATGCGTTCTACCATTTCCTTTCATGCTGATCTGTTGGTTGCCTACTGTTCTCTGTGAGCAAAGCAAGTATGTGCGGGCCCTGGGGTGCAGCATCTTTCTGTTCGAGTGCCATGCCTGCGACATACTTGTGTGGGTCTTCGTCGGTGCTGACCTAGGCATACTTTTCATGTCAATATTATGACTTCAAGAAGTTGTGGGCGACCAAGTGATTAATCAGCATGGATTTCTAGGGTCATGAAGAGAGCAAAGTCATCTTGCACTTGTTACTTACAGATTATGTCACGATATGCCAAGAACTAATTTGTACCATTATGGACTTCAGTGAGCTCCTACTGTAACCTAGCATGCTCAAGCAATGTATCTATTCTACCTTGTACAAAATCATTATTATATTCATTCGTTAAAGGATGCCTGCTAGTCATTTTTATTTATTTATTTTTTTGAATATTTTACTTGGGGGGCTGGAAGGATGGTTTAACGGTTAAGGCATTTGCCTGCAAAGCCAAAGGACCCAGGTTTGATTCCCCAGGACCCATGTTAACCAGATGCACAAGGGGAGGGGCACACATGTCTGGAGTTCGTTTGCAGTGGCTGGAGGCCCTGGCATGCCCATTCATTCTCTTTCTCTCTCTCCCTCTTTCTCTGTCAAATAAATAAATAAATAAATATATTTAAAAAATATATTTTATTTGGGCTGGAGGGATTGCTTAGTGGTTAAGGCACTTGCCTGCAAAACCTAAGGACTCAGGTTTGATTCTCCTGGTCCCACGTAAGCCAGATGTACATGGTGGCGCATGTGCCTGGAGTTCGTTTGCAGTGGCTAGAGGTCCTGGCACGCCCATTCTCACTCACTGTTTATCTCTCTCCCCCTCTCTCTGTCTCTAATAAATAAATAAAATATTTTATTTATTTATTCATTTATTTGACAGAGAGAGGGGGAGAGAGAGAGAGAGAGAGAGAGAGAGAGAGAATGGGTGTGCCAGGGCCTCCAGCCATTGCAAATGAACTCCAGAAGTGTGTGCTCCCTTGTGCATCTTGCTAACATGGGTCCTGGGGAATCAAACCTGAGTCCTTTGGCTTTGCAGGCAAATGCTGTAACTGCTAAGCCATTCTTCCAGCCCCACTTTTATTTTTGCATACCTTTTCTTTTTTTTTTTTTTTGTTTTTCAAGGTAGGGTCTCACTCTAACCCAGGCTGACCTGGAATTCACTATGGAGTCTCAGGCTGGCCTCGAACTCACGGCAATCCTCCTACCTCTGCCTCCCAAGTGCTGGGATTAAAGGCGTGTGCCACCATACCCGGCCCCATTTTTATTTTTTAATTAAAAAAATATTTTAGAGAGCTCACAAGAATTGGCATGCCAGGGCCTCAGCCACTGCAGTCGAACTCGAGACACTTGCACTACCTACAACCTTGCGCTTGCCTCACCTATGAGCGTCTGGCTTACGTGGGATCTGGAGAGTTCACCATGGGTCCTCGCTGCTTGAGAGGCTGAGGTAGGAGGGTCTTTTGAATCCAGCCTGGCCAACATAGCAAGACTCCATCTCAAAAAACAAACAAACAAACAAAAATCAATGAATGTGCTGAAGTGGCTCAGTGGTTAGAGGTACTTGCTTGCAAAACCTGATGGCCTGAGTTCAATTCCCCAGTACCCACATAAAGCCAGATGCAAAAAGTGGTACATGTGTCTGGAGTTCATTTACGTGGCAAGATGCATTGGAATGTCCACAGCCCCATTCTCCTTTCTCTTTCACTCTTTCTCCTTGCAAGTAAATAGTAATTAAAAAAAAAAGTTTAGAAAAAGGAATGGGCTGAAATTCAGATCCTTTCCCAGTGATACCTCCTTCAGCCAGGCAGCTGGAGACCCAAAGTACAAGCTTTAATAAAACACCTGAGGGCTGGAGAAATGGCTTAGCAGTTAGGGTGCTTGCCTTTGAAGCCCAAGGACCCAAGTTCAATTCCCCAATACCCATGTAAACCAAGGGCACAAGCTGGCGCATGCATCTGAAGTCCATTAAAAGTGGCTAGAGGCCCTGGCACACTCATTTTCTCTCTGTATATATATATATATCTGCCTCTTTGTCTCTTTCTGTCTCTCTCAAATAAACAAATTAAATACTTAAAAAAGCACCTTAGTCTATGGGGGACATACATTCAAACTGCCACACCATGCTGTGTTTGGTTGTCATACCTTAGGTTTCTCTTGGATGTGGCCGTCTCTGAATTGTCACTGTTTTCAACGGTCTTGGCAATATTGAGGAATATTACTCAGGTATTTTGTAGAATGTTTTTTGCAGAACTTTTTTTATTGACAACCTCCATATATACATACACAATCTACCCTGATCATAATCTCCTCCCACCACCATTCTTTTTCTCCCCTCCCTATATCGCCCCTCCTGAACACTTCTTTTTCCTAACTAGTTGCTCTTCCATTTTGATGTCATCATTTATTTTTGCCTTCATATATGCAGAGCCTGTGTATGTAGCATTAACCACTGTGAGGTTATAAATGCACTGGCCTCTTTGTGTCTGGAAGACAGCATCCCAAAACGCTTCTCCCCATCCCTTGGCTCTTTCATTTTTTTTTAAAGGTAGGGTCTCACTCTAGCCCTAGTTGACCTGGAATTCACTATGTCTTACATTAAATGTTTTTTTTTTTTTTATTTTATGTATTAGAGAGAGAGAGAGAGAATGGGCATGCCAGGGCCTATAACCACTGCAAACGAACACCAGACGCATGCACCACCATATGCACCTGGCTTATGTGGGTACTGGGGAATCGAACCTGGGTCCTTAGTCTTCACAGGCAAGTGCCTTAACCACTAAACCATCTCTCCAGCCCTCTTTTTTTTCCTTTTGGTTTTTCAAGGTAGGGTCTCACTGTAGCTCAGGCTGACCTGGAATTTACTATGTAGTCTTAGGGTGGTCTCAAACTCATGACAATTCTCCTACCTCTGCCTCCCGAGTGCTGGGATTAAAGGCATGCGACGCCACGCCCAGCTCCCTCTTATATTAAAAATTAATTATTTATTTATTTGCTAGCAGAGAGAGAGAGAAAGTGAGTGACAGAGAGAGAAAGAGAGTGACAGAGAGAGACAGAGAGAGAAGAGACAGACAGAATGAGCAAGTCAGGGCCTCCAGCAACTAAAAATGAACTCCAGATGCATGTACCATTTTGTGCATCTGGCTTTATGTATGTACTGGAGAGTAGAACCCGGGTTGTTAGGCTTTGCAGGCAAGTGCCTTAACTTCTGAGCCATCTCTCCAGCCCAGCTCTTAACATTTTTTTTCTGCCACCTCTTCTGCAGTGCTTCCTGAGCCTAGGAAGGTATAATAGAGATGTATTTCAGCACTGAACACTCAATTGTCACCTCTTCTCAGCACTTTGATGAGTTTTGAGTATCTTTAGTAGTCACTACCATCTGAAAGAGAAGTTTCTTTGGCCAAAAGTGAGAGTCACATCAATATATGGGCATAAACATTAATATTTAGAGGGCAATTTGATGTGCACAATATGTTAATTTAGTCAAACAACAATAGTAACTCCCTCCCCCCAGGGCTTATGGCCTTGCCAGCCGTAGGCTTTTTGCTTTTTGTTTTTGCTTGTGTATATGCGTGTGAGCACGTGTATGCCCTTGGGGCATCCCGTGCGCTTTCCTGTGGAGGCCCGAGCGGAATGTCGGGCTCCTGCTCCATAGCTCTTCCACCTGGTTTTGTTTTGCCCCACCGTCTCCTTTCACTAATTCTGGAGCTTGAGGGGCTCTGAAGCTTTTTGAGTCTCTGCTCCCCTGTACGACTGGGTTTACAGGTGAGCATGGTCGTGCCTAGCTGGTTTATGTGGGATCTGGAGACTTGAACTTGGGTAGACTCAGATCCCCTCAGGTCCTCATGCTTGCATGGAAAGCACACTTAACCACTGAGCCATCTCTTCAGCCGGCCATAGGCTTTTAACTATGTTTCAGTACCAGGCATGAATCCCCTTTGTGGAATGGGCCTCAAATCCAATCAGAGAGCAGTGGGTTTCCCGCGTTAACACATACATGCCACCATTATTCAAGTTGGCCCATTTTGCCTGGCTAGCCATCCATGTAATTTGCAGGGTCCGCGTCTCCTTAAGCCCATTGATGACTTCTCTCCCCTAGCAGGCAGCATAGCACTTTCCAGCACTGTGACAGCTAGTCAACAAGAAGGAAGCTTCTAGTTTAGCTCCAACTTGATATATGTTTTAGGAGTGAGAGAGACACAGAGAGGGAGAAAGAAGGAGAGACAGAGAGAGAGAGAGAGAGAGAGAGAGAGAGAGAGAGACAGACAGACAGAGAATGGGTGTGCCAGAGCCTTTCAGCTATATGTGGAATCTGGAGGAGTCAAACAGGAGTCCTTAGGATTCATAGGCAAGCGCCTTAACCTGCCAAGCCATCTCTCCAGCCCTCCAACTTTTTTTTTTTTTAGTGAGGTAGAGTCTCACTCTAGCCCAGGCTGACCTGGAACTCACTATGTAGTCTCAGGCTGGCCTCAAACTCACGGCGATCCTTCTGCCTCTGCCTCCCAAGTGCTGGGATTAAAGGCATGCGCCACCACACCCAGCTCTAACTTTGTTTTTTAATATCCTTCAGCCAAAGCAAGTGGTGTCTTTAGCAGTAAGTTTCACCATCTAGTTCTGGTGGGCAACCAGAAACCAGAAGTCTGGGCAATAACCTGTATTGTTTTGGATTCCTTGTGGGCCTCCCTGCCCAACATCACTGGGGGAGATCCCATTCCTGGCACTTAAATTTTTCTGTAACAATCTATGGCTTCTGGGTAGAACATCCTTTAATTAATGTTTTCCTCATGATAGTATCTGTGTTTTTAAAGTTCATTTTCTAGCGTGTATTCACTTTTATTGTATAGTCTGAAATGGTGAGGGGGGAAAAGATATTTGGTAAACTTCTAACTTACTGTTATTTCAGACTTAGCATTTTATTTATTTATTTATTTTGTTTTTTCAAGGTAGGGCTTCACTCTAGTCCAGGCTGACCTGGAATTCACTATGTAGCCTCAGGGTGGCCTCAAACTCATGATGATCCTCTTATCTCTGCCTCCTGAGTGCTGGGATTAAAGGCATGTCCTACCATGCCCAGCTTAGATTTAGCATTTTAAACTTCTCCTAATAAAACCATCCACTTATATTTGCATATAGTTCTGTTTTCTTTTCTTTCTTTCTTTCTTTTTTCTTTCTTTTTTTGTTTTGTTTTTTCAAGGTAGGGTTTCATTCTAGCCCAGGCTGACCTGGAATTCACTATGTAGTCTCAAGGCAATCCTCCTACCTTTGCTTTCCAAGTGCTGGGATTAAAGGTGTGTGCCACCACGTCCAGCTCAGGAGTTCTGTTTTCTGAATCAAAGTGTTAGGCATGGGGTTTTGAAATTTGAATCCTAAGAAAAAACAAATTACCATTTAAAAAAGGTTTCATCCATTTGTGAGCCCAGAGAGAAAGAGAGAGAGAGAGGAAAAGAGAAAAAGTGTAGTGTGAGCACACCAGAACCTCTTGCCACTGCAAATGATCTCCAGACCCTGTGCTGCTTTGTGTACCTGGTTTTTGTGTGGGTACTGGGGAATTGAACCCAAGCCAGCAGGCTCTGCAAGCAAGCGTGTTTGCTACTGCCAAGCCATCTCTGTAACCTCAAATTACTTTTTAAAAAGGTTCTTGAGGGGTGGAGGGATTTAAAAAGGTTCTTGAGGGGTGGAGGTGTGGCTTAGCAGTTAAGGTGCTTGCCTGCAAAGTCCAAGAACTCATGTTCAAATCTCCAGGTCCCATGTAAGCCAGATGCATACTGACGCAAGGGTGCAATGTCGCACATGTGCACAAGGGGGTACATGCATCTGGAATTTGTTTGCAGCAGCTAAAGGTCCTGGTGCACCCATTCTCTCTTTCTCTCTGCCTCTTTCTCGCAAATAAATAAATATATAATCAATCAATCAATAAATGTTTAAAAAGAAGGTTTTCAGGCTAGAGAGATGGCTTAGTGGTTAAGGCCCTTGCCTGCAGAGCCTAAGGACCTGTGTTTTACTCACCAGGTCCCACGTAAGCCAGACACGCAAGGCGACTCAAGCACACAAGGTTTCACATGTGTACAAGATGGCACACACGTCTGGAGTTTGAATGCACTGTCTGGAGGCCCTGGCCCACCAGTTCTCTCTCTCACTTGCTCTCTCTCTCTCTCTCTCTCTCTCTCTCTGTCACCCTCTCATACAGAGAAAAGTTCTCTTTTTGGCTACCTATGTGGTCAGTAAATCTTTATGTCTTACAAAACATGAGAAAGAGCAAAGAAATTCTCAGTTAGGAAGCAAATGTATTGTTTCTAAGTCAAGAGCTTATGCAAAGCCTTTGTAAAATTTAAGTCTAGACATCACGTAAAGCAGGACGCAGACAGTAAAGTCCCTGGTTGGTTTGTCCGGTGGCAGTGTGTTTGTTTTGCTTTCCCTACTCTCTTAATTCCACCAGAGCAAGCATCCTGAGCCAGGCTTCACCCATGACATCACGTCCGTCTTAGGTTTCCATACCTCTTCAGCCTTTCTTTTAGAATGTCTCCTCGGATCTAGCACCTTGATGACATTAGGAGTCCTGCGAACCCTGTTTCTTTGGGGGAGGAGGCGGAAATCTGTCTTTGATCTCCCGAGGAACGACCTTGGTCAGATGAGCCTGTGTTGGGCTTTGATGTTAAAAGCTTCCCTTCCAGTGTGCTTCCTCTCTGCTACTCAACTCTTCCATTTGCAAAGCTTGTGCAAAACAGTCCCCATAAGCCATTGTATACCACTTCCTTTTGTTTATTTTTATAATTCATAAAAATACAGTCCTGTTTTTTTTTCTTTGTTTACTATCATAACCTTTAATTTTTAGCTTTGTTTTGCTTTTGGCCTTGTTTTCAAAAGTGACTTCTAATTTCTTGTCTCCGTCCTTACTTATAATGGATACAGGAATAAACTTGAATTCATTTTTAGTGATTATCCAATAAATCAGTTGAGTAGCAAGGGAGATTTTTATTTTTCTCATGTTAAAAGTTCTTACTGGGGGCTGGAGAGATGGCTTAGTGGTTAAGGCATTTGCCTGCAAAGCCAAAGGATCCCGGTTTGATTCTCCAAGACCCGCATAAGCCAGATGCACGAGGAGGTGCATGTGTCTGGAGTTCGTTTGCAGTAGCTGGATGCCCTGGTGCGCCCATTCTCTCTCTCTCCCTCTCCCTCTTTCTCTCAAATAAATAAATAAAATATATTTAAAAAAAAAACAACAAAACTTCTTACTGGGCTGGAGAAATGGCTTAGTGGTTAAGATGCTTGCCTGCGAAACCTAAGAACCCAGGTTCGGTTCCCCAGGACCCAGGTAAGCCAAATGCACAAGGTGGCACATGCTTCTGGTGTTTGTTTGTAGTGGCTAGAGGCCTTGGCATGCCCATTTTCTCTTTCTCTTTCTCAAATAAATAAAAATTAAAAAAATCTTTTTATTGACAGCCTCCATACATACACACAATGTACTCTGATCATAATTCCCTCCTACCTCCCTCTTTTGTCTCCCCCCTTTCTATCCTTTCTTAAACTATATTTTATTTTTATTTATTAATTCAAGAGAGAGAGAGAGAGAGAGATACAGAAATAGGCAGGGAGAGAGAGAGAATGGGCATGCCAGGGCCTCCAGCCACTGCAAACGAACTCCAGATGCATGCGCCCCCTTGTGCATCTGGTTTATGTGGGTTCTGAAGAGCCATACCTGGGCCCTTTGGCTTTGCAGGCAAGCGCCTTAACGGCTAAGACATCTCTCTAGTCCTTCTATCCCTTCTTTACGGAACCCCTTCTTTCCAGGTAGTCCCTCTTCTAGTTTGATGATGTTTCTTTTTGCCCTCATATTATGCATATCTTGTGTAGGAAGCAACAGCCACTATAAGATCATACATGCAACAGCCACTTTGTGTCTGGAAGACAGCACTGGAAAGCACTCCTCCCTTTCCTGTGGCTCTTACATTCTTTCTGTCACCTCTTCCTCAATAGTCCCTGAGGCAAGGGAGGTTTTTCAACCACACTTTGTCTAAACTTTTTAAATTGTGGGGATTTTGTTGTTGTTGTTGTTTGTTTGTTTTGTTTTGTCTTGCTTTTGCTCTTGTTTTTCGAGGTAGGGTCTCACTCTAGCCCAGGCTGACCAGGAATCCACTATGGAGTCTCAGGCTGGCCTCAAACACAGTGATCCTCCTACCTCTGCCCCCTGAGTGCTGGGTTTAAAGGCGTGCGCCACCACGCCAGGCTTTTTTCTTAAGTATTTTAAAGTGTGGAAAGACTGCCTTTGACCCTCCTTGGTCTGTCTCTAGTGGTGGCTACCGCAGGAGGATGAAGGACCTTGCACTGATGCTCCCTACAAGACACTGCTGCCTCAGCGTAGCTGCGCGTGCATGGGAGACGCCTGCTCCTGGCTCTTGTGGCAAGTGCAGGGGCATTGTTAATCGTCCCGACAGCCCTTCTTTAATCCATCTGTTGCCTTAGAAGTATTTTATTTCTTTGCTATAATTCTGGCTCTTCATTCCTGACTTGGAACTCTAGGTTTTAGTTGTCTATAATAATTGATCTCTTTATTTTATTCCTTATTTCATTTTAAACATCAAAAGACAAATTATATATCTCCTATAGGTCTAATCAAATGTAATTTTTGTCACAAGGTTTTTTGGCTTGCTTGCTTGTTTGTTTGCTCATTAACTCATTTATTGAAAAAAAATCAACATGTTTTTCAATATTTATTTATTTATTTATTTATTTGAGAAACAGACAGAGAGAGAGGGAGGGAGGGAGGGAGAGTGGGTATGCCAGGGCCTCCAGCCACTGCAAACGAAGTCCAGATGCATGCACCATCGTATGCATCTGGCCTATATGGGTACTACGGAATTGAAATCTGGGTCCTTAGGCTTAGCAGGCAAGCCATCTGTCTGACTGAGCCATCTGTCCAGCCCCTCTTGAGGGGGCTTCTAGAATAGGCAGATAGTTTCTTAGACTAGCCAGAAAGGGATGGCCCTTAAAGGGAGGGATCCTAGGATGATCCTACATCATGCCCTCGCCAACCCTATCCCAGCTGGCCTTGCCTGTCTCAGCTCACCCTCCTATTTCAGTTGCGGGATTTAGCATTTGCCCATCTCACCCAGTCAGATCTCTCTTGAGCCCACACCCTGCCCAGCTGTGGGTGGATTCCTCCTCTGAGCTCAGGCAGATTGGCTGGGACACCTGGTGCAGGCATGTACAGGTGGGCTGAGCATGAATTGTAAAGTATATCTTCTTTGACCCACCAAGACACACACACACACACACACACACACACACACACACACACACACAGTCTGTCTCTCTCTGTGGCAACAATGAATTTGAGTCTTCATGCTGCACGGCTGCTGAGATGGGAAGGGACACTTCTTATTTTTACTGTCTTTAAACTTTTTGGAAGCAGATGCTTTTTTAATAATCCTTTTTCATGTTTTCTTTTACTTATAATTTGGGGGGGGCAATCCAAAGAGACTGGTCTTGTTTTTTTGTTTTCTCTTATTTTTTCATGTGTGTGTGTGAGAGAGAATTGGCACTCTAACACCTTCAGCCACTGTAATCGAACTCCAGATGCATGTGCATGTGCAACTTTGCGCATCCATCACTTTGTTTGGGTTACGTTAGATATAGGAAGTTGAACCTGGGTCCTTAGGTTTCACAAGCAAGTGCCTTAACCACTAATCTATTTTTCCAGCCCTCACGTTTTTTTAATATTTTATTTTTTTATTTATTTCAGAGAGAAAGAGGCAGAAAGAGAAAGAGAGAGAGAGAGAGAATGGGTGCACCAGGGCCTTCAGCCACTGCAAACAAACTCCAGATGCATGTGCCATCTTGTGCATCTGGCTTATATGGGTCCTGGAGAACTGAACCTGGGTCCTTTGGCTTTGCAGGCAAGTGTCTTAACCACTAAGCCATTTCCCTAGCCCCTCATTTTTTTTTAAAAGAAATTGTACTTGAACAATATGCTGTTCTGAAACATTCACTCAGTTAATTTTTTTGTTTATTTTTATTTATTTATTTGAGAGCGACAGAGAGAGGGAGAGAGAGAGAGAAAGAGAGAGAGAGAGAGAATGGGTGCGTCAGGGCTTCCAGCCACTGCAAACAAACTCCCGACGCATGCGCCCCCTTGTGCATCTGGGGAATTGAGCCTTGAACCAGGGTCCTTAGGCTTCACAGGCAAGTGCTTAACCACTAAGCCATCTCTCCATCCCTCATTTTTTTAAAATAATCCAAGGTCTATGTTTGTTTGCATGGGCTCCTGGATCGCTTGAATGTATCTCCCTTCTCCCTGCTTCACCTTCCCTTCCTCAGCCCTCAGTCCTTTCACTTCCCATCTTGGTGATATCTGAATAAAATGTGGTGATTTAAAAATCATTTCTTTAGCTGGGCATGGGCCTTTCATCTCTGCACTTGGGAGGCAGAGGTAGGAGGATCACCATGAGTTTGAGGCCAGCCTGAGACTACATAGTGAATTACAGGCCAGCTTGGGATAGAGTAAGAACTTATCTTGGAACCACCCCCCCCCCAAGAAAAAATTCATTGTCTTGAATCTGGAATTACCAATTGTTAATTTATAGATATGAACTCAGGGTTTGGGGTTCCAGGAAGCATCCCCAAACCTCATATATATCTGTTACACCCCTCTTTTTTTGAAACAACATTTCACTATGTAACTCAAACTAGTCTAGAACTCTCTATGTAGCCCAGGCTAACCTTATACTGGAGTTCCTCCTGCCTCAGCCTCCAGAGAGCTGGAATTTGCTGGGATACAGGTGTGTGTCACCAGGTCTGGCTAACAAATCTTTTTTTTGTTTTGTTTTTTCGAGGTAGGGTCTCATTCTAGCCCAGGCTGACCTGGAATTCACTCTGTATTCTCACAGTGGCCTCGAACTCACGGTGAACCTCCTACCTCTGCCTCCCAAGTACTGGGATTAAAGGCGTGCACCACCACGCCCAGCTTCTGGCTAACAAGTCTTTAAAGAGAATTTACTATGGGGAAATATTAGTGCTAGGTGTCAGGCAGACAATGAAGACAGACAGGATCCTTGATCCTAGGACACTTTGTTGCCCTCTAGGAAAGACCCACTGAATTCCATCACATGTTATATTATGAAGTTTCAGTCATGACAGACTACATATATGATGGTATATACCAATTAGCCCAGGTGTGCAGTACGCTCTGTCTAGGTTTGTGCAAGTACACTCTATGATGTTCTCACAATGACAAAATTGTCAAACAACACACTTCAAAGAGCAGGTCCTAGTTGTTAAGCAGTTCATGTTTATACATGTACACATATGTGATTAAAAATAAAACTGAGCTGGGTATGGTGGTACATGCCTTTAATACCAGAATTTGGGCCGGGCGTGGTGGCGCACGCCTTTAATCCCAGCAGCACTCTGGAGGCAGAGGTAGGATGATCACCAGGAGTTCGAGGCCACCCTGAGACTACATAGTAAATTCCAGGTCAGCCTGAGTTAGAGTGAGACTCTACCTCGGAAAAAGCAAAAACAAACAAACAAACAAACAAACAAACAAAATAAAACTATCACAAGTGCTATGAAGAATAGGCAAAATTATGCTGGGTGTGGTGGTGCACATCTTAATCCTGGCACTTGGGAGACAGAGGTAGGAGGATTGCTGTGAGTTTGAGGCTACAGTCTATGTTCCAGGTCATCTTGAGCTAGAGTGAGAGGCTACCTCAAAAAAAAAAAAAAAAAAGTTTAAAAAATAGACACAATTACCTTAGTTTGTATGTCCTGATCTGGAGGAAATGAAGTCCCCCTTAGGGAAGTTACTTCTACTTTTAGGGCTAAGGGGACTTAACCAGGTATGATAGAAAGAGCTTTTGGGATTTGGGTCTCTGGCTTTTTTCCTGTATGCTGAAAGAATTTATTCATTCATGGGCTAGAGAGATAGCTCATCAGTTAAAGGCACTTGCTTGCAAAACCTGACAGCTCAGGGTTTAATTTCTCAGTACCCCTGCTGCACAAAAGTGGCCCATGTGTCTGGAGTTTGTATGCAATGTCAAGAGGCCCTGATGAGCCCATACTCATTCTCTCTGTCTTTCTCTTACAAACAAATAAATAAAAATGTTTTTAAAAGAATTTACTCATTTAAATAATGTTGAGGATCTGCTATGTGGCAGTGAGAGATAAAAAGTTACAATGTGGAAAAATGCATATTAGATATTCTTTAATGATATAGGAAAATGGCTTTCTTTTTATGATTTTGAGATAATTTCTGCCTTTGCAGTTTATTTGTCCTCTTTATTTCAGCTGTTGGCTAAGGAAATACTCAAATAAAAGCATGAAAGATGATGGATGGATTTTAAAAGTTGGCAAAAAATTATCATCTTAAGCATTATCAATATTTGGGCTGGAGAGATGGCTTAGCGGTTAAGGCGCTTGCCTGCAAAGCCAAAGGACCCAGGTTCAACTTCCCAGGACCCATGTAAGCCAGATGCACAAGGGGGTGCATGCATCTGGAGTTCATTTGCAGTGGCTGGAGGCTCTGGTGCTTCCATTCTCTCTCTCTCTCTCCCTGCCTATTTCTATATCTGTCTCTCAAATAAATAAATAAAAATAAAAATATAAATAAAATAAAAGAATTATCAATACTTCCTTTTGGTTTCAAATTCATCATTAATATGACAAGTCGGATCAGATACTGTTCTAGGCTCCTCAGCTTCAAGTTTTAGTACTAATATCAACATTTGCTTGGGAAAAATAATTCTGGCAGTATTATTATTCGAAGTATTTTGCCTGAAATATACAAAAGAATTACTTCTGTGGGTACAGTTTTGAAATATATGCGGTGTTTGCAAAATATTGTTTTAATTTAGCTGACAGTAAGCTTATCACTACTGGATCCTTCATCAATTCACCAAATGCACTTTGCTTAGAAACTTGTACTCAAGGAGCACTGTGCTAATCAAATGTATATAAAGGCAAAAGTTATGCAGTTAATTATGTATGTAAGTTTCTTCTTGAATCCATTGTTGTTTAAGCCCTGAGATTTAAAATTTATTGGAGGGCTGGAGAGATGGCTTAGCGGATAAGGCACTTGCCTGTGAAGCCAAAGGGCCCAGTTGTGATTCCCCAGGACCCACGTAAGCCAGATGCACAAGGTGGTGCATGCGTCTGAAGTTCATTTGTGGTGGCTGGAGGCCGTGGCGTGCCCATTCTCTCTCTATCTGCCTCTTTCATGCATGCTCTCTCTCTTAAATAAATAAAAAAAGTATTTATGAAAACTTTTTGGAATTGGAAAGTAAAATTTAGTGACAGCCCTTAGGTTCCCCTCCCCTAGCCCCCGGCTCAGCTACAGAAAATCATAATTCTAAAATTTCAGCCTAGTAATTGATTTAAAATGTTATACATTTTGAATAATTCTTTGTGTGTGTATGTAGTACGTAGTTCAAAGGGATATGCAAATTCTTTTAAATGTACTACACTTTGGGCCAAAAGCAAGATCCCTGGTGACAAGCTGAGCTTGCAATAGCATTTGCCAGTTTAAAACCTGTTCCCATTTCTCTTTTGAATTTTGGCTAAAGCATGAGCCATTTTTATCATTCTGCATAGACAGCATCAGCTTGTCTGTTCCCTCATTATATTAATTAATAAAGATTCCAAGTGAGTCATGATTTTATTCAAGCAGCAATTTTGGCAGGACTGTCACTTGGATGAGCTCTCTCATTTGTCCTTCTCCACAGAGGATGTTAGAGTCCTGGACACGTTTCTGTAGCATGTCCCTGTGGACCACCGCCTGCTATTAGACAGTGGGCGGTTTTCCTACTGACCTTGTGGTGCCAGTGCGGAATAGAAGCTCTGCAGGTATCCTGTATGGCCAAGGAAAAAGAAACCTGACAGCTGCTTAGACTGGAGATGGATTTGGGTTCTGGTCATCAGAATTGAAACCCGAGTTTCATCAGTTATTTGTTTTGTAACTTGAGTTTTCTTATCCAGAAATGGAGAAATAAATCTGCAACTCTCATGCAAGTGAGCCTGCTGACGTGCCCCGTGTTTACTTTCTAGCTTAGCCTATTGACATTTCTAGGAAAAATGAAAACAAAATCTGCATTAGAAACTCTTGGAAAAAGCTAGGCGTGGTGGCACACGCCTTTAATCCTAGCACTCGGGAGGCAAAGGTAGGAGGATGGCCATGAGTTCGAGGCCATCCTGAGACTACATAGTAAATTCCAGGTCAGCCTGAGATAGAGTGAGACCCTACCTCGAAAAACAAAACAAAACACAACAAAACAAAACAAAACAATAATAAAATAAATTTAAAAAATTAAATTCCTGGAAAAGGCCTGTGATGCATACCTTTAATCCCAGCACTCAGGTGGCAGAAGTAGGAGGATAGATATAAGTTCGAGGCCACCCTGAGACCTCATAGTGAATTCCAGGTCAGGCTGGGCTAGCCTGAGACCATATCTCGAAAAAACAAAGCAAAACAAAACAAAAATTCCTGAACAGGGGTTGGAGAGATGCTTAGTGGTTAAGATGCTTGCCTGCAAAGCCCAAGGACCCAGGTTTTACTCTTCAGTCCCCACATAAACCCAGATGCACAATGTGGCGCATGCATCTGCAATTTGTTTGCAGTGACTAGAGACCCTGGTGTGTCTATTTTCTCTCCTTGCCAATAAATAAATAAAAAAATTTTTTTTTAAAATCCTTGAAGAACTTGACTGGGCTCTGCTCAGGGTAACAAAGGTATTACATCACACAACATTCAATTAAGGTCCTCTTAAATGCTTCTTAAAATATGATGGCCAGGCATGGTGGCACATGCCTTTAATCCCAACACTCGAGAGGCCAAGGTAGGAGGATTGCTATGAGTTCGAGGCCAACCTGAGACTACATAGTGAATTCCAGGTCAGCCTGGGCTATAGTAAGACCCTACCTTGAAAAATCAGAAATTGAAAAAAAAAAAAACAGTTTACTTTCCAGATTCCAGAACCTGTATCAGTTTTCATACATAATTAGTTAAGGTCATGTCAAAGGGTCCCAAAATGTAGTTGTTTAAAAGAAAAAAGGGTAATAATAATAATAATAATAATAAAAGGACAAAGGTGATTTTTGTTCATTTTGTGGTTTCTCTCTGGTGAGCACTAGAATATATGTGATCTTGGTTTGCAGGGCAGCTCTACTTCCTGTTGCTCAAGAGCCTAGCTATGGCCTAGTTCAGTATGGACATCAGCTGCATAACTAGAACAGATGGGGGGCTGGAGAGATGGCTCAGCAGTTAAAGCACTTGCCTGTAAAGCCTAAGGAGCAAGGTTTGATTCCCCAGTACCCACGTAAATCCAGCTGCACAAGGCTTTCCCATTCTCTTTCTCTCACTCACTTCATCTCTGCCTCTTTCTATCTCTCTCTCTCAAATAACAACAACAACAACAATAATAATAATAATAATAAAAGAACAGATAGGGACTAGAAAGATGGCTAAGTAGTTAAAGGTAGCTCATAAAGCCTGACAGTCTGGGTTCAATTCCCTAGTACCCATGTAAAGCAAGATGTAAAAAGTGGTACATGTGCCAGGTGTGGTGGCACATGCCTTTAATCCCAGCACTTGGGAGGCAGAAGGATTGCTGTGAATTATAGGTCAGCCTAAAACTAGAGTGTGGCCTGGGTCCATGTTTTGTTCTGGCCAGTAAAAGGTGGTACAAATGATGTTGTGGCAGTCTAGAGCCTATACAATTAGAGGTCTTTGGATTTCTTTCTTGGAATCCTGAAACAATGTGAACATATGCATAGTTCCATGGGAACAAGTCTAACCATCTTACGGGAGGATGGTTGTCTCCAACTTTGGTTAAGAACTTGACATAAATACAATACTTGATTTTTATTTTATTTATTTATTTATGTGTGTGTGTGTGTGTGTGTGTGTGATTTCTTTTTTTCTTTCCCATGCTGAGGACTGAACCCAGGGTCTTGCACGTGGTTGAGCAAGCACTCATCCAGTGAACTAAATCCCCAACTCTCAATACTTTGATTTAAAAAAAAAAATTAGCCCACACGTGGGAAGCAGGAAGCATTTTTTCCCCCCATTTTGGATGAATTTTCACATCTGGAGACATGAAAAGCTGACGAACAGCAGTTTCCTCCTCTGTGTCAGGCTACTTGAGTTTGCTGTTCAGCTACTGACTGGTTGTATGAACTTGGGCAATTCTCAGTTTCTAGAAGTTTCTTTAACTATCACATATAAGGCATGTACCTGGGATGGCTGTGAGGGTCAGTGTGATAGGACATGTGAAAGGGGTCCTTAAATTGTTAAGTGCTTAACAAGTACACATTATTTTTAAATATATACATATATAAATCTAACAAGCTCTTGTTCCCAACCTGATATACTAATCTCCCCCTTAGGACAGTTTGGATAGTAATTAAAGTTGGTTTACAAGCTTGTCCACATTCTTCACATAATTGGAGCTTGTTCCAACTTGTTTGTATAATTAATTGGTGGCATTTACTGTGCCAAATGTACTTTGGCAATTTTCTTTTCTTTTCTTTTTGGTTTTTCGAGGTAGGGTCTCACTCTAGCTCAGGGTGACCTGGAATTCATTATGTACTGTGTAGTCCCAGGCTGGCCTCAAACTCAGCAATTCTCCTACTTCTTGTCCCTCAAGTGTTGGGATCACTTTTATTTTGAAGTGTGTGTGTGTGTGTGTGTAGTATGTGTGTGTGAGTGGTGTTTGCGTGTGTGTGTGTGTGTGTGTGTGCAGACGGCCATGCCCTATTGGCATGTGTCCAGGGGTCAGAGGAGGACATCGAGTGTCCTCCTCTATCACTCTACAAACTGACTTCCTTGGAACAGGGCACTAACTGAGCCCAGGGTTTGCACCATGTGTTGCTAAGACTGGCTGGCTACTGAACCCCAGTGACTGCCCTCTCTTCTCCACTCAGCGCTGGGATGACTGGTGGACTTTTACCAAGGAGGCTGGAGACCCAACTCAGGTTCCCATGTTTGTGGAGCAAGTGCTCTTGTCCACCGAGCCCTACCCCAGAAACTTTCTTCTTGCTGAAAGACTAGTAAGAAACACTCAGTTTCATGAAGCATTTTTTCAATTTGTGAAAAATTGATTTTATCATTTGGAGTCTAAAATAAAAAAATGATAGTAATGTAAGTGAAAATTATAACTTTTTCTTTTTTTCTTTTTTTCTTTTTTTTTTTTTTTTTTTTGTTTTCTGAGGTAGGGTCTCACTCTAGCTCAGGCTGACCTGAATTCACTATGGAGTCTCAGGGTGGTCTCAAACTCATGGCGATCCTCCTACCTCTGCCTCCTGAGAAAATTATAACTTTTTCAAGGTAGGGTTTCACTCTAGCCCAGGCTGACCTGTAGTTCACTATGGAGTCTCAGGGTGGCCTTGAACAACGATTCTCCTACCTCTGCCTCCCGAGTGCTAGGATGAAATGGGTGCACCACCACACCTGGCTCGAAAATGAAAACTTTTATGATTATCTATGAGATCTGCAGATTGAGCCGAATGTGTTTCCTTTTTGTTACTGGTTTTGTTTTGTTTTATCTTGAGACAGGGTATCACACTGTCGCCAGAGTTGACCTGAAGACTTATTCTGTAGTCCAGGCTGGCCTTGGGCCTCCTGCTCTAACTGCTGGAATTACAGCTGTGAGTCACCATTACATTTTGTGTTTGGAGTTTCAGAACTTGGTTAGAGAACCCTGATAAGGAGCAGGGAAACAATCCCTGAGTGAGTAGACCTTCTGAAGTAGGACTTCTGTGATAATTCTGGAGATTCTTTGCAGAACATTGTTTGGCCTGTATGTAATACAGGCATGTCACAAACAAATTGTAAATCATAACTAAGAAGAATAAATCCCAAATCCCACACTTCCTGCTTTGGCCTTTAGTTAACTGTTGTTTAGCTGTTGGTTTAGTGGGCAGCTATGCCTTGTGTATAGCACACTGCCCCAAACCGAATGTTGTAAAGTGCTTTCCGATCTGTGGGTCTGCAACTCTGGGAGATACTGCGGGATGGCTTTTTCTTGCACCAAGCGGCTGGGGCCGTCCCTGGGAGGATAGTACTGGGGAGTCTGGTAGCTTCTACTCTCCCAGGTCTGCTGATGGAGCTGGGGTGACTTGAAGGCTGGTCTCAACTGGTATTCTTCCCTTGAGTCTGGATCCCCATAAGATGTGGGCTTCTCACGACGTGGTGACTGTGTAATGAGAATATTGTTTTAGCCAGCATTCCATTAAAAAAACAAAAACAAACAAACAAAAACAAGCAGAAGGGTTGAAGAAATAGATCAGTGGTTAAAAGTGCTTGCTTGTAAAGCCTGCCATCTTGGGTTCAATCCCCCAGCATCCATGTAAAGCCAAATAGCAAGAGATATATGTAACTGTGATCCCAGTGCATCTGTGGTCATTGGAGGTTCTGCCCCGAGAATTCGAAGCTCGAGAGCCAGCTACTCTGACATTTGTTAGCAGTAGCAAGAGAACATGTTTCAAAAAAGGTGGAGAACGGACACGCTGAAGTTGTCCTCTGATGTCCACATGCACGCTGTGGCACATGACCTGGCATACACATAAATATAAAAACAACGGGTAGAGCCGGATGTGGTGGCGCATGCTTTTAATTCCAGCACTCGGGAGGCAGAGGTAGGAGGATCACCATGAGTTCGGGGCCACCCTGAGACTACATAGTGAATGCCAGGTCAGCCTGGGCTAGAGTGACACCCTACCTCGAAAAAAAAAAAAAAAAAAAAGCATCATGCATTCTGCTTTAAGCACAATTTTATATAAGAAGGAAAGATGTATTAAGATAGCCATTAACTTTCAAGAACTTTTGACTTCCACAAAGTTCTATATAATGATCCTAAAATGGTCAGCAAAGTACATTTCAGAGTTTTTTGAAAGGCACTTCAGTCAAGAAAACAAAATTTGAGAGCTACAAAATATGTCTGAACATGTGGAGAATATCAATATTATTGAGTTCAACCTTTATTTGAAGACCAAACCCAGTTCTGAAAAAATAGAGTTAAATCAGGTCTAATTTCACCACAGATATTTCTTAAAACAACATGAATTCCATGTAGCAAATTCAGGCTGACCTTTCTGTGGTCATGAACAGCCCATAGAGAGGACTTCTCAAATGTGGCTGTGCACAGGGTCATGGGAGATGTGCTTAGACTGACTGACCAGGAGAGCTGAGCTTGGCCCCGGCCTCTGTCTGAATTTCTATCAAACCCTAGGGCAAGTCACTGGCTCCTGTACAGCCCAGTTTTTGAGCACAAGGGTTAGAACAAAGGAAAAACTCAAACAGAAAAACACCTCGTATGTCCCTAGACTTTAATTTTTATTTTAAATTGTTAAAGATTACATATTGACATGTTGCCAAAATACATAAATCCCTTAATGACTACTGTCATTTACAGAATAGAAAATAAAAGGACCACATTTTGCTTATTTATATTATTTATTAACTTTTGAGTTCATGCATTATCTGATTTAGCCCCCAGGCAGCCATGAGTGAAATATCATTTTTACAGATGAGTTAGAAGTTTCATTTACTAAGATATTTTGGTGATTTGATTCAGGTGTCCCCCATAAACTTAGGTACCCTGAATGCCAGTCTCCCCAGCTGGTGGGAATTGGAAGTTAACATCTCCTGGAGGCGGTGTATTGTTGTGAGCGGGGTTATAGGTGTTATAGCCAGTGTCCCCTTGCCAGTGTCTGGCACACTCTCCTGTTGCTGTTGTCCACCTTATGTTGGCCAGGGGGTGATGTCCACCCTCTGCTCATGCCATCATTTTCCCTGCCAACATGGAGCTTCCCCTTGAGCCTGTAGGCCAAAATAAACCCTTTTTTTCTCCAAAGCTGCTCTTGGTCGAGTGATTTCTGCCAGCAATGTGAACCTGACTGCAACAGTAATGTTGATACCAAGGACTGGGATTTCTGCTAGACACCTGAGTATGTGGCTTTGGCCTTTTGGAGCTGATTTTCAAGAGGAATGTGGAAGGATTTGAACCTTGGCCTAAGCAATGCCTTGCAGTGCTGTAAGTACAGCTTGATGGACTGTTCTGGTCAGAGTTGAAAGACCTGAATGCAGTAAGAACTATGGACTGTGAGGTTTGGCTTATGAGAGTGAGAAAGAGCTTTTCCTGGACTGGGTTAGAAGCAGTTTGTGTGAGAGGCTTGCTGTTATGGCTGGGTCCCGAGAAGTTGTGCAGGGTTACATGATGTAGAAATGGACTGGTGTGAGCAGAGGGATATGGCACAGAAAAAAATGAAATCTTTGTGACTAAACTGCTGCCCATTCACCTGCAATTGTTTTAGAGATTACAACCATTGAGATTGGGCCAGCTGACCTGCACTGGAGCAACAGGAAGAATATACACTCTTTTGAAGGGGACTGAGTGCTCAAGAAGTATCCTGCTCTTCAAAGTCTGCTTTATTCCCCCTGGATTAACAAATTGGGACCCTATCTGGTATTGTGGAATATAAAAAAATGCAGGAAAGAGAAGGTCATTGAGTTTGCAATGTGGTCTTGTGTTTTGGAAATGGCCATGGGCAGTGTGAAGCAGGTTTGCTGGATGCCTGCATGGGGACTTGATGGAGCCTTGAAGATGAACTGGGGGTTGCAGTGGAGACCCGTGGAGATGCCAGGACCACGAGATGGCTGCCAAGGAGAGCTGCTGGCACTGGAAGAAGTTTTCCAGGACTGTGGGTACTCTAGCTAGAGGGTCGGAACTGGAACTCCAGAGACTTGTTGCTGGTTAGAATTATCAGTCTTGGAGATTTGTCACTGACTAGAGTTGTTGGACTTGGAACTACAAAGTTTGATGTTTGCCCTGCTTTAAACCTTACATTAGTTGAATATTTTTTTTGCTATGCCCAATGCCATCTTTTGCAGTGTGAATGTGTATTCTGTGTCATTATGGGTTTTTGGGTATTATGGCTCAGTTAAAAGACCTTGGAGTAGCTGGGCATGGTGGCACACACCTCTAATCCCAGCACTCAGGAGGTAGAGGTAGGAGGATCACTGTGAGCTCGAGGCCACCCTGAGACTACATAGTGAATTCCAGGTCAACCTGAGCTAGAGTGAAACCCTACCTCAAACAAACAAACAAAAAAGACCTTGGATTATGGGGATATTTGAACATCATTAGGATTGATTAAAAACTGTGGGGACTTTTAAAGTTGGGCTGAATGCATTACATTTTATATCATGTTGGTGGTTTGTTTCAGGTGTCCCCCATAAACTTAAGTTATTCTGAATGCCAGTCTCCCCAGCTGATGGAAATTGGAAATTAAAGCCTCCTGGAGGTGGTGTATTGTTGGGGGTGGGCTTATGGGTGTTATAGCCAGGGTCCCCTTGCCAGTGTTTGGCACATTCTCCTGTTCCTGTTGCCCACCTTACGTTGGCCAGGGGGTGATGTCCACCCTCTGTTCATGCCATCATTTTCCCCTGCCATCATGGAGCTTCCCCTTGAGTCTATAAGCCAAAATAAACCCCTTTTTCCCCCAAAGCTGCTCTTGGTCAGGTGATTTCTGCCAGCAATGCGAACCTGACTGCAACAGATATTAATAACAAATTATTCCATTTTTGTTTAGATCATACTAACACAAGCTGTTCCTAATAAACCTTCTATATTTCTGATGACTGATGTTTTCAATACCTTATTTAGCAACAGCATACTTTATAGTAGATGAAATTAAGCAGAATTATAAAAGTTGTGTAACCATTAATAAAGTAATAGAAGTAAATATGATTTTCCTAGAAGAGAGACTAACTGGAAAGAAGGGATTCAGTAGAGGGGGGACTTAAGAGGGAGAAATGGGGGTGGTGTAAGGGGATTATGATCAAGGTATATTATCTGTAGTTATGGAAATTGTTAATAAAAAGTTTAAAAATAAAAAATCATGTATTTCAAATAATGAAATTCACATAAAGACATTTGCAAAGAAATATAATAAACTGATAATCAGTGTCATCAAATTTCAATGTAACTTTTGTATCTTCCCTATTGTCTCTTAACAGTGCTACCTGTCTCCAAATATTCAAAACTGACCAAAAAAAAAAAAAAAAAAAAAAAAAAAAGAAACTGTATGTCAGGCTAGCCTCACACTTGTGACCCCCCTACCTCAGCCTTTTGGATGCTGGAATTACAGGTGTGTACCACAATACACATCTGGCTAATGAAAGAAACATTTTTGAGATTCTTGTACCAAGGTTACTGATAACAAAATAAAATAACTATTACCATTTTACAGATGAAAGAATAAAATCTTATCACAGTGAAAAATGGTCATTGGAGACTCTACTAATTTTCTTCTTTATACATGCTGACATTTATTGATGCCAGTCAATTTTTTTTTGTTTTATTTTGTTTTGTTTTCTTGAGGTAGGGTTTCACTCTAGCCCAGGCTGACCTGGAATTCACTCTGTAGTCTCAGGCTGTCCTCAGACTCACAGTGATCCTCCTACCTCTGCCTCCTGAGTGCTGGGATTAAAGGTGTGTGCCACCATGCCTGGCTTTTAAAATTTTTTTTTGAGATAAGGTTGCACCGTAGCCCAGGCTGGCCTGGAATTCACTCTGTAGTGGATTTGAATTCACAGTGATCCTCCTATCTCTGCCTCCCAAGTGCTGGGATTAAAATTATGTGCCACCACGTCTGGCTCTACTTATATATTTTGATGGAAAATGCATCCATATATTTAGAACTCCCTGTTCTTCAGAATGGCAAATAATGTTTTCTTTGTGGCTATGACCAAATTTACTTAACCATTCAGTGACCACTGTTAATAGTGATATTTCCAGGGCTGGAGAGATAGCTCAGTACTTAAGGCATTTGCCTGCAAAGCCTAATGACTTGAGTTCAATTCCCTAGTACCTACATAAAGCCAGATGCATAAAGTGGCACATTCATCTGAAGTTTGTTTGCAGTGGCTGGAGGCCCGGTACTCCCATTCTCTCTGTCTCTCTTCTTTCTCTGTTTGCAAATAAATAGAAAATACTTTAAAAATATTGATAGGGCTGGAGAGATGGCTTAGCAGTTAAGGCACATGCCTGTGAGGCCTAAGGACCCAGGTTTGATTCTCCAGGTCCCACGTAAGCCAGATGCTCATGGTGGCACATGCATCTAGAGTTTGTTTGTAGTGGCTAGAGGCCCTGGCATGCCCATTCTCTCTCTCTCTCTCTGTCTCTTCCTCTCTATCCCTAATAAATAAATATGAAAATAAAAAATTTAAAAATTGGTATTTCCAGCTTTTTATATTTTATTTAGGTATTTATTTATTTGAGAGAGAGAACGGGTGTACCAGGGCCTCTAGCCACTGCAAACGAACTCCAGACACATGTACCACTTTGTGCATCTGGCTTATGTGGGTATTAGGGAATCGAACCTGGTTCCTTAGGCTTCACAGGCAAGTTCCTTAACTACTAAGCCATCTCTCCAGCCCTACAGGATGTTTTGAAAATCAAATTTATTGACATACGTATACAGTGAATCTCAGCCTTCTGAGTGGAAAGTGCTATGACTTTTGGTAAACGTATACAATCATGTGACCGCCATCAAGATGTAGAAGAGCTCCTTCACTCCCCAAAGCTCCCTGTATACCTTTGTGTACAGACTCCTTTACCACCCCAATCCCTGGACACCACTGAGCTGCTTTCTGTCTCTGAAGTGTGGCCCCTTCTCCGAAAGGACACATGAAAGGACTTCACATAATGTAGCCTTTGAGTCTGGCTTCTTTCACTGAGCACAATGTATTTGAAGTTTTTATTTATTTATTTATTTATTTATTTAATTTATTTATTTTTTAAGGTTGTTGCCCATATCAGTGGTTAGTTTCTTCTTATTACTGAGAGATATTCCATTGTATAGACATACCAGCTTGTGTATACATTCACCACGTGTAAGACATTGAGCTGTTTCCAGTTTGGGGTAATTGTTAATAAATTTATTATTGGGTACTGGAGTGGCCATAAGATTTTACTTCTCTTTGGTAAGCAAAATTTGTATTTCTAAGAATAGGTTGGATAGCAGGTATCTGCTAACTTTAAAGAAACTTCAACTGATGAGTGGGTAACAAAGATGTGGCACATTTACACAGTGGAGTCCTACTCAGCGGTAAAGAAAAATGAAGTTATGAAATTTGTAGGAAAAAACTTTTTTTGAAGGAAGCCCAACAGATTGGCCTTTTTTTTTTTTTTTAATCAGAGAGAGTGTGAGAGAGAGAGAGAATTGACATGCCAGGGCCTCCAGCCACTGTAAATGAACTCCAGACACATATGCCACCTTGTGCGCATGTGTGACCTTGCACATGCATCACCTTGTGCATCTGGCTTATGTGGGATCTGGAGAGTTGAACATGGGTCCTTAGGCTTTGCAGGCAAGCACTTTAACTGCTAAAGCCATCTCTCCAGCCCTTAAAAAAACTTTTTAGTGACAGTTTTAATTTATGTCATAATATATTTTGATCATAATTTCCTTCCATTACTTTTTTTTGCCCTCCCCCAACACCCCCTTCATTGGGCCCCTCCTCTCCAACTAGTTCCTCTTCTACGTTGATGGCATTTATTTATTTATTTTTGCCTTTTCCATCATACATGACAATGTGTTGCTGGGCCCAGTATTGTGCAGATCTTGTGCAGATAAAGACAGACACGGTGAGGTCATGAATGTAGCCCGCGTAGTCGTCTCGCCAGCGAGAACGCACACGGACACCAGGATCCTTCTGCAGCAAGCGTTTATTGCAGTTAACAGATGAAAAGAGGAAGACCCAGAGCCCCGAAATGGCGCCGCTTATATAGCCCCTAGGCGGCATGTACTCTGCTGATTGGCTGCGCGCTCATCACCCTGTATGACGCCCTGGGCTGGGCAGTGACTTGGAGCGCTTTCACCACTTGCACATGCGCTATTCTACTTGTTCACCAGGACCGAGGCCAGATGTCAGCGCCATCTTGTAATGGCGATCACACTCTCTCGGCTCTCCACACATGAATACAACTGTTACTTCATATCTGCGAGACAGCATTCCACAGCACTCCTCCCCATCCTCTGGCTCTTACAGTCTTTCTTTTTTTTAAAAAAATTTTTATTCATTTATTCATTTGACAGAAAAAGAGGGAGAGAGAGAGAGAGAATGAATGGGAGCGCCAGGGCCTTCAGCCACTGCAAACGAACTCCAGATGTGTGTGCCCCCTTGTGCATCTGGCTTACATGGGTCCTGGGGAATGAACCTGGGTCCGTTGGCTTTGCAGGCAAATGCCTTAACCGCTAAGCCATCCCTCCATCCCTCTTATATTCTTCCTATCCCTTCTTTGCAATGTTCCCTGAGCCTCGGAAGGGGGAACATAGATGCTTCCTGGAGTGCTGAGCACGTAGCTGTCTCTTGTTCTCAGCAGTTCTGCAGAGGTACGTTAACCTCACTTAGCCATCACCAAGCTGTTTTCCAAAGTGGCTTACACCACTGTGCTTCCCGGCTTGCAGTCCACACCTGCTCTCCAGTGTTGTCAGCTGTTTGCGTTTTACCCATTCGGATAGGTGTGTGTTATTTTCATCTTCTATCAACAGTCCTACAATGAGTTTCCATATACACATAGCCCTTGAAGTTAGGTGTGGGCATACCTGTAAGATACAATCCTAGAACTAGAGTTAATGGGTCAAAGGGTCTGAAAGGTGATTTAAATTAGGTGTTGTCCAATAACCTTCTGAAAAGATGGTATCAATTTACTCAACAAGGTGTGGCAGTGCCAACTTCCCCATTTCTCACAACACACACGACACTCACCCAACTTCAGTGCATGTTTCTCTAAATTTATTTTAATTTATATATGTTATATATGTTTATATATGTTATCTCCTCGCCCCTACTCCTGTTTCCCTGAGGCCCTTCTCAGTGGGGTATGGTTTTTACTGTGGAGCCATGAAGGCCTCAGGCAGTCCCTGTGAGGTAGTGGGGGAACTGTCCTCAGAGTTCAGTGCATGCTTTTAAAAATATATTTTTTACTTGCTGGGCATGATGGCACACACCTTTAATTCCAGTACTTGGGAGGCAGAGGTAGGAGGATAACCATGAGTTCAAGGTCACCCTGAGACTACATAGTGAATTCCAGGTTAGCCTGGGTTAGAGCAAGGTACTACCTGGAAAAACAAACAAAATTAAAAAAAAATTTTCAATTTATTTTTAAGGAGAGAGAGAGAGAGAGAGAGAGAGAGAATGATTATGCCAGGACCTCTAGCAAGTGAACTCCAGGTGAGGCGCCACTTTGTGCATCTGGCTTTATGTGGGTCCTGGGGAACTGAATCCGGGTCATTAGGCTTTGCAGGCAAGTGCCTTAACCACTGAGAAATCTTTTCAGACCTAGTGCATATTTAATTCTAGGGCTGGAGAGATGGCTTAACAGTTAAGGTACTTGCCTGTGAAACCTAAGGACTCAGGTTTGATTCCCCAGAACCCACATAACCCAGATGCACATGGTGGCACATGTGTTTGGAGTTGGTTTGCAGCAGCTGGATGCCCTGGTGTGCCCATTCTCTCTCTCTCTCTCTGCCTGTCTCTCTCAAAAATGGATAAATAAAAAAATATTTTAAAAGATTTAGAAAAAATATATAATTTTAGACAAGTGTCCTGTGGGCTGCTGGGAGGACTTCATATCAGGCTTCCGGGGTGGAGCCTCCTTGAGAGCTGGGCTGGCGCATAGTCACTGCTAATGATGCTGTCACCTTACTGTTGGCCTCCCTGTCTGAATTCCTCATCAGCGTATTCAAGAGAGCTTTCCTTTGAAGAGGTCAAATGTTCCTCCCGGGAATTCGTTAATCCTCATAAATCTCAAATGCTGGCCAGAAATTCAGACATGATGACTTTGTTTTTAACGAACACACTTTTGTTCTTGGAGCAGTTTCAGGGTGTCAGCAAGGTTCTGTAAAAGAGCACAGAGACCTTCCATATGCCCTCTGCGGGGGGTTTGAATGACATGCCCCCACCATGGGCTGGTATGTTTTGAGTACTTGGTCCCCAGCTGGTGGCAATTTGGGACAGTTGAGGGGCTTTTGGGAGGTGGAGCCTTGGGGAGGGGTATGTGGCTGGGGGTGGCTTTGGAGTGAGATAGCCCGGCTCCAAGACCAGACATAGACTTCTTCCTTCCTGATGTGTAGAGACTTGTTGCCTGCCTTTCTGCTCTTGGTATATTTTCTCTGCCGAGATGAAACTTGCCTTCACAAGTGTAAGCCAGTGGGGTTGAGGAGATGGCTCAGTGGTTAAAGGTGCTTGTTTGAAAAGCCTGCCCACTCAGTTGGATTTCCCCCATACCCACATAAAGCCAGATGCACGGGGTGGTCTATGTATCTGGAATTCATCTGCAGTGGGAAGAGGTCCTGGCACACCTGTTTATATTCTCTCTCTCTCTCTCCTTGCAAATAGGAATATTAAAAACTAATGTACCCAGCTCGCTGGTCCGGGTTCCCTGCGCCAGATGGTGTGCGGGCAGGCGGGCATTGCGCGGAATTAAACGACCCAGCGCACTTCACCCGGGCCCCAGCTGAAACCACAGAGGAATTGGGGAAATGAGCAAGAGTGCTGCTTTCTCCATGAACCTGCTATCAGCACAAGGGTGAAGGAGATAGACACTGAGGACACTCATCACCTACCAAAGCAGAGATCCAGAGGCTCCTAAGAGCCCATCACTGAAGTAGACTTAAAACGCGCCCAGCGCGGCTCAGGGAATTTTGCGGAAGAGGGGCCGGAAAGATTGTTAGAGCCACAAGTTGGGACATTTTACACAGAGACATTGCCTCTCCCTGATGACTGACCGCTGCCTCCATAATGCATGACCCACGATCCCCATGGGGTTGGCCTGCATTCCCAATGAGGAAGGCCTCTTCAGAAAAGGGGCAGGGAGGAGGGAAACGATGGTACCAATATGTGTTGTTTACATACTAAGTATGTCCATATCATATCATATCATATATATGTACATATATATAATATATAATATTAATATATATATATTAAGGCAAATAAACCCTTTTCTTCCATAAGGCTCTTCTGGTCGTGTGTTTTATCCCAGCAGTGAGAAGTTAAATATCACACCCATGGTCCCCACACATGCACAGGTGCCCCTGTTGTCAGCGTCTTCCTGCCGAACAATACATGTGTTACAAAACAACAAAACATCATTATTGCCCCAAGTCCACAGCATGCACTAGGGTTGCTCTTGGTGTTGCACATCCTGTGGGCTTTGACAGAAGTAGAATGGCTTGCATCCATCTTTGTGGGGTCGTACAGAATAATTTGACTGCCTTGAAAAATCCTCTTTGTTCTGCCCTTTCGGCCCTCTCTTCCCCCTCACCTCTGCCAAGTTTTTCTCATGTCATCCAGTTGGTTTCATAGGGTGTGTAGCATTTCAGATTGGATTCTTCTTTTAGTAATATACATTCTAATTTCCTCCATGTCTCACCGTGGCTTGATGGCTCATTTCTTTTCTTTTACAAGGTAGTGTCTTGCTATAGCCCAGGCTGTCCTAGAATTTGCTATGTAGTCCCAGGCTGTCCTTTAACTCAAAGCAATCCTCCTACCTCTGTCTCCCTAGTGCTGGGATTAAAAGCGTGTCATTTCTTTTTAGAGCTGAATAATATTCCACTGTGTGGCTACACTAGAGCTTATTTATTCACCCATTGTTAGCTATCTGTGAGTACAAGAAATACTGGAGGGCGGAAGAGATTGTTCAGCAGCTAAAGGTGCTTGCTTGCAAAGCACAGTGGCCTAGGTTCGATTCCCCAGTATCCACGTAAAGCTAGATGCACAAGTATGCATGCGTCTGGAGTTCATTTGCAGTAGCAGGGGACCCTGGCACACCTATACTTTGTCTCTGTTTTTCTCTCTCAAATAAATAAATAAATAAAAATTTAAAGAATAGCCTGGCATGGTGGCCTTTAATCCCAGTACTGAGGAGGCAGAGGTAGGAGGATCACTATGAGTTCAAGGCCAGCCTGGGCTAGAGCAAGACCCTACCTTGAAAAAAAAAAAAAAACCTGAGACAATCAACATGAGGGACGTTGTTTCTGGTTTTTGACATTGGGTCTCATTCTAGCCCAGGCTGACCTGGAATTCACTATGTAGTCTCAGGGTGGCCTCCAACTCATGGTGATCCTCCTGCCTCTGCCTCCTGAGTACTGAAATTAAAGGCATGCGCCACCATGCTCAGCTGTGAGGACATTTTTATTTGCATTTTTAGAGATTTCAGTTCATGGCTGATTGGTTTCACTGCCTTTGGGCCTGTGGTGAGGCAGCACATCATGGCGGTAGCTTGTGGTGGAGGAAGCTGGTCAGCTCATGGTGCTCAGGGAGGGAGAGGGGGAGCGAGAGGGAAAGAGAATGAACCTCACAATCCTCTTCAATGACATCCCCCAAACGTCTAAAACTTCTTACTAGGCTCCACCGCCTGAAAGTCCCACCACCTCCTAGTAGTGCCCAGCTGAGGACCAAGCTTCTCACAGGTCGGCCTTTGGAGGAAGTAGAATAACGGTTACCTGGAGTATTTGTCGGCTTTATATCACTGTGAGAAAATACCTGAGATGGGCAGCTTAGAAGGACGAAAGGTTTCTTTTTGGCTCACTGTTTTAGATGGTGCTTTGGAGCTTTGGAGGCCAGAAGCAGGAGGCACAGCTCCCCAGAGTCGTCCCCAGCAGTGTGAAGAGTTCTTCTGTACATTTAAGGACACTGACTCAGGCCAAACTAGGATTCCTGGCTTTGGCATATTAGAATTTTAGGATGAGTCAGTAGCAGAGTTGGGATTGAATAAAGGCATTATAATATAGATGAAAGCACAAGATTTAAGAGAGAAAGAGAGGTGCTCAGAAAGAAAGAGACACACAGCATGGTTGTGAGCTTCATTATCTTTAAAGTGGTCACATAGGATGGGGGGGGGGCGGAGTTAATCTTTCTGTCTTCAAACGATTGTTAAGAAACCTAGAAGAGATCACAGGGTGTCTCCCGAGGGGCACCTGACAGGATTACGAGGGATAAGATCACCAGGATGAAGAAGGTGTTCTGGCTTTTCAGTTGGTGAGGAGTTTTAACTGGACTCTGAGGCACGGGACTCCTTTCCCTTCCCATGTCCCCATTATTTCCCCTGTCTTTTTGTCCCTCCTCACTTCCAGCTGCTTGGTGCCTGTGATGATGCAAAACCTTTCACAGGGAGTACATGATGCAACAGTGTTTCACTTCATGGAAGCCTGGAAGCAGAAAAAAGAGAAGAGGGGCCAGGTCCCCATCTCTCTCCAAGGACACACCCTTCTCAGTGACCTAACTTTTGTCCACTTGCCTTTACCTCTCAAATATCCCACCACCTCCAAATAGAGCTACAGGCTAGTAACCAAGCCATCTCTGGGGAACATTTAAGATCCAAACCATAACAAAGGGGTTGAGCAACAAGGATCACTGTTTATAGTAAACAATAGCTCCAATTCCAGGTGATCAACAAGTTTTGTAGATATTTCTTTCCAGTAGTGACAGCTGCATAGCCAGCCCTATAAGTATTTTTTTGTTTTGTTTTGTTTTTGTTTTTCAAGGTAGGGTCTCACACTGGTCCAGGCTGACCTGGAATTCACTATGGGGTCTCAGGGTGGCCTCGAACTCACAGTGATCCTCCTACCTCTGCCTCCCGAGTGCTGGGATTGAAGGCGTGCGCCACCACGCCTGGTCCTATAAATATTTTTAATCCCAGTGCATACACTTAAAAAACGTTAATTTTTTTATGGAGAGGAAAGCTTTTTTTAACTTACTCTCTTTTTTTTAATTGTCAACTTCCATAATTGTAAACAATATCCCATGGTATTCCCTCCCTCCCCCACTTTCCCCTTTGAAACTCCACTCTCCATCATATCCTCTCCCCCTCTCAACTAGTCTCTCTTTTATTTTGATGTCATCATCTTTCCCTCCTATTATGATGGTCTTATGTAGGTATTGTCAGGCACTGTGAGGTCATGGATATCCAGGCCATGCTCTGTCTGGAGGGAGCACGTTGTAAGGAGTCCTACCCTTCCTTTGGCTCTTACATTCTTCCTGCCACTTCTTCTGCAGTGGACCCTGAGCCTTGGAAGATGTGATAGAGATATTTCAGTGCTGAGAACTCCTCTGTCACTTCTTCTCAGCACGATGGTACCTTCTGAGTCATTCCAAGGTCACTGCCATCTGAAAAGAGAAGCTTCTCTAACCAAAAGTGAGAGTAGCATTAATATATATAGATATGAACATTAAGAGAAGTGCTTATTGGGCACTTTGGTGAGCATAGTATATACATTTTGCCAGTCACCAGCAGACATTACACCCCTAGGGCTCATGACTACCACTGTTGTAGGTTTTTCAGTATCAGGGATGTATTCCTTCCCATGGAGCGGGCCTCCAGTCAAATTAGAGGGCAGTTGGTTTCCCCCATAACAGACATGCCACTATTGCACCCATTGGCTCATTTGGCCTGGCTGGCCAAATATAAGGTTTGCAGTGTCCACTGCTTGGGTATCTTCACTGGGAATTTCTCTCTCTCCCATTGAACTGCACGCAGTGTGGCTTTTCTAGCTTTCTGTCAGCTAGTCTACATGGAGGAGGTCTATATGGAGGAGGTTATCAGCTCAGTTCTAGCAGGATTTCTCAGTGACCTTGCAGCCCAAATATGTGAAGTCTTCAGCAATACGGGCCTTACCATCTATTCCTGGTGGAAAACCAAAGATCTTGGCAATGGCCTGTAATGTTTTGGGGGCATCAGAGACCTCCCTGGCTAACAACTCACTGGAACAGTATCCCATCTCTGGCGCTGAAAGATTTCTAGTAACAATCTATGGTTCCTGAGAGTTCCATTGTCCAGAAAGGTAAGTTTCCATAAGACTTATTTATATCCTCTTAGATTTTGAGTAGCCCTCCCTCCACCTTTCCTTTACTCAATCTCTTCCCCTGACCTCACTTAGGCCTTTTCACCTCCATTAATCTGTTCTTCTACTTACGTATGTATTATACCATCCTATTAAGTCCCCCCTCCCTTTCTCTTCCCTTTATATCTTCTTTCTAGCTTACTAGCCTCTGCTACTGAGTTTTCTTCCTACTCACATAGAAGTCCAGTCATTTGTAGCTAGGATCCACGTATGAGGGAAAACATGTGACGTTTGGCTTTCTGGGCCTGGGTTACCTCACTTAGTATAATCCTTTCCAGATCCATCCATTTTCCTGCAAATTTCATAACATCATTTTTCTTTGCTGCTGAGTAGAACTCCATTGTGTAAATGTGCCGTATCTTCATTATCTAGTCTTCAGTTGAGGGACATCTAGGCTGGTTCCATTTCCTAGCTATTGTGAATAGAGCGGCAATAAACATGGTTGAGCAAGTATCTCTAAGGTAGTGAGACAAGTCCTTAGGATATATGCCTAGGAGTGGTACAGCTGGGTCATATGGTAGATCCATTTTTAGCTGTCTCAGTAACCTCCACACTGATTTCCACAATGACTGGACCAGATTGCATTCCCATCAGCAGTGTAGAAGGGTTCCTCTTTTTCCACCTCCTCGCCAGCATTTATGTTCATTTGTTTTCATGATGTTAGCCAATCTGACAGGAGTGAGATGGAATCTCAACATAGTTTTAATCTGCATTTCCCTGATGACTAGGGATGTAGAACATTTTTTAGATGTTTATATGCCATCTGTATTTCTTCTTTTGAGAACTCTCTTATTTAGTTCCACAGCCCAATTTTTAGTTGGGTTTTTGGTTTCTTATTATTTAATTTTTTGTGTTATTTGTATATCCTAGATATTAATCCTCTATCAGATGTATAGCTGGAAAAGATTTTCTCCCATTCTGTAGGTTGCCTCTTTGCTTTATTCACAGTGTCCTGTGCCGTACAAAAGCTTTGTAATTTCATGAGGTCCCAGCGGTTGATCTGTGGTTTTATTTCCTGAGCAATTGGGGTTATATTCAGAAAGTCTTTGCCAAGACCAGTATGTTGAAGGGTCCCCTACTTTTTCCTCTAGCAGTTTTAGAGTTTCAGGTCTGATATTAAGGTCTTTGCTTCATTTGGACTTGATTCTTGTGCATGGAGAGAGATGAGGATCTAGAAAATATTAAATTTATGTCATACATATGCATATATATAATCAGGATAAAATCCAGGATATATTATGTACATCTTTTGCTTGTGTGCATGTGTGTATGCAACGTAATTGTGTATGTGTGTTGTATGTGCATGTGAGCTTGCAGAGGCCAGAGCAGAGTGTCCAGTGTCCTGCACTGGCTCTCTGCCACCCATTCTGTATGTTTCTTCTCATTCTTATTTGAGCCAAAGTCTCTTACGGAAACTGGAGCTTGCTGTTTTTTAAGTTTTTATTTTAAGGTAGGGTCTTGATCTAGCCCAGGCTGAGCTTGCTGTTTTTCACAAGTCTGGTGATTCCCTGGTCTCTGTTCCCCTTTGTGGGACTGGAGTTAGAGGCGTGCATGGCCACACTTAGCTGTTAACATGAGTTCTGGAGATTTGAACCTGGGTGGTTTCATGACCCTTCAGGCCTTCATACTTAAGCAAGAAGTACTTTTTTTTCCCCTCAAGGTAAGGTCTCACTCTAGCTCAGGCTAACCTGGAATTCATGTAGTCTCAGAGTGGCCTTGAACTCACAGTGATCCTCCTACCTCTGCCTCCTGAGTGCTAGGATTAAAGGTGTGTACCATCATGCCCAGCAGGAAGCATTTTTAGCTGCTGAGACACCTTTCCAGCCCCATTATATACATTTCTATGTGGACTAATCTGTATCCACATTAATAATATAAGTGAAGGGCTGGAGAGATGGCTTAGTGGTTAAGGCACTTGCCTGCACAGCCAAAGGACCCAAGTTCAAGTCCTCAGGACCCACATAAGCCAGATGCACAAGGTCACACATGCATCTGGAGTTTGTTTGCAGTGGCTAAAGGCCCTGGTGTACCCATTCTCCCTATCAATCTCTCTGTGCCTCTTCTTCTCTCTCTCTCTCTCTCAAATAAATAAATAAAAATAAAGCATTTACCCAGGCGTGGTGGCGCACGCCTTTAATCCCAGCACTCGGGAGGCAGAGGTAGGAGGATTGCTGTGAGTTTGAGGCCACCCTGAGACTCCATAGTGAATTCCAGGTCAGCCTGGGCTAGAGTGAGACCCTACCTTGAAAAACCAAAAACATAAAAAATAAAAATAAAAAAATAAATAAAGTAAAATATTTTTTAAAATGTAAATGAAAAAGAACTAATAATAGTAATAAACACTTTTACTTATTTTTAGTCTTTCCCCCTCTCTTCCATTTCCCTCTTCCTCCCTCTCCCTTTTCTTTCTTTCTTTTTTTTTTTTATGGTTTTTCGAGGTAGGGTCTCACTCTAGCTCAGGCTGACCTGGAATTCACTATGTAGTGTCAGGGTGACTTTGAACTCACAGCAATCCTCCTACCTCTACCTCCTGAGTGCTGGGATTAAAGGCGTGCACCACCACGCCCAGCTCCCTTTCTTTTGAGACAGGTTCTCCTGTATCCCAGGCTGGCCTTGAACTGGCTATGTAGCTGAGGATGACCTTGAACTTCTGATCCTCCCAAGTGCTGGGATTATAGGCAGGCACCACCGTGTTTAGTTTATGAGGTGCTGAGACTTGACTTCAGAGCTACATGCATGCCAGGCAAGCGCTCTACCAACTGAGCTACACCCCCTAGCCCCATCACCTTTCTGCTGAGCGCTTTGGATGTATTCTTTTCATCTTTTCAACACTAATAGCAGAAAGTTTTCATTATTATCTCAAATTTACAGCTGAAGAAATGAAGACAAGGAACTTGCCAAGGGTCGTACAGTAAATACGAAGCCAAATAAAATCCAGGCCAACTAGAGAGGTCCTCGCCTGAATCTCTATGGCACACTGCCACTCTGATCAGACAACATACTAATATGAGCACCAGGTCTAAATGTAATGCCGTAACATGAAGCTATGAGCCGGGCGTGTTGGTGCATGCCTTTAATCCCAGTACAAAAAAGCTAAAAAAAAAAAAAAAAGAAGAAGAAGAAGAAAGAAAGAAAGAAAAAAAAAACTATATTCAGGGGTCTGGAAAGATGGCTTAGCAGTTAAAGCATTTGACTATGAAGCCTAAGGACCCAGGTTTGATTCCCCAGTACCCACATAAGCCAGATGCAACAGATGGCACATGCGTCTGGAGTTCATTTGCAGTGGCTAGAGGCCCTGGTGTGCCTATTCTGCCTCTCTCTCTCTCTCTCAAATAAATGAATGAATGAATAAATAAATAAATAAATATTTTTAATGAATTTTTTGGAGGGGAGGGTTTTTTATATTTTATTTTTATTTATTTATTTACTAGAGAGACAGGAAGAGAGAGAATGGACATGTCAGGGCCACTCTAGCCACTGCAAACTCTAGATACATGAGCCATCATGTGCATCTTGCTTATGAAGGATCTGGCAAATTAAACCTGGGTCCTTAAGCTTTGCAGGCAAGCACCTTAACCGCTAAGTCATCCCTCTAGGCCCAGTTTCCTTTCTTTTTAAAATATTTATTTATTGGGCTGGAGGGATGGCTTAGTGGTTAAGGAGTTTCCCTGCAAAGCTTAAGGACCCAGGTTCGATTACCCAGGGCCCACGTAAGTCAGATGCACAAGGTGGCACATGCTTCTGGAGTTTATTTGCAGTAGCTGAAGGCCCGGGCACGCCCATTCGTTTTCTCTATCTGCCTCTTTCAAATAAATAAATAATTAAAATATATATCTATATATATCCCTGCCTTGTAATACAAATGCGACAGCTAGCTGCATGTGACCCAGTGTGTACGGCTGTAGCCCTTTCATGGCCTCCTTCACAAGCTCTGACCTTTGAGGAGACCCAGGCTTTGAGCAGTGAGGAGTACATTTCCCCAAACCATCCCTGTGACTGATCTCACAGATGATTGTTTATTATACATACACTGGTGTGTGTTCAGCATGTGGATCCTCTGGGATGTACTTAATTTTCAAATTACAACACAAGCATTTCATTTTGAATTGGCTGGTACACTGTAAATGAAGCGCACAGAAGCCAGCTGACTTCCACAGAGATAGAAAACTTGAAAATTACGAGGAGTCATTTATTTCTTCCACCTGATGGCATGCTCTCACTGAAATATGCACACTCGATGTTGACATGGCATTTTAGTTTTAGTGTCTTCATCATGGGAGGACATGTGCTACAGACAGGAGAGCAGTGCAGAGCTGGGACATGACCTAGACATTCACCACGGGAGCTATGGTCTTCATCCTGGGAGGATGTGTGCTCCAGAAAGGAGAGCAGTGCAGGAGCTGGGACATGACCTAGACATTCACCACGGGAGCTATGGTCTTCATCGTGGGAGGATGTGTGCTACAGACAGGAGAGCAGTGCAGGAGCTGGGACACGACCTAGACATTCACCACGGGAACTATGGTCTTCATCCTGGGAGGACGTGTGCTCCAGAAAGGAGGGCAGTGCAGGAGCTGGGACACGACCTAGACATTCACCACGGGAGCTATGGTCTTCATCCTGGGAGGACGTGTGTTCCAGAAAGGAGAGCAGTGCAGAGCTGGGACACGACCTAGACATTCACCACGGGAGCTATGGTCTTCATCCTGGGAGGACGTGTGTTCCAGAAAGGAGAGTAGTGCACAGCTGGGACATGACCTAGACATTCACCATGGGAGCTATGGTCTTCATCCTGGGAGGACGTGTGCTCCAGAAAGGAGAGCAGTGCAGGAGCTGGGACCTGACCTAGACATTCACCATGGGAGCTATGGTCTTCATCCTGGGAGGATGTGTGTTCCAGAAAGGAGAGCAGTGCAGGAGCTGGGACATGACCTAGACATTCACCACGGGAGCTATGGTCTTCATCCTGGGAGGATGTGTGTTCCAGAAAGGAGAGCAGTGCAGGAGCTGGGACATGACCTAGACATTCACCACGGGAACTATGGTCCTTCATCCTGGGAGGACATGTGCTCCAGAAAGGAGAGCAGTCAGGAGCTGGGACATGACCTAGACATTCACCACGGGAACTATGGTCTTCATCCTGGGAGGATGTGTGCTCCAGAAAGGAGAGCAGTGCAGAGCTGGGACATGACCTAGACATTCACCACGGGAGCTATGGTCTTCATCCTGGGAGGATGTGTGCTCCAGAAAGGAGAGCAGTGCAGGAGCTGGGACATGACCTAGACATTCACCACGGGAGCTATGGTCTTCATCCTGGGAGGATGTGTGCTCCAGAAAGGAGAGCAGTGCAGGAGCTGGGACATGACCTAGACATTCACCACGGGAACTATGGTCTTCATCCTGGGAGGATGTGTGTTCCAGAAAGGAGAGCAGTGCAGGAGCTGGGACATGACCTAGACATTCACCACGGGAGCTATGGTCCTTCATCCTGGGAGGATGTGTGCTCCAGAAAGGAGAGCAGTGCAGGAGCTGGGACATGACCTAGACATTCACCACGGGAGCTATGGTCTTCATCCTGGGAGGATGTGTGCTCCAGAAAGGAGAGCAGTGCAGGAGCTGGGACATGACCTAGACATTCACCACGGGAGCTATGGTCTTCATCCTGGGAGGACGTGTGCTCCAGAAAGGAGAGCAGTGCAGAGCTGGGACATGACCTAGACATTCACCACGGGAGCTATGGTCTTCATCCTGGGAGGATGTGTGTTCCAGAAAGGAGAGCAGTGCAGAGCTGGGACATGACCTAGACATTCACCACGGGAGCTATGGTCTTCATCCTGGGAGGACGTGTGCTCCAGAAAGGAGAGCAGTGCAGGAGCTGGGACATGACCTAGACATTCACCACTGGGAGCTATGGTCTTCATCCTGGGAGGATGTGTGTTCCAGAAAGGAGAGCAGTGCAGGAGCTGGGACATGACCTAGACATTCACCACGGGAGCTATGGTCTTCATCCTGGGAGGATGTGTGTTCCAGAAAGGAGAGCAGTGCAGGAGCTGGGACATGACCTAGACATTCACCACGGGAACTATGGTCTTCATCCTGGGAGGACGTGTGCTCCAGACAGGAGAGCAGTCAGGAGCTGGGACATGACCTAGACATTCACCACGGGAGCTATGGTCCTTCATCCTGGGAGGGTGTGTGCTCCAGAAAGGAGAGCAGTGCAGGAGCTGGGACATGACCTAGACATTCACCATGGGAACTATGGTCTTCATCCTGGGAGGACGTGTGCTCCAGAAAGGAGAGCAGTGCAGGAGCTGGAACACGACCTAGACATTCACCACGGGAACTATGGTCTTCATCCTGGGAGGATGTGTGCTCCAGAAAGGAGAGCAGTGCAGAGCTGGGACATGACCTAGACATTCACCACGGGAACTATGGTCTTCATCCTGGGAGGATGTGTGCTCTAGAAAGGAGAGCAGTCAGGAGCTGGGACATGACCTAGACATTCACCACGGGAACTATGGTCTTCATCCTGGGAGGATGTGTGTTCCAGAAAGGAGAGCACTGCAGGAGCTGGGGCGTGACCTAGACATTCACCACGGGAGCTATGGCCTTCATCCTGGGAGGATGTGTGTTCCAGAAAGGAGAGCAGTGCAGGAGCTGGGACATGACCTAGACATTCACCACGGGAGCTATGGTCCTTCATCCTGGGAGGATGTGTGCTCCAGAAAGGAGAGCAGTGCAGGAGCTGGGACATGACCTAGACATTCACCACGGGAGCTATGGTCTTCATCCTGGGAGGGTGTGTGCTCCAGAAAGGAGAGCAGTGCAGAGCTGGGACATGACCTAGACATTCACCACGGGAACTATGGTCTTCATCCTGGGAGGATGTGTGCTCCAGAAAGGAGAGCAGTGCAGAGCTGGGACATGACCTAGACATTCACCACGGGAACTATGGTCTTCATCCTGGGAGGACGTGTGCTCCAGAAAGGAGAGCAGTGCAGAGCTGGGACATGACCTAGACATTCACCACGGGAACTATGGTCCTTCATCCTGGGAGGATGTGTGCTCCAGAAAGGAGAGCAGTGCAGAGCTGGGACATGACCTAGACATTCACCACGGGAACTATGGTCTTCATCCTGGGAGGATGTGTGCTCCAGAAAGGAGAGCAGTGCAGGAGCTGGGACATGACCTAGACATTCACCACGGGAGCTATGGTCTTCATCCTGGGAGGATGTGTGCTCCAGAAAGGAGAGCAGTGCAGAGCTGGGACACGACCTAGACATTCACCACGGGAGCTATGGTCTTCATCCTGGGAGGATGTGTGTTCCAGAAAGGAGAGCAGTGCAGGAGCTGGGGCATGACCTAGACATTCACCACGGGAGCTATGGTCTTCATCCTGGGAGGACGTGTGTTCCAGAAAGGAGAGCAGTGCAGGAGCTGGGACATGACCTAGACATTCACCACGGGAACTATGGTCTTCATCCTGGGAGGATGTGTGTTCCAGAAAGGAGAGCAGTGCAGGAGCTGGGACATGACCTAGACATTCACCACGGGAACTATGGTCTTCATCCTGGGAGGATGTGTGCTCCAGAAAGGAGAGCAGTGCAGGAGCTGGGACATGACCTAGACATTCACCACGGGAGCTATGGCCTTCATCCTGGGAGGATGTGTGATCCAGAAAGGAGAGCAGTGCAGAGCTGGGACATGACCTAGACATTCACCACGGGAGCTATGGTCTTCATCCTGGGAGGACGTGTGCTCCAGAAAGGAGAGCAGGGCAGGAGCTGGGACATGACCTAGACATTCACCACGGGAACTATGGTCTTCATCCTGGGAGGATGTGTGCTCCAGAAAGGAGAGCAGTGCAGAGCTGGGACATGACCTAGACATTCACCACGGGAGCTATGGCCTTCATCCTGGGAGGATGTGTGATCCAGAAAGGAGAGCAGTGCAGAGCTGGGACATGACCTAGACATTCACCACGGGAGCTATGGCCTTCATCCTGGGAGGACGTGTGCTCCAGAAAGGAGAGCAGGGCAGGAGCTGGGACATGACCTAGACATTCACCACGGGAACTATGGCCTTCATCCTGGGAGGGTGTGTGCTCCAGAAAGGAGAGCAGTGCAGGAGCTGGGACGTAACCTAGACATTCACCACGGGAGCTATGGTCTTCATCCTGGGAGGACGTGTGCTCCAGAAAGGAGAGCAGTGCAGAGCTGGGACATGACCTAGACATTCACCACGGGAACTATGGTCTTCATCCTGGGAGGATGTGTGCTCCAGAAAGGAGAGCAGTGCAGAGCTGGGACGTGACCTAGACATTCACCACGGGAGCAATGGCCTTCATCCTGGGAGGATGTGTGCTCCAGAAGGAGTTGGTGTGACTAAGAGCTTACTGTATGTCAAACACTGTGCTAGACACTTTATATCCCTTACTTCATTTCAATTTTACAACCATCTGAGGGAGGAACTATTCTTGCCCATATTGTATAGGTGGGGAACCCCCACACCCCAAAACTCAGAACCTCCCAAGTCCACATAGCTTCGCAGCCACAGAGCCAGGATCCAAATCCAGGTACTGTTATATCTATTGCCTGAATCCTTAACCATTAGGTTATGGATTTTCTTACAAAAGGAGTTATTTACTTTAATCCTTTGGAAGATGAAGCAAAAAGGAGGTAAGGAGGCTATTAGGTTGAATGATACAAAAGAGCTGGCTATTTTGTAGGTCAAAGAGGTAAAATATTGGCAATTCCAAAGAGTTCTATCAAATAATCATAGTTGAACAGGTAATGAATTTTCTAAACATGGTAACAGGACTAAAGTGATGAAGTGCTATTAGGTTTTGGCATCATCATCCTGGGAACAAAAGTGTTCTTTTTTCTTTTTCTTTTTTATTTGAGAGAGTGAGAGAGAGAGAGAAAGAGAAAGAGAATTGGCATGCCAGGGCCTCAGCCACTACAATTGAACTCCAGATGCTTGCGCCACCTAGTGCACATGTGTGACCTTGCACTTGCCTCACCTTTGTGCATCTGGCTTATGTGGGATCTGGAGAGAGAGCAAACCTGTGTCCTTAGGCTTCACAGGCAAATACCTTGACTACTAAGTCATCTCTCCAGCCTCAAAAGTGTTCTTTGATAACTGGGCTCTAACCCTGGAACTCTTTCTCTATTCATATCATATGGCATATACTATATTCATTATACTACAGTCTATCCTATAGTATAAGTGAACACACATTCTTTGTGTTTGTGCATATATAGCTAACATGGACTAGGAAGAGCTCTCTTCCTTTCAAGGCACTCTATATGTATTTCAAAATATTTTGACTTATTTATTTGAGAGACAGAGAAAGAGAGTGAGCATGAGTGTTTCAGTACCTCTTGCCACTTGCAAACAGACTTCATACACATGTACCACTTTGTATGTGGCTAGTTTTAGATGGGTATTGGGGAATTGAACCGAGGTCCTTTGGCTTTGAAGGCAAGCTCCTTAACCGCTAAGCCATCTCTCCAGCCCTTAGTACTTATTTTTAAACAACTGGACCTTGAGAGTTACTGGCACCTCTGAATCAAAAAGTCTAATTGATATTTTAATTGATTTTTTTTTCCTATTTAATAGAAAATTTGCTACATGTTACTTGTAAGACCCTGCAGGATTTGAATGTTTTGTGTTATGTACTCCTTTCAGAACAAATAAACCAGTAGCTTTACAAACATACTAAGAGCGGGTTACTCTTATTAGTTAAACAGTCTACAACAGCATTTGATACTGTTGCCTATGTTTTAAAAGCATAACAAACTGGGCGTGGTGGCACATGCCTTTAATCCCAGCACTTGGGAGGCAGAGGCAGGAGGATCACTGTGAGTTCGAGGCCACTCTGGACTACATAGTGAATTCCAGGTCAACCTCAGCTAGAGTGAGACCCTACCTCGAAAAACCAAAAACCAAATAATAATAATAATAATAATAAAAGCATAGCAACTCTTTTTATTGACATGTGTATGGTGTACATGCATGTATATGTGCATGTTTGCATGTGTGTGAGTGTGTGAGTGTACATGCACGTGCACTTGGGTATGCATGTGTGTGGAGGCCAAAGGTTGACATGGAGTGTCTTCCTCCATCACTGTCCACCTTATTTTTTATTTTTTTAATGTTTGAGGTAGGGTCTCACTGTAGCCCAGGCTGACCTGGAATTCACCATGTAGTCTCAGGCTGGCCTCGAACTCACAGCAATCCTCCTACCTTTGCCTCCCAAATGCTGGGATTAAAGGCGTGCGCCACCACGCCTGGCTGCCCACCTTATTTATTTGAACCCAGGATTCATAGATTCAGCTGGCTTCCCTGGGAATCTTCATCTCTACCTAACAAGTGCTGAGCTCACTGGTGAGTTACCACACCCACCTGGTATTTACATGGGCCCTTGGGATCCAAACTGAGGACCTCATTCTTGCGCAGCAAGCGCTTTATCCACTGAGCCATCTTGCCAGCCCCAGCAACTCTCAATCTAAGTCCTTTTTAATCTTTCTCTTCATGCCCACATACTACTGGGAAATCTCCAAGAAAATCAGAAACAGGTTTCTATCTGATATTGTCTTTAGTATGGCTGCGAGTAGCTTCTCGAAAGATACTTGCACTTTTGGTTGGCTATTGTTGAAGTGGCAGGAGGCTGTTGTGCCCATGTCCTTTCCTCATCTGAGGAAAGATCAACACCATTTTCTATGACAGCTTGGGAAACACTTCAGCTGTCTTGTTAGTATTGCAGCAATAGATGCCCAGTGAAGAAGGGAGCAGGTGAAAGAGTTAGGATGAAGAGAAGTCACAGGTATTTTATTAGAACAAAGTCATTATGCTGTGCCAGAAAAAAGGGAAGAAAGTCAAGTACAATAGATAAAAGAAGCAATTATATGTAATTAAAAACTTCAAGATCAAAGAACCTCAACAAAGCTTTCAAGCCTGTGAGTCGAACTCTCTAGGCGGAGGCTGCATAACACACACTTTGTTCTGGATTCGAACGTACTTAACACAAGTACTGACTCACCGCAGGGTTGCTTCCCCAGGAGTAGCCAGACTATTTGAAAACCACGAGGCCAATTCCCAAAGTCATCTTTTTAGCCTTTGGAAGTGTTTTTGGCTGTTTTGGGTTGTTTTTGTTTGTTTGTGTTTTTCTTTCTCTATATCCCATTTCACACGGCTCTGAGCTTGTCATCTTATGATTTCATTTAATGACTAGTCAGTAACCATGAGGGTTTTCATCTATCTTGGCAACTTATCTGTTTTTAAATAATGCCTCATTGAAGATTAGTCATTGTTGAGTTAGATCATAAATCGTTTGTAGCTGTGGTCAGTTGCCAATAACAGAAAAACCTCATTAAATGTGGCTTCTGTTTGGTTGACTTGCTGAGGAACTCAGTCTGTGCTCATGGACTTCAAGGGAGGTGGGGTTGAGATAGGGCCTCCCTGTGGAGCCCTGGCTAGCCTTGAACTCACAATCCTCCTGCCATAGCTTCCCTAGTACTGGGATGATAAGAAGGCAGCATTATTGTCCAGGTCATAAACATGAGATATTTTAGCAACTCCTTAGTAGTTTTTACCCAAGTACTAGACATAAAACAAGATATCTCATTGCTCACCAAGTCTGAGTTAGGAAATCATGTACATAACACTATAAATAATCACATAGTGTCTACTTCTCCTGAAAAGGTAACTATTGATTCAAATAATTTTATCATCCAGCTTAGACACAGAACTAGGACTTCTAGGTAAAATAAAGTTATGTTCAGTTAAGTCTGGATTTCCACTAAACAATGAATAATTTTTAATATATCCTAGATATTAAGTGGGACATATTAATACTAAAACATTCATTGTTTTGTCTGTCTTGTCCTGTGTTTTCATTTTTGCTAAATCTGGTCATCCTAAACTGAACACAATGGGTTCTAACAAATAAATAACGAATTAACTAATCCATAACAAAAGATCATACAGCATTCTTGGGCTGGGGAGATGGCTCAGTGGATAAATCATTTGCTTCACAACTCTGAGTACCTGAGTTTGGATCCCCAGATGCCACCTAAAAGCTGGAAGCCATGGCAGGCTTCAATCGTCCCAGGGTACCTACGATGAGAAGGGAGTCAGAGGCAGGAGAACGTAGGAGCTCATGAAAGGAGCAATGGATGACCAGGAGAGACCCTGCCTCCGATGAGGTGGAAGGTGAGGGCCGACCTCAGAGCAATCCATGACCTTCACATGTGCACTGTAACACGCCTACACCTGGACTCGCACACGTGAACATGCACACACATAAACAAAGGAACAAACATCCTCCAAGTAGGAAGAATAAATAGCAAACGAGGACTTCTGCCCTGATATTGTGTGAGCCAAGATAGCCTGAACCTCTGTCTTACAACCTACAAGTGCTAGATAAAATATATTTTTTTTCGAAGTATTGCTAGCTGCCAAGAATGTAAGCACATTTAGAAGCCAAAGCAAAGGAAAAGTGCTGAAGGACAACTGCTGAAAACTGGAGACCTTACTCTCACTTCTGACAACCATGTGAGCGAGACAAAACCCAAAGCCCTGTGGGATAGAGGAAATCTTCGACCACCCCCCTACAATCTCAGTTCAGAGTAAAGCAGACATCCCTCACCAAAGGGGCCAGTGCAGAACTGATTATCTTCAGCCTGATGCTGAGTGGAAGAAATTCCTCCTGAGAACTCATGCCCATCAACCAGCCCTTATGTGATCCTGCAGCCCAAATTTATACTGCCTACAGATCCTGAGACCCTCAAGACAAACTGACCAAAGCGTTCCTGTCTACTAAGTGCATCAAGTATCTGCAAGAAGCAAATATAAGCCCTCTCAAGAAATCATTTTCAATCAAAATCTCAATGAATTTTCATTGGAAGTTCCAAGTGTGCTATAAAAACAGTCACAATGGAAGTCGGGTGTGGTGGCACATGCCTTTAATCCCAGCACTTGGGAGGCAGAGGTAGGAGGATCACTATGAGTTCAAGGCCACCCTGAGACTACAGAGTGAATTCCAGGTCAACTTGAGCTAGAGTGAGACTCTACCCCCCAAAAAACCTAAACAAGTAGACATTGCATGCCTTATATTTGGCCAACCAGGCTAAATGAGCCAACGGGTGCAATAGTGGCATGTATGTTATGGGAGAAACCAACCACTCTCTAACTGGACTGGAGGCCTGCTCCATGGGAGGGAAATACATCCCTGATACTGAAAACCTACAACAGGGGGTAGTCATGAGCCCTAGGGGTGTAATGTCTGCTGGTGTCTGGCAAAATGTATATACTATGCTCACCAAAGTGCCCAGTAAGCACTTCTCTTAATGTTCATATCCATATATTATTGCTACTCCCAGTTTTGGTAGAGAACATTCTCTTTTCAGATGGCAGGGACCTTGGGTTGACTCAGAAGGCACCATGGTGCTAAGAAGAAGTGATAGAGGAATGCCCAGCACTGAAATATCTTCCATGGCTCCGGGTCCATTGTGGAAGAGGTGGCAGAAAGAATGTAAGAGCTAAAGGAAGGATAGGAAAACGTGCTCCTCCAGACACAAAATGGCCTGGATATCCATGACCTCACAGTGCCTGACACTACCTACAGAAGACCATCATAATAGGAGGAAAAGATCATGACATCAAAATAAAAGAGAGACTGATTGAGAGGGGGAGGGGATATGATGGAGAGTAGAGTTTCAAAGGGGAAAGTGAGGGGGAGGGAGGGAATTACCATGGGATATTGTTTACAATTATGGAAGTTGTCAATAAAAATAATAATATAAAGTAAGTAAAAATAAAAAAATGTTTTTTAATATATTTATTTATTTATTTGGAAGAGGGAGAGAGAGAGAGGGAGAATGGGTGTGCCAGGGCCTCCCGCCACTCAAACAAACTCCAGATGCATGTGCCCCCTTGTGAAGCTGGCTAATATGGGTCCTGGGAAATCAAACCAGGGTCCTTTGGCTTTGCAGGCAAATGCCTTAACCGCTAAGCTATCCCTCCAGCCCCCCAAAAATGTTTTTAAAAGGAAAAACAAACAAACAAACAAAAACAGTCACAGTGCATATGGAAAGCAAAGCCAAAAGAACAAAGACCCCAGCACCAGATCTGTGTATAGTTCAGCTATCAGCTCAGGGTGGTGATAGACACTCCCTGGTCATCCCATCATTTAAGAGGCTGAGGCAAGAGGAGTTTGAGGCGAGCCTGCATGCAGAGTGAGACCATGCCTAGAAAAATCAAAACAGGGACAGGTATGCTGGTGCACACCTTTATTCCGAGCTTTCAGGAGGCTATGGCAGGAGGATCATTGTGAGTTCAAGGCCAGCCTGAGACTCCATAGTGAATTCCAGGTCAGCCTGGGCTAAAGTGAAACCCTACCTGGGCGTGGGGGTGGGGAATCAAAACAGAGCTGGGGAGATTGCTCACTGGTTAAAGCGTTCATTGTTCAAGCCTGAGTACCCAAGTTTGATCCTCGGACCCAGAACCCTTGGTGAACTACTGTTACCTCAGCATGCTGATGGCAAAATGGAAGGCAGAGACAGGAGAAATTTCTGGAAGCTCACAGCGAGTGCAGCAAAGAATGACAGAGCAAGATTCAAAGAGCGAAATCCTGCCTCAGATGAGGTGGAAAGGTGAAGACCCATCTGGAAAGTTCTTCTCTGACCTCCACATGCAGTCTGTGATGCCTCCACACACTCACACACTCACACACACACGTGTGTGTGCACACATATGCATAGTACACACACAATTTTTTAAAATTTATTATTTATTTGCAAGCAAAGGGAGAGAGATATGGGCTTTCCAGGGCCTCCGCCACCACAACCGAACTCCAGATGCTTGCACCATTCCGTGCAACTGGCTTTACGTGAGTACTAGGGAGGTGAACCTGGGCTGTTAGGCCTCATAAGCAAGTTTCCTTAGCTCCTGAGTCCTCACATTTTTTTTTTCAAGGTAGGGTCTCACTCTAGTACAGGCTGACCTGGAACTCACTCTGTAGTCCCAGGCTGATTTCAAACTCACAGCCTGTCCTTCTGCCTCTGCCTGCCAAGTGCTGGGATTAAAGGTATGCGCCACCATGCCCAACACATACACAAAAAAATTTTTTTTAAAGAAAATAGAATTCGGATATCAGACATGGATTGTACTCTATCTTATCCACCCAATCCTGTCTCATCCATATCATTTAAACAAATTAACATTTAAGGAAATAGGTGGTAGGCTTAGCAAACAGATGCAGTGTCCACACAGAGTGCAGCAGTGTCCAGAGAGCAGTCCACACAAGGGTCCACACAGAGTGCAGTGTCCACGTAGAATACAGTGCCCATGCAGAGTGCAGTGTTGACACAGACTTCAGTGCCCACACAGATTGCAGTGTCTAGAGAGCAGTTGATACAGAGTGCAGTGTCCACACAGAGTGCAGTGTCCACACAGAGTGCAGTGTTGACACAGACTTCAGTGCCCATACAGATTGCAGTGTCCAGAGAGCAGTCGATGCAGAGTGCAGGGTCCACACAGAGTGCAGTGTCCACACAGAGTGCAGTGTCCATGCAGAGTGCAGTGTCTAGAGAGCAGTCAACGCAGTGTAGTGTCCACACAGAGTGCAGTGTCCATGCAGAGTGCAGTGTCAACACAGAGTGCAGTGTTGACACAGAGTGCAGTGTCCACACAGAGCGCAGTGTCCACACAGAGTGCAGTGTCCACACAGACTTCAGTGTCCACACAGATTGCAGTGTCCAGAGAGCAATTGATGCAGAGTGCAGTGTCCACACAGAGTGCAGTGTCCATGAAGAGTGCAGTGTCCACACAGACTTCAGTGCCCACACAGATTACAGTATCCAGAGAGCAGTCGACGCAGAGTGTGCTCACGTGTGCTCAGGCATCATCATCCCAGGAGCCCGGATGCAGCGGGACAGCATGACCGCACCCGCATCTGGAGGCAGCGGGCTCAGAGGCTGGAGTTCAGCACTGTGCTCTGGGCTGGCAGCAGGAGCTGCTTCTGGACGTCCACTAGCTCCGGTGCTGAAAGTGGGCCGCTGTGTGACGGGAAGACGGGGCCAGCCACGGGTCAAAGGACAGGGGATCCAGTCTGACTGGTGACACAGATGTGTGAGAAGCCCTGCAAGGCCCAGGATTGGGCCCAGGTTTCCACCAGCTGAGAAAGGCTGAGGCAAAGGAAAGGAGGCTAAAGCAAGGGTGCCTTGCTGTCCTCATCCGTCCTCTCCAGGCATTCATTCTTCTAGGTCAGAAGCTTTTGTTTAATATGTTTTATTTATTTATTTACTTGAGAGAGAGAGAGAGAACGAGTGCACCAGGGCCTCCAGCTACTGCAAACAAACTCCAGATGCATGCGCCACCTTGTGCATCTGACTTATGTGGGTCCTGGAGAGTCGAACTGGGATCCTTTGGCTTTGCTGGCAAATGCCTTAACCGCTAAGCCATCTCTCCTGCCCCCTGAAGGTTTTATTTATTTATTTATTTATTTATTTGACAGCAAGAGAGCAAGAGAAGGCCCTTTCTGCTGGCAGATCTGCACTCACACATCTTCAGCTTTCAGAAACTGCGTCTTCAATTACGTGGAGATTGCCGGTACTAATTAATGCCTAGATAAGACTGTGAGTTGGCGACGAAGCCAAATGAAACATGATGCTGTTGTTTTGACTTTTAAACAAATTCTTTTTCCCAGGCAACAACCAAATGGAAAAATAAATTTTCTAATACTATTTATAGATAAGCTTGCATAACTCATTACCAACCTAAAGAAATAAAACTACTGTAAGAAAGTTTCGCCGGGTGTGGCGGTGCACGCTTTTAATCCTAGCATTTGGGATGCAGAGGTAGGAGGATTGCTGTGAGTTCGAGGCCACCCTGAGACTGCATAGTGAATTCCAGGTCAGCCTGGGCTACAGTGAGACCCTACCTTGAAACACACAAACAAAAACAAAAACAAAGAAAGTTTTGATGGTAAAAGAAAAAAAAAATCACCAGAAATTGTTTTTTTCACCCCTGTGGAAATACGACACCATCTATAACAAATGTGTCTGTGTGTGTGTACGAGTGCACGTGTGTGCGCACGCACATGCTCACACTGGAAATCAAGTCCAGAGCCATGCACACGCTAGGCAACTGCTCTACCACTGAAGAATATCCCTCTCTGCTTCCTTCCTTTCTTCTTTCCTTCTTCCTCCCTCCCTCCCTCCCTATCTTCCTTCTGCTCTCCCTACTTTCCTTTTTTCACTGTACTGTTTTCCAAGGTAGGGTCTCACTCTAGTCCAGGTTTCACCTCACAGCCATCCTCCTACCTCTGCCTCCTGAGTGCTGGGATCAAAGGCGTGTGCTGCCACGCCCGGTTCTTTCTTTTCTTTAACTCAGTGAGTCCCAAGAATCATTCATTATTCACTCCACAGTAATTACATACCTTTTCTGTCACAGGCCCTCTGCTAGTGATAACCTGGTAAATTAGATGTCGTCCCCAACTTGGAAGGACTTATTGCTAGTGGAGGGAGAAAGCTATTTCATAGGCAGCTAACAACAACAACAACAAATATTCCTAATAAAATCCTTTAGTAGGGCTGGAGAGATGACTTAGCAGTTAAGGCACTTGCTTGCAAAGCCTAAGGACCCAGGTTCCATTCCCCAGGACCCATGTAAGCTAGATGCACAAAGTGGCACATGCATCTGGAGCTCATTTGCAGTGTCTGGAGGTCCTGCCTATTCTCTCTTTCATTGATAAATAAATAAATAAAATATTTTAAAACAGGGCTGGAGAGATGGCTCAGTGGTTAAGGCACTTGCCTACAAAATCTAACAACCCAAGTTCAATTCCCCACTGCCCATGTAAAGCCAGATGTACAAGATGGTGCATGCATCTGGAGTTTGTTTACAGTGGCTTGAGGACCTGGTTTGCCCATTCTGTCTGTCTCTTCTATCTCTCTCTGCTTGCAAATACATAAATAAAGAAATCCTTTTCAAAATATTGTAAAAATAAAAAATCTTATAGTAGATGAATTAATAAAAGCTAATGATGGTTGCTAAGTATTACATGAAATGTAATGAGCTCTTACTAGATACCTACTTTGTTATATAGCTCTATATTTTATGTATAAGATATAGGGAAAGCTATTCTGTAGAAATAATATGTTTTTAGATTTGAGAAAATGGCGAGCTATATAATATCATGGTCAGATTTAATAATCAAAATCAATATCAGCAATCAAATTTATCACTCATGATAGGCATATGAGGTTGGTACTGTTACTACAGATGAAGAAACCGAGAACAGAGAAGTTTAAAATTGGCTCCAGTTAATAAGAGTGCAGGTGGGTGCAAATCAGTGATTTCTGGCAGTTGAGAGAAAAATCCATGAGAACTCATGAAAAGCATTTAGTTGATGGCTGGTAGTGGACATAGAGGATGGAGGTGAGCTTAGGGCAGTCCTAGAGAGAGAGAGAAGCCGGCCGTGGTGGGGCACGCCTTTAATTCCAGCAGTTGGGAGGCAGAGATAGGAGGATTTCCATGAGTTCGAGGCCAGTCTGAGACTACATAGTGCATTCCAGGTCAGCCTGGGCTAGAGTGAGACCCTACCTCGAAAAATCAAGAAGAGAGAGAGAGAGAGAGAGAGAGAGAGAGAGAGAGAGAGAGAGGGGGGCCAGGGGCTGGAGGTAGCCTGTAACATCCATGAGTTGTTAGAGAAGTAGGGGGGCAGTGCTGAGGGAGGGGGCACTAAGGGAGGAGTGGAAAGCCCAGGCAACCTGGGGGAGGAGGCAGGGGGCTCACTGGGGGCCTCATGTCTCCTTACTGAGGAGTGGCAGGATTGCTCCCCTGACGGCACTTAAGCAGGGGAGTGACAGCCTTGGATTTGCATTTCATAGAAATTCCTCCTGCAGCAGTAGTGTGGATTAGAGAAAGAAGGCAGGAAGCATTCTGTCTCCCTTACTCAGGAGAGCTGGAGAGTAACTGAGGAGCCCTCAGACGTCTGCTCAGAGAGAGCCAGGCTGCACTGCGGTGTTAGGGAAAATCCCTGAATGTCTTTCAACAAAGAAGAAGCTAATCAATTATTGTAGAGTCTCATAATGGGATATCACATGGTAGTTAAAATGAATGAATTAGGGCAACACTTGTCAGTAGGAGAAAGAATAAAATTAAGTGAAGGAAAGAGGAAGCAAAGGTTATATACAATATGATAGTCCTTTAGGAAAGTTTAAAAAACATTATGAAAAACAAAACACACTATGAAACATGCTTCTAATTGTATATGAACTTACAAATACCCATAATATAGATGAAGGATGGACTTAGGGACAGGAGTGAGTTAGCCAAGGTGGGCTCAAATATATATATATATATATTCAGGCTGGGCATAATAGCACACACCTTTGATTCCAGCACTCGGGAGGCAGAGGTAGGAAAATCCCTGTGAGTTCAAGGTCAGCCTGAGACTACAGAGTGAAACCCTTTCTTGAAAAAAATACAAACGATTTTTTTCTCAAGATGTCTGCAGATAAGGATGGGGATTCCTGAAGCTGTGTTTGTGATGTGGATTCCTTTGTGAAACAACCTGGGGATGAGACTGCAGACCCAGTATTAAAGAAGTGGGATGAACAATATCAGAAGTATAAGTTTATGGAGCTCAGCCTCCCTCAGAAGAAAAGGAGGCTAAAAGGTCAAATTCCTGAAATGAAGCAGACGTTGGAAATCCTAAAGTACATACAGAAGAAAAAGAAGTCCACTAATCCAATGGAGACCAGGTTCTTACTGGCAGATAACCCATAGGCAAAGCTGCAGTTCCTCCGACTGATACAGGGTGCCTGTGGTTGGGGGCTAATGTAATGCTTGAATACGACACTGATGAAGCTCAGGCATTATTGGAAAAGAATTTATCGACTGCTACAAAGAATCTGGATTCTCTTGAGGAAGACCTTGCCTTTCTTCGAGATCAATTTACCACTACAGAAGTCAATATGGCCAGAGTTTATAATTGGGATGTAAAAAGCAGAAACAAAGATGATTCTACCAAGAGCAAAGCTGGCAATTGAAAATGTGGCTCAAGTTTTCGAACATGTTATTTTAAATGACCCAGTGTTTATCCTAAAAGATTGACATAACTCTGAACGATTATTTTTCATAGCAAGAATAATTAAAACTTTAAAATCCATTTTATTTATTTATAAAAGCAAAGTTAATTTCGAATATTTTCTGAAATTAACCGTATTTTTCTCATATTTCCCAGCAAAATTAATGCTGCTTTCATCATTCATTTATTTTGTCTGTCATAAGACAACTCTTAACTGAAGTGGCCGAAAACTCCAAAATATCTCTCACCAGGAAGAGAATTTTGCAGAACCTTAAACTTGGCCTACTAGCCTCCAAAATGGATTGCTATGGAGGCTGAAGGCTGGACACCAGCACAGTTTACTTTTTCTTTATTGGTTGATGGATGTTGTTCTCCCTTGATGTGGTCAATCTTTCAGAGGTAGGAAAGACTGACAGCTCTAATAGTTGTAAACTTGTTTCTTTTAGTGCCTGTAGGACATTCTAGTCCTTTGTTGCTGTTGTCTTCTGTCAATGGGGTTTCATGCGTTACTGCTCAACCAGTAACAATTATGATATTCAGGACCTACCAAAAATAGTAATTTTGCCTTTCTACACAGTGTGAGGGCTATTGAGACAACACTTTTAACCCCTAAGATAAGTGCATAGTGTCTTTGTAATGCCAGTGTAGGGGAGATCTTGGTAAACGTGAGATAACACTACCCATTCAAAACCCTCAGCTAAGGTCATTTTGTATTATGTAACAGTCCTCCAAAGCATCTTGAACAAGAAATTAAGGTAAATGTAAATCTGCGGTGGTTGGAAAGAGTTGCAAGGTTTTTTTTTTTTTTTTTTTTTTTTTTTTTTTCCCGAGGTAGGTAGGGTCTCACGATAGCGCAGGCTGACCTGGAATTCACTATGTAGTCTCAGGGTGGCCTCGAACTCATGGCGATCCTCCTACCTCTGCCTCCCAAGTGCTGGGATTAAAGGCATGTGCCACCACACCCGGTTTGCAAGCTTTTTTTATTCATGTTAAAACTGCATAGGAATAGTAACATATCTGTGGAAAGCCATTGATATTATGGCAAAAGTACTTGGCAACATAGATTCTGATAAAAACCCATGTATTATTCCATCACCATGTAGTAAAAAATATAATTGTATGACGTTTTGTACTTGTATTTCATGTTAGTAAAACAGTGATGTTGAAATTATGGTACTGTTTTCATGTTATCCTCTGTCTTAATCTGTTTGGGCTGCCATGACAGAGTACCTTAAGCCAGCTAAGACAGGCATTTATTTCTCATGATTTCGGAGGTTAGTAGACCAAGTTTAAGGTTCTGGAAAATTCTCTTCCTGGTGAGGGATATTTTGGGGTTCATCAACAGTGCCTTCTTGCTGTGCCATCAAGGGAACCCTTGGTGTTCTTTTATAAGGGCACTAATCCCATTTGTGAGGCCAGAGCCCTCATGAAGTAATCATTTCTCAGGGGCCCACATCCAAATTATCATAATTCTTAGAGTTAGAATTTTAACATGTGAATTTTACCACAACAAAAACATTCAGACTCTATCGCCTTTCTAAAGTTACCATGAGTCTCTTCACATGTTTGTAAAATTTATTTACTTACACCTAAGTAGTGTGTCCCCAAAACAGTATATTTGTAGAAAGAACATAAAATTATTTTGGAAGGAATACAGATAAAAGATTTGGGTCTGTGAGATGTCTAAGTTTCTTGACCCAGATTTTCTTTCATAATTTTTAATTTGAAGTTTTTAAGGTTTCTGAGTTATTGTAAGCACTACTTTTTCCCACACTATAGTAGGGATGTTGGTACAAAATGTCCATGATAATATTACAAGAATGTTTTTCTTCTCTGAACATCTTTATTTATATTAAAGTCTATGAAGATTTAAATGGGAATTTTTATTCTTTCTTTCTTTTTTGTTTTGTTTTATTCTAAAATAGGAATTTTTAGATAATGCAAATAATATGAATAAAGGTCTTTAGTGATATTAATCATATGGCACAAATTAAGTTCATTATTCAATAAGTGTTTATCCAGTATGTGTCATGAACAGTATCAAGTTGTATTAAATGACAGATATTTAATACTAAGAAAAAGAAAAAAATACAAACATCAAAACAACTACTATATATATATATATATATATATATATATATATACATATATATATTTCTTTTTAAAAGCAGTAAATATAATATTAAGGTTTTAAATATATATTTTATTTATTTATTTATTTGAGAGAGAGAGAGAGGCAGCTAGAGGGAGAGATGGCTTAGCAGTTAAGGCGTTTCCTGGCAAAGCCAAAGGGACCCAGGTTCTATTCTTCAGTACCCACGTAAAGCCAGATGCACAAGGTGACACATACACCTGGAGTTTATTTACAGTGGCCGGAGGCCCTGTCATGCCCATTCCCTCTGTCTGTATCTCCTATCTTTCTCTCACAGAAAGAAGGAAGGAAAGAAAGAAAGAAGAAAGAAAGAGGGAAGGAAGAGGGAAGAAAGGAAGAAGAAAGAAAGATTTTTGAGTAAACGAGTGATTTATGATTCTTTGTACTCAACTGCATGTTGGTTCAAAAATATTTTTAAACATTTAAGCTTGGATCTAGAAGTGTATTCTTTCTTTAGCAAAGAGCAGAGAGAAAGAGCACTCTGATAATAGGAGGGGATGTCCAGGAAAGCAGTGACAGGAACCTGAACTGATGCAAGGCAGTAGGAATGAGGAGGTCAGGAGAGATGGGAAGCAGGTGACTGCTGGGTCATGGGAAGTAGGGGAGAGAATGGAATCCAAGCGGCTCAACAGCGTCTGGCTTGCATTACTGAGTGGGTGGTGAGGCCAATCACCAGGAACGGGAATGGAGGAGGAGAAATAACAGGTTTGACTTGGGTGTGGTGCAGGGAGATCGGTTTCAGACACATTCAGCTTAAGCTTCTTCTAAGAAAAAATGTCCAATATGTAGTTTGATATTCAGGCCAGGGGTCCAAGATGTGGGATAGGAATATAAATTTGGTCATTGGAGACTATGAATTTTATTTTAGGAATAAATACAGAGTATACTTCAAATAACAACTAAAATACATTTAATATGGGCTGGAGATATGGCTTAGTGGTTAAGGCACTGGCCTGCAAAGCCTAAGGACCCAGGTTTGATTCCCCAGTACCCACATAAAGGCAGATGTACAAAGTGGTACATGAATCTGGAATTTGTTTGTAGCTGCAAAAGGCTTGGGCATGCCCATTCTCTCTCTCTCTCTCCTTGCAAATAAATAAATAAAAATGAAAAAAATACATTTAATAGAAGAACTCAGTCATACAAAGTATCATGTGTGAGTAAAATATTAATCCTGACTTTCTCTTTTTTAATAATTTTTTTGCTTATTTTTATTTATTTATTTGAGAGCATCAGACAAAGAGGCAGAGAGAGAGAGAAAGAGAGAGGGAGGGAGAGAATGGGCACGGCAGGGCCTCCAGCCACTGCAAACGAACTCCAGATGCACGTACCACCTTATGCATCTGGCTTATGTGGGTCCTGGGGAACTGAGCCTTGAACCAGGGTCCTTAGGCTTCACAGGCAAGTGCTTAACCGCTAAGCCATCTCTCCAGCCCCTAATCCTGACTGTCAGTCAATGTGTTTGAGTCTCTTATAGGGAGCAGTAACCTGTGGCATATCAGAGTAGATGACCTAGGGTATATTGTTCTAGTTCCTTTTCCCCATGAGGAGGCACTTAACTATGATCCATAAGCAAAAGGCATGGCTAAACCACTACTGCAAAGCCAGACTGCTGTTGGTAAGCCTAACATTGCTCAGGAGACCACAAAGAGTCAACAACAGTGATTCAGATGGTTAATTGACTGAACCTGGATCCTATGCCCTAGACCTGGGAACCAGTTTTTTTTCTTTTCTTTCTTTCTTTCTTTCTTTCTTTCTTTCTTTCTTTCTTTCTTTCTTTTTTTTTTTTTTGGTTATGAGGTTGGGTCTAGCTCAGGCTAACCTGGAATTTACTATGTAGTCTCAGGGGAGCCTTGAACTCACTGTGATCCTCCTGCTTCTGCCTTCCAAGTGTTGGGGAACCAGCATTTTGAGTAGCCTAGGATGGCCACTGATTGGTTAGTGTTTAATCTCTCTGTCTTAGCGTCCTTATGCCTAAAATGGGATAAAAATAGCATCTATCTGGGCATGGTGGCTCACGCCTTTAATGCCAGCACTCTGGGAGGCAGAGGTAGGAGGATGGCCATGAGTTCGAGGCCACTCTGAGACTACATAGTGAATTCCAGTCCAGCCTGGGCTGGAGCGAAACCCTACCTCAAAAAGAAAAGAAAAGAAAAGAAAGAAAAGGAAAGAAAAGAAAAAGGCATCTATTTTTGGATTCATTGTAAGGTTTAAGTGAGTTAATTTACGTCAAGTACTTATAATAAATAGTGTTTAGCATTCTAGTGTAAACATTCCAATAAAAGTGAATTACTATAATTAACTGTATATGTATCACAATGGTACTGGACCACCATTTCTGCTATTTTTGCTAACTCAAGTATCCTAATGTTATTTTTCAAAAGTTTTTTTAAAACTCAGCCAGGCGTGGTGGCACACGCCTTTAATCCCAGCACTTGGGAGGCAGAGGTAGGAGGATCGCTGTAGTTGGAGGCCACCCTGAAACTACGTCGTGAATTCCAGGTCAGCTTGGACTAGAGTGAAACCTTACCTCGGAAAAAAAAAAAAAAAAAAAAAGAATAAAACTCTATGCATGTGTCCTTTGCACTGATTGTGACAGCTGTCTTCTAACCTCCTGAGTTAGTTGACTTTTGGCTGATGGTGACTGCTGTCTCCCAGTCTCCTTAAGGTAGCTGTCTCGACTCTTACTTCTTTGGTATAGGTCATTTGTCCTGGAGCTATTGAAGCATGAGGTATAGTTTATGCTTGAATTGGCCTGTGAGAGTTTGGGCATTTAGTAGAAGGTAAATTCTTATTCAAATGGGTGTCTTCTGGTAGCTTCATGGGCAATATTTCCATAGGTAAGAAATTTGTTCCTGAAAAAAGTTACTTTGTTGGATTGCAGGGCTATTCGTGCACTAAACACCTAACAAAATAGCTCTCTGGGTTAGGAATATCATATTACATCCAGATTTTCTTTTCTTTTTTGGTTTGCCAAGGTAAGGTCCTTGCCCTAGCCCAGGCAGACCTAGAATTCACTATGTAGTCTCAGGCTGGCCTCGAACTCACGGGATCCTCCTACCTCTGCCTCCTTCCCAAGTGCCGGTGATTAAAGACATATGCCACCATGCACAGCTTTTTTTTAAAACTTTATTCAATTTTATTTCTTTGAGAGAGAGAGAAAGAGAGAGAGAAAGAGGCAGAGAGAAAGAGAGAATGGGCATGCCAGGGCCTCTAGCCACTGCAAGCGAACTCTAGATGCATGTGCCACCTTGTACATCTGGTTTACGTGGGTCCTGGGGAATTGAACCTGAGTCCTTTGGCTTTGCAAGCAAGTGCCTTACTCACCAAGCTATCTCTCCAGACCCTTTGTTTTGTTTTTTTGAGACAAGGTCCCACTCTAGCTCAGGCTGATCTCTGTAGCCCAGACTGGCCTCAAACTCACAATGATCCTCCTACCTCAGCCATGCACCACCATGCCCAGCTTTCTTTTTTTTAATATTAAAAAATATTTTTATTTATTTGAGAGAGAGACGCAGACAGACAGAAACACACAGAGTATGGGCACACCAGGTTTTACTGTCACCACAAACTAATTCCAGACACATGTGTCACTTTGTGCATCTGTCTTTATGTGGGTACTGGGGACTCAAACCTAGGCTGTCAGGCTTTGCAAGCAAGTGCCTTTAACTGCTGAGTTATCTCTCCAGCCCTACATCCAGCTTTTTAAAGGGAAAATTCTTCAAATTGTTATAGTGCACATAATCCAAACAGGTATATAAAGATTAAGAACATTTGTACACTTTTTTTTTTTTTTTTACCAATTCTACTAAGCACCATGTGATAAGGTTTGAGTATATTTTGTGAATACTCTGTTCACTCATTTCATTGCATATAACTCAGTGATCTTTTTTTTTAAATTTTTTTGTTTATTTATTTATTTGAGAGTGACCGAGAGAAGGAGGCGCAGAGAGAGAGAGAGAGAGAGAGAGAGAGAGAATGGGCACACCAGAGCTTCCAGCCTCTGTAAACGAACTCCAGATGCGTGCGCCCCCTTGTGCATCTGGCTAATGTGGGTCCTAGGGAATTGAGCCTCGAACCGGGGTCCTTAGGCTTCACAGGCAAGCGCTTAACCGCTAAGCCATCTCTCCAGCCCTAACTCAGTGATCTTAATCTCATGCCAATCGTTCTAAGATTTTTTTTTTTACCTATAAAATGGTTGTTTCTAAGTCATTATTACAAAAGTAGAAGAGCTAAGCAAAAATACATCAAATGTGATGGTTTATATTCACAGTCAACTTGACAGTACCTAGAATTATCTAGATTATATTAATTGCCTCTGGACATGCCCATTAGGGATTATCTGGATGAGGTTAATTGACGTGGGAAGACCCACCTTAACCTTGGATGGTACCATTCCAAGGTCTGGGGTCCTGCCCTGTATAAAAGGGACAGAGCTGGCTGAGCATCACTATTCGTTGCTCTCTGCTTCCTCAGTGTGGGCCGAGTGTGACCCACCTGCTTCAAACGCCTGCTGACACGCCTTCGCCACCATGACGGACTGTATGCCTTGAACTGTAAGCCAAAATAAACCTTTCCTTCCTTAAGCTGATTTTTTTTTTTCCGGGTGTTTTGTCCCAGTAATGAGCAAGGGAACTCATATACCGAGCAAGTGTGGGCATGAAATGACGCAGCATTAACATTTCAACACAGCGAGAAAAGCCTCAACTAACTAGTCATTAGGGAAATGTAAATTATAACCACAAGGAATAGCACCACTACATATTTGCTAGCGGCTGAAAGGAGGAAACCAGACAACACAGCTATTGATAGTCTAGGACGTAGAAGCAGAACTCTCAGACACAGCTGGTGGGAATGCAAAATGATGCAACCACTCTAGAAAAGCCCAACTGTTCTTAAAAAGTTAGAGCCTAATCGGTGAGTTGCTATAATCAGACCCAGTAGGTAAGACCTTACATATTTAGTATACTGTTACCCCTATAAAAATGGGGAAAAAATAAGTTTAACATCTCTAGCCCACAATGGCTGCTAACTTATTATTTTAATTATTATTATTATTATTTTGTTTTGTTTTGGTTTTTCGAGGTAGGGTCTCACTCTAGCCCAGGCTGACCTGGAATTCACTATGGAGCCTCAGGGTGGCCTCGAACTCACGGTGATCCTCCTACCTCTGCCTCCCGAGTGTTGGAATTAAAGGCATGCACCACCACGCCCAGGCTATTTTAATTTTTTAAAAAATACTTATTTAGGGCTGGAGACATGGCTTAGCAGTTAAGGCGCTTGCCTGCAAAGCCAAAGGACCCAGGTTCGACTCCCCAGGACTCATGTAAGCCAGATGCACAAGGGGGCTCATGCATCTGGAGTTCATTTGCAGTTGCTGGAGGCCCTGGCATTCCCATTCTCTCTCTCTCTCTACCTGCCTATTTCTGTATGTTTCTCTTTCTCTCAAATAAATAAAAATAAAATATTAAAAAGATACTTATTTGGTGTATGTATGTTCATGTGTGTATATGTGTACATGTGTTAATGTGTGTGAGCGTGGGCAAATGCACACATAGCATGCATGTGAAGGTCAGAGACAACTCTTGGGTCCGTCCACACCTTTCACCTTATTTGAAGCAGGGTCTTTTATTGCTGCTCATCGCTCCATTTGTGAACTTCTGAGAAATTCTCCTGCCTCAGCCTTCCTTCTCAATATAGGTGCACTGGGATTCTAGAAGCCCACCATAGTGTCTACCTTTTATTAATTTTTTTTAAGAGAGAGAGACAGAGAGAGAGAGAGAATTGGTGTGTCAGGGCCTCAGCCATTACAATCAAACTCCAGAAGCTTCTGTCATCTAGTGGGCATGTGCAACTTTGTGCTTGCCTCACCTTTGTGCACCTGGCTGAGGTGGGATCTGGAGAACATGATCCTTAGGCTTCATAGGTAAGCGCCTTAACCGCTAAGCCGTCTTTCCAGCCCAGTGTCGACCTTTTATGTGGGGTCTAGGGATCCAAACACAGGTACTCAGAGTTTCATGGCAAATGCTTTATCTACTGAGCCATCTCCCCAGCCTCATGACTGTTAATTTCTATACAAGACCAATTCAACATGGTAAATGGGATGCTTTTCTCTAAAGTTGTCAGCACAGTTTCCAAAAATCCAAATTACACACACACACACACACACACTTACATTTGTATAAGAAGATCAATAATAGCAGTCTGTTGTACATGGCATAAAAATATTTAAAATACAAACCCCAGAAAATAGAAATGTTCTGTTACTGCTCTAGTACCTGACACCACTTTTTGTTAGCTTTTCAATCAGCCTCTGGAAAGAAAATACTTTTTTGAGACAAGATTGTATCTCAGGCTGGCCTTGAACTTCCTGTATAGCTGAGGATGACCTTGAACTTCTGTTCCTTCTGCCTTTATCTCCTAAGAGCTGGGAAAGAACACATTCCTTTTTTATTATATATTTTATGAGGGGAGGGGGAGATAGATAGATAGATAGATAGAGAGAGAGGTTTGATTCCCAGATGCACAAGGTAGTATATGCATTTGGAGTTTGTTTGCAGTGGCTAAAGGCCATGATGCATCCATTCTCTCTCTTTCCATCTGCCTCTCTCTTTCTCTCCAAATTGAAAAATAAATAAATAAAGACAGCTCTGATGAAAGCACAGGTACAAAGTATTTTATATATTCATGGAGGTATAATACAGTACTGGTCTGACACTTTTGAGCATAAATCACACTTAACCCAGAAAGCTCACTATTATTTACTCAAGAGTAATGAAAACTTGTACAAATATTTATAGAGTTTTTATTTTATTTTTGGTTTTTCAAGGTTGGCTTTTGCTCTAACCCAGGCTGCCCTGGAATTCACTATGTAATCTTAGCGTGGCCTCAAACTTATGGCAATCCTCCTTCCTCTGCATCCCAAGTGAAGGCATGTGCCACCACGCCTGGCTCCACAGTTTTTGTTTTTAATTATTTCAAATCAGACACACCCAAATATCTTCCAAGGGGTGAGTAGATAAACAGTCTTTAGCGTCTCATATGGAAGGCTAAAAAATGGTTCCAGAAGACATCCTAACATGTGGAACCTGGGAATATTATGGTTATGGCAAAAGAACAAACAAAAAAAGTACTATAGAATCTTGAGGCAGGGAGATGCACATAGTCACATGTATTGTTTTTTTTTTTTTTTTTTTTTCGAGGTAGGGTCTCACTCTAGCCCAGGCTGACCTGGAATTCACTGTGGAGTCTCAGGGTGGCCTCGAACTCATGGTGATCGTCCTACCTCTGCCTCCCGAGTGCTGGGATTAAAGACGTGCGCCACCACGCCTGGCAATCACATGTATTTTTGCAAGAGGAGAAAGGCACCAAGCAGACAAAAGAGGAGGCACTGTGACTACAGAGAGACTGGGGTGATGTGAGCATAGCCAAGGAAATCCAGCAGCCACCAGAATCTACAAATGGCACAGCAAAGGTTCATCCTTAAAGCTTCCAGAGGCCTTGTTACATCTTTTTTTAAAATTAAAAAAAAATTTATAATTAACAACTTCCATGATTATAAACAATATCCCATGGCAATTCCCTCCCTCCCCTGACTTTCCGCTTTGAAACTCCACTCTCCATCGTATCCCCTCCCCGTCTGAATCAGTCTCTCTTTTAGTTTGATGTCATCATCTTTCCTTGCAACATCTTGCTTTTAGCCCATTAGAACTGGTTTTAGGGTTAGATAGATGGCTTACAGGTTAGGTGCACTTCCTGTGCAAGCCTGAGGACTGAAGGGTCTGTAACTGCTGGAGCTTGGAGCTCCAGATCTCACATAAATGGCTGGGCATGGCCATGTAACCTAACGCTCTAGTCTCCCAAGGGAGCGGAGACCAGAAAATTGCCGGAGCCCTGCAGGCTCCAGAATCAGTAGAGACTCAGGCTCAAAACAAGATCAGGTGGAGGAGCCATGGAGTGGAACATGTGATGTTTGGCTCTGGCCATCATTGGCAAGCCCTCTCTGCCCCACCCCCACCCCCATCTCAGGTGAGTGTATGGGGTGCCACACCACACCACACAGACACACTATATTGCAAACTAAAATAAAAATGGTTTTAACTTCATAGCCTATACAACTGTGAGAGAATAATGTTCTGTTGTTTTATCCATCAAACTTGTGAGAAATTTGGGCTGGAGAGATGGCTTAGCGGTTGAGCACTTGCCTGTGAAGCCTAAGGACCCCGGTTCGAGGCTCGACTCCCCAGGACCCACGTTAGCCAGATGCACAAGGGGGCGCACGCATCTGGAGTTTGTTTGCAGTGGCTGGAGGCCCTGGCGTGCCCATTCTCTCTCCCTCTCTCTCTCTCTATCTGCCTCTTTCTCTCTGTCGCTCTCAAATAAATAAATAAAAATATTAAAAAAAAAACAAAAAACAAAAAAAAAACCCAAAAACTTGTGAGAAATTTGGCATAGAAGCTAATAAGCCACACAGTGGAATACTTGGTGATCAAAAGGAATGAACTGGGCTGGAGAGATGGCTTAGGGGTTAAGGCGCTTGCCTGCAAAGCCTAAGGACCCATGTTTGACTCTCCAGATCCAATGTAGACCATGCGCACAGAAGATGAGGCAAGCGCATGTTCACACATGCCCACTAGATGGCAAGAGTATCTGGAGTTTGATTGCAGTGGCTGAGGCCCTGGTGTAGTAATTCTCCCACTCTCTCTCTAAAATAAAAAAAAAAGAATGAGTTATGTGATATGCACAAAAACTGGAATAAGTTATAGAGCCAGAGAATAGACTAGAGGTTGGTGGTAGTCTGGCATTTCTTTTTTTTTTTTTTTTTTTTCTTTCTTTCTTTCTTTTGAGGTAGGGCTCTCACTCTAGCCCAAGCTGACCTGGAATTCACTATGCAGTCTCAGGGTGGCCTTGAACTCACAGAGATCCCTCTACCTCTGCCTCCCAAGGGCTGGAATTAAAGGTGTGTGCCACCACACCGAGCAGTCTGGCATTTCTTAATCCAATCAAGTTGACGACCAAGACCAACCACCAAAATGTTACAGGATATATCTTAGAAAGAAGAGAAACTCTGAAGTGAGATCCTAAGGTCCCTGGTAAGAGAAGCTCGCGTTGGCGTGTTAAAAGGAGCAAACTTCTTTGTACTGTCCTTACAGTGAATTTCTTTTGTTGGTTTTAGTTTTTGTTTTTTGAGGTAGGGTCTCACTCCAGCCCAGGCTGACCTGGAGTTCACTCTGTAGTCTTAGAGTGGCCTCAAACTCATGGCGATCCTGTTACTTCTGCCTCCCGAGTGCTGGGATTAAAGGCGTGTACCACCACACCTGGCCTTACAGTGAATATTGAACAATGAAAATTTCTGGAAAAGGTCATGGAGATAAGAAAGTGACATCCTACCACATATAGATCTGAGTAGATAAGACAGAGGAGATACAGTGGAGTGGGGACAGCACAGGAGGGAAAGTGGACCAGAATGGAGACTGTGGTCAGTCATTTCACACTTGCTGAGCATTTGCCCTCAGAAGTGAGTCAGACATTTCTCACAGAACAACTCACTTCTTGCATTGTCTATAGCATGCTGTGAGCTTGACCAAGGCACTCTCAGTGTAGATGCTAACTTCATTGTCTACAGTTCTTTTTCTTAAAAAAAAAAAAAAAATTGTTTTAGAGAGAGAGAGAAGGAATGAGTGAGAGAGAATGGACACGCCAGGGCCTCTTGACCCTGCAAACAAACTCCAGATGCATGTGCCACTTTGTACATGTGCATCTGGGTTTACATGGGTGCTGGAGAAGTTAACTCAGGCCATCGGGCTTTGCAAGCAAGCACCTTTAACCACTGTGCAATCTTTCCAGTCCCCTTGTCTATAGCTCTTCTGTTGTGTTCACAAAGTTCAAAGTTGAACGAATTCTTTTTGGTGGTGTTGCCATATGGGTTGTTAATGAGAAGCAAACTATATCATGGTGATGGCTCTGTTGTCACCTTGATATGCTTAGGAATCCACAGGCATTCCTCTTGATTGAGTCTCTGAGATCAGGTCGCTTCCAAGGAGGAGGAAGTCTTTTCCCCAGAGTAAGCCCTTCCCCCAGGGTGGGCAGCCCTCCCAGAGGAGGCCTTTATGTAAGGAAGCTCTGGGAGAAAGAGTCCTTTTCTCCCACCAGGGTCCTGGTGCAACTGCTGGTGAAGGCTTTCCCTTGCACGTGCATCTGTCCTGTTTGGCTATCCTTCATTGGCATTGGAAGCAAATTTCCTCAGTCTTCCAGCATGGACTGAAAACCAGTGTGGGCTGAAGATCAGCCACTCTTCAGGAAGCCTCCAGACCTTCAGTGCTGGATTGGGACTGCTGAGTATCCAGCCATGTGGCCTGAACAGTTGCCAAGTTCCTTGACTCTTAAACCTACAGACTGCTATTGTTGGACTGCCATAAACGAATCCAATAAATTCCTTTTTTTTAAAGGGGGGGTGTGGTTTCAAGGTATGGCCTTGCTGCAGCCCAGGCTGACCTGGAGTTCACTATGTAGTCTCAAGGAGGCCTTGAACTCACAGAGATCCTCCTACCTCTGCCTCCTGAGTGCTGGGATTAAAGGCGTGTGCCACCATGCCCGGCTGAGCTCCACTTTTTAATAATAATTCATCCCATCAGTTCTGTTCCTCTAGAGAACCCTGACAAATACAACTGTGGAAGATGTTTACTACAGATGGTCATCTGAGAAATACCACATGTATGTACTGTCTCTATAACTCATGAGATTCAATAATATAAGCAGGGCAAAATCATTTTCCCTACCACAGATTCCCACTGGTCTTATGTGGATAATAAAATACTGCATTGAACTTCAAGGAAGCTTAGCGTTCTATAATCAGCCCTGGAATTGGCTGTATCTAGGATCCTGGGTGACTTCAATGTCATTGGGTAGCAGGTCATTAACATAAATATTCCTGGGGATGGTTCTGGGTCCTATGGCTGGCTAAGTCCTCTGAGAGCAGTGTAGACACCAGAAATCTTTAAGATACTTGACACCTAACCTGATGGCCTACTCTACAGACCAGAGGACAGCATATGATAAAACAGCTTCTCAGTTTCTGTACTTCTAAAGGATGGGTGTGAGGCTGGGAAGATGGTTTAGTGGTGAAAGGTGCTTACTTACTCTGTAAGCCCACTGACCAAAGTTTGGATCCCCCAGTACTCACTCACATATGGTCGTCTGTAAAGTGGAACATGTGTCTATAATCCTAAGTGCCTAAGGCAATGGGAAGGAGTCAGGAGGATCCTGTAGCTCTAGGGCCAGCCTGTATGGCCTTCCAGTGGTAAGTCAAAAGACCCTGTGGAGTCTATAGACTACACACCGTATACACATACATACACACACACACACAAAATAAATAAACAAAATAAAGACTGGATGTGTGCGGAGTTCCACTGCTTGGCCTAGAAGTCATATCCACAAGCCTCTGCAAACGATAAGAATTTTAGGGCTGGAGCGACGTCTTAGCGGTTAAGCACTTGCCTGTGAAGCCTAAGGACCCTGGTTTGAGGCTTGATTCCCCAGGACCCACGTTAGCCAGCTGCACAAGGGGGCGCACGCATCTGGAGTTTGTTTTCAGTGGCTGGAGGCTCTGGCGTGCCCATCCTCTTTCTATCTATCTGCCTCTTTCTCTGTCTGTCTGTCGCTCTCAAATAAATAAAAATAAAAAAGATAAGAATTTTAGCTGACTCCCCAAATGTGGATCAGGTTAAGACAGATAATGGAAGTCAACCCACTTAAATTTGAAGCAATCTCATTTCAGAGAGCGTTTTTTATTTGTTAGTTTGTTTTACAGCAAATGGTCTTAATTCATTATTTTTTTCAAGATATTTTATTTTATTTTGAGAGAGACTAAGAAAGAGAGAGAATGAGAATGGGTATGCCAGGGCCTCCTGCCGCTGCAAATGAACTCCTAACACATGCACCTGCCTTGTGCAGCATCTGGCTTTTACGTGGGTACTGGGGAATCGAACCTGTCTCCCAGGCTTTGTGGGCAAGTGCTTTAACTGCTGAGCCATCTCTCCAGCCCACAGTTCATTATTTTTGACAGCAAACTAAAAGTGACCAGTTGTCAGAAAGTTAACTATAGTTTGAAAAGAGAAAGAATGTGGTAATCCGGAATCCAGAGCTCTGCCCTCACTCTCTTCCTCACTCTTCCCTGGCTCTGCAGGCCCAGTTTCCAGGATCTTCTATCAGCCAGACTGTAGCTGAGTTTGGCCAATGGGACTCTGTGGTAGAAAAAAAAATGATCTTCCAAAGATGTCCACAATCAAACTGGTAAAAACATATTATGTGGTGGAAGTGAGGGGGAATTAGCCAGGTAGCTTTATTTTCAGGTAGTCAGCTAGGGATGGGCCCGAAGGGAATTGAGCATTTGATCTAGTCTCATCAAATCAGCTCTCTCTAGCCTCCTACTTAGGTATGTTGACCTCTTCATGAGCCAGCCCCCTTGAGTCCAGACCAATCAGCCCAGAACTCACCTGAGCCTGGGAGTGAAGCCCACCTGAATGGATTTTAAACAGAGGCTGACACGTGGGCATAGCCTCCTTTTGGCTTTTCACCTCTCTTGAACTTCCAGGTTCCTTCTCTGATAACCCCACCTCTCCTCAGCCCAGCTGGCCTGGGATGATGTGGGGAGGGAACCCCTACTCCCCCATTGCCTCTCTACCCCCTTCCACCTTCTACGTGGCGGGAGCTCTCTGCACTTCCTTCTCTTAACCTAATAAAATCTCTCTAGGGCTGGAGAGATGGCTTAGCGGTTAAGCGCTTGCCTGTGAAGCCTAAGGACCCTGGTTCGAGGCTCGATTCCCCAGGACCCACGCTAGCCAGATGCACAAGGGGGCGCAAGCGTCTGGAGTTCGTTTGTATTGGCTGGAGGCCCTGGCGTGCCCATTCTCTCTGTTTCTCTGCCTCTTTCTCTCTGTGTCTGTCGCTCTCAAATAAATAAATAAAAATAAAAAATATTAAAAAAAATCTCTCTAAACTAATTCATTAGGCCAGAATCCAGGCTGGGCATGGAGACACACGCCTTTAATCCCAGCGCTCAGGAGGCAGAGGTAAGAAGATCATCATGGCTTTGGGGCCAGCCTGGGACTACATAATGAATTCTAGGTCAGCCTGAACTAGAGTGAGACCCTACCTTGAAAAAACAAACAAAAAAAGAAGAAGAAGAAGGAAAAAAAAAAAAAAAAAGAAAAGAAAAGAAAAAGGAAAAAAGTGATCTTTCTTAAAAAGAAAAAAAGAGAATACAAGGATTCCCTAAATTTATCTGGTGCCTTGGAGTATATTGGTATATTGGGAAGCAACCCCAAGGCTGCTGTTGCAGAAGGGACCTTGTAGATGTGATTAAGGTTAGGGACCTTGAGATGAGCAGAGTATCTTGGGCTACCCAGGAGGAACCACTCTAATCACATGAGCCTTTAAAAGTGGAGAATTGGGGCTGGAGAGACAGCTTAGCAGTTAGGGCGCTTGCCTGCAAAGCCAAAGGACCTCGGTTCAATTCCCCAGGACCCACGTAAGCCAGATGCACGAGTTGGCACACGCATGTGGAGTTTGTGTACAGTGGCTGAAAACCCTGGCACACCCATTCTCTCTCTCTATCTCCCTCTTTCCCTCTCTCAAAATTAAGAAATAAATAAAATAAAATATTTAAAAGTGGAGAATTGTTTTCATTTCGGTCTGAGAGATCATACCATGAAGAACATTTGGCTATGTTGGCTTTGAAGATGGAGGAAGGCCGTGATAGAAAAGGCTTGGAGGCAGCCTCTGGACATCTAAATCATCTGTGTTTGACACCCAGCAAGGAGATAGGGACCTCAGCTGGAACCCGCATGGTTCTGACCTGCCAACAGCCTGAATGAGCTGACAAGTTATTCCTCCCTTTAGCTTCCAAAATGAAATGCAGCCCTCCCATCTGGCCTTGGACTTGACAAGACTCTAAATCCAACTGAGCCACGCTGTTCTTGGACTTCTGCTCTACCAGCACTGGCCCCTGGGGCTTAGGTCACTATCAGTTCTTCTATTGTTTCTCCAACCTGAGCCCCTCAGGCTTTCCTGCTGGTGCTGATGGCTGGCTTCCTGTCTATTCCACGTGTAGTAGACATCTTCGAATTTCTGGCACAAACATCCCAACTAGGCACAGCTTAGGAGAGGAAGGGGTTTATTTCAAGCTTACAGATCCAAGGGAAGTTCCCTCAGTGATAGAAGAAGCAGTTTCCATACATCCAAGCAGAGAGCAGCAACCAAACAATCAGCAAACACCAAAATCTGGCAGCAAGAAGGACCCAGGCCCCCGCCACCACTGCAGACCTCAACCCTCTCTGTATACCTTTGGGCTGGAATTCAGATCTGCTTCCAGACACACCCCAGGATCCACCCCCAGTGACACCTCCTGTAGCCACGTGGCTGGAGACCCAAGTTACAAGCTTTAGTAAAACGCCTGAACTATGGGGGCCACACATTCACACTACCCCAGGCAGTGACAGCTGAGCTATGGGGGACATTCAAGTCACCACACCATGGTCGTTCTGCTCAGCCTCTTCCATCTCCAGCTTTGGATAATTTGAGTGGGTTCAGTTTCCTGATATGACCCTGCAGGGTCAATATAGTACAATAAATAGCTTTAAGTTTGTTGGTGGTGATTGAAAAGAATGTAAAATCATTCATCCAATAAACTTTTTTTTTTTTTTTTTGAGAGCCTAGGTCAGTGATGGACAGGAAAGACAAGACCTCAATGAACTTTATATTCCAGTTAGGCAAGATTTTAATTGTCAATTAAAACAAAGCACTGATCTTATGATAAGGGAGGAACAGGAATCCAGGAGAACCTAAAGCTGAGAGTTCTTAAACTGATCTAGGAGCTAAGGCACGGTTCCATGAAGAGGAAATATTCAGTGGATTTGGAGAGAGTCCAAAAGTGCAATTAATAAGGCCGGGAAAGGTGGTTGGGCTGGGAGGGGGGGAGGGGCGGCTGCAGGAGAACAAGAGTGAAATGATCCTGATTTATCCTGTGGGAAATTTTAATTGTGTCACTAAAATTAATCTTGCTCAGTCCTGAATCCAATGAGAATCTCAAAGTATAGGTTTGACATGAAGAGTCAACTGAGCTACATTAAGCTCACAGCTTATACAGGGGCTGAGTCTTCTATGTGGAGAAGTCATGACCAATAATGCCAGGAAACGGGAAATAAAGTTTTCAAACATTCTGAAGTTACCTTGGGGTTGGGCATGGTGGCGCACGCCTTTAATCCCAGTATTTGGGGGGCAGAGGTAGAGGAACGCCATGAGTTCGAGGCCACCCTGAGACTACATAGTGAAGTCCAGGTCAGCCTGGCCTAGAGTGGAACCCTACCTCGAAAAACAAAGATAAATAAATAAATAAATAAAATCACCTTGGATTGCCCAACCCAGCCACTTGCTCCATCTCTCCCTCCCCTGGCCACCCCATTCTCCTGCACAGGCTTGTTCCCCCAGTTCCCAGTAGCCAGGGGCATACCTGAGGCACAGGTCTGGTCAAGAAGACCTGGGTAAGAGGAGTTTCTGTTTTCCTAACTGAAGAGGCCAGACTGGGCTCATGTTGCTTCGCCTCCCCTTCCATGCTGTGAACTTGGGTAGGGTATCTGAAATGGCAGCAAGACGCAACCAACACAAGCTTCCATGCCACTGTGGCAAAGCTTGCTCAGCCCTGAAATGGCATTTCCTGTATCGGGTCTGTCTTCATGCCTTCAGAGCCTCAGCCTTGCATATCACTAAGAAACTGCATACATGAAAGAGAAAAAAATAAATAAATAAGCCCTTGTCCTTTACTATAAGTAATATGTGTCAGTTTTAAATAAAATGACATATTATAGATCATATTTTCTTGAGGACAGGATCTCATGTATGGTCTCGAACTCACTATGTCCCAGGGGATGACCTTGAATTTATTTTCTTATTATTTTGACCTTAAATTTTTACTTCTCCTGCCTCCACTTCCAAGTGTAGGGATGACAGACATGGGCCTCCACACCTAGTTTCATGGAGGGTTAAAAAAAAAAAAAAAAAAAACACAGGTAGAGGGCTGGAGAGATGGCTTAGCAGTTAAGACACTTGCCTGTGAAGCCTAAAGACCCATGTTTGACTCTCCAGGTCCCACGTGAGCTAGACACACAAGGTGACACAAGCACTCAAGGTCACTCATCTGCACTAGGTAGTGCACGTGTCTGGAGTTGACTGCATTGGCTAGAGGCCCTGGTGTTCCAATTCTCTCTCTCTCTCTTTCAGTCGCATCAAAAAAAAAAAAAAAAAAAAAAAAAAGTAGGGTTTCTGGTCTGTCATGCAAGGAACTTACATGTCACCGCTCTGTCCTACCTGATCAAACCAGAACACCACCACTTCTCTGAGATCCACTGGTGAATAAGCTCGCAGAGCAAAGCGCCATCTTAAAAGCCGCAGAGACAGACGGTCAGACCTGCAGAGAACCACGCTCGCCCAGGCAGAATACCTGCGGGAACTAGTTCCACGCAGGAAGCTGCCAGACTGATGATAGCCAGTGTGATACCTCTGAGGGGCCACCAGTCCCAGAGAGGTCCCCATGCTGTTCAAAATTTCCCCTCGCTACGCCCTACTCATCCTCTCAGTACATATCCCATAAAGATTGCCTGTGCTTGTGGGAGAAAGGACTTTTTACCTTTTTTTTGGTTTTTCAAGGTAGGGTTTCACTCTAGCCCAGGCTGACCTGGAATTCACTATGTGGTCTCAGGGTGGCCTCAAACTCCACGGCAATCCTCCTACCTCTGCCTCCCAAGTGCTGGGATTAAAGGTGTGTACCACCACGCCCGGGCAAAAGGCCTTTTGTGTTTGTTTTTGGTTTTGGTTTTTTAGGTTTTTTAAATTTTTAATTTATTATTTATTTATTTGAGAGCGACAGACAGAGAGAGAAAGAGGCACAGAGAGAGAGGAGAGTGGGCGCGGCCAGGGCTTCCAGCCACTGCAAACGAACTCCAGACACGTGCGCCCCCTTGTGCATCTGGCTAACGTGGGTCCTGGGGAATCAAGCCTCGAACAGGGTCCTTAGGCTTCACAGGAAAGCGCTTAACCGCTAAGCCATCTCTCCAGGCCCCTGGTTTTTTAGTTTTTTGATGTAGGGTCTCACTCTAGTCCAGGCTGACCTGGAATTCACTATACAGTCTCAGGGTGGCCTCGAACTCTCTGTGATCCTCCTACCTCTGCCTCCCGAGTGCTGGGATTAAAGGCCACCACGCCTGGTGAAAGGACTCGTTTTGAGTGATATCAGAACATTTTCTGCTTAGCACGGTCTGGCTCAGGAGAAACTATTACTAGAGCCCAGCCTGGCAGCAGAGAACGACTCAACTCCAGCCCAGTCTAACCGTCCTGCCCCACCCAAAGCAGGAGAAATCGAAAAGCACTGGAAAAGGTCACAGTCCAGGGGTATAGACTCACAAAATGATGGAGGTGTCCGGGCATGGTGGTACACACGTTTAATCCCAGCTGTGAGTCTGAGGCCAACCTGGGACTACATAGGGATTTCCAGGTCAACCTAGGCTAGAGGAAGATCCTACCTTAAAAACAACAACAAGAACAACAAAAAAAAAACCGAGATGTACTCACAGAACTACAGAACCCGACCTCCGCCCACCACATCTCACCAGGACATCACTAAAAGGCCTGTGCTGTGCACTGGGCAGCTCCTTTTTGACCTGCCGCCTCCCCACAGAGGCTTCCAAGCCACACTGAAAGCAACGTGGTTGAATGCTAGAACCAACATCAGCCCAGGGTTTGTGTTTTTCTGAGTAGGGTCTCACTCACAAAGCTCCTCCTTCCTCTGCTCCCCGAGTCCTGGGACTAAAGGCATGCCTCACATGCCTACTTTTG